>CM055116.1:1197592239-1198839739 GCA_029206835.1 Rana muscosa | reverse complement strand
CTAAACTTAATTTTTATTTTTATTCAAAATCTGGCGTTTTCTTTTTTTTTAAAATATTATGTTTTTATATAAATTTAGTTCATCTCTCAGATTGCCTATGATGAAAGTTGTCCACATGCCCGGTTTCACTTGTTTTTTTTTTCTTCTATATGAATATTTAAAAACAACATTTTGTGGGATAAGTTGTGTCCCCATGGTTTTTAAAGTGTTTGTAAAAAAAAAAAAAAAAAATCATCTTCCTTTTAAGGCATGAATAACAGCATAGTGCTTGTTCTGTGCAATTCTTCTCCTCCTACCTTCTCATAAACCTGGTTGATCCTGCCGGTTCCTGTGATCCCCGATACTGTTGTCACTTTGTGCTGCCGTCTCCCCCTCCCTGTTAGCGTGAAAGCGCTTCCCTCCCCTTCCGCTGCTGTTCAGCTGCATAATGCAGCACATATCAATGTATCCCATGCAGGTATCCAGCCATTACCAAAAGTGTATGAGTTTGTTAGAAATGAAAAGGCTAAATACCTTTTGTCACACCGCAGCTGTGCGGTCACATGATCCCTCTGTGCTGGCCAGCCTTATTCTATGGAGAGAAGTGGGAGGGCCAGATATTCCCCTCTGCTGGCCCATGACATCACATAGTGACTTTGCAAACACTTTAACCACTTCAGCCCTGGAATGTTTTAACCACCTTCCTGACCAAAGCATTTTTTGCGATACGGCACTGCGTTGCTTTAACTGACAATTGCGTGGTCATGCGACGCTAAACCCAAACATTTATATCCTCCCCCCCCCCCCCCATAGTTTTCTTTTGGTGGTATTTGATCACCTGCGGTTTTTATTTTTTGCGCTATAAATTGAAACCTGCCAATTTTGAAAAAAAAGCTGCTTTTTTTTTTAACTTCTATAAAACACATCCAATAAAAAAAATGTAAAACAATAACTTCTTCACCAATTTAGGCCAATATGTATTCTGCTAAATCCTAATAAGCATATATTGATTGGTTTGCACAAAAGTTAGTGTCTACAAACTATGGGATAGCTTTATGGACTTTTTATTGCTTTTTTTTAAAATATATATATATATATATATATTTATTATAATATTTTTTTTTTACTAGTAATGGCGATGTATGTATTTATTTTCTCTGGACTGCGTCATTGTGGCGGACAAATCTGCCACTTTTTGGGGACCAGTGACACCAATACAGTGGGTAAAAAAAAAAGCAATGGCAGGGAAAGGGTTATCAGGAGCGATCAAAGTGTAAGTGTGCTCCTAGGAAGTGCTTTCCAATTGTGTGGGGAATGCTGTTACTGGAAGAAAACAGATCTGTTTAGCAGAAACGCAAGATCTGTTTTCCTCTGGAAGAACGGCGGTCTGCCTTGTTTACATAGGTAGACCGCCGTTCTGTTTCTCCGAACGATCGCCTGGTTCCTGGCAGGCATTGCGTCCGGACCCGCTGATTGGCTCCCACTGTGTCCAATTAGAGCGGGAAGCAAACTACGTACAGGTATGTTTCGCGCAGACAGGCCGCCGTGTGTGTGTTGCGAAGCAGTTGAGTGTTATGTGCAGGGGTTATTTCGTGGCGACAGAATTTGGCAAAATATTCACAGAAGTGCTGTGAACTGGCTGCGAGGGGAATCCCGCCCATGTAGACATTGTTTACTTTCTAACAAATATGATGTGAATATGTTTTGTTTTTGTTTTAGGTATCTCATTAAATCCGGAGCAGTGGAACCAGCTGAAGGAACAGATGTCTGACATTGACAATGCAATAAGAAAACTGTAACCTCCATCCACTGGCACCACAACCTCCATGTTTTAGTTTTAAGCACTCTTTTTACACTTGCCGTTTTTTTTTGTTTTCTATTTTTGTTTTACAAGCTCTTGTACAGTTTGGATTGCAAAACAATTTGTAAGATGACGCATTTTTATGTGCATTAAAATTGATCCGATTTTTCATTTAAAATGCAGTTTTAGCCTCAATTTCCTGGTTGAAGGACTCTTCTTTGGCCCTGCTGTGGCTTATTTCAGGGCATATAGAACATTTTGGTGTTTTGTTTTTTTTAATGAAATTTCAATGCTTTACTTATCTGATATGTCACATTCTATTTTGGATAAAGTTGCCCCTTTTTAGATTGTAAACTCACTGACAGGTCATACTGTAAAATTTAAAATAACCAAAATCTGTTAACATTTTCTGCCTTTTTCAGTAATCCATACGGTATGGGGTACCTTGTGTTACATTTAGGTTTGCATTGAATACATTTCTAATGTGTAAAGAGCATATTTAAAGTACAACTCCAGGTTGAAGTTTTTCATTTTGGATGGAATGGGGGAATGTTTGGGGGGGGGGGGGGGAGGCGCGAAACAGTTGGCCTTGAAAACCTGAGGCTCAAACCATTTAGTCCAAAGAACCTTGGCTGGAGGCTTGCTTTAAAAAAAATTAGGGCTACAACAACAGTTGAGCACTGATCTTGCTTAGTAGATGCTTCACTTCAAAATATACTGCAAAAAAACTATGTGTGGTACCAATGCAGCAGTAGAAGGTTAGGTGGCATGAATGTGATGAAGCTGGATAGAGGAAGATGGCTGCAAAGCATATAAAAAGCCTTTAAATGCCTTGACTCCATATTTTTTTCCACCTGCCAACTTCTTAAGAGCACCAACTATACAATCTAACTCCTTAGCTCTGCCTTAGTAACATGCATGATAGAT
Organism: Rana muscosa; assembly: GCA_029206835.1. Taxonomy (NCBI): domain Eukaryota; kingdom Metazoa; phylum Chordata; class Amphibia; order Anura; family Ranidae; genus Rana; species Rana muscosa. Next base: position 1,198,837,032 of record CM055116.1, on the reverse strand, counting down.
ATGGGGAGAAGTCCAGACAATGCAAGGGCTGATTTATGAAACTTGGAGGAAATAAAAACTGAAGTGGAGTTGAAGACCACAACCTGCCCAACTTCTCATTTCCCAACCCCCCCCCCCCCCCAGTTTATGTAAATAAGCCAAGCGTCTACTGCATCTTTTCCTCTGATCTGTGCACAGATTATTCAAAGCAATCAAGGAGAATTGGTTTTCATTAGTCTGGTGGTTTTTACTGTTTACTTTTTTTTTCAGTATGATATATATTGCAAAATGTTGTTCTTTGCACCATGCTGTTGTTTAAAGGCCTTACTTTTTTCCAGCAATATGTGAACTGTTGTCTTCTCTGTGTTCATAGTATATGAATAAATCTTGGGCACTGCATGGTTCTCCAGCTGTTGGACAACTAAAAGTTTTAGTACACCATGCCAACCAGTAGCAGGTGGCACATTGGGACATGCTGTTTCCGCACCAGCTTTAGGACTGCAGGATTACCATAAACTGTCCACTGCAAATGAATTTGTCATATTGTGCATGTTTTTTTTAAGAAGTTGCTCCTCATTGTCTGTTATGCACATACTAAAAGTATCTTTTGAGATGTTTTGTACCCTTTTTTTTTTTTTTTGTCTCTTTTTTATGCAAAAAAAAAAAAAGCTGCATTTGTTGTAAGCGGTGTGCTTAGGTTAAATGAAATCTTCTATTGCTGTTTGGGTAAACAAACTGGTTGGCTGCTGCCATAATTCTAGAACCTAGATTGACTTCCTTTGATGTACCCTGAGTAAATATACATTCCAAAGCAATACTGGCGCAGCAGAATTTTTTTATTTGTACTGAATTATTCTTTTTTCCCGTGTAACAATTTGGCAATTTACAGGCTTTATGTAATTTTGGTAACACGCAAGCCTCTGTTAACCTGACCATACAGGGTATGGCCAAAGTAGATCCATGTATGAGCACCCTGGTTGTACCAAAGTCAATCTACCTGTGTACAACCAGCCTGTTGTGGTTTTCACGGGTGATCAGTGCTGCCAGCTATAGTCTACAGCACTGATGGTTGTGTTCTGACGGTGGGCAGGGATCCCCACCATCAAACCACAATAGCACAGCATGAGGATTCCCCCATGCAGATAAAGAAGCCCATATAGTTGGGACTTTACATATGTTGCAGATTTAGTAAGTATACAGAACACAAACAAGTTTTTTAAAACTCCAACAGTGTTTTATTTCAAAAATTCTTGTATAACCTTGCCATCGGGGATATCAAAAGACATTAATAAGATTCAATGGGCATAATTGGGGGTACAAGAAGGTCAACGGTCTATGCGTTTCATGGAACAACCTGCTTAATCAGGACTTTTTAGGCCTCAATGATGATTTAGATAATGTACTATAGAAAAGCCAGGGGAATGTTTCCAAATTCTATAAATGTACATAATGAACAAACGTGTCATGACACTTTCTAGGTGGAAAGAGTGTATATATCCATAACACCAGAGAAGGAAAAAAAAAAAAAACCCCTTACTGCCTCCTTGAGATGAAGCCCGGTCCTATGACAGGTCTCTGGGCAGACTCTCAGATGCCACAAAAAAATAATCCAAATGGCCATAAGATATTAAGATCACAACCTGCATATTGGTTTGCCCAAAGGTGTATTGGATAACAGGAAATATTACTCAGGTGTGTAAATCAGATGGCTTCAAATAAACAAAATACCCCAAACAGTATCTAAAAATTAAACCTCAATTTACCATGTTGCCAAATTCTGGGGAATTCGGCAAAGGCCCCCTTAAGAATACCATGTAGCAAAACGGTCCCCAGGTGTAGACATACTAGTCCAGCCAGTACAGAAAATATGTAAATTGCGCAAACGGCATGCACAAGGAGTAATCCATATTTAAATGTGCCAAAAGGTTCTCCTATAGGCTGACTCCATGCTGTGTGGGTGGGTCTGGTCTAGCTATCCGGTGTCTGGGGTGTGCTCCTCCCTTCATGTCGCCAAAGAGAACCAATAGGGCTGGAAGTGATCATGGGACCAGTAATAGCGTCATCCCGGTCGGCACCACAATATAGGCGTACAGTCTGGAGCTACCGCCAACACTGAAGCACAGTGACACCAAAAGGTACACTGTGTTTTGACCTGAAACACAGGAAAGAATGTGCGCCAAGAGTTGCCCTATGAGTCAAACGAAGATCCATGGGGGTGAACATCCAGGTGGAAATCCAAATAAATTGTGGTAAACTGGAGATGGGGACAGGGGTCTTAAAGCACCCAAACAAAACCATCCCCACCAAGCCATGTCACATTACCAGGGAGGCTGGAAAAGGGACAAAACGAAGGCAAAAAGTTCTATTACTCTTTCGTCCATGGACTGACACAGCTTCTCTATTGACATAGTGGGTATTATCTGTTAATTAGGAGTGACTAGGCAGAAAACTTGTAAAAAGTGTCGCATCACACCACCTACAGTACCGCCCAGGGGGTGGACCCTCTGGGTATTTCCCCTCAGTCTGCATCTCGCAGATCAGTTTTTTCTGTCTAGCAAGGAGTAGGACATGGCTCCCTTTGGGCCCATTGGTCTGGAGGAAAAATATATTTTGCAAAAATTTTTTGTTTCCTGCGATCTTCGATCAACTGCTGACTGGGTGACAGGCTGGATCCTCGATCCTTGTAGTCTCCCCAGTTTCAGCCATCAAGCGTGTGCCAACCCTAGCTACGCGCTGGGTTTTCCACCAGATGCCCGTCGCTCCATGGGTGGCCGGTGAGCCTACGCTCCAGGGCTTGCATCGGACCGCTCAGCTTCGGCTGACCTTACGGCCGAGTCGCAGCAGCCTGCCCGGTGAGCTTGCGCTCCAAGGCTTGCATCGGACCGTTTAGCTTCAGCTGACCTTACGGCTGAGTCGCAGCAGCCTGTCCGGTAAGCGTCGCGCTCCAGGGCATACATATGATCGTCCCCTGGGGTCCAACCACAGCATGCCTGGCCAACAGTCACCTTCCGTGCGCGGACGATGGTCTGTTTGGAATGTCTTTCAGCATGATACATGCAGGATAGGTAAGTAAACTCCCCCGCCTTGGCTGGGTGATTTGGCTGGACATTCCTGGAGAGACCAAGTAAGTGGTTGTGGCCCCTTTCTTCCCTCCCTCCTTGGGCTTCTGGCTAAGGGTGCTGGGGGTCACCTAAGGGGTTCCACTGGAGCGGGGCTGGCTGTAACTAACATTTAAAAGGTCATTTCTGCTTACCTGTATGTGCTTCCCCCTCCATGCTGTCGGTGGCTATTTTGCGGTGGTCCATGCCTGTTTTGGCCTCTAGTGACTGCCCGGCGGCCATTTTCCTGTAATTCCACACCCACTGGCCTCTATCGACTGATTGGCGGCCATGTTTGTAATGATTCACACTGTATGTATATACCGCTGTTCGGCGGCCATCTTTTTGGGGTCTATGGCTGTTTTGGCCTCTATCTTCGGCTCGGCGGCCATTTTCTTAGAGCCCACATTATCTCCCATACAGACGTTTGGTGGCCATTTTGCGAGAGTCTCCGGCCTCTAGGGTGCATTATGCTGGCGCAAAAAATTCACACAGGAAGCGCTGATAAAGGAAGCAGACTGACGCAGCAGCGGTGGGACGGCAGCATAATGGTACAGATCCAAGAGATGCTGGGTCACCTAGAGGACTCACCACTGCAGCACAGGAGGGTGGCCTATTGATATCTTGCCTGGAGCCCTGTGGGTGTCAGCGCGTTGTCAGCATGGCATCTGAGCCAGATGTTTTCTCCCCTGAAACACCGGATTTAGCAGCTGGTGCCCTTGAGGTGTCTATGGACTCTATGTCGGCAATCCTAAAGGCTTTTGCTGCCAGGGTGGAAGCAGCACACGGGAATACAGGGGGTAGTAAACGCCCTCGTCCCCTGCAATCTTCTGGGGATATTTCTGATGCAGAACCAGGTCCAGCTACGGCTCGTGGCCCAGATTCTGACACATCAGAGACTGCAGACCGTGATTGATCGGACAGTGAGGATGACTCCAGGTCAGTACGTGAGAAGGCTTTGGTATCTGACCTTATTGCTGCAGTGCGGGATACGCTAAAATTGGGAAATGCTGCAGAAGCAGCAGACTCCGGTCCCCTTTGGGTTTCGTAAACCTGCCCGTGCTGCTAGGGTGTTTCCTTGTGTGTCCTTATTTTGATAAGCTCTTTTATACAAGGAATGGGAGAACCCACTAAGGGTTTTTACAGCCCCGAAGAAGTTTGCGGTACGGTACCCCTTTTTGAGGAGAGTTTTCTGAAGAAATGGACCCCTCCCCCTATAGTGGACCCTCCGGTGTCCAGACTTAATAGAGCTACCACAATTCCAGTAGAAGGGGCTCCTGTTTTCAAGAACCCTGTGGATAAGAAGGCTGAAGCACTCGCTCACTACCTATACTCAGTGGTAGGCTCGGCAGTACGCCTGGCATTGGCGGGGGCCCTAGTGTCTCAGACACTTACTGAATGGGCAAAATTGCTACTCCAGGGGTTCAAGGAACGAGATGCTCCTCCTGATGTGATAACTGGCCAGGGCCTTCGGTTTATCTGTGAGTCAGACATGGATACTATTCCCCTGCTGTCAAAAGCTTTGGTTTATGCAGTAGCAATACGCCACCTGATCTGGCTAAAGGGCTAGTCTGCGGAAGGCCCTGTTGGATCTGCCCTTTTAAGGGCGACAGACGTTTTGGGGCCTCGCTGGATGACATCATCAAGGATGCCACAGGAGGTAAAAGCAAGTTGCTTCCTCAAACTAGCAAGGGTAAGGGGCCACGCCGAGGGCTCTCCTTTACTGCGCACAAGCGTTTTTTTCGTCCCCCCTAGGGCGACAGGGAAAAGACCCCGGGCCGACAAGGCGCCTGCCCAAGGACAAAAACGTTTTGTCCCGCAAACCCAACAAGCCGGTGGACAAATCTGCATCCGCATGAAGGTCCGCCCCCACCCAGCTCTCGGGACGTCTTCGCAAATTCGCAACTCAGTGGACAGCTCTAGTCTCCCACAGGTGGGTTTGCGATGTAATCTCACGCTACAAGATAGAATTTCTCTTTTGTCCACCGGACAGATTCGTAACCTCCAGCTACTACTGACCCGTCGGGAGGCCCAGGGTCTGCTGGAACGCGGGGTAGTCATTTCAGTTCCGGAACGGGGTCAGGATTTTTACTCAAATCTGTTCATTGTGCCGAAGAAGGATGGGGTTCGTCCAGTCTTGGATCTCAGAGCCCTCGATTGCTTTGTGAAGGTACAAAGATTTTGGATGGAGTCGGTTCGATCTGTAGTCACTGCCCTCCATCCAGGGGACTTTCTGGCCTCCTTGGATATCAAGGATGCATACCTGCATGTTCCCATATACTCCAGACACCAGAGGTTTCTGCGATTTGCAATCGGGAAGAACCACTATCAGTTTGTGGCCCTCCCGTTTGGCCTTGCTTCAGCACCCAGGACGTTCACCAAGGTGCTCGCTCCGATTCTGGCACTTCTAAGACAGCGGGGCATCGCTATCATGGGCTACTTGGACGACCACCTTCTGAAGGCCCCTTCAAGCTCAGAATTAGAGGTAAGTGTGTCCATTACCTGTCAAACTCTTCAAGACTGAGGTTGGATACTAAACATGCAAAAGTCAGTATTGGTGCCGACTCAATGCCTAGTGTGGAAAAGTTGCAGACCCTTCGGGCTGCAGTGCGGCAGCTGACTTCCAGGAATTGGTCGTCACTCTGTTTTTTGCATGCAAGTGTTAGGCCTCATGGTAGCCTCCTTCGAGGCGGTCCCATATGCTCAATACCACACTCGGGTGTTACAGAAAGAGAAGTTCTGTCATCTCTGGATTATCAAATCCGAGTAAGCCACCTAGTCAGGAGATCCCTGGTATGGTGGCTGACAGCACCGGCTCTTCTGGCCGGGAAGTCATTTCTTCCGGTTTACTGGATAGTGATCACGACGGACGCCAGCCTTACAGGTTGGGGGGGGAGTCTGGGGTGTTCAGTCAGCGCAAGGTTGCTGGACCGCAGAGGAATCCTGCCTGCCGATCAATGTCCTGGAAATCCGGGTGATCAGGCTGTGCCTCTTCAGATGGTCTCAGAGGCTGCAAGGGCGGCCAGTCGGGATCCAGTCAGACAACGCCACAGCAGTGGCATATGTCAATTATCAAGGAGGAACAAGAAGCTCAGCTGTAGCATCGGAGGTCGCTCGCATCCTGAAGTGGGCAGAGGAGCATACCGGCACTGTCGGCCGTGTACATTCCGGGTGTGGAAAACTGGCAGGCGGACTACCTGAGTCGCCAAATGCTGGACCAGGGAAAATGGTCCTTACACCCGGAGGTGTTCCCACTCCTCTGCCAAAGATGGGGCACTCCAGACGTAGATCTTCTGGCTTCCCGACTCAATCGGAAGGTATTGAGGTTTGTGGCCCGGTCAAGAGGCCCATGGGCAGACACAACGGACGCGTTGGTGGCACCGTGGGGTCAGTATCGACTAATCTATGCCTTCCCTCCCTTAAGGCTTCTTCCCCTTCTGCTTCGCAGAGTGGAGGCAGAGGGAATTCCAATGATTCTAATTGCTCCAGATTGGCCTCAGCGCCCTTGGTATGCCGATCTAGTACGTCTGGTAACAGACGTCCCCTGGCGTCTACCACTACGGGAGGACCTGCTATCGCTAGGTCCCATACTCCATCCTGCTTTACGGTCACTGGCTTTAACGGCATGGCTGTTGAGAACCAGGCAGTGAGAGACCGGGGCCTATCAGATTCAGTAATCTCTACAAAGCGCTCGGAAACTGTCCTAGGAAGGTTTATCACCGCACTTGGAAGGCCTACATCTCCATGTGTGAGGAAATGAAATGGCATCCGCGTACTTATTTGGTTTCCAGAATCCTGCTGTTTTTACAGCATGGGGTGGACCAAAGGCTTGCCTTAAGTACGATTAAGGGACAGATATCTGCCCTGGCTGTCTTTTTTCAGCGACCCCTGGCGACTCGCTCTCTCGTGAGTACATTTGTGTAGGGCAGGGGTCTCAAACTGGTGGCCCTCCAGCTGTTGCGGAACTACAAGTCCCATCATGCCTCTGCCTATGGGAGTCATGCTTGTAACTGTCAGTCTTGCAATGCCTCATGGGAATTGTAGTTCTGCAACAGCTGGAGGGCCACCAGTTTGAGACCCCTGGTGTAGGGGGTTCGACATGTGGCTCCTCTGGTCCTCTCAGTGCTTCAGAAGGCACTGTTTGGGAATATTAGAGATATTCCCCTTTTGACACTTTCTCAGAAAGTGGTCTTTTTGGTGGCTGTTACATCAGTTAGACGAGTCTCTGAGCTGGCAGCCTTGTCCTGCAAGGCTCCCTATTTGATTTTCCACAAGGATAAGGTGGTGCTGCGGCCGCAGCCTTCCTTCCGAAAGTAGTTTCGGCCTTTTATCTCAACAAAGACATTGTACTTCCATCCTTGTGTCCTCATCCGTCGAATCCTAAGGAGTCGGCGTTGCATTCCTTGGACGTTGTCCGAGCTTTGAGAGTATACCTATCTGCTACCTCCCTGTTCCGGAAGTCAGACTCACTGTTTCGGTGGCTGGTCCCAAGAAGGGCCAAGCAGTCTCGTCGGGCCACCATCTCTAGGAGGATCCGACAGATAGTAATCCAGGCTTACGCCTTAAGGGGTCAAGCGCCCCCCTTTCTGGTCACGGAGCATTCGACCAGGGCAATAGGTGCCTCTTGGGCTTTCCGACATTAAGCGTCTGTTTCCCAATTACGTAAAGCGGCGACTTGGTCGTCCGCTCACGCTTTCACCAAATTCTACAAAGTTGATGTTTAGAGTTGCAACTCCTCTGTTGGAGGAGTGCTGTTTTGTGTTTGGGGTCAAGTTTATTTTTATGCTGTTACCACCCCTCGTTTTTTCTCTGACACTGCTTTGGGACGTCCCACTCTGTCGATGGAGAAGCTGTGTCGGTCCATGGACGAAGAGAAAAGGATTTTACGGTGAGTAAAAAATCCTATTTTGCTGTTAGGCTCACAACATAAAATATTAACACGGGCATGACAATCGTTTGCTCAACAACGTCCTAGACTAAACATGAATATAACATTTGCATCTGGCAAACACTGGCATTAGTCCTGGGTTGCATAAGATAACTTAATTCCTAGAAATAGACCCCAAAAATCTAACAGGAAAGTTCAACCTGGTTTCAAAAATGGAGCATAGCTGATAGAATCATTAAGCCTTCGTGGTTTTGTTGAGTATGGACCCATTTACTTTTCACCAAAAAAAAATCCTTTTTATTAAACTCGCCATCTGGGAGAAGGGTACAACCTATCCAGAGCCTGGAAGTTTTAATTATATTACCTAGAGCTGCACGATTAATCATTAAAGAATCAGATCGCAATTCTTTGCTCCTCGCGATCTTAAAGCATTTTCCGGATTCTATGCAGAGTTTTCTGCTGACAGCTGTCTAAAAAAAAAAAAAAAAAAACCTGGAGATACAATGTTTCTGTTTAACACTTGATCTTTTTAGAACAAAGGAATGAACTTCGGTCTGTAAATGAGGGAAGTTAACCAACGGGCACTTAAACCTCCTTCCTAACCAGACCAATTTTCAGGTTTCGATGCGCTCACTTTTTATTTTTTTTCCCCCCACCTTTACATTTTTTATTCAAAGTTTTTTTTCAATTTTACAACACTTCAAACATACAACAAACTTAACATTAGTATATCAAATTGTATAATTATACATGCCTTTACATACAATCCCCAATATCAATATCAAAAATAATAAAAAGAAAATACTTGCAGACTAACACATTAAAGCATTATAAAAAAAAGACCTTCCCTCCTCTAAACTTTCATCTCCCATCCTATATTTTAACCCTTCATTCCATATTTTATCTGGAGTCAAAGAAAATACAGCCAATCCTGGGGTTATAAACCACGGGCCCCACAGCTTACTTAATATATCCGGTGTACCCCCATTATGATAGGCCTATCGTTCCATTAGTATTGTCTCATTTACTTGGGAACGCTACTCTTCGACTATTGGTATACTGGGGGATAGTGGTGCAACGGATCGTCATTGATCCGTGATCCGAATGGGTCAACATGTTCAGATCGGCACACCACGCGATCTGCGGATTGAGCTCCGCTGCCTCAACCATAGGAAAGGCCGGAGCGGCGGCCATCTTGGTACACCCGGCGGCAGCTTAGGTGAGCGGCGCTCTGTGGGGTTGATGTGGATATTACAGTGGGGGAGATGTGGATATTGCAGTAGGAAGATGTGGATATTACAGTGGGGGAGATGTGGATATTACAGTGGGGAGATGTGGATATTACTAATATCCACATCTCCCCCACTGATCCGAAAAATGATCCGATCCATGACTCTGATCCAAGGAACGATCCGAACCGTGAGTTTTTTGATCCGTTGCAACCCTACTGGGGGACATCCATTTTCTAGCTATTAGCTTACGGGCTATGAATAGCAATCTACCGATTGCGGTTAACACTTCCCTTGAATATAGCCCTTCTTTCAGATACCCTAGTAAACAGGTTTTCGGATCTAATCCTATCTGCATTTTATAAGCCCCATTAATTGTGGACAGCACCTCTCGCCAATATCTACTCTTTGGGGCATTTCCACAGCATATGGATCAAGTCTGCCTGGGATTGCCCACACCGAGGACACTGAAGTTTCCCTCCGTCTCCACTTATGTAATTTTACCGGTGTCATATGTTCTATATATGATAAACAGTTGTGATAGGCATTGTGTAGATGATAGCGATACTAACGGGGCACTCTCACATTTTGAATGACAATTACTCAGTCATGCAACACTGTACCCATATGAAATTTGTCTTTTTTGTTTTTCACACAAATAGCCTTCTTTTGGTGGTATTTAATCACCACTGGGTTATTTTTTGCGTTATAAGAGACTTAATATTCTGTAAAAAAAATATGCATTTCTCTTTTCGTCCATGGACGGACACAGCCTCTTAAGTCTTGACAGTTGGGTTATGTTCCTGTTCTATAGGAGAGGACTAGGCAGAACATGTTAGATATTTAAATACATGTTACTTTAACAGAGTTGAACAGCCGCGCCCAGGGGGCGGTCCCTCCGGACATAACCCTCCACCCTGCAGTCAGCAGCTCAGTTTTTTCTGCCTAGTAGAGAAGGACCTGGCTCCCTTTGGGCCCAGGGTTCGGAAGAAATTTGTATTTCTCTTTTCGTCCATGGACGGACACAGCCTTCTTAAGTCTTGACAGTTGGGTTATGTTCCTGTTCTATAGGAGAGGACTAGGCAGATCATGTTAGATATTTAAATTCATGTTACTTTAACAGAGTTGAACAGCTCTCCGCCCTGCAGTCAGCAGCCCAGTTTTTTTTTCTGCCTAGTTGAAAAGGACCTGGCTCCCTTTGGGCCCAAGGTCCGGAAGAAACTTTTTATTTTATGATTTTATTTTAAGAAATCTATCAACTGCCGGCTGGGTGACAGGCTGTATATTATAGATCCTTGTAGTATACCCCCCCCAGTCCGGCCATCGAGCGTGAGCAGGCCTTAGCTACGCGATGGGTCGGCCACGACATGCCCCATGGCTCCAGGGGTGGCCGGTAGACTTGTGCACAAGGGAAACATTTGTTTAGTTTGGGTTTGTTTCTTTTCAGTCCTGTTGATTCGTAATCTTTCGTAATTTTGCTAGAAGCGATTTTTCGTGTTCGGACTAATTCGTATTTTCGCAAGCGACATTTTTCGTTGAATCGGAATGATTCGCATTAATGTAAGCCTTATTTTTAGTTGATTTATAATTCGTACTTTCGGTAGAGTACATTGTTTTTCGTTGATTCTGGACACAACTCCAACTTTCGTAACTTTTTTTGGGTCCGTTGATTCGTAATTTTCCGTGTCTCTCACAACCACGCTTCCTATTATGCCTAATGTGCTTCGAATGGATTTGTACTTTTCTAAATACATAGCGGTTATTTGTAACAATTCGAAATCTCGTATTTTACTTTCGTTTTTTACATGCAGCTATAGCCTCCGCCCCTGTACACCATTTTGAGAGGGAGTTCAGCACGGTAAGGGAGAAGCAGAGAGCAGAGCAGAGTGTTATTGTGCTTCGAATGGATTCGTACATTCGTAACTTTTTTTCATAACGAATTATGCCGAAGACATTCGGGCATTCGCTATTTGCGATATAATTTATTTCGGATTCGGTATTATTCGTAATAGCTTTGTTCGAAAATTCGAATGCTTCCGAATGTCCGAAAGTTGCTAAATTCGGACGAATTTCGATTCGTTACGAAACGAATTGCACAAGCCTAGTGGCCAGTGAGCTTTGCTGCTCGGTTGTAAGTCTGTCAGGAACGCACCAGCAGGTCCTCGCAAGGACGGGTAAGTACTGTTCCTCCTGCCTCAGTGGGATGGAACAGCTGGGCATTCCTAAGGTTTTTTTAGGGGTTCTCCTGCCCTCCCCTCTCTCCCTCTGTTACCCCTTTTTTCCTCCTCCCATTGCGGGGCTCGCTGCGACTGGGGTATACCTGTAGGGGAGCTCCAGGTCCCGGCTGGGGGCTGTGGGGGTGTCCAGGCCCACTCTCTGTGGGGGGTAGCTGTTTGCTTAGGAAGCCGTGGCTGCGGCCTTCTCGTCCACCTCATGTTTGGGCGCCATTTTGGAAGCACGGGCGCCATTTTTCAGGTGCCTGTGCTTTGCATTGAAAATCCCATTGGCGGCCATTTTGCCGTAGCCACGCTGTGACGCAGGTCTGCATTGCGGGCGGCCATTTTCTTGTGGTCCGCACTCATTTCTCTGAGGTGTCCGGCGGCCATTTTGCAGTGGGTTTTGGCCTCTAGTGCTTGGATGGCTTCCTGAACAGCGCAAACGGCGCTATTCACCTCACAGTTCCTCAGACACACGCTGTGTGTGGATGGAGAGGGGGCAGCGGCGCTGAACAGTCTTTTTTGCAGGGTGGCGAGTTCCCTGGGTAACCTCCCCGGTCAGTGCAGCAAGGAGGGTGGACTTTTTTTTTTGTCAGGTCTTGACTGAGTCCCTAAGGGCTGTCAGTGGGCAATATGGAGTCAGAAGCTGGTGTTTCTTCCCCAAACATTCCAGAGGCAGCAACCGGTGCCCCTGCACCTGCGGTTCCCATGGACGCTTTGTCGGCAGTCCTGGAGTCATTTGTTGCTTGGGTGGAAGCGGCGTAAGGGGGGTACTAAGCGCCCCCTCCCCTGCCATCTCCTGGGGAATGTTCGGACTCGGGCCTGGCTGCGGCACACGACTCTGGTTCTGGTGTGTCAGAAGATGCGGACCAGGACCTTCCCAGTGAGGAAGACCCCTCGTCCGGGTCAGCTCAAGACAGGGCACTTGTGATTGCACTTATCAATGCTGTGAGGGACACTCTCAAGCTGGAGGATACATCTGGGACTTCCACTGCAGGGTCTGTCCCTTTTGGGTCGCACAAACCGACCCGCTCTGTTAAGGTTTTTCCTTATGTTGATTTTTTGGACAAGTTCATAGATAATGAATGGGAATGGCCGCATAGGTCCTTTGTGTTCCCTCAGCGCATGGCGGTACGTTACCCGTTTGAAGAGAACCTTTTGAAAAAATGGGCTTCTCCGGTCGTTGATCCCCGGTCTCTTGGTTAAATAAAGTAACCACTATCCTGGTAGAGGGGACCCCTGCTTTTAAGGACCCTACTGATAGGAGGTCCGAAGCGGTGTACCGCTCTATGTTCACCATGCTGGGGTCAGTGTTGCGGCCTATATTGGCTGCTACCTTTGTCTCCCAGACACTCATTGAGTGGGCAAAAATATTGCACCAGACAGTGGAGGAGCATCAGCTTCCTCCTGAATGCGTGACACTGGCCGAACAGTTGGTACAGGGACTTGTGTACGTCTGTGATGCAACCCTGGATGTGGCCCCTTTAATCTCCAGGACCTCCACAGCTGCGGTGGTATTGCGCTGCCTGATATGGCTGAAATGCTGGTCCGCTGACCAAGCGTCCAAGAAAACTCTTGCAGATTTGCCCTTCACCTTTTGGTGCCTCACTGGACATCATTAAGGATGTCCGTGGAGAAAAAAGCACACTTCTCCCTCAGTCCACTCGCTCCGTAAGCTGGGGCCCTCCTTTCCCGTGCAAAAGTGGTATTTTCGTCAGTCAGGACCTGCTGGCAGACCCTCCCAAACGGACAAAGGTCCAGCTGGGGGACAGAAGCGTCCCTGGGTGCGCAAGCCAAACAAGCCGGCTACCGCATGAAGTTTTGCCCCCGCCCAACTCCTGGGTGGGGGGGGACGGGTTTGCAGCTCGGTGGACCTCCATGTTCTCCTACCAGTGGGTCTGCGAGGTGGTCACCTCGGGGTACAAGATCGAGTTTCTTTCTTGTCCAGCAAACAGATTCTTTCCCTCAAATCTGCTTCTCCTTCCGGCTCGTCGGGCTGCCCTGCTGGGGGCAGTGCAAGACTTGTTGAGGTGCGGGGTGATCATACCCGTACCACCGCAGAACTGGTTTTAACGATTCTACTCAAATCTGTTTGTGGTCCCAAAGAAGGACGGAGTCTGTTCAATCTTGGACCTCAAGGCCCTCAATGCTTATTTTGTAAGGATTCAAAAGTTCCGGATGAAATCGACTCGTTCAGTGGTTGCTGCGCTCCATCCGGGGGACTTCCTGGCATCCTTGGATATCAGGGACGCATACTTGCATGTCCCCATCTGCGTCAGGCATCAGAGGTTCCTGCGCTTTGCGATCGGCGAAGACCACTATCAATTTATGGCTCTTCCCTTTGGCCTAGCGTCGGCACCAAGAGTTTTCACCAAGGTGCTCACCCCGATTCTAGCTTTGCTGAGACAGCGCGGTATTGCTATCGTGGGCTACTTGGACGATCTTCTTCTCAGAGCTGCTTCAAGCTCAGAATTAGAGGAGGACATGTCTACAGCCAGTCGGACCCTCCGGGAGTTTGGTTGGGTGCTGAACCTCCAGAAGTCAGTGTTAGTACTTTCATCTAGCAGCAAAAGAGTCGCTGGTTCAAATCCTGACCACAACACCATCTGCCTGGAGTTTGCATGTTCTCCCTGTGTCTGCGTGGGTTTCCTCCGGGTACTCCGGTTTCCTGCCACACTCCAAAGACATGCTGGTAGGTTAATTGGATCTTGTCCAAATTGGCCCAGTATATATGTATATACGACTGTGTGTCCCAAGCGTGTCAAGATCCTACGGGGTAAAATGACCGCACCAGCCAAGCAGACACTGGCTGCAAAAAGCGCCTAGAGGCGATTCAGTTCGCATGTGTAGCGCTATACAAGTCATTCATTCATTCATTCCATTGGACTGTGATCATGACCGACGCCAGCCTGACCGGTTGGGGTGGAATCTGGGGGGGTTCAGGCGGCCCAGGGCCGCTGGACTCCGGACGAATCCCAACTGCCGATCAACTATCTGAGTCGCCAGATGCTGAACCAAGGGGAATGGTCGTTACATCCGGAGGTATTTCAACTCATTTGCCGGAGATGGGGCATGGCATGCCAGACGTGCATCTCCTGGCCTCCCGACTCAAACGCAAGGTGTCAAGGCTCGTGGCCGGTCCAGAGATCCCTGGGCAGACGGGTTAGTGGCCCCGTGGGGTCAGTATCGGCTGATTTATGCCTTTTCCCCACTGAAGTTGCTTCCTCGTCTGCTCAGCAGAGTAGAGACCGAGGGAATTTTGGCGATTCTCATCGCCCCGGATTGGCCCAGGCGTCCCTGGTGCACCTGGGGGCGGATGCACTCTGGTGACTGCCACTGCGGGAGGACCTTCTCTCGCAAGGTCCCATTCTTCATCCTGCTTTACAGTCGCTGGCTTTAACGGCGTGGCTATTGAAAGCCAGGTTCTAAGGGACCGAGGCCTGTCGGATTCAGTCATTTCAACCATGTTGAAGGCACGGAAGTCATCTTCTAGGAAGATCTACCATCGCACGTGGAGAGCCTTCATCTCTATGTGTGAGGAGTAGTGATGAGCCGAACACCCCCGGGTTCGGTTCGCACCAGAACCCGCGAACGGACCGAAAGTTCGCACGAACATTAGAACCCTATTAAATACAATGGATGCGAACGTTCGGATTCTAAAGTGCTAATTATAACGACTATTATCCATGTTATTGTCCGAAACAGAGTTTGGGAACCCGGGTTCTGCACCAGGGGACATGTATCAATGCAAAAAGAAGTTTTAAAAACGGACGGTTTCCGGGAGCAGTCATTTTAATGATGCATAAAGTGAAAAAAAAAAAAAGTCAAATATTCCTTTAAATATTGTACCTGGGGGGTGTCTAAAGTATGCCTGTGAAGTGCCACGTGTTTCCCGTGTTTAGAACTGTCCCTGCACAAAATAACATTTCTAAAGGAAAAAAAGCCATTTAAAACTGCTTGCGGCTTTAATGTAATGTCTGGTCCCGGTAATATGGATGAAAATCTTTAGGAAAAATGGCATAGCTACCCCATCAACCCCCCCCCCCCTACCCCAGCCCATTACCAGGCACTTTGGGTCTTGTATGGATATTAAGGGGAACCCCGCACACAAAATAAAAAAGGACCTATATACTCTGAACAGCCGTATACAGGCGGTGCATACAAGACAGGGACTGTAGGTTTGTTCTTATGTAGAATCTGTTTCTAATTTTGAACAGCTGCATTGTTTAAGTGGAGCTCCATGCCAAATTCCTTTTTTTTAGCTTTTTGTAAAACATAGGGAACGGTTATCACCCCTGTCACATTTTTTTTGCTGTCTGTGCCCCTGTTCAGAACATTTCACCTCACTTTGCGTCCCAATGACAACTGTTTTTGAAATGTGGTGTTTTTATTGAAACAAGGATTGGTGATAAAGCATCAGTAGAGAGGAGACACCTTTCTCCCATATTAATTCTTACAGGAGAGAATTTTCCTTCCAAGGGGTAGATTTCCTCTCACTTCCTGTTGTCTTCTTCCGTTTGCAAGTAGTAGTAGTTTGTAAGTTGGATGTTTGAAAGTAGGGACCTGCCGTATATACTCTGCAGAAATTGGCCCCTTAGGTGTTGGTGTTGGCACAACACTGAAAGCACTCACAGTTATTCTTGGTGGGTGCTGGAACGCCCTGCTGTCAACTATTATATCAGGAATTGTAATAACATATAATTGTTGATCAGTGGTAGTAAAAATTGGGCCTTTGATGGTGGTGCTGGTGCCACAACACTGTAAGGCCTGACAGTTACTCTTGGTGGGCGCAGCAATGGTCCCTGCTGTGAATTATTAGATCAATAATTATAATTGCATGCCCCTGTTGAACAGGGGCTGAAAAATTGGGCCTTTGGTGGTGGTGGTGATGGTGGTGCTGGTGCCACAACACTGTAAGGCCTGACAGTTACTCTTGGTGGGCGCAGCAATGGGCCCTGCTGTGAATTATTAGATCAATAATTATAATTGCATGCCCCTGTTGAACAGGGGCTGAAAAATTGGGCCTTTGGTGGTGGTGGTGGTGCTGGTGCCACAACACTGTAAGGCCTGACAGTTACTCTTGGTGGGCACAGCAATGGGCCCTGCTGTGAATTATTAGATCAATAATTATAATTGCATGCCCCTGTTGAACAGGGGCTGAAAAATTGGGCCTTTGGTGGTGGTGGTGGTGGCGGCGATGGTGGTGCTGGTGCCACAACACTGTAAGGCCTGACAGTTACTCTTGGTGGGCGCAGCAATGGGCCCTGCTGTGAATTATTAGATCAATAATTATAATTGCATGCCCCTGTTGAACAGGGGCTGAAAAATTGGGCCTTAGGCACTGGTGGCACAACACTGCAACCCCTCACAGATACTGTACTTGGAGCACAGCAATGAGGCCTGTTGCAAAGTATTGCATCAAAAATTTTAATTACACGACCATGTTAAACAGGGGCTGAAAAATTGGGCCTTAGCCACTGGTGGCGTCACCCATAAACCAAAATGATCTTCCAAGCTATCATTGATAATCGTATCATTGAGGAGGAGGAGGAGGATAGCCAGTCAACATAACAGCACAGGCACTCAGCATCAGCATCAGTCTTGAAGGGATGTGACATTTTAAAATCAATTAGTCTGTTATATCAGCATCTGGTGTGTGGTAGCTGGTGGTGATCCAAGACTGGTTCATCTTGATGAAAGTCAGTCGATCAACCGAGTCGGTGGACAGGCGCACCCTGTGATCCGTGACAAATCCTCCAGCAGCACTGAATGTGCGTTCTGAAAGAACGCTGGATGCAGGACAGGCCAGTAGCTCAATTGCATACTGTGCAAGCTCTGGCCAGTGATCCATCCTCAAGACCCAGTAAGCCAGGGGATTTTCGGTGGGGAAGGTGTCCAAGTCTGACCTTGCCCCTAGGTATTCCTGGACCATGTATATCAGACGCTGGCGATGGTTGCTGGAACCGATCATACTTTGGGGCTGCGGACTAAAGAATTGTCTGAACGCATCGGTCAGACGGCCACCTTCCCCACCGCTCCTTCTTTGACTGCCCGAAGCCTCAGCAACTCGTTGTCCAGGACCAGGAGTTTGTAACCTCCCAGTCTCTGGGAACGCGTTGCACAGACCTTTCTGCAAGGCCTCCCGGAGTTGTCTCATCCTCTGCTCCCTCTGCGACGGTACGATAAGGTCCGCAACCTTACCCTTGTACCATGGATCAAGGAGAGTGGCCAGCCAGTAATGGTCCCTCTCCTTGATCCGAAGAATACGAGGATCCTTCCGCAGACTTTGCAGGATCAGGGAGGCCATGCAGCGTAGGTTAGCTGAGGCATTCAGTCCGGAGTCCTCTGGGTCACTAAGGACGACATGATCCGCAGCCACCTCCTCCCAGCCACGTACAAGTCCACTGGTTTCTTGGGACTGTAAATCATCCCTAAAAGACTGCTGCTGATGATGCTGAGTGCCAGCCTCCACCTCCATGCTGACACAATCCTCCTCCTCCTCCTCCTCCTCTTCCTGTGCGATGGGTGGGACAGAAGGAACACTGTCTGGGTAAAGGGGGCCTTGAGAGGCAAGGAAGTCCTCCTCTTCCTGCCTCTGTTCTGCCTCAAGTGCCCTGTCCATTATTCCACGCAGTGTGTGCTCCAACAGGTGGACAAGAGGTACAGTGTCACTGATGCATGCACTGTCACTGCTCACCATCCTCGTGGCCTCCTCAAATGGTGCCAGGACAGTGCATGCATCCCTGATCATGCCCCACTGGCGTGGTGAAAAAAACCAGAGCTCCCCTGACCCTGTCCTGGTGCCGTAGTCGCACAGGTACTCATTGATGGCCCTCTGCTGCGTGTGCAGCCGCTGCAGCATGGCCAACGTTGAGTTCCACCTGGTGGGCATGTCACATATAAGGCGGTTCTTGGGCAGGTTCAACTCCTTTTGCAGCTCAGCCAGGCGAGCACTGGCATTATAAGATCTGCGGAAATGCACACAGACTTTCCTGGCCTGCCTCAGGACATCCTGTAAGCCCGGGTACCTGCCCAAGAACCGCTGCACCACCAGGTTAAGGACGTGAGCCATACAGGGCACATGGGTCAGTTGTCCCTGTCGGAGGGCGGAGAGCAGGTTGGTGCCATTGTCGCAAACCACCATTCCTGGCTTAAGCTGGCGTGGCGTCAACCACCTCTCGGCCTGCCCCTGCAGAGCAGACAGGACCTCTGCCCCAGTGTGGCTCCTGTCCCCTAAACACACCAGCGCAAGCACGGCATGGCATCTTTTTGCCTGCGTACTTGCGTAGCCCCTTGAACGCCTACGGAGCACCGCTGGTTCCGAGGACAAACCACAGGAAGAGGCCATGGAGGAAGAAGAAGAGGAGGGGGTGGAGGAGAGAGGTGTGTCACAACCAGTAGTAGCATTTTGGAGGCGTGGCGGTGGAACAACCTCCAACACTACTGCACCTTGTCCTGCATCCTTCCCAGCTGCCAAAAGAGTGACCCAATGGGCCGTGAAAGAAAGGTAACGTCCCTGTCAATGCCTGCTGGACCATGAGTCAGCGGTAATATGTACCTTACCGCTGACCGCCCTGTCCAGCGAGGCCAAGACATTGCCTTCCACATGCCTGTAGAGAGCCGGAATCGCCTTCCGTGCGAAAAAGTGGCGTTTGGGAACCTGCCACTGAGGAACCGCACATTGCACAAACTCACGGAAGGGGGCCGAGTCTACCAACTGAAAAGGCAGCAGTTGAAGCGCTAGCAATTTAGCCAAGCTAGCATTCAACCGCTGGGCATGTGGATGGCTGGGAGTGAACTTCTTTCGACGGTCCAGCAGCTGGGGCAGGGAAATTTGCCTGCTAGAATCGGACGTTGGTGTACTGCTAGCAGAGTGCCCGCAAGTACTTGCCTGTGACACACCTAATTCTACACCTTCATTCCTCTCAGAGCAGGTTTCAGAGAGGAGTGAAGGTATAGTGGGGTTGGAGATCCCAGCTGATGCGGTGCAAGAAGAGGTCAGCTTTGTTCTTTGGTGTGGGTCTTTAAGGTAGGCTTGCCAACGAGCTGCATGGCAGGTCAACATATGTCTGATCAAGCATGTGGTGCCCAAGCGGCTGATGTTTTGGCCACGCGATATACGCTTGAGACATATGTTGCAAACAGCAGCTGTGCGATCTGATGCACTCGCCTCAAAAAAGGCCCACACCAAAGAACTTTTTGAATGACGGGCAGAGGCAGCGCCCTGCACAGGCGGAGCTCTGCGGTGTGATTCCGTCGGTGTGCTGCCCATACGCTGGCCACTCAAGGGCATCCTGCCTCGTTGGAGATGTGCCTCCTCCTCATCCTCCTCCTCCTCCTCCTCTCTCCTATTAGGCACCCACGTGGAGTCAGTGACCTCATCATCCCCTCCCTCCTCATCACTGGAGCCAATCTGGCAGTATGCTGCAGCTGCTGGAGCATGACTGCCAGATTGGTGTCCTTCTTGAGCATCCCCTCTCTCTGCTCTCATGCTGATGCCTTCCTCTAGCTGGGTATCATCATCAGATCCTTCCAAACGCTGGGCATCCTCCTGGAGCATGTACCCAACACTGTGCTCAAACAGTTCGGGGGACTCCTCAGGAGGAGGACATGGTGGGTCTAGGGAAGGATTGACTAATGAAGATAATGATACCAGAGAAGAGGACGCTTTGGCAGCTGCTTTGCCAGTACCCTGAGCCTGGGTGAGAGAGGATGAGGAGGATGAGGTGGGCTTGGTCATCCACTCTACCAAGTCTTCGGCATGATGTGGCTCAACATGTCCAGCTGCCGAAAAGAAGGACAAGCGTGTCCCATGGCCATGTGCTGATGACAATGCACCGCGTCCACGACCAGCACTGTTGCCCCCAGACACAGAGCCTGCTTGCCCTCTTTTTTTGCCTCCTGACTGTCTGCCTCTCCTTGTTTGCCTTCCAGACATTTTAATGGATGGCCTGCAGGGAGATGGGAAAAAGAGCAATAAGGGCTACCTTCAGGTGTATACTGTGCAGGAGGCTTAGCAACAATGACACTGACACTGTCCCCTGCCTATCCTTCTCTGTCCCTAAACACAAGGATTGAAAATATGGAACAGCAAAATTGGTTTAGAACAGAATAGCACACTGACACTTTCCCTCACTGTCCAACTCTGTCCCTCCCTACAAACAAGATTTAGCACAGAATAGCACACTGATAATTTCCACGAGTGTCCTTCTCTGTCCCTAAACTCAAGGATTGAAAATATGGAACAGCAAAATTGGTTTAGAACAGAATAGCACACTGATACTTTCCCTCACTGTCCTACTCTGTCCCTCCCTACAAACAAGATTTAGCACAGAATAGCACACTGATAATTTCTACGAGTGTCCTTCTCTGTCCCTAAACTCAAGGATTGAAAATATGGAACAGCAAAATTGGTTTAGAACAGAATAGCACACTGTCAGTTTCACTCACTGTACCTCTCTGTCCCTAAACTCAAGGATTGAAAGTATGGTTCAGCAAAATAGGTTTAGAACAGAATAGCACACTGACACTTTCCCTCACTGTCCTACTCTGTCCCTCCCTACAAACAAGATTTAGCACAGAATAGCACACTGATAATTTCCACGAGTGTCCTTCTCTGTCCCTAAACTCAAGGATTGAAAATATGGATCAGCAAAATTGGTTTAGAACAGAATAGCACACTGTCAGTTTCACTCACTGTACCTCTCTGTCCCTAAACTCAAGGATTGAAAATATGGTTCAGCAAAATAGGTTTAGAACAGAATAGCACACTGACACTTTCCCTCACTGTCCTACTCTGTCCCTCCCTACAAACAAGATTTAGCACAGAATAGCACACTGATAATTTCTACGAGTGTCCTTCTCTGTCCCTAAACTCAAGGATTGAAAATATGGAACAGCAAAATTGGTTTAGAACAGAATAGCACACTGTCAGTTTCACTCACTGTACCTCTCTGTCCCTAAACTCAAGGATTGAAAATATGGTTCAGCAAAATAGGTTTAGAACAGAATAGCACACTGACACTTTCCCTCACTGTCCTACTCTGTCCCTCCCTACAAACAAGATTTAGCACAGAATAGCACACTGATAATTTCCACGAGTGTCCTTCTCTGTCCCTAAACTCAAGGATTGAAAATATGGAACAGCAAAATTGGTTTAGAACAGAATAGCACACTGACACTTTCCCTCACTGTCCTACTCTGTCCCTCCCTACAAACAAGATTTAGCACAGAATAGCACACTGATAATTTCTACGAGTGTCCTTCTCTGTCCCTAAACTCAAGGATTGAAAATATGGAACAGCAAAATTGGTTTAGAACAGAATAGCACACTGTCAGTTTCACTCACTGTACCTCTCTGTCCCTAAACTCAAGGATTGAAAATATGGTTCAGCAAAATAGGTTTAGAACAGAATAGCACACTGACACTTTCCCTCACTGTCCTACTCTGTCCCTCCCTACAAACAAGATTTAGCACAGAATAGCACACTGATAATTTCCACGAGTGTCCTTCTCTGTCCCTAAACTCAAGGATTGAAAATATGGATCAGCAAAATTGGTTTAGAACAGAATAGCACACTGTCAGTTTCACTCACTGTACCTCTCTGTCCCTAAACTCAAGGATTGAAAATATGGTTCAGCAAAATAGGTTTAGAACAGAATAGCACACTGACACTTTCCCTCACTGTCCTACTCTGTCCCTCCCTACAAACAAGATTTAGCACAGAATAGCACACTGATAATTTCTACGAGTGTCCTTCTCTGTCCCTAAACTCAAGGATTGAAAATATGGAACAGCAAAATTGGTTTAGAACAGAATAGCACACTGTCAGTTTCACTCACTGTACCTCTCTGTCCCTAAACTCAAGGATTGAAAATATGGTTCAGCAAAATAGGTTTAGAACAGAATAGCACACTGACACTTTCCCTCACTGTCCTACTCTGTCCCTCCCTACAAACAAGATTTAGCACAGAATAGCACACTGATAATTTCCACGAGTGTCCTTCTCTGTCCCTAAACTCAAGGATTGAAAATATGGAACAGCAAAATTGGTTTAGAACAGAATAGCACACTGACACTTTCCCTCACTGTCCTACTCTGTCCCTCCCTACAAACAAGATTTAGCACAGAATAGCACACTGATAATTTCTACGAGTGTCCTTCTCTGTCCCTAAACTCAAGGATTGAAAATATGGAACAGCAAAATTGGTTTAGAACAGAATAGCACACTGTCAGTTTCACTCACTGTAACTCTCTGTCCCTAAACTCAAGGATTGAAAATATAGTTCAGCAAAATAGGTTTAGAACAGAATAGCACACTGACACTTTCCCTCACTGTCCTACTCTGTCCCTCCCTACAAACAAGATTTAGCACAGAATAGCACACTGATAATTTCCACGAGTGTCCTTCTCTGTCCCTAAACTCAAGGATTGAAAATATGGAACAGCAAAATTGGTTTAGAACAGAATAGCACACTGACACTTTCCCTCACTGTCCTACTCTGTCCCTCCCTACAAACAAGATTTAGCACAGAATAGCACACTGATAATTTCTACGAGTGTCCTTCTCTGTCCCTAAACTCAAGGATTGAAAATATGGAACAGCAAAATTGGTTTAGAACAGAATAGCACACTGTCAGTTTCACTCACTGTACCTCTCTGTCCCTAAACTCAAGGATTGAAAATATGGTTCAGCAAAATAGGCTTAGAACAGAATAGCACACTGACACTTTCCCTCACTGTCCTACTCTGTCCCTCCCTACAAACAAGATTTAGCACAGAATAGCACACTGATAATTTCCCTCACTGTACCTCTCTGTCCCTACAAACAAGGATTAGCACAGAATAGCACACTGACACTTTCCCTCACTGTACCTCTCTGTCCCTACAAACAAGGATTAGCACAGAATAGCACACTGACACTTTCCCTCACTGTACCTCTCTGTCCCTACAAACAAGGATTAGCACAGAATAGCACACTGACACTTTCCCTCACTGTACCTCTCTGTCCCTACAAACAAGGATTAGCACAGAATAGCACACTGACACTTTCCCTCAATGTACCTCTCTGTCCCTAAACTCAAGGATTGAAAATATGGTTCAGCAAGATTGGTTTAGAACAGAATAGCACACTGACACTTTCCCTCACTGTACCTCTCTGTCCCTACAAACAAGGATTAGCACAGAATAGCACACTGTCACTGACACTCTCCCTACCTATCCTTATTTTTCCCTAAACACAAGGAATCCAGGATTAGTAAAGGAAAAATAATGACACTGTCCCTGCCTATGCTTCTCTTTCCCTGCTCCGGAACACACTACACAAGGCCGCCGCGCTGGCGGCCTTTTATAGTGTGGGGCGTGTACTAAACCCCCTCAGCAATAATTGGCCACAGGCATCCTGCCTGTGGCCAATCATTGCTCTCCTCGCTGCCGGCGCTGTGATTGGCCAAGCATGCGGGGTCACAGTGCATGCTTGGCCAATCACAGCGCCTGGATGACACTGCGATGGCGTAGTGCATTGTGGGCCGTTCGCGTCACTCGAATTTGGCGCGAACGGCCCAAATCGTTCGATCTTCGTCGAACAATCGAACAGCCGATGTTCGAGTCGAACGTATGTTCGACTCGAACACGAAGCTCATCCCTAGTGAGGAGATGGAATGGCGTCCGCTGGCATATTCGGTTTCCAGGATCCTGCTGTTTTTACAGCGCGGAGTGGATCAGAAACTTGCCTTAAGCACCATTAAGGGGAAAATTTCAGCTTTGGCTGTTTTCTATCAGCGTCCCCTTGTGGCTCATTCTCTGGTCGGATCCGGAATAGCTTGCTGAGGCCCAAAAGAACCTGTACACAAGCCCAGATGAAAAAACATGTTAACCTTTGGCCAACACCTTAGACACTGGCAAAAAACTGAGGTGCTCCCGGATGGGAGGGGCTTATATAGGGGAGGGTACTTCCGGTTTGGAAGTTGCCAGTGCCAGCACCTGAAGGTAAACTATATAACCCACATAGTAATGACTATGCCGCTCTGTGTCCCGTGATGTACGAGAAAGAAAACAGCAAAGCTGAACAGTACCGCCCGGGGGGCGGTCCTACTGGCTATAACCCCTCACACTGCATCAAGCATCTCAGTTTTTTTCTGCCTAGTGTAGGAGAAGGACCTGGCTCCCGGTGGGGACCATTGGTCCTGGAGATTTTTTACTTTTTTCGACTTTTCTGATCCTGAGATCTACTATCAACAGCAGGGCTGGGTGGCAGGCTGGATAATATAGATCCTGGTAGTCTCCCCAGTCCGGCTATCGAGCGTGAGCAGACCTTAGCTACGTGCTGGGTCGGCCACGACATACCCCGTCTGCTCCAGGGGTGGCCGGTGAGCTATATGCTCCGGGGCACACATATGACTGGGCTACTTCTGTCCGAGTCACAGTGTGCCGTGGCCGACAGCCACCCCGTACTGCTCGGGTGATGGGTCTGTCTGTGGAATGCGCCCAGCAGTCCTCACAGGAGGGGTAAGTATGGCTCCACCTGTCTCGGCAGGATGAAGCAGCTGGGCATTCCCCGGGAGATTGACTAGGAGGTCTCTCACTCTCCCATTCTTCCCTTCCTGTCCTTTTCCCTCCTCCCCATACTGGGCCGCTGTGTACCTGACCAGGGGTCCTCTGGGGGGGCTCCGTTCTGGTGGGGGGCTGCGCTGGGTGTTGGGGGTCCGCTCCTCCCTTCCCTAAATTGTGGGCATAGTGGAATGTTCTGGTGGGCACGTTGTGGAAGGCCACCACGCGAAGGGTTAGCGTGGCCACGCCATTTTCCTGTGGTTTTAGTCAGGAGATTCGGCGGCCATTTTCCTGTAGTTTTAGTCAGGAAGTTCGTGGCCATTTTCCTGTAGCCTTAGTCAGGAAGTCCGGCTTGCTGGAGCCCTCAGGCGTTTTTTCTTGCTGAGGCGGTCGGCTGGCATTTTCTTTTAACCCCAGCTAGTTTTTTGGCCTCTAGCGCTGGATATCCCTCTGGAACGGCGCAAATTACACAGAACACCTCGTGAGGGAGAGCGGACAGCAGCACAGCGCAGTACCTGGGTCAGGGTGGTGAGTCCTGTGGGGGGCCCCTCAGTTTGTGGCAGCTAGGAGGGTGGATGTTGTGTACATTGCCTTTGGTCCCTAACGGGTGTCAGTCAGCATGGCGTCAGAAGCTGGCGCTTCTTCCCCAGACATCCCTGTGGTGGCAACTGGTTTCCCTGCACCTACGGTGCCTATAGACGCTTTGTCTGCGGTCCTGGAGTCCTTTGTTGCCAGGGTGGAAGCGGTGTGCAGGCGCAAGGTGGGTAAAAAACGCCCCCTCCCCCCACCATCTTCTGGGGAATGCTCTGATTCAGACTCGGGCCTTGCTGTGGCAAACGACCCCTATTCTGACGTGTCAGAGGATGCGGACCAGGACCATTCGGACAGTGAGGATGACTTCGTGTCCGGGTCAGCGCAGGAAAAGGCGCTTGTTGGAGCACTTATCACCGCAGTGTGGGAGACCCTAAAACTGGAGGATACGGCGGGAGCATCTACTGAGGTGTCGGTCCCTTTTGGGTCACACAAGCCAGCCCGCACTGCTAGGGTGTTTCCCTACCTAACTTATTTTGATAAGTTTATATACAAAGAATGGGAACGACCGCAGCGGATCTTTTCGGTCCCAAGACGCATGGCGGTCCGTTACCCCTTTGAGGAGAGTTTCCTGAAAAAATGGACATCTCCCCCGATTGTGGACCCCCCCGGTATCCAGGTTAAATAAGTTAACCACGATTCCGGTGGAGGACCCTGCAGACAGGAGGGCTGAGGCGGTGGCCCGGTCCAAGTTCACGGTAGTGGGGTCAGCATTGCGGTCAGTATCTGCTGTGGTGCTACGTCGCCTGATTTGGCTAAAATGCTGGTCCGCGGACCAGACATCCAAAAAGGCTCTGGCGGATTTGCCCTTCCAGGGAGAGAGGCTATTTGGAGCCTCGCTGGATGAAATTATTAAGAATGTTAGTGGGGGTAAGAGCATGCTGCTCCCACAATCCAGGAAAGGTAAGGAGCCACGCTGTTGGCCAGGGCCCTCCTTTTCAGCTCAGAAGCGTTTTTTCGTCTGCCCGGGCCTGCAGGTAAGCATTCCCAGGCCGACAAGGTGCCCGCTGAGGGACAGAAGCGTCCCTGGTTTCGCAAGCCAAACAAGACTGCGAACAAATCTGCGACAGCATGAAGGTTTGCCCCCGCCCGACTCTCGGGTGGGGGGTCGCCTTCAAGAGTTTGCAGCTCGGTGGACCTCTCTACTTTCCGACCAGTGGGTTTGCAAAGTGGTTTCATCAGGGTACAAGATAGAGTTTCTTTCTTGTCCACCAAACAGATTTTTCCCTCCAACCTTCATCTTCTTCCAGTTCGTCAGAACGCCTTGTTTGGGGCAGTACAGGACCTGCTGATGTGCGGGGTGATAGTACCTGTGCCTTCGCCGGAAAGGTTTCAGGGATTCTACTCCAATCTGTTTGTAGTCCCAAAGAAGGACGGGGTCCGTCCAATCCTGGATCTTAAGGCCCTCAACTGCTTTGTAAAAGTACAAAGGTTCAGTATGGAGTCAGTTCGCTCTGTGGTCGCTGCACTCCATCTGGGGGATTTTCTGGCATCCTTGGACATCAAGGACGCATACTTGCATGTCCCCATATGCGTCAGGCATCAGAGGTTTCTGCGGTTTGCAGTCGGGGACGAGCTCTACCAATTTGTAGCTCTCCCTTTTGGCCTGGCGTCGGCACCAAGAGTTTTCACCAAGGTGCTCGCCCGATTCTGGCTTTGCTGAGGCAGCGAAGGATCGCTATCGTGAGCTACCTGGACGACCTCCTTCTGAGAGTAGCTTCCTCCTCAGAATTGAAGGAGGATGTGGCGATCGCCAGTCAGACTCTTCGGGAGTTTGGTTGGGTACTGAACCTCCAGAAGTCGGTGTTGGTGCCGACTCAATGCCTGGAATACCTGGGCTTGATTCTGGACTTCTCAGAGGCGAGAGTTTTTCTCCCTTCGGACAAGTTGTAGACTCTTTGGACTGCGGTGAAGCTGTTGGCATCCCGCAGGTGGTCGTCGCTGCGCTTTTGCATGCGAGTCCTGGGTCTCATTGTAGCCACCTTCGAGGCGGTACCGTATGCTCAATTCCACACTCGAGTCTTGCAGAAGGAGATCCTGTCCAAGTTGGACAAATCTCCGTTGTCTCTGGATTGTGAAATTCGGGTGGGCCGGCTAGTCAGGGATCCCTGATCTGGTGGCTGAGGTCTCCGGCCCTTCAGTCCGGGAAGCCGTTTGTTCCTTTTCACTGGATGGTGATCATGATGGATGCCAGCCTGACCGGTTTGGGGCGTACAGTCGACACAGGGTCGCTGGACGCAGACAGAATCCCGCCTGCCGATCAATGTGCTGGAACTTCGGGCGATCAGGCGGTGCCTCTCCACATGGTCACAGAGGCTTCAGGGATGCCCAGTCAGGATCCAGTCGGACAACGCCATGGCGGTGGCGTATGTCAACCATCAAGGAGGAACAAGGAGCTCGGCTGCAGCATTGGAGGTCGCTTACATCCTGCGGTGGGCAGAGCGGCGCGTGCCGGCTCTATCGGCCATGTACATTCCGGGCGTAGAAAACTGGCAAGCGGACTACCTAAGTCGTCAGATGCTGGACCAAGGAGAATGATCGCTACATCCGGATGTATTTGGACTCCTTTTCCTGAGATGGGGCACGCCAGACGTGGATCTCCTGGCCTCTCGACTCAATCGGAAGGTATTGAGGTTTGTGGCCAGATCAAAAGATCCTTGGGCGGACGCGTCGGACGCGTTGGTGGCTCCGTGGGCACGGTATCGGCTAATTTATGCCTTCCCCCCGCTAAAGCTTCTTCCTCCTGTGCTTCGCAGAGTAGAGACTGAGGGGATTCCGATAATTCTAATTGCCCCAGATTGGCCTCGGCGTCCCTGGTACGCCGACTTAGTGCGACTGGTGGCGGATGTTCCTTGGCAACTGCCGATGCGAGAGGACCTTCTGTCACAAGGTCCTATAGTTCATCCTGCTTTACAGTCGCTGGCTTCAACAGCATGGTTGTTGAAAGTCAGGTGCTAAGGGACCGAGGCCTGTCGAGTTCGGTAATATCCACCATGCTGAGGGCGTGGAAGTCATCTTCTCGGAAGATTTATCATCGCCCGTGGAAGGCCTACATCTCTATGTGTGAGGAGATGGGATGGCGTCCGCGTGCATATTCGGTTTCCAGGATTCTGCTGTTTTTACAGCGTGGAGTGGATCAAAAATTTGCCTTAAGCACCATTAAGGGACAGATTTCAGCCTGGGCTGTCTTCTTTCAACGACCTTTGGTGGCTCATTCACTGGTGAGTGCGTTTGTACAGTGGGTTCGACATGTGGCCCCTCTGATTCGACCACCGTTGCCTCCGTGGGATTTTAATCTGGTGATCTCGGTACTTCAGAAACCACCGTTTGAAAACATTAGAGAGACTCCCCTGTTGACACTCTTTCAGAAAGTAGCTTTTCTGGTGGCTATTACTTCTGCCAGGAGGGTTTCGGAGTTGGCAGCCTTGTCTTGCAAGTCACCCTACCTAATCCTCCACAAAGATAAGGTGGTGCTACGCCCGCAGGTCCATAAATATGAAACAAACAAGATGTGCTTTAACTGCAGACTTTCAGCTTTAATTTGAGGGTATTTACATCCAAATCAGGTGAACGGTGTAGGAATTACAACAGTTTGTATATGTGCCTCCCACTTTTTAAGGGACCAAAAGTAATGGGACAGATTAACAATCATAAATCAAACTTTCACTTTTTAATACTTGGTTGCAAATCCTTTGCAGTCAATTACAGCCTGAAGTCTGGAACGCATAGACATCACCAGACGCTGGGTTTCATCCCTGGTGATGCTCTGCCAGGCCTCTACTGCAACTGTCTTCAGTTCCTGCTTGTTCTTGGGGCATTTTCCCTTCAGTTTTGTCTTCAGCAAGTTAAATGCATGCTCAATAGGATTCAGGTCAGGTGATTGACTTGGCCATTGCATAACATTCCACTTCTTTCCCTTAAAAAACTCTTTGGTTGCTTTCACAGTATGCTTCGGGTCATTGTCCATCTGCACTGTGAAGCGCATTCCACCAGGGCGATTGGTGCCTCCTGGGCCTTCCGACATCAGGCGTCCATTTCCCAGGTGTGTAAGGCTGCGACCTGGTCGTCCGTTCACACTTTCACAAAATTTTACAAGGTTGATGTGAGTACATCTGCGGATGCTTGCTTCGGCCGCAAGGTTTTGCAGGCGGCTGTTTAAGGTTGCAACTCCTCCGTTGAGGAGCCCTGGTTGTTTTGGGTGGAGTTTGTTTGCTTGCTGTTCCCATCCCGTTTTTTATTTACACTGTTTGGGGACGTCCCTAAGGTCAAGATTAAAGGAGCTGTGTCTGTCAATGAACGAAAGAGAAAAGTAGGATTTTTAAAACAGCTTACCTGTAAAATCCTTTTCTTGGAGTACATCACGGGACACAGAGCAGCATAGTCATTACTATGTGGGTTATATAGATTACCTTCAGGTGCTGGCACTGGCAACTTCCAAAACAGGAAGTACCCTCCCCTATATAAGCCCCTCCCATCCGGGAGTACCTCAGTTTTGTAGCAAAGCAATACGTGTCCCCAAAAGAGGGGTGGGAGCTCTGTGTCCCGTGATGTACTCCAAGAAAAGGATTTTACAGGTAAGCTGTTTTAAAAATCCTACTTTCTTGTTCATACATCACGGGACACAGAGCAGCATAGTCATTACTATGTGGGACGTCCCAAAGCAATGCCACATGAGGGGGGGGATACACCATACATAAGCTGGGCGCCATCAGGCATGAGGATCTTTTGCGGCCTGCAACACACTGCGCCCAAAGGCGACATCCTCCTGACTTCTAACGTCCACCTGGTAGAACCTAGTAAACGTGTGTACTGAAGACCATGTTGCGGCCTTACAAATTTGCGCCAGGGAGGCCTGGTGATGCACTGCCCATGAAGTTCCAACTGCTCTCGTGGAGTGCGCCCTAACTTTGAACGGAGGCGGTCTACTTCTCAAGCCATAGGCTTGTATTATGACCTGTCGAATCCACTTGGCTAAAGTAGATTTTGATGCTGCCTGACCCTTTCTGGGGCCTTCCGGCAGAACAAACAAAGAATCCGTTCTACGAATCTGAGCAGTGGCTTTTAGATAAGCTTTAACTGCTCTTACTACATCCAAAGAATGCAATAACTTTTCCTCTACCGAGCTTGGTTTGGGGAAAAAAGAAGGAAGAACCACATCCTGGTTCAAGTGAAACCTCGATACCACCTTAGGAAGAAAGGCTGGGTGAGGACGTAATACTACTCTGTCCTTATGGATAACCAGATATGGCTCTTTACAGGACATGGCGGCTAATTCCGACACTCTTCTAGCCGAGCATATGGCTACTAAAAATATCAATTTCCTGGTGAGTAGAACCAAGGAAATGTGCCGCAAAGGTTAAATGGCTGCTTCTGCAGAACCGACAGAACCAAATTTAGATCCCATGGGCATATGGGAGCCTTAATCGGTGGAATAATACGAGTCACACCTTGCATAAAGGATTTGACAAGTGAATGCATAGCCAGGGGCCTTTGAAATAGTATTGACAAGGCCGAAACCTGGCCCTTGATAGTACTTAAGGCAAATTTCCTGTCTACAGCCCACTGCAGGAAGTCCAGAATTCTGCCTATAACGTACTTACGTGGATGCCATTTTCTGGCCTCGCACCAAGTGATGTATGCCTTCCAAACTCTATAGTAGATCTGCCTGGATACAGGCTTCCTGGCATTGATTATAGTTGATACCACAGAGTTAGAGAGACCTCTCTTCTTTAGGATGTGGGATTCAATAGCCAGGCCGTTAAACTTAGAGTTAGTAAGGAAGGGTGGTATATCGGTCCTTGCGAAAGCAGGTCCGGACGACGTGGAAGGGTCCAAGGACTCCCCACAGACATTTTGATGATCTCCGCGTACCAGGCCCTTCGGGGCCACGCTGGAGCCACCAGGATCACCGGCTTCTTCTCCAACCTGACTCTGCGAAGGAGTCGAGGCAACAATTGTAGCGGAGGGAATGCATATATCAGTCTGAACTGATCCCAAGGGAACACCAGAGCATCCGAGCCGCAAGCGAGGGGATCCCTTGTCCGGGAGACAAATCTGTCCACCTTTGCGTTGAATCTGGATGCTAGCAGATCTACATCCGGTGTTCCCCACCGCTGACATATTGCTCGGAAGACCTCGGGATGAAGGGACCATTCCCCTGGGCATAACTGTTGGCGACTCAGAAAGTCCGCCTTCCAATTCTCCACCCCTGGAATGAAGACAGCTGATATACATGGGACATGCTTTTCTGCCCATTCCAGGATGTGACTTACTTCCCTCTGGGCTGCACGACTCCTGGTGCCTCCCTGATGATTGATATATGCCACTGCTGTGGCATTGTCTGATTGAATTCTGACAGGGGACCCTTGGAGTCTGGATGTCCAGGCTACTAGAGCGTACCGGGCTGCTCGTATCTCTAAGAGATTGATGGGCAGGGTTTTTACTACATTTGACCATCTGCCCTGGAGAGACCATTGCTCCAGTACTGCCCCCCAGCCTATAAGGCTGGCATCTGTAGTGACCACCTTCCAAGATATCGGGCTGAAGGGTTTTCCCTTCTGGAGATTCTGGGGGATCAACCACCAGCAGAGACTCTTCCGAACGGAAGGGGACAAAGCCATCGGGAAGTCTAGAGCCTGAACTTTTCCGTTCCAGGCTGACAATATGGCCCTTTGTAAATTCCTTGAGTGGAATTGGGCGTATGGCACAGCTTCGAATGATGCTACCATCTTTCCTAGCAGCCTCATGCACAGGCGTATGGACGGCTGTCTTTTTGCACAAAGCAGACGGACCAAGGCCCTCAAAGAGGATACCTTGTCTAGAGGTAAGAAAATCTTCCTCTGGTCTGAATCCAGCCGTAGCCCTAGATATACCAGGTTTTTCACTGGCTGTAGGGCTGACTTGTCCAGGTTGATGACCCAACCGTGAGATTCTAGATACTTGATTGTATCGACAATTACCACTTCTAGCTTGGCAACTGAGTGGTCCATCAACAACAGGTCGTCTAGGTATGCCATTATCGTTACACCCCGTGTTCTTAGATCGGCCAACAGTGGGGCCAGAATTTTTGTGAACACTCGTGGTGCTGTGGCCAGACCGAATGGTAAGGCTCTGAACTGAAAAATGGCGCCCTTCTACTGCAAAGCGTAGGAATTTTTGATGACCTGGAAAGATGGGAACATGCAAGTAAGCATCTTTGATGTCGATCGAGGCTAACCATTCCTCCCCTTGTAGGGCAGCGGTGACCGATCGGATCGACTCCATCCGGAAAGACCGGACGTTTAGAAATTTGTTTAGACTCTTTAGGTCCAATATGGGTCTTATGTCCCCGTTTGGCTTCGGGACTGTGAAAAGGTTTGAGTAGAAACCCAACCCCCACTCTTCCATAGGAACCTCCATAATTACTCCTTGGAGCAATAGTTGTTCTAACGCCAATAGGAGAGACCCTCTTTTCAGAGGGTCTCTTGGCATGCCTGACCACATAAAATGGGACGGAGGAGACTCTTTTAACTCCAACTTGTATCCCAGAGTTACTGCGGAGAGCACCCATCTGTTTTTGATCGTCTCCCGCCAGGTCTCTGCGAACAACTGAAGTCTTCCCCCCACCCGTTTGAGTGGGGGCAGCCCTTCATAGGCTTGACTTGGAGGCTGGTTTAGTACCTCTTCGGATCCAGGGCTTTTTATTACCCTGTGGCTGTCCCTGATTTTTACCTCCTGAGTTTGACCGAGGAGGCCGTCGGAACTGCTTAGTAGCAGACGTCGCAGGGATAGGAGAGGTAGTCCTCTTAAAAGATGGACCCCTAGACCTCTTTTTACTCGGTAAGAGAGTACTTTTACCACTGGAAATCTTCTGGATATACTTATCCAGGTCTTCGCCAAAAAGGCGTTCCCCATGAAATGGGAAGCTAACTAAGAGCTTCTTACAGGGAGCTTCAGCAGACCAGTTTTTGAGCCACAGAAGCCTACGCATATGTACCAAAGACAGCGTGAGGCGGGAGGCCTGATGGATAGAATCCTTGATGGCGTCAACCGCAAAGCATAATGCTCTAGGCAGATCAGCCAGAGCCTGGGCCTGCTGGTCTGGCAAATCCCTCAGGACCATTTTCATTTGATCCTTTAAAGCTTGGCAGACCCCAATAGCTGCCACTGCTGGCTGTGTAACAGCCCCTGCTGTGGAAAAAGCAGATTTTAATAAAGATTCCAATTTTTTATCCACTGGATCTTTGAACATTTGAACATTATCTACTGGACATGTCAGTGATTTGTTCACAGAAGAGATGGCTGCATCCACCGTAGGAACATTCCATCTCTGGGTGAACTTTTCCTCCATGGGATAGATCACCGGAAACCTTTTAGGCGGAACAAATAGTTTATCAGGATGTTCCCAGTCCTGGTATATAAGTCCTTCCAATAATGGATGTATTGGAAAGGAGCAATTAACCTGGGGAGCTTTTAGCGACCCCAATGAGGAGACAGCAGTAGTTGATGGTTCAACAAGAGGCATTTTAAATGCAGATCGAACCATGTCAGTTAGGGTCTGGACCCACAATCTTTCAGTCTGCGATGCTGAAAATGGTTCATCTACTGTCGATTCCTCAAAAACAGAGCTAACCTCCTCCTGATCCCCTTCAGGTAGGTCGGTCCCTTCCTGGGACTGTTGCTCTGCCAACAGGCACTCTAATGGAGGTGATGGAGATCTGGCGCGCTTTCTTTCCTGTAGAGAAGAAGCGATCAATGCTGCCAATCTCTGCTCCAATCCCTCCAGAGTTGAGGAAAAAACCTCCTCTGTTATATATGCAGGAGCAGGTGGACTGAGGACAGCCGCAGTACCTGGCACTCCCGGGGGTTCCTTATGGGTATTAACCTCTGATTTCTCAGGGGAGGAGGGTGCAGATGACTGCTCCAGATCCTCAGAGCCCGATGGAGACCCCCTACACTTCCTGAGAGGTATATCTCGGAGTTTTTTAGGCGGCATATTCCTTAGTTCAAAGCTGAGGTATTCCAGCCGCAATACACCCCTTACTGAAATAGTCTAATGCAATTTGCTGCTATGTACATCAGTGGGTGTCTACTAATGCGTCTTTCTGGGGATGCCTGTATCAACCGCCCGCTGTAAGCCCCTATACCACGCTACCAGCTCCTTTTCATGCTCTGTGTCCATAGCAAGCAGCGTGGACTGAGTCCTTTTATCTTGCTGGGACGCCCGCACATGCGCAGAAGCGCTGGGCGCACAGAGCGCGTCATCCGCCAGGCTCCGCCCCCTTTTTTTAAGCTAAACCTTATAAAAGGAAAGCATGTGTGCGCGCGCGCGCGTGCACGTGTGCGCTCTTGGCGCCATGTAGGGAGAGGAGCCAGGGTCCCTGTTTCACCAGGACTCGGGGATGGAAGGAAACTACTTGGCAGCATGACAGAGGAATGCAGCTTCCCTGATAGAGAGCTCACTCATCTGCCTGGACTTTCACCATGGAAGGAATAGTCCCAAGAAAAAAGACGTTCCACAGCGGCCTCTAGTGGACAAACACAGGTACCGCACCTTTGTCTTTTTTTTTTTTTTTTTTTTTTAAAACCTCCTTTATGAAAAAAACATTTCCAGGTTTACAGTTTTTTTTTTTTTTTTAAAACTTCCCTTATGAAAAAACATTTCTAGGATTTCTTAGGCATATACAGCTATTAGCGGGAATACCCTTTAGGTAACAGGCAGAAAGACATATTAGGCTTGGGGGTCCCCTCAATAGAACCAAGTTCCTGAGGGGCCCCCACTTACCTTTTCCCCGCCGCAGGACTTTGTTTGGTCCACAGAAGCCCAAACTTCACCTCTCACGGCAGGCATTGTACTAGACCTTCAGGGACCGGGTTCCCAAGGATTCCACTCCCCTGGACCTGTATAGCACCCTGCACAGATAGCCTCTTGGTTTTGGGTATGACCAGAGCTCTGGATCCCAGGGTCCAGCCCTCCTAAGAGAGGCATTACAGGCAAAACCCTGCTCTTCTCTGCAAGGCCCGGGTACCGACCGTTTAGCTATGAAGCTTTTTTGGTCGGATCCGGAATAGCTTGCTAAGGCCCAGAGAACCTGTACACAAGCCCAGATGAATACATGTTAACCTTGGCCAACACCTTAGACACTGGCAAAAAACTGAGGTACTCCCGGATGGGAGGGGCTT
This sequence comes from Rana muscosa, assembly GCA_029206835.1. Lineage (NCBI taxonomy): Eukaryota > Metazoa > Chordata > Amphibia > Anura > Ranidae > Rana > Rana muscosa. The sequence goes on along the minus strand of CM055116.1, from coordinate 1,198,801,321 downwards.
ATATAGGGGAGGGTACTTCCTGTTTTGGAAGTTGCCAGTGCCAGCACCTGAAGGTAATCTATATAACCCACATAGTAATGACTATGCTGCTCTGTGTCCCGTGATGTATGAACAAGAAATAGGATTTTCTCTTACCGTCCATGGACTGACACAGCATCTTCAATCTTGACAAAGTGGGTTATGTTCCTGCTCATAGGAGAAGACTAGGCAGAATGTTAGATGTTTTAACATACATTCCATTACCAGAGCTGAACAGCCCCGCCCAGGGGGCGGTCCCTCCGGGCATAACCCTCCTACCTGCAGCCAGCAGCCTCACATTTTTTCTGCCTAGCAGAGGAGAGGATGTGGCTCTCTTCGAAGCCAGTCTCTTGAAGAAATATTTTTATTCCTTTTGAATTTTTATTATTTTATTTTTGAGAATTCTTCTATCAACAGTCGGCTGGGCAACAGGTTGGGTAGTTGCTATCCTCGTAGTCTTCCCAGTCCGACCATCGAGCGCGCTGATCCTCGCTCAGCGTGAGATCAGTCCACGACATACCCCACGGCTCCAGGGGTGGCCGGTGAGCTTTTTGCTCCAGGGTCCACATATGTCTGAACAGTTTTGCTGTATTTTTCACAGTGGACCGGGCCGACAGCTACTCAGTACTGTACTGCTCTCTGGCACAGGTACATTGATGACATCTTCATTGTCTGGACTGGCCCCCAGCAGCTATTGGAGGAATGTCTTATGGCCCTAAATATAAACAAATTTAATCTTAAATTTACAATGACATCAGATCCAAATACTATAACCTTTCTAGATGTAGAGATCTTTAGAGATAAGCAAAACATGCTATCGTGCAAGCTGTTCCGTAAACCTAGTGCAGGTAATACAATCTTACACTCTTCCAGTTTCCACCCCAAGCTCCTAGTTAAATCCATCCCCTATGGACAATATTTAAGAATAAAACGAAACTGTTCTAATGAGGTTGATTACAAAAGAGAAGCCAATAACTTGAGGCAAAGACACTTGGCAAGGGGATACAGCCATAAGTGCCTTAAAAAGGCTTTTAAACGTACCCTGAATTTAAAACGACATGAGTTATTAGTGTCCAAATCCAAAAAGAGTGAGAGTGATCATCGCATCATTACCACTTATTCCGATGATCATGCTCAACTTTTTAAAATGTATCAAAAACATTGGCATCTGCTTACAGCAGACCCTGTGATATCACCTATAGACGAGCAACTTCCTTAAGGGATATGCTCGTGCAGAGTGAGTTTCAGAATACCACTAGAGGGGATCCATGTAGGGAACTGGGAACCTTTCAATGTGGCAACTGCACATATTGCAAATATATGAACACTAGAAGGAATATCCGCTTACCGAATGGTCAAAAATTTCTACCAAAACATTATGCGAATTGCCAAACTACTGATGTAGTATATCTCCTGATTTGTAGTTGTAATTGCTTCTATGTGGGCAAGACCATACAAAAACTATGGCAAAGAATCTACCGACACCTGAAAGGTATGAGGGATAAAGATCCTGATCTCCCTCTCGGCAGACATGTTGCCCAAGTCCATGGAGACAACGCACCAAAATTTGAAGTGTTAGTTTTGGACAGGGTCCACCGCAGCCCCCGAGGGGGTGACTTTAACAAGCACCTCCTTCAAAAGGAGCTGAGGTGGATCTCGACCCTTAACGCCACCTCACCCCCCGGTTTGAACCAGGCCATTCATTTTAAACCCTTCCTACCAGGATTCACATCTGGAAAATTTGATAGGGAGCTGCTGAACTGAGCAGAATGGGTGGTCCCCCCCTTTTTTTTTTTTTTGCACTCTTTTCCTCTCCTCTTGAGAGAAAAATATGTATGAATTGCTGTCCAACAATCCAATGATGAATAATCTTATAACAACATGTAATAATGTGTTGATGTGTGTTTACCATATAGTGATGTTAAAATTTCTGTATAATGTATACACACAGATTAAATCAAGATTCGATGTAATTGGTGGAATTCACCCGATGATTTGCCCACTGGATATTAGTGCTTACTTTTATTATACATTATGTAATATCAAAAAACCAATCAAACAACAACTGCATTATATACTTTGACATATTTGAGTCCGAGGAAGTGTTCGGGGTTCGCCCATTTGGCCCACTGACGCTCCCCAGCACAAAAATAGCCCTCAATTTTTTAATTTATTGGGGGCTGATTGCTCTCCTTTGTTGAGCAATGGACGGCTGTGTGTGTATGATCCCTCTCCCTGTCCTAACGATTTGTGGACATATGGGATGGAGGGTACATTTTGTACGCTGTCACTATGTATGGGGTTTTGGATCAGCCATTTTTTTGCCTATCCTCCCGGTGGCGTCTTTTTGTATGGCGCTGATGGCGGTGCCCTTGCGCTCGATTCTCGGTCGTATGCGGGCACCGGAAGAACTTTCTTCACTCACTTCCGCCCTTTCTGTTGTGCTGGCGGTCGGGTTGACGCCTGACGTCACCGCGCCGACGTCTGACGCTTTATGATGGCGTCGGTGTGCGGTGACGCCGGACGCCGCTTGGACCGAGGGCGGCCCTCATGTGCGGAGGACTTGTCATGCACGCCTCTCTCTAATATTTGGCCAAACTCTCTAATTGGACAATTATCCCAGTCCTGTCTCTGGCTTCCCCTTCCATTGGCGCATCGGCTTTTGGCATCATTTTGCCACCTGAGCTGATTGGCTGCAATATAAGCCACAGCTCTATATAAAAGTCCACCTGGCTCTGTCAGTTTGCTGCACAGCCAGAGTATGGGTGTACCTGCACCGGTCTAATAGGTATGAAGCTTATTTTAAACATATTACTATTTTTGGGATGATTTTTGTTTATTGGGACAATATATGATCCCTAAACTATTACTTACAATTTTTTTATATATAGGTCCTTGCAGAGAGGCAGTGATAGGTCTCCGCTATAATTTGGGGCTTCCTTGTGAGCTTTGAGGGGCTGTTCTGGGCTGGCCCTGCTATGTCCTCCTGGCTCTGCTAATATGGTCGCTGCACTGCCTTTGTGCGACCATTAATTTGAAACGTTGGTTGCACCATATCCATCTGGGCTCTATATCATCGGGACAATTCCTCCAAGTGGCTGGCGTTTGTGTTATCATCTGAGATGTATGTATACAATATTATGGATAAACTTGATGTAAATGCATTGTATCTTATAGACATACACTTATATACAGCATATATGCATTAATGCATCTGTAGATGAACACTCACATTTTTCTTTGTCTCTTTCCCTTTCCCTCTCTTTTCCCCTTCCCCTTTCCCCTCCCCCCCTCCCAAATCCAATTTTAAAAACCCCCCCTTTTTTTTTTTTTTCTTTTCTTTATATGCATCATTTGTTTTCTAACTGCCCACATATGGGAGAAATTAAAAATATTGGAAACCATGTTAATGTTTCACATCATATTATATAATTACTATACATGATGTTGCTTTTCTCGTTTATAGAGACCAATCTGTTTCTTAACCAATGTATGAACCTTGAAGAAGGAACTAATTGGAAGCTGTCACAGATATAGCTCCAGTATCCGAAACATGTCGGCTTTGTCACCACTAGTTATATGACTTGTATGTCTTAAATAGTAGGTGCCTCATGCAAACTGGTTTCAATGATTGTGTATATTCTCTCCCTTTTTTTAAAGTAATTTCTATTTATATGTTAAATATGTACGAATAAAAATCTTTATATTTTTATATACTTTTGGTGGCAATCCATAATTTATTCCAATCCACACTATCCCAGGGGCACCCTTCCTCCAATACTGCACTGTGATAGGCCTGTCAGGAACACACCAGTGGGTCCTAGCTGGACGGGTAAGTACGGTGAGTACATGCTGTGTGTTCCTATGGTAGGGGGGTTTCCCTGTCTCCCCCTTGTTTTTACTACTCTCTTTCACCTTGCTCTGGCGTGCGCTGACTGGTGGTGCCTGGGGGTCATTCTGTCCCGGTGGGGGTCTGCATTCTATGTGGGGATGCTTCTTATGTCAACCTGGGCCTTCTGTTTTTTCTTGCGCCGCTGGGCGCCATGTTTTACTGTTTTTTCTTTTATATTGAAAATTGCATTGGCGGCCATCTTGCCGTGGCCACGCTGTGGTGCACTTATCATTGTGGCGGCCATTTTCTTGAAGTCACGCACTTTTTTTTATGCTAGTTGGCCTCTATCGCTGCCTAAGAACGACGCGATTCTCCTCACAGTCACTTCACTGTTCACTCGCGCTGAGAGCGGGACACAGGCAGCAGAACCGAGCGGTCCTAGCCGGGTTGGTGAGTTCCCTGGGTAACCCCCCACAGTCAGTGCAGCCGGAGGGTGGACTTTTTTTTCTCACATTTTGACAAAGTCTCAGAGGGTGCTGTGGTATCATGGAGTCAGTGTCACCTGCTTCCCCATTCATGTCAGAGGCAACTGGCAGTGCTTCTGCACCTGCTGTCCCTATGGACCAGTTGTCGGCAGTCCTGGAATCATTTGTTGCCAGGATGGTAGCGGCATGCGAGCGCAAGGGAGCTTTAAAGCGCCCTCTCCCCACACCATCTCCAGGGGAGTTCTCTGATTCTGATATGGGCATTGCTGCGGCACAGGACCCTAGCTCAGAATTTTGGGATATTTTTGACCAACAAATTCCTTGTGAGGAAGACTCCTTATCTGGGTCAGTGCATGACAGGAAGCTTGTTAGTGAACTCATTGATGCTGTGAGGGACATTCTCAAGCTGGAGGCTGCGGCTGAAGAACCTCTGGTGGAGGCAGTCTCCTTTGGTTCATTTAAAGTTAATCCTTCTAAGAAGGTTTTTCCCTATACACCTTTCTTTGACAGATTCATAGACCAGGTTTGGGACAAACCACAGAAGTCCTTTGCTGTCTCGCAGCGTCTGGTGGTTAGGTACCCCTTTGAGGAGAGCCTGATTAAAAAATGGGCCTCTCCTCTGGTGGTCGACCCCCCGGTCGCCCGATTGGACAAAGCCACAACTCTCCCGGTTGAGGGAACCCCTGCCTTTAAGGACCCTACTGATAGGAGGTCGGAAGTGGTGAGCAGAGCCATGTTCACCATGCTGGAATCTGCGCTACGTCCTTTTGTAGCGGCGACCCTGGTGTCTCAAACACTCACAGAATGGGCAAAGATTCTGCACCAGACTGTGCAGGAGCATAATCTTCCTCCGGATTGCATTGCACTGGCCGACCAAATGGTACAGGGCCTGGTGTATGTGTGCAATGCCACTATGGACGTTGCCCCCCTAATCTCTAGGGCCTCCATGTCTGCGGTGGTTTTGCGTCACCTGATCTGGTTAAAATGCTGGTCTGCTGACCTGGCCTCTAAGAAGCTCCTCACAGATTTGCCTTTCAAGGGCGGAAGGCTATTTGGTGCTTCCCTGGATGACATTATTAAAAATGTCAGGGGGGTTAAGAGCACCCTTCTTCTTCAGCCTACTAAGGCAAAGGAGCCGCGCCGTAAGACGGGTCCTTCCTTTCCCACTCAGAAGAGGTTTTTTCTACAGTCAGATCCAGCGGGAAAATTCTCCCGGACTGACAAGAGTGCGTCTGGAGGACAGAAGCGTCCCTGGGTGCGTAAGTCGAACAAGCCGGTGACCAAGCCCGCCACCGCATGGAGTCTTGCCCCCGCCCGACTCTGGGGTTGGGGGGATGACTTCTCAGGTTCACGGACCGGTGGACCTCCCGGATCTCCGACCGGTGGGTATGCAAGGTGGTCACCTCGGGGTACAGAATAGAGTTCCTTTCCTGGCCATCAGACAGATTCTTTCCCTCAAATCTCTCTCTCCTTCCGGCGCGTCGGGCTGCCCTATTAGGGGCGGTGCAGGACTTGCTGAGGTGCGGAGTAATTGTGCCGGTTGTCATAGAATGCTAGGAAAACCAGACTGTGTAACTGCACAGAAGAGACTAAACAGGTGTAGGTGAAAGTGTAACAATTTATTAAGGGAAGTAAACAGACAAATAAACACATCCAACAGAACACAGTGCAGTAACCAAACCAAATAACAGTGACTTAAAGAAAATATATACAATAAGGGGGAATACCGGAATCGTTGTGAAGGCCAGGCCGAGGTCATACACAAGGGGATCGAAGCAGATAGGTATGGATGGGAATCAAACAGGAACAGGGAGGGGATGGATGGATTGGCTGCAGAGCAGGGATCCAAGGTATCCAGGTAACAGGAGGACAGGGGACCGTGGAAATCAGGAGACAGGAGGGACAGATGCAGAATTGGCTCAAGGTAGGGATCAGGTCGGATCGGGTCAGACAGGATGCAGGCTCAAAGTCCAGATCACAGGTCCTAGGTCCAGGAGAGAGATACCAGGGCAAGCAGTGTTTGTACTTGTATTTAAAGGAAGTCTTGTAATCAGGCTTCAGGTCACAGCTGACCGCAGGAAGTGCTGCCTGTCCCACACTGCAGGAATACACACGCTGGTGGACGCCGGTACTACAGTCCATGGATCATGCATTACCACCAGCAGGTGAGATCCTCCAACAAAGATATTGGCTGCAAGAGGACACCTGCTGGCGGACACTAGTACTGCAGTCCAAAGGACCAACAGCATCACCAGCGGGTGAAGCCTTTCCTGACACTGGTACCGGCAAAGGAGAGGTTTCAGGGATTTTATTTGAATCTGTTTGTGGTCCCAAAGAAGGACGGAGTCCGTCCAATTCTGGACCTCAAGGCCCTAAATGCCTTTGTGAAGGTTCGGAAATTCCGCATGGAATCCATTCGCTCGGTGATTTCTGCGCTCCACCCGGGGGATTTTCTGGCATCCTTGGGCATCAAGGACGCCTACTTGCATGTCCCAATCTGTGCGGGTCACCAGAAGTTTCTGCGGTTCACGATAGGCGAAGACCACTATCAGTTTGTGGCTCTTTCCTTCGGTTTGGCGTCAGCACCGCGGGTTTTCACCAAGTTGCTTGCCCTGATTCTAGCTTTGCTGAGACAGCGAGGCATTGCTATCGTGGGCTATCTAGACGATCTTCTTCTGAGAGCAGACTCTGGCTCAGAATTTGAGGAAAATGTGGTGATAGCCAGTCAGGCCCTCCGAGAATTCGGCTGGCTGCTAAACATTCAGAAGTCGGTCCTGGTTCCGACTCAGCGTCTGGAGTACCTAGGATTGATCCTGGACTCCTCGGAGGCGAGGGTATTTCTACCCTTAGAAAAATTACAGACTCTTCAATCTGCGGTACGGGTGCTGACGTTCCGCAAATGGTCGTCACTCCGTTTTTGCATGAGGGTCCTGGGACTCATGGTGGCTTCCTTCGAGGCGGTGCCGTATGCCCAATTCCACACTCGAGTCTTACAAAAGGAGATCCTATCTTGCTGGAACAAGTCTCCATTATCACTGGATCGTCAAATCCAGGTTTGTCACCTGGTCAGGGCATCCCTGACGTAGTGGCTGAGATCCCCGGCCCTTCGGTCAGGGAAGTCGTTCCTTCCTGTCCAGTGGACTGTGATCACGACGGTCGCCAGTCTTTCGGGCTGGGGCGGAGTCTGGGGAATTCTGTCAGCTCAAGGGCTCTGGACTCCGGACGAGTCCCGTCTGCCGATCAATGTCCTGGAACTCCTCGTGGTCAAAGAGACTGCAGGGACGCTCAGTCAGGATCAAGTCGGACAAGGCCACGGCGGTGGCTTATGTCAACCATCAGGGGGGAACTCGGAGCTTAGCTGCGGTGTCCGAGGTCGCTCACATCCTAAGGTGGGCGGAAAGAAGCGTGCTGGCTCTGTCGGCCGTTTACATTCCAGGAGTAGACAACTGGCAGACGGACTATCTGAGCCGCCAGATGTTGGACCACGGGGAATGGTCCTGGCATCCGGAGGTGTTTCACCTCCTTTGCCGGAGGTGGGGCATACCGGATGTGGACCTATTGGCCTCTTGACTCAATCGCAAGGTGTCGAGATTCGTGGCAAGGTCCAGGGATCCCTGGGCAGACGTGTCAGACGCGTTGGTGGCCCCGTGGGGTCGGTATCGGTTGATTTATGCCTATCCTCCACTGAAGTTGCTTCCTCGCCTTCTTCGCAGGGTGCAGGCCGAGGGGATTCCGGTGATCCTCATCGCTCCAGATTGGCCTCAGCGTCCTTGGTACGCCGATCTTGTGCGCCTAGTGGCGGACGTTCCATGGCGACTGCCTGAGCAGGAGGACCTTCTGTCTCAAGGTCCCATACTTCATCCTGCTTTACAGTCGCTGGCTTTAACGGCATGGGTATTGAAAGCCAGGTGCTGAAGGACCGTGGTCTCTCAGATTCGGTCATCTCGACCATGCTGAGGGCACGGAAATCTTCCTCCAGGAAGATATACCACCGTACCTGGAGAGCCTACATCGCTATGTGCGAGGAGCTGGATTGGCATCCACGGACGTATTCCGTTCCCAGGATCCTGCTGTTCTTACAGCGCGGTGTGGACAAAAAGCTTGCTTTAAGCACCATTAGGGGTCAGATTTCGGCTTTAGCTATTCTCTTTCAGCGGCCGCTTGCGGGCCATTCTTTGATTAGTACCTTCGTACAGGGGTTCCGCCATGTGCTCCCCCCTATTAAAGCACCTCTTCCCCCTTGGGATTTGAATTTGGTGCTCTCGGTTCTTCAGGAACCTCCTTTTGAGAACATCAGAGAGATTCCTCTCTTAACTTTGTCTCAGAAGGTGGCTTTCCTAGAAGCCATTACTTCTGTCAGAAGGGTTTCTGAATTGGCGGCCTTGTCTTGCAAACCGCCATACTTGGTCCTCCATAAGGATAAGGCGGTGCTACGCCCGCAGCCTTCTTTTTTCCCGAAGGTGGTCTCGGCCTTCCACCTTAATGAGGACATCGTACTTCCGTCTTTATGTCCTCGTCCTTTGCATCCCAGAGAGTTTGCGCTCCACACGTTGGACGTGGTACGTGCCTTGCGGGTGTACCTGTCTGCTACGGCTTCGATTCGGAAGTCTGACTCGCTGTTTGTGTCTGTGTCTGGTCCAAACCAGGGCCAATCGGTTTCGTCTGCCACCATTTCCCAGTGGATCAGGCAGACTGTCATAGAGGCCTATGCCCTTAAGGGGCGGGCGCCTCCCTTTGCGGTTACAGCGCATTCAACCAGGGCAATTGGTGCTTCCTGGGCTTTCCAACATCAAGCGTCTGTTGCATAAGTGCACAAGGCGGCGACCTGGTCGTCCGCACATACCTTTTCAACGTTTTATAAGGTTGATATGGCGGCATCTTCTGATGCTTCCTTCGGCCCCAAGGTTTTGCAGGTGGCTGTTTAAAGTTGCAACTCCTCCGTTGAGGAGCTCTGCTTGTTTAGGGTGTAGTTTGGTTTTTCCTTGATACTGTTCCCAACCCTCGTTCTTTGACACTGCTTTGGGACGTCCCACTTTGTCAAGATTGAAGATGCTGTGTCAGTCCATGGACGGTAAAAGAAAATAGGATTTTTTTGTACTCACCGTAAAATCCTTTTCTCTGACGTCCATGCACTGACACAGCACCCACCCCTCCTTTTTTGTGTTTGTACTGCTTTAATACGAACTGAGGCTGCAGGTAGGAGGGTTATATCCGGAGGGACCGCCCCCCTGGGCGGGGCTGTTCAGCTCTGGTAATGGAATGTATGTTAAAACATCTAACATTCTGCCTAGTCTTCTCCTATGAGCAGGAACATAACCCACTTTGTCAAAATTGAAGATGCTGTGTTAGTCCATGGACGTCAGAGAAAAGGATTTTAAGGTGAGTACAAAAAATCCTATTTTTGTACTCACCGTAATGAACTTCAGAAAAAAGGATTTTACGGTGAGTACAAAAATCCTATTTTTACTATCCAAAGTTAAAACAACGGCAGAATGTTTAATAGATGGAAAATTTAAAAAAATGACTGAACGTCCACTTTAAAGAAGACCTTTTTCTGACACTTGTTGCTTACAAGGTAAAATATTTTTTTTTGATAGAAAATTACTTAGAATATTTTTTAGCAAAGACCCTAGAGCAGTGGTTCTCAGCCTTACTAGTGCCGTGGCCCCTTGATAAAATCTCCCAGGTTGTGGGGACCCCTACAGTAAAATTATTGTTGTAGCGTGGGTTGTCAGCACCCAAGGCAAGACAGTAATTTGCGCCCCTAACCCACGGACATTTAGCGCTCCCTGAGTCCCTTCCACGTGTACAGTATTAAAACCCCTTATGGTACATTTTAGGATGTACCACTCTTTCTCCTTGTTCTCCTTTCTTTCCCCTTTATCTCTCGCTATCCTAATTTCTTGTCCCCCCCCCATCCCTCTCTCTAGCCGTCTTTTTCTTTGTTCCTCCCTCTCTTTTCCTCTCCCTTCCATGTATTCTCTATTTTTATTCCTTCTCTTACTCCTTGGTGGGGGGGGGGATGGGATGAGTGGCAGTGCTGGCAGGGAGTTGGGATGAGTGGCAGTGCTGGCAGGGAGTTGGGATGAGTGGCAGTGCTGGTGGGGGGTTGGATCAGTGGCAGTGCTGGTGGGGGGTTGGATCAGTGGCAGTGCTGGTGGGGGGTGGGATCAGTGGCAGTGCTGGTGGGGGGTAGGATCAGTGGCAGTGCTGGTGGGGGGTAGGATCAGTGGCAGTGCTGGTGGGGGGTGGGATCAGTGGCAGTGCTGGGGGGAAGTTCTGATCGGCCAACTTAGGTGTTCTTGAACAAGGTCATCTGCTGATCTGAGAACTGTAGTGGGGACTTATAATGGCAACTATAATCACAGGTAGTGTTACTCACTGTGTCTCCGGCTTTGTGGTGTCTTGTAGCAGTGACACCTATGCCGAAATCAGGAGATAGGGTCTCCTCCAGCCCCTCCCACTTCACATTCCTCACCAGTCAGCTGACCTCTAGTCTCTGCCCCCCAGCCATGCCATGAACTGAATGGGCAGCTGCGGGCTTCAGGAACAGCCCTGCTGGGTGGCTGCGAAAAGGCTGGGAGAGCAGTGCGGGCTTCAGGAACAGCCCAGGATTTGGTGACCCCTGGCAAATCATCATTCGACCCCCAGGTTGAGAACCACTGCCCTAGAGAATAAAATGGCGGTTGTTGCAATATTTTATGTCACTGTATTTGCACAGCGGTCTTTCAAACGCAATTCTTTTTGGTAAAAACAAACTTTAATGACTTAATAAAAAACTAAACCGTAAAGTTAGCCCAATTTTTTTGTATAATGTGAAAGATGATGTTATGCTGCGAGAATTGTGATCTTTATTCTAAGCAAAACAAATTGCGATTCTCATTTTGGCCAGAATTGTGCAGCTCTAATACTACCATATATTGATGACAATTACCAAAATGCCTTGCTACGGGGCTTTTAGGATACTTTCCGAAATGTTGAAGACATAGTCCCTAATATGCTTCCATAAATTGCATTTTGCCTTATCAATATAAAAAAATCCACAACCAAATTTTTTCAAATTAACCACTTAAGGACCAAGCCTCTTTCTGAGATTTGTTGTTTACAAGTTATCCACAACCACATTTCCTGACGGCTCCATGTCAGCACAGCTGGGTGAGGCTCCGCCCACCCCTACGTAATCAGGACTTAACTATACATTTTTCACTCACCTCAGCGTTCTTCTCTTTTCCACCTACGTGCAGGACCTAGGTGTGCTCCTCTACCTGGCTGGCCGTCTGTCTGTCCATACGTGTGGATTAAGCTGGACACAGTCCCTGGTGTCTCGTCTAAATGACCATAATCCAGGGAGCCCTGCTGCTGGTCCTCGGGGTGGCTTTATCATGGCTAACAGCCATGTCTGGGGTCCGCAAGGTCTATAAAGTAGACAGTGGTCATGGCAGAGTGCTCCCCTATGCACGCGCACCCGCGCTGTGCCAGTGTCGCTGGTCGGATGATGGAGGTTTGGGTAAGCTAAATGCTTTGTATCCAAATGTATGCTGCATTACTGGGTATTGTTGGACCTTGCTCCCTGCAGCCACTATACATAGCCTTAACTCCTCCACTGGGGGTACTCTGCATAACAGGTATACAAAGTAACACTTTGTTTACACATGGCAATAAATCTGTTGGTGGCTTCTCATGTTTTCTTTACTGTTGTGCCATTATGCCAAACCCCCTCCAAAGACCAGCATTTTTCCAAAGAGGTCTCGCCATTCGCAAAATGTTTACGTTGGAATGTATTCTGATTTGGTAGGTATGTCACCTTACTTTCATGAATGAAATGTCAGTAAGAACAATTAACATATCTATATATGTTCCAGCCTCCGGGGCAGAGACCCACAGGAGTCAATGCCTCTATAGGTTGAAAAGTGACTAGAGACCAACATGTCCTGTAATAATACAGGGTGTATTATCAAAAGGTCGAATTGTGGGGATAGAACCAGGAGATGCCAGTGTCTACAAATCACTTTGTTGTATTTAGTAATTGGGTGAATATTTGGGGCGATTATTGTATCCTCTTTAAAGAGCAAGAAGCCCCAAGAGTTACTCCTGGCTGTATTATAGGCCTTCCTCAAAGAGGAATATATCCACAAACTATTTCAGGAGTAGACCTACCTGTTTTTTTAAATCTGCATAATCATGCATTTTCTCCTAGTTCTCGCATATTTGCCTTTTAACGCTGGTTTCATACGGGCGTTGTCCTTAAAGTGGAGGTTCACCCTAAATCTAAACATTTGCTCATCCCAATCAGTATAATATTTATATCAACATTTGGCAAATAATTATCTTCTTAGTTTTTTTATTTACCTTGAATTTCGTATTAAATAGGGACAATTCCTGGTATCCCTCCTGCGGGAGTGGGCGTTCCTTTACTTTTCCCCAGCGCCCCAATGCCTCCTGGGAGTGCAGTGTCATGCTTTCCCAGGAGACAATTCACCACCTCGTCATCAGCTTGACAGCTTCAGAGCGCTCGTTCTGAGCTGCAGCTGATGTTAGCATACAGGACAGGAGCCAGAGTATAGGAGACAGGAGCGCTGATGAACTGTAGAATGTGAAAAGAAAACACATATTGCAGCGGCACCCCCCCCCCCAAGCCCCCCCCCCCCCGCTGATGAACTGTAGAATGTGAAAAGAAAACACATCTCGCGGCGGCACCCCCCGCCCCCACGACCCACCCCCACACCCCCCACCAACCCTGCGATGAACTGTAGAATGTGAAAAGAAAAAGAAAACACATCCCGCGGCGGCTCCTCCCACACCCCCCCCCATAACAACTTCACAGTATGTGTCCGTTGTGATGGCAACAGTGCAGTGGGAGAAAAGCATTCACGCTTCCCCGAAGTATTTGCTTGTGGGCTTCACAATGCCCACAAGCAAAATGGCAACTTACAAAGGGGATTTTTATAAGTTCTAATTTAGAACTGATTCTGACTGGGGAGACTGGGAAACATCTGATACGTGAGTAAATACATGAGAAAGTAATACTCAACCAATGCAATGTAAAAAAAAAAAGGATATACCGCGGAACCTCCGCTTTAATTTGCATCTGCCTGCTCAGCAGGGTATCCCCAGCTGAGCAGGCAGGTGACAGGTCCATGTCTGCCCCGCTGTTCTGGAAACAGACACAGCCTCGCTGTTCTCTATGAGGCGTCAGATGGAAAACGGACTGCCTGTCTGTTTCCATCTGACTGTCATTTAATATGCTGTTTTTGGCAAATAGGATTGGATCGGATGATGGTGGGTGTCAGCAGGCACATGTCTCCTGACATCTGCCGGTCCATTGAGAGCTAAAGATGGTCCGATCAAAGCCCACGTGAAACCAGCCTACTAATGATGCCTCTTATGATGTTTGATGCTAAGATGTTGTGGATGGGTGCGTTTATAGTATAGCAAGGAATTGCCCCCCCGGTGGGCTTAGAAAAAAAATCTGCATGAATAAGGCCATCAGTGTCTTTCATAATGTAAAGGTCTGCAAAGGGGAGAGCGACAGAGCGTGGGTATGCTAAATCAGAGTGAAGGATAAAAATTTTTTTTTTAATTCTTAGTTTATCTCTTTTCTTTTCTTTTTTCCATCAATCAACAGGGTTTGTAAATATATCTTTACAATTTAGAGGACAGACACATAACTCAAACTCGATACATTCTCCACGTTATATCTATTAAACACACATATATAAATCAGAGGAAATCTCATCCACCTCTTTTTACTCTGAATACGGTCTTAATCTGGCCTCTTCTTCTTTTATCTCTGATTTTCCCTCAATCCCTGTTTTCCTTTCCCCTTTCCCTAACCCAACCCAGAACCCATTCCCCTCGACCCCCATCTCCATCTCCTCCTATTCCCAATCCCTGCTAAGCGCAGGGAGAAGAAGGAAAAAAAAACACAACCCCCCCCCCCCCTTCTTATAATTCCTACATATCCGTGGTTGTCTTCTCTAGTGTATTACTTATCCAGATTATCCTCCTTACCCATTCTTACTCTTCTTTTTACTCTCCTAATAACCTTTTGCCTTCTTCTGTATGTACAAATAGCTCCCATGGCGCCCAGATTTCTTTAATTTGTTCTTTTTTATCCAGTGTCATCGGTAAAAGTTTCTCCATTATTTCCACCCTTCTAACTTTCTTTAGCCACTCCGAAACCGAGGGAGCTCTTAAGTCCTTCCAGTTTATTGCAATGCAACTTTTTGCTGCATTGATCAAATGGCACAGAACTGAATTCATATATCTTTTAGGTGGAATTTGTGTGTCATGTAACAGAAAAAAGGCTGGTTCGTGTGGGATTGAGTGTTCGGTAAATATCTGAGTGATTTTCTGCACTGTCTCCTAGAATTGTTTAATTACTGGGCATGACCAAAAAATATGTATCATTGTCCCTTTTTCATCACATCCTCTCCAGCACCTATCAGAAATTTCTGGAAAAAATGTATTTAAAGCCGATGGCGTATAATACCAACGTGTTATTATTTTATAGTTTGATTCCTGAGTTTTCATACACCTTGAAGATTTTAAAGCCATATCTATAATATTCTGACATTGTACTGGAGAGAAGGTTTGGCCTATATCTCTCTCCGATTTGATGAGACATTCCATTTTAAAGTCTTCTGGGGGTGCGGTCAGCAATATATACATTTTAGACACAGCGTGTGATAAGGGCTCCCCTCCCTCACAGTTTTCCTCAAACTTCGTTCGCGTCCGTCTGTATCCTTCTGCCGGTCCCAAAGTTTCTAAATAATGTCGAACCTGCCGAGCTTGCCATACCGGTATTTCATATTTCCCTCCTTGTTGTATAAGCATATCCATTGTTGACCACCTCCTCTCTCCTATAAAATCGAACGCTTGAAAAATGCCCTTTTCCCTGAGTTTCTTAAATATTTGTGATTCTATACCTAGTGGGAATTCTGGGTTTCCTAGTATCGGGAACAAGAGTGATTTTTTGTTGATAAATTTGGGATTCTGACTGACTTTATTACCTATCCATAGCGTCGTACCTATCGTAGGGTGTGTTTTTATCAAAGGGGGTAGGACTGTATAACACCATAGTGCTCTGTTTAGGGGTACTGGACTTATTTGCTGTTCCATATCAATCCATAGTTTATAATTCCCATGTCTACTCCAGTCCACTATCCTCCCGAGATGTGCCGCCTGATAGTATTTATATATATCTGGTGCTGATATTCCTCCTGCCCTTTTAGGTAAGGTCAGCAGTGTTCTACTTAACCTTTGCCTTCTGCTGGACCAGATACATTTTGTGAACAAGGCACAAACTTGACTAAAGAAGGACTTAGGGATTCTAATCGGTAATGCTAGAAATAGGTAAAGGAATTTTGGCACCACACTCATTTTTAGGATATTGCATCTCCCAAACCATGAGTGTGTACCTTTGTTCCAACCTTTCAGCAGTGTTCTCACTGTTCTAAGCAATGGTGTAAAGTTTAGCTCGAAGGTGTCTATTAACTTTGGGGGTATTCGTGTTCCCAAGTAATTCAATGCTTTGGTCGTCCGCCTATACTTAAAACTATGTTCTGGTGCAGTTTTAATGGAATCCGATAGTGCCACCCCATCACCTCTGATTTACCATAGTTTCTTTTTAGATTCGACATAATCCCATACAATTCTACTTTTCATTAAATTAGGTAACAAAATTTGTGATCTTGATAGTGAAAAAAGCATATCATCCGCGTATGCCGACACTTTATATTCCTTTCCCCCCAATTCAATACCCCTAATATTGGGGTTCTGTCGAATCCTGTTTAACAAAGGTTCTAATGTCAGAGCAAATAAGAGGGGTGACAGGGGGCAGCCCTGTCGGGTTTCATTTGTAATCGTAAAAGGCGTAGAGTACACCCTATTTACTTTTACCAATGCCCGAGGTCCCGCATACACTCCCGCTATCCATTGTACCATCCGCTCACCTAGGCTCATCTGTTTTAAGACCTCCAGCATAAATTTCCAGAGCTAAAGATGGTCCCATCAAGCCCACGTGAAACCAGCCTACTAATGATGCCTCTTATAAGATGTTGTGGATGGGTGGTGCGTTTATAATGAAGCAAGGAATTGCCCCCCCGGTGGACTTAGAAAAAGGTCTGCATGAATAGGGACATCAGTGTCTTTCATAATGTAAAGGCCTGCAAAAGGGAGAGCGTGGGTATGCTAAATCAGAGTGAAGGATGAATTAAACTCGATGTTCAGCTGATCAATAAATTCTGCCAAGAACTGCCAGTCCAAAAAATGAGGATGCCATCTAAATACCTGTGCCATAAAATGATATCCACACCGAGTGTGTGGATGGGGAATCGGATCATTTTGATAAATGTATGGGCTGCCTTACAGATCTCCTTATGCAAATTATAAGTGTCCAATAAAGTAACAACGCTTGTGGAAAATATGAGAAAAAAAGGTGGAAAATGAGAAACAAATATGTGAAAAAAAGCTGCTAGCACGCCATGAGCTATTCATGACAATATAAATATATATATACCGATATATATATATCCCAAAAATACAGTACACAATGTCCTGCCCTTATTTCTATGACAAAAGAATGAACAAAAAAAAAAAAGGCCATATAGACAAAATAACTTCTTTAGCCCTGTACACACGATCGGATTTCCTATGGTTTTTAAACCATATGAAGCTGACTTCCATCAGTCTTGCCTACACACCATCAGTCAAAAAACCAACTGTTCCAAACGCGGTGACGTAAAACACTCCGATGAGCCAAGAAAAATGAAGTTCAATGCGTCTGAGCATGCGTCGACTTGATTCTGAGCATGCGTGGGTTTTTTATCCGATGGAGTTCCCCACAGACGATAGTAATTTGCTATCGGTTTTTTAACCATTGGATAAATTTAAAACATGTTCTATTTTTAAACACCGATGGAAAAAAGACCGATGGGGCCCATACACGATCGGTTTGTCCGATGAAAAAAGTCCATCGGACTGTTTTCATCGGTAAAACCTATCGTGTGTACACGGCTTTTGTGTTCCACCACCAAACAGAGACTTAAAATCTGCTTACCAGACTCCCATGACTCTTAAGCCAATTAGATTCATACTGAGCATTTAAATATGAGCCTAATGGGTCACCGGTACTCTTCAAACTGTAAACTTTAAAGGTAAGATCACTCTTCATCAGGGGTTCATTCTGCAATGCCCACCAAGCCAGGGATTCAGTGTGTGCAGCTAAGTACCCAACATTAGATCAAATGCTCCACATACTGTTACAACTGTAGCCACTTTTAATATAAGCAAATATTATTGCACTTACAAAGGTAAAACGGTAACCAGCGCTGTAACAATTATCAAACTCCACATTGAATACAGAAAATGGCCGACTTGTGGTTTGCGTAATGACATCACAACAGACTCCGCCAATGTGTTTTGTCATAGATGAAGGCTTCCCGGGTACAGCCAGGCCAATTTACTTGTACAGGGTATCTTAACTGCTTCCTGTCTGCGTCAATTATAAAATGACGGATGGACGGGAACCCTATTGTTCTGGAAGGACGTCCTAAGACGTCCCCCCGAGAACGGTCTGCGCACCGGGGTGACTTGTCACCTGCTGCATCCACCCCACACAGGATTATAGATCACTATACTGGCCCGCTGCCAGTGTCATGCTGTGACCAATGATAACAGACCACATAACAGTTGTAAACAATGAATGGCTTCCTTTCATGCAATTCATTGTATACAATTGTGTTGCTAGCTGATGATGATATAATGTGATTGGTCACATTGTACAAATGACCAATCACAGCCCATTTGTACCATGTGATTAGCTGTGACCAATCACAACAATAGACTGTGTCTACACACTGTCATTCAACAAAAATATTTGCTTATAGCAGTGAAATTCACTGCTATAAGCAAACAGTATGTAAAAAGAAAAATAAATCCTGATCAACTCCCCAAGTTACTTGGTAGTTAATTGGTAAGACTGTATTGCTCTGGTCACAGTATGTTAACAATAAAAAAGAAGAAAATAATTGAAAAAAAAAGATAAAACATTTTTTATTTACATACTGTCACCAGTCAGTGTCCCACACCAGTTATATGATGACTTTTTCTTAATTTTCCCAAAAAAGTGACAAAAAATTACGACTTAAAAAAATGTGCCATGCCTCTTACTAATTACCTCAGACTGTCTACGTTCCAAAAAGGTCATTTGGGGGATGTTTGTACTGTCCTGGCATTTTCGTATCTCAAGAAATGAGATAAGCAATCAGTACATCGGGATTGATCAAATTTCAGATATATACCATAGTTTGTGGACTGTATAACTTTCCTACAGGCTAAATAATATACACTGATTCAGGTTATTTTCACCAAAGCAATGTAGCAGAATACAATTTGGCCTAATTTCCGACAACAAATGTTGGCTGTGCATGCTCTCAAGTTGTCTGACAACAAATGTGTTCGCATTATCCGAACGTGTGTACGCAAGTCCGTCGGACTAAAATCCAAAGTACAAACATGCATGCTCCAAACCAATGCTAAATATCAGACAACAATAGCAGACGTTGTCCAATGAAAGTCTGATCGTGTGTATGAGGCTAAAGTGTGATATTGATGAAAGCTGAAAATTGGCCTGGGCAGGAACAATGGCGTCCCTGGCCCCCCCAACATTATGCTGTGCCCCCCTAAAAAAAAATAATATATTTTTGCATTTTTTTTTTCGCATTTTTTTTCCCGCTCGGGCTGCTGCTGGGGTAACATAGTCTCTCCTGAGAGGGAGAGCGTCCCCAGTCAGCTCCTGCGGGGGATTCCTCCCCCCTCCCTCTGCTCGCTGACACTGCATAATGCGAGCGCTCACACAACCACAGCCGCCCAATCTGCTAATTTCCCTGCATCCTCATTGGCACAGAGAAGAGCGAGTTGCAGGAAGGACTCCACGAGCACTGTGGGAGGGGGGGAAGGGGGCCCAAGCCTTCATCTCAGTTACTTAAAAAACAGACTGATTTCTCCCGTCCTTAGGACAGGAGAACCAGCCTGTAAATTCCAAGAGTGGTGACTGCAAGCTGAGCCAAGTGTCAGTCTATGACACTCTTTCACAGCCCAGCGAGTCCAGCCACCCCCCCTCACTCTCCTCACATACGAGCAGGGAGGAATACAGCTATTCCTCCTCCTTCCAGTCCTGCCCACACTATCCCGGCGTGCTGTATCTGAAGAGAGGGGATGTGTGGGCGGGAAATATGAAAATCAGCAGCATTCCTGGCTGTGTGTGAATGATGCCTGAGATTCTAGCCTTGACCGTGGGTAAGTGTGTGCACTGCAGACTGCAGTACACTGTAATCACTGAACTGCATTATCTCCATCCCTTCTCTCCCCCATCTGTCTCCCTCCCCCTCTCCTGTTCTTTCAAGACATTCACAATTTACTTTCACTTTCAGTTAGGCAGGTAATATACAGTGCACATTTCTTTCCTGCATCCACAGATTGCAGGAAAGAAACTTGCATAATTCCCCCATCAACACAGACAGTGGTGACAGGGGAATATCCCTCCTGCCTAGCAATTGTATTCTCCTGACAAACGGTGATTATCACTAGTGGCTATAGCAATCACTAGTGATAATCATAAGAGAATCTGCTCATTAATGGTTCAAATCTCAACCAGTTCCTGCTGAACCAGCTGAGATTTAAACTGTCTATGGCTGGTCTTGGCTCTTAGGCAGCCCATACATTGATCACTTTTTTTCATTCAACTATTAAGTTGAATGAAAAAAAAAGGAAATGATCCAATTCCCCCATCTACACATTATAGGTGGATGGGGGAATCCTCCCAGTGTGGACCAGTGTTGGAACAACCAGAGTTGCTGTCCTGTCCCGGCTATTCACAGCGCTGGTCTCTGTCTGCATGGTAGCGGCGGCAGCACATTGGAACCCAGTGCTGGTTACTTTATGGGGCTGATGTACAGGAGGGCCAGCACAATTTGTTGTTAGAGATGGGCTGGGCATGTTCAAAATTCCACATGCCAGAGCCTGCCAGGAAGCCCACACTGCACAGCGCTAATCACAGGCAGTGAGACATTTCCCGGTCCGCAGCTCCACAGTTCAGGAAATGTCTCACTGGCTGTGATTAGCACTGTGGAGTGCCGGCTTCCTGGCGGGATCGGGCATGTGGGATTTCAAACACACCCGAGCCCATCTCTATTGGTTGTAGACAGTTGAGCTCCCTGCAGGTTGCTTAGCAGCAGTGGAGCCTTCTCTGACATGCTGATCGTGATTCAATCCAGATGATGCTCCTAGTCAAATCCTAGTGTTAAATATCAGTGATTTTATTGATCAAAGCCCACACTTTACAGGCATAGAGCCCACATGGCTGCTGAACATACGGTTGATTATGTATATGTGGTTGTACTCTTGATGCTAATAAATACTGTGTTTATTAGATCTGACTGGGAGCATCACTAGGATCACATCCCGATCAACATGTCAACAGAGAAGGTTATACAGCATTACTGCTGAAAGGTGACCAGCTGGGGGCTCGGCTCTCTATAACCAATAGTGCCAGCCTTCCCCTACATGCACGCATAATGTCACCAGCACAAAGTCCTAATAGACTGCCGCCGGTGCAAAGGAGACAGATGCCAGACCAGCTCTGTCAATAACAGGACAGCTGGGGAACCCCACAGTGGCAGAACACCAGGGCTCGGTGGCAAGACAACCTTTGCAACCCTGATAGTTTTCCCACTGCTTTGGACCCTTATATTTTCTTGGTGTGCTGGTGACATATATCTCTTGTTTTCTGTCACCCTGGTGGGGCCCCAGTATAGTAGGAAGGGAGCTCACTGCAGAACATGTGAAAGGGCCCGTTGTGGGATCGTAGTAAAGGGCCCCAGGATATATATATATATATATATATATATATATATATATATACATATATATATATATAATTTAATTTTATAGTTGGCCCCCCTACTTTTGTCCCTGTCCCCCCATGTGCCCCCCCTAAATATGAAAGCTGGAGACGCCACGGGGCAGGAAAGGGGTAAAAATGCCCCCGGTATTGAAGTGGTTTAAGGAATAAGTTCATCTTTTGTAACATGCTACACCCATACTTAGGGTGTAGCATGTAGCTCACTGTCATGATCTAAGAAACTTGCGGATGTGCTGTCCACCCTCATACAAAAAGTGAGCCGCTGCTGCCCCCATCTATACCTGGCCTTTTTTTTTTTATATAGCAGAGGTCCTATGGATTAAATTGATGGGTGTTTTTTTTTTGTCACAGTATTTGTGCAGCGTTTTTTCAAAAGCAATTTTTTGGAAAAAAATACATTTTAATTCATTTTATTACACACAAATACAATATAACACCCAATGTTTAATAAAATATAAAAAATTATGTCAAGACAGAGATAAGAACTACAGGTAACAGGGTGCCTTGCCAGGGCCTGTAGATTACGCATGCATATGCAAATGTGTGCAGACTAAACCCCTGTTTTTAACGCATACTGTTAGACAGGTTCATTTGGTTGGTCGCAAGCTGGTCGATAAGTAGAGCTTGGATTTTTTCCTTGGTTGCTTTTTGTCATTTTTCTGCCCTCCATCACTCCTTGCTTTAAGACCAATTATAGATGGGGGCAGCGGCTCACTTTTTGTATGTTACCAGACTAGCTTTGCACATCTAGAGAGTGACATTTTTGCCCATTCTTCTTTGCAAAATAGCTCAAGCTCTTGCCACAGATTATCAGTTGGATCTAGGTCTGGACCTTGACTGGGCCATTGTAACACATGAATATGCCTGGATCTAAACCATTCCATTGTAGCTCTGGCTGTATGTTTAGGGTTATTGTCCTGCTGGAAGGTGAACCTCCACCCCAGTCTCAAGTCTTTTGCAGACTCTAAAGCCCTGTACATACGATCGGATTTCCTATGGATTCTAATCCGATGGATTTTTCCATCGAAAATCCGAAGAAGCTGACTTCCATCAGTCTTGCCTACACACCATCAGTCAAAAATCCGACCGTCCCAAACGCTGTGACGTAAAACACTCAGACGAGCCGAGAAAAATTAAGTTCAATGCTTCTGAGCATGCGTCAACTTGATTCTGAGCATGTGTGGGTTTTTTCTCCGATGGAGTTCCACACAGACGATTGGAATTTGCTATCGTTTTTTTTTCCATCGGATAAATTTAAAACATGTTCTATTTTTTCTCACCGATGGAAAAAAGACCGATGGGGCCCATACACGATCGGTTTGTCCGATGAGAAAAGTCCATCGGACTATTTTCATCTGTAAAACCGATCGTGTGTACACGGCATATCAGGTTTTCTCCTAAGATTTCCCTGTATTTGGCTCCATCCATCTTCCCATCAACTCTGACCAGCTTCCCTGTCCCCACTGAAGAAAATAATTCCCACAACATGATGCTGCCACCACCATGTTTCACGGTGGGGATGGTGTGTTCAGGGTGATGTGCAGTGTTAGTTTTCAGTCACACATAGCATTTTGCTTTTAGGACAAAAAGATCAATTTTGGTCTCATCTGACCAGAGCACCTTCTTCCACATGTTTGCTGTGTCACCCACATGGCTTCTTGCAAACTGGACTTCTTATGGCTTTCTTCTTGCCACTCTTCCATAAAGGCCAGATTCGTGGAGTGCACGACTAATAGTTGTTCTGTGGACAGATTCTCCCACCTGAGCTGTGGATCTCTGCAGCACCTCCAGAGTTACCATGGGCCTCTTGGCTGCTTCTCTGATTAATCCTCTCCTTGCCTGGCCTGTCAGTTTAGGTGGACGGCCATGTCTTGGTAGGTTTGCAGTTGTACCATACGCTGAGTGATTAAATCAGAAGTTCAAAGCTTGGGATAGTTTTTTTATAACCTAACCCTGCTTTAAACTTCACAACTTTATTCCTGATCTGTCTGGTTTCTTGGCTTTCATGATGCCGTTTGTTCACTAAGGTTCTCTAACAAACCTCTGAGGATTTCACAGAACAGCTGTATTTCGACTGTTAAATTTCTTTATAAATTTTTTCCAACATACATTACATACTTTTCAATACATAAATACTAAAACACATATACATAAAAACATTTACACAATCTAAATGCATACCCTACCTATAAACTTATATCATTAATAATAGTTATACTATTAGAAAGGTCTAGTCATCCTATATAAAATATACCCAACCATATAGCCTCCATATTCTATCCCTACTTGATAGAGGAGTCTGCAAAGTAGCGTGGAGGGAGGGAGAGAGACAAAGGAGAGAGAGAGAAAAAAAATAAAAAATTATCTAGTCTCTAGTGAAATTATTTTATGTGATAATAAATTATGAAGGCTCAAAATCTCAGCCTAAGGGGGGGGGGGGGAGTGAAAAAATAAAAAAGACCCCACATATTCCTATCTTAAGGAGGGGGATTCCCCAATACTAGTGCTAACCAAAATATCTAATTAGTGAAAAAAAAAAAGGAGTGGAAATTCCCCAATACTAGTGCTATCCATAATATCTAGTCCCTAGATACAAAGGGGGGGATTTATAGGGAAAAATGAAAAAGAAGGGGAGAAAGAAATGATAAGAAATTACAAGTGCCTACTAAGGCAACCTGTATCTAGTGATATAATTATATGATTGGAGGATCCACCCACTACAAGCCTAATAGTGTGTATATAAAATGTATATAAAGAAAAAGGGGAGGGAGAGTGGGGGGGGGGGAATACCCCCATATCCTTACCCCAAAAAAAAATTGTGCCAATAACCTCTCTTTTGGGCATGTATTTAAACTGCCATTTAGTGATAAGTTCCCATATATTTACCCTACCTAAACCTAAGAAATCCAGTGAAAAAGTAAAATAGAAAAAAAAAAACAGAAACAAATTTTTAAAAGAAAAGGGAGGGAGGGGGAGGGGGTACCACGGAAATGGACAACCATCCCATAGATCCCTCTATCCCTCTATCCCTGATCCCCCGTCCCCTCCCTAATTACCTCTAATTCCCTAAACTCTCTCCATCCTCTCCAGATCTTATTGAATTTTGGCCTACACTCATTATGAATTGACATCAACTCCTCCATCAGTCTGATTCTATCTATCTCTTTTATCCATTCTCCCATTGATGGAGCTTTTTTTTCCTTCCAGTTCCTTGGTATTAACGCTTTCGCTCCATTCAAGAGGTATGGGACCAAGGTCGTTCTATATTTTTTCCTTGTTATTCCCGTATTATGGAACAGACAGTACCAGGGGTCTAGCTTCACCTCCACACCACTAATCTTCTTTATCATACTTAATATCTCCCTCCAGTATTCCTGTATCAGGGGACAGTGCCACCATATGTGGGCATGTGTTCTCTCCATCCCGCATTCTCTCCAACAAAGGGGTGATGTCTCCTTGTTGATTCTATTGAGTTTCATTGGGACAAAGTACCATTTAGTTAAGAATTTATAGTTCATCTCTTTTACTTTTGCTTCTACTGATGTTGAATGGACATAGTCAAGGACGTGTCTCTTCTTTTCCTCTGTTATAGTTTGATTTAATTTTAATTCCCAACTTTCTAGTACTTTACATGTCCCATGTCCCCTTGAAGGTCTCAGTATCCTATATATATATTTGATATCCCCTGTCTTCCTATTCCTATACATTCTACAAGTTTTTCCCATGCATTCAACTCGCTCATAGCTCGCAGGGGCTTTGGTAGGGTTCCTACAAAATGCTGGACCTGTCTCCAAGTATTCCCTTGAGCCGATCCATATTTTTCTCGCAATTCTATAAGTGGGCACAAAGTATTCCCTTTCAATAGGTCTTTCAGTTTTAATGTGTCCGAGGTTGCCCATTCTAGGAATGCACCTCCCCCTTTCCCGGCGAGAAGAAGTCCGTACCCGTGAGGGGCAACAGCGGACTATTATATCGCCACTCCTTTGTTTTACACACTCTGTCCCATATTCTAAAGGTTTCTTTTGTTATTGATGGTATCTCTTGAGTGAGGCCTCTATATTGTTTTGGAATCCATATTATCTTTCTATTTCTTATTCCTTTTTACTCAAGCTTTCTTCAACTCCTTCCCTCTTTTTTTCCTTTTGTCTATCCCCTTGCATCCAGTCCGCTATCCTCTTTAATACAGCTGCCTCATAGTATCTTTTGAAGTCTGGTAGATATAGTCCTCCCTCCTGTCTGAGTCTAGTCAGAGTCTCAACTGATATTCGGGTCTTTTTTTCCTTCCATATGAATCTTCTCAATATCTTCCCCAATAATTTAAAATATGTATCTGGGATTTTTATCGGGAGCGTTTGGAAAATATAGAGTGCTTTAGGCAGAATCATCATCTTAATTATGTTTATTCTACCCAGCCAGGATACTTTTTCTATCGGGTATCCCTTCAGTTCTAATTTTATTTTATTTAATAGGGGGATATAGTTATCTTCGTATAGATCCCTTTCTTTATTGGACAGCAATATTCCTACATATTTCATCCCCCTCTGTTTCCAAGTAAATGGGTATAGGTCCACAAGATCTCTGCGTTCCCTCGGACTCAAGGATATACTCAATATCTCAGTTTTCTCTTTATTGATTTTCAGATTTGAAATCTCTCCATACTTTCATATTCTTCTAGGAGCTTTAGGTTTGTAACATAGAGCATCATATCGTCCGCAAACGCAGAGATCTTATGTTCCCTCCCATCCACCTTAACCCCTTCTATCTCCTGATTTATTCGTATTGTTGCTAATAATGGCTCTAATGAGAGGATGAAAAGAAGGGATGAGAGCAGGCATCCCTGACGGGTCCCATTATAAAGTGAAAACCTATCTGAAAGGGTTCCGTTTACCCGCACCTGAGCCGAGGGTTTAGAATACAGTGCTCCTATCCATCTGAGCATGTTGGGCCCTAGACCCATATGTCTCAATGTTGCTAACATAAATTCCCAATCTAGTCTGTCAAAAGCCTTTTCGGCATCTAATGACAGAAGCAATGCTGGTATTTTGCTTTTTTTGGCTGTATCAGGAGTAATGCTCTTAGTATATTGTCTCTTATTTCTCTTGCCGTTACAAACCCTGCTTGATCATTCTCTATCAGCCCTGTCATGAAAGGTTTTAATCTGTCAGCTAGTATTTTCGCATAGATCTTTATGTCAACATTGATCAAAGAAATGGGCCTATAGCTGGCACATAATGAGGGGTCTTTTTCTTCCTTTACTATAAGAGTTATGTGAGCTCCCAGTGCTTCCTCACGTATTGCCATACCTCTACCTATAGAATTCATATACTTCTGGAAGTACGGTATCATGGTTTCCACATATCTCTTATAGTATAATGAGGTATACCCATCTGGACCTGGGCTCTTTCCCATTTTAATACTTTAAATTGTTTGAAATATTTCTTCCCTTTATATTTCCTTATCTAGTTTGTTGATTTCTTCTTCTGCTATTACCGGGAACTTGACCCTTTCCAGATATTGTTTAATTTTCCTTATTTTACTTTGTATTACTAATGGGCCTTGTTTTTTATTTACATTATATAAATCTTGGTGGTATTCTTGGAAAATTTTAGTTATTTCTTTCGTAGAATATTTCATATCTCCTTTCTTATCTTTAATTTTTGTTATAAAGTTTTGTGTGTTTCTAGGTTTAATTGTCCTTGCTAGCAGGGCCGGACTTACCATTGGGCTTGACTGGGCTCAAGCCCATGGGCCCAGTCCACTAGGGGGCCCCTGCCTGCAGAGGCGGCTCTCTAATTAGGCAAAGGCTGGCGGGGTGAGCCGCGAGCAGGCCGGCGTTCTGTCAGATTAGCGTGACCGAAAGAACATCACCGCCGACACACATTAAAAGTTCCCCCCCCTTACACCCTCATCAGTGGCAGCAGCCAATAGCAGGCTCCACCGCTGTCCTAGTTGGCACCACATTGCATGATGGGAGATGTAGTTCTCAACAGCACACACCAGACTCGGCCGGGCTGTGCCTACACGCTGCAGAGACTACACCTCCCAGAATGCACTGCAGGGCGGGCGCTCAAAGTGGACAGTCGGCTTCTCCTGAGTCCTGCTTGTAGTAGGGGACGGTAGACTCGGAAGAGTGATCAACCAGGAAAGTCACCCAAAATACCTACCTATATCACCAGCACCAGGTCAGCGACAGTGCCTCATACTTCTGTCAGTGCTGCCTATATCAGTGCAATGCATAACTTTCAATACTGCAGATCAGTGCCTCATACCTCTCTCTGTGTCATGCATAACGTTATATACTGCTCCAGGTCAGTGCCTCATACCTTACTCATACTCATTGCAATTTTATCCTCAGTGCCTCTGTCAGTGTGACTTTATGGTCTGTGCCTTATGCCTCATTCAGTGCTAGGTGGAACTTTTTTATGGTAAGTGCTTCAGGCTTCTGTTAGTGCAAGGTGCTACTTTATGGTTAGTGCCTCATGCCTCACTCAGTGCAAGGTGCAACTCTATGACCAATGCTCTCATGCCCTAGTCAGTGCCTCGCTAAGAGCCATGCATAACTATATACTGTATGAGTGCCCAATGCCTCGCTCGGTACAAGGTGCTATTTTGTGGTTAGTGCCCCCCTCAGTGCAACCTTTTGGTATGTGACTCATGCCTCACTCACTGCAATGTGCAACATAATGGTCGATGTCCGTTGTCTGTCAGTGCAGGGTGCATCTTTATGGTCAGTGCCCCCATGCCCCTGTCAGTGCCACTTTAGGGTCAGTGCCACCATGCCTCACTAAGTGCCATGCATCACTATATAATGTATGAGTGTCTAATGACCCTCTCAGTGCAAGGTGCATTTGACCGGCGTCCCCCATGACTCTGCTTTCTTTCTCCCTCCATCCCTCATTCATCTCAGACTCTAACCACACCTCTTCTGAACCACGCCCACTATTTTGCGTGAACCACGCCCATTTTTATAGTGTATAGAAGGTAGGGCCCGAAAGTGACTCAAGCCCAGGGGCCCCCACCACCCTAAGTCCTGCCCTGATTGCTAGTAATTTCCCAGGTTTATTCCCCATAGCATAAAATGTCTTACTCATATTATTAACCACTTCCATACAGGGCACTTATTCACCTTCCTGTTTAGACCAATTTTCAGCTTTCAGCGCTGTTGCACTTTGAATGACAATTGTGCGGTCATGCTACACTGTACCCAAACAAATTTTTTTATAATTTTGTTCCCACAAATAGAGCTTTCTTTTGGTGGTATTTGATCACCTCTGGGATTTTTATTTTCTGCTAAAATTTTTTAAAAAAGGCTGAAAATTTAGAAAAAAAAAAAGTTTTTTTTGTTTCAGTTACAAAACTTTGTAAATAAGTAAGTTTTCTCCTTCACTTATGGGCACTTATGGGGCTTCACTGACGGGCACTGATAAGGCGGCACTGATGGGCACCGATGAGGTGGCACCGATGAGGGGCACTAATGGGCACTGATAGGTGGCACCGATATGCAGCACGGATGGGCACTGATAGGTGGCACAGGTGGGCACAGATAGGCAGCATGGATGGGCACAGATAGGCGGCATGGATGGGCACAGATAGGCGGCATGGATGGGCACGAATAGGCGACACAGATGGGCACTGATAGGCGGCATGGATGGGCTCTGATAGGTGGCACGGATGGGCACTGATAGGTGGCATGGATTGGCATGGATGGGCACTGATAGGTGGCACTGATGTACTGTAATGTGTTGTACTAATGGATGCCAATCAGTGCCAAACAATAATGCCTGCCAATCAGTGGTGCCCATTGTAGGCACTGATTGGCATCCATTGTGGGGACTGATTGGCATCCATTAGGCATCCGTTAGGCATTTCTGATTGGCATCCCTGGTGGTCTAGGGTGGCATACCTTATGGTGGGCATCCCTGGTGGTCTGGTGGCATCCCTGGTGGTCCAGTGTGGGCATCCTCGGGGGGGGGGCTGCGCTGATAATCGATCAGCACAAACCCCCCCTGTCAGGGGAGCAGCCGATCGGCTCTCCTCTACTCGCGTCTGACAGACGCGAGTGAGGAAAAGCCGATCACCGGCTTTTTCTGTTTACATCGTGATCAGCCGTGATTGGACACGGTTGATCACGTGGTAAAGAGTCTCCGTCAGAGACTCTTTACCTAGATCGGTGTTGCGGGGTGTCAGACTAACTAAAGACGTCCAGTCAGGATATTGAAACCACTTTGCCGTGTCATTTGCATTTAGGTAACTTTGGCTTCAATGCCCTTTTTCGTGCCAGTGTCTCTGGCGCCAAGTCTGAAAAGATAGATAGTTTAATTCCTTTGTATTCCATCGGGATAGAGTTTCTTGTACTTTGGGAGACTTGATCTTTTTGCTCATAGACATGAAATCTTACTATAGTGTCCCTTGGTAAGTCCCTATGGGCATTGTATGCTCTTTGAATTCTATGTACCCTTTCAAAACGCATTAATGCAGTTGTTTCACGCTTTAAAGCCGTACTGAATATTTTTTGCAATACATCTCCTAGTTCTGTATCTTTGACCTCTTCAAGAAGTCCTCTAACCTGTAGGGTTTTCCTTCTACTACAATTCTCTTGGTCCTCAAGTTTATACCGGGCTTTCCTTATCTCTATCCAATCCATGTCGGCTCTTTCTCTTAATTCTTTTATTGCACTTTTATGTTCTTCTAGCTGTTCTTCTATTCCTTCAACCCTTTGTAATACACTTTGTATATCTTTCCTTGTTGCCCCCATTTCACCCCTTATTGTTAGCTCTAGACGTGATATAATTTCCATCATATCCGTCATATCTTGCTTTGTTGGAGGGGCTTGTAAATCCTCTCCAGATGTTTCCAGTTGTTGTTGTCTCTCAGGTGTCTTCTTGCCTTTTGTTTCTGGGGTTTTAGCCTTATTGGTTTTACTTTTCCCTGGGGTTATCTCTTCCCTCTGTGCTGTTTCTGGGTCCCCCTTATTTTTTGCAGGTGTCGTTAATACTGACTCTGCTTTTTTACTGGGACTCTCCATCATTTGATCTGACCCTTCCACATCAAGGTAGGACTTAATTGTATTGCCCCTGATTAACTTTGGGGCCCTTTTTTCCCCATTTTCTCCTTACCAAAAGATCTTAGTTCCAGCGGGCTCTGTAGTATAAAGACAGGACCTTCCCAGCCGTTGAGAGTGTGGCTAAATAAGTTTTTTTTTTATAATATATATTCAGAGGATAGTTTGTAGAAATTCAGAAGTAACAGTCTTTATCCTTCTTTCTCCTTTCCTATTTTCCACACTTACAGTCGGTTGGGCCTCACAGCTTAATCTTATGGTGTTCAATAGTGAGTAATGTAAAATCTTTATGGATTTAATGGGGCAGCTTGGTAAGACATTCAAATGTGTATACTTTTCAGCTATATTCAATTCTATATACAACAGGGATTGCTAGCTGTCCAGATATCAATTCCTTTGCTCTTACATAGGTAGTTTATTCTCATAGGAGTGAGTCAAATAGCTGGATTTTAATAGGAGGGTCAAGAGGGTGATTCAGATATATATACCGTTTAGCTATAGTACAGTTACAGTACATTCCAAAGAGAGCAGGTATTGCGAGCTGGCAGCGTATCAGTTCCTTTTGCTTACCCTACAGCAGTTTATTATTCACAGTCCTGTATTCCTAAGAGCAGCAATCTCCTTTATTTATGCAAACGCAATTTATTGCCCACAGTCAGTTATAGCTCTCCCGCTCCTTTACTGTACGCTCCTACTTTCAAACATTTATCAAGGCTGTCAGGAGTTCCCATATGTATTGCAACATAGTCAAGCGGGTGAGGTAGGAAAAAACATTATCAAGTACCTTATCCTCAATAGTCCCATTTTCACCTGCAGGCTTTCAGTAGGTCTTTGACACATATAGTTTGGTATGGAGCCTGTGGTATGAAGCATGGAGCATAGAGTGTGCAGTGTAGAGCCGGTCCGCCGTAGCCGCAGCTTCTCATCCGGGGCTTCTGCAGGGAGCTCGCTCACCTACTCTCGAAGATCTCTGTATAGTCCCGAACGCCTCCGGTCACATGGGCTCCTCTCGGCTTCTCGGGATCTCGATCTCTCCCCCCGCTTAGAGGGCACCGGCTTCGGTTATTTCCGCCTTCCGCCCGTGGGTCGCTGCTCGGCACCTCCGACCTTCCGATCCCTCTGATCCGGAGCCAGCAGCCAGCAATCAGGGCACCTCTGCATCAGCCGCCTTACAACTGATCCTCCGAACCAGCCCGCCACAGGTCCTCCGATCCAAAAGCTCCAGCGGGGAGAGTTACCCAGATATCTCCATTTGGCTCTCCAGAGGATACCTTAGTATAGGCTAGGCTGGGCTGCGTTACTTCAAGGCTGGATGCATGGAGGGGCAGCTCTACCAAAGATTCACCTGGAGGGATTCATGGAGCTAGGAGCAGCACGCTGCGTTACGGTGCCATGTTGTTACTCCGCCCCCTTGAAGAACAGCTGTATTTCTACCGAGATTAAATTACACACAGGTGGACTCTATTTACTAATTAGGTGACTTCTGAAGGCAATTGGTTCCACTAGATTATAGTTAGGGGTATCAGAGTAAATGGGGCTGAATACAAATGTATGCCACGCTTTTCAGATATTTATTTGTAAAAAAAATGAAAAAACATTTATCATTTCCCTTTCACTTCACAATTATGTGCCAATTTGTGTTGGTCTATCACGTAAAATCCTGATAAAATACATTTCCTTTTTAGGTTGTAACATGACAAAATGTAGAACATTTCAAGGGGTATGAATACTTTTTCAAGGCACTGTACATGCTCATGGTGAACTCAATTGCTTGGCAGATTTCATAGAAATAGTAACATTACATGTTATCAATTTACCTCTAAGGCAGTTCTGCTTTTAGTAACAGTGAAGAGGGTTACATGGCCTAGACTTTGGTCAACAGACCTGTTTTCAAGCAGAACGATTGTAAGCACATGTTTGATGACAAGTTTTCATTTCGACCAGAAGTTGGATGCGACTATTCCAAGAGCAATTGTTGGTTAGTCTGGCCTTCTTCCTTATAGCAGGTGGAGGGTTTAGGCGAGTTCCCTCTCCTAGTTTGGCCCAATCCACATTCTGGGACTCAAGATCCTTTTGCCAGAATGGAAAGATTCAAGAGCGGATGGAAGACTATGCAAGTCACCTTTCTGAAGAACTTACAGGGTGTCCTCTATAACTTTCCAGAGAATACAGTAAAATCATTAATTCCTGCACTACAGGGCTATTGTGTGAGGCACCAGTGGAGACTGATGGAGTGTTCAGATGGTAAACTCAAGTTGCACTGTAATGGTGAATTAGCTTTTTTCAAAATGTATTTTTAGTTTTGGTGTAGATATTTTTTACAATTAGATAAAGTTTATTTTTGTGCTCCTTTTGAACCGTTGACACATTTGGTAACAATGTGCAGAATGTCTTTGAAGCTCCACTATGTGTGTTTAGCCTGAGCAGCTCACGTTGTTTAGTCTGTGAATGAATGTTAATATTTAATACATCTGTTTCACATTTGTATGCATGTGGAAAATACCATTCCTTTGAAGAAGTCTGTTTTTCAGGTGTGAAGCTCAGGTGTTGGTGTAGGATCGGACTTACTGTAGACATTTAAAGCAGTATTAACCACTTCCTTACTGGGCACTTAAACCCCCTTTGTACCCAGACCAATTTTCAGCTTTCAGCGCTGACGCACTTTGAATGACAATTGCGCGGTCATACAACGCTGTACCCAAATGATATTTTTATAATTTTTTTTCCCACAAATAGAGCTTTCTTTTTGTGGTATTTGATCACCTCTGCGGTTTTTATTTTTTGCGCTATAAACAAAAAAAGACAGAAAATTTTGAAAAAAACACAATATTTTTTTACTTTTTGTTATAATAATATCCCAATTTAAAAAAAAAAAAATTCTCAGTTTAGGCCGATACGTATTCTTCTATTTATTTTTGGTAAAAAAAATTGCAATAAGTGTATAGTGATTGGTTTGCGCAAAAGTTATAGCGCCTATAAAATAGGGGATAGAATTATTACATTTTTATTATATATATATTTTTTACTAGTAATGGCAGCGATCTGCGATTTTTGTCAGGCCTGCAATATTGCGGCGGACATATTGGACACTTTTGACACTATTTTGGGACCATTCACATTTATACAGCGAACAGTGCTATAAAAATGCATTGATTACTGTATAAATGTGACTGGCAGGGAAGGGGTTAACACTAGGGGGCGATCAAAGGGTTAAATATGTTCCCTATTTGTGATTCTTACTGTGTGGGGGAGGGGACTGACTGGGGGAGGTGACCGATCTGTGTCCCTATGTACAAGGGACACAGCATCGGTCTCCTCTCTCCCTGACAGGACATGGATCTCTGTGTTTACACAGAGATCCACGTCCTGCCTCTGTAAAAGCCGATCGCATGTACCTGGCGGACATCGCGGCCGCCAGGCACTCGCATCGGCATCACGTGATGCGGAGCGCACAGCTGTTCTGGGGACGTCCACTCGGCACTTGAGAGGCGCGCTGCAGCCGTCTTTCGGCTATAGCGCGGATCTCAAGTGGTTAAACCCAAAAGCAAACATTTATTATATTGCGGCTTACCAATTCTTAGATGTGATGGCTGCATTCGTTTTCTTTCCTTTATTTTCACCTAGTGATCTGGACAGTAGGTCTGTTGTTTTTCAAGAGAACAAGCTCTCCTGCAGATGTAGCAGTTAGAGCGATGAGACAAATCATTTAACATTGACAGGGGTGCTTACAATGATCAGCTTTTATTTATTTATGTTAGGCCCCTTTCACACGGGCGGACCGTATGTCCGTTTTTCACCCATCCGTTTTCGGATGAAAAACGGACATACATGTATCCCTATGGGACAGTGGATGTCAGCGGATGAACATCCGCTGACACCCGATCTCACCCGTGTCCGCTACGCTCCATTTTTCAGGATAGAAAAATTTCTATTTTTCTATCCGTCTGCAGAGCGGATCGGATGAACACGGACAGACGGTCCGTGTTCATCCGATCCCCCATAGGGGAGAGCGGAGATCTGACAGGGCGGTCCCTGCACAGTGTGCGGGGACCGCCCAGTCATCAGCCGGCTCAGCGGGGATCAACGGAGCGATCCCCGCTGAGCAAGCGGAGGTTCACGGGGCGGATCATGACTGATCCGTCCCGTGTGAAAGAAGCCTAAAACCTTTATCCCAAAAGGAAAAAGAAAACTGTTTGCTGTAACTGCTTATAAAATGTGATCTGGAGTTTGGCTTCAATTTGTTAGTGTATTTAATCATTTGTTGCCCGAGGACATCCATGTCCCCGTCACTGCCTATTGCTGTCACAAGGGATGTTTACATTCCTTGTGACAGGAATAAAAGTAATCAAAAACATTTTTTTGAAAGAAAATGTAAAATAAAAAAAGGTAGGTCGTGTATGCATATGTTAATGGTGTTTTCACTATATATGTGAGGTATCGCCAGGGCTGGACTGGGACAAAAATTGGGCC
The DNA here is from genome assembly GCA_029206835.1 of Rana muscosa. Lineage (NCBI taxonomy): Eukaryota > Metazoa > Chordata > Amphibia > Anura > Ranidae > Rana > Rana muscosa. The sequence continues at coordinate 1,198,766,531 of CM055116.1, read as the reverse complement.
CTGGACTTCATCCAGACCGGCCCACTTTAATTGGTATTTGGACAGGCCGGGGTGGTATACGGATAGGCTAGGGTGGTTTACGGACAGGCTAGGATGGTATAAAGACAGGCTAGGATGGTATACAGACAGGCTAGGATGGTATACAGACAGGCTAGGATGGTATACAGACAGGCTAGGATGGTATACAGACAGGATACGTTGGTATACAGGGAGGATACAATGGTATACAGACAGGCTAGGATTGTATACGGACAGGCCAGGGTGGTATATGGACAGGCCAGAATGGTATACAGACAGGCTAGGATGGCATACAGACAGTCTAGGATGGCATACAGACAGGCTAGGATGGTATACAGACAGGCTAGGATGGTATACAGACAGGCTAGGATGGTATACAGACAGGCTAGGATGGCATACAGACAGGCTAGGATGGCATACAGACAGGCTAGGATGGTATACAGACAGGCTAGGATGGTATACAGACAGGATACGATGGTATACAGGGAGGATACAATGGTATACAGACAGGCTAGGATTGTATACAGACAGGCTAGGATGGTATACAGACAGGCTAGGATGGCATACAGACAGGCTAGGATGGCATACAGACAGGCTAGGATGGCATACAGACAGGCTAGGATGGCATACAGACAGGCTAGGATGGTATACAGACAGGCTAGGATGGCATACAGACAGGCTAGGATGGCATACAGACAGGCTAGGATGGCATACAGACAGGCTAGGATGGTATACAGACAGGCTAGGATGGTGTAACGGGAAGGCCCGGGGAACCCAGAATCCCTTAGAAAGTATGAGATATCCTTGCTTCAGCTTCCCCAATGCCTCTTATGTGTAAACCACCCTGTGTCCCTATTAGGGGCACAGGGTGAAGGAAAACCCCACTATGATCTGTGCTAATCAGATTCAATGCTGTATATATATTGTATATAGATTGGATGTATACTGTGTGTGGGGGTTATGTAATCATTGCTGTGATGAGGTAAGGTGTGATTGCATTCTACTGTCTAGTGTGGCTTGTGGTAATTAAGTCTGTAATTATAGGGGAGCTCGTTATGTTTCTATTGTGTAAAGTCTTTTGATACTGGGAATTAAGCCTATAATTATAGGTTGTGGAACTAGCACACAGACAGGTTAATTTAAGAGATGCTGATGAGTCACATGCCTGCTTGTGTATGCTACAGATCCTTTCATTATGTGAAGTCGTTTGATAATGTGGATTGGGAAATAAAAGCTAACCTGTTGTCGTCTAAGAGGTGTCAAAATGATGTGTATTGGGCCTTGTTATGTTGTGGGTGGAGCTGGACCATTGTTCATTTAGATTAATGCAGTATTGGTTGAGTGTATAAAAAGTTACAGTGTTTCTCAATAAAGCTCAGTTCATTTTTGGAAAGATACAGAGTGCGTCTCGTTCTTTCGGAAGGATTAATTCCTATGGGAAGGGGTCGTCTGACTGTGGAGGATCGACAGCGAATGTGTGTCCAGGAGAGGGAAGATATCTAAAACGGTATTAACCCCTTTCATATTTGGGGGTGTCGTACCATTGGTTGGCAGCGGTGGGATTTTTCCATCCAGTTCCTGGGACACTCCAAACCACCACAGTGAATGACCAGCTATGCAGCCTGCAGGAAAGCCACGCTGAAAGACCTACTTGAAAGACCTATGTGGAGGGACCAGTGGGACAAAGAACAAGGCCACCTTGATCAGGGAGCTAGCCGAGATGAATCAGAGGGATGGTGATGCAGGACCCCGGTCAGTTGAAGACTTGTTTCAGCAACGAGTTCGACAGCGCTTGGCATTATATGGTGCTAACCCATCAGAGACCGCCATACAGGAAGCCATTAGAGGCATCCAGCTGCAGGATGCGCGACAAAAGAGAGAACTAGAGCGACAACATGAGCGGAGAATGGTGGAAATACGGCAATCGGAGATCGCCTACAGACAGCTGCTAGAATCTGCTCAGCAGCAGGGTGGTGCTACCTTTGCCTGGGACTATCAGGAAATACCAGTAGACAACTCCGAAATCCTGGCTGAAGAATCGGCAGTGGAAAATCTGAAGATTGCCATCCCTAAAGCCGAAGTGGATGATATGGAGTTCCAGGGAGCTAGGGCAGTTGGCTCATCTCCCCAGCCACAGATTACAGAAGGTATGGACTTAAAGGACTGTTCAGAGGATGTTATGAATTATGCACCGCCTGCTCAAGTACTGGCAGCAGGACAGAGTACTGCAGACCCCTGCTCTACACCCGTGGCAGTTTTGGAGGCCCGAGGTGAGAAGGTGATGGTTCCTCTTTCCCAGTGGATTTCAGAGATGCAGGGAGGAGAAGCAGCCATTTTCCCTCCCCAACAGTTAGCCAGAACAGATGGTGTGAAGTCCCCAGCAGAAGTGCTGGCAACAGGGCAGAGTGATACCAACCTCTGCCCAGCACCGGAAACAACTGTGGAGTTTCAGGGAGCCGGGGCAGTTGGCCCCTCTCTCCAGCAACAAGCTGAGTTGGTAAAGCTTTTACCCCCAGCTGAATCACTGGCAGCGGGGCAGAATACTACTGGCCGCTGCACACAACTGCAACTTGAGCTGATATCGGTGGATGGGACTACGGTCTCCACTCACAGCAACCCAGCGGAAGAGCTGGCAACAGAGCAGAGTGCCGCGGGCCTCTGCTCTCAACTAACAGAAGAGGGAGTTCCTGTGGGACTGGATGGGACTTCGGTCTTCACTGACACAACCCCAGAAAATGGTGTGACACTGAGACAGAAGGATGTCAGCCTTGCTTTGCAAGCACTGGGGGATTTTCACCTACCACAAGTGGATGGGACTTCAGTCTCCACTTGTATACCCCAGGGATGCTGGGCAGTCGGCCCAGATCCCCAACAGCATGACGGACTGAGCCCAGTCACCCCGTCTTCTCTCCAGCAGCTGAAAGGACCCCAGGGAGAAGGGCCAGTCCAGGCCTCTCCCCAGCGGCGGGTATGTTCTCTGAGAGAGGCAGAGGTTGGCTGGGTAAGTAATGCTCTGTTTGGAGCAATTTATTTGGGGTACTGTGTGGATACCGGCATTAGAAGAATGGACCCGTGGACTAACTTCGGAGTCAACCCGTCTGGGGTCGCCTCCTGTGGTTACATCTCTCCCCTTTCGGCAGGAGACTAACGGGAAGGCCCGGGGAACCCAGAATCCCTTAGAAAGTATGAGATATCCTTGCTTCAGCTTCCCCAATGCCTCTTATGTGTAAACCACCCTGTGTCCCTATTAGGGGCACAGGGTGAAGGAAAACCCCACTATGATCTGTGCTAATCAGATTCAATGCTGTATATATATTGTATATAGATTGGATGTATACTGTGTGTGGGGGTTATGTAATCATTGCTGTGATGAGGTAAGGTGTGATTGCATTCTACTGTCTAGTGTGGCTTGTGGTAATTAAGTCTGTAATTATAGGGGAGCTCGTTATGTTTCTATTGTGTAAAGTCTTTTGATACTGGGAATTAAGCCTATAATTATAGGTTGTGGAACTAGCAGACACACAGGTTAATTGAAGAGATGCTGATGAGTCACCTGCCTGCTTGTGTATGCTACAGATCCTTTCATTATGTGAAGTCGTTTGATAATGTGGATTTGGAAACAAAAGCTAACCTGTTGTCATCTAAGAGGTGTCAAAATGATGTGTATTGGGCCTTGTTATGTTGTGGGTGGAGCTGGACCATTGTTCATTTAGATTAATGCAGTATTGGTTGAGTGTATAAAAAGTTACAGTGTTTCTCAATAAAGCTCAGTTCATTTTTGGAAAGATACAGAGTGCGTCTCGTTCTTTCGGAAGGATTAATTCCTATGGGAAGGGGTCGTCTGACTGTGGAGGATCGACAGCGAATGTGTGTCCAGGAGAGGGAAGATATCTAAAACAGCGTTAACCCCTTTCATATTTGGGGGTGTCGTTACAGATGGTATACAGACAGGCTAGGATGCTATACAGACAGGATACAATGGTATACAGACAGGATACAATAGTAAACGGACAGGCTAGGATGCTATACAGACAGGATACAATGGTATACAGACAGGATACAATGGTAAACGGACAGGCTAGGGTGATATACGGACAGGCTAGAATGGTATACAGACAGGATACAATGGTAAACGGACAGGCTAGGGTGGTATACAGACAGGCTAGGGTGGTATACGAACAGGCTAGGGTGGTATACAGACAGGCTAGGATGGTATACAGACAGGCTAGGGTGGTATACGCACAGGCTAGGGTGGTATACAGACAGGCTAGTATGGTATACGGACAGGCTAGGGTAGTATACGGACAGGCTAGGGTGGTATACGGACAGGCTAGAATGGTATACAAACAGGATACAATGGTATACAGACAGGCTAGGATGGTATACGAACAGGCTAGGGTGGTATACAGACAGGCTAGGATGGTAAACGCATAGGCTAGGGTGGTATACGCACAGGCTAGGGTGGTATACAGACAGGCTAGGATGGTATACGGACAGGCTAGGGTAGTATATGGACAGGCTAGGGTGGTATACGGACAGGATACGATGGTATACGAACAGGCTAGAGTGGTATACGAACAGGCTAGTGGTATACGGACTGGCTACAATGGTTTCCGGACAGGCTAGGGTTGTATACGGACAGGCTAGGGTGGTGTACGGACAAGCCAGGGTGGTATATGAACAGGCTAGTGTAGTATATAGACAGTATAGAGGCAGGCTAGAAGTCCAGCAGAAGCAGTCAGGGCACGCTGGGAGTTTTGGTTCCACAACAACTGGCAGGTGACAGTCCACTTTTCAGGTTATAGCTGGCCTCCTGCCTCCACTCACAATATCCCGGGCTTTGGCACTGAAGGTCCCCCAGGGCCAGCTCTTCCTCAGCACATCAGTGATGTCCATGTGCAGAGCAGAAACATGCCCTCCTGGAGCGAGGCATGGCCATCAAAGTCAGCTGCTGACCATGAAGTGAAGAGGGGGGAGTGCAGGTCACCGGGGATGAACACCATAGAGAGCAGCACTGTTTAGTGCAGGCTAGTGGGACACCTAGAAATTCCCACTACAGAGAGAGACCCCCAGAACTCCTCTGTCCAGGCTGGAAAATGTAAGAGCAATCACACGAAAGATGCCGTGTGTCTGTGTCTCTCCCTCACTGCAGCCACCAATCCGAATCATGCCCACACAGCGCTGCCCGGACAGACTGTGCCCTGCACAGTGCACACTGCACAGCAGCAATTATGCACAGGGAGGCAGCACACAGTGAGTGACACTCCAGACGCAGACTGTCAGAGTCAGCACAGACAGGAGCTGTCACTGAAACTGGCCCACTGAGCCATCGGCCCACCATGAAACTCCCGGTAGTCCCGATGGCCAGTACATGCCTGGGTATCGCCGTGAACCTTATAGCCAGAGCAATGATTCTAGCACTAGACCTCCTGTGTAATTCTAAACTGGTAACCTGTAAAGGCATTTAACGTTTCACCTATGGAGATTTTTAGGTACCGTAGGTTGGCGCCGTTCCACAGGCGTACACAATTTTAAAGCATGACATGTTAGGTATCTATTTACTCGGCATAACATAATGTTTGTTGTACCAAACATTGGATATTATATTGTATTTGTGTGCAATAAAATTAATTAGAGTGTATTTTTTCCAAAAAATTGCTTTTGAAAAACAGCTGCACAAATACAGTGTGACATAAATAAAAAATAAAAAAACACCCATCAATTTAATCTACAGGGCCTCTGCTATAAAAAAAAAAAAAAAAAATGTAGCGCCGGCCCAAAATGGTCCACGTTATGTTTACATTTAGGGGATAGTCTAATAGCTAATAGTTGGGCTCCGACTTGCTCATTTCTTTAAATTTTGCTTCTGCTCTGGTTGTGATACTGCCTGCCAGTTATTTTCCCTGTTTGCCCGTAGGTGGCACTGCCATCGCTGGCCCATGTTGGAATACAGGTGTATCACAGCAGTATTGGGTGTCCCTTCTCGGCAGCCGTGCAGTGGGGGTGGTTGACCCGCTGTGCATGCTGGGAGGGGTACATAAGGGGCAGACGCCATTGTGTTCGGGGTTTCCTGGTGCGCCTCGTGGTCCTCATGGCATGGGGTGCGTGTGTGTGTTCTGGCCCCGGGCACCTTCAGCCCGAGGCTACATCTCTGCTCGCTAGGCCCAGCTCTGCTGGTTCAGGCCTACATCTTTGAAAGCATCCCAAGCTATCCATCCGTTGGAAGGAAGCTCTAGAGGAGGGGAGCCAGGGGAGGACCTGCCCCGGAGGAGACTGGCGAGGCCCTGATGTCTCAGGAGAGGCCTGGTAACTCATTCAAGGAGGGATACACTCAAAAGCTCTATTATTGCTTGGCTGGAGGTTCGGGATGTTTAAAATACTGTGGCAGAGGATTCCCGGACGCATCCTAAAGTTCATCAGGTCTGTGGCAGAGACCCAAGTTCATCAGGTCTGTGGCAGAGAACTTCGTTCACATATAGCAGTTTGTGTCAGAAACTGTCTAAAATCTGATCACTGCATCATTCCGGTTGCTAGGACCATGAGAGGGGACTATCCAGGTGAGCAATACCCACTCAGGCTTGAGTGGTGAATATACTGACTGTTTGCATCTTTTGTACCGCGTGCCTGAACCTTCCCCTACTTCTCTTGTTTCACACTTTCTGTGTGGACATTGACTTTTCTGAAACTCTTTACCCTGACAACGGAAGCCATGGAGGTAGTTTGCATGACCCAGAATTAATCAGCAGCTCCTTCGGGGGTCAGTGCTACATATATATACACACTCACTGGCCACTTTATTAGGTACACCTGTTCAATTGCTTGGTAACACAAATTGTTAATCAGCCAATCACATGTCGGAAACTCAATGCATTTAGGCATGTAGACATGGTGAAGACGACTTTCTGAAGTTTAAACCGAGCATCAGAATGGGGAAGAAAAGCGATTTAAAGTGGTTGTAAACCCAATAATTTTTTTTATTCCTAACAACCTGTAAGAGAAAGGCATAATGAGCTAATATGACTAGCATAATAGCTCATTATGCATCACTTACCTTAGATCGGGGCCCCCGAAGCCGTCCTCGTCTCCCTCTTCAGCCGCAGCCATCGCTGCGGCGATAGCCGGAAGGTTACTTCCGGCTATCGCCGCTCCAGCCAATCACAGCGCCGCTCCGGCGCTGTGATTGGCCGGAGCGGCAAAGATGTCACTCCGTGCATGCGCGCAGGAGCCGTCAAATTCGGCTAGGCCCAGTGATTGCTGGGAACTAGCCGAATTTGTGAATGGGATTAACCCCATGAATGCGCCGTTGTCTACGGCGCGCATGCGCCGTAGACAGTGGCGCCTGTCATTTTAGTAAATATCTCCTAAACCGTGTAGGTTTAGGAGATATTTCTTGCACCTACAGGTAAGCCTTAATCTAGGCTTACCTGTAGGTGCAAGTTGCAAAAGTGGGTTTACAACCACTTTAAGTGACTTTGAACGTGACATGGTTGTTGGTGCCAGATAAGCTGGTCTGAGTATTTCAAAAACTGCTGATCTACTGGGATTTTCACGCACAACCATCTCTAGGGTTTACAGAGAATGGTCTGAAAAAGAGAAAATATCCAGTGAGCGGCAGTTGTGTGGACAAAAATGCCTTGTTGATGTCAGAGGTCAGAGGAGAATGGGCAGACTGGTTCGAGATGATAGAAAGGCAACAGTAATTCAAATAACCACTCGCAACCAAGGTATGCAGAATACCATGTCTGAACACACAACACATCGAACGTTGAAGCAGATGGGCTACAGCAGCAGAAGGTCTCACCTGGGTGCCATTCCTGTTAGCTAAGAACAAGAAAAGGAGACTACAATTCGTACAAGCTCACCAAAATTGGACAATAGAAGATTGGAAAAACGTTGCCTGGTCTGATGTGTCTCGATTTCAGCTGTGAAATTCAGATGGTAGGATAAGAATTTGGTGTAAACAACATGAAAGCATGGATCCATCTTGCCTTGTATCAACGGTGGTGTAATGGTGAGCGATATATTTTCTTGGCACACTTTGGGCCCCTTAGTACCAATTGAGAATCATTTAAATGCCAAGACCTACCTGAGTATTGTTACTGACCATGTCCATCCCTTTATGACTACAGTGTGCCCATCTTCTGATGGCTCCTTCCAGCAGGATAATGCACCATGTCACAAAGCTCCAATCATCTCACAACTGGTTTCTTGAACATGACGATGAGGTCACTGTACTCCAATGGCCTCCACAGTCACCAGATCTCATTCCACTAGAGCACCTTTGGGATGTGGTGTAACGTGAGATTCACATCATGGATGTGCAGCCGACAAATCTGCAGCAACTGCGTGATGCTATCATGTCACTATGGACCAAAACCTCTGAGGAATGTTTCCAACACCTTGTTGAATATATGCCACAAAGAATTCAGGCAGGTCTGAAGGCAAAAGGGGGTCCAACCCGGTATTAGCAAGGTTTACTTTATAAAGTGGCCGGTGAGTGTATATATACTGTATATGCAGCATAAAATAAGTATTGCCGACAATCCTGCCCATTGTCGGTGCAAATTAATATCAGCTGGTTCAGTCTCAACTGATGGCCTATAAAAAGGTGTCTCATTACCAAGGTGTCCTACAAGAAACATCTCATGATGTGTAAAAGCAAAGAGCTCTCTCAAGACCTTCACAATCTTATTATTGCAAAACATACTGATGGCATTGGTTACAGAAAAAGTTCTAAACTTCTGAATGTTCCCATGCTCAATCTGCAAGAGTTAAGCCTCATACACACGATCGGACTTCAAACTAACTTTTCCGTGGATTTTTGTTTGAATGGCATTGGCTGGGAACGCCCATAGCATACACACGACAGGACTTTTTCAGCCAACAAACATGAACGTAGTGACGTAATTGACATACTATGTGGTTTTTCTGCTCTTTTCTGCTCTTTACCGCCACCTTTTGGTCAACTTCTGCTATTGTTGGTTGATTTTAACATTGGTTCTGGGCATGCGTATTTGTACTTCGGACTAAAGTCCGATGGATTTCTGTACACAGGGCAGGACTTTGCACCGTAGGACTTTTGTTGCCGAAAAGTTTGTCCGTTTGCAGAGCGAACTTTTGTCCGATGAAAACCGAAAAAGTTTGTCCGATGGAGCGTTCACACGGTCGGATTTTTTTGAAAACCTGCTTATTTTGAAGTTTGTTGTCAAAAAGTCCTACCGTGTGTATGGGGCTTTACCTTTACTGGAACTAAGGGGCCCCATAGTTCCAGTGAAGGGAACTCTTGAGGAGTCAGCATACCAAGACATTTTGGACAATTTCATGCTCCCAACTTTGTGGGAACAGTTTGGGGATGGCCCATTCCTGTTCCAACATGACTGTGCACCAGTGCACAAAGCAAGGTCCATAAAGACATGGATGAGCGAGTTTGGGGTGGAGGAACATGACTGGCCTGCACAGATTCCTGACCTCAACCCGATAAAACACCTTTGGGATGAATTCGAGTGGAGACTGAGAGCCAGGCCTTCTGGTCCAACATTAGTGCCTAACCTCACAAATATACTTTTAAAAGAATGGTCAAACATTCCCATAGACACACTTCTAAACCTTGTGGATAGTCTTCCCAGAAGAGTTGAAGCTGTTATAGCTGCAAAGGGTGGGCCAACTCTATATTGAACCCTATAGATTAAGACTGGGATGTCATTAAAGTTAATTTGAATGTAAAGGCAGGTGTCCCAAAACTTTTGCCAATATAGTGTGTGTGTGTGTATATATATATATATATATATATATATATATATATATATATATATATATATATATATACTGTACTATACATGAATATACTCCTATATATACACACACACTGTTGTACCGGTTCCCATTCCCAAATGGTCTAACCTTACTGTAATGTATTTACTGACAGCTTTATTCTTTTTATTTTGGCAGTTTAAAAGAAAATCACACCAGAATATGTACCGATCTTTTTTACTCAATGTCTGGCGCTAATATATGACACTTACGAGAACATGTCCATGTAGCTGCTGACAAGCCCTCCAAACCTTTTACAGCCACAAATACCTCTTCACAGGCAATGTTTCAGCTGCAAGTGGGGGGTCCTTGAAGAGAGGCGCAGTTGAGAAGCGTCACCTTGTCATCACTTCTGTTTTTTGACCACTAAAACGTCTGTGATGATACAGGTTGTACGTATGCCTGGGTATCGCCTTTCAGTGAGGTAATTCTGCAATTAAATGTCTGCTGGGAAATAGTGGTGCTTGTCTGCTTTGTAGTTCAGATTTGTTATTTTTTTTCCTCTCATCCATGTTCTCAATTTTATACTGTGAGGCCAGTCTGCTCCTGTTTAAAAAAAAATGGGCACATACCTTATTTAAATCACAGTTTTGCACGTTTTCTGCCCATAATCTATTTCATGTACATGCTTCATTTTTTCTCTAGCTAAATAGACAGCTAAATACACAAATGCTCCTAAATGCAATATTGTTATATATGCAGTGGGGAGAACAAGTATTTGATACACTGCCGATTTTGCAGGTTTTCCTACTTACAAAGCATGTAGAGGTCTGTAATTTTTTTATCATAGGTACTCTTCAACCGTGAGAGACTTAATCTAAAACAAAAATCCAGAAAATCACATTGTATGATTTTTAAATAATTAATTTGCATTTTATTGCATGAGATAAGTATTTGATCACCTACCAACCAGTAAGAATTCCGGCTCTCACAAACCTGTTATTTTTTCTTTAAGAAGCCCTCCTGTTCTCCTTTTATTACCTGTATTAACTGCACCTGTTTGAACTCGTTACCTGTATCAAAAACACCTGTCCACACACTGAATCCAACAGACTCCAACCTCCACAATGGCCAAGACCAGAGAGCTGTGTAAGGACTCAGGGATAAAATTGTAGACCTGCACAAGGCTGGGATGGGCTACAGGACAATAGGCAAGCAGTTTGGTGAGAAGGCAACAACTGTTGGCGCAATTATTAGAAATTATTAGAAAATGGAAGAAGTTCAAGATGACGGTCAATCTCCCTCGGTCTGGGGCTCCATGTAAGATCTCACCTCGTGGGGCATCAATGATCATGAGAAAGGTGAGGGATCAGCCCAGAACTACACGGCAGGACCTGGTCAATGACCTGAAGAGAGCCGGGACCACAGTCTCAAAGAAAACCTTTAGTAACACACTACGCCGTCATGGATTAAAATCCTGCAGCACATGCAAGGTCCCCCTGCTCAAGCCAGCGCATGTCCAGGCCCATCTGAAGTCTGCCAATGACTATCTGTATGATCCAGAGGAGGAATGGGAGAAGGTCATGTGGTCTGATGAGACAAAAATAGAGCTTTTTGGTCTAAACTCCACTCACCATGTTTGGAGGAAGAAGAAGGATGAGTACAGCCCCAAGAACACCATCCCAACCATGAAGCATGGAGGTGGAAACTTCATTCTTTGGGGATGCTTTTCTGCAAAGGGGACAGGACGACTGCACCATATTGAGGAGAGGATGGATGGGGCCATGTATCACGAGATCTTGGCCAAAAACCTCCTTCCCTCAGTAAGAGCATTGAAGATGGGTCGTGGCTGCGTCTTCCAGCAAGACAACGACCCGAAACACACAGCCAGGGAAACTAAGGAGTGGCTCCGTAAGAAGCATCTCATTGTCCGGGAGTGGCCTAGCCAGTCTTCAGACCTGAACCCAAAAGAAAATCTTGGAGGGAGCTGAAAGTCTGTATTGCCCAGCGACAGCCCCGAAACCTGAAGGATCTGGAGAACCTCTGTATGGAGGAGTGGGCCAAAATCCCTGCTGCAGTGTGTGCCAACCTGATCAAGAACTACAGGAAACGTGATCTCTGTAATTGCAAACAAAGGTTTCTGTACCAAATATTAAGTTCTGCTTTTCTGATGTATCAAATACTTATGTCATGCAATAAAATGCAAATGAATTACTTAAAAATCATACAATGTGATTTTCTGGATTTTTGTTTTCCGTCTCTCACAGTTGAAGAGTACCTATGATAAAAATTACAGACCTCTACGTGCTTTGTAAGTAGGAAAACCTGCAGTCGGCAGTGTATCAAATACTTGTTCTCCCCACTGTATATATATATATATATATATATATATATATATATATATATACACACACACAAGTGTAGCGCCGTCTAGTGTGCTAGGTGTAGATAGATTTGTTGTTAGTGTAGGTAAAAAATTGTTTAGCTGAGGGCTAAGCCTGAGCTTTGAATCTGGGTCAGGGTTTAGTAACTCAGGGCTGGGTGGCTCATCCTAGCAGCTTCTCTGGTACCTCCCCTTGTTTTCCGGGACATTGAAGAATATTCAAGACATAGTGGGTGGAGGTTAGAAGAAGCTTCTTGGAGTATTCATGAGGGCCTTAGCCAATCCCCAGTATGGGGCTGGCAGGGAGCAGGCCATCTGATAAATAGGCATGAGTCATGTCAGGGAGGGGCAGTCGGTGGAATATGGAGTGCTGAGGAGCCTGTCCGTGGCCCTTGAGGGTGCCCCCTAGTCTTGGGGAGGGGGGTGACCTCGTGCCTGAGGCTCGGGTGCTGGAAGGATCCTGCCAAAACACATGGGGGAGGCCCTTCTTAGAGGCACGGGAGCAAGCAGAGAGGACAGCGGGAGCAGGTCAGCACGTCCTGGAGATTTTCTGAGAGTCAGCCGGGTGGGCTGGTGAGTGTCAGTCTGGAGGACTGTGGGGAAAAGTTAGCTTGGAGGGCTAGTGAAAGAGGCAGCTGTAGCTAGGCGGATTGGCAGTGCCTGAAGAGGTGGTGCTGGGATCAGTAACCACAGGAGTAATGCAAGCTGGACACTGAAAATACTGCTACACAACCAAGAGGCCTTGGGTTCCTGCCTGCAATGGGCCATTGCTTTATCTGACTGAGTGACTGTTAGATTTTCACAGTGTTCCAGCTGGGTTCCGCAAGCAAGTGTGTGCTGGAGGAAGAAAAGGTGCTGAATATAGAAAGAGTTGTCCCTAAAGTTGTTGTTGAAGTCAAATGGGCACCCCATAACCTCCCATCCCTATCCAAGTTATTACCCTTAATAATTAACAAAAACAAAGTCACGGACTGTTCTCAGACTCAAGAGTGCTTGTGAAAATTCAGTGTGTCTGGCTGTGCAGGGTGGGGGATCCCAGTTCATCTGTGGCCCTGTGCGCTACACAAGATAAACAGCACTCAGATATAGTAATCTAAAAGACAGGGGTTGCAGCACTCAATGAATATTTAAAAATGTCCAAAGAACATATGCAAAATGTCAAGTTTTTCCCAGGCCAAATAGCAGTTCTATGTAAATCTTGCTACAAAACATAAAGCATCTGGTACAAAAGACCATTTAAAAAAAAAAAAAATTTAATTATCATCAATTGAGGATCAGAGAAATTTAATAATTGGACATAGGTTATGCTGCTGCCTTTTAGAAATTTGGACACTGCCAAACAAACAAAAATAAACATTAATCCAGCCCTGATGTAACCCCTCATCCCACCGTCATGCCTACGTTGTTTGCTAGTGTCCTAGGAGGTCACATGCTTTTTCCACAGCTCTACTAAGGGAAACTCTGCCTCAGTACTGTGTGGATGTTTTTTTCTCTTCAATCAATCTGCTCAAGCTCTACACAGCAGCTATCTGGATCGGAGTTTTCTCAGCCATAGCTTTGGAAGATGTACCTGTGGACCAAAAATTGTGGGAACCATGGATGCTGGAAAGCTGGACTGAAGATTGTGGGGTTAGCCTGGAAGTTAGCCCTGGGAACTGGGCTCTGTTTGTGGTGCTTTTCAGACCTTAGTGTATTCTGTTAGTTTGCCGCAATGCGCTCTTCGGGTCCAGACCTGTGGCACAGCCTGTTATGTGACTGAGTAGGCCAAGGAACATTCGTACCATGTGGCAACTTGAGCCAGCTGCCTCAGGTGGCACTCATGCATGGAGCAGGGCTAAGGCTGGCCGGAGTGTTCATATGGTCTCATTGCTGATCAATAAGGCTGAGCATGGTAATCACAGATTCAATGTTACTAAGCTTCCTGGCCCGGTGCTGCACCTGTCACACAGAAAACTGAGGCTTCTTAGTGGGGGCTCAGTGTGTGTGTTACCTCCACTTGAGCTGACCATTTTTTCAGGGTGAGGTGTGGGTGAGCCAGGAAAATTGGGAAACACAGGTGTCTCAGGCAGCATCCACTCATGGAATTCTCCTGAAGAGGCCCTGAAACTATTCGCTAAACTCATCTCTGATAGATTGCAATGCTACATCCCACCGAGACTAACCAATTGGGCTTCGTCCCCTTTCAAAAGGCACACAATAATTCTATCCAAGCCATCTCCCTTATGGATTATGCCATAAAACACAATCAACATCTATTTCAATTATCCATTGATCCAAGAAGGCATTTGATCGCCTTGGCTGGGAATTTTTATCCACCACTCTACAGCAGAGTGGCCTACTGTCTGACCTAATCACCACCAGCGATGGAAAATGACAGGAATGCTCATTCTCCCCATACTACTATATTTTAACCATGAAACATCTTGCCAGCGGGACCCAATTGAATCTCACAGCGAAGGGCTTTTTGGTTAGAAACCAACATCATAAAGCGGGTCTATACACTGATGACATGGTACTATATATTTTCTAACCGTAGACTGGTCTGCTTATGGTATGACATTTTAGTCCACGCAAACAAACAGGAGGGTTAGGTATCCCCCACTTATAACTCTGCTACAAGTCTGCGTTGCTGACTGTAACGACACCCCAAATATGAAAGGGGGTAACGCCGTTTAAAGATATTCCCTCTCCTGGACACAAATTCACTGCCGATCCTCCACAGTCAGACGACCACTTCCCATAGGAATTAATCCTTCCAAAAGAACGAGACGCACTCTGTATCTTTCCAAAATGAACTGCTTTATTATTGCAAAACATTACAACTTTTATATCCACAGAGAGAAGCTTCTGACCCTCCTCTCATCATACACCTCTGACCAGACCCAATTTACATGAGCCAATTAACTACAGTGAATGGCTCAGACACATGCCCTTTCTGTCTCCCAATCCACATTCACACAATGAAAGGATCTGTAGAATTCGAGGTTCATTAACATTACTCAGGCAGACGGCTGACACCTCAACATCTCTTCAATTAACCTGTCTGTCTGCTAGTTCCACAACCTATAATTACAGGCTTAACTCCCACAAGCCACAATAGACAATAGCATGAAATCACACACCATCACAGCAAGTATTACATAAACAGCCCACGCACAGTATATACCCAATATGTATACAATATATATACAGCATTGAATCTGATTAGCACAGATCATAGTGGGGTTTTCCTTCTCCCTGTGCCCCTAATAGGGACACAGGGTGGTTTACACATAAGAGGCATTGGGGAAGCTGAAGCAAGGGTATCTCATACTTTCTAAGGGATTCTGGGTTCCCCGGGCCTTCCCGTTACATCTCTCCCCTTTCGGCAGGAGACTAACACAGGAGGAGACCCCAGACGGGTTGACTCCGAAGTTAGTCCATAGGTCCATTCCTCTAATGCCGGTATCCACACAGTACCCCAAATAAATTGCTCCAAACAGAGCATTACTTACCCAGCCAACCTCTGCCTCTCTCAGAGAACATACCCGCCGCTGGGGAGAGGCCTGGACTGGCCCTTCTCCCTGGAGTCTTTTCAGCCACTGGAGAGAAGGCAGGGTGACTGGGCTCAGTCCGTCATGCGGTTGGGGATCTGGGCCGACTGCCCAGTATCCCTGGAGTATACAAGTGGAAACTGAAGTCCCATCCACTTGTGGTAGGTGAAGATCCCCCTGTGCTTGCAAAGCAAGGCTGACATCCTCCTGTCTCAGTGTCCCACCATTTTCTGGGGTTGTGTCAATGAGGACCGAAGTCCCATCCAGTACCACAGGAACTCCCTCTTCTGTTAGTTGAGAGCAGAGGCCCGCGGCACTCTGCTCTGTTGCCAGCTCTTGTGCTGGGTTGCTGTGAGTGGAGACCGCAGTCCCATCCACCGATATCCGCTCAAGTTGCAGTTGTGTGCAGAGGCCAGTAGCATTCTGCCCTGCTGCCAGTGATTCAGCTGGGGCTAAAAGCTTTACCACCTCAGCTTGTTGCTGGAGAGAGGGGCCAACTGCCCCGGCTCCCTGAAACTCCACAGCTGTTTCCGATGCTGGGCAGAGGTTGCTAGCACTCTGCCCTGTTGCCCTGTTGCCAGCACTTCTGCTGGGGACTCCACACCATCCACTTCGGCTTTAGGGATAGAAATCTCCAGATTTTCCACTGCCGATTCTCTGGCATGCTGCTGGACAGGTACACTCCTCCATCCAATATCATCCCAAGCAGAAACAGGATCATCAAGGTCAGTCAGCACTTCTGCTTTGGGGATGGCAATCTCCAGATTTTCCACTGCCGATTCTTCAGCCAGGATTTCAGAGTTGTCCACTGGTATTTCCTGATAGTCCCAGGCAAAGGTAGCACCACCCTGCTGCTGAGAAGATTCTAGCAGCTGTCTGTAGGCGATCTCCGATTGCCGTATTTCCGCCATTCTCCGCTCATGTTGCCGCTCTAGTTCTCTCTTTTGTCGCTCCAGTTCTCTCTTTTGTCGCTGTCGTTCTCTCTCTTGTCGCTCTCGTTCTTTCTCTCGTCGCGCATCCTGCAGCTGGATGCCTTTAATGGCTTCCTGTATGGCGGTCTCTGATGGGTTAGCACCATATAATGCCAAGCGCTGTCGAACTCGTTGCTGAAACAAGTCTTCAACTGACCGGGGTCCTGCATCACCATCCCTCTGGTCCATCTCGGCTAGCTCCCTGATCAAGGTGGCCTTGTTCTTTGTCCCACTGGTCCCTCCACGGCTCTCAAGTAGGTCTTTCAGCGTGGCTTTCCTGCCGGCTGCATAGCTGGTCATTCACTGTGGTGGTTTGTAGTGTCCCAGGAACTGGAGGGAAAATCCCACCGCTGCCAACCAATGTAACGACACCCCAAATATGAAAGGGGGTAACGCCGTTTAAAGATATTCCCTCTCCTGGACACAAATTCACTGCCGATCCTTCACAGTCAGACGACCACTTCCCATAGGAATTAATCCTTCCAAAAGAACGAGACGCACTCTGTATCTTTCCAAAATGAACTGCTTTATTATTGCAAAACATTACAACTTTTATATCCACAGAGAGAAGCTTCTGACCCTCCTCTCATCATACACCTCTGACCAGACCCAATTTACATGAGCCAATTAACTACAGTGAATGGCTCAGACACATGCCCTTTCTGTCTCCCAATCCACATTCACACAATGAAAGGATCTGTAGAATTCGAGGTTCATTAACATTACTCAGGCAGACGGCTGACACCTCAGGATCTCTTCAATTAACCTGTCTGTCTGCTAGTTCCACAACCTATAATTACAGGCTTAACTCCCACAAGCCACAATGGACAATAGCATGAAATCACACACCATCACAGCAAGTATTACATAAACAGCCCACACACAGTATATACCCAATATGTATACAATATATATATACAGCATTGAATCTGATTAGCACAGATCATAGTGGGGTTTTCCTTCACCCTGTGCCCCTAATAGGGACACAGGGTGGTTTACACATAAGAGGCATTGGGGAAGCTGAAGCAAGGGTATCTCATACTTTCTAAGGGATTCTGGGTTCCCCGGGCCTTCCCGTTACACTGACAAATAAAGAAGATTGGATTTTCCATATTGAAGATTAACTGGGGGTTAAACTTGAAGACCACGTAACATCTCTTCCTCTAACCTCCTAACACTGGATTTAATCCCATGACAGTCCTTACTCCTCTACCCTTCCAGTCTGTGTTCTGCCTCTCTAGCTCACTGCTGAAAGAACATCAGCTTTTTTAGATTTGGTCCCCTGATACCAATATTGGGAAATGCAGCTTTCCCTCCAGGTCTTCACAAATCTACCTTCCTCTGCTGCTCGGGTTGGGATCCTTCCCCAATAGTCATAGTACTGCAAGATGATCGACTAAGCTCTTTTAGTACATGAACTGCAAAGCTACATCCCCATCCCAGTCAAAGGCTGTACCGTTTTCACCTGTGCGATATTTTTTTAACCACCTCTGTTGTCTGGGTTCTACCCTTAGGAACCTCTTACCGATTAAAACGTTGTGCTCCAGACATCAAAATCCACCCACCTTTTTTGCCAATTTTTTGCCATTTTCGTAAAGGAAGTGTACACTACTACCTCTTACTATATCTCCCCCTAGGAAAAACAACTGAACCACCAATTCCCTGAGGACAACCTTCATAAAATGTTTGTTTTGTCACACAAACTAAATATTGCAAGCATAGTCTGGAAGAGAAGTTTTAAGATCTTGACATGGTGGTATAAATGCCTTTACACCATAAAAAAGATACTCTGCCCTAAAGCTGAGTAAACACTATTCCACACATATGGTGGACATGCCTCTCGATAATAATCTTATGGAAACAAATCTCACCTGCGAACAGGTCATAGATCTTAGCATCCCGATGACACTGGAAATCACATTCCTCTGAAGTCGCTAATGTTATTTTTTTCTGCTAGCAGCCAGAACACTGATCTGGAGGCATTGGAAATCCAACCCCCCCCCCCCCCCTCTCCATTCAGAGATGGATCACCTAAGTAACTTAACTTCAATGCAGGGAGAAACTGATGTGGAAGCAAAAACTGTAGCACTAATCAAAAAATTAACAAGAATGCATGACGCACTCAAATGAATATATAAAAACGGTGCAATATAAAAAAGACACTCAAATATTAAGTAAGAACAGTGAGAAGTCCTCATATATACAAAATGTCTATATGCGAAATACTAAGTGGAAACTTGTGCAACTGAGTGTCCTAAAGTAATTCAAAAATGGAAGCAATGTTGAAATTCAAAAGTGGGTGAAGACTTTGAAGGAAAAGTGTTGACGGTTAGAGGATGAAGAGAACCACCACCAATAGGTAAGGAGCTTACCAGATAGTTTAAACCCAGAGGAACATATGTTCAGTGGGTCAAACGGGCTTGGTGTGGTGGAACCACGATGGAACCTGGACGATCTGTATGCTGCAAATTGTTGTGCTGGAAATAGCCAAACATCAACAGGGAGAGAGAAACCGCAGAAGAAAGATGACCGCTTAGCAGATAACCTCATATGCAGTAGTGGTCCGGGAATATCCCAATCATTATGAGCAGGTAAGTATCATGTAATGGAGAAAAGAAACAGCCACATAGCGTAACTCTGTATGTAAATCAAAATTTAATGTAGTGGAAACACTCATGCCGCGTACACACGACCGCTTTTCATGTCAAGAAAAAAAACGTCGATTTTCTCGACGTTATTTTTCTTGTTTCCTCTCAAGCATGCCTTGCCTACACACGATCGTGAAAAAAACTGATCTAGCAAAGCGCGGTGACGTCCAACACGTACGACGGCACTATAAAGGGGAAGTTTCATTCTGTTCGCGCCACCCTTTTGGCTGCTTTTGCTGATTTCGTGTTTCCGCGTGTTAGTAAAAGTTTGGGAAGAGACGATTCGCGCTTTTCAGTCTTCGTGCTTTAAAGATCGTTTTCGGGAGTTCAGTTTGTGCTTGTGGGTTCGTATCTGGCTTTCAGTGCGTGTAGTGAGTTCGTATCTGTTTTTGCAGTGCATTCTTGTCCGCGCGTTACTGTTTTTCAGCTCGTTCTTCATAGGCCTTGCTGTTCTTCAGTGCGTTCTTTTAGTTCGTTCTGATTAGACGACCGTTTTGAAGCCATGTTGCGCGTACGTTCTTGTCGCCGAGATCGTGCTGTGCTTGCTGCTGGGCTTGTTGCTATGTCCCAGATCCGGTCCATGAGGAGGGTGAGAAGGAGTTCATGGACCAAGAATTGGTTGCTCCAGAGGGACCAATTATGTCATATGCCTCTGCTGCGGGAGATCCGGGAGAATAACCCTGATGATTTCAGGAATTTTCTTAGGATGTCTGACCCCGTTTTTCAGCAGCTCTTGGCTTTGGTGTCCCCCTATATCACCAGGCAGGACACCGTTATGCGGGAAGCCATTACTGCTGAGCAGAGGCTCATCGCCACGTTGCGATACCTTGCGACTGGGAGAAGCTTGCAGGACCTCAAGTTCTCGACAGGCATCTCCCCCCAGGCTCTGGGCGTCATTATCCCAGAGACCTGCTCTGCCATTATCCAGGTCCTTCAGGAGGACTATCTTAAGGTAAGTTTTCTCCTTTATAAACATCACAATCTATGTTTTTTTATGCTTGATAACGTATAGTTTATTTTGAACTGTCTCTAATTACCATGATTTGAATATGCTGTGAATGTCCCCTTTGTCCCCCTGCATGTTGTAAGCTTTGAATGTTCTATGTTTTTGGGCTACATGCATATTTTTTGGTCAAGCAATCTCCAGCATTAGATCCTGGGCCCAAACACACCTAGCCTAGTCAATCCTCATTTTTGTTTTGTATGCTCCATTGTAGTGCTTAGATTGCCTGATTCCCACCCCCCCCTAATTTTTTAAGTTTGTCTAATCGACCCAAATAAATTACATCGTTCTATAGATTTTAATTATGATGTCCCCAACTCATCTCAAACCCTCCACCCTCTAAGAATTTCACAGGTCCATCAGAGTGGGTGATGTTTTTGTTGCTTATTTTTCTATCTTATTCAAGCGGACCTCCATCCTAAATTTTGTGGGTCCGCTCATTGTAACCCTCCCCCGGTGTCAAAATTGACACCTTTCAGGGGGGAGGGGGGTGAAGATACCTGTTTAAGACAGGTATATTCACCCACATCCGGGAGTCATCTCTGCGGCAAATCTGCCTGAGCCAAGTCACTTCCCGCAGAAGACCCGTAGTGTTCTTGGAAACACTTGTCTCACAGAACACAGGAGGACCAGTCTGAACTGCGCAGCGCTTCTCGTGCATGTGCGTTTGGGAACCGGGCAGTGAAGCCGCAAGGCTTCTCTTCCTGGTTCCCTCACCGAGGATGGCAGAGGGGGCAGCAGAGTGACGAGCAATTGTTCGTCCTCTGCTGCGGACGTTGCTGGACTCCAGGACAGGTAAGTGTACAATTAGCAAACCTCTGCAGTTGCTGTAGCTGGAGCTGCTGTGTTATTTTATATTATTTTGGCTGCGTAGCTCCGCTCTAAAATCCTCCTTACAAATTAATGCTATCCTGATGTTTTGCCCAGAGTGTTTTGTGCTAACATGCTTGCAATGTATAGGTAGTAAAGTATATATATATATATTTTTTTTCCTTTGACTCCACAGTTACCATCGACGCCACAGGAATGGCAGAATGTGGCATCTGATTTTTCTCAGCGGTGGAACTTTCCCAACTGTGGAGGAGCCATTGATGGCAAGCACGTCCGCATCGTGCCACCAGCCCATTCTGGGTCTTTTTTTTGGAATTACAAAGGCTTCCACAGTATTGTGCTCATGGCGGTGGTGTCTGCGAACTATGAGTTCCTATTTGTTGATGTTGGGAAAAATGGACGGATGTCTGACGATGGTGTTTTCGCCCAGACCGAGTTTGCAGACCGGCTTCTTTCAGAGGACCTGGCATTGCCACCTGCTGAAGATAATGAACATGGCCTCCCGTTTGTGTTCCTGGCAGATGAGGCTTTTGCGCTTGGACCACATTTGATGAGGCCTTTTCCCCAAAGGTCCCTCACCCCTGAGAGGAGGGTGTTTAATTATCGTCTGGCCAGAGGGCGAAGGGTGGTGGAAAACGCCTTTGGCATCATGGCCAGTCGCTTCCGGCTTTTTCTGACTGCAATAAACATGGCGGAGTATAAATGGAACCATTTGGTCATGTGTTGTTGCATACTGCACAATTTTTTAATCAAACACTCCACAAATTATCTTGCTACAGTTGACCTTCAGGGCACACAGGGTTTGGATGGACTATTGCCAGCCCAGTTAGCTGGCCCTACAGGCTTGGCCCCCCAAAGCGGCCGTGATGTGCGGCAACGCTATGTCGAATATTTTATGGGTAGGGGGGCCATTGCAATGCCTGATCAGTTTTAAATCAATTTTGCTCATAATAAAAAATAATATCTTGAAAACATCTTGTTTGCTTTTCTTTTGTTGTATTTGTTCTTTCTTCTAGGTCAGTGATGGTGAACCTTGCCACTCCAGATGTTTTTCAACTCCATTTTCCATGATGCTCAACTACACTGCAGAGTGCCTGAGCAATATTAGAAATGTAGTTCCAAACCATCTGGGTTGCCAAGGTTCACCATCACTGTCCTTGGTTATACTAGTGCAGTTGTAGTCCCATGTTTTTTCCTAACAAGTAAATTACAAGCATTTATAGAGTCTAAACACACACATTTTTGTTGGGGGGGGGGGGCAACATTGATATAAGAAGCCACACATTGTTTAGTGATTAAAAATTTTTATGAGTATAAAATTGGTAAGGTTTGTATCAAAATATAACCCCAATTTTTTTAGGCATTTCTAAAATATTTGCTTTTTACAACTCAGTACAAAACTGTACAACACGAACAATATCCCTTTATAGAGATAAAACATTTCCCCCCCAAAAAATAAACATTTTTTTAAAAATATATACAAGTTTTAAACACTCCCAAGAATATGCTCAATTTTTTTAAGTTTTTTCTCCATCATTTTGTTTGTTTGGTACATCTGGACCAGGTTGTGTTTGATGGTTTCAACCTCCCGAGAGCAGACCCTCACTT
Organism: Rana muscosa; assembly: GCA_029206835.1. Lineage (NCBI taxonomy): Eukaryota > Metazoa > Chordata > Amphibia > Anura > Ranidae > Rana > Rana muscosa. The sequence goes on along the minus strand of CM055116.1, from coordinate 1,198,743,786 downwards.
CTTTAAGCAACATCTGGGCAGTGGCTCTGGTGAAGGTTGCTGGTGCCGCAGGCATTAAAGTCCCTTTAAGTTGTGAAAAGAAAATGTCTTACTAAATATACAGGCAAACATCTATTACGTGAGGCTGTGGTGTATGACACTGACCTGGTGAGTTGCCATTTCCCTCTTCTGCCACATCCTGCAGTTGTGGGTCTTGAGTTGGTGGTGCGGGGTTTGCAGCCTCGTGTCTCTTAGCTCTTTGAAGCCCTAGGAGATATAACCAAAAGGTCGACTTGTGTAACTAAATATATTTAGGCGTGAAAGAGGAATATTAATCATTCTTGGGAAGTGTGTTACAATTGTATTAGTGATAATTTTTTAGGAGATGAACACATGATTGTATCCATTTCCCAAGATGGTAGATTAATCTCTTTAGGTCATGTTTCACACATGGAAACACACCAGGTATCCACTGGATCACCTGTGTGTGACACCATCACAAGGTTGTTCTTGTGGCCCACACTTGTGCTAATGAGTCCAGATGTGTAAGCAGCTGCTGAGCATATACTCTTGTAAACGTACACTGAATCTAGTTACATTAGCCAAATATAATTACCAACAACTACACAAACATGTTTATAATTACTTCTCACATAAACATTTCATGATGTCCTGTTTCATGTTCTTGGCCACAAGAATCCAACGTTGAAATCCTCGTTCAATACCACCCAAACGATGTTTTGTGGAATACATTGCTAAAAACATTTGAACCTGCCGATTATTTTGTGATTGATAAAATGTCGTTCGAACAATGATGAATCGTGGCAAAAGCTTGTGATTGAGTGAACGTTTGAACGACCATTTATACGATCGATTCGTGTGGCCAAAAACATGAAACATGACATTTTTCACTGTAATACATACATTATTTAAAAAGCACATGCAACACCACGTTATTAGGCAAAATCACATTTAATGTTAATCTACTTACTTTTTTTGATTACTTTTTTAATCTTTTTATATTGATCCGGCTCACGCAACTTAATGTCCGACCATCGTTTCCGGATCTGTTCCCGCGACCTGCGAACCCCAAATTTTTCAAAGAGCGTTTTGACCACTTTATCCATGATCTTGGCCTTCACTTGATTTGGCTTTTTGTAGGGCCCATGTTTGGCGTCGTAATCATCCCGGAGCAATATGGTGACCATCTCCACCATCTCCTCAAAGCTCATGTTAGTGGCTTTATACCTTCTGGGTCGGGGCCTGCTTTCTTCCCCACTTTCCACATCATGTTGGTGATTCGCCGACATGTTTACACTCTCCGTCATTAAGGAGTAGCGAGAAGGGGCGGGGAAAGTAGTGTAACGAACGTCAGGGGCGGGAAAGCGTGCGGAGCGTCACGCATGCGCACTGTATATAACTCCAAAAAACATCGTTGAAAGCGACGTTCAGTGAGTGGAAGAAGGTCGGAGGAGACGAACGTGTAGATCGCGGGTACGTAACATTTTTCTTACTTGATATGGCTGTGTCCAGGAGCATTAAACCTATAAACATTCATTCACTGTATGTTCGGGGCCGGGGTTGGGCAATATGCATGTAACTTGGCGCTTGATTCCCGTGCTGTTAGTACTGGCCGTGCACAAAGTGTCATTTTTGAATTGGGACTAAACTTTGAAAAGTCAATCGCGGCTCTAAATGAATTCTTGCCTCCCGGCAAATGGCAAGACTTTGAAAACTGATTTGTACCTGAAAAAAAAAACGTGGGGTTCCCCCAAATTCGAGTTTCAGGCCCTTCAGGTCTGTCAAGGATTTTAAGGGGAACTCCACCCCCAAATCATGAAAAAAAAGGGCGTGGAGTCCCCCCCAAAATCCACAACAGACCCTTTATCCGAGCACGCAACCTGGCCAGCCGCAGGGGAAGAGGGGGGGATGAGAGCGGCCCCCCCTCCCTCCTGAACCGTACCAGGCCACATGCCCTCAACATGGGGAGGATGTCCCCATGTTGATGGGGACAAGGGCCTCATCCCCACAACCCTTGCCCGGTGGTTGTGGGGGTCTGCGGGCGGGGGGCTTATCGGAATCTGAAAGACCCCTTTAACAAAGGGGCCCCCTAGATCCCGCCCCCCCCTATGTGAATTGGTAAGGGGTAAATTGTACCTCTACCATTTCACGAAGAAAGTGTACAAAATGTAAAAAATGACAAGAGTCAGTTTTTGACAATTCCTTTAATTTTTAGTTTGTCTTTCTTCCATCTTCTTCCTTCTTCTTTTCTCGCTTCGTGTTTCTTCATCCATCTTCCTCTTCCTCTTCATCTTCCTTCTTCCTTCGGTGTTCTCGTCCGCATCTTGCTCCGGGTTCTTCTTTCTCCGGCCGCTCCGTTTGAATTGGAGGTTCCCGCTGTGTGACGCTTCAGTTCATCAGTTCTCCTCTTGGTCCGGCGACCCCGCCCCCCTCTGACGCACAGAGATTTCACAGGTACTTTCCCCGTGCAGTCAGAGGGGGGCGGGTCCCCCAGCTCGCAGCGGACCTAGAGGAGAACTGCCTAACTTTGCGTCACACAGCGGGAAACTCAAATTCAAACGGAGCAGCGGGAGAACAAAGAAGAAGCCGAAGCAAGATGCGGACGAGAAGCCCGAAGCAAGAAGGAAGATGAAGATGAAGAGGAAGATGGAGGAAGAAACTCCAATGCAGAAAAGAAGAAGGAAGAAGATGGTTGAAAAACAAAACCAATAATAAAGGAATTGTCAAAAACCGTGTAGTGTCATTTTTCAGATAATGCCATTTTTTAAGGTGAAATGGTAGGGGTACAATGTCCCCCATTACCATTTCACATAGGGGGGGTGGGATCTGGGGGGCCCCTTTGTTAAAGGGGTCTTCCAGATTCCGATAAGCCCCCCGCCCGCAGACCCCCACAACCACCGGGCAAGGGTTGTGGGGATGAGGCCCTTGTCCCCATCAACATGGGGACATGCTCCCCATGTTGAGGGCATGTGGCCTGGTACGGTTCAGGAGGGAGGGGGGCCGCTCTCTCGTCCCCTCCTCTTCCCCTGTGGCCGGCCAGGTTGCGTGCTCGGATAAGGGTCTGTTATGGATTTGGGGGGGGGGACTCCACGCCATTTTTTAAGGGAATTTGTGGGGGAGTTCCCCTTAAAATCCTTGACATACCTGATATGGATATTTGGGGGAACCACAATGCTTTCCCAATGTTTGTATCAATGACTTTTCTATGTATTGCAATTGACAGGAGACAACAATTAATTATACCCAGGAGTGAATTTAGGGTTAATTAAAATTTAATAAAAAATGACACTTGGTGCAGGGACAGTTCGAGGTACTCCTTTATTTTTGGGGAGTCCTTTTATTCACCCTATTTACAGGGCTTAATTTACTTAAATGGGGTTTGGGTTCGGGGAAAGTCAGGTCACGAACTCTAGCTTTTTACAAAGTTAGCTAAAAAGAGTTCAACACAAACATCCAGGTGTCCACTCAACTCTATGATGACTGATCAATTGCTACGTTAGTGGCCTATATATGGTTAGAAAGATTTGGAGTAGTCCTGACTGACATTCCTTTTTTGGTTTTGGGTTTTGAATTGCACAGATAATGAAGGCATTTAAGGACCCCGATTTTATGCTGGAATTCCTCCAAAGATGGAAGAATCTTCCAATTTTATGGGAGACTAAAAATAAAAATAATAAAAATAAAGAAGCCAGGAAGAGAGCACTGGAGACCTTGCTGGAATTTGTGAAAACTCAGATCCCCACAGCAACACTACAGGATCTGAAGAACAAAATTGGGACCATTAGGGGCACATACCGGGCTCAAAGGAATAAAGTTCAAAAATCCCTGCGGTCAGGAGCAGGTGCAGAGGACCGATACATACCAAATCTGTGGTACTATCAGCACCTGAGTTTCCTAGATGAACATCTGGAATCCAGGGAATCCCTTTCCAGCCTTCCACCCAGAACGACCTCCAACCTTCCTTGCAGCCAACCCTCCAGCCTTCCCTCCAGCATTCCATGCAGCCAACCCTCCAGCCTTCCCTGCAGCCAACCCTCCAGCCAACCCTCCAGCCTTCCCTCCAGCATTCCATGCAGCCAAGCCTCCAGCCAAGATGAGGTCTCTTTGGAGGAACAACCTCAAGTCCTGGAGGAGCCGGATTTAAATATTTGGAGCCAGGTATAATATTTCACAAAATATTTAGAGTAATAAAAGTTGAATGTTGTAAAAGTTTAAAAAAAAGTGTGAAAAATGTTAACAGTTTAAAAAAAGTGTCTGACATATCAATAGACAGCAGTGGCCACAAATTAAGGGCACCAAAAAGATATATACTGGTGTCAGAATGATTGACTTTAATATTTAGTAGCATTCAATTACCAAATGTCATGAGGTGACAAATGTGTGTGAAAGATGAAGGCAAAACTAACTCGATGTACCTTTTTTTTACAGGATGAGGAGACAGGCCCCAGTGGGACCCAGGAAGAGGCAGGCCCCAGTGGGACCCAGGAAGAGGCAGGCCCCAGTGGGACCCAGGAAGAGGCAGGCCCCAGTGGGACCCAGGAAGAGGCAGGCCCCAGCGGGACCCAGCACAACACCAGGCCCCAGATCCCTCTGCTGCGGATTCCTGCAAAAAGATCTAGGAGGCTGGTTCAAATGGAGGAGGAGACCCAGGCCCTAATTAGGGAGGCTACTGCTGCACTCCGAGAGCCCCCCACCGCTGCAGAGGGATTTGCTGCCCTTATTGGGGAGAAACTGCCACAAATGGGACTGGACCAGAGGCTGAAATGTGAAACCCTTATATTGAAGGTGGTCAATATGGGCCTGTTGAACAAACTAAAGGAGTTCACAGACGTTGTGGACCTTTCCTATTTTTTTGCACAAGTTCCTGCCCCACTCCATGCTCCTGCCCCACTCCATGCTCCTGTCCCAGGCCCTGCTCCCGTCCCAGTCCCTGCTCCTGTTCCAGACCCTGCTCCTGCTCCAGTCCCTCCTCCACGGACACAGCCTCCAAGGAAGGCTGCAGGGAAGGTCAAACAAAAAAGACGAAAATGAACCCAGGATATGTGCCTCACATGGGGCCAGTTTTGGTCTTCACATGCTTTGGTGTTTGCTGTGGTGATCTGGGTGTGCACTAATTTCAGCAGGGTCTCCAGTGCTGTCTTCCTGGCTTCTTGATTTGTAGTTTACATATGGTTTTGTTTTGGCTTACCTTTTAATTTGTTATTAGGCCATAATAAATGGGAATTTTTTTTGAAGATACAAAATTAACATGTGTTTTTCTTCTAAATAGCCAGTTTGTAAGTGAGTAGGCAGGGACAGTGGATAAAAAATTGAGAAATTAACAAGGGACACTAACCTCATTGAGGCAAAATTAGAATAAAGAATAATGTTGTGGTAACTTGACACACTCCAAAATAGCAAATAATATGTAAAAACAGTCTAAAATCTAATACCACAAATTAAAGCAAAAAAAATAAAAAATAAAAAAAAATTAAAAAAGTTTTGGGTATTTAGGGAGATCTGGCTCCCCAAAATAGAGATTACCGGTAATCATGATAAAACAATAAATCATAAAGACCAAAGATTGTCCTAACTCTGGGAGAATATCAGCAGCAAGAGAATTGGAATATTGCAGCATTAGAACGAAGAAAAGAATGCGCTGCATTAAACGATGTAATAATTTCATGCATGACGAATGTGCCATCTCCATTCCGAACAGTAGTTTTACCAGAACGAGCGCTCCCTTCTCCTCACTTGCTTCTGATCATGCGCGCTTTTTTAACGTCGTTAAAGCCTACACACGATAATTTTTCATGATGAAAAAAACGACGACCTGAAAAACGGCGTGAAAATTTAGAACATGTTCTAATTTTTCTCGTCGTTTTTAATGGCGTTTTCCTTGTTGAAAAAAACGACATAAAGCCCACAGACGATCGGTTTTCTCGGCGAGAAAAAAAAATGACGTTATTCTCGTCGAGAAAAGCGGTCGTGTGTACGCGGCATCAGATTTAAGTTGATATAAAAGCGCTTTGCAAAGAATGTGGCAACAATGGAGTCCTCCCGACACGTTTCGTCTCCTAGGAGGACATCATCTGGGGTGTCCCTCCACTGTTGCCCCCCTTGTATATATAGGAAAGTGACCCCAATCAAGAGAGTTCATCCCCGGCCGCATTGTCAGTGGAAATGGCATTACTTCCTGGTTTTCCTAAGATGGCCGCCGGGCTTGCGTTCCAAGCCTCCATCTAGGTGCCTCTGACAATGCCAAGCCTCGTTTTGGTCTCTGATATCACGTGACTCCCTGATTGAATGCCAGGAAGCTCTCACTGTGTGGCTAATGTATCCAAGCCTCGTCCTGGCTGCAGAGACATGTGACATGATAATGAGTTCCAAGCCTCGCTCCCGGAAAGCCTGATGCGTTCCAGAGCGTGGTTATGGGAGATCAACATTCAGGGACGCATCCTTTGTATAAACTGCAGTATATTAATCCGGAAGACAGAGAACTTAAAGGGAAAGTACCTTAATTGGGTCAAATATGACATATATATCGCCACTTTTAAAATGGTCAACATAAATGATAAAAAATTATAAAAAATTATGTAATATAGAAAAAAACACCCCTATATAATAGGAAAAAGTTATGTAAAAACATTAGCCAATCATGTTAAAGGTGCTATTAGGTATTAAGTTAAAACCGTATAAAAAATATACAGTATATACTCGAGTATAAGCCGAGTTTTTCAGCACATTTTTTTGTGCTGAAAATGCCCCCCTCGGCTTATACTCGAGTCACCTTTTTGCGCCTGATCTCCCGAACTTTGAGGACCCCAAACTTGGCACACATGTAGCCCCATTTCTCCTCTATAAGTGTGCAAAGCCTTTTGTCTGGGGGACCTACGGCCGGGGAGCACCGATTTTTCAAACCCGGGCACCCCTTCCATAGACTCCCATGTTAAACATCAGTCTAGTCATGGACACATGCTTGGTGGCGCATGTACAAAACTTTTTTATGAGATATTTCTTATGGGTGATGGTAGATGCAGAGTAGGATAGCACCCAACATTATTAACCCTCCTGTTCGCCCATCTTTTTTTCATCATCTCGTGGGTTTTTATCCATGCAAAAAATGCACAGTGTGTCAGTACAACATTTCAGGGAGGAGCAAAACATTGGAGTTTACATCTACCATCACCCATAAGAAATATCTCATAAAAAAGTTTTGCACATGCGCCACCAAGCATGTAGTGTATTTGATCACATGCCCATGTGGCAAACAATATGTGGGCCGTACTATCCGTACCTTTTCAGTAAGGATGGGAGAACATATTGCCCTTATCAAGAGTGGGGACACTAAGCATACCGTGCCCAGACACTACAAATTACACCATGATCGTAACCCAAAGGGCACCCAGTTTCTGGTTATTGACCAGTTCATCCCACCCTGGAGGGGCGGAGCTATGACTAGGGGGGTCTCCCAATTAGAGACTTTTTGGATATATGAACTACAGTCCCATACACCATCAGGTCTAAACGTCGAGTGGGATGGATGCGATTATAATATTTTGCTAACAGTGTCATTTTTTTTTTTTGCATATATTTTATATACGCTTTTTACTTAATACCTAATAGCACCTTTAACATGATTGGCTAATGTTTTTACATAACTTTTTTCCTATTATATAGGGGTGTTTTTTTCTATATTACATAATTTTTTATCATTTTTTATCATTTATGTTGACCATTTTAAGAGTGGGGATATATGTCATATTTGACCCAATTAAGGTACTTTCCCTTTAAGTTCTCTGTCTTCCGGATTAATATACTGCAGTTCATACAAAGGATGCGTCCCTGAATGTTGATCAGGGGCTGTATCTCCCATAACGTGATATCAGAGACCAAAACGAGGCTTGGCATTGTCAGAGGCACCCAGATGGAGGCTTGGAACACAAGCCCGGTGGCCATCTTAGGAAAACGAGGAAGTAATGCCATTTCCACTGACAATGCGGCCGGGGATGAACTCGCTTGATTGGGGTCACTTTTCCTATATATACAAGGGGGGCAACAGTGGAGGGACACCCCAGATGATGTCCTAGGAGACGAAACGCGTCGGGAGGACTCCATTGTTGCCACATTCTTTGCAAAGTGCTTTTATATCAACTTAAATGTAAGTGTTTCCACTACATTAAATTTTGATTTACATACAGAGTTACGCTATGTGGCTGTTTCTTTTCCCCATTACATGATACTTACCTGCTCATAATGATTGGGATATTCCCGGACCACTACTGCATATGAGGTTATCTGCTAAGAGGTCATCTTTCTTCTGCGGTTTCTCTCTCCCTGTTGATGTTTGGCTATTTCCAGCACAGCAATTTGCAGCATACAGATCGTCCAGGTTCCATCGTGGTTCCACCACACCAAGCCCGTTTGACCCACTGAACATATGTTCCTCTGGGTTTAAACTATCTGGTAAGCTCCTTACCTATTGGTGGTGGTTCTCTTCATCCTCTGACCGTCAACACTTTTCCTTCAAAGTCTTCACCCACTTTTGAATTTCACCATTGCCTCCATTTTTGAATTAATTTAGGACAGGGCTTGACAAATTTGCTTGGAATCTAGGAGCCAGCTAAAAAAGTTAGGAGCCAGGAACACGCCCCGTCCCGCCGAGCTCGCGCGCAGAAGCGAACGCATACGTGAGTAGCGCCCACATATGAAAGCGGTGTTCAAACCACACGTGTGGTATCGCCGCGATCGGTAGATCGAGAGCAATAATTCTAGACCTCCTCTGTAACTCAAAAGATGCAACCTGTAGAATTTTTTTAAACGTCGCCTATGGAGACTTTAAAGGGTAAAAGTTAGTCGCAATTCCGCGAGCGGATGCAATTTTGAAGCGTGACATGTTAGGTATCAATTTACTCAGCGTAACATTATCTTTCACAATATTAAAAAAAATTGGGCAAACTTTACTGATGTCTTATTTTTTTATAAAAAAAAAGTGTATTTTTTTCCCAAAAAAGTGCGCTTGTAAGACCGCTGCGCAAATACGGTGTGACAGAAAGTATTGCAACGACAGCCATTTTATTCTCTAGGGTGTTAGAATAAAAAATATATATAATGTTTGGGGGTTCTAATTAGAAGGAAGGAGATGGCAGTGAAAACACAGGGAAACTCCATTAGCATTGCTGTTTGTCTTGTCATACCAACGGCCACCACAAGATGGCGCTAGATCACAGAAGGAAGCTTAGGCCTGCAGAAGGCCGCAAAGTCGCCGCCTCAATGGCCGGCGCGGCCCGACGCAATCCCGCGGTGCGGAGGGGGGGGGGGGGGCACGGAGAGACAGGATTCCCCAGCTGTGCTGCCCCAGGCGCCAGGTCGCTAATTCTAGTCGCAATGGCGACCTGGCGCCCGGGGTTTGTCGAGCCCTGTTTTAGGACACTCAGTTGCACAAGTTTTCACTTGTATTTCACATATAGAAATTTTGTATATATGAGGACTTCTCACTGTTCTTACTTAATATTTGAGTGTCTTTTTTATATTGCACTGTTTTATATATTCATTTGAGTGCGTCATGCATTCTTGTTAATTTTTGGATTAGCGCTAGACTTTTTGTTTCCACGCTTTTTACTATTTGTCTACTTGTTGTGTTAGCAGCTTATCCAGAGGGAATTATTTTGTATGCTACTAGGGAGAAACTGACGGCCTTGTTATATATTAGATCAGTGGTCCCCAACCTCTCCGGCGCTTGGAAGTCAACCCCTTCACGGGGGGGGGGGCGGGTATTGCTGGTTATTTGTGTGGTGGTTGCAGCATGTCGGGGGGGGGGGGTGTTGGTTGCAGCATGTCACCTCGGATGGGGGGGTGTTGCAGCCTGTCACCTTGGGGGGGGGGTGCAGCTTATCACCTGGGTGTGTCTGGTGTTTGCAGCCAGTCACCCTGGGGGGTAGGTGCAGTCTGGGTCTTAACAGTGCTATTACATCCTGGCCTGGCCCATCTCTCCTCCCTCCTCTTCTCCTTCTTCGTGACCACAGAGAGGGAAGGGATTAGTGGTGCTAGAAGAAGGGGAGCGGACACCCTCTGGTGTTCGGAGGGTGGCAGTGCAGGTTGTGCTGGTTTTCTCTGCCTACCTCCAACCCCAGTTCGGCAGTCTACAGACCGGCACCGGTCCTCGGCCCGGGGGTAGGAGACCCCTGTATTAGATTCACTGAATATATCTCTACATGGAGCATCTGGATTACTTATTTGCATTCTTTCCAAGTTAGAAACTGGGACTTGTACTGGTTCCCCCACATGGACACAGTTAGAAGTCCTCCTAACTTTGAAAATGCTAGATCAAATCTTTTTGCAGGGGCCTTCTGTAAAACCATGAAATATCCAGGGTTTGGATTACTGGTCCTCCTTACCTGGTGAAGAATCTCTCACCATTTTGCGACCAAGGTTCACCAGGATCACATACCAGCCTCCTGCCCATGTCATATTTCAGACCCTTCAAGGTGTAATAACACTTACTCAGATCAGGTATAACACACATTCCAGAACACTCAATAATGAAATGTCCAGTCAGTGCTTGCTTTTCTAAACACTTTACTTAAAGTGGAACTAAAGCCACCATACTTACCGTTGACAGGCCTGGCTCGCAGTCACCGCTCTAATTCATCCCAAAGGTGTTCTATCAGGTTGAGGTCAGGACTCTGTGCAGGCCAGTCAAGTTTCTCCAACCCAAACTTGTTCATCCATGTCTTTATGGACCTTGCTTTGTGCACTGGTCCAAATCATTTGGTGGAGGGGGGATTATGGCGTGGGTTGTTTTTCAGGGGTTGGGCTTGGCCCCTTAGTTTCCGTGAAGGGAACTCTTAAGGCGTCAGCATACTAAGACATTTTGGACAACTTCATACTCCCAACTTTGTGGGAACAGTTTGGGGATGGCCCCTTCCTGTTCCAACATGACTGTGCACCAGTGCACAAAGCAAGGTCCATAAAGACATGGATGAGCGAGTTTGGGGTGGAGGAACTTGACTGGCCTGCACAGAGTCCTGACCTCAACCCGATAGAAGATGAATTAGAGCGGAGACTGTGAGCCAGGCCTTCTTGTCCAACATCAGGGACTGACCTCACAAATGCGCTTCTGGAAGAATGGTCAGACATTCCCATAGACACACTCCTAAACCTTGTGGACAGCCTTCCCAGAAGAGTTAAAGCTGTTATAGCTGCAAAGGGTGGGCCAACTCAATATTGAACCTTATGGACTAAGACGGGGATGCCATTAAAGTTCATGTGTGTGTAAAGGCAGGTGTCCCAATACTTTTGACAATATAGTGTATTTAAATATATATATATGGAATTTAAGAAAGCTGTATTGTGTTATATTTTACAGTGTCTCTGGAGTGAAGAGCTTTTGGGTTCCCTTTGGCCAACCTCACCATAACCCTAAAGCTTTTCCAAACACATATTAAAGTAAACTTAAGGCCAATTGCAGCCAAACAGCTAAATGCACAGTTGGAATGCATACTGAACATAGGAACTGTTTTTCCCTATAAAAAATGTAATGCACAGACTCATCTGATTTACCTATCTGTTGTATTTTAGTTTTATACACAGTTAAAATTAAATTATTGCAAATATATTTTTAGTGCCATAGTAACATACATTTTAAAAATGTTAATATAGATAATTTTTAAAAAGTTACTTCTAAAAATTGCTGTAGGCTATCACACTTTACACTTAGCACTTTTCTGCTTGCACCATTTAAAGCTGAACTTAAGGGAAACAGCTAAATACACAGATAAATTATGTATATGGGTAGACAGGGTGCCCATTTTCCATACATGTGACCAGAACATGCAGTTGAGCATCCTTACCTGCAAAAAGAGCTTCAGCTGATTGGTTTCTATGCCAAGCTTACACCTTGTCCATATGTATGGATGCAGGCCAAAGGCCTCTCTGCCTCATCCTCTTGGTTCTCAATCCTGTTAACCACTTATGCCCAGAGCAGTCACAGGCCTGTGTTTTCCATGGTGCTCAAGGAATCCATCCGAATACCCAGGACCCATGAGGTTTAAAGGGGGAAAGTGATTCCTATGAGCTGGGAGCTAGTGGATAATAACTAGAGATCTGTGTCTCATGAAACCTGGATGCTGCTGAAATAGATCACAAGACTGTATTGACCTCTTTTAAGGGGTCGTTTTTTTTTTCTTTTTTGTTAATGTAGCAAAGTCCCAGGCCTTCTTTGATCTAATGAGAACCTCCAGGGCCAGTGACAGCTGACATCCTTCTGTATATGGTGAGTTGTGAGGCATGGTGGGTGCAGAGTAGTTAAAGTTATTGGGCGCCAGACACTTCTTGAATGCAAAAGAGCGTTTATTTCTCTTAACAAACCTTTTTTTGAGGGAGAGAGGGTTTGGGCCATGACACCCTTAGGTAGTTGCAAAATTAATAGGCAGACTCCAAGACTTCAATAGGAGGACAGCCATGCAGGGAAAGGCATCCAGCAAGATGCTACATCTGCATGTGCAGGAATGATGTCTCCTATGGCAACAGTCTTTAACCACTTGAGACCCGCACTATAGACAAAAGACGTCTGCAGCGCGGCTCTCAAGTGCTGAGTGGACATCTATGGACGTCCTGCTGTTTCTCTCCCCCTGCACGCCGCCGAGGGCGCGCGGCAGGGGAACAGCTGTGCCCGCCGCGGTCACGTGATGCCGATGCGCGTGCCTGGCGGCCGCGATGTCCGCCAGGCACCCGCGATCGGCTGTGACAGAGGCAGGACGTGGATCTCTGTGTGTAAACACAGAGATCCATGTCCTGTCAGGGAGAGAGGAGACCGATGCTGTGTCCCTTGTACATAGGGACACAGATCGGTCACCTCCCCCTGTCAGTCCCCTCCCCCCACAGTAAGAATCACAAATAGGGAACATAGTTAACCCCTTCCTCGCCCCCTAGTGTTAACCCCTTCCATGCCAGTCACATTTATACAGTAATCAGTGCATTTTTATAGCACTGTTCGCTGTATAAATGTGAATGGTCCCAAAATAGTGTCAAAAGTGTCCGATGTGTCCGCCGCAATATTGCAGGCCTGACAAAAATCGCAGATCGCCGCCATTACTAGTAATAAAAAAAAATATAATAAAAATGTCATAATTCTATCCCCTATTTTGTAGGCGCTATAACTTTTTCGCAAACCAATCACTATACGCTTATTGCAATTTTTTTTACCAAAAAAATATAGAAGAATATGTATCGGCCTAAACTGAGAAAAAAAATAGTTTTTTAAAAAAAATTGGGATATTATTATAACAAAAAGTAAAAAAAATAGTGTTTTTTTTCAAAATTTTCTGTCTTTTTTTTGTTTATAGCGCAAAAAATAAAAACCGCAGAGGTGATCAAATACCACCAAAAGAAAGCTCTATTTGTGGGGAAAAAATGATAAAAATATCATTTGGGTACAGCGTTGTATGACCGCGCAATTGTCATTCAAAGTGCGTCAGCACTGAAAGCTAAAAATTGGTCCGGGCACGAAGGGGGTTTAGTGCCCAGTTGTCAAGTGGTTAACAGTTTCAAACACAAGGCTTAACAGTTCCTTCACTTCCCCTACAATCACTCCTTGTAGTTCTTCAGTACACTGAGCTCCCAGTCTCTCACTAGACCCACTGATTCACTGTCACTGAATCCCTTGAGCTCCTCCAATCTTCTCAGTGGCATCTTTCTCAAGTGTCACCCCCGCTTCTCTGCTGGGTCTCAAACTTGGCACTCTAGATACTTCTGAAGCTTCAGCCCACTGGCCTCGGTCCCTGGCTTGGCACACAAGGCTGCTCTGCAAGCGTCACCTCCGCTGGCTGGGTCCCTGGCTTGATACCCACTGAAGTTTCCAGATTCGGAAGATTCCGCAGTTGGCGAGCATGCTGCTCTGGTACTTGCTTCAGTTACTCACTGTGGTGCCTGGTACTTAAGCGGATAGTCCCGTTCTGGCGACAGCTTCCCCTCTACCTTCGACCACGACAGGTTCTCCGGCCGGCAGAACCGTCACTTTTGGTTGGACTGCAAGCTGTAGTTCCAACCATTAAATGCTCTCTTGCTACTGGATAGGCCTTCAGACAGCCTAGCAGTCAGATGTGCCCTGGATAGGCCCAAACTCTGGCCTAGCAGCCCGGGCAATACAACACACATCCACCCAGGCAGCCGTCCAGGTGGCACAGAATTTAGATCACCTGTCCTCACCTGAATATATAGGCTCTCCCAGCAGGCCAATGGATTCAAGAAAACCCCTGCCCATTGGCTGAGATACCCCATATACCCATAACCTACCTTGGGTTGCCCTTCTTATATCTAATACCACCAATTGCCCGTCCGCCTAGTGGTAGAAGAGAAAAGTGCAACAAGGCCAAACTTAGGGAGAAATCAATGGACCTCTAACAATCAACCAGGATAACTACTCCTGTGGCAAGTAAATTTGTGAGGAGCAACCCTGCCTAAACTCCAGGGTGCTACACTAAAAATAACAAAAATGCCTATACTTACCTGCACTGTGCAATCGTTTTGCACAGAGCAGCCCCGATCCTCTTCATCGGGTGCCCCCACAGAAAGCTGCTTTCCCTGGGGGCACCCGTGTGGACGCGCTCCTGAGTTCTGCTGCTGCATCCATCGACAAAGACAGCGGGTCACAGCTCCGCCCCCTGCTGCAGTGTAACTGGATTTGATTGACAGCAGCGGGAGCCAATGGCTCCCACTGCTATTAATCTGTTCAATGAGGAGAGAAACAGCGGCTGGAGCTGCTGCGCTCGTGCACATCGCTGGATCGGACAGGATTCAGGTAAGAAAAAGGAGGAGTTTGGGGGGCACGGGGGGGGGGAGCTGCAGCACAGAAGGTTTTTCACCTTGAGGCCTGGACTGGTTTATTACAAGTTCACTAAGTGGTGTCATTGGAGTGATTGGGGAGTTTTAATTGGTCTTGATTTTTTGCACAATAAACACATATATATGATATTAATTGGATTAAATGTTTGCTTTTGGTATTAAGCCCAAAAGCAAAAATGTACTGTATATATTGGAGCTTACCAATTCTTAGATGTGATGGTTGCATTAGTTTTCTTTTTTAGGCTTTCTTTCTTCCATTTCCATTTGGTGATCCAGCTAGCAATTCTGTTTTTTTTAAAAAAAAGCACAAGCTCTCCAGCAGAATGTATCAGTTTACATGGATAAGACAAAACATTTAACAAAGGCAGGGGTGCTTAAAATGATCAGCTTTTATATATTTATGTAAAACTTTTATCCCAAAAGAAAAAAAAACTGTACAATAGAAGATTAGAAAAACGTTGACTGGTCTGATGAGTCTCGATTTTAGCTGTTACATTCAGATACAGTGGGGCAAAAAAGTATTTAGTCAGCCACCAATTGTGCAAGTTCTCCCACTTAAAAAGATGAGAGAGGCCTGTAATTGTCATCATAGGTATACCTCAACTATGAGAGACAAAATGTGGAAACATATCCAGACAATCACATTGTCTGATTTGGAAATAATTTATTTGCAAATTATGGTGGAAAATAAGTATTTGGTCACCTACAAACAAGCAAGATTTCTGGCTCTCACAGACCTGTATCTTCTTCTTTAAGAGGCTCCTCTGTCCTCCACTCATTATCTGTATTAATGGCACCTGTTTGAACTTGTATAAAAGTATAAAAGACACCTGTCCACAACCTCAAACAGTCACACTCCAAACTCCACTATGGTGAAGACCAAAGAGCTGTTGAAGGACACCAGAAACAAAATTGTAGACCTGCACCAGGCTGGGAAGACTGAATCTGCAATAGGCAAGCAGCTTGGTGTGAAGAAATCAACTGTGGGAGCAATAATTAGAAAATGGAAGACATACAAGACCACTGATAATCTCCCTCTATCTGGGGCTCCACGCAAGATCTCACCCTGTGGGGTCAAAATGATCACAAGAACGGTGAGCAAAAATCCCAGAACCACACGAGGGGACCTAGTGAATGACCTGCAGAGAGCTGGGACCAACGTAACAAAGGCTACCATCAGTAACACACTACGCCACCAGGGACTCAGATCCTGCAGTGCCAGACGTGTCCCCCTGCTTAAGCCAGTACATGTCTGGGCCCGTCTGAGGTTTGCTAGAGAGCATTTGGATGATCCAGAAGAGGATTGGGAGAATGTCATATGGTCAGATGAAACCAAAGTAGAACTGTTTGGTAGAAACACAACTCGTCGTGTTTGGAGGAGAGAGAATGCTGAGTTGCAACCAAAGAACACCATACCTACTGTGAAGCATGGGGGTGGCAACATCATGCTTTGGGGCTGTTTCTCTGCAAAGGGAACAGGACGACTGATTCGTGTACATGAAAGAATGGATGGGGCCATGTATCGTGAGATTTTGAGTGCAAACCTCCTCCCATCAGCAAGGGCATTGAAGATGAAACGTGGCTGGGTCTTTCAGCATGACAATGATCCCAAACACACCGTCCGGGCAACGAAGGAGTGGCTTTGTAAGAAGCATTTCAAGGTCCTGGAGTGGCCTAGCCAGTCTCCAGATCTCAACCCCATAGAAAACCTTTGGAGGGAGTTGAAAGTCTGTGTTGCCCAGCGACAGCCCCAAAACATCACTGCTCTAGAGGAGATCTGCATGGAGGAATGGGCCAACATACCAGCAACAGTGTGTGACAACCTTGGGAAGACTTACAGAAAACGTTTGACCTCTGTCATTGCCAACAAAGGATATATAACAAAGTATTGAGATGAACTTTTGATATTCACCAAATACTTATTTTCCACCATAATTTGCAAATAAATTCTTTCCAAATCAGAAAATGTGATTGTCTGGATTTGTTTCCACATTTTGTCTCTCATAGTTGAGGTATACCTATGATGACAATTACAGGCCTCTCTCATCTTTTTAAGTGGGAGAACTTGCACAATTGGTGGCTGACTAAATACTTTTTTGCCCCACTGTAGTAGGGTCAGAATTTGGCATAAACAACATGAAAGCATGGATCCATCCTGCCTTGTATCAAAGGGTTCAGGCTGGGGGTGTAATGGTGTGGGGGGGATATTTTCTTGGCACACTTTGGGCCCCTTAGTACCAATTGAGCATCGTTTAAACACCACGGCCTACCTGAGTATTGCTGCTGACCATGTCCATCCCTTTATGACTACAGTGTACCCATCTTCTGATGGCTCCTTCCAGCAGGATAATGCACCATGTCACAAACCTCCAATCATCTCACCACTGGTTTCTTGAACATGACAATGAGGTCACCATACTCCAATAACCTCCACACTCACCAGATCTCATCATATAGAGCACCTTTGGGATTTGATGGAACGGGAGATTTGCATCATGGATGTGCAGCCGCACATGTTTAGACATGTGCATGATGAAAATATGTTTTGTTTTGTTTCATTTAGATTTGTTAATCTAGTTATTTAGTTCCGTTAAATTTGGTTGATTCGTTCAATTCGTATTTGGGATACGTATTTGGAATTCGTATTCGGAATTCCTTTTAGATATTTTTTTTAATTCTTTTCGAATGTACCGATTTTTTTTTTCCGATTCGAAACGTTTGAATCGATACATTTTGAATTGGTCGAATCGAAAATTTTATATATTTTTTCGGTTCGAATGCGGAAAAGTAAATAATCAAAAGAAAAATCTTCATCAAATGATTACAATCACCTTTGGCTTAACAAAAACAGCATTATGTCGAAATGGTACTAATAACACACCCAGTCTTTGATTTCAGAAATATGTTTACAGTTCGAATTCAAATGGAATGTGATGTAAAATTTGATTTGAATTTCAATTAGAATTTTGGAAATTCGGAAGAATTTGTAAACTTCATTTATACTGTAATTGGGGTATTCAGATATACAGTCAGGTCCATAAATATTAGGACATCGAACAATTCTAATCTTTTTTGGCTCTATACACCACCACAATGGATTTGAAATGAAACGAACAAGATGTGCTTTAACTGCAGACTTTCAGCTTTAATTTGAGGGTATTTACATCCAAATCAGGTGAACGGTGTAGGAATTACAACAGTTTGTATATGTGCCTCCCACTTTTTAAGGGACCAAAAGTAATGGGACAGATTAACAATCATAAATCAAACTTTCACTTTTTAATACTTGGTTGCAAATCCTTTGCAGTCAATTACAGCCTGAAGTCTGGAACGCGATGACATCACCAGACGCCGGGTTTCATCCCTGGTGATGCTCTGCCAGGCCTCTACTGCAACTGTCTTCAGTTCCTGCTTGTTCTTGGAGCATTTTCCCTTCAGTTTTGTCTTCAGCAAGTGAAATGCATGCTCAATCGGATTCAGGTCAAGTCATTGACTTGGCCATTGCATAACATTCCACTTCTTTCCCTTAAAAAACTCTTTGGTTGCTTTCGCAGTATGCTTCGGGTCATTGTCCATCTGCACTGTGAAGCGCCATCCAATGAGTTCTGAAGCATTTGGCTGAATATGAGCAGATAATTTTGCCCGAAACACTTCAGAATTCATCCTGCTGCTTTTGTCAGCAGTCACATCATCAATAAATACAAGAGAACCAGTTCCATTGGCAGCCATACATGCCCACGCCATGACACTACCACCACCATGCTTCACTGATGAGGTGGTATGCTTTGGATCATGAGCAGTTACTTTCCTTCTCCATACTCTTCTCTTCCCATCACTCTGGTACAAGTTGATCTTGGTCTCATCTGTCCATAGGATGTTGTTCCAGAACTGTGAAGGCTTTTTTAGATGTTGTTTGGCAAACTCTAATCTGGCCTTCCTGTTTTTGAGGCTCACCAATGGTTTACATCTTGTGGTGAACCCTCTGTATTCACTCTGGTGAAGTCTTCTCTTGATTGTTGACTTTGACACACATACACCTACCTCCTGGAGAGTGTTCTTGATCTGGCCAACTGTTGTGAAGGGTGTTTTCTTCACCAGGGACAGAATTATTCGGTCATCCACCACAGTTGTTTTCCGTGGTCTTCCGGGTCTTTTGGTGTTGCTGAGCTCACCGGTGCATTCTTTCTTTTTAAGGATGTTCCAAACAGTTGATTTGGCCACACCTAATGTTTTTGCTATCTCTCTGATGGGCTTGTTTTGTTTTTTCAGCCTAATGATGGCTTGCTTCACTGATAGTGACAGCTCTTTGGATCTCATATTGAGAGTTGACAGATTCCAAATGCAAATAGCACACTTGAAATTAACTCTGGACCTTTTATCTGCTCCTTGTAAATGGGATAATGAGGGAATAACACACACCTGGCCATGGAACAGCTGAGCAGCCAATTGTCCCATTAATTTTGGTCCCTTAAAAAGTGGGAGGCACATATACAAACTGTTGTAATTCCTACACCGTTCACCTGATTTGGATGTAAATACGCTCAAATTAAAGCTGAAAGTCTGCAGTTAAAGCACATCTTGTTTGTTTCATTTCAAATCCATTGTGGTGGTGTATAGAGCCAAAAAGATTAGAATTGTGTCAATGTCCCAATATTTATGGACCTGACTGTATCCGAATATCCGAATAACGAAACATTTGTCCAAATATTAATTTGAAACGAAACGCACAGCACGTGTCAAATCATGTTTAAGAAAAACTGCGCTGTTTTAAAACACTCCACACAAGCTGCAACTCAAAGTTAAATACGCACTAATACAAATACAAAACATAAGGAGCTGCACTCATACATTTGATGAATAAAAAGAATGACGTGCAAATGAATAGGATCGATCAGATAAGTAACAAGTGTAGCACACCCCCGTAGGAGCTGCTGGTTTAAGTTTTGGGCCTGTACTCTGCCTATCAACCCCTGTAATTTGGCTTGATTCCCCCTGGGCACAACTGGACAGTAATAACAATAATGTGATTGTGGGCCCCTAAAGGCTATAGAGGGCCACAATGATATCACATGTAGCGGGGTATCGCTTTAAATGAGTACAAAGACTACTATACCCAGTGTGCAGCGGGTCACCCACAGTGCATTTCCCGGCGCAAGGTCTGCTGGGGAAGGACTATTTAAGGAGGGAGGAGCAACACGCTGGTCTCTTTGGACACCGCCCTCCTAGCAAGTGGAGTCTACGTCGGGGCCTGTTACTTTAGACTAGGCCGGAGAGCCTGGGCCTAGGGGATCCGGAGAGCTTGCTGATCGCCACTGGAGAACCCAGAGTCGTCTCATCCATCAATCTCCCTCGGATGGTCAAGAGGATCGGAGACTACGGGTATCGTGAGACTGTGTTCCGGAGCACCAACTACTGAAGTTGGTTGTACGGACTGGTCCGGTCGGGTGAGAGAGCACTTGCTCAGTATACTTTGACTACCTTTTAGGCCCAGTATCCTTTGGTCAGGGCCCACCGTTACCGGAGTGTTACATTGCACCCCAGAGGAACAGTTTGTTGTGCAGCCGGAGTTAAGTTGTCTTATTGCTTGCTGAGTAACTAACAATTTAATACCATTGGATTACAAATAACCTACAAAGTGCACCACCATTGCTAGCAAAGATCCTTCTCAACGAATTAGCTGTGTGTGAATTAGTCAGGCCTGACTGTTCAGCAGGGAGACATTGTTTGGGCGCCATATTGGCCACGAGGGGAAAGCTCGTGAGCGTAGTTTATTAAGAGACATTCATAAGACTGTTAGAATATAGTACTTGTTATTTGCTTGACTTTTGATATTGCAGGGCCCTGCATAGATAAATGTACCATTGTCTAACCTTATATTTCTACTCAGTAAAAGTATTTGTGGTTAATCAAAAAAGTGTGTGGCGTACTGTTTATCCCAGCTGAAGCAGTCAGCTCAGGTAATTTGATATTAACTATTGTGCTCTATTGCAGAGTGGTGATTCCTATAGCCTAGTGGGTTTCACACTTCCATTTGTGCTAGCTGTGCCAAGGGAGGTTAGAGCCAGTTCCTGGGGGTTGACAGCAGTGTGTTACAGGCCCAAAACTATACCTGCAGCCCTCTTAACTGGGGGTATTGCTACATGTGGGGGCTCGAGTCCGGAATCCTGTACGCTGCAATCAAGCCTACCAGAAGTACCGGCATGGATCCTCTAACAGTAACCCAGTGGTGCGCATCAGTTGGCGCTTTTCCAGACATGGCTGTAGTCGTTGAGCTCCCCGGAGAAGACTGGTCGAGGAGTGAAGTACACAGGCTCATGGAGTTACTGTCCCCTTGCCAGAGGGCATGGTTAATTGACCTCAGGCCAGACGAAGGGGCCTCCCGTACCTATGCATTGGTAGAATGGAAGGATGAGATACCTGAGAGTTTCAGAGGCCAGAGTGTACAGTCCATAGACCAGAAGACATACCGCCTAGCACATGCAAAGTCTATTAAGAAAGAACCCCCCGAACCGGGCCCTAGGGAAAAGCAGCCACAAGAGACAACGATTTCCGCGGCGCCTCTGACCACTATAGGCCCCAAACTCCTCAACACTTTAGGAGGACTTGTCACAAAGTGCCAGAAGAGTAACACGGTGTGTGTGGAGACTGGGTACCAGAAGCTGTGATTTTTTGGGGGGTAAACAGCCTGTACCACTCAGAGAAGATGACTTTGATACATGGATGGAACAAGCAATGCAGGCTGTGGAAGGATGGGAAGTGACGGAAGCCCAAAAGAAACAGCGCATAAATGAAAGCTTAAAGGGGGCCGCTGCAGAAGCTGTGAAGAATCTTAGATTCAGCAACACCTCTTGTACTGCCTATGACTACTTAACTATGCTGCAGGAGGAGTTTGGCCAGTTGGAGAAAGTTACTGACTTAATCTACCAGTTTGAGCATACTCTTCAACAGCCAGGAGAACGTTTTTCTGAATATGTCCGAAGGTTGAATAAGATGCTCTGCCAGATAGTCCTGAAGAAAGGGATGGTACCACAGACCATAGATGCAGCCAGGATGTGGCAGGTCATGAGGGGAGCACTGCACTCTGATCCAGTCTGGCTCCATCTGAAGACTACTGGAGGAGTTATGTCCTTAAGCTATCCAGACCTTGTGCGTGTAGTGAGAGATGAAGAGGCTTTACTCAATGACCAACAGGCAACTGAGAAACCCACTCCCCCTCCCTCAGCTGGGGTTGGATCTGTTATGGCCACAGAACGGGACTCTGAGGTGGCTGTCTTAAAGTCACAGATGGCCCAAGTGTTGGAAATGCTGACTTCTTTAATGGCTAAAAGTTCAGGAGCTACAAAAAAAGAAGACCAAAAGAGGGAGGTGTTTTAGAATGCCCAAACACCAGTCTTCCAGCAGGACAGAGAAGAAGAAGTTTGCTTTAACTGTGGAGGGGTTGGACATTACGGACGGGTGTGTCCCAGCCCGAAGAGATCACAAAGCACATATCGCAAGCCGGCGGAAAACTCCAGAGGGCCCCGGTGAAGGAGTCAACCGGGTGCCCATCAGTTCCAGCAAGCTCCCAAGGGATCAGAGAACAGGAGAAGCTAAGAAGGGGGGACAATTCCCCACTTCACCAACTTAATACTTCTCACTTTAAGTCCAAACCTAAACCTTGGCAGGAAATTAATGCATACCAGGCCCAACAAGGCTTAAGGTCCAGGAAGAGATTAAGGAAGAAGAAATCACAGAAGGCCAAACCCATGGAACCTAGGAAGGAGACCTCCACGAGAAATTTCCTGTTAAGGGATCTACACGAAGGCCATTCTCGACACGGGAGCTCAAGTGACCCTTCTGTACCGGGACTTCTACCAGAAACATCTGAGACATTTGCCATTGCAGAAACTAGAAGACTTGGAAATATGGGGACTTGGAACCCAAAACTTCCCGTATGATGGATACCTCCCAATAAGGCTGGCCTTCGACCCCTCAGTAGCCGGGGACGCAGAGATCTTCGACACATTGGCGGTGGTTTGTCCTCACCCTCCAGGAGCCAACAAAAGTTCACTCATAATAGGGACTAATACTGACCTGGTCAGATTACTGGCCCCTATAGCCCAGGAGCAGGACGCCTCAACAGCCATAATTCACCCTATGTTGCAACGGGCCTATCAACGGCTGGTGTTGGAACAGAAGGCTCGAGAAGAAGGAGTGGGAAAGGTCTGGAAGTTAGACAAGAAGGACAGGATATTACAGCCCGGGGAAGTAACTTCCCTGAGGGCCACCGTAAAACTCACCTGGGAGCAACCTGGTCCCTTCGTAGTCCTAGAACCAGATCCTTTGGATACCCATCACGGGCTGGAAGTAATTCCTGAGGTGGTCCCATTGAGAGCTCTGAAGAAGGCTAATGGCAGGGTGTCAGTGAGCATCAGGAACACCACCGACACACCTGTGAAGATCCCAGCCCGGATGCTGTTGGGTCATATGAACCCTGCCACCCCGGTTGCCTTGTCAGACTTAAAGAAGGAAGTGGGAGAGAGAGCTATTGTGGAGAGACTTTGTTTGGAAGATACAGCCTTACCACCGGCTTGGAAGGAGAGGGCCAAAGCCCAGTTGACTAGGTGGCGGAAGATCTTCTCCAAGGATGAGTTCGATGTGGGGTGTGCAAAAAATGCTACCCACAGCATCCTGACTGCAGGAGGACAGACCGTTCAGGGAAAGAGTTTGGCGGGTCCCCTTGGCTAATTTGGAAGATCTGCAAGAGCAACTATTAGAGCTCAAGAGAACCGGGGTCATCCGAGAGTCTAGGAGCCCATACGCCTCCCCAATAAAGGTGGTCAGAAAAAAAATGGGTCATTGAGGCTACGTATTGATTATCGGACCCTCAATAGGAGAACGATACCCGACCAATACACCACTCCACGAATAGAGGATGCCTTACAGAGTTTGTCTGGAGCAAAGTGGTTCAGTGTGATGGACTTGAAGAGCGGGTATTACCAGATTCCAATGCACCCCAAAGATCGAGAAAAGACAGCATTCATCACCCCTGTGGGGTTCTATGAATTCGATCGCATGCCTCAAGGCCTCTCAGGAGCTCCAGCCACTTTCCAGCGACTCATGGAAAAGACAGTGGGCGATATGAACCTTAATGAAGTGCTGGTTTACCTGGATGGCATCATTGTGTTCGGGAAAACTCTAGAAGAGCATGAGGCAAGGCTGGAGAAGGTCTTGAAGAGACTCAGTGATGAGAGACTCAAACTTTCTTTGGAGAAGTGCCAGTTTTACCAATCTTCAGTCCACTAACCGGGGCACATTGTGTCTGCCGAAGGAGTGTCCACAGATCCAGGAAAGTTGGAGGCAGTTATCTCCTGGCCCCGGCACACCACAGTGACTGAGCTCAGGTCGTTTCTGGGGTTTTGCTCCTACTACAGAAGGTTTTTGATGGGGTTTGCAAAAATCGACAAAGCCATTGAATGAACTCCTGAAGACCGAAGGAGAAGAAGATGAGTCAGGGCCCAGGAAACCAGGGGAGTCTATAGAAGACCAGTGGACTGCGAGCTGTGAGGAGGCTTTCACCAGATTGAAGGAGAGCCTGACCACTGCCCCCGTCTTGGCTTATGCGGACACCAGAAAGCCGTATGAACTACATGTGGATGCCAGTCATGATGGTCTGGGGGGAGTGCTGTATCAGGAGCATGATGACCAACTGAGGCCCGTTGCTTATGTGAGCAGAAGTTTGACCCCAGCCGAAAAGAATTACCCCACCCACAAGCTGGAATTCTTGGCCTTGAAATGGGCTGTGGTGGATAAGCTGAAGGACTACCTGTATGGAGCTGAGTTTGTGGTAAAGACAGACAATAACCCGCTCACCTACCTCCTGACTACAGCCAAACTGGATGCCACCGTTGGCTAGCAGCTCTCTCAGGATTCACTTTCAGTCTAAAGTACAGACCTGAGACTGGAAACAGAGACGCTGATGCCTTATCCAGAAGGTCCCATGCTCCCACTAATCCTACGGAAGACTGGACTCGGCTGGCCCCAGAGGGAGTGTGAGCCTTGTGCCAGGGAGCAGAGTTCCAGACAAGTGGAAGGTCCAGAGCCGAAGAAATAGGAGTCACGGTTGTTGGAGTACCCAAGTATTACTGTGATGTGACCCAGATTGGAGAAGAGAATCTACCCAAACTCTCAAAGAAGGATCTGAGAAGAGATCAAATGGAAGACCCGCTGGGGAGATTGGCTCTGGAAGCATTGGAAAGCCAAGACCCAGACTTACTTCTGAAGGACCCCTCAAAGGAGGCTCGTCTATTAAGAAGAGAATTGGACTGGTTACAAATGTATCAAGGGGTGGTCTACCGAAGGGGCCCCTCTGATGATTTGGAGGATAAGTGGCAACTGTTTCTGCCAGAGAAACACCGGAAGACTGTTCTGACCGCTTTGCATGATGATCATGGCCACCTGGGGTCGGAAAGAACCTTTCAGCTCATAAGGAACAGATTTTACTGGCCCTGTATGCGGGTTGAAGTGGAGGAATATTGTCACTCATGTGCAAGATGCATACAAAGAAAGACTGCCTCATCAAGCTGCCCCAATGGGCCACCTACAAAGTCAAGGGCCCTTGGATCTGGTATGCATTGATTTTCTTTGTCTGGAACCTGATTTGAGTGGACATGGGAATGTTCTGGTGATAACCGACCATTTCACTAGATACGCTCAGGCATTTCCAACCAAAGACCAGAAGGCCTCCACAGTGTCTAAGGTTCTTGTGGAAAAGTTCTTTGTACACTACGGACTACCTTAATGCCTCCACTCAGACCAGGGAAGGGATTTCGAAAGCAGACTGATTCGGAAACTGTTAGATTCACTGGGTATAAAGAAGTCCCGAACTACCCCATACCACCCACAAGGGGATGCCCAACCTGAACGATTCAATCGGACATTATTGAATATGCTGGGGACATTGAGTAGTGAGAAGAAGCAGCACTGGAGCAAGCATGTGTCCGCCATTGTTCATGCATACAATAGTATGACTAGTGATGCTACTGGGTATTCCCCATACAGACTGATGTTCGGCAGGGAAGCAAGACTACCGGTAGATTTGGCTTTTGGCACTTCAATAGATCATACCTCAGCAGCTTCTCACAAGGGATATGTGGATCGGTTGCGACAGAGTCTAAGACTGGCGTATGAGAAGGCCCAGGCAACTTCCAATCAAAAAAGAGCCAGGAATTAGCAGAGTTATGATCTCAAGGTCCGAATTCATGACCTACAGCCAGGAGACCGGGTGCTGTTGCGGAACTTAGGCATTCCAGGGAAGCATAAGCTGGCCGACCGGTGGAGATCACAACCATATGTAATCTGTAAACAATTGCTAGGTCTACCAGTGTATCAACTCAAACCAGAAGGGAGTGTGGGGCCGTTTGAAGACATGGCACCGGAATCACTTGCTGCCCCTCTCCGAAGCAGTTTGTTTGCCCCATACCTCGGATCCTTCTGAGCCCATTTCAGTCTCTAACACCCCTAAACCTGTCACCAGATCTCAAACAACTCTCTCAGGGGAAATGGATGCCCAAGATCAGAGTGAAGATGAGGAATTGGAACTCGATTGGCTATGGTCCTCCCAAGTACCTGAACCCATGACCATG
The DNA here is from genome assembly GCA_029206835.1 of Rana muscosa. Classification (NCBI taxonomy): domain Eukaryota; kingdom Metazoa; phylum Chordata; class Amphibia; order Anura; family Ranidae; genus Rana; species Rana muscosa. The sequence goes on along the minus strand of CM055116.1, from coordinate 1,198,717,339 downwards.
GCCTCTTCATCATCTGAAGTTATCACTGGGGACACTTTAAATGCTGAGGCTGCTGAGTTTGTACCACTTGATACTCTCACTGAAGAATGGGAGGATGCTCTGGACTCTTTTCCAGTAGAGGACCCCAGGGATTCCTTGTATCTCTCTGCACCTGAATTAGATGCCCCTGGACCAGCGGAACCCAATACACCTGACTTAATAGAGGGAGAATTGGAAGGACCCACTGCAATTGAGACCCTGGCTCCTAGGGAGCAAAGAGAGAGAAGGGCCATCCACCCCCCAAGAAGACTGACCTACACTCAAATGGGGAGTGCTCGGAAGAGACTGTTGTTACAGCAAGAAGGACAGTAGATAAGCCTGGTCCCTCTACTGTGAATTTAGTAGAGGGCAACCCTAGCTCACTCCCTGGCACAGTTAGACAGGCCACTTCCACTAATGTGACCTGTGGGCAGGACAACCTCTCTCCCAAAGCTTGGTGAGAGGTTCCTCTGCCAGGCTCCTTTGAAGCTGTGAACTGTATTTTGTGTACATATGCTAACAATGATCTTTACTGCTTATCTTTGGGGACCAAAGATTTTAAGTGGGGGGAGTGTGTAGCGGGGTATCGCTTTAAATGAGTACAAAGACTACTATATCCAGTGTGCAGCGGGACACCCACATTGTATTGCCGGGCGCAAGGTCTGCTGGGGAAGGACTATTTAAGGAGGGAGGAGCAACACGCGGGTCTCTTCGGACACCGCCCTCCTAGCAAGTGGAGTCTACGTTGGGGCATGTTGCTTTGGACTAGGCCGGAGAGCCTGGGCCTAGGGGATCTGGAGAGCTTGCTGATCGTCACTGGAGAACCCAGAGTCGTCTCATCCATCAATCTCCCTCGGATGGTCGAGAGGATCGGAGACTACGGGTATCGTGAGACTGTGTTCCGGAGCACCAACTACTGAAGTCGGTTGTACGGACTGGTCCGGTCGGGTGAGAGAGCACTTGCTCAGTATACTTTGACTACCTTTTAGGCCCAGTATCCTTTGGTCAGGGCCCACCGTTACCGGAGTGTTACATTGCACCCCAGAGGAACAGTGTGTTGTGCAGCCGGAGTTAAGTTGTCTTATTGCTTGCTGAGTAACTAACAATTTAATACCGTTGGATTAAAAATAACCTACAAAGTGCACCACCATTGCTAGCGAAGATCCTTCTCAACGAATTAACTGTGTGTGAATTAGTCAGGCCTGACTGTTCAGCAGGGAGACATTGTTTGGGCGCCATATTGGCCACGAGGGGAAAGCTCGTGAGCGTAGTTTATTAAGAGACATTCAGTGCGCATAAGACTGTTAGAATATAGTACTTGTTATTTGCTTGACTTTTGATATTGCAGGGCCCTGCATAGATAAATGTACCATTGTCTAACCTTATATTTCCATAGTTGCCAACAGTCCCGAATTTCCCGGGACAAGCACGATTTTTGGACCCTTGTCCCGAATTGGGCTTGTCCCGATTCGGGACAAGCCCAATTCTTTTTGTCCCGTTTTGTCCCGGTAAATTCGGGAATGCTTTAGGCTAAAAACGGCAGCGGCTACACAAAAATGGCCGCTGCCGCCGCCATGATTGTTTACTGTTTCCCCTTGTGTTCAGTGCAGAGACAGCCAATCGGCTTCTCTCTTCAGTGTACAAATATAAATATTCTATTGTACACTGAAGGCTATTGGCTGCAGGGATTGGCGACTCCTCCCCGCTCTCCACTGAACACAAGGAAGCATGCTTCACCCGCCACCGCCGCCGCTGCTAACGACCCTCCGCCCGGCCCCCGTGTGTCCGACGAGGAGCGTGGACACTGATGGAAGGACCGGGGCTCCGCTGGCTGGGGACACTGACGCCTATCAGCACCTGCCGCTGCCAACAACCCTCCACCCCGCCCCGTGTGTCCGACGAGTGGGGACACTGATGGAAAGACCGGGGCTCCGCTGGCTGGGGACACTGTGATGGTCCTGGCTCACTCCATTTGGCAGACCCCTCGGACCACCAGCACATCCTCACGCACCGCAGGTACCGTACTATTGCAGTGTAGTGTAGAAATTAGTGTGGCGGGGTAATCAGTGTAGTGTAGTGGGTGGTGGGGTAATCAGTGTAGTGGGTGGCGGGTTAATCAGTGTAGTGTAGTGGGTGGTGGGGTAAGCAGTGTAGTGGGTGGCGGGGTAATCAGTGTAGTGGGTGGCGGGGTAATCAGTGTAGTGGGTGGCGGGGTAATCAGTGTAGTGGGTGGCGGGGTAATCAGTGTAGTGGGTGGCGGGGTAATCAGTGTAGTGGGTAATGGGGTAATCAGTGTAGTGGGTGGCGGGGTAATCAGTGTAGTGTAGTGGGTGGCGGGGTAATCAGTGTAGTGGGTGGCGGGTTATCAGTGTAGTGGGTGGCGGGGTAATCAGAGTAGTGTAGTGTAGTGGGTGGCGGGGTAATCAGTGTAGTGTAGTGGATGGCGGGGTAATCAGTGTAGTGTAGTGGGTGGCGGGGTAATCAGTGTAGTGTAGTGGGTGGCGGGGTAATCAGTGTAGTGTAGTGGGTGGTGGGGTAATCAGTGTAGTGGGTGGCGGAGTAATCAGAGTAGTGTCGTTTAGTGGGTGGTGTGGTAATCAGTGTAGTGTAGTGGGTGGCGGGGTAATCAGTGTAGTGTAGTGGGTGGTGGGGTAATCAGTGTAGTGTAGTGGGTGGCGGGGTAATCAGTGTAGTGTAGTGGGTGGCGGGGTAATCAGTGTAGTGTAGTGGGTGGCGGGGTAATCAGTGTAGTGTAGTGGGTGGTGGGGTAATCAGTGTAGTGGGTGGCGGAGTAATCAGAGTAGTGTCGTTTAGTGGGTGGTGTGGTAATCAGTGTAGTGTAGTGGGTGGCGGGGTAATCAGTGTAGTGTAGTGGGTGGTGGGGTAATCAGTGTAGTGTAGTGGGTGGTGGGGTAATCAGTGTAGTGTAGTGGGTGGTGGGGTAATCAGTGTAGTGTAGTGGGTTGTGGGGTAATCAGTGTAGTGGGTGGCAGGGTAATCAGTGTAGTGTAGTGAGTGGTGGGGTAATCAGTGTAGTGGGTGGTGGGGTAATCAGTGTAGTGTAGTGGGTGGCGGGGTAATCGGGGAAGTGGGTGGCGGGGTAATCAGTGTAGTGCATAGTTGCCAAACAGTCCCGAATTTCCCGGGACAATCATGATTTTTGGACGCTTGTCCACAAGTGTGGAGGGGGCTCTGCTGGGGAGGCACCTGATGCAAGGACGGACTGCTGGGGAGGCACCTGATGCAAGGACGGACTGCTGGGGAGGCACCTGATGCAAGGACGGACTGCTGGGGAGGCAACTGATGCAAGGACAGACTCTGCTGGGGAAGAACCTGATGCAAGGACGGACTGCTGGGGAGGCACCTGATGCAAGGACGGACTGCTGGGGAGGCCATCTGGTGGCAGGCGACGTGGCAGGTGACACGCTCAGGGCTTCCACTGATTCGGCATTATGGTGAGTTGAATGATTTAATTTTATATTACAATGTAATAATAGAAATAATGCGCTTCAATCACCCTGACACCATAACAACCATGGTGCCGGGATGATTGAAGCGCCAACAACAGGTGTTTTGGAGTATCTTTATCTGCCAATTTTGTTAAACTTTCTGGAATACACATTTCTATTGTGGTGTAGGATCTGGCTTCTTTCTTTCTTTCTTTCTTTCTTTCTTTCCTTCCTTCCTTCATCTCGGACTCTAACCACACCCTTCTGAGCCACGCCCATTTAAGCCACACCCACTATCGCGTGGAAACCACAACCATTTTTCATTACAGTGTGACACGCCTACAAACGAATGCCCCACCCCCTAATTATAGCAAGGCTCCGCCTCAATGCAAAAAGGTGTCCCGGATTTTTTTTTTGCAATGTTGGCAACTATGTATTTCTACTCAGTAAAAGTATTTGTGGTTAAGCAAACAAGTGTGTGGCGTACTGTTTATCCCAGCTGAAGCAGTCAGCTCAGGTAATTTGATATTAACTATTGTGTATGCTCTATTGCGGAGTGGTGATTCCTATAGCCTAGTGGGTTTCACACTTCCATTTGTGCTAGCTGTGCCAAGGGAGGTTAGAGCCAGTTCCTGGGGGTTGACAGAAGTGTGTTACAGGCCCAAAACTATACCTGCAGCCCTCTTAACTGGGGTATTGCTACACACACAACAATAAATGTAATTAAATATTGTTACCTTGTTGTGGTTTTCCAGGTACAGAGCTGCAAAAGACAGAGTCCCACACAAGAAGTAGTTCAACCAAGAGGTAATATGTTTACTTGGTAAAGAAATAGAGATTACACATATGATATTCGACTCAAACAGATCCCTGTGAGAGTCAACTGACATACATATACACAACAGTTCCAGGGTTTCACCTTTAAACGAAGAGACCCGAATTCACTCAACTTAGGGTCTGACCTGAGGAAGTGCACAGTGGAGGAATCTCCCACTATAATGATATCCGCAGTGGGGTACTTCACCAAGTCCAACCCAGCTCACTGAAACAGCACAATGACAATAAAGTAAATGCAAACAGTTGATTTACACGTGCAAGTCCAACAAGCTATCTGGCTCCCCCTGGTGGGCAGCTTTACTGGTGCACGTCCCGCTGTATCAAACCAGTCAGTGAGCTGGACTGATGATTGTTCCTAAAAGTTTCCAGTAATCTTCACTAGCCTTTGTTGGTGCACTTGAGTATTTGTAATCCAACAAAAAGGGTGAAGAAAGCTTGAACACTTAGCATGTGTGGTGCAAGGGCAAAGGGAATGCCGATCCTTCACAAAGCGCTAAATCACTCCTGAATATAGCGTGTCTCCGCTTAAGGCACTGCAGTTTCCAGCAAGTATAAGTAAAACTATAGAAGTCACCTTCCTGCGACACAGTTAGTTATGTTGGTGGGCAGGTGCCCTCTCACCACATGAGGTCTTGCCTCGCTGGTATTCTCCGACTGAGCCCTCTTAGTTCTCAGCCTCCGGACGAGTTGTGGTCACTGGTCCTCCGCTTAGCCGCTCACAAGGCATCGGTGGATAGGTGACTCTGGATGCTCGGGAGCGTAGAGCGGTCCCTCTCCCTGGTTCGATCAGCAGGGCTGTGACAGGAATCCCTCCGTCAGGCGATCCGGCCTCCATCACTTTAGGTCCAGGCTTCTCCGGCCTGAGCACCCTCGCTGCAGGCCTCTTGCAAGATGGCGTCCCAAGAGAGCGTGCTGAGGCCTTACTAGTCTGTTATATCACATCCCCCAGCAGGGTGTGCGGTGGCGCACTGCATTCTGGTAGCACAGTTGCAGTGTGGGTTTGTAGTTCTCCCTGTGTACCAGTCTATGGGGCCGTTTGGTGTGAGAACTTCATGTCCCAGAATCCATTGCTGCTCTCCTCAGTTATGTACAATCTTCTCCATTGGCTGTTAATTGGTTTTCCTCTCCCGCCATAGGAACACAATAGAGGTCACTCAATCCAGAGCTGTGTGTGTGTGTCAGCTCATATTACACTACCTCAAGTCTGTGAAAACAGGAAGGAGGAGGGGTGGAAATAAACCCAGACATGGCAGGCAACTTTTCCCCTAACTGAAGCTGGAAAGCCTGTGTACATTGTTCTGGCAAACTTGGAGGGATCTGCGGGTTATATTGTGAGACACCCGCTACACAAGTAACATGTTAACCACTTAAAGACCGGCCGTCGTCGTTTGAGGGCGGCACAATGGCTTTCTTGCGCAAATCGCCATATGTGTACGGCGGCTTGCGCAGGCTCAGATGTGGGCGGGTGCGCGCCGGTGCACGTTCGCTCCTGATGCACGCTGCGGGAGTGTGCCCGCGGGTCAAGAGGACTCAACATTGTCTGGCCGCACGCAATTGCCTTGTACACAGGCAGAACGGGGAAATGCCTATGTAAACATAGGCATTTCCTCGTTCTGACAGGTGACATGACAGAGATCCACTGTTCCCAGTGATCAGGAACAGTGATCTCTGTCATGTCCCAGTAAGCTAGGGTGACCAGACATCCCCGGTTTCTGGGGACAGTCCCCGGATTGAGAAAAAATTCTGAATTACACCCCCCCCTGCTCCTACTAGCTTAGGGGGGGGTGTATTTTTTTCCATTATCTGTGCCGCTTTCTGATGGTCATGTGCTGGTCGGAGCGGAGGGAATATTTCTTCAGTTTTGGGTGCATGCCCATTCAGCTCCGCTCGCATGTTCTTCTGCCTTGGCTCAAGTCCCAGCCAGCCGCCTGCCTGTTCATCACCCTGCCTTACCTGGCGGAGTGATCTTCCTCCACTCCCCACCCAGTAGTAGCCGGGCCCGGAGAGTAAGACTTAACAAGCTGTGAGGCGGGCAGCGGCGGCGACGGGCATAGAGTCGCTGACTGCTGCCATTACTAGTAAAAAAAAAAAAATGTCCCCGGATTTCATTTTAAAAATCTGGTCAGTGACATTTACACAGTAATCAGTGGCTATTTGTTAGCACTGATCGCTGTATAAGTGACAATGGTCCCAAAAAAGTGTCAAAAGTGTGCGATCTGTCCATTGCAATGTCGCAGTCCCGATAAAAATCGCAGATCACCGCCATTACTAGTAAAAAAATAAAATAAAAATGCCATAAATCTATTCCCTATTTTGTAGACGTTATAAGTTTTGCGCAAAGTAATCAATATACGCTTATTGCAATTTTTTTTTACCAAAAATATGTAGAAAAATACATATCGGCCTAAACTGATTCAGAAATTTGCTTTAAAAAAAATAAACGTGGGATATTTATTATAGCAAAAAGTAAAAAAAAAATTTTTTTTTCAAAATTGTTGCTCTTTTTTTGTTTGTAACCGCAGAGGTGATCAAAAAGCTCTATTTGTGGGAAAAAAAGGACATCAATTTTGTTTGGGTGCAACTTTGCATGACCGTGCAATTGTCAGTTAAAGCGACGCAGTGCCAAATCACAAAAAATGCTTTGGTCATTAACCACTTCCGGACCGCCCGCTGTCGTTTTACGTCGGTAGGTTGAAGAGGAATACCGTTGTTATGGTAGCAGCTAGCTGTCATAACCCCGGTATCCTCTTCTTCAGCGGGCTGTCTGCTTTCCAATAAAAGTGGTCTCTGCGGTGGATTCGCCACAAAATCCCTTTTTATCTGCGGCGGAAGAGGGGCCCCCCTCCCGCCGCGCTCCAGTGCCCTCCGCCGATTACCGGAGCCGTCGGCGGAGGCGATCGCGTCCTCTTGCTGGCGTGGTATGGAGACGAGTGAGGGGAAGATGGCCCCCACCCATCTCCATATCATTGCAGGGCGGAAGCGACATCAATACATTACTTCCGCCATAGCTCTTAAAGAGAATTTTTTTTTTTTTTCAAATTACATTAAATTGTATTTTTTTTTATTTTTTTGCATTTTAGTGTAAATATGAGATCTGAGGTCTTTTTGACCCCAGATCTCATATTTAAGAGGCCCTGTCATGCTTTTTTTCTATTACAAGGGATGTTTACATTCCTTGTAATAGGAATAAGAGTGACACAATTTAGTTTTTTCCCGCCGAGCTTGCGTGCCGAAGCGAACACATACGCGAGCAGCGCCCGCATATGAAAACAGTGTTTAAACCACACATGTGAGGTATCACCACGATCGTTAGAGCAAGAGCAATAATTCTATCCCTGGACCTCCTCTGTAACTCAAAACATGCATCCTGTAGAATATTTTAACCACTTGCCGACTGTGTCACGCAGATATACTGCGGCACAATGGCTCTCCTGGGCGAAATCCCATACGGGTACGTCCTTCCCCCGTTTTCGGCCATCAGAGGGAACGTGCCCGCTGCACGGCGGGGGACCCAATGTGCGTGGCTGATCGCGTGCACGAGCACCAGCACAGGGATTTGTGTAAACACACAAATTCCTGTGCTGTCAGAGGAGAGGAGCCATATTGCTTCTTCCTACGAATCAGTCACTCACATCCCCCACAGTTAGAACATGCTGAGGGAACACACACTTAACCCCTTGATCGCCCCTAAGGTTAACCCCTTCCCTGACAGTGACATTTACACAGTAATCAGTGCATTTTTATAGCACCGATCGCTGTATAAATGCCAATGTCCCAAAAAAGTGTCAAAAGTCTCCGATCTGTCCGTCGCACTGTCGCAGTACCGCTAAAAATAGCAGATCACCGGCATTACTAGTAAAAATAATAATAATAATAAAAATGCCATAAAAATGCCATAAATCTTTCCCATAGTTTGCAGACGCTATAACTTTTGCGCAAACCAATCAATATACGTTTATTGCGATTTTTTTTTTTATACCAAAAATATGTAGAAGAATATATATTGGCCTAAACTGATGAAGAAATTTGTTTTTGTTTTTTAAACTTTTGGGGATATGTATTATAGCAAAAAGTAAAAAATATATTTTTTTTTTCAAAATTGTCGCTCTTTTTTTGTTTACAGCACAAAAAATAAAAACCGCAGAGGTGACCAAATATTACCAAAAGAAAGCCATATTTGTGGGAAAAAAAACCAACATCAATTTTGTTTGGGTACAACGTTGCACGACTGCGCAATTGTCAGTTAAGGCGACGCAGTGCAGTATCGCAAAAAATGGCCTGGTCATTAAGGGCGGAAATCTTCCGGGGCTGAAGTGTTTAATACTGCTTTAAGGTCACTCATTTTTTTAGGCACTGATGTATATTTATTTCGGTATTGGTTATTTTTGTACATGATATGTAGTGATATATAGCATTAATAATGAATATTAAGGGATTTGAGCACTGCACATGTTTATTTTATATACTCACCTCTATGCTGTAGCTGTCATTACCCACTGGAATAATGTGCTGAAACACTTACACCTCCCCATTGGCATAATGGTATTTAAGATTTGGGACTCTTCCAATATTGGGGCCACAGTAGCAGCAGTACACCCTATGCTCACCTATTAAAAAAAGGCAATTTTTAGTAACCCAACACTGATATTTCAGTATTTGGAAGATGTTGGTGAGTTAAAACACGTGACCAATTCATATATCTCTTGAGAGCTCTACTGGTCAGAAATCTGTACTTGAGTTCCTGAGTCTTTACACCAGCTGTAACTAATATGAGGGATTGTTGTTGTTTTTTTTTTTTTATGTTATGTAGTGGGGTATCGTTTACCCGCAAACTACAGTTCCCAGCACGCTTTGCGGCACCCAGGGTGCAATTCCCCGTGCAAGGACTGCTGGGGTGGACTTTAAAAGGGAGAGGCGGAGCCTCTTTCTTTCTCTTTGGACGCCACCCTCCCAGCAAGAGGATCCCTGCACTTACCTGCTGCGCGAGCAAAGCCTGAAGCCTGGGCCTTGCCTTAGATCCAGAGAGACTTCCGCTCCACCGAGGAGCCTGCGGAGCATCCGATCCACCTGAGGTGCTATCATCAGGAGGACCAAAGACCCGGGCATCGTGGGCACTGTGAAGCGACTCACAGTAGCGGAGGTACCGGACAGGAATCGGTCTGGTCGGGTGAGAGAGCGCCAGCTCAGAACCGTATCGAATTAACTTTGTTTGCCTATTAACTTTGCTTAGGCCCATCAGTGATTACAGTTATATTCTAGGGAGACTGTCTGCTGAACTGAGTTTACTAGTCTCTCCAGCTTTACTAAGTTAGCGATCATCGCTACCCCTTTGGATTACAGTTTGTTCTTTATGTGCACCACCGAGTTTTGCTAGCGAAGATTCTTCAACAAACTATACCCCAAGTTATAGTCAGGCCTGACTGGGTAGTATAGGACATTGCTGGGCACCATTTTTTTTTTGCTCACGAGGGAGGATAGCTGCAGCGGGGTTATTATACTGTCATTGCATTGCTGAATGTTATACCCTTTTGATGTGTATACCTATTGTAACGGCACCCCAAGTATGAAAGGAGTTAACGCCGTTTAGGATATTCCCTCTCTGGACACACATCCACTGCCGATCCTCCACAGTCAGGCGACCGCTTCCCATAGGATTAATCCTTCCAAACATACGAGACAAACACTCTGTATGAAGTTTCCAACTGGACTGACCATCTTTAATGACAAACTCCCAGTTTTATACACACAGAGAGGAGGTTCTTACATTCTCCTCAGACAATACACCTTTGACCAGACCTAATTTACATGAGCTAATTAACTACAGTGATGACTCAGACACATGACCTTTAGGCTAGCCTCACTGTCTCCCAATACACATATTCTGACATTTCTTAGCTAATCCCTTTACATCTTAAATGACTATGCATGACCTTTATATTCACCAGACTGTCTGTCTGCTTTACAATACACACAAGTACAGAGTTAATTATCACTATTCACAATAAAAGGATCTGTAGCATAGTTGAGATTCATTAACATTACACAAGCAGACAGGTGACACATCAGCATCTCTTAATTAACTTGTTGAGTTCAGAATCAAACAACCAGTACATTTTGTGGATTAATATTACTATCCCAATTTAAAGCAACCCAAGACATTCTTAATGTCCATTATTTCCTGGCTCACCCTGTGCCCAAAGTGACCCCTGTCACACATCTCCCCTTTCGGCAGGAGACTAACACAGGAGGAGACCCCAGATGGGTTGACTCCGAGGTTAGTCCATAGTTCCATTCCTCTAATGCCTGGACAACCCATCAGCATTGCCATTTTGCTTACCGGGTCAGTAGCTGATGGTGACATTGTAAGGTTGCAGGGCGAATAATGGAATTCTGGAACAGTCACTTGCTTTGCTCTCTCAATGGCTCCCAAAACTTGTTGCTGATGCTCTTGGGAGAGGTAAGGCAAAACCTGGGCGTTAATCCCATTTAACCTTTTGACACTTTCAGCCTGTTTGTGCATTTCAATGTTCAAGCAATGGGACATCTCATAATACATGACGTAGTGTCGTTGCATCTCCGATTTCTCCCTGGCCAACTTGTCACATTCCAATTCTAGACTGTGATATTTTCCCTGATCTAAGGTACATGTCGGGGAAGATAGTCTTACCCAGTTCTCAGCTGTAAGCAGGCCGGTTCCAGCAGCATGGGTCTGGGCACAGGTAGTCACTGGGTTGGCTTCAGCGGGGCCCATCGGGGCGTAAGCAGAAACGAGGGGGGCCAAATCATTCCCCAGTAGTACATCCACTGGCAAATCCTTCATCACCCCCACATTCACGTGTCCCGAACCAACCCCCCAATCCAGGTGAACACGGGCAATGGGTAGCCGGAAGATGGTACCTCCCGCTACTCTTACGGCTACAGTGTCTCCGGTGTGTTGGCTCTCTGGGATGAGGTTCTTCTGTAGTAGGGTCATGGTAGCGCCACTATCACGTAGGCCATTGGCTACCGTTCCATTGACCCAGACAGTCTGCCTGTGTTGATGCCTGTTGTCCCAGTTAGCTGCTTGTATTGGATCAGCCTTGTGCAGGACGCTCCAATGTTCTTCCTCCTCAACGCAGTGGGCCGCAGGCATGGATGTGCGGGGGCTCCCCCTTGCTGGCTGTCTCCATGACTGGGACTGTCTCGCTGGATTCAACGGACAGTCTGGCTTTTTGTGCCCTAGCTGTTTACACCAAAAACACCTGATAGGTTGTGAGTAGTCCTGGGAGTTGAACCTGGGCTGCTGAGGATAAGTAGCCGCTGGAGGTGGTGCTGAAGTTGGGTTAGAGGCTGGTAAACTGGGCCGAGATAGTGGATAGCGCTCGCTTTCGCCTGAGTCCAGATATTCAACGGCCAAAGTAGCCGCTTGCTGTACAGTCTGTGGTCGCTTATCTCGCACCCAATCCCGTAATACCGGAGGGGTGTGGTTAAAGAACTGTTCTAAGAGTACTAGCTGGGTGATGTCCTCTATGGTATGAGCGTGGCTTCCCTGGAACCAGCCCTTAAGGTCTCGCTGCAGACGATGTGCCCACTCCACGTATGTTATGTGGGTTTGTTTCCGGGGTTCTCGAAACTTAATCCGGCTGGCTTCGGGTGTAATGGCAAATTGGGCTAGCAGAGCTTCTTTTACCCGGTCATAGTCTTTAGCGTCCTCATCCTCCAGGGCCCAATACGCATCCGCCGCTCTGCCCGTTAAATTACTTGCCAGTAAGGCGACCCAATCTTGGGGCAGTACTTCATGTATCTGGCATAGTCTCTCAAAGTCCTGCAGGAACGCTTCAATTTCCTCCTCTCCTTCCTTAAATAGTTTGAACGCCCGAAAGGGCAACTTACGGAAAGGCGCTGCATCTTTAGGTATTGTCTCCGATTGCCGTATTTCCGCCATTCTACGCTCATGTTGCCGTTCTCGTTCTCTCTCTTGTCGCTCCAGTTCTCTCTCTTGTCGCTCATCCTGCAGCTGGATGTCTCTAATGGTTTTCTGTATGGCGGTCTCTGATGGGTTAGCCCCATATAATGCCAACCGCTCTCGAACTCGTTGCTGAAACAAGTCTTCAACTGACCGGGGTTCTGCATCACCATCCCTCTGATCCATCTCGGCTAGCTCCCTGATCAAGGTGGCCTTGTTCTTTGTCCCACCGATCCCTCCACGGCTCTTAAGTAAGTCTTTTAGCGTGGCTTTCCTGCAGGCTGCATAGCTGGTCATTCACTGTGGTGGTTTGGAGTGTCCCAGTAACTGGAGGGAAAATCCCACTGCTGCCAACCAATGTAACGGCACCCCAAGTATGAAAGGGGTTAAGGCCGTTTAGGATATTCCCTCTCTGGACACACATCCACTGCCGATCCTCCACAGTCAGTCGACCGCTTCCCATAGGATTAATCCTTCCAAACATACGAGACAAATACTCTGTATGAAGTTTCCAACTGAAATGACCATCTTTAATGACAAACTCCCAGTTTTATACACACAGAGAGGAGGTTCTTACATTCTCCTCAGACAATACACCTTTGACCAGACCTAATTTACATTAGCTAATTAACTACAGTGATGATTCAGACACATGACCTTTAGGCTAGCCTCACTGTCTCCCAATACACATATTCTGACATCTCTTAGCTAATCCCTTTACATCTTAAATGACTATGCATGACCTTTATATTCACCAGACTGTCTGTCTGCTTTACAATACACACAAGTACAGAGTTAATTATCACTATTCACAATAAAAGGATCTGTAGCATAGTTGAGATTCATTAACATTACACAAGCAGACAGGTGACACATCAGCATCTCTTAATTAACTTGTTGAGTTCAGAATCAAACAACCAGTACATTTTGTGGATTAATATTACTATCCCAATTTAAAGCAACCCAAGACATTCTTAATGTCCATTATTTCCTGGCTCACCCTGTGCCCAAAGTGACCCCTGTCACACATCTCCCCTTTCGGCAGGAGACTAACACAGGAGGAGACCCCAGATGGGTTGACTCCGAGGTTAGTCCATAGTTCCATTCCTCTAATGCCTGGACAACCCATCAGCATTGCCATTTTGCTTACCGGGTCAGTAGCTGATGGTGACATTGTAAGGTTGCAGGGCGAATAATGGAATTCTGGAACAGTCACTTGCTTTGCTCTCTCAATGGCTCCCAAAACTTGTTGCTGATGCTCTTGGGAGAGGTAAGGCAAAACCTGGGCGTTAATCCCATTTAACCTTTTGACACTTTCAGCCTGTTTGTGCATTTCAATGTTCAAGCAATGGGACATCTCATAATACATGACGTAGTGTCGTTGCATCTCCGATTTCTCCCTGGCCAACTTGTCACATTCCAATTCTAGACTGTGATATTTTCCCTGATCTAAGGTACATGTCGGGGAAGATAGTCTTACCCAGTTCTCAGCTGTAAGCAGGCCGGTTCCAGCAGCATGGGTCTGGGCACAGGTAGTCACTGGGTTGGCTTCAGCGGGGCCCATCGGGGCGTAAGCAGAAACGAGGGGGGCCAAATCATTCCCCAGTAGTACATCCACTGGCAAATCCTTCATCACCCCCACATTCACGTGTCCCGAACCAACCCCCCAATCCAGGTGAACACGGGCAATGGGTAGCCGGAAGATGGTACCTCCCGCTACTCTTACGGCTACAGTGTCTCCGGTGTGTTGGCTCTCTGGGATGAGGTTCTTCTGTAGTAGGGTCATGGTAGCGCCACTATCACGTAGGCCATTGGCTACCGTTCCATTGACCCAGACAGTCTGCCTGTGTTGATGCCTGTTGTCCCAGTTAGCTGCTTGTATTGGATCAGCCTTGTGCAGGACGCTCCAATGTTCTTCCTCCTCAACGCAGTGGGCCGCAGGCATGGATGTGCGGGGGCTCCCCCTTGCTGGCTGTCTCCATGACTGGGACTGTCTCGCTGGATTCAACGGACAGTCTGGCTTTTTGTGCCCTAGCTGTTTACACCAAAAACACCTGATAGGTTGTGAGTAGTCCTGGGAGTTGAACCTGGGCTGCTGAGGATAAGTAGCCGCTGGAGGTGGTGCTGAAGTTGGGTTAGAGGCTGGTAAACTGGGCCGAGATAGTGGATAGCGCTCGCTTTCGCCTGAGTCCAGATATTCAACGGCCAAAGTAGCCGCTTGCTGTACAGTCTGTGGTCGCTTATCTCGCACCCAATCCCGTAATACCGGAGGGGTGTGGTTAAAGAACTGTTCTAAGAGTACTAGCTGGGTGATGTCCTCTATGGTATGAGCGTGGCTTCCCTGGAACCAGCCCTTAAGGTCTCGCTGCAGACGATGTGCCCACTCCACGTATGTTATGTGGGTTTGTTTCCGGGGTTCTCGAAACTTAATCCGGCTGGCTTCGGGTGTAATGGCAAATTGGGCTAGCAGAGCTTCTTTTACCCGGTCATAGTCTTTAGCGTCCTCATCCTCCAGGGCCCAATACGCATCCGCCGCTCTGCCCGTTAAATTACTTGCCAGTAAGGCGACCCAATCTTGGGGCAGTACTTCATGTATCTGGCATAGTCTCTCAAAGTCCTGCAGGAACGCTTCAATTTCCTCCTCTCCTTCCTTAAATAGTTTGAACGCCCGAAAGGGCAACTTACGGAAAGGCGCTGCATCTTTAGGTATTGTCTCCGATTGCCGTATTTCCGCCATTCTACGCTCATGTTGCCGTTCTCGTTCCCTCTCTTGTCGCTCCAGTTCTCTCTCTTGTCGCTCATCCTGCAGCTGGATGTCTCTAATGGTTTTCTGTATGGCGGTCTCTGATGGGTTAGCCCCATATAATGCCAACCGCTCTCGAACTCGTTGCTGAAACAAGTCTTCAACTGACCGGGGTCCTGCATCACCATCCCTCTGATCCATCTCGGCTAGCTCCCTGATCAAGGTGGCCTTGTTCTTTGTCCCACCGATCCCTCCACGGCTCTTAAGTAAGTCTTTTAGCGTGGCTTTCCTGCAGGCTGCATAGCTGGTCATTCACTGTGGTGGTTTGGAGTGTCCCAGTAACTGGAGGGAAAATCCCACTGCTGCCAACCAATGTAACGGCACCCCAAGTATGAAAGGGGTTAAGGCCGTTTAGGATATTCCTTCTCTGGACACACATCCACTGCCGATCCTCCACAGTCAGTCGACCGCTTCCCATAGGATTAATCCTTCCAAACATACGAGACAAATACTCTGTATGAAGTTTCCAACTGAAATGACCATCTTTAATGACAAACTCCCAGTTTTATACACACAGAGAGGAGGTTCTTACATTCTCCTCAGACAATACACCTTTGACCAGACCTAATTTACATTAGCTAATTAACTACAGTGATGACTCAGACACATGACCTTTAGGCTAGCCTCACTGTCTCCCAATACACATATTCTGACATCTCTTAGCTAATCCCTTTACATCTTAAATGACTATGCATGACCTTTATATTCACCAGACTGTCTGTCTGCTTTACAATACACACAAGTACAGAGTTAATTATCACTATTCACAATGAAAGGATCTGTAGCATAGTTGAGATTCATTAACATTACACAAGCAGACAGGTGACACATCAGCATCTCTTAATTAACTTGTTGAGTTCAGAATCAAACAACCAGTAAATTTTGTGGATTAATATTACTATCCCAATTTAAAGCAATCCAAGACATTCTTAATGTCCATTATTTCCTGGCTCACCCTGTGCCCAAAGTGACCCCTGTCACACCTATATTGCAGGGATCTGCATGAGACACTGTATAATAATTACCCTTTATATTTTTACCAATAGTAAAAAGTTATAGTTAAGTAATTTGGTTGTCAATGTCAATTACTGTGCTGGGCTATAAAGGGGTTGTGCCATATAACAGTATAGATATAGTACAGTTATACCACCTTTCCCCTTTCCTAACTGTGCCACGAGAGGTTAGAGCCAATTGCCAGGGGTTGACAGCGGTGCACTACAAGGCCCAAAACAAACAAGCAGCCCTCTTAAACTGAGGGTACCGCTATAGTTATATATAGCGGGTATTTAAATTTGGGGGGAAGCATCTGGGTTATTTAACCCAGATGTACTAATTGTTAGGGAGTCTGAGAATCCCTTTTGTGTTTCTTGGAGGACTCTGGTGGTGCAAGGTTCCCTGTGGCCTGCAGGTGGCGGTGTTGCCCTGGGCCGGAGTTGAACCTGCACCGCAAGACTGTACCTTTTTGTCCTCTCCTGGCGCAGGTACAGCGGGGCGGGGAACCCGCTGTGACGCAAAGGGAGAGGAGATAAAAGGGGCGGACGCCCCCTGACCTCAGGGTTCAGAGTTGGAGGACACGGCCGCGCCCAGGCACCTTCAGCCTGGGTGCTGGCGTTCCGGAGTTTCGGGCCCAGGTGCCCTTGACCTGGCCAGAGCGAGGGATGGAGTCCATCCCAGGCACCTTAAGCCTGGGGTGAGGTACTACAGCCGGGGCCTGGGACCCAGTAACTTCGACTGGGTTCCGTGAGGGTGGAGGAGTCCGAGGGGCCCTAAGGTGTTGGGACCCGTATCTGAGGCGAGGAGGCCGGGGAGTGTAACCCTTCCGAACAGCCCGGTACAACATTAATCCGGTGACGGCGGGGCCTCTGGTAACTCCCTTGGAGGGATGTCTTCCCCCTGACAGGGGCTGCAACGTAGTGAAGGTAACTCCAGTTCCTGTTCACAAGAGTCGCTGGAAGAGACTCTGTACCAAAAGTCCATTTTACAGCCACTGTGCTTACCAACCGTTGGTGAAACCTCAACGGTTTAGTTTCTTTAAGGATTGTGCCTTGACCTGCTCCCCACCAATATTGAACTGTTCTATGGGTCTCAAACTGTCTGCTCGCAAAGGACTATTTGTTTGCCGCTATGGAATAAATACGCGTTGGACCTTTTTCAGTGTGTGGTATTCCAATTACTGGGAGCAAAGGGGGGTTATCAGCAGAACAGACCTGGCTCTGAACGTATACACAGGCCCGAAAGTAATCTGATGCTGGCCTTCACCTCTACATGCTGTAATCTAGAGGACATGGGCCATGGCGCACCTCGCTCTCCCCTTCAAGGTACCCCTAGACCGAAGCCAAAGTGACTGTTAAAGAAGAGAGAGAGGGTGAGGCCGCTACATATATATTGTGAAGAATTTAACAGGAGGAACATACCAAACAGAGGCCATGCCAAAACAGAGGCCATGCCAAAACAGGAACAGAGACTTACAGGTTACATTGGGGGAATGGCACAGCTTCACCTTAAATGACAGGAGCCAGAGAATTTCTCAGCTATATTTGCAGCCTTCTGGGATACCTTTCAGTCATTTGGGGTACAGCTTTTTTAACACAGAATTTCAGCTAATTAAGGAAGAGTTTAAATATCCAGGTATAAATATCTTTACAAAGTTACACTAGTCCAGTTCCCTGAAGGTAATCCTTCGAAACGCGTCAGCCGGCAGTGGCCCTTGTCATTTCCTCTGTGACCACCTGGAGTTCATCTGTTTTAGACCCATTGCTGCTACTTTGGAGACTATTTACATTGTGAGCCATTCACCTACGATTGTGAGTAGTTTTATTTTTATCTATTTTTAATAAAACATATCCAAAGGATAATGCACTAGGCTGGTGCGCCCTTTTTTTTCTTTTTATCGTTACACTGGTCCTACCATGACCAATGTAACTTTGCATATACTATGCCTGTGGTACCACATTACCACTCGAGTCATCTCCAATAGCTTCTAGTTCAGTGCAGAGTGGCTGTACTGCTGCATTCTGAACACAGGATGTCAGCCACAGAGCACAGGCGCCATTCAGAGATCACTTTGCATTTTCCCAATGATTGCAAAGCGTCCCCTGACTTAACGAGGTGGGGAGGTGGAATAGTGACATCAAACTATCCATCTCATCCAATCACAGTATGCTTTGCATTCACTTAGAAAATGCAAAGCATTCTCTGACTGGTGCCAGAGGCAAGTGGACAATCTCTTGTTTTCAGAATGCAGCAGGGCAGCTGCTCGGCACAGGACCCGGAAGCAAGTTGACACGAGCCCGGAAGCAAGTGGAGATTACTGGAGTAGTGGTGACTACCACAGTGATTTTTAGTTTCCAGAGGGATCCCATGGGTATGGTATATGCATGATAATATTGGTCCAAGCTGGACCAGTGTAATTATGTAAAATATATAAAATTCTTCTTTAAGTTGGGCATAATGGAAGTGCCCAAAGTCTTCTAGCACGTGTGTAGTCTTCCATGCCAGGAATTCTTCTTTAAGTTGGTCATAATGGAAGAGCCCAAACTCTTCTAGCATGTATGTAGTTTTCCGTGCCTAGAAATCTTCTTTAAGTTGGCCTAATGGAAGTGTTTAGACTCTTCTAGCACGTGTGTAGCCTTCCATACCTGGAATTCTTCTTTAAGTTGGGCATAATGGAAGTGCCCAAACTCTTCTAACATGTGTGTAGTCTTCCATGCCTGTAATTCTTCTTCAAGTTGGCCATAATGGAAGTGCCCAAACTCTTCTAACATGTGTGTAGTCTTTCATGCCTGTAATTCTTCTTCAAGTTGGCCATAATGGAAGTGCCCAAACTCTTCTAGTACGTGTAGTTTTCCATGCCTGGAATTCTTCTTCAAGTTGGCCATAATGGAAGTGCCCAAACTCTTCTAGCACGTGTGTAGTCTTCCATGCCTGGAATTCTTCTTTAAGTTGGCCAAATGGAAGTGCTCAGAATCTTTTGGTACGTGTGCAGCCCTCCATACCTGGAATTCTTCTTTAAGTTGGCCATAATGGAAGTGCCAAACTCTTCTAGGACTAGTCTTAAGCCCCGTACACACGGTCGGACTTTTGGCCAACAAACTTCATTTTGAGAAAGTTGGACCAACAATCCGACCGTGTGTACTCTCCATCGGACAAACTTTTTTTGCTTTTTTCTTGTTTTCATCGGACAAAAGTTGGGTCTGCAAACGGACAAACTTTTGCCCAACAAAAGTCCGATGGAGCAAAGTCCGACCGTGTGTACAGAAAACCATCTGACTTTTGTCCGATGGACAAAACAACTAATGTTAAAATCAACCAACAATAGCAGAAGTTGACCAAAGGGTGGCGGTAAAGAGCAGAAAAGAGCAGAAAAAACACTTGATGTTGCAAAAAGTTTGGGGAAAGTTTGCAGAAAAGTCCAAGCGTGTGTATGCTATGGGTGTTCCAGACCAACTCCGTTCGGACAAAAAACCACGGAAAAGTCCGATGGAAGTCCGACCGTGTGTACAAGGCTTTAGGTTTTTTTTTTTTTTTTTTTAACAAGAGAAGTCTTAGGGGGTTTAAAATGATAACACTGCAGCTCTGCACAACATATGGAGTGATGGAACTTGCCCACTTTCTTTGATGCGTAATGTGATAATCTCACTTCAAAGCAGCAGTTGTGTTTGCTGTGAGGTTTAACTGGTTAATAAGTTAAAGCCCACATGAACATTACCGCCTTTCTTGTTCTGTTTTCACAGCTGTATCTCTATGACCATTTTATAAATATGAAGTGACAAAATGGTAACAGAGCATTGCAGCCAAACCACCAGCATACAAATCCTCTGACTGGCCTGCTAGAGAAATATTATAATTTTTTTTGCTCCTGCTACTCAGATGACTACAAACCTTAGTCCCTTAGAATGACTTAATTGAGACTATACTGTTGTACCCTTAAAGGAACTTTGACAACTGACCATCATGAGCACCGATTGTTGCTATACAGAGATGTGCAAAGTGATTTTGGCTAAATCAATTTTGACGTTGGCCAAATTTTGCCAAAACAGATGTGCTCCATTTCATTCATTGTGTCTGTTATTTTTCTTTCTGCGAAAAAAGAAAACATAAAAATAATGAGGGGCAATTTTTTCTCTCAGTAGCTATTTAAATCATATTGCATCCTTTAAAAACTGCTCAAAAACACATTCACTATTCATTTTAATGCATTTTGAAAAATAATAATGAAAATGCTGCAAATTTTGGATGAATTAAAAATCTATTTTTTTTTCTTCTTACTGCTCATTTTCACTGCGTGCACATAATGTGTTTTTTTATAATAACACATTTCATATTCAGCCATCAGAATTAAAAGCATTCATATGGTATGGAAGTTGTGTAGATATCTGCCACTGTTTTACTGTATGTACAACCCTTATTCCAAAAACTTGGGATGCTGTATAAAATCTACATTAAAAACAGAATGCAATGATTTGCAAATGTCATAAACTCATATTTTATTCACAATAGAAAATAGAAAACATATCAAATGCTGAGGCTGGGTTCACACTGATACGAAACGACAGTCATACGACTTTCATCCTACTTTGCTCTGCGACATCCATCCTACATTGGTCCTACATCGGTCCTACATCCATCCTACTTGAATGAACAGGATACTACTTTGATCTGACTTTGTAATAGTCTGACTTGTTCTTTGACCAATCAAAACAATCCCAGAGTGAGATAAATTATTTTTACTGCTGCTGTAATCACCATGTCGGATGTCAAAAGTCGGATGGTTAGGACAAGTATCCTACTTTGATCCGACTTCAATGATAGTCAATGGGCTAAAGTAGGATCAAAGTCGGACCAAAGTAGTACAGGGAGCATTTTCAAAGTCGGACCGACTTGTGTCGGACCAGTTAAGACGGCTCCCATAGGGAAATATTGATTTTCACATGTCATGCGACATGAGCTCCCGATGTCGGAGCCAGTGTTGCCAACCGTACGTAGATTTACGTACGGTACGTTAATTTAACCCCTTTTTTGGGGTGTACGTTAATGTCCGCTATGGGCACCGGCGCCCATAAAAAAGATGGCCACGAGCCGGCCATACAACTGCGCATGCGCCGTTCCGAAGCCGGCCGAGCGCAGGAAAACTTATTCACGCTCGGCTGGGCGGCGCACGCGCAGTAATGTGATGGCGCCGCTGGCGCCATTTTTGAATACACCGGCGTGACCACAGCGACTGGTGCGAGCCGCGCGACTCGAGTCCTCAGTCCTGCAGTAGCACTCATCATCATAGGTGCCGGTGGAGGAGCGAGCGGAGCACTGACAGGGTGGAGGACAGAGACAGACTCGAGGTGAGTGAAACTGGGGGGGTCAGTGAGTGAGCCTGGAGCGTGAAGCCGTGCCAATGGTGCCATGCAGGGGATACAGAGACTGATGTGCTCTCTGTCTACCGGCACCATATTACTTCTAGCTAGAAATCATCAGTGTGCTGTGTCCTCCTCTGGCTCCTGTGCACCTTTCCACAGGTCAGGGCAGCACAGTGCTGCCCTGACCTGTGGAGTGGTGAAAGGGGCACAGGAGGAGGACACAGCACACTGATGATGTGGAGAAATAATATGGTGGTGGTCAGAGGAGGAGGCTACTGTGAGGGGGTGAGGAGGGCACCATCATGTCCGCAGAGTGTCTCCGGCACCTCCAATAGTATGTCCGCAGTCTCTGTCCACCTCCTGTAGTATGTCCGCAGTCTCTCCAGTGTCCACCTCCCTGTAGTATGTCCGCAGTCTCTCCAGTGTCCACCTCCCTGTAGTATGTCCGCAGTCTCTCCAGTGTCCACCTCCCTGTAGTATGTCCGCAGTCTCTGTCCACCTCCTGTAGTATGTCCGCAGTCTCTGTCCAGTGTCCACCTCCCTGTAGTATGTCCGCAGTCTCTCCAGTGTCCACCTCCCTGTAGTATGTCCGCAGTCTCTGTCCACCTCCTGTAGTATGTCCGCAGTCTCTGTCCAGTGTCCTCCTCCCTGTAGTATGTCTGCAGTCTCTGTCCACCTCCTGTAGTGTGTCCGCAGTCTCTCCAGTGTCCACCTCCCTGTAGTATGTCCGCAGTCTCTCCAGTGTCCACCTCCCTGTAGTATGTCCGCAGTCTCTCCAGTGTCCACCTCCCTGTAGTATGTCCGCAGTCTCTGTCCACCTCCTGTAGTATGTCCGCAGTCTCTGTCCAGTGTCCACCTCCCTGTAGTATGTCCGCAGTCTCTGTCCAGTGTCCACCTCCCTGTAGTATGTCCGCAGTCTCTCCAGTGTCCACCTCCCTGTAGTATGTCCGCAGTCTCTGTCCCCCTCCTGTAGTGTGTCCGCAGTCTCTGTCCCCCTCCTGTAGTGTGTCCGCAGCCTCTGTCCACCTCCTGTATCGTGTCTGCAGTCTCTGTCTACTTCCTGTATCGTGTACGCAACCTCTGACCATCTCTTGTCATGTCTACAGTCTATGAGGGGATCCTAGAAAGGAGTCAAGAGTGGGAGTGCCGCAGTCTGTCCACCTCCTGTAGTATGTCCGCAGTCTCTGTCCAGTGTCCTCCTCCCTGTAGTATGTCTGCAGTCTCTGTCCACCTCCTGTAGTGTGTCCGCAGTCTCTCCAGTGTCCACCTCCCTGTAGTATGTCCGCAGTCTCTCCAGTGTCCACCTCCCTGTAGTATGTCCGCAGTCTCTCCAGTGTCCACCTCCCTGTAGTATGTCCGCAGTCTCTGTCCACCTCCTGTAGTATGTCCGCAGTCTCTGTCCAGTGTCCACCTCCCTGTAGTATGTCCGCAGTCTCTGTCCAGTGTCCACCTCCCTGTAGTATGTCCGCAGTCTCTCCAGTGTCCACCTCCCTGTAGTATGTCCGCAGTCTCTGTCCACCTCCTGTAGTATGTCCGCAGTCTCTGTCCAGTGTCCTCCTCCCTGTAGTATGTCTGCAGTCTCTGTCCACCTCCTGTAGTGTGTCCGCAGTCTCTCCAGTGTCCACCTCCCTGTAGTATGTCCGCAGTCTCTCCAGTGTCCACCTCCCTGTAGTATGTCCGCAGTCTCTCCAGTGTCCACCTCCCTGTAGTATGTCCGCAGTCTCTGTCCACCTCCTGTAGTATGTCCGCAGTCTCTGTCCAGTGTCCACCTCCCTGTAGTATGTCCGCAGTCTCTGTCCAGTGTCCACCTCCCTGTAGTATGTCCGCAGTCTCTCCAGTGTCCACCTCCCTGTAGTATGTCCGCAGTCTCTGTCCCCCTCCTGTAGTGTGTCTGCAGTCTCTGTCCCCCTCCTGTAGTGTGTCCGCAGCCTCTGTCCACCTCCTGTATCGTGTCTGCAGTCTCTGTCTACTTCCTGTATCGTGTACGCAACCTCTGACCATCTCTTGTCATGTCTACAGTCTATGAGGGGATCCTAGAAAGGAGTCAAGAGTGGGAGTGCCGCCGGGATGGGGGTTACGGCCCGGGAAGAAACAGACGTGTGGACTGGGGAGAGGAGATCAGAGCCACCAAGCTGGAGCCATCTGACTGAGCCCCACACTGTGCACCTGGGAGGAGGTAAGTGACAGTGCCGCCAGGCCATTCTGAGGGGGGGGGTCACTGATGTAAGAAGGTGAATGAATACAATAATGTAAGGGGGCACTGATATAAAGGTTTCCCCCTTATATTAGTACCCCCCTTACCTTAGTGTATTCACTCTGTGGAAGGTGGTCTCTATTCACCAGAGCCCCCCTCCACATCAGAGTTCCCCCTTACATCATGATCTGCAGCATTCCCCTTTACATAAGAGTTCCCTTTCACTGTAAGGGGGATCCCTGCAGACTCTGATGTAAGGGGGAACTCTGTGCTGGCTGGGTTATAGTAACCTGACCTTCATGTGAATTGAGAAATATGTTTTTTTACTTTTGTTTAACTTAAACACATTGATATTAGCATTAGCTGTGTGTTTATAGTTGAAATGTTGATATTTGCACTGTTTAGCACTAAAAACAGTAATTTTAGGTACTAGTTTTGCAGTGTCAGTAAAAAATGCGGCTCTGCCAGTAATCTTCATTATTTTTGCCAGTAAGAAATTGGTGCCGTACAGGATTTTTGGCATCCTTGCCAGTAAATTTCACTTCAGGGGGTTGGCAACACTGGTCGGAGCGTTTGTCGGACCAGTGTGAACCCAGCCTTAACCACTTCCCGCCCGCCAGAAAGTGGTTTCATTATTCTGACTGGGCGTCATATGATGTCCAGGAGGATAAGCCGCTAGCGTGCGCCCGCGGGGGTGCGAAGTGCGGCGATTAGTTTTGTGGTGTGTCAGTCTGACGCACCGCATCTCTGATCTAGGTAAACATGACATAGGCTCTTTACCATGTGATCAGCTGTGTCCAATCACAGCTGATCACAGTGTAAATAGGAAGAGCTGTTTATCGGCTTTTCCTCCTCTCGCACTGACAGGCGCGAGGAGAGGAGAGCCGATCGGCTGCTCTTCTGACAGGGGGGGGGTCTGCACTGATAATCAATGCGCTGATTATCAGCGCAGACCCATCGAGGATGCCCATTTCAGACCACCAGGTGAGCCCACCAGGGGTGCCAATCAGTGGTCATTAGGATGCTGCCATAAGTCTATCCCCTATTTTGTACACGCTATAACCTTTGTGCAAACCAATAAATATACGCTTACTGGGATTTTTTTAAATCAAAAATATGTAGCAGACATATTGGCCTAAACTGATAAGGAAATTAGATAATTTTTTAATTTTTTTATTGGGTATGAATTATAGCAGAAAGTAATAAATATTGTTTTTTTTTATTTTTTTTAAATTGACGTTTTTTTTTGTTTATAGCGCAAAAAATGAAAACCACGGGGGGCTGATCAAATACCATCAAAATAAAGCTCTATTTGTGGGAAAAAAAGGACATCAATTTTATTTGGGTACAGTGTTGCATGACCGCGCAATTGTCAGTTAAAGTAATGCAGTGCCGTATCGCAAAAAATAGCCTGGTCATTAAGGGGGTAAATCCCTCCGTTCCTTAAGTGGTTAAACTGAAGGTAATTTTGAATTTGATGGCAGCAACATGTCTCAAAGAAGTTGGGAAAGAGTAACAAAAAGCTGGGAAAGTAAGTGGTACTAACAAGGAAGAGCTGGGAGAAAATTTTGCAACTAATTACGTTAATTGCCAACAGGTCAGAAACATGACTGGTTATAAAAAGAGCATCTAAAGCCTCGTACACACAATCGGATTTTCCACAGACAAAGCGTCAGACTTTTGTCAGAAGGGTGTGTGCCTGGATTTTGTCTTGCATACAAACGGCACACAATTGTCGGCCAACAAACACAAACATAGTGACGTACTAGACGTACTACGTGTTTTTTCAGCTCTTGAGCGCCACCCTTTGGGTACCTTCTGCTAATGTCGTGTTTGGTGAGCATTGATTCCGAGCATGTGTGTTTGTACTTTGGACTTTTGTGTGACGGACTTGTGTACACACGATCGGATAATCTGACAACAGACCGCTGTGCGCGGAAAATTTTAAAGCCTGCCATCCAACATTTGTCCGCGGAAAATCTGACAACAATTGACCAATGGAGCATACAAACGGTCTGATTTTTGGCCAACAGTCTGTCAACACATTGGCGTTGCAAGGCAGGTGCGGGGGGGTGCGGGCCGCACTGGGGTGACACCCGCCAGAGGGGTGACACCGTCATTCATCACAGCGCTGGATCGAGAGGCACCGCGGCTCTCTCCTTTTCCTACTTCCCCTGCGCACTCCAGTATCTCCTTCGCTCCCCGTAATGTTCGGGGAGGGAGGAGAAGTAAGAATTGTGTTGTGAGGCAGACAGTGCCATAGCCCAGTGCACATCGCCCGGCACTGCAATCCGCCTATTGACACTCAGGCAGGTGGGGAGAGGTGCCGGCTGCCAATCACAACAAATACACTCCTCAGACCAACGGAGCCTAGTCTCCTCCCCCTCCTCCTCACTGACAGTCCTTTATTCTTATATTTTTTTATTATTTTTTTTATTATTTTTTCTTATATTTGACCTAATAATGTTATCTATTAAACTCCACATCTCTAATAAAAATAATGGATTTTATCTCGTTATACCCTAATCCAAGTTCCATGAAGTCCCCTAATGCCGCGTACACACAAATGGAAATTCCGACAAGAAAACCGTGGATTTTTTTCCGACGGAATGTTGGCTCAAACTTGTGTTGCATACACACGGTCACACAAATGTTGTCGGGAAATTCCGACCGTCAAAAACGCGGTGACGTACAACACTACGACGAGTCGAGAAAAATTAAGTACAATGATTCCGAGCATGCGTCGAATTGATTCCGTGCATGTGTAGGATTTTTGTGCGTCGGAATTTCATACAGACGATCGGAAGTTACGACAAGAACTTTTCTTGTCGGAAAATTTGAAAACCAGCTCTCAAATTTTTGTTGTCGGAAATTCCGACAGAAAATGTCCGATGGAGCCTACACACGGTCGGAATTTCTGACCAAAGGCTCACATCGAACTTTTCTTGTCGGGATTTCCGATCGTGTGTACGCGGCATAACTAAGTGAAGTGACAATATTTCTTTATGGGGACAAGGGCCTCTTCCCCACAACCCTGGGCTGTGGTCGTGGGAGTCTGCGGGGCAGTGGGCTTATCAGAATATGGAAACCCTCTTTAACAAGGTGGTCCCGAGATCCTGGCCCCCTCCCATGTGAATGAGTATGGCGAATATATGACATTTTGGTTTTCAGGTTTAATACATCTAGAGTTCATCCAGAGTGGAGGGACTCTAATACAGGAAGTGTGTTACGGCCAGATCACAAGGGGAAAACAGAGGGAGAAAAGCCAACAAAAAAAAGAAAAAGAAAGCAGTCACCACATCTAATGAATGGTAAGCTGTAATATATATTACATTTTTTGTTTAATACCCCTTTAAGGATACATACTTGGAACATAATTTTCTCTTCCTAAACCAGTGTTTTGTTTCACTTTAAATGCTTCCAAAAAGGGATTTCTACAGAGCATTAGATCATACAGAAAAGGAGGTAAAATACATCCATAACATAATCCTATATTTAATGTAATCCTTATTTATTAAAAGTGTCCTTTATTACAATTTAGTACTATCCCCATTGGAGCCACTGGATAGGATGTTCTTTGTTCTCTGTTCTTTGCCATGACCTTCTCAAGAACCTCAGCCCCTCTGACACACCAGGTTGAGTGTACAACAATATATAATATCCCAGGAATTCAATGTAAGTAATACTTAGTCCCAATAGTAGTTCGATATCAGAAAGAAAACAGGCACCAAACCAGGTAGTAAAAGGCAAATTTAATACAGAATATGTCAACCAATATAGTTGGCAACTAGGTAAGCATGAAAAACAAAAAAGAAATCCGCGCTCGTGCATAAACCAAAAATAAAAATATGTAAATTGTTTGATTTATAAGGAGTGAGATATTTTAGACAGTAAATTCAGAAATACAATATGTTGAGCTACGCTAAAAAAATTAAATAACAAATTTCAAGTCCTCAGATTAAAACAAACAACATACATATTTTAAAACCATATACAGTCAGGTCCATAAATATTGGGACATCGACACAATTCTCAACTTTTTGGCTCTATACACCACCACAATGGATTTGAAATTAAAACGAACAAGATGTGCTTTAACTGCAGACTTTCAGCTTTAATTTGAGGGTATTTACATCCAAATCAGGTGAACGGTGTAGGAATTACAACAGTTTGTATATGTGCCCCCCACTTTTTAAGGGACCAAAAGTAATAGGACAGATTAACAATCATAAATCAAACGTTCACTTTTTAATACTTGGTTGCAAATCCTTTGCTGTCAATTACAGCCTGAAGTCTGGAACGCATAGACATCACCAGACGCTGGGTTTCATCCCTGGTGATGCTCTGCCAGGCCTCTACTGCAACTGTATTCAGTTCCTTCTTGTTCTTGGGGCATTTTCCCTTCAGTTTTGTCTTCAGCAAGTGAAATGCATGCTCAATCGGATTCAGGTCAGGTGATTGACATGGCCATTACATAACATTCCACTTCTTTCCCTTAAAAAACTCTTTGGTTGCTTTCGCAGTATGCTTCGGGTCATTGTCCATCTGCACTGTGAAGCGCCATCCAATGAGTTCTGAAGCATTTGGCTGAATATGAGCAGATAATAATATTGCCCGAAACACTTCAGAATTCATCCTGCTGCTTTTGTCAGCAGTCACATCATCAATAAATACAAGAGAACCAGTTCCATTGGCAGCCATACATACCCACGCCATGACACTACCACCACCATGCTTCACTGATGAGGTGGTATGCTTTGGATCATGAGCAGTTCCTTTCCTTCTCCATACTCTTCTCTTCCCATCACTCTGGTACAAGTTGATCTTGGTCTCATCTGTCCATAGGATGTTGTTCCAGAACTGTGAAGGCTTTTTTAGATGTTGTTTGGCAAACTCTAATCTTGCCTTCCTGTTTTTGAGGCTCACCAATGGTTTACATCTTGTGGTGAACCCTCTGTATTCACTTTGGTGAAGTCTTCTCTTGATTGTTGACTTTGACACACATACACCTACCTCCTGGAGAGTGTTCTTGATCTGGCCAACTGTTGTGAAGGGTGTTTTCTTCACCAGGGAAAGAATTCTTCGGTCATCCACTACAGTTGTTTTCCGTGGTCTTCCGGGTCTTTTGGTGTTGCTGAGCTCACCGGTGCATTCTTTCTTTTTAAGGATGAAACAGTTGATTTGGCCACACCTAATGTTTTTGCTATCTCTCGGATGGGTTTGTTTTGTTTTTTTAGCCTAATGATGGCTTGCTTCACTGATAGTGACAGCTCTTTGGATCTCATATTGAGAGTTGACAGCAACAGATTTCAATGCAAATAGCACATTTGAAATGAACTCTGGACCTTTTATCTGCTCCTTGTAAATGGGATAATGAGGGAATAACACACACCTGGCCATGGAACAGCTGAGCAGCCAATTGTCCCATTACTTTTTGTCCCTTAAAAAGTGGGAGGCACATATACAAACTTTTGTAATTCCTACACCGCTCACCTGATTTGGATGTAAATACCCTCAAATTAAAGCTGAAAGTCTGCAGTTAAAGCACATCTTGTTTGTTTCATTTCAAATCCATTGTGGTGGTGTATAGAGCCAAAAAGATTAGAATTGTGTCGATGTCACAATATTTATGGACCTGACTGTAGGTACAAATAGGTACAACATATATAAAACTGGGTATGATCAGTGACTAAAAAAGTCCACATAAATTGCTGGTGAAGGCGCTCATCATCACATCAGCAAAGTGAATGTCCATCACCAAAAATTAAAAGATTTGTGCACAAAACCACCAACTCAATAATTAAAATGCAAGCTTACCAGCTGCAAACGACCCTCTACTTAAACACAGGTCACAAAGGGCTCATGAGAGACAACTGGATTGAAGATCCTCAAAAATGGCTACAGATGCTCTCCCCAAGAAGTGAGAATCCTTATGGTGGTGGTCCTGATGATGACATTATCCCACAGGCATTCACATAAAAATATTAATACTTCATTCATTTATTTAAAATGAAAATAACACTTACATCAGAAAGATATATATTGCACCATACAACATAATCCTCGCAGACAAAAACAAACAGACCACCCGCACTTCCGGGAAGGGCGGAAACACGATGATGTCATCACGCACCTCCGTCCTACGCATTTCGTCATATGTGATGTCGTCCGGGGCACTAGGTAAGCATAAAATAGATTAACAATAGTAATAACACAATTTAGTATAAAAGTGATTAACAGTAAGGACTAGGCTTAAGATGACATTTGGCGTCCAGATCAGCTTAAACAGTAGCAAGGCCACCTCAAGTGCAGTGGCGAGCAGTAGTAAAGTTTATTCTACCAATTGCTGGAACTATAATGCCAGAGCGCATTTATGGTGGCGATGCTAGTCCTAGACCGACAGGGTATGCACTGCCCAAAAAAAAGGAGGATGTAGCGGAGGTGGCAGGGGGACTTGCAGAATTATTATTATGGGAGGGGCAGTCCTTTTAGATGTTCTTCTGCCGGCTATCATTGGGACCATTTAAGAGCATTAGTGCATTTTAGAACAGTCCTAGTTAACCTACATGCAGTATAGGTACAGTATAAGTACAGTATAGTCTTGGTACAAGTACATGGTAGATGTGGTTTAGATGCCCTAAAGGCAGGCCCGGATTTACTCCCTTTGCCACCCCAAGGCCGGGTCCTTCAATGCCCCCCTCCCCCCACACACACACACATCATCACATAGGGGGCTTCTGAGAGCCCCCCCCATGTGATAGAAATGAGGTAAAGAAAATAAAAAAATAAAAATGTTATTACATTAAATATCCCCCCCCGCCAAAAAAACCCTGAAAGTATTTGTGATTTGCATATTGTGTTAATGAAGACATACCTAGTGTATTTGTGCACTGTTTTTATACAATAATAACTGTAAATATATGCGTTATGCAGCATACCCAGCAAGGAATTAAATACCTTTGAGTCAAATATTCTGCTTGGCACTGTAATCTCATCCTGGAGGGGGCCTAGAGGCAGAGCAGTGGTGATGGGAGAATCATAGCTGCCTGGAAGATGTGGAGACAGATGAACACTGGACTGGATGTGAAGGTCCTCAGTCAGGAGGAGAGGGCTGGGACATCTCCGGCGCCAGTTTTCTTCTGGGCATAGTACAGGTGATGGTCAGAGGCTGTGGGCATGGTACAGGAGATGTCAGAGGCTGTGGGCATGGTACAGGAGATGTCAAGATGTCAGAGGCTGTGGGCATGGTACAGGAGATGATTAGAGACTGAGGACATGATACTAAAGATGGTAAGAGAATGTAGACATGATACAGGAGATGGTCAGAGACTGCAGACATGATACAAGAGATCAATGCAGCCTCACCAGTGCCCATCAAATGCAGCCTCACTGTGCCCATCAATGCAGCCTCACTGTGCCCATCAATGCAGCCTCACTGTGCCCATCAATGCAGCCTTACTGTACCCATCCATGCAGCCTCACTGTACCCATCATTGCAGCCTCACTGTGCCCATCATTACATCCTCACTGTGCCCATCATTGCAGCCTCACTGTGCCCATCATTGCAGCCTCACCCTGCCCATCATTGCAGCCTTACTGTGCCCATCATTGCCGCCTCACCGTGCCCAGCATTGCCACCTCACCGTGCCTATCATTGCTGCCTCACCGTGCCCATCATTGCAGCCTTACCATGCCCATCATTGCGCCTCACCGTGCCCATCATTGCTGCCTCACTGTGCCCATCATTGCCGCCTCACCATGCCCATCACTGATGCCTTACCGTGCCCAGCATTTCCGCCTCACCGTGCCCATCACTGATGCCTCACCGTGCCCATCATTGCCGCCCCACCATGCCCATCACTGCCACCTTACTGTGCCAAACATTGCCGCCTCACCGTGCCCATCACTGCCGCCCTTACCGTGCCCAGCATTGCCGCCTGACCATGCCCATCACTGCCACCTTACCGTGCCCAGCATTGCCACCTCACCATGCCCATCATTGCCACCTTACCGTGTCCAGCATTGCCGCCATCACCATGCCCATCACTGCCGCCTTACCGTGCCCAGCATTGCCGGCTCACCAGTCAGTGCCTGTGCCAGTGGATTACGCACAGCGCGCATCTCACGCTGTGTCACGGAGCTCAGTCAGGAATGTTTGGTCATGCTGTGACAAAAGTCCCACCCTCCTCCTAGACCAGCTTGTGTGATAGACAGAACACTGCGTCTATCACACGAGCTGGTCTAGGAGGAGGGCGGGACTTTTGCCACAGCGCGGCCGAACCTTTCACAGTCACACTGAGCTCCGTGACACAGCGTGACTCCGCTTTAAGCTATGCTGCAGCCACAGCGCCGCCCCTGCACCCACTGCCACCCCGAGGCCTGGCCTCAGTGGCCTTGTCTGGAATCCGGCCCTGCGTAAAGGTTCGGTATAATGTGGTATAAAGTTGATATAGGTGCAGTCTAGATTTGGAATAAGTGCAGATTAGCGTGCAGGATGGGTGCGGTATTGATTGGGTACACTTGGTGTCCAGTTCTCTGGGGCTCCATTCCCTGCTAACAGTATCTGCAATGGGCATATAGCCCTCTCACCAGTCCCTGGGATGCTCGCTGTAGAAGAGGAGCCCCCCTCGGTCTCTGTGCCAAAGCCTCCTGTAATCAGTGGTGGGAAGCAGAGGGTGAGTGGACGCTTCAGTCTCCCTGCAGAAGAGGTGCAGGTGCTGTGATGTGGGCGGTACTGCACTGCCCCGGGTGTTCTCACTCCCAGTCTCAGGCCATCTCTCTCCCAGTGGAGGTGCACAGGAAATGTCATTACATTTATTGTGGATTTTCTCATTGCGCAGTGGAGAAAATTCTGCTCACTATTTATTAACGTTTACTGAAATTTATATTGATTGGATGAAATAGTGCTGTTTATTTATTGCGCATTATATATATCAATGACTGTGCACCAGCATGAAAGGTGTGTGAGTTTCAGTGATCCTTAAAGCTGAACTTCAGGGCACAAAAACATTAATTGAAATATTGAAATATATTTTTTAAATAGTCACAAAGGAGATAAATCAACTTTAAGTGCACCAAATGCCTTTCGCTGCCAGAGCTGTTTTTGCGTTTTTTTGCACACATGCTTGCCGTCCACCTGCTGCAGTTATACTGCGGCAAGGTGGCTTGGCTGCATGAATCACCATAGGCGTACGTCGGTCTCATGCAGTGGCGCGTGTGTGCCAATCGGCCAATGGAGGAGCCAATCAGCGGGTCCGGCGGACTCAATGTCCGCCGACGCCCACAATCGGTCTCCGCAGAGACAGAACGGTGATCTGCAGAAGTAAACAAGGCAGATCTCTGTTCTGAAAGGGGATTACACTGAGATCTTGTCTTTCTGTTATCTCTGTGTCATCCCAGACAGCCCTTCCCCCATACAGTTAAAAAACACCTGCAGGGAACACATTTAACCCCTTGATCGCCCCTGATGTTAACCCCTTCCCTGCCAGTGTCATTAGTACAATGTCAGTCCATATTTTTAGCACTGATCACTGTAATAATATCACTGGTTCCCCAAAAAATTTGAAAAATGGCAGTTAGGTGTCCGATCTGTCTGCCGCGATGTCACAGTCCTGCTAAAAATCACTGTTCACCGCCATTACTAGTAAAAAACAAAAAACAAAAAACAAAAATTCCATAAATCTATCCCCTATTTTGTAGACGCTCCATTTTTTTGCGCAAACCAATCAATATACTCTTATTGTTTTTGTTTTTTTACCAAAAATATGTAGCAGAATACATATTGGCCTAAATTGATAAAGGAATTCGATTTTTTTTTATTATTGGGTATGTTTTATAGCAAAAAACTGAAAATTTATTACCAAATACTTACCGTAATCTTCCTTTCCTGATGGACTCCATGGCAGCCTACGTGTGGGTTAACCCCACCTCCTCTCCAATGCTATAGGACCCCATACCCATAAAAGTAGGCTCACCTCTCAGCACTGTGTTCCGTAACTAGCCGACTCTTGGACACTTACTTTCTTTCATTAATATTTTCTTTCAGGGTGGGAACTCCGTCTGCCATGGAGTCCATCAGGAAAGGAAAATTATGATAAGTATTTGGTAATAAATTTTCCGTTTTCCTGACCGACTCCATGGCAGCCTACGTGTGGGAAATAACTAGCCAGACCACACGGGTGGGTATGCTGAACAGAAAAGCTTTAATTTGTCCTGTCAACCGACAGGATTCTTAACCCAAAATTAACAGATGACAATGATGCCGGTTCAATGCAGTAATTGGCCATGAATGTATTGATAGAGGCCCACGAGGCCGCTTTACAAATGACATCTGGAGCCACATGTCGGGCCGCCGCCCAGGATGCTGCCATCCCTCTGGTGGAGTGTGCCGTCACCGCCTGTGGAGGAGCCAAGCCCTTAGCCCTGTATGCTTGCTGGATTGTTTGAACAATCCATGATGCAATTGTCCTGGTTGACGCTTTCTTCCCTTTGTTGTTTCCAGAATGCAGAACAAACAAATGATCAGATCATCTGAAGGAAGAAGTGATTTGCAAATACTCCTTTAGGATTTCACCTATATCCAGGGGATGAGTTTCACTGGAATCTGGAGTCTTAAATTTAGGTAGAACAATTTCTCGATTTTCGTGAAATACCGAAGACACTTTTGGATTTGAACCCAACATGGGTATAAGGACTACTCGATCCGGGAAAAATGTTAGAAAAGGTTCTTCATGACCTAGAGACCCGATCTCAGAGACCCTCTTAGCCGAGGTGATGTCTAATAAGAAGGCTACTTTCGCTGAAAAGTCCTTAATGGAGGACGGGGAGGGCCCCGACGTACTGAGTCCAGTCAGAGAATCTAGAACGAGTGGAAGATCCCATTTGGCAAATCTTGGTTTCCTTTGGGGCTTAATTATTGATGCCCCCCGAAAGAATTGTCTGACTAAGGGATGGACTGCCCATGAGACTCCAGAGAAGGCCGACAAGGCCGAAACTTGTACTCTTAGAGAGCTAACAGATAAGGGTAAGTCTAGTCCGGTCTGCAGAAAACTAAGAACATCCTGAACTCCTGGATTTTTGAAGGATCTCCCAGAGGCAGAGGAGAATTCGACAAATTTGGCCCAAATTCTTCTATAAACCTTGTTGGTACTTGCTCTTCTTGAGCTCAACAGTGTAGACATCACTCTAGAGGCGCAACCGAGGGATTCCAGCCTCTCCCTCTCAAGAACCAGACCGTCAGTCTCATCAGTGCCGGACAAGGGTGTAGAAGTGACCCTTGAGAGAGAAGGTCCGGCCTGAGAGGAATAGGTACCGAGTAGCTACTGTTACTTCGGCTGATTCCGCTTGAAGTCTCCTCAGGAACTTGAGAATTATCGGGATCGGGGGAAAGGCGTATGCCCTCCTGAACCTCCATCTGTCCGTCAGGGCATCCGTTCCGCATGCCTGGCTGCAACGTCCCCGAGTGTAGAACTTCACTACCTTGTAATTGTAGGGGGAAGCGAACGGGTCCACCTCGGGATTGACCCCTAGAGACAGAATCCAGCTGAATGACTGTACATGGAGGGACCACTCGTTGTTGTCTAGGCGAGTGCGTGAGAGGAAGTCTGCCTGGGAGTTCTGGACTCCCGGAATAAAAACTGCCGAAATATTGGCCAGGTTTTTCTGGGCCCATGTTATTATGGGCTCGACCTCTAGAAGGAGAGTAGAACTCCGGGTCCCTCCTTAACTCTTCACATACGACACTGCTGTTGTGTTATCCATCCTTAACAATACCGACTCTCCTTTCAGGAACCGGGAGAAAGATTGGAGGGTGCACCAGGCCGCCCTGAGCTCCAGGACATTTGAGCCAGGGTTGTGAAGACGAGCGTCCCATCTGCCTTGAGCTAGGTTCTGACCACAGAGAGCCCCCCAGCCTGAGCCGCTGGCGTCGGTCGTGACTGTAACCCAGGAGATGGGGGCAATGGAGTGACAGTTTTGCAAATTCTTGAGTTGGAGCCACCAGAAGAAGCTGTTTCTCATTTTTGCGGATATGTGGATGAGTTGACTCTTGATGGAGGGGGGTAAGCTGACAGAGCACATGAGACCTCAGGAGACACACATCGTGCGGCAGGACTCCGGAAGCGAGCAGGCACGATTATCAAATCCACAGTTCAGCCCCACCCCCGCCTCCACACGTGACCAGCACCAGCTCTGCAGGGCCATTCACAGACCCCCATGTCTGCTTCCCGGCCCGCCCCGCACATCTGACATGGCCCGTTCAGCCAATCACAGGGCACCCCCTGGCTCAGAGCGCATCGCACTGTGACAGTGATAGCGGGCACGGGATCATGCGCGCCGCTCGTCTAGATGTATCGGCCGGGAACAGAGATCCGGCTGCTACTGGCCACAGGACGGTGGAATGTGTGCCTGGGTTTCCAGCGGGTGGAAACCCCGGCACATGTGTCAAAACCCGGACTGTCCGGGTCAAAACCTGACAGGTGGCAACCCTAGTAGTAGTGCGCGGTCTTTATAACAGGAAGTTCCTGCACAGAGGGATAGGTTCACAGTGGATTACTTCACAGATCTGGAAGAAATACAGAAAGCATGCTGAGATTTAAAAAAGACTACACATCACTCTTGAATTTAGACACTATATGGGGTTGATTTATTAAAAATAAATATACTTTACACTCTGCAAGAGCAGTTGCTCCAGAGCTTAGTAAATAGGCAGAAGCTCTGCCGACTTTCATCATCCAATCATGTGCAAGAAAAATGCATTTTTTTTTTTTTCATTTTCTTTGCACCTGATTGGGTATTGTTTTTAAAGTTAGGCTTTACCTCATTTACTAAGCTCTGGAACAACTGCACCTGCAGAATGCAACAGCATATTACAGAGTGCACAGTTTGCTTGCCTTTAGTAAATCAACCCTTATGTGCTTTAAATCTTTAAAGATAGATTAGAAAAACACAATTGCCAACAAGTGCAAATGAAGTATTTACTTACATATTATGAAGCTACTGAACCAACAGCATAGTATGTTTTTTTGTAAATATGGACCTGGCACTGTCTTCCTAGAATTTACTAAGCTTTTCAAATTTTAAAACACATCTAAGCTTCTACCTTTTCTTTTCTTTGTATTGCTTCGACCAATATTTAAGGGAAAAAAAAGATGGCTGTATACTTTTTGAATACCAAAAATAGTTTCTTAGAATTGTGAATCAGTGAAGTTCCTCTAGGTGGCACCATTGTTCTGGGGAATGATCAGCTGTGGGTACGCTCAGTAATTCCATGAAGCTCCCTGTAAATAGATAAGTGCATTTATTCAACGCCTTCATGATCAGAGTTACATTTGATGACTTTTAGCTGCTTTGTATTTTAATGCGACACTAAACACTAATTAATTTTTTTTTTTATTCAAGTATGTATTCTTAACTCAAAAAGGTACCTACTATTGCTCTCAGCCTTCTCCAAATCCCCAAATTCCCAGACTTTATATTAGAGGGTGGCTATGTTCGTTCTCCATGGTTCCACTGTATGTAGAAAGATGGCCACCTTCTTTTGCTTGCTACCAAGATGGACTATGGGATGTGTAGTGTACATAGGGCAGAGCACATGACCGCAACTAACGTGCACTGCTCGCTCCAAACAAACAGAAGTGAGGGAGGAAAAAGAAGAGGTTCAAGAGCTCATGGAGAACTAGAGTTACAAGTAGGGAGAAAAACACAGTAAGAAACAATTTAATACAAAATAAAAAAATAATTATTGCTGGGACATTATAGGGATGCCACATATGTCAATGTATCTTGTGTATTACAAAATCAACCAACATTGTATCAAAAACAGTGCACTGTAATGCTCGCCTCTCTACGTGTGGTCCGGGAATACAGCTTAGTGTATTTGGCTAAACCAGTGCTCATTCCTAAAAGCCAAGCAAGCCTCAACTACTGGTACATGGCTGCCCCAGAAATGCTATGTTCACTGGACAGGAAGGCTGAACAAAAGGTGAACAAAAGAGTTCCTGCGGTTCTACGTGTGTCCGCAGAGGATAGTTGGGACTAGTGTCTTGCAGGAACGTAGTCAGTGGGACATGCAGGGGATTCCGTTTAGGCAGCAGGCAGATACTTGTTCAGCAAACAGGCAAATGATCAGTCCAGGCTGCAGGCAGAAACATGGTCAATAAAAAGACCTGGGTCAGTACAGATGGCAGGCAGAGACATGGTTAGCAAACAGGCAAAGGATTTGTCCAGGTGTATGGAAGAAACATGGTCTTTAAACAGACTAGGGTCAGTACAGATGGCAGGGAGAGGCGTAATCTCTAGGTAGGTCAAACGAAGGTGAAAACCTCTCCTCCAGTTTAGAAGCCCAGGTGCTGGCAATGCATATAGCAATAAAACAGGAAGAAGTTCTGGACAGCCGCACTCCAAAAAAGTTTTTGCCTTTTATTCAAAAAATGTAATAAAAAATACATGACACAGCAGAACTGAGAAGAGCTTACGCGTTTCACACTATGCTATGACTAAGCACAGTTTGTTAGTGTGAAACGTGTCAGTTCTTCTGTCCATTCTGCTGTGGCATGTATTTTTGACTTCATTTTTGGAATAAAAGGCAAAAACTTTTTTGGAGTGCGGCTGTCCAGAACTTCTTCTTGTTTTATTACTGTACTGGGGACCGCCACAACTGCCTGATCACTGTGGAAACACTCTGTTCCTTCTCACAGCTGATCGGTGTATGAAGAAACAGAGTGCTGGCTGCAACATGCAGATTTTGTTTACAAATAAAATTGCTGTGATTGGTGAAAGCAATCCCATAGTACAGAGCCAATTTCATCGGCCTTGTACCCCACTCTGTGATCTGCTTTGTTTGAGCTACTGCATGCTCTCAACCTGGGGGTCGGGACCCCCTCGGGGGTCGAATGACGATTTGCCAGGAGTCACCGAATCCTGGGCTGTTCCTGAAGCCCGCACCGCTCTCCCAGCCTTTTTGCAGCTGCCCAGCTGGGCTGTTCCTGGAGCCCGCGGCCGCCCACTCAGCCTCTTCACAGCCGCCCATTCAGTTCACGGCATGGCTGGGGGGAAGAGACTAGAGGTGAGCTGACTGGTGAGGAATGTGAAATGGGAGGGGCTGGAGGAGACCCGATCTCCTGATTTCGGCATAGGTGTCACTGCTGCGAGACACTGTGAAACTGGAGACACAGTGAGTAACATTACCTGTGATCAGAGTTGCCATTAAAAGTCTATACAAAACAAAAATTGCCGCTCCAAATAGACTCACCCCAACAACAAATACCTCTCCAGGAACCAAGGGTGCTAGCAATGCACAAGGCAATGAGGAAAACATGAAGAAGTCTGGATAGCCGCACTCCAATCCAACGTGGCTTTTTTTGGAAAAATAAAATAAAATAAAACAGGCACTACATGTCACAGCAACGGAGTAACAGGGACAGCTGATGCATTTCACACTTAGGAGTGCTTACTCATAGCTAGTGCCATTAAAAGTCCTCACTACAGTTCTCGCATCGGCAGATGACCTTGATCAAGAGCACCTAAGTTGGCTGATCCCAACCCCCCACCAGCACTGCCACCCATCCCAACCCCCCACCAGCACTGCCACTCATCCCAACCCCCCACCAGCACTGCCACTCATCCCATTCCCCCCATCAAGGAGTAAGAGAAGGAATAAAAATAGAGAATACATAGAAGAGAGAGGAAAGAGGGAGAGGAACAAGGAAAAAGGGAGAGAAAGAATAAGAGAAAGAACAAGAAAGACGGCTAGAGAGAGGTATGGGGAAAAAAAACAAGAAATTAGGATAGAGAGAGATAAAAGGGAAAGAAAGGAGAACACAGAGAAAAAGTGGTATATCCTAAAATGTACCATAAGGGGTTTTAATACTGTACGAGTGGAAGGGGCTCAGGGATTGCTAAATGTCCGTGGGTTAGGGGCGCAAATTACTTGTCTTGCCTTGGGTGCTGACAACCCACGCTACGAAAATCATTTAAATTTTTGGGGTCCCCACAACTTGGGAAATTTTATCAAGGGGTCACAGCACTAGAAAGGTTGAGAACCACTGCTCTAGACTCTAGAGGGTGCACACAAGCAACTTAAAGTGTAGGCTGTTTTAAAACAACTTCCAACCCATTTAGGTCAGTTATCCACAACAATGGGCAGCACAGTGGTGTAGTGGTTAGCACTTTCACCTAGCAG
The DNA here is from genome assembly GCA_029206835.1 of Rana muscosa. Lineage (NCBI taxonomy): Eukaryota > Metazoa > Chordata > Amphibia > Anura > Ranidae > Rana > Rana muscosa. The sequence goes on along the minus strand of CM055116.1, from coordinate 1,198,677,563 downwards.
CAAAAACGGTTGCTGGTTCAAATCCCGACCCCGACACCATCTGCCTGGAGTTTGCATGTTCTCCCTGTGTCTGCGTGGGTTTCCTCCGGTTTCCTCCCACACTCCAAAGACATGCTGGTAGGTTAATTGGATATTGTCCAAATTGGCCCAGTATATATGTGTGTACGACTGTGTGTGTCAAGATCTTACGGAGTAAATGACCACACCAGCCAGGCAGACACCTAGAGGCGATTCAGTTCGCATGTGCTGCTCTATACAAGTCATTCATTCATTCAACAGGACAACAATTGGTTAAAGCATATCTTAACCCAGAAACAAACAAGATTTAATGGGATTGGTTTACAAAAGGAAAATAGGCTGTTTGTTTTACAAGGAGACTTGCACTTTTCAAGCAAATGTTCCCCAAAGCTCAGTGAATGTGGTGAGATTTCACTGTGCAAAAAATACCCAATCAAATGCAAGGAAAAAAAAACGGCATTTTTGCTTGCACGTGTTTGGATGATTGAAGTCAGCAGAGCTTTTCCCCATTCATTAAGCTCTGGGTAAAATTCTCTTGCAAAGTGAACAGTCTATTTACCTTTAGTAAATCAATCCCAATGCGCAGTGTACTAGTCCTTAGATGTGACTGCTAGAGTGATAACAATTACTTCTCCTCTGTATCTATAGAGCGAGCCATGGTTGCTACTCAGACTGGACCACAAATATGTCTACATTTGTTCATCTCCATTTTCTGGGGGATAGGGAGATTAACAGTTTACAAAAGAATTATAACATTGTTTGCGCTTTCTTTTCATCTCACTCATTGTCAAGAACTCAGCATTTCTGGAAAGATCAACAGGCATATCTGTATTTGCAAAAAATGTTTTTAGCTTGAAAAAAGGAAACAAATGTAGCCACCACATCTAAGGACTGGTACGCCGCTATATAACATATTTTTGTTTTTAGGTTTATATATTCTTTTAAAAATGAAATTAGATATCTTGTTTGCTTTGGGCGATTATAAGAATACACAGAAGCCAGTGACAGCGTCTGAGGAATTTGCAGCATATGACCCAGGGTGTGTGCCAGTATTTCATGGTGTCCAAGGTCATAAAAGCTATGGATGAGTTACCCACTGCGACCTGGGAAAGGACCGAAGTGTTCAGATGCCTCACGGAAAACACCTCACACTGCAAAGATAGATCTCAGGCACCACTATGGAAGCAGCCGGGCCGGCATAACTTTCTCTTACATGGAGGTCTGGCGCACGGAGCCTTTCGCTTGGTGTTACTGTCAGACAGGCTTCTCTGGTTTCATTCTTCCAGGCTGATGAACAGAAGAGCTGGGGATTCTGGGATTACTGGAATGTGTCACAAGGAGACTCTATTAACACCACGTCCAGCAAACACTGAATTAAATAATAACTTACCATGCACTTCATTCATACCGCTATTTCTAGCTCTGTTTATATCATGGCTGACGGGTCAAACCTTCTACAGATCAATAGAGGTGGTCTAAGTGGTGTTTTCACTGAAATTAGTTGCTTGTTATACCCTCAGTGCATTTTTATTAAAAGTACTGTCTGCTTTTTCAGTCTTTAAATTTTTTTTTTATGGGATCCTTGTATCTGGAGATTTTGACCGTCTCCCAAAAATCAAATAACACCACAAAAGATAGAGAGCTTTGGGTAAAAAAAAGAGAAAGAGCTTCAGGTACAAAAAAGAGAGAGCTTTTGGTGGAACATATCTTTTAACTGACTGCTAATTAGGGCTGTTGCACATGGATGCCAAAAATGCTACGTTTTTCGGCATTCAGGCATTCTTTTACTGATCTGAATGTATATTTTTATTTATGTACACCACGGGACACAGAGCCTTAGTCATTACATAGTGGGTTGTATGGTCACCAGAGGTGATTGGACACTGGCACAACCAATGAGAACAAGTTCCCCTCAATATAACCCCTCCCATACAGGAAGTACCTCAGTTTTTTCGCCAGTGTCTAAGAAGATTAGATGCGATGAGGATAGTGCTAAAGGAAGCTCTGAAATAGAGGCCCTTGGGCAAAAGAGCTATACTTCGGGTCAATCCAAGACGCTTAAATTATTACGCCACAATTGGATGGTATCCGGGCCTCGTGCACGAGGCGTCGCCTGTAATGTCTCTCTTTGGAGGACTGGGCTCTAGGGTCCAGCACTTTCGCTTTTTTACAATCACTATTACTAAAAGTCCTGGCAGAGTCTTTTACAAGGCCCAGGGAAGAGGCATTCTTTAAGTAGGAACCCATATCCCTGAAGGTTGGCACACAATACCCGCCGTGATGGGTGAAGATTGTTTTTTATCTGATTTTCAGTAAACCTGCGGCGGAGACAAGGTAAGCAGGAAAAAAAAGTATTAAGAATTTACCTTAAAAACGTTTTCCCTGTGAGTGGGTGTCTTCTCTATTTCCGCCAATAGAGGGAGTAAAGAGTTGAGTTTTACTCACCAAGCTCCAGACAGTGTCAGGTCATTTTTCAGACAAGCACACTCTCCGCTGAAGAGCTCTGCCGTGGAGCGATCGGTTCCTCTCCTCACTGCCATGATGTAGGAGAACCCTGCTTCCTCTCAGGACCCCATATTTCCCCGGGGCCGCACGCGTGCACAGGGGTGCGCTTTATGGTGGGCGGGGTGGGGGGTTGGTTGCGCTTGCGCATGGGCATGCGCCCATGCGCGGGCACGTTATCCATGGCATTTGCAGGCAGAAGCATTTAAAAGCCTCTCAAACCTGCAGCTCTCCCCTGATCTGGGACACAGCGACTTCCAAGGGCACGTAAGGTCTCTATGTGGTTGGTTATCTGGGCACCCCAAGAGAGGACACCCACTGGGCATGAAACTGTGTGATTAGTTGCATACTGTATGTAATAGGCTTAACTAGCTGAGGAGTATATGCTGTTGATAGTACCTTGGCTTTGTTGCTTGGTGATGTGTCTTCCCAAAGAAAAGAGCACAGTAAAGCCCCTTTCATTCAGGGTGGACTGTGGCTGCGATCCACTTGCTCAGCAGGGGATCTCTCCGCTGATCCCCACTGAGCAGGCGGATGACAGGCCCATGTCCGCTCCTTTATGCAGAGCGGACACAGAAACAGTCCGCTGTTCTCTATGGGGCGGTCAAATGGAAATGGGCCACCTGTCTGTTTCTATCCGACTGTCATCTGATCCGATCCACCGGACAGATAGGGAATGGATCCCCATCTGTCTGTTTTTAGCAGACCATGTTGTGTATTAGCGGACACATGTCTGCTGACATCCGCCGCTCCATAGACGAGAATGGAAGTTCCGAAAGGGTCCACCTGATCAGAACGTCCATGTGAAAGGGGCCTAAGAATTTGGTAGCCTTGATGACAGTGTTAATTTAGTCGACTTAAACCGACTAAAACATTTTAGTCGACTAACTTAATACCGCTTTAGTCTAAAATATGACTAAAACTAAAACAATTGCGATGACTAAGATGCGACTAAAACTAAAATGGCATTTTAGTCAAGAGACTAAAATGGGATTAGAACTAAAATGCCATTTTAGTCAAAAGACTAAGATTAAAACTAAATTCAAATTTGACGTCAAAATTAACACAGGTCTGTAGTGCATGTTCATTCCTCAATAACATATATAATAACATTTGATTTTTCACTCCAGCAGTATATAATGAGTTTGGAAATTGTAGAGAAATGCTTGAATAATGCATTACAATGTAACTACACCCATTCGATTTTAGATGACTAAAATTAGTTTTAGTAGACTAAAATGATTTTAGTCGACTAAAATGTACTGGAGTTTTAGTCGACTAAATACGACTAAAACTAAATCAATTGCAGAAGACTAAAATGGGACTAAAACTAAAATGCAATTTTAGTCCTGAAGCCCTGTACACAGGCTCGGTTTTCCCGGCGGTAAAACCGAGGGGAAAGCCGAGAACCCGGCAGGAAAACTGCCATGAGAGCTTTGGCCGGGAATCCCGGCCATGTGTATGCTCCATCTGCACTGCCTGGCAGTGTTTCCCATAGGAAAGTATAAGTAAATCTGGCGGAAAAAAGAACGCCGGGAATCCCGACGGGAAAATAGAGATCAGGTTCTCTATTTTCCTACCGGGATTCCCGGCTGTTTTCCTGTCGGGAAAACTGCGAGGAAGCATACACACGTCCGGTTTTCCCGGCCAAAAGCTCTCTTGGCAGTTTTCCTGGCAGGAAAACCGGTTGTGTGTACAGGGCTTAAGACTAATGCCGTGTACACGGTTAGAATTTCCGAGGAGAAAAGTCAGAAGGATTTTTTTCAGCGGATATTCCGACCGTGTGTATGCCCCATCTGACTCCGACGAGGTTAGAAAGAGAAATTTTGTTCGTCTGTATGGAACTCCGATGGAGAAAAAAAACGCGCATGATCAGATACAAGTCGACGCATGCTCAGAAGAATTGAACTTAATTTTTCTCGGCTCGTGGTAGTTTTGTATGTCACCGCGTTCTTGACGGTCGGAATTTGGTGTTTATTTGGTGTTTATTCCGACGGAAAATCCGACCGTGTGTACAAGGTATAATGCCGCGTACACACAATCGTTTTTAATGTCATTTTCAAAAACGACGTTTTTCTCAACGTGATTTTTCTTGTTTCCTCCTTAGCCTGTCTTGCATACACACGTTCATTAAAAAAACTCTCCAGCAAAGCGCAGTGACGTACAACACGTACGACGGCACTATAAAGGGGAAGTTCCGTTTGAATGGCGCCACCCTTCATGTTAGTAAAGTTTGTTGAGCGACGATTCGCGCTTTTCAGCCTCGTGCTTTTCAGTCCGTTACAGCGTGACGAATGTGCTATCTCCAATACGAACGCTAGTTTTACCAGAACGAGAGCTCCCGTCTCATACTTGATTCTGAGCATGCGCGGTTTTTTTCCCCTCGTAAAAGCATACACACTACCGTTTTCCCCGTCGTTAAAAAAAACGACATGAAAAAAGACGTGAAAAAATAAAGCAGGTTCTCATTTTTTAAGCCCATTTTACACGTCGTTAAAAATGCTCTGGAGCCTACACATGATCGTTTTTAATGCCCAATTTAAAAAATGGCATTTTTAACGACGTGAAAAAAGGATCGTGTGTGCAAGGCATAAGACTAAAAACTATATCGAAATTAAATTAAAATTAACACTAGTTGATAAATGTTAGAATTTAGATAATTGTCTGCCATTTGGGGGTGTAGGAACATTTAAAAGACAACTTCACTAGTCGACCTTTAAGCAAGACACTTGCAATCACACTAAACCATTTTACCATTGGAACTGCGATGTCCCTTATCTTCTCCTGCCACCATTCTATATACTTTTTATATTTGCCTTCTGGTGATATGATCACACTTAAAATGCCACCTTGGAGCGATAATAGTTTTCATTTTGTTGGATTTTCATTCTACGGCCTGCATCCATTTGAAATATTTCAGCTGTCACCAAGGTTTCACCCGGGTGTATCTGCCTTTGAAGGTGTTTTTAATGTATTTATACAGAGAACTAATCTTCCTTGTGTATACTTCGTAGTACCACCTTGAAGTTTGCGAGTAAATGTTTAAATTGGCTCCTCCATATCTAAAATTTTGCTTCTTGGATGTGAAGATTGTGTGACTTCATCAGTAACAGAACAGGCTTGTTATTTTATATTCTAGAGCTTAGAAAACCCAATTTTACGGGTACAGAACAATTTGGCTTGGGAAGTCCATTGCAGAAGTTAGCACTGAAAACTAGTAAAAAATAAAATACCTTTCCCGGGTAGAGCTAGTAGTAGTTAGTCACATTCACCTGGACTTGTTCTGTAATATTGAAGATGTTTCTTAAACTTTCAGTTCAAAATGAGTGTCAGGAACATTTATATTCACAGAAGACACCATAAATGAGCCTTTCTCAACAAACATTCCATAGAACTCCAGAGGTTCTTAGGGGTTCCTTGAGCAATGAGAAATTTCTGCCTCTCAGGTTAGTTACCAAGACACCAATAATCTTTTTAGATGATCTGTAAAGAGACATTCTTCTTCCTGGTCACCAATTAAGGGGCATTCTTCTCACTGACCACCGCACTATGAGTTGTGAATATAGTAATTATTGAATGTTATGAATGTTATATCAAGGGTTTCTCTTTGTTAAAAAAAAAAGTTGGTTAAGTTGGTCATAAACGATCACCTGACAGCGCTGGTGGGGGACCGAAAAAGAGGTAAGCCACCACTCTGTGTAATATCCTTGCAAAGAGCAGGTAAGTATAACATCTTTTTTATTTTAACCACTTCCATACTGGGCACTTAAACACCTTCCTGCCCAGACCAATTTTCAGCTTTCTGCGCTGTTGCACTTTGAATGACAATTGCGCGGTCATGGTACACTGTACCCAAACTAAATTTTTATAATTTTGTTCCCACAAATAGAGCTTTCTTTTGGTGGTATTTGATCACCTCTGCGATTTTTATTTTCTGCAAAAAAATAAAAAAAAGACCGAAAATTTTGAAAAAAAAAAAGTTTTTTTTGGTTTCAGTTACAAAACTTTGTAAATAAGTTCGTTTTCTCCTTCACTGATGGGCACTGATGGGGCTGCACTGACGGGCACGGATAAGGCGGCACGGATGGGCACCGATGAGGTGGCACGGATGGGCAACGATCGGCGGCACGGATGGGCAACGATCGGCGGCACGGGTGGGCAACGATCGGCGGCACGGGTGGGCACAGATAGGCGGCACGGGTGGGCACAGATAGGCGGCATGGGTGGGCACAGATAGGCGACACGGGTGGGCACAGATGGGCACGGATAGGCGGCATGGATGGGCACTGATAGGTGGCACGGGTGGGCATGGGTGGGCGCAGATAGGTGGCATGGGTGGCCACTAATAGGTGGCACTGTACTGTACTAATGGATGCCAATCAGTGCCAAACAATAATGCCTGCCAATCAGTGGTGCCCATTGTGGGCACTGATTGGCATCCATTGTGGCACTGATTGGCATCCATTATCCCTGGTGGTCTAGGGTGGCATACCTTACATGGTGTGCTTCCCTGGTGGTCCAGTGGCATCCCTGGTGGTCTAGTGGCATCCCTGGTGGTCCAGTGGGCATCCTCGGGGGGGGGGCTGTGCTGATAATCGATCAGCACAAACCGCCCCTGTCAGAGGAGCAGCCGATCGGCTCTCCTCTACTCGCGTCTGACAGACGCGAGTGAGGAAAAGCCGATGACCGGCTTTTCCTGTTTACACTGATCAACCGTGATTGGACACGGCTGATCACGTGGTAAAGAGTCTCCGTCGGAGACTCTTTACCTAGATCGGTGTTGCGGGGTGTCAGACTGACACCCCGCAGCAACGATCGCCGCGATGCGCGCCCCCGGGGGCGCGCAGCGGCTCAAAATCCTGAGGACGTCATATGACGTCCTGTCAGGATTCTGCAAGCACTTTGCCGCCATCAATCCTCTATAGGGCGGGCGGCAAGTGGTTAATAAAAAAAAATAGACTTTAACCACTTAGGAAATAGAAGGATTTGCCCCCTTAATGACCGGGACATTTTTTGCGATTCGGCACTGCGTTGTTTTAACTGACAATTGCGCGGTCATGCGACGTTGTACCCAAACAAAATTTTACCACAAATAGAGCTTTCTTTTGGTGGTATTTGATCACCTCTGCGGTTTTTATTTTTTGCAATAATAAATATCCTCAAAAAAAAGTAAACAAATTTCTTCATCAATTTTGTCCCCGATATATATTCCTCCACATATTTTTGCAATTTTTTTTTTAAAAAAAGCGTATATTGATTGGTTAGCGCAAAAGTTATAGCGTCTACAAAATAGGGGATAGATTTATGGCATTTTAATTTTTTACATTTTTTTACTAGTAATGGTGGCGATCTGCGATTTTTAGTGGGACTGTGACATTGCGGCGACAGATTGGGCACTTTGGCATATTTTTTGGGCCCATTGACATCTATACAGCGATCAGTGCTATAAAAATGCACTGATTACTGTGTAAATGTCACTGGCAGGGAAGGGGTTAACACCAGATCAAGGGGTTAAATGTGTTCCCTGGGAGGTGTTTCTAGCTCTGGGGGGGAGGGGATTGACTGTAGGAGGAGAGAGATCGCTGTTCCTATACACTAGGAACAGCAGGTCTGTCTCTCTCCCCTGCCAGAACGGGGATCTGTGTTTACATTGACAGATCCCCATTCTGGCTCTCTGACAGGTGGTCAGCGGATGCCCTCTAGAGCTCTTAAAGCGCTCGACGTACAATGATGGCGATTCGCCCAGGAGAGCCAACCTGCTGCTGTTCAACTGCGGCGGCTGGTCTTAACCGGTTAAAGACCGGCTCAGGCCGATATACGTCGGCAGAATGGCACGGCTGGGCAAAGTGACGTATATTTACTTCACTTTGAATTTCCTTCCGTGTGCACGCCCCTGCCGGTGTACCGGGATAGTGTCACAGAGCTGCAGAACGGGGAGAGGCCAGTGTAAACAAGGCCTCTCCCTGTTCTGCCTAGTGATACAGCACTGATCATCTGCTCCCTCTCATCGGGAGCAGAAATCAGTGACGTGTCACTCGTAGCCACGCCCCCTAACAATTAGAATCACTCCCTAGGACACACTTAACCCCTTCCTAGCCCCCTAGTGGTTAACCCCTTCACTGGCAGTCACATTTATACAGTAATCAGTGCATTTTTATAGCACTGATCGCTGTATAAATGTGAATGGTCCCAAAATAGCATTAAAAGTGTCCGATATGTCTGCCATAATGTCACAGTCATGATAGAAAAAAAAACTGATTGCCGCCATTACTAGTAAAAAAATAATAATAAAAATGCCATAAAACTATCCCCTATTTTGTAGACGCTATAACATTTGCGCAAACCAATCAATAAACGCTTATTGTGATTTTTTTACCCAAAATTTGTAGAAGAATAAGTATCGGCCTAAACTGAGGAAAAACTTTTTTTTTTTTTGGGGGGGGGGGGGGGGGATATTTATTATAGCAAAAAGTAAAAAATATTGCTTTTTTTTCAAAATTGTCGCTCTATTTTTGTTCATAGCGCAAAAAATAAAAACTGCAGAGGTGATCAAATACCACCAAAAGAAAGCTCTATTTGTGGGAAAAAAAGGACGTAAATTTTGTTTCAGAGCCACGTCGCACGACGGTGCAATTGTCAGTTAAAGCGACGCAGTGCCGAATCGCAAAAAGTGGCCTGGTCATTTGGCAGCCAAATGGTCCGGGGCTGAAGTGGTTAAAGCAGTTAATATCACTTTAATTAATCCAGTTCATGGCTGCTGCTCCAGGTTTCCTGTTTCAGGGTGGCTCCTTTTTCTTTCAGCATCCAATGGAGTCAATTATGCATGCAGGGACTAGAGTCGTGTCTCCCTACACTGTGTATATCAATAGAAACACACATTGGCCTAAATTGATGAAGAAATTCGATTTTTTTTTATTGAGTATGTTTTATAGCAGAAAAAAATATATAGTTTTTTATCAAAATGTCAGTCTTGACCACACTGTCAACTCTTTACTGTGAAGACTGGAATGAAAATAGTTCTCTATTTTGTTCTTACAGCTAATGCAGGCTGAAGCTATGGACTTTCTTCTATATGTAGCAGACTTAGTGAATACATTTTTTGAACCCTTGGTAGATCGTGCTTCTTTGTATTTATTCAGAGAATTTGAATAGGAAATGCATTTTTTTACCTGGTTCAGATCTATTGCAAAATGATGGGCGTCACACAAAAATGTACCCAGTTTCATCAAGCACCCTCGGAGCATTTCTCATGCAGCTGTAAATACAGACACAGATGCCAATACCTGCCTTACAGCAGTGGGTGGGGGTTTGTTCCCATCAGGGACACTATCTACATGGAACTTGCATGCTCTTCCAGTATTTATTCTAGTTTCCTCAGGATGCCCTGGTTAATCTGTTGTCTCCTAAAACTGGCTCCAGTGTGTGTTTGTGTACATTAATGACATTAGACTGTAAGCTCCTTTGGGTAAACTGACTGATTGATTGGTCTAGGTCCACTGTACATCACTGCTGGTCAATTTTGCCATATAGCTTTTTTAAACCTCAGAGGCAAATTCTCAGTGCCACTCATTCACTTTACTTGTTGGATGTAGCTTTTATTTTATGCTGTAGGACAGCCTTCCTCAACCAGGGTTCCTTCAGAGGTTGCTAGAGGTTTCTTGAACAATGAATAATTTCTTCCTATTCTCTTAGATGAGTAACCATTGACACCAGTGATCTTTATAGCTATCTGTGAAGGGGGAGTTTTCCTAATGATCACAAATGTAAATTGCAACTTACCCAATGACCACCAATGTAAGAAACATTCATACCACAATTTTAAGGAGCATTCTTCTCAATGACTACAAATGTAAGGAGCATTCTTCCAGCTAACCATCAATATAAGGATCATTCTTCTCAGTGACCAGGGGTGGCTGGTGGTCTTTTCTTTTGGGGGGGGCAGCAAACAATCACCCCCCCCTGGGGTCTCGCAGTCAGTCTGTTGGTCATCCAGCACTTACTCCATCTAGGTTCCAGGCGACGGGTGGGTGTCTCCTCCTCCTTTGTAGATGCCTAGTTAACAGGTGGAAAGCCTCACTTTTGTTATTCACTGCGTGCGCTGCTAGTGATACGGTGTCATGTCAGAGCTTACTAAGTTTCAAAGAGGGCAAATTGTTAGTGCATGCTTAGTTGGTGACTCCGTGACTGAAGTTGCTAATTTGTTTGCAATGTCGCGAGGTACAATATCAAAAATGACGGCATTTACAGTTTCCAGGAAAACGTTATCTGATAATCATAAGTGTGGTTGACATGGTCAACTGACAAAAGGACAGGATTTTGACCCGGATTTTTGCATGAAAAGTGAGATTAGATTCCATTATCCACCATCCGAGACTTACATTTGTCAATTCCCAGGAGAATCCAGGCCGTCTTAGATGCCAAAGTTGTATAGAGATTTAATGTCATATGATACACTTAGAAACAGCCTGTTTGAATACATATTATGTGATTATTTTCCACTGCTCCATTGGGGACCCTTGGTCCAACACCATATTTGGTAACAATTTAATTATTTTACCATACTTGGTACATCCCTGGGAATAAGATATACATCCCTGGGAATTACATACCAGTTAGCCTAACATCAATTGTATGCAAGCTCTTGGAGGGGATGATAAGGGACTATATACAAGATTTTAGTAATGACAACGGTATCATTAGCAGTAATCAGCATGGATTCACGAAGAATCGTTCTTACCAAACCAATCCATTAACCTTCTATGAGAAGGTGAGTTGCCATCTAGATAAAGGAAGGCCCGTAGACATGGTGTATCTGGATTTTGCAAAAGCATTTGATACAGTTCCCCATAAACGTTTACTGTACAAAGTAAGGTCCGTTGGCATGGACCATAGGGTGAGTACATGGATTGAAAACTGGCTACAGGGGCGAGTTCAGAGGGTAGTGATAAATGGGGAGTACTCGGTGTAACGATATCATGTACTGGACACACAAAAAGCTGTAGCTAGTGGCCATGTTGTTTGAGAAACTTTCGGCAGCCATGACAGCTTAGCTAACAGTGTAATGAACTCACTCCCTCCTCCCTTATTTTCAGGAATTCATAGGCTTAATACTTCAAACAAGCTGTTATCTCAACAAAAAAGCAGAACCAAGCTAGGTCTGAAAAAAACTGCTAATTGTGGCCTGGCAGGGGGTCCAGGCCTGTCGTAAAACTGTCACCCTCTCACCTCAGAGAACCAGCAGATCCCGGTCATAAATGCCTTAGTACTTATAAAGTTTAAACCTTGGAATAAGTATGGAAATTCAGCATGTTTCATAACTTCCAAATAAATAATAGCACCACCATAATATGGACATATTTCGTTTCCTCAGATAAATTTGTAACGTTTCAAATCCAGACACCAATATGTCAGGTCATATGGGAAGCCACTGGTACGCCTTATTCCTCCTAGGTAAACTAGAAATCGGAGACCTGTCATGTGTGTACTTGTTTTGAAGCACATGTCATGCTGAACAATAAAATGGATATTCTTAGTCTGTAAACATTAGAGATATGAATATGTATCACAAAGTGTACCTGGGACATGGGCATGAATGTAGACACCTCCAAGCAACCAACCCCTAAACAAGATGACCAGACGATTGGTCGCTGTCAACACCCCTTTGATCTGACAGAAAAGAGGAGATGCCAAGATAGTGGGCAGTTCTCCTTTTACCATCCAAGCAGGAACATCTGCCAAGTTTGAGAACCGATTACCCAGCTCATCGATCAAACTCTGATCAACCCTCGGACATTAATTGCAAGTATTCTTCTTCCCCAATTCTACCTTACTTCTTTGTGGCTGTATATTGTCATTATCTCTTTAAAACATATTTTTCTGTAAATGTTTTATTTGGACCAACTTGCCCTTTTCATAATAAACCCTTATGTTGAAAAGTGTTAACCTTCTCTCTAAAACTCTTAATGCAAGCTATAAACGAATCTGCCTCTTGAAGAGCGCTACTGTTGTAGAGTAAGGCCTCTGAGCAGACCTGTCTGTGGTGGCAGTGTGTGTTGCAGACGCTTATTCTAAAATCATAATTGGTATTGCTAATTAATGGGAGTCCTGACCCTTCCTTAAACAAATGTCAGTGGTGGCAGTTAAATGGTTAATTGAGTAATTAGCCCAGTGACAATCGCTCTCAGGCTGCTGGCACTTAGATTGTGGTCCCGCAGGCTGCAAAATCTTTGTGCTGGGCGCAGTTGAGAGTGGCATTGTTACGCAAGTGACAGCGTGGTGTGAGGTTGGTCGGTCCTTCGTCGCAAGTTAGCGCAGAGGGCGGGTATCTGACACCCAAGTTCGTCACACTCGGGAATGGTCCGGGGTGGAAAGTGAGGTCCCCCAGGGTTCTGTCCTGGGACCAATCCTATTTAATTTATTCATAAATGACCTGGAGCATGGGTGTCACGATCAGGCGTTAGCCTTGAAGACCAGTTGCTATAGCAGTTGCAGGACTACCACCGACCAGCAGGCAGTCACCCTGGCAGTCACACAGGCTCACCTGAGGTGCGGAGTCTAAGTACTAGCCGGTGTTCACCAGAGTTCCTGATGGTGGAGATGGATTTAGCTGCGTGCTAATACCAGGTGCGGGCCTCAGGTTTGCCCCACAAGGGTGTGAGCAAGTAGCAGATGAGCAGATAAGGATCAAATGGCAGCGTGGTCAGTAAACAAGCCAAAAGGTCAGTAACGAGTAGTTGCAGGTTGGGATCAGGCAGTAGAGTAGTCAAGGAACAAGCCAAGGGTCGATCTCGAGTGGTAGCAATACTGACAGCAGCAGGGAAGACAAAAGCAAGGCACTGGCTGAGAAGGCACACAAACCTGGCAAAGAGGAAGTGCTGAGACAAGGCTTGTATAGGAAGTTTATGGGAGGAGCAAGGAGTTCAAGGTTCAACAGCAATCAAGACACAAGGCAAGGTTGTCCAATGGTTTAGATAGGATTGTCTAATAGATCAGGCAGGTAGCTGTCCAGCTCCCCAGATAGCTCAGTGGGAAGAGTCAACAACAGACACAGAAGAGGTCCCAGGTTCAAGCCCAGGTCCTGACAATGGGATAACAGCTCAATCTCAGTATTTGCAGATGATACAAAGCTAAGCAGGGCAATAACTTCTCCGCAGGATGTGGAAACCTTGCAAGAAGATCTGAACAAATTAATGGGGTGGGCAACTACATGGCAAATTAGGTTTTATGTAGTAAAATAATGCATTTGGGTGGCAAAAATATGAATGCAATCTATACACTGGGGTGGGGGAGAACCTCTGGGGGGAATCTAGGATGAAAAAGGACCTGGGGGTCCTAGTAGATGGCATGCAATGCCAAGCTGCTGCAAGCAAAGCAAACAGAATATTGGCATGCATTAAAAAGGGAATAACCTCTAGAGATAAAACAATATTTCTCCCGCTCTACAAGACTCTGGTCCGGCCACACCTGGAGTATGCTGTCCAGTTCCGGGCACCAGTCCTCCTCAGGAAGGATGTGCTAGAACTGGAGAGAGTCCAAAGAAGGGCATCAAAAATAATAAAGGGACTGGAGGACCTTAGTTATGAGGAAAGGTTGTGAACTTGTTTTCTCTGGAGAAGAGACGATTGAGAGGGGATATGATTTCAATGCACAAACACCGTACTGGTGACCCCACAATAGGGATAACGCTTTTCCTGCGAAAGGGAATTTAATAAGACACGCGGCCATTCACTAAAATTAGAAGAAAAGCGGTTTAACCTTAAATTGCGTAGAGGGTTCTTTCCTGTAAGAGCAGTTAGTATGTTGAATTGTATCAGCGGGGAGCATCGATAATTTCAAAAAACTATTAGGTAGGCACCTGAACGATCACAACATATAGGGATATACAAGGTAATACTGACAGAAAATCACGCACATAGGTTGGACTTGATGGACTTGTGTCCTTTTTAACCTCACCTACTATGTGACTATGTAACTATGTTTTAAATATTTAAATAAATGTTACATTTTGTCCAACCCCTGTAAGTTTATATAGTAGAAGGGTGCAGACTTAAAATATCCAGTGCTCCTACAGTTAGTATCTCTATCTATCTATCTATCTATCTATCTATCTATCTATCTATCTATCTATCTATCTATCTATCTATCAGCTCTTTATTTAGATGTCTATCTCTCTCTTAGAATTTGCACGAATGCCATAGAATATGATGTGATTATTGACCTCTCCATTACTTATTCTAATTTTTGGTTTTATCCGCTGACAGTGCTGAGGGATTCCTGGTGTGAATCCGTGCTGGAGGTGAACATGAAACTCTATCGTCAGGAATCCTGTTTGCCTACAATTTGCTGAAACAATGAAAAGTATGTCTATCATGGTTGTTGCCGAAACCTATACTCCCAGCAGCCCTTGTGGACTTGTGGCCAGGACCGTTCCATTTCATCCAATTATCAAAAATGCTGACAATATAGCTGGGGAATTTTAAAACATCATTTTAGCAGCAGAATGAAATGCTTCAATCCTCACGTGATTTTTGTGTATTTTACACTGAGTTTGATTTCAGCAGCTCCACATCTCCATGCAGATGTAAGTCATTTTTATTGTTTTTTCCCCTCTTGTCTTGTAACAGATATTTCCTGGATGCTTCTTGTTTATGTTTTCCTATTTCCTTTCGAGATTATGCTCAAAACATCTGCTGCTGTCTCTTCTGACAATCTGTTGAATCTTGGACATAAGTGAGCCTCAGGATTTTAATTACAATCTCCGGTGCAAGATTAAAGTGACTCTTTCGCTGAGTACAAAAAAAGTCACAAAGTAGGTCCTGCAAAAGAAGAGTTTTGTTGTCTCTGGTGTCCTGCCACCTGTTCCTCTGATCTTCACTTAGTTCAATCGCTATGGCTGCCTGAAGGACCTTTCCATTTGACACTTTTGTCAGATGCTTGTGTTCCCTTCTGCTGACCTGTATATCACTACTGTGTTCCGGGCCGACAAAGGAAGCACAGAGCACAGAGGGGTTTAGGCCTCCGGCATGCCTGGAAATGTGCAGGAAATTAAGAGTCCATTGCTCTGCAAGAGAGTGAGGATCAGAGGGACAGGTGGTGGAACAAGTGATTTAAAGTGAGTCACTTTAAAGCCGATTTGTACCAAAAAAATATTTAACTCACTCTCTGCCCTGTTCTAAGAATCCCCAAGTGCCAATACTAACTTTTACTGCTGCTCACCTTTCACTTCTCATCATTATTCACAATGCAGTGTTTAGGGCTTTAACAGCCAATTGGCACATAGGGGTTTGACAGGGCCGGATTTTGACCTTGGGGGCCCAGGACACTTTAGGTTTGGTGGGCTCCTCATACCCGGGATAACATGGCGAATAACCAAATTTACACATCAAGTCTATTTATTCCATGACAATGTAACTGATAAATTATAATTACATAGGGAGAGTAAATTAATGTTATATCTGAACCAAATACATGCCATCAAAACTCCAAGTAGATGTTTAGATAAGACAAATGACATAGAATATACTGCTACTGTATATGCTCTTTAGGTTCCATAGATAAGAATGGCTCACTCAACAATTTACACAACAAAATTAAACTCTGAACTTGTCAACGCAAATGTTTTAGGTTTATCTAAGCTAAATACAATAAGATTTACACCTATATGTATGAATGACACTGGGAATGTTGGGGAAATGGTCTGGATTTAATTTAGCCTTTAATTACACCGGCTGCACACCTCAGATCCTGTGCACAAACCATTTGTCTCTTTTAAACTGAACTCTAAACTGAACTAGAAAAAAAAACAGTTATGCCTCATACACACGACCAGGTTTTCCAATGGGAAAACTGCGTGGAGAGCTTTTGGCCGGGAATCCCGGCCCTATGTATGCTCCCTCACAGTTTTTCCGACGGGAAAACTGCCAAACCTGCCGGCAAATAAAAAGAACCAGCTCTCTTTTTTCCCGTCGGGATTCCCGACTGACTTTTTCCCGTCGGAAATCCCGAGCGTGTGTACGGGGCATTAGGCTCCATGCACACTGACTTAAAAAACGTTGCTTCTACAGGAGTTTTGTTTTCTGCCTGTAGAAGCAACTCAATGTTATCCTATGTGTCCATGTACATTAAGACGTTAAGAGGCATATTTTGAGAACAACGTTTAGAGGCAGGAAAAAAAAAACTTCTCATTCGCGTTTCTGATTGGAGCTCACTGGCAGAAAAAACTTAAAACTCTCCTGAACTCGTCTAAACTTTGTACAAAAAATGCTCTATATGGACGCTTTTTTTTTTTTTACAAGAAGCTATATGGACGTTTTTTACTCCAAAGAGAACAGATGTTTTTTTTTAAGCCTGGTGTGCATGGAGCCTTACTGTAATGTAGCTTAAGAAAAAGTGTCACCCCCATTTTAAAAATTGTAATCTGTTCCCCAGGGGACAAAGTACATGTAGTACTTTTGTCCCGCGTTCTCATGTGTTGTCTAAGGCAGGCCATACACGCACGGTGCAAATTTCTTTCCTGCAACCACGACAATACAGCTAGCAAAAAGATGGCTGCTTTGACAAAAGCCACTTTTCTCCATCTCTAAGCACTTGCCTGCTTGTTTGGATCATTGTAGCTGAAAATCCCCCTCCTGTGCATTCCTCTTGAGCTTGTCTCAGGCCATTACTTGGAGATTGATAAAAGTGCCATCTGCCAAATTAGCTTTCTCCATGCTAGATGTGTTGTCGGTCAGCCGTGGAGGTAGGAGGGGTGCCCTGCCCAAGCTCTCTTGGGAACAGAACACATTATTAAAAATTGAAGGGAGACTTTTAAGTATTTGGTAAATGTATTTGTCACCTGCAATCACCTGCTACAGTGCATATACCAACAGTAGGAGATACACAGTGATAAGTCATCAAGGCACAGCTGCTCTTTCTTTGCAGCAAAGAAAAATCAGTTCTCCTGACCTGCCAGGCAGGGCTGTACTGTGTGACAGAGTGGTTTAACGCTCCTGATTGGATGGACAGAAATATAAATTCTTTCACAGGTAAAACGGCTCCTTTAAACATATTTTATCTGTGTATTTAGCTGTTTTCCTGGAGTTCAGGTTTAAGACATAAATCAGATTTTCTTATTGAGTACATTTACCTGCTTTTTGTAACTTGCTGTGCATGGCGTATGGGGTGCGCATGGGGTGTCTTTAAGCTTTAAATGTCTGTAAATGCTTACAGGTCCTTCTCAAAAAATTAGCATATTGTGATAAAGTTCATTATTTTCTGTAATGTACTGATAAACATTAGACTTTCATATATTTTAGATTCATTACACACAACTGAAGTAGTTCAAGCCTTTTCTTGTTTTAATATTGATGATTTTGGCATACAGCTCATGAAAACCCAAAAATCCTATCTCAAAAAATTAGCATATTTCATCCGACCAATAAAAGAAAAGTG
Organism: Rana muscosa; assembly: GCA_029206835.1. NCBI lineage: Eukaryota > Metazoa > Chordata > Amphibia > Anura > Ranidae > Rana > Rana muscosa. Next base: position 1,198,659,614 of record CM055116.1, on the reverse strand, counting down.
TTTTTAATACAAAAAAAGTCAACCTTCAAATAATTATGTTCAGTTATGCACTCAATACTTGGTCGGGAATCCTTTTGCAGAAATGACTGCTTCAATGCGGCGTGGCATGGAGGCAACCAGCCTGTGGCACTGCTGAGGTGTTATGGAGGCCCAGGATGCTTCGATAGCGGCCTTAAGCTCATCCAGAGTGTTGGGTCTTGCGTCTCTCAACTTTCTCTTCCCAATATCCCACAGATTCTCTATGGGGTTCAGGTCAGGAGAGTTGGCAGGCCAATTGAGCACAGTAATACCATGGTCAGTAAACCATTTACCAGTGGTTTTGGCACTGTGAGCAGGTGCCAGGTCGTGCTGAAAAATGAAATCTTCATCTCCATAAAGCTTTTCAGCAGATGGAAGCATGAAGTGCTCCAAAATCTCCTGATAGCTAGCTGCATTGACCCTGCCCTTGATAAAACACAGTGGACCAACACCAGCAGCTGACATGGCACCCCAGACCATCACTGACTGTGGGTACTTGACACTGGACTTCAGGCATTTTGGCATTTCCCTCTCCCCAGTCTTCCTCCAGACTCTGGCACCTTGATTTCCGAATGTACTTTGGACCACTGAGCAACAGTCCAGTGCTGCTTCTCTGTAGCCCAGGTCAGGCGCTTCTGCCGCTGTTTCTGGTTCAAAAGTGGCTTGACCTGGGGAATGCGGCACCTGTAGCCCATTTCCTGCACACGCCTGTTCACGGTGGCTCTGGATGTTTCTACTCCAGACTCAGTCCACTGCTTCCGCAGGTCCTCCAAGGTCTGGAATCGGTCCTTCTCCACAATCTTCTTCAGGGTCTGGTCACTTCTTCTCGTTGTGCAGCATTTTCTGCCACACTTTTTCCTTCCCACAGACTTCCCACTGAGGTGCCTTGATACAGCACTCTGGGAACAGCCTATTCGTTCAGAAATTTCTTTCTGTGTCTTACCCTCTTGCTTGAGGGTGTCAATGATGGCCTTCTGGACAGCAGTCAGGTCGGCAGTCTTACCCATGATTGCGGTTTTGAGTAATGAACCAGGCTGGGAGTTTTTAAAAGCCTCAGGAATCTTTTGCAGGTGTTTAGAGTTAATTAGTTGATTCAGATGATTAGGTTAATAGCTCGTTTAGAGAACCTTTTCATGATATGCTAATTTTTTGAGATAGGATTTTTGGGTTTTCATGAGCTGTATGCCAAAATCATCAATATTAAAACAAGAAAAGGCTTGAACTACTTCAGTTGTGTGTAATGAATCTAAAATATATGAAAGTCTAATGTTTATCAGTACATTACAGAAAATAATGAACTTTATCACAATATGCTAATTTTTTGAGAAGGACCTGTACATATACCCAGTTAATTGACTATCCTCAGGTGATACACAGAGGGGAAAAGAAAATCCCCCTACATAAGTTTGTACCTGTTTATCTGCAGTCTTCTCTTCTTTACATCCATTCAAAGTGCTGAAATTTAAAGCTTGTCTGAGAGTTCAGAAAAAAGAGAGCAGAGAGCTAAAGTTACACTCTGCAGAGTTCAGTAAGGAGAGCTCTAACAGCTGATTGGAGGGAAGAGTCACACCCCCTTCACACTGCACAGAGGAACAGAGCTGAGGCTGTCAATCAGCTGGAGCTCCCTCCCCTGTCACCATTTTTTCCTTGGTGTCAGTAAAACTTGTCAGAAGTGATTCATGTTGATAGCAGAGGAACGAAGCAGAATAAAAAAAAGTGACACTTAAAGTGGATGTAAACCTGATTTATTAAAATTGACCTAAGCACATATACTTGCAGTGTTTTCTTATCTCTTTACAAAGCCCTAAGTCCTGTGTTTTTCTGATGCTCCGTTCTTCTGTTATTAGCATTATAACTTCTGACAAGTTCTCCAACAACCGAGATAAAACCAGCCTGAAATTTGTGTCGGGGTGGGTGATATAAATAGATTAGTAGAGAGCTGGTCTATTCACAGCACATTCCTTCCTTTGCCTTTAAGGAGGGGGGGTGGTGTACATTTCCTCCAATCAGCTCTCACACAGTGTATGGCAAGACTTCACTCCCAGTGCTGAACAGGAAGAAAAATTTCTATTACTATGTGCATTTTCTAAAGAATATAGAATATAACAAGCTGAAGACAACAGATATTCATGTAAAACGTACGTAGGGAGATTTGTTTCATCTCTGTGTATCATCTGAGGCTGTGCACTTCACTGGGTATAGGAGAGGATTTACTGTAACCAAACGTCCCACACTCTGCTTGAGTGCTTCCTTCATATACCACTTCCTCCAGTCTGAATATAGATATTAGATATTATAGCCATATACTACAATCAAGAACTAGGCAGGACTCGTTTGGCTGCAAAGCTGGAACAATTTATTTGAACAAGAATACAGGCTTTTATACACTTGAGAACACTCACCACATTAACAATGACCTAAATATTTACCCAAAACATCACACAAGGTTATAGCTAACGAGGTACAGCTGACTCATGGCTAATCCCATCACAGAGGATCCTTAATTAACCACCTGGATGATTCCGATGTCTCATTGCAGGTCAGACTTGCTGGCTCCAAGCTCAGAAAGTACAATACACATTATCAGAAGTATAAACACAGAACACCATCAGACAATAGGTGAGTTAATTAGCACAAATAACGGGGTGAAAAAAACCCTTAGGAGGCACACTAGACCTACTTGCAATAAACACATTATAGCAGACAACCCCAGGCAGGTGGCTTGCTGATGACATCAGTATCTGCTATGAGTCCCACAGTGTGAAGCAGTCCTTGCTGGACATGTGGCATATAGGCCCTTAACATGGATCCCAGAGTCTGTGTGTCTTGGGGAGACATGGACTTTAATCCAAAGTAACATTACTCCAAGGGTCCTCAGGCATACACCTCACAAAGAGTAGTATTTCATTAAAAGCAAGGGCCCATAATCAGTAGACAAGAGGCTAGCATTCAGTCCCCTCCAATAGCCTCTGTCCCGGGTGAGTCTGTCATATTTACATCCACTTTAATAGTTTTAATTGAGACAAGTACACACTATATGCTTTGTTCATATTTCATATCTGAGTTTTACAACCACTTTAACCTAAACCAACTAAACCTTGACACTTTTATATACACCTCAGCACTGGAGTGCAATGTGCCAAATGCTCTGTGCCCAAACCTCCAGTGCCCATACTATTTGCCTACATGCTACCAATCCCAATCTGGATGCACAGTTTGTCACTGAGGCACAAAGGAATTGTTTGCATGGCTCTGCCACCATTAATACATGAGGTCTAAACCTTTTGTTTTTTGAAAGCATCTTTTTCAAATGAATGGTCAAGGATGGCAGGAGGATTTAGTGATGGAATAGAATCAATGTGCGTAATTGGATACAATTGAAAGTTGTTTAGTTTTAACCTCATATTATATGGTTTTTGGTAAATCTAAAGGAAAATTGTAATTGTAAGTTGAACATGTATGGCCAGTAGGGACGAGCCGAACACCCCCCGGTTTGGTTCGCACCAGAACCTGCGAACGGACCAAAAGTTTGCACAAACTATCGAACCACCTTAAAGTCTATGGGACTCGAATGTTCGGAATCAAAAGTGCTAATTTTAAAGGCTAATATGTAAGTTATTGTCCTAAAAGGGGTTTGGGGACCCGGGTCCTGTCCCAGGGGACATGTATCAATGCAAAAATAAGTTTTAAAAATGGCAGTTTTTTCGGGAGCAGTGATTTAAATGATGCATAAAGTAAAAAAAAAAAAGTGAAATATTCCTCTAAATATCGTACCTGGGGGGGGGGGGTGTCTATAGTATGCCTGTGAAGTGTCACGTGTTTCCCCTGTTTAGAACTGTCCCTGCGCAAAATGACATTTCTAAAGGAAAAAAAGTCATTTAAAACTGCTTACGGCTTTAATGTAATGTCTGGTCCCGGCAATATGGACCACTAACTGAAAATACTGCAGCTCCCTGCCTGTGGTATTAGTATGAGAACACCAGGAAATTGTCTTCAGGTAGCTTTAGGTGCACACTGTGCAAAGGACACAGTACACTAACTGAAAATGCTGCAGCTCCCTGCCTGTGGTATTAGTATGACAACACCAGCAATTGTATTCAGGTAGCTTTAGGTGCACACTGTGCAAAGGACACTAAATCAAAATACTGCAGCTCCCTGCCTGTATTTGTATGAGAACACCAGCAATTGTATTCAGGTAAGCTTTAGGTGCACACTGTGCAAAGGACACTAAAACAAAATACTGAAGCTCCCTGCCTGTATTTGTATGAGAACACCAGCAATTGTATTCAGGTAAGCTTTTGGTGCACACTGTGCAAAGGACACTAAATCAAAATACTGCAGCTCCCTGCCTGTATTTGTATGAGAACACCAAAGGACACAGTACACTAAGTGAAAATACTGCAGCTAGCACAATCACCTGCCTGCCTGTCAGTATATTATGAAGAGAATAACAGGAACGGATCTAGCTAAACTGAATACAGTGTATAAATATATATACACAACACCTAGGATGCATATATATCCTCTACACACTGTAACTGAAGCTAACTGACTCGCCTGTATGCTCTATCTAATTCAAATTAAATGACACTGTCTCTCTCTCTCTGTCTGTCTTTAACCACCGCCGCAACACACTACACAAGGTCGCCACGCAGGCAGCCTTCTATAGTGTGGGGCGTGTACTAAACCCCCGGAGACATAATTGGCCAAAGCCACCCTGGCTTTGGCCAATTATGGCTCTCCGTTTTTTCCACGCTGTGATTGGCCAAAGCATGCGGGTCATAGTGCATGCTTGGCCAATAATCAGCCAGCAATGCACTGCGATGCTGCAGTGAATTATGGGCCGTGACGCGCCACTCGAATTTGGCGCGAACGGCCCATAATGTTCGAAATTCGGCGAACGGCCGAACAGACGATGTTCGAGTCGAACATGGGTTCGACTCGAACTCGAAGCTCATCCCTAATGGCCAGCCTAATGGCTATAGCATTGTCTTGTATACAGAGAAGCAAGACCCTTTCCTGGTAGATTCCCACAATTTGGAATGTTATTACCATTACCTGTACAATCAGAAAAACAAAACAGACAAAGGCAGTCTGTTCTACACATTGCACATATACTATTAAAATTGTTGCTTCGTCTGGAGGTTTGCTTTAAAGAATGTGATTTTGTACATGTTTATCCATACTATAAATATAGCTTATTTGTTTCAGATATTAAATAGTTGCCTTGCAGTTGGACAGCTCAGCTTCCTGAGATATGAGAAGCGGGATGGGATTTAACATACATATAGGATTATCTCATCAGAACATATTATTGGAGGACCACTAATTCCTCTTTTATTGTAGAGGGAACTTAACACCAACAATAACTACGTCATACTTACATTAATGTATAATAACTGGCAGCAATACAAAACAAATACATTTGCTGGCTGATATACATGAAACTGCCATATATAAAGCCTATATTTGATTTTTTTATAATTTTTTTTTTTGTTAAAGAAAAAAAAGAAACCTTCTATAAATCTTTATCTACTTTTTCTCTAATTTGACATTATATAAAACCAAGCAAAGGTCACCCCCACAATCTTTGAGGGTGTAAAGTTTAGTCCATGAAACTTAACAAATAGTTGCCTGTTACCTAGTTATTTAATTTGTAGCTGCCATGCATCAGTTAATTTCAGTGTTTTTCATCCAAGGTTCTATTGAACCTTTGGGTTCCTTCAGAATTTGGTAAGGATTCCTTGATCATTGAGCAGTGGCAGACTGATCTACTGCCTGATGTTGCCTGTATAACTCTGGCACCAACCTCACTCGACATGTTTACTGGCGTGGTCATACCTCTAGTGTAAGGGTCATTCTTTCCCACTGCCAACTAGTGTAACAGGGCAACCTTTTAATTTACTACCAATGTAAGGAGACCCTTCTCCCACTGACCCCCAATGGAAGGTGGTCCTTCTCCACTGACCACCAATGTAAAGGTGCCCTTCTATACTGACCACTAAAGTAGGGGGATCTTCTATACTGTTTACTAAGGTAAGGTGACCCTTTTTCACTGACTCAAAATATAAGGTGGTTCTTCTCCACTGATCACCAATGTAAAGGGACCTCCTCCACTGACCACTAATGTAGGGGGCCGCCTCTCCTACTGACCACAAATGTTAGGAAAGGAGGCCCTTCTCTTCTTCCTACTAAGCTAAAGTGGACTTTCATCATTGACTGCCAATGAGGGGGCACCTTTCCCCCTGACCACCAATGTAGGGGCCACATCTTCCATCGACCACCAATGTAAAGGGGTCCTTCTCTACTGAACAGGATGTAAAGGATCTTCTCCATTGACCCCAATGTAACAGGCACCCCCGACCGCCAATATAATGGTGACCCTTATCCACTGACCACCAATGTAACAGGGGCACATTTTCACTGAACACCAGTCTAAGGGTGCATTTTTTTCCTGAGCATCAATATACCTAGGCACCTCTCCCACTGGCCACCAATGTATAGAGGCAGTGAAATTGTCACTGTCTGCATTTCTTATCTTACCAATTTATTAATATTCTTATTTTTCAATTTATGTATAGTAAATGATTGAAAATACGTTTGTCATCTAAAGCAGGGAGTGTTAAAAATAATCTGGGTGTCAAGTATGGTAAATGCACAACAGTCTTTACTTTTACAATATTACATCTACAACTTACTGATCACGCTATAGTACTGTGAGCTTTAGGTATAATCCTTTTTGTCAAAAATTATTTCAAGGTTTCTATTTTGGTAAGCAGGTTGAGAAAAGCTTTTTTTTTATACACAACAGCAATCTCTTGATCAAAACATGACATAGTGTGTATGATTTGTGCCACAAGTAAAGCACAGTGAAAGTGAACATATTAGATGGTGGCTCATGCAGGATGACTCTATGGCCTTTCGTCTACATATCGTTTATAAACTTTCTGCACCCTGAAGCTGGCCACACATAGATCGAAGTTCAGCAAGGACCGGCTGAATTTCAATCTAGGTATGGGCAGGCTGATTGTACCCAAGTTAATCCATCAATCAGCTTAGGTCAACCAGCCTGTAGGATTTTTCGAAATGCGAATACTGCCAGCGGCTATAGCCGCTAGCAGTAATCATTGTACTCTGCCGACCAGGAAGGCTTCCCGTGCCCCCCTGCCGGCAGAATACAATAGCGATTCAGGAAGCATTTAGTCAGTGTTGATGGTGAAAGGAAACAAAATTGATTCATTTATGGCTTGCCTTAGCTGTGAATGCTCCTGTGTGTTTATGCCCATCCCTTCACTACATGTGCTCACAGTACAGCTCATGTAGAACAGGAAATGTTCACACTATATTAGCCTGAATTTTTTTTTGACTGGTTTAGACCTACTAGGTCATGAAATGCTGGAAAGAAGCTTAAAAAAATTAAAGCGGAGGTTCACCCTAAATACTGACATTATCTTATAGTGATCTTGCTAGCAGATACATATACATATTCCTATTGATTTTTTTTCTTGTGGTTGTACTTACCGTGAATCAGTCGTTTTAATGTGGACTTCCGGGTATTCCTCCCGCGGGAGTGGGCATATCTTTCTTTCCTCGGAGCCCCGTTGATTTCTGGGAGGTGCTCGCAATGTCTCCTGGGAGCCGTTGCGGATTCTGCCAGCCCTGGACTGCGCAGGCGCAGCGCTCTAGCTCCGAAAATTGCCGAACATTAAGAGCTGTAGACTGCGACTGCGCAATCAACAGGGTATTGTGACAGTCGTTGCCGCACGCTCCCGATGCTCGCTCCACTCAGCAAGGGGGGCGGGTGTATTGCTATTATAATGAGTGGATGCATGTTTAAATAAAGGAATTGATGGACAGAGAGGGTGGGTAGTTCAATGTGGATGGCCGATTTGAATACTTGTCAGAGAATTGTTAAAAAAAATCTTATGTCTTTTTTTTTTTTTTTTACAATTCTCTGACAAGTATTCAAATCGGCCATCCACATTGAACTACCCGCCCTCTCTGTCCATCAATTCCTTTATTTAAACATGCATCCGCTCATTACAATAGTAATACACCCGCCCCCCTTGCTGAGTGGAGCGAGCATCGGGAGCGTGTGGCACAATATTGTGCTCAAAGCGCATGCGCCGAATATGGGTTATAATCCATTCGGCTATTTTCGGAGATCTGCCGTGAACTAACACGCAAGTGTTGCGCATGCGCAGGTCAGAGCGGGCGAAATCTGCTAAAGTGTTGCGCATGCGCAGAACAGAGCTGGCAGAATCTGCTGAGGGGCAATTCTCGGCAGGTCACCGTCAACACTGATGATACAGCGGTGAATGCTGGGATGCATTCACCGCATCCCGGAAGTCTCTGCTTGTGGGCTTCACAGTGCCCACAAGCAAAATGGCAAAGAACAAGATCTATTTATAAAAGTTATTATTTAGAACGGAAATAGATGGGGGACGTCTCTAATCGCAGGACAAGTGAGTACTAACATGTTATCTGTAACCCCATTACATGCACCTAGAAAAAAAAAAACGAGGGACCGCGGAACCTCCGCTTTAAGATATAAAAACAATCTTTACAAAACACCATTTTATCATGTATCGTTGGAGCATGTGATTTCTCCTACACATCTCTAGGATATAGACTCATAGATCAATACCCGCTTTGCAGCTGGCGGTCCTGAGTGCCGTTCCACCAGGGCCACTATCTACATGGAGCTTGCATAAACTCCCCATATTTTTGTGAGCTTCTTAAGGGTGCATCAATTTTTCCACAGCAAAAACCAAACTGGTAGGGTATCTAGATATCACCCACACTTGGCTCTGATGTGTGCGCTTGTATCACTATGCTAAGGACATTAGATTGTAAGCTTCTTTGGTGAAGCAGATTGATGTGTTTGGTCTATGTACACTGTACAGCTCTTCAGAATTTTTTGCGGTCCATATAAATAAAAAACGACTTATATTTTGCATGTAGCATTTTCATTGCTTTTTGGTTAGATCATATCCTTTCAAGAAAGGAATGTGCTAGAGGAGCAGGAAAATGGAAGAACCTCTGACTTTATTTCTGCCTGTGCCTTCCTGTCCTAGTGAGTACTGTCCGTGATACTTTTTTTATTTAAAGTGAAAATAATTCCAACTATTAACCTTAGATCCTCAAGCAACTATGCTCATGTGCCATGACCTACACCAGGTTGGGTGACTCTTCCATCTTCTCCACTGGGCCCATGGGAACCACTGTATTGAGCATGTGCTGCCTTTTCTCCATATAGGAGAAGCCTGCAGCTAGCCTGCAAGTAGATTGATCATCACCAAAGTCTATAGAGAAAATGCTTCATATACTCAGAAGGCTATGGCCCCTTAGCATAGTGGAGAGGATGAAAGAATTGCCCAACCCAATGTAGACTGAACGCCTTGGACAAGGTCTCTTGCTTATCTGAGGTCTGTTGTGGTCATTATATATGGAATGGGGAGGGTGTTCGTAGTTAGCCTCATATTTAATAAATGTATTGTTATCTTTTTAACTTGTTTTTGTAAATTAGTTTAATGTGACACAAGTTGAACTGGATAGAATTGTGTATTTTTTCAACCACTAACTGTGTAAGTATGCTTTGATCATGCTAGAAAGACTCCTAGGTATACATAACCTGCTATGGTAGAGTTTGCGCAATAAGATATAGATGGTGTTTATGACTTACTGTTTTAACCTTGGAGCTTCTCATTTTTTTAATCAGCTAATAAAGTGCTTTCTCAGAAGAAAGACATTACTTAAATATTACTGGAAAGGCACACCAGAGAGGTGAGAAGTAAAAAAAAAACAAGTGAACCAAGGCTTTTATAGTAGTGTAAAGTAGTAAATACAGCCATCCTGGAATTCTATCAAAGAACTGAAATTCTATTGTCACCAAAGAGACTCCAATAATTGCCCTTATAAATCAGTAAGTGTCCTGCATGGAAACTGTGCACCTTGTTTGTCCTCAGACGTAAAATAAACCTGCGGGATACAATACAACCTGCCTTTCTGGAAGTGATTAGAGGGACATATTGTGCCGGTGACAATCTCTCTGTGGTGAGAACGCAGCTCATAAAGTGTACCGGTAAGTTATTTTTCAATGTTGGCATGACCATTGCCAGTGTCTACACTCCAGACCTTTTAAAGATTTTATGGCTCATTCTCCATGATTCCACCCCTGCAGAGCAAACACTTCCTTGCTTTATTTAACAGCTGTTCTTTGTCTTTATTGGAAACTGGTGTTATTGCTTAAAAGACAACAAAAATTCTACTAGCTCCGTAAATATATAAAGGAACAAAGCCGCTGGCTTGAATGTGTCTGTTAGAATAGAAGGTGTCACATTATTTGCAGCCTTTAAGCCATAAATGTAAAGTGGTAGAATTAAGTGGCACCTGATTAAACAACAGACATAGTGGATAACTGCAGAATGTTTCTACTGCAAACCAAAGAGGAAAAAATTCATTGTACATCTTTTCAAACGAGAAAGAAAAGGTTGCATGAAATGTAGTAATTACTATTGTTTTACGTACTTTCATGTTGCAATTATATTCTGGAGTGCTTTATAGAATATGATCACCATTACCATTAGTCATTTCGGACTGCGTTCTGGATTATTTACTTAAAAGAGATGGATGGGATTTGTTTGTTTTTTTAATCATACTTACCTAGCTGCATGCAGCATCAGTCCGATGCTGCATCTGTACCCCGCCGCCTCTAACACTGACAACCGAGCGATCGGCAGTGTTTCATCGCTCGGTTCTCAGTGTTAGAGCTGGCGGGGGACAGATACAGCTCCGTGAGCAGAGAGCTGGTGACTGTCAATGTCTGGACCCGCTCTGTAATGTCAGCTGACAACGGGCTTCAGCTTGCTGTCTCTCAAAAACGGGTCACAGGAGGTCAGAATGACCTGCACTCCTGTGATCCACAGGAGTACAGCCAAAACAGCTTTGGCTATACTTCTCCTTTAAAGTGATTCTGTCACTAGTGTAGCGCACCAACCCCAGACTTTACCTGCTTTTCTTCTGCTTGGCTCCTCCACAGGAAAGAATGAGGCACACCGCACCACAAGCCCGTGCCCTCCTGAATAGGGAGGTTGAGCGGTGTTAGTTTCTCGGGCCTGCTTGCAACCAGTGTTTAAAAACCTCCAGAGCTGACCTCGTTTCTGTGGTAGTCAGAAACAAGCCCTTGGTTCTCCCCAGTAAGCAACTGTCCACACCAACTGAAAGGTCCAACTCTTATTTATTCCTTTTAGCACAATAAACAGTCTCTTTGAGAGCAGACAGGTTGGGACAAGACACAGGTCAGATAAGGTGGGAGGAGGTCCAGGCACAAACTTGAATTTGGGTTCTCTCCTGTTCTGATTAGCACGAACAGGATTGGCGCACGGTCTCTGCCACAGACCATGAAGTTGGTCACTGCCACTGACCTTGTGAAAAAAAGATGAAAGCCACTGCCACTGACCTTGGGTGCGTAGTGTCACTGCCACTGTGACTTAAAGAACACGCACTTCCTCCTGTTAGTAAACTGGCCCTTTATAGAACAAGAACATCCCTCCGGAGAGTTACCAGAGGCCCCATCTGTCACCACGACTCTGCGCTGGGTCTTCAGAAAGGGTCACCTCCCTGGCCTCCTCGTCCTGGATACGGGTCCCCTCGCAAGGTAGATCCCTGGGAGTCTCGGTCCCCGGCGGATCCCAGCCGAAGGCTGCTGGGCTCTGGGCCTTTCTCCAAAGTACCTCACCCCAGACTGAAGGTGTCTGAGATGGAACAGCAGCTCCGTCTCCGGGCCTAGGGCACCCAGAGACGACCCGACCAAGCCTCCGGGCCTAGGGCACCCGGAGGCGACACACACGCACCCAGGCCTAAGGTGCCTGAGCGCGGAACCGACCCCTCTGGAAGATGGGCGCCCCCTTTTATATCCTCTCCCGACAGGCACAGCAGGTTCCCCACCCCGCCGTACTGCTGCCAAGAGGGGACAAAAAGGCACAACCCTGTACTGCGGTTCAACCCGGGCCCATGGCAACAGCGCCACCTATAGGCCCTAGGGAACTGCACACCAGTCCCATCTCCCAGGGACAGAAATGGTCCATGAAACCTAACAATTAGTGCATCTGAGCCTAGTTACCACTCAGATGCTTCCCCCTAAATGTAACCACCCGCTACACTAGAAAAAAAAAAACTAGTCACTGATGCAAGTACCCCTTTTGGAAGATTTACTCTCACCTCCTGTTGCAGTGATAATTGTAAAATTTCGATTTTCCATCACTATTTGTACAAGTGGCAATAGTCACCAGGACAAACAGAAAGTGTGAATTTCTTCAGCATGGATACAGACAGCAGTAAAGACCTGACAGAAGTATTATTTTGTTTCTCTTCTACATGAACATTTCACTCATTTGCAGGAGTGTTTAAAAGAGAAATATGAGAATCTCAAAATAGAAAAAATCATACTCACCTAGATGGCTGCAGCACCGACCCCACTTGCAGCTGACCTGCCACCTCTGATGCCGCGTACACACGACCGTTTTTCATTATGAGAAAAATGCAATTTTTTTATTTGGTCATTAAAAACGATCGTGTGTGGGCTCCAGAGCATTTTTCACGACGTGAAAAATGGGCATTAAAAATTTGGAACATGCTCTAATTTTTCCAAATAGCCGAACTGAATCTCCAGACCAGATAACACAATGATGGTGGCCCAAGGTGAAAACCGATTTCAAAATACCCCAGACGATGCAAGATATTGCGAAAGGCGTTGGGAGACTCCACTGCTGCCATTTGAATATATCCTAAAGTGCTTTTTTCATCTATGTAATGTAAGTGTTCCTACCTACATTAATAAATGTTCTTGAGATTGTATCACGCTATGTTCCCTCCTTCTTTTCTATTTTGATATCGGTTTTCACCTTGGGCCACCATCATTGTGTTATCTGGTCTGGAGATTCAGTTCGGCTATTTGGTTTGAGTCACGGAATATCTGTCTGCGGCATTCCTAAATGGAGGATTCAACCCCTACAGGGATACACACAAGCCTGAGTTGACCCCATAGACCAGGGATATGCAATTAGCGGACCTCCAGCTGTTGCCAGACTACAAGTCCCATGAGGCATAGCGAGACTCTGACAGCAGCAAGCATGACAACCAGAGGCAGAGGCATGATGGGACTTGTAGTTTGGCAACAGCTGGAGGTCCGCTAATTGCATATCCATGCCATAGACGTATGTTTATCGGGTCCACTCATTTCGGTAAGCCTTTTTTCCATCCGGTGGTGGTCATCTTACAGTCACTATATTTAGACTCTTTTGAAGATCACGGTTCAGATTGGATTGTTTTATATAAAGCATCATTCACTGGAGACTTTCTTTTGGTTATATATCTTACACACATGATGTGTTGAATTTGGACTTGTTCTTTCATTTATTTTCACTCCTTCATTTGGGTGTTATTCACTTTTGATTCGCTACAATTTGTTTGTTAGGTTATATATTTTTTGGGGGATATTTATTATAGCAAAAACTAAAAAATATTGCATTTTTTTCAAAATTGTCACTCTATTTTTATTTATAGCGCAAAAAATAAAAACCGCAGAGGTGATCAAATAACACCAAAAGAAAGCTCTATTTGTGGGAAAAAAAAGACGTCAATTTTGTTTGGGAGCCACGTCGCATGACTGCGCAATTGTCAGTTAAAGCGACGCAGTGCCGAATCGCAAAAAGTGCTCTGGTCCTTGGCCAGCCAAATGGTCTGGGGCTGAAGTGGTTAATGGCAGAGATGGAGAATCTGAATCAGATTAGGAGAAACCTAATTCAGCTATTAGCCATCACCAATCATAGCGACCTGCTTCATTCAACATGTGATAGATCGCTATTATAGGGATCTGTTGCTGCAGGTGATGACCTTGCAGAGTTATATTAACCCTGTCCTACTCTAAACTTGTTTCCAAAACGCACAGGCCAAGCCCAACCCTCTTAACCTCTCCTCTGCACCCAAACCCTTTCAACTTCTAAGACCCTAAACATCTCATTCAGATTGTGTAAAAGTGACGCTGTCACTTGGAGAAAATGTCAAAAAAATGTTGCCTAAAAATCAAAACTATACAGATCTTGACAGGATTCTGGAGGGCTATACGAAAATCCGCAAATGTATTATAACGATGGCTCTGGGTTGCTTTACAACCTAAACAAATACTAAAGGATTTATTTCCTATGATCATTAGTTCCATCTACAGTAGTGGCCATAATTTGGTATTTTCCTGATTGAGGTATTGCAGTAAAATTACACATAATGGACACTAGATGGAGCTGACGATCATAGGAAATAAACATTTTAAACTCATTACATGGATTATTGACAATGGTTGTGTAAATGCTGAGACATGCTGTGAATGCATTTTTTTAATAAACCCTAAGACTCTACTTATTTACCTCTTTCTAGGGTTAAATTGGACTTTAAGTTTTATAGTAAGTGAAGAGCTAAGGGTTAAGCTATAGTGGGACATCTAGGGCCATTATCAGCTTAACCATACCTACCAACTTTTTGAGATAAGAAGCACAAGTGTGTAGGCAAAATGATGCACCTATGCAACTCCCCCATTATGTGAACCATAAAGAATTGATACACAAAAAATTATTGTTAAAACCCACACGTTTTTTTATTTAATCACCACTTTACTTTTATACTGGCTTTGCAAAATAACAAATATAATAATTTAGAGCAGCCTTTCTTAGCCAGGGTTCATCCAGAGGCTGACAAGGGTTTTCTGAGCAGCGAGCAACTTCTGCCTCCCAGATGAGTAACCACTATCAACAATGATCTTTTTAAACTATCTGGAATGGGGGGGGGGGAGGTGATCTTCCCAATAACTACAATCGTAAGGAGCATTCTTCTAAGTCAGGGGTCTCCAAATTTTCTATACAAAGGGCCAGTTTAGAGTCCTTCAGACTTAAGGGGGGCCGAACTGTAGTCATTGGGAGTTGAAAAGGTCATGATATCAGTGGAAATAAACAATGCCCCATCTTTGGTGTAAGTAGGAGGAATTGTGCCCTATCATTGTTTTCATTGGGAGGAATTGTGCCCAGTCATTGTTTTTATTATTGGGAGAAATTGTGCCCTCTCATTGATGTCTTTGGGTCCCCTTGTTGGTGTCACTAGGGGTAATTGTGCCCCATTGTTGGTGTCATTGGGAGGAATTCTGCCCATTCATTAGTGTCAGTTGGGGGAATTATGTCCTACAGTATTGTTGGTATCAGTGGATGAAAATAGTGCCCCAAGGGCCTGACAAAAGCAAGCAAAAGGCTGCATCTGGCCCCCAGTCCGCAGTTTGGAGAAAACTGTTCTAAATGACAATGCCACTAATTAATGTGAACTTTTAATATAGTAACCATTAGTAGGGGTTCCAATAAAACTAAAACACCAGCGCTCAATGGACAAGAGATCAAATAAACCAAAAGGAGGGGATCAAATAATAAAAACTGCCTTTTAATAAAAATTCATAAGGCAAAAAATAATAAATTCAGTAGTTCATACACGATCACAGATAAAATCAGGAGAAAATCAGTATTAAAAATCATAAGACCTGATATCCATGGAGGTAGGAGCTAAATCCAGGTTGCAGCGTGAGGTGAGGGGAGGGCTCATCCGTCCGGCTTGCTGGCGCTCAAGTGAGCCAATGGGCCGTGGAATTAAAATGGGAAAATGAAGGTCCTGAGTAGCTCTGACTACGCGTTTCGCGCTTCAAGCGCTTTGTCACAGGACTGTGACAAAGCGCTTGAAGCGCGAAACGCGTAGTCAGAGCTACTCAGGACCTTCATTTTCCCATTTTAATTCCATCCCATTTTCAGTGGAGCTATATTGTAGAGAAATTTATTCCAGCAATTGCAGCTCTGGCTGAGTGCGAATGACCTGCAGTACGGCTCTAGATCCATTAAGAAGCTTCCTAGTTTCCATTCTTTTAGGAAGCTACATCATCCGGATGATTTTGTCCCCCTTTTATTGGATCGGTGTCTTTTGGTGAAGGACTTCCCCTTGTCGGGGTCACATAGTTGCGGCTTCGGTCTCTCCCCTCCGCTTTCAGCCGCTGGCCATGCAGCTGGTCTGTTCCTGAACAGCAGAAGTGAAAGATCACTGAACCCATCACAGCGGCGGGTTCATTCCGCGCTGTTTTCCATCACAGGAGGATTTTGTTGCCGAAGCTAGTCGGTATCCCCAGCACTCAGGGCGGACCATCGGAACGGATCCCTCCAGTGTCTCCCATCCACTGGAAGCCATCCGCCTTCCCTGCCGCATCAACTATCCCTGGGAAGCTTTCTCCTTCTGCTGGATCACAGCCCATCGGCTCACTTGAGCGCCAGCGAGCCGGACGGATGAGCCCTCCCCTCACCTCAAGCTGCAACCTGGATTTAGCTCCTACCTCCATGGATATCAGGTCTTATGATTTTTAATACTGATTTTCTCCTGATTTTATCTGTGATCGTGTATGAACTACTGAATTTATTATTTTTTGCCCTCTGAATTTTTATTAAAAGGCAGTTTTTATTATTTGATCCCCTCCTTTTGGTTTATTTGATCTCTTGTCCATTGAGCGCTGGTGTTTTAGTTTTATTGTATTCATGTCTGTGCTCCAGCCATAGGATCCATGCAGCACTGGGCACTTTGATCTATTTTTCTTTTTCTCCCACCCTCCCTCCTTCCCATTTTGCTACAGTCGCGATTGGGCACTGATGTTTTTTGTTTTGCTATTAGCAGGGGTTCCCTGAGCCTGAAAAGTTATTTAATGGGTTCCTCTGTGTTAAAAAGGTTGGAAAAAAGCCACTTTATGGTAAGGTGGTAGTGCACCAAAACAGGTTTGATAGGTAAATAGTTATGGATAGTTTCATTTTATGGAGGTATACATCAGGCTAAATGAAGGACAGGTTAGGAGGAAAGACAGACAGTGGGATCTGTTTCCAAAAGCGGGACAGTCCTACCAAATGAGGGTCAGTTGGGGGCTATGGGTTAGCTTTTAGGGATATTTGTTTTCAGTGCTGGAAACACATGTACTGTTATGCCACGTACACATGACCGTTTTTAATGTCATTGAAAAAAACGATGTTTTTCTCGACGTGATTCTTCTCAAGCCTGCCTTGCCTACACACTATCGTGGAAAAAAATGCTTGCGTAAAGCGCGGTGACGTACGAAATGTAGGACGGCACTATAAAGGGGAAGTTCCATTCGGATGGTGCCACCCTTTGGGCTGCTTTTGCTGATCCTCGCGTTAGTAACGTTTGGTGAGAGACGATTCGCGCTTTTCAGCCTCGTGCTCTTCAGTCCGTTACAGCGTGACGAATAGTTTTACCAGAATGAGAACTCCCGTCTCATCACTTCCTTCTGAGCATGCGCGTTTTTTTCACGTCGTTAAAGCCTACACACGGACGTTTTTCATGACGAGAAAAACGATAACGTGAAAAACGACGAGAAAAATTAGAGCATGTTCCAAATTTTTAATGCCCATTTTTCACGTCGTGAAAAATGCTCTGGAGCCCACACACGATCGTTTTTAATGACCAAATAAAAAAATGGAATTTTTCTCGTCATGAAAAATGGTCGTGTGTACGCGGCATTACAAATGACCCCTATATGTTTTGCAGTCCTTTTGGAAAACTCTAATTTATTCTGAATTTGGTGTTTACAACATTTTTATGGTGTCTTGTTTATCAGTTTTACCTTCCATCAGGTCAAATTAAGGTTAATCTGCTTTGCAACCGACAGTTTGTTAGGTATTTTTCTGTGGACAGAGCACTGTTTCCTGCACAAAGCTTATCTGTAAATGACTTTAGATTTTAACTGTTTCCTTTTTTCCGTGAGATTTTCATTGCCTTGTTATTCCGCTTCTATTTTTTTCTTCTGGGTAAATTTAGAATCCTCCCAGCATAATCCTACTTAAAATTAGATTTGTTTTCATTAGGCAAACTCATTTACCTCCAGAGTAATCTCATGTTCTGATTCTCTTCATTCAGGAATTTGTAAGCGGAATGCCGAGGATGGGGATGTTTAGAAAAGCAGCAACTTTGCCAACAAAATACTTCCTACTATGTTTGGAAGCCGCAGGGCTGCTGACCTCCTTGCCTGGTCACATAGATGGATTTTTTGGGGTTTTCACAATTTACATACGAATTAAAGAATATGAATGCCACATTAAAGTGACACTAAACTTTTGTTAAAAAAAATTATATTCAAGTATGTATTCTCAAAAGTACCTTCTATTGCTCTCAGCCTTCTCCAAATCTCTAAATTCATTTTTGGTGCTGCTGTGATCCGACTTCCTGTTAGAGGGTGGCTACCATTGGTGTGCTCAGACTATTGCATTAGTGATCAAAATTAGACAACAATTCATGAACATATGAATGAATATTATATTATGTTATTATCAATGAAGAATGTAATCTTTATTGCTCAACATTTGATGGAATTTTTGTTGTGGCTATACCATGCTAGAACAGTGTTTTTCCAAATAACCAAGGCACGGCACCAAAAATTCCTTTATTTTGTAGAAAACACAATGATCAAAATTAGCAATGCAATGATTGTAGCACCTAGAAAGATTACAGCAAAAATTTCTGAAGGTTACAACAATCAACAAATAGTAGGGAGTGGGGGGGGGGGGGGGTCCTTGCTTTGAATAACTGCAGCACATCTGCGGCCACAGGACATCATAAGTCTCTCACACGGCTCTGGTGTGATTTTGTTCCATTCTTCTTCCAGTCTCTTCCACGGTGACTGTAGTGGGTTTCTTGGCCATAACTTTGTCGCCAAGGATTTTCCAGAGGTTTTCTATTGGGTTCAGATGAGGACTCTGGGCTGACCATTTCATTATTTCAATGTTTTCAGTTTCAAGGAACTGCTTTACCCATTTTGCTGTGTGACAGGGGGCATTGTTGTGCATGAAAATTTCGGGCTGATTGGGTGAGGAACACAGGGAAGGAACCGCAAGTGGGCGAAGAAGGTACTGATAAACATTTGAATTCACTCTGTTATGTAGCTGTATAAGAGGCCTAACCCCTGCTGCAGAAAACATCCCCCAAACCATGACGCTTCCCCCTCCACCTTTCACTGACTTCCTTACACACTTTGGGTTCAGTCTTTCCCCATTTTGACGACAAACGTAATGTTTCTCATCAGACCCAAATAAATGAAACTCGCTTTCATCACTAAAGTGAACTTTAGACTAGTTCTCCTCTGTCCACACAACATGTTCCTCAACAAGGGTTATTGCCCCGTACACACGATCGTTTTTAATGTCATTTTTTAAACCAACGTTTTTCTCCTCGTTTTTTTTCATGTTTCCTCTCAAGCCTGCCTTGCGTACACACTATCATTAAAAAAAACGATCAAGCAAAGCGCAGTGACGTTCAACACGTACAACGGCACTATAAAGGGGAAGTTCCGTTCGAATGGCGCCACCCTTCATGTTAGTAAAGTTTGTTGAGCGACGATTCGCGCTTTTCAGTCCGTTACTGTGTAATGAATGTGCTATCTCCATTACGAACGCTAGTTTTACCAGAACGAGCGCTCCCGTCTCATACTTGATTCTGAGCATGCGCGTTTTTTTTCACGTCGTGAAAGCATACACACTATCGTTTTTCACGTCGTTAAAAAAAACGACATGAAAAACGACGTGAAAAAAGAGAGCATGTCCGGAATTTTTAATGGCCGTTTTTCACGTCGTTAAAAATGCTCTGGAGCCTACACACGATCATTTTTAACGGCATGAAAAACGATCGTGTGTATGGGGCATTAGTCTTGCCTTTTGATTCTTTCTGCTAATGAGAAGTTTGGTCACTGCAGAGTGGGCTTTCACTACAAATTCTCTTAAACGGCGAGACACTGTATGATGAAAGAGATCCTTACTCTGTTCAGCTCTGAACTGACGAGTAATTACAGCTACAGTGTTAAATCGATTGCCCATTGACAGTGGCGTAGCGTGGGTTGTCAGCACCTGGGGCAAGGCAAGTAATTTGCGCCGCCCTAACTTGTAGGCTTTTAGCACTCCCCGAGTCCCTTCCTACAATAGTACTGACCAGCCTGATTCCTAAACTGACCACTACACTGACCTACCTGATTCCTACACTGACCACAACACTAACCTACCTGATTCCTACACTGACCACTACACTGACCTACCTGACCACTACACTAACCTACCTGCTTCCTATACTGGCCACTACACTGACCTACCTGTCCACTACACTACCTTATTCCCACACTGTCCACTACACTGACCACTGCTCTGTCCACTACACTACACTGACCACTGCTTTGTCCACTACACTACACTGACCACTGCTCTGTTCACTACACTACACTGTCCACTGCTCTGTCCACTACACTGACCACTGCTCTGTCCACTACACTGACCACTGCTCTGTCCACTCCACTACACTGTCCACTGCTCTGTCCACTACACTACACTGACCACTGCTCTGTCCACTACACTACACTGACCCCTGCTCTGTCCACTACACTACACTGACCCCTGCTCTGTCCACTACACTACACTGACCACTGCTCTGTCCACTACACTACATTGACCACTGCTCTGTCCACTGCACTACACTGTCCACTGCTCTAACCACTACACTACACTGACCACTGCTCTGTCCACTACACTACATTGACCACTGCTCTGTCCACTGCACTACACTGTCCACTGCTCTGTCCACTACACTGACAACTGCTCTGTCCACTACACTACACTGACCACTGCTCTGTCCACTACACTACACTGACCACTGCTCTGTCCACTACACTACACTGACCCCTGCTCTGTCCACTACACTACACTGACCACTGCTCTGTCCACTACACTACACTGACCACTGCTCTGTCTACTACACTACACTGACCCCTGCTCTGTCCACTACACTACACTGACCACTGCTCTGTCCACTGCACTACACTGTCCACTGCTCTGTCCACTACACTGACAACTGCTCTGTCCACTACACTACACTGACCACTGCTCTGTCCACTACACTGACCACTTCTCTGTCCACTACACTACACTGACCACTGCTCTGTCCAGTACACTACACTGTCCACTGCTCTGTCCACTACTCTGACCACTGCTCTGTCCACTGCACTACACTGACCACTGCTCTGTCCACTACACTGATCACTGCTCTGTCCACTGCACTACACTGACCACTGCTCTGTCCACTACACTGACCACTGCTCTGTCCACTACACTACACTGACCACTGCTCTGTCCACTACACTGACCACTGCACTATTCCTATACTGACTCTAACTGCTTGTCTAAACTCTCTAATCTCTCTCTCTGGCTGACTGAGTCTCATCTGCAGATTGCGTCTTCCATCGGCCTGGAGGAGGTGAAGAAAGCGGTGTCCGGAGAAGAGAGCACATCAGTGTCCGGGACCAGAGGAGAGGGGGAGCCTGGAGATTGGGAAGAGAGCACATCGGTGTCCGGGACCGGAGGAGACTCGAGGAGGGGAAGAGAGCACATTGGTCCGGAGGCTAGGCTGAGGCGGGACCAACACCATTGTGATCGCGGATAGGCCAGCCTCGCCCGCCATAATCACGGATTGGCCAGCCCCGCCGTGATCACGGATAGGCCAGCCCTGCCATATTAGCTGATAGGCCAGCCCCGCCATGGCTGCCGCACATGACCATTCGCCGAATCACAGGGCACCAGCCGCAGGGACACAGGAAGTCCACATTAGGGGGACAGATACGGCAGTGACACACACTGCCTGGCGCCCCCCTAAATGTTGCCCCCGGTGCCACCGCCCCCTCGCACCCCCACGCTATGCCACTGCCTATTGAGATTCTCCGCATTATCCTTTCCTCTCTGAGGCTACTTTCACACTGAAGCGCTAGATGCGCTGGCGGTATAGCGGCGCTATTTTTAGCGCCGCTATATCGTCGTTTTTGCCGCGATTTGTGGTCGCTAGCGGGGTGATTTTAACCCCCGCTAGCGACCGAAAAAGGGTTAAAAATGCCCGCAATAACGCCTCTTTGCGGCGTTTTGCAGGCGTTTTGGAGGCGCTACGCCATTGATTTTAATGGGCAGGGGCGCTATAGGAGCGGTATTTTTACCGCTCCTATCGCACCTCAAAGATGCGACTTGCAGGAGTTTTTTTACCCTCCTGCAAGCGCAACACTCCAGTGTGAAAGCCCTCAGGCTCCAGTGTGAAAGGGGCCTTACATTTGTCTTTCGTGGACAACCAGCCTTTATGGGGGACTTGAATGAGTTTGTGATGTTGTAAAGATGCAATATTGTAGAAATCACAGATTTGGAACAACAAACTTCCTTTGCTATAGCTTAAAGGGTCATCCTTTTGGCCTTCATCTGGAAAACCTGCTGCCAGAGGGTTTCAGTCATTATAAAACGGCTCACCATCTTGCAAACTCAGTGAAAACTGGAAAGTTAGGCTGCCAGTTAAATAGAGTTTGTCAGATACCGTATTTATCGGCGTATAACACGCACCGGCGTATAACACGCACCCCAAGTTTAGGAGGGAATTTTAAGGAAAAAAACTTTTAGGAGGGAAATTCAAGGAAAAAAAACTTACATTTAAATGCAGCATGCAGCCTTGCCCAGTGTCCATCTGTCCATCTGCAGCCTTGCCCAGTGTCCATCTGTCCATCTGCAGCCTTGCCCAGTGTCCATCTGTCCATCTGCAGCCTTGCCCAGTGTCCATCTGTCCATCTGCAGCCTTGCCCAGTGTCCATCTGTCCATCTGCAGCCTTGCCCAGTGTCCATCTGTCCATCTGCAGCCTTGCCCAGTGTCCATCTGTCCATCTGCAGCCTTGCCCAGTGCCTTTGCGATCTTGTCAGTCTCAGCGTTTTTTTAAATTTGGCGCCGATTTCTGTGGAGAGGAGCGAGCGGGGCCGAGTGTACTTCGGCTAGACTCGGCTCCTCTCGCAGTCCCGCCCATCTCCACTGACTGCGCCGCTGACGGAGAAAGCCGAGTGTACTTCGGCTAGACTCGGCTCTGCTCACAGTCAGGGGCAGGACTGCGAGAGGAGCCGAGACTAGCCGAAGTACACTCGGCTTTCTCTATGTCAGCGGCGCAGTCAGAGATGGGCGGGACTGCGAGAGGAGCCGAGTAAAGCCGAGTGTACTTCGGCTTCGGCTCCGCTCGCTCCTCTCGCTCGTTTCAGTAGGGGAATTCGACGGAGTATCGGCGTATAACACGCACCCACGATTTTCCCCTGATTTTAAGGGGAAAAAAGTGCGTGTTATCAGAGGCGTTGCTAGGGGGGTGCGGGGGGTGCGGTCCGCCCCCGGGTGACACCGGCTAGAGGGGTGACACCCTCCCTTTTTTTTTTTTTTTTTTTTATTTTTTTTTTTTTTTAATTTTTTTTTTTACAGCTGACCCATTCATTGATTAATTTCACCCCGCTGGGCTGGAAGCCTGGAACAACACCTCCAGCGCCGCGGCCGCGCCTGGTGTGTGTTCTCCGGCTCCTTATTCTTCCTATTCCTAAATTCCAATCCTCCTCCCTACCCTACAGAGCCAGCGGCCGACTCAGCCTGTCACATCATCACACTGCACTGTGATGATGTGACGACACGTCACTGCAGCACACACACAACTTTCTCCGCCCGGGCGGCGCGGCTGCTGTGTGTGACGGTCGCTGCCCACAGTGCCCAGCCCTCCTCCTCTCCACTCTCCAGGAGTACAGACTGTCTGAGACTCCAGCTGGCGGCGGCGCGGCGCACAGAATAAGAACAGGTGGGGGGGGGGGGTGACACCATGTTATACCGCACCAGGTGACACCAACCCTAGTGACGCCACTGCGTGTTATACGCCGATAAATACGGTAATTAAAGAAATTAGCACAAGGTGCCAGATTAACACCAATAACTGGGAGGTATCTGAAAGTGTTCTCTAATTTTGATTGTTCTTGATGTTATTTTTCAAATCTTGTTGAATTTTTTTATTTTGTGCTTCAAAAAATATGCAACTCATAAAAATATCCTTAAAGGGGTTGTAAAGGTATTTTTTTTTTAAATAACAAACATGTTATACTTACCTCCACTGTGCAGCTCGTTTTGCACAGAGTGGCCCTGAACCTTGTCTTCTGGGGTCCCTCGGCGGCTGTCTCGGCTCCTCTCCGCAAGAAATAACCCCCTTCATGCGAGCTCTCTCCCATGGGGGTTAGTTCTTACGGGCTCGCTCCGTGATACAGCCGGCAGCCATAGCCGCCGACTGTATCACTCGGCCCCGAGCCAATGGCTGCGCTGCTTTCAATCAACCAATAAATGAGCCGAGAAGCCCGGGCGAGAAGCCAGCGCGTTCACGGTGCGGGACTTTCGAGGGGTCAGGTAAGTAAAACGGGGGGGGGGGGCTGCTAATCTTTGGATGTTTTTTCACCTTAATGCATAAATGCATTAAGGTGAAAAGACGTGTGCCTTTACAACCCCTTTAAATCGGAGTTCCG
The DNA here is from genome assembly GCA_029206835.1 of Rana muscosa. NCBI lineage: Eukaryota > Metazoa > Chordata > Amphibia > Anura > Ranidae > Rana > Rana muscosa. The sequence goes on along the minus strand of CM055116.1, from coordinate 1,198,635,150 downwards.
CCCCCAAATACATTTTTTAACTTTAAACTGCTGACTTTTAAAATAAGGACACTTACCTCTCCAAGGCGCCCACAATGTCCTTACCCGAAGCTGACCCATCCTTCGGCTCCGGGTTGAGGGGCCGGCATCTTCAGAAAGGGAATCAGGAAGTAAAGCCTTTCAGCTTTACAGCCTGGTTCCCTACTGCGCATGCACGAGTAGCGCTGCGCGTTCTGACTGATCCCTGCTGTCTTCTGGGACATGACGTAGATCGCCACAGATTCTGCGGCGATCTTTCGCCGGAAGTGGGAGCAAATACCTGTATTAGACAGGTATCTGCTCCCCCATCCCCTCTGAAAGGTGCCAAATGTGACACCGGATTGGGGGAGGAACCGGATAAGTGGAAGTTCCATTTTTGGGTGGAACTCCGCTTTAACAAAACTGCTCTTTTACTCCTGTTTAGATCATTTCAAATAGGACTAAGCAGTGACCTTGAAATTCTGAAAATTGTTGGTTGTTCTCCAATTTTGATCTCCAGTGTACAGTGTATATATATATATAGTGCCTTGAAAAAGTATTCATACCCCTTGAAATTTTTAACATTTTCTCACGTTACAACCAAAAACGTAAATGTATTTTATTGGGATTTTATGTGATAGACCAACACAAAGTAGCACATAATTGTTAAGTGGAAGGAAAAAATAAATATGTGAAAAGTGTGACGTGCATTTGTATTCAGCCCACTTTACTCTGATACCCCTAACTAAAATCTAGTGGAACCAATTGCCTTCAGAAGTCACCTAATTAGTAAAGAGAGTATACCTGTGTGTAATTTAATCTCAGTGTAAATACAGCTGTTCTGTGAAGCCCTCAGGGGTTTGTAAGAGAACCTTAGTGAACAAACAGCATCATAATTGCCAAGGAACACACCAGACAGGTCAGGGATAAAGTTGTGGAGAAGTTTAAAGCAGGGTTAGGTTATAAAAAAATATCCCAATCTTTGAACATCCCACGGAGCACTGTTCAATCCATCATCCGAAAATGGAAAGAGTATGGCACAACTACAATTCTACCAAGACATGGCCGTCCATCTAAACTGACAGGCCGGGCAAGGAGAGCATTAATAAGAGAAGCAGCCAAGAGGCCCATGATAACTATGGAGGATCTGCAGAGATCCCCAGCTCAGGTGGGAGAATCTGTCCACAGGATAACTATTAGTTGTGCACTCCACAAATCTGGCCTTTATAGAAGAGTGGCAAGAAGAAAGCCATTGTTGAAAGAAAGCCACAAGAAGTCCCATTTGCAGCTTGAGAGAAGCTATGTGGGGAACACAGCAAACATGTGGAAGAAGGTGCTCTGGTCAGACGAGACCAAATGTTACTTTTTGACCTAAAAGCAAAACGCTATGTGTTGCGGAAGACTAACACTGCACATCACCCTGAACACACCATCCCCACCGTGAAACATGGTGGTGGCAGCATCATGTTGTGGGGATGCTTTTCTTCAGCAGGGACAGGGAAGCTCATCAGAGTTGATGGGAAGATGGATAGAGCCAAATACAGGGCAATCTTAGAAAAAAACCTGTTAGAGTCTGCAAAAGACTTGAGACTGGGGTGGAGGTTCACCTTCCAGCAGGAAAACGACCCTAAACATACAGCCAGAGCTACAATGGAATGGTTTAGATCAAGCATTTATGTGTTAGAATGGCCCAGTCAAAGTCCAGACCTAAATCCAATTGAGAATCTGTGGCAAGACTTGAAAATTGCTGTTCACAGACGCTCTCCACCCAATCTGACAGAGCTTGAGCTACGGTATTTTGCAAATAAGAATGGGCAAAAATGTCACTCTCTCGATGTGCAAAGCTGGTAGAGACATCCCCAAAAGGACTTGCAGCTGTAATTGCAGTGAAAGGTGGTTTTACAAAGTATTGACAAAGTGCATGCCACACTTTTCACATATTTATTTGTAAAAAAATGTTGAAAACCATTTATCATTTTCATTCCACTTCACAATTACGTGCCACTTTGTGTTGGTCTATCACATTATGTTTTTGGTTGTAACAAAATGTGTAAAATTTCAAGGGGTATAAATACTTTTTCAAGGCACCGTACTGTACAGTGCTCAGCATAAATGAGTACACCCCTTTTGCTTGCTCCAGAGATGGACTATGGACTATGGGACGTGTATTGGGCATAGTGCAGTGTACATGACTGCCACTAATGTGCACTGTTCGTTCCAAAAAATAGAAGTGAGAGGAAAAGGTTAGGTTTGAGAGCTCATGGAGGATGTTACAATAAGAAACTATTTCATGAAAAATAAATTACAGGGTCATTACGTAGTGGATGTGTATGTGCTGTGTCCCCCACATGGCTTCATTTGGAGAATAAAGATATTGTTTAGTGTCACTTTAAAGTGGTTGTAAAGAGTGAAGTTAATCTTAGCAGATAGTAGATAACACAGGCAGCTAATCGCTGCCTGTGAAAGTGCACTTACTTGTGTAGTTTCAGTGTAAATCGTCTTTTAATCGGCGATGACGTCATGCGCGATTGCGCAGTATGCTCTCTGTAAATTGTGCCATTTCTGTATTTCCTGCTTGTGGGGAAATTACTGTGAGTGAGACTCCCCTCTGAACGGCACAGAGGGGAAGTCTCGCGATGCTGCAATGATTCTTGTCTTCCTGACACTCCCCCTTGTGACTGAATAAGATGTCACACATCAAGGCTTGTTAGGGCGCTATGGCGCATGCGCAAGATTTTCTAAGGCAAACACAGTAAGGGCGGAAGTGACGTAGGCAATAGATTCTGCAAACAGCACTAAAAATGTTGCGGTCAATACCCGGTAATCAAGAGAAGAAAAACTGCCGAAATAAGGTACTTGCAGACCTCGTTTAGGGGCGATTTCTATTGATTATGACTTTTAATGAGCTACTGAATGTTAGATTTGAAAAAAGAAAAAAAAATCGGCCAGGGTTTACTTCCTCTTTAAAGTGGAAGTATTAGGGGGCGTGACCGGATGCAGCTGTGAGAGGAGAGCAGTCCGCTCGCTCCTCGCACCTCGTACCCCGCTCCACAATACACGCCGCAATGACTGAGTAACCAGCGGCAGAAGAAAGAAAGAGGAAGCCGGTACCAGGGACGAGGCTGGAAGCGGAAGGAAGGAGACCGCAAGGCAGTAAGACGCGCCGTGCTATCGCGCATGGACGAGGCACGCTAAGTCCCTGCATATACACGGCATATGCACGGCTCCTACCTGATCCGCTGGAGAATTAATCCCCGCTGGAAGGAGCAAGCACAAGCCGGAGGAACAAGTCCCCTGATCCGGTGAACCCGCTTTGCCTGTTTGCCTGTCGGCTGTCTTCTTGACACTATCTGCTGCACGGCTCTACACTGCTTATGCCAGAGACAGTCACCTCCAGGAGGAAAGATGCTGTGGAAGTCTTCTATCCCCCTTCACTACAAACTGAAGCTGGAGGTGAGCCGGAGGTGGGCAGGGGGGAAAAAAATATACAATGTCTATATTGGATGCTAATACCAGACGTGCATAATTTTTTGTGTCCGCGCCTGCTATAAAGCCTAAAGGAAGAGGTTGGGGCAAGTAGGTGCGTGGAGGATTTTTTTTTTTTCAGTAGCCAGAGCTGGTTGGGGATCAAACCGTGGAGGATTACAGCAGGGGTAGCTGGAATGCTACAAGCAAAAGGACACTGATCTATACAGAACAGCATCACAAGTGTATACTCACAAAGGAGGGAGGAGGAGGAGGGGAGAGGAAGGAAGGAAAAGAAAATGCCAGGTACACTGTCGGTGATGACCAGGAACGCACAGTTACAGTCCCAGTCCCAACCCCAGCTGCCCCAATCCCAGCCTTACCCCCAGCCTCACTCCCAGCCCCAGCCTCAGCCCTCACGGGGAACTAGAACAGGACAGTCAGCAGTGGCAGCCAAATTGGAAAAATACACACATATTCCGGGAAGTACAACAGGCCACACACCACCAAGGGGGCAAGGGGCCCAACAAGTGAGTTCCCAACGGAAAAGTCTGGGCCTAAACACGGAGACGGCTGGAAAGGCAGCAGGCGAGCGAGGGCCTAAGGCAAAGGTACAGGAAAAAGTGACAGAATCAAATACGGGAGCAGGGATGGAGGATGAGCCCTCTATGAGAGAGATTCTATCTGCCATAAACAACTGCAAATCATCTCTAATGGAAATATTTGATCAGCTGAGAGGGATAAAGGATGAAATGTCAATACTAAAACATGAAGTACAGGGGGTTGGGGAGCGTACCTCTGCCTTAGAGGAAAGACTCAGCCAGGTGGAAGACGACGTTAATCCTATGATAATGGACATGAAAATAATGAAAGAACAGCTAAACTTGTGCGTCAATAAAATTGACGACACGGAAAACAGGTTAAGAAGGAAAAACATCAGGGTACTGGGTCTCCCCGAAAAGAGCGAGGGTAACCGCCCCACTGAATTCATGGAAAATTGGCTTTTGGGAGTGTTTGGCCAGGATTGTCTGTCAAAACATTTTTCTATTGAGCGGGCCCATAGAGTACTTTTCAGAGCCCCAGCCGAGGGAGGGCGCCCCAGACCCATGCTTATTAAACTTTAGACATGTGCACACTGAAATATTTCGTTTCGGAATTTCGTTTTTGTCCGAAAAATAAATTTATTTAGTTACTCCCGAAACTCGTTTTTATTTATTTCGTTTTTCGTTAGAAATTGCATTCGTCCGAAAATCTGGATTAATTAAGGTCGAATCTGTCATTGAAGGCTTATGGTGTCTGTCGAATGTTCAAAGAAGATTCGACGGAGCAGTGAAACTGTACGACGCTGCAATCATACATTTCCGGTCGAATGTTCCGCCCACAAGCTATAGAAGAATTCTAATGTTGTATGACTAGTAATAATTATATTTATTCATTACTATTACTAGTCAACCAACATTAGAATTCTTCTATAGCCTATGGGCAGATGCATTTGACCGGAAATGTACGATTGCAGCGTCGTACAGTTTTGCTGCACCGTCGAATCTTCTAACTTTCGATGCTTTGTCGAATCTTCGTCATTCTAGCTATTTTACTGCTCCTCCTCTTTGGTTGCAATCAGCCAATAACATTCATCATCAACTTTATTTTTATTTTACTTCCCCCACCCAATTCCAGCAGTGATCTTTTCTCTCTATGTCGAATCTTTTCTCTCTATAATAACAAATCTTTTCTCTCCTATGTCGAATCTTTTCTCTCCTATGTCGAATCTTTTCTCTCCTATGTCGAATCTTTTCTCTCCTATGTCGAATCTTTTCTCTCCTATGTCGAATCTTTTCGCTCTATAATGTTGAATCTTTTCTCTCCTATGTAGAATAATCTTGGACTAATATAGTTAAGGTTAGGCACATTCGACCACAGGTTCGATAGACACAGATTGTTATTGTCAGCGTCACGTCGAATCTCCTATCTATATCGAACTGTTGTAGCAACGAAAACGAAAATAAAGCATTTGTTTATGTCGGATCTTTCGGTTTTCGGATTCTGTGCTTTCGTTTTCGTTTGTTAAAACAATAACGAAAATAGCTGAAATTCGGACGAAAATGCATTCGGACGAAAACGAATGCACATGTCTATTAAACTTCTGCATTTTCCAGACAAAATTACAATCCTTCAAAAAGCAAGAGAGATGAAAGAGGTTCTGGTTAATGGAATAAGAATCTCATTTTATCCAGACTTTTCCCCAGAGTTACAGAGGCAAAGGGCCAAATTTTTTGAAGGTAAACAAAGACTGCAAGAAAAGGGGATTAAATATGCAATGTTCTACCCGGCACGTTTGCGAATAACCGTAAATGGGGAAAATATATTTTTTAATACTCCTGCTGAATTGATGTCCTGGATGAATTCGAAAGAAGGGGAAACATAGGAAGTTGAAAACAGTTACAGATTAGGTTATTGACTTATTATGCAGAACTCAGACTCTTATTCCCTTTCTTTTTTTTGTCGTGGTTTTGATATGGGAGCGGGGAGGGGGGGGTGGAGGGTGGGGAGCGGGAGGGGGGAAGGGGCTGTTGGAAATGTTTTGGTTTTTGTGGAGGGTGGCACAGAGGTGGAAAAAAAACACTAGATGTCAAGTAAAATGGAAAAGAAACATTAGAGAAAAGAATACACGAAAAATACTAGAGGAAGTGCCAAGAGGGGGGAGGGGGGAAGGTTACACAGCAAAAGGAGAGTCCGGTCACTGTAGAGGCCCTCCACAAGGGCCCCAAATAGGGCAGGGGGGGAGGGGAGGGCAGGGAGCGGGTGTGAATGGCACATAATGATGATAGAAGTCACTAAAATATGTTTTTTTTTGTGGGGCAAGAGGGGGGGGGCGAGGGAGGAGGGGGGGGAAGTGAGAAGTGAGAAGGAAGGTATGGTTGAATAGGGCACCAGAAAGAGTAGATCCACGAAAAACACGTTTATGTAACCCGATATTATTAAGGCACACATGGTTAAGGTGGGAGGTATTCTAAAAGGGGAAGAAATAGCAAGGGAGGATGCCGAAGCATAATAGTGAGAATAGATCTCCTAACCCGGGAATAGGCATTAAGGTATGCTCATGGAATGTTCGAGGGGTAAAAGACCCAATAAAGAGACAGGTAATTTTCTCAGATGCTGACAGTAACAACATCAAAATACTGTGCCTGCAGGAAACACACCTGGATAAGGGAACCGTCAACTTGCTAAAACATAGGAAATATCAGATTTAATTTCATTCTACACACACCTCCTATTCGAGGGGGGTGAGTGTGTTGATAGACTCGGGGATGGTGTTTTCCTGCAGCCACTGTAAGATTGATACTGAAGGATGTTACGTGTTTCTTCATTGCAGGATAGAGATAAGGGAATATGTGGTGGCAAGCATATATATTCCCCCTCCGTTTGGGACAGAAATTCTGTGGGATCTGATGGAGTTTGTCGTGGACAGACCGGGAGTACCGGTAATAGTGGCAGGAGACTTTAACATGACTATGAACAAAAATATGGATAGATTCCCGGTGGGTCTCCCCTCAGCACAGACAACCGGTAGCCCCCTTTTTAAATTTTGTGGGGAGATGGGGCTGATTGACGTATGGAGGAGGAGGCACCCAGTGGAAAAAAAATTCTCCTGCCACTCAAGGACACATTCGACTCTGTCCAGGATAGATCTCGTACTCTGCAATGAAGAGGCAATGGGGGAGTTAGGAGAAGTGGTATATGAACCCAGAAGCATATCAGACCACTCCTCAATGATCTTTGAAATAAAGATGAACAGAGGAAACAATAAGAGGGACTGGAAGCTAAATCCATTCTGGCTAGAGGTTATTAAAGATCTGGAGGGAATAAGTGGCAGCCTGAAAGAGTTTATAGCAGTAAACACTGGTTCTGCCTCGACGGGAATAATTTGGGACACTTTGAAAGCATTTCTGCGGGAAATCCTGATCCAAAAAATATCTCTTATTAAAAAACAGACGCGCGCCATAGAACTTGCAGCGAGTGAAAAGGTGAGGAGCTCAGAGATTAGTTATATAAGTAACCCAAGCATGGAGGAACATAAGAAATGGTTAGAAGCGCAGGAGGAATATAAAAAAATAAGAAGAAGAAAGGCGGAAAACAAAAAATTATTTCAGAAACATAATTTTTTCGGCGAGGGTGAGAGAGTGGGGAGGATCCTCGCTTTGGCTGTGAGGGCCGATAACACCCCATCTACCATACCGGCGATTTATGATGAGGATGGGGAAATTAAGAGAGGCACACCAGAAATAATGCAAGTGTTTAAAAGGTACTACCAGAACTTGTATAGTAGTACCTGGCATAACAGTAGAGAGGGGGAAATGGTCACCTTCTTCGCTGGCCTGAAAATACACCGGCTGACAGAGCAAGAGAGGGAAGAGCTGGAGGCACCACTGACACTGGGAGAGATACAATTGGCAACTAAAGAAATGGCGGGTCAAAAGACACCGGGCCCTGATGGTCTGCCAATAGAAATATACAAAACCTACAGTGAGGTGCTGCTTCCAAAACTGCTGGAGGTATTCAACTGGGCGGTCGAGGAAGGGAAAATGCCCAGGTCCATGGAAGAGGCAACCATAATAACACTATTGAAGGAAGGGAAAGATCAACTAGAGGCAAATTCCTATAGACCGATATCTCTTCTGTGTGCTGACACCAAAATCCTGGCTAAAATACTGACAACAAGGCTAAACAAGAGAGTTACAAAACTGGTACATTCTGATCAAACAGGATTTATACCAGGAAGGTCCACCAGCTCTAACATTAGAAGAGCATTTTTAAATATCCAGCTGCCAGTAGAAGAAAGAGGGGCGAGAGCAATCTTGTCCTTGGATGCCACAAAGGCATTTGACAGCCTTGAGTGGCAATATCTGTGGAAGGTGTTAGAAGAGTACAGGTTTGGCCCTAAGTTTACTCAATGGGTTAGGTTACTGTATGGGAACCCCAGGGCAAAGATAAGGATCAACGGTGAGTGCTCAGACTGGTTTAGATTGGCCAGGGGGACAAGACAGGGATGCCCGTTGTCGCCCTTGCTTTTCGCCCTGGCCATAGAACCATTAGCCACTGCGATAAGGACATCACCGGGGATAAAAGGATTCGAAAGGAAGCTAGGAGAGGAGAAAGTCGCATTATATGCCGATGACATCCTGCTTTTCCTGGGGGATACACAGGCCTCATTGGTGACAGCAATGAATATTATAGGGGAATTTGGGAGATTTTCTGGTCTAACAATAAACTGGGAGAAATCCGCACTCCTGCCGTTAGAGCCCCTGAGAGGGCAGATAGACCAAGTGAAGGTGGTGTCCCAGATAAGATACCTAGGAATAAATATGACAAAGGACCCCGGGCATTATATAGGGGGAAATCTAGTGCCATTACTGACAAAGATGAGACAAAAATGCAGGTTCTGGAACCGGCTCCCTCTATCTGTAGTTGGAAGGAGCAACTTAGTAAAAATGGTGTGGATGCCACAAATCTTATACATCCTACATAATTCCCCAGTATGGATCTCAAAACGGTGGTTTAGGAAGATAGAAGGGGTATTTAGGGAATTGATTTGGAGGGGGGGAATAGCAAGGATCTCACTCCGAGCCCTACAATATCCAAAGGAGAAGGGGGGCCTTGCTCTCCCGAACCCTAGATACTACTTCTTAGTGGCTCAGTTGCAGCACATGAGGAGCAGTAATCAGAGGGAAGGAAGAGGAGTAGGATCAAGTGTAGTCCTGAATGATACAAGTCATGACACGGAAGTTGAGGCAGTAGAGGCAGAATCATTTTACTCTAAATGCCCTACAGTTCAATTAATGGTTAAATGTTGGAAAGAGGGCAAGAAGATTCTAGGATACACGGGCTTCTCTGAATTCTCCCCTATTTGGGATAACAGTAACCTACTGGAACTCAAAACCATGGGAAAGGTCGAGGAGTGGGACAGACTAGGGATACAACTGTTGGAACAACTATTTGCCACCGGCAGAATAAAAACATTCCAAGAAATAAGAGAGGAGTTTGCGGTCCCAAATAGATCTTTTTTCAGATACCTACAAATCAGACACGCGTTAAACGCACAATTTGGAAACAGGCCACCGGAATGGAATAACATGGCCATCCTCCGAAGCTTAGTAAATGCCGAGAATGCAAAAGGAGTAATTTCAACTATCTATGACTCCCTAGAAAGGGCGGACCGAAGTGAGATAATGGCTAATAAAATTAGGGAGAAATGGGAGAAGGATGTGGGTACAATTTCGCAAGACCAATGGGAACAAATATTGGGAATAGGTCCCGAATTGTCAATGTCCCCCTCCCAGAATATGTCCCAGCTCTACCTGATACATAGGGCATACTATACGCCCCAAAGACTGTTCCAATTCGGCAGGAGACCAGACCCAGGATGCCAGAGATGTGGACAGGACAAAGGAGACCTAATACATATGGTCTGGAGATGCCCCAAGCTGTACCAATATTGGAAGCAAATAGTCGAAAAGATAAATATAATATTTGGTACATCATTGCAGCCGGAGGCGAGGCTATGCGTGCTGGGTCTGGTGGAAGAGAGGGTACCCTCAAAGGGTGTGCATATAGCGATAAGGAGATGCTTGTTTCAGGGAAGGAAACTTATTGCACAGAAATGGCAAGCAGTAAGCTCCCCTACAGTAACAGAATGGGAGGAGGTAATAAATGACACTATAAGAAAATAAGAATTTATATACACTAAAAGAGGTAACAAAAAGAAATGTAATAATATATGGGATAAATGGATTGAAGGGGAGGCACGGGGGGGGGGGGGGGAGGCTGGGAAACGGGAATGAGTAGGAGAATGCATAATATAAGTTAAAATACATTTGCATTGTAATACAGGAATGAAATGGATGTATGTATAAATGTTATGGCAAAGAAATAAAAAAAAAGTATTCAATATAAAAAAAAAAAGTGGAAGTATTGAAAACTGGGAGCAGGCAGCCCTTTATAACGAACACTTACCTGCCTGCTCCCATTTTTCTATGTAAACTTATCTGCGCATATGCATCTCAGTGTGCATTCCCAGAACACTCTGCCTGTGCCTGAATGACTGACCCCTATGCACATGTGTGGGATGAATTCACTCCCCCACTGACCAATGAAAAGACCGAAAACCTGGCATCCATATGTGGCCTTGGAGAAGATGACAGTGGCTGGTGAAGGATATAACCATTGTTTCGCTGGAAGGTGGAGGGAAGTATTTCTGGGTGTTTAGTTCCGTTAAGTAAAGATAGAGAGAAAAGATGATTATTGTCCAATATCCTAAAGTTGTAAGCAAAAGTTTAGTCAGCTCACCTCAATCAGATTAAGATTTCTTAACTCTCCAAGTTAAAATATTTCATCTTCTTAAGGGAACAGACTTAAATTCCTTTTCTTCATCCATGCAGGACAATTTTCCAAGAGGACAATTTAAAACAGAGAGCAGATACCAATACAGGCAGTCCCAGAGTTACAAACATCCGACTTACATACGACTCATACTTACAAACGGATGTAGAAAACAGGAAGTGAGCGGGAATCTACCCCTAGGAAGGGAAATTCACTTAAAGAGTTATTATAGGAAAAAGGTGTCTCCACTGAAGCTTTATCACCAATCCTTGTTTCCACAACAACCCAAAATTTTCAAAATCCAATTGTCATTGGGATAGAAAGTGAGGTGAAATCTTCTGAACAAGGGCACAGACAGCAAAACAAACATTACAGGGGTGTTGATGCTATCCAAAAAACTTTTACTTAAAAAAATATACATGTTCCAAGTTCCAACTTGCATACAAATTCCAATTAAGAACAAACCTACAGAACCTTGTTTGTTACTCGGGGACTGCCTGTACCTGCTTATCACTGGACTCCTCGAAGAGGCGGAGCTCCTGAGTTTGTATAAAGAGGCAGAGCTCCTGCTGGAACAGCGGTCGGAGGAGGAAGCTGAGTCTAGGAGGGAGACTGACAGAAATCGCAGCAGACTTGCAGGATTGAGAGAGGAGGATCCAGTTCCTTTGCCATCGGAGCTTGAACCGCAGAGGGGGATGTAACAGGAAGTTTGTACACCTCCAGAAAACGGAAAACACATATGTGAGAGTCCAACGAGGCTGCACAACCCAAAAGTATACAAAACAAATGGAAGGTTTCCCCAAGGGGTTTTTTAAGCAGCAGAAAATTGTAAATAAGTAGTTAAATAAAATCTTTAAATTTTGAGATGGATACATGATTCATTCAAATGTACAGTAGATTTAAAATACAAACTCTGGCTGACGATACACACAGCAGCATAAAACATCACTTGTGACAGAGAAATACCCCAAATAAAACATGGTTTATCAATTGCATTTGCAGCATGGTGGTCTACATGAATATTCCGAATATCCCAATGCATTTCGACCCATTTTGTGTCTGGTCTTCTTCAGGGGGAATTATATTCTAAGGGAATATGTTAAAAAAAATCTGGTTTAAGGTATTTAGCAGTATACAAAGCATTGTTATACATTTCAATTTATACAAAAATATTATTATCTCTATATGTTCATGAGTGTATTTACCATTAAGTGGATGAAAAAGTGGGAATCCACTTTCCTCTCACCTACACACGCACTTACAGGCTCACGGCCAAGCTCATCAATTACGGTAATACACAATTTATTTCTTTATTTTTCAATTTTATTTTTCACATTTACACCCCCTTTCTTTTCTACACTAGTTTGCTGTGCCTTAGATCACGTTTAATTTAATACATCTTTCACATCCTCAATCATTGTATTATCACATACACCACCTCACTTCACAGTCACCCACTGTACATTTTGATCAATTAAGCAATGACATTTAATTCATTAACTTTTAATTTCCTCTAAACTATTTCTATTAATAATAAGATTAATTAATCTATAAACTAAACAAATCAACAAATTATGTAACAATACGAATAGATATTTTTAATGAATCAAACATTTGATCCAATATCAGCCAGTCTGAAGTTGCAGGGCAGTACTGAACACTCACAGAATCTCCGCCAATCATTCACTGCGATTTTCGCATATTCAATTGCAGGTGCCTTGCTTCCCGTCCTCCTCTTCAGGTCCAAAAGCGTGGCCCCTTGCAAGCCTGGTGGCATGTGGTCTCGCCTAGGGCGCGCGGTAGGGACGAGCAGAGACAATGGGATCACTGAATGCAAAAGTTTTTAACCATCTGGTTTGTGCGATGCATCCCCGCTTTTTCATCCACTGAATGGTAAATACACTCATGAACATATAGAGATAATAATATTTTCCTATAAATTGAAATGTATAACAATGCTTTGTATACTGCTAAATACCTTGAACCAATTTTTTTTTAACATATTCCCCCTGAAGAAGATCAGACACAAAATGGGTCGAAATGCATTGGGGTATTCGGAATATTCATGTGGACCACCATGCTGCAAATGCAATTGATAAACCATGTTTTATTTGGGGTATTTCTCTGTGATGTTTTATGCTGCTGTGTGTATCGTCAAACAGAGTTTGTATTTTAAATCTACTGTACATTTGAATGAATCATGTATCCATCTCAAAATTAAAAGATTTTATTTAACTACTTATTTACAATTTTCTGCTGCTTAAAAAACCCCTTGAAGAAACCTTCCATTTTTTTTTTTTTGTTTGTACACCTCCATGCCCGTGGATGGATCTTCTTTCCTTGGATGAGAGGAGGACACCGTGAACGAGGGTCATTACCATTTGGAGTGGATTTCTGCTAAACGCTTTTTACCCCTGCAGGTGTGAAGCGCTCTGGTGAGTGCGAGCACATAAGGAGAGCACGGAATAGTCACTGCAAGCAATTATTGTCACCAATTATTTTTGCACAGACTGTCACGATTTGGATAACGCACATGCCACTTCGGGACTCTTTATGGACAGTTGCATAGTTGATTTTATTTCATGCATTTTTTTTGTATGGGAAGCATACCATTGAGTTGCAGTACTTAATTAATATCGAGTTTTTTTCTAGCAGTTTGCTAGCACCGTTTTTTTGCTGATATACACATATAATTTTTTTTTAGGATTTATGGTTATCAATCTATTTGTAAGCACTTAACACTTTAATTTTGTCATTTTACACTTTATATATTACAGTTGGGTTGAATTAGCACTTTATTTATTTATTATATTGCACACACAGGGCTCCTCCCCCTTGCAGTGTAGTTTCTACATAGAAAAGCGCAGCCTCCTCATTATGATGTTGTCATGCTGCTGCAATCTTCAAGACCTGAAAGAACCTCATCATGGGACAGCTAATAGGGAGTGTCCACGCCACCCAGTCAGAGATGTGAGAACCTGAAGAAGGACCCTCGCATGCTGCAGTAAGGAAGAGAGAAGACTTAGGACCTGCTGTTTCACATAAACGGATTTAGGCAAGTAAAAGCTATTTTTAGATAAAGATTTATTTAAAACAACAGGACAGTTAGTTGTGGGTGGTGGTACAGGGTGTAGGAAGATGGTAGTGTAATTCAGACAGATTATAGAAAAATGGGGTCTGGTATGGATTTTAAGCCAAAATGAGAATAAAAAGCAAGCGCATCCCCTCCCCCTGAACCATACCAGGCCCGCTCTTTAACAACCAGATATTCTTTACACAGAATTCAAATCGTGCGATAATTTTTTGACCAATCCGAATTTAAATCAATCAGAAAATTTGGACTTTGTTAGAAAATGAATAAACAAAACTAATTTCAAAGACATTTGTTACTATTTCATTCTGTCGCCTGAATTTACATTGGGACCGAAACGAATTGCACATGTCTACTGGCTGCGTGAGACCCAGTGGGACTGGTTAGGGCCTTCTGAAAATGTAGCCCATCTGGGTGGGGTGTTCCCCCGGCTTGGGAATACCTGGAAGGCTGTGTTAGAAGGGGTAGGAGGAACAATGGATTTATGAACTTACAAGGAAAGTGCTGAAGAACCAACCTGAATTGTTTCTATGCTATGCACAAAATCGAATCTGTTAATGTTAATACTTCTATAAAGTAATTTGGCTAAAAATCTCTAAAAAGGCAAAAGTCTGGTGTCTCCTTCAACTAAGGCCTATCCATAAGAATCTGGAAAATAGCATCAGGTGTACTGTGTCAACTGAACTGTAAGTTACACACTTCCTCTGGAAGCAAGGGATTCACACAGATGGGTGAGGAATAGATCTGTGATGCCAGTTGGTCACGCTGTGCCCAGGTCCGGTTTGACCTGCCTTCAAGGATGAGGGAGAAATTTTAAACCCCGGCTGTCACTTTGCCCTTAATGGCCATTACATTTTCTGCATTATGTAGCTGGCAAATACTGTATGGTTGAAATTCACCCATTTGCCCTATGATGTGTTCTTATTACAAATATAGTTACATAGATACATAGTAGGTGAGGTTGAAAAGTCCATCAAGTCCAACCTATGTGTGTGATTAACTGATTATATGTCAGCATAGGCGTGCGCAGGGTGTGTGCCAGGTGTACCCTAACCATTATGTGCGGTGCCAATTCCCCCCTACTTCCCAGGCTTTTCCCCTCTTAATTGGCCCTGCAGTTCTTCCCTCCTCTCCTCTCTCCCTGGCTGCTGCAGAGGATGTTTCAGGATGGAGAGAAGGGGAAGGGGCTAGTAAATATGTAATTTACCGGCCCCATCCTTTTCTAAATGAACTGGAACACTGGTTCACTGTGTCAATTCATAACTGAAGTATAGTAAACTCTGTTTACAATGCTTCAATTTGTGAATGAACATGAAGCCACTTCTAATTCATTCATTGCACTGTGCAGCTGAGGCTGCAGAGAAAGACGTGTGTTTGAGCTTTGGGGTGCACACCCTAATACAATAGGCTGCGCAAACCTATGTATGTCAGTATTACATTGTATATCCCTGTATGTTGTGGTCGTTCAGGTACTTATCTAATCGTTTTTTGAAACTATCGATGCTCCCTGCTGAGACCACCATCTGTGGAAGGGAATTCCACATACTTGCCGCTCTTACAGTAAAGAACCGTCTACGTAGTTTAAGGTTAAACCTCTTTTCTTCTAATTTAATGAGTGGCCACATGTCTTGTTAAACTCTCTTCCACAAAAAAGTTTTATCCGTATTGTGGGGTCACCAGTACGGTATTTGTAAATTGAAATCATATCCCTTGTCAAGCGTCTCTTCTCCAGAGAGAATAAGTTCAGTGCTCGAAAACCTTTCCTCATAACTAATATCCTCCAGATTCTTTATTAGCTTTGTTGCCCTTCTTTGTACTCGCTTCATTTCTAGTACATCCTTCCTGAGGACTGGTGCCCAGAACTGGACAGCATACTCTAGGTGCGCCCGGACCAGAGTCTTGTAGAGCAGGAAAATTATCGTTTTGACTCTGGAGTTGATCCCCTTTTTAATGCATGCCAATATTCTGTTTGCTTTGTTAGCAGCAGCTTGGCATTGCATGCTGAGCCTTTCATCTACTAGGACCCCCAGGTCCTTTTCCATCCTAGATTCCCCCAGAGGTTCTGCCCCCAGTGTATAGATTGCATTCATATTTTTGACACCCAAATGCATTATTTTACATTTTTCTACAATAAACCTCCTTTGCCATGTAGTTGCTCACCCCATTAATTTATTTAGATCTTTTTGCAAGGTTTCCGCATCCTACGGAGAAGTTATTGCCCTGCTTAGCTTTGTATCATCTGAAAATACAGAAATTTAACTGTTTACCCCATCCTCCAGGTCGTTTATGAACAAATTAAATAGGAATGGTCTTAGCACAGAACTCTGGGGGACCCCACTACCCACCCCTGACCATTCTGAGTACTCCCCATTTATCACCACCCTCTGAACTCGCCCTTGTAGCCAGTTTTCAATCCATGTACTCACCCTATGGTCCATGCCAGTGGACCTTATATTGTACAGTAAACTTTTATGGGGAACTGTGTCAAATGCTTTTGCAAAATCCAGATACACAACGTCTACGGGCCTTCCTTTATCTAGATGACAACTTACCTCCTCATAGAAGGTTAATAGATTGGTTTGGCAAGAACGATTCTTCATGAATAAATGCTGATTACTGCTAATGATACCGTTCTCATTACTAAAATCTTGTACCTAGTCCCTTATCATCCCCTCCAAGAGCTTGCATACTATTGATGTTAGGCTAACTGGTCTGTAATTTCCAGGGATGTATTTTGGGCCCTTTTTAAATATTGGCGCTACATTGGCTTTTCTCCAATCAGCTGGTACCATTCCAGTCAGTAGACTGTCAGTAAAAATTAGGAATAATAGCCTGGCAATTACTTGACTGAGTTCCCTAAGTACCCTCGGATGCAAGCCATCTAGTCCCGGTGATTTATTAATGTTAAGTTTCCCAAGTCTAAGTTTAATTCTGTCCTCTGTTAACCATGGAGGTGATTCCTGTGATGTGTCATAGAGATTAAAACTGCAGTTTTGGTTACTGAAGCCCCCGATTCCCTCGTGAAGACTGAGGAGAAGAATAAATTCAGTACCTTTGCCATCTCCCCATCCTTTGTAAACAGATGTCCTTCATCATTTTTTATGAGGCCAATATGGTCTGTCTTCCCTTTTTTACTGTTTACATACTTAAAGAATTTCTTGGGGTTTTTTTTTGCTCTCCTCCGCTATGTGTCTTTCGTGTTTTATCTTAGCTGCCCTAATTGCACCCTTATATTTCTTGTTGCATTCTTTATAAAGTCTGAATGCCGATGATGATCCCTTAACCTTGTATTTTTTGAATGCCTTCTCTCTTGCTTTTATATGCATTTTTACATTGGAGTCAAGCCATCCAGGACTTTTGTTCACTCTTTTAAAATTATTGCCCAATGACATGCATTGGCTAATGTCCTTGTTTAATATGCTCTTAAAGCAAATCCATCTCTCCTCCGTGTTCTTTGTTCTTAAGATTTTATCCCAATTTATGCCTTCTAGCAAGGTTCGTAGTTTAGAAAAGTTGGCTCTTTTGAAATTCAGTGTCTTTGTATTCCCCTTATGTTTCCTATTTGTGTGATTTATACTGAAGCCAATTGACATGTGATCGCTGTTTCCTAAATTGCCCTGTATTTCCACATCCGTGATCAAGTCTGTATTGTTGGTAATCAGTAGATATGCTATCTTATCCCTTTAAACATTCTGGAGTGTTCAGTTGGCTTTACCTATACTACTTTTGTCAGTAGTGGAGTGGAGGTTGGATTGTATTACATGGAAATGGAGCAGAAATTAAGTCCTATCCAAAGTGAATGATATAAATAGGACATATCTGCTTCCAGTGCCCAGGAATGCACTCAGGAGCAGGAAGTTAGGCCTGAGTTGGATGATGGGAGGACCGGGGAAGGAGGAAGTCATGTAACAGCATGGGGCTGTCTGCACTGCAACAAGGAAAACACAGAACGCTCGAAACAGCAGACCAACTATGTACTGCACACTTGTTAAATATTTAAAAAAGACACATTTCTTCCTTGCGAAAACACCCTTCTCTGTGTTTTTACATATTCTGCGTAACTGGAGCATTCCATTCCTCTCAGAAACACCAGAATGGGCTTCTGTTGGTGCGCAATTGCGGTCATGGTGACAAATAGTCTGGTCATTTAATTTGTCAAAACGGATGTATGCTTTACTAAAAGTATCGTCATGAAGCATTTATTGGCATTCTTAAAATGCCAATTGGCATGGCCAGATTGGGTATAAGAGTAGACACAGCATGTGACCCGATCAAAAGGTACCAGACCAGTATCCATTGTCAAATCAGCAATAACTGAAAATTATTTTTAAGCAAGACTCCACTTTTATTTAAAAAAAACAATCCTCCAATAAATGATATATATTGCAAAGATAAAATACTCTCTTATTAGATTTCTTTATCTTGAATAAATTGATATTTGTCTTGCCTGGTCCTTTCTCAGACTGGTTTATCTTCATTTTACCCCCTAGAAAGTCTCAAGCCTCATACACACGGCCGGTTTTCTCGGCAAGAAAACTGCTGGAAGAGCCTTTTGCCAGGAAAACCGGCCGTGTGTATGGTTTCTCGTCTTGAAAACTGCCAGGAATCTCGACGAGAAAAATAGAGAACCTGCTCTCTATTTTCTTGTCGGGATTCTCATCGGCCTGTTTCCCGACGAGAAAAACGTGCGTGTGTATGCTTACCTGTCTCCAGGTAAACCCGGGCATGATCGATGAGACTTTGACACATGCGCGGTAGCTTACAAGGGTAGTGTAGGGTGAAGCAAGATGGCGGCGACGGCATCGAATGTGACGAGCGCATGCTCGTCGTAGTCGATGATGTCACCGCGTTCTTGCCATTCAAAAGAACGGTGGTTCTTTTGAATGTGCCATGTGTACACTCGGCGAGCAAGAAAAGCTTGCCAGGAATCCCGTCAGGAAAACCAACGTTTTTTTCTGACGGGATTCCTGGCCGTGTGTACAGGGCTTTAGTGTTGTAACAATAAAAATGGCTTTATCTGCATCCCTTTAACAATGGAGAGTCTTAAAATTTATCTCAGCAAAAATTATACACTGTGCATTAAAAACTGTTACATAATGCCCTAGTTTCATATATTACAAGGCCATATACAGTGCCTTTAAAAAGTATTTATACCCCTTGAAATTTTCGACATTTTGTCATGTTACAACCAAAAACGTAAATGCATTTTATTGGTGTAGCGGGCCTTTACTATTTAGTGGTTTATGTGCCTAAATTTAGGGGTTGGTCTGAGCTGATAGCCAGGCTTGGATCACTTTGATTGCTAGGTATTTGCTTCTACCTATGTGATGCTGCCTGGTGTATGGTTCCCTGTGGTCTGTAGGTGGCGCTGCCATATCAGGTCAGGGTTGAGCCAGGGTGGCATTGCTGCGCCTTAGGGTGTCCTCTTTTGGCAGCAGTGCAGTGGGCGTGGTCGGCCTGCTGTGCATGCCGGGAGAGGGTACATAAGGGGCAGACGCCATTTTCTTGGGGGAGTGGAAAGTTGCAGTCGAGAGTGGAGGAGCCAGAGGGGTGTGCCCCTCGGGGGTGCAGTGACTGGCCGAAAGGTCTAGAGCACCTTTGGCCCGAGGCTGCAACGTTCCAGGTAGGCCCAGTACCTTTAACTGCGTCTACAGTCCGCCCATTGAAGTCCCAGGGTGCCCGGGGGAGGGTACCCGCTCTGACCGAGAGGAAGCCAGGGGAGGATCGGTCCCACTGAGGAGATGGGTAATGGAAGATTGCTGTCTCAGGAGAGGCATGGTGACCTGTCAGAGGGAAGGATCCTTTATTCGGGAAAGCTAACCTGTAGAGTGCCCATTGGCATTATCCTGTTCTTAAAGTCTACAGAGGTTAGAAGATCTCCTGCACCCATCCCTGGAGGGAATAGGGTGACAGAACAGTTCGAGCTCCACACTGGCTGCTAGGACTGTGAGAGAGAACTATCCGGGTGAGCTAAACCCACTCGGGATCGAGTGGTGATGAGATTACGGGTTGTGCCTGGATCTGGTCCCTTACACTTATTCCTCCTTTCATCCATCTGTCTCAATCTACTACACAGCAAATAGAAAATAAACTCTCTGTTTGAGTTAAAGTGTTTCTGGACATTGGCTTCTTTGGGGGAAGAAATAAAGACTTGACCCCATACTCTGGGGAAGAGAACCAGTGAAGGGAGGTAACTCGCTGCAGGACCCAAAATTTGTGAACACCGCTTAACCTCTTCAAACCGGAGGGTACGGGCATATAGCACGGTGTGCCTTGACTTATAAGTGAACCAGGAGAGAAAAAGGTCCGCGTGCTACATGATTTCATGTAATAGAACAACACAAAGTGGCACATAATTGTGAAGTGGAAGAAAAATGATAATAAATATCTGAAAAGTGTGGCGTGCATTTGTATTCAGCCCCCCTGAGTCAATACTTTGTAGAACCACCTTTCACTGCAATTACAGCTGCAAGTCTTTTTGGGGATGTCTCTACCAGCTTTGCACATCTAGAGAGTAACATTTTTGCCCATTCTTCCTTGCAAAATAGCTCAAGCTCTGTCAGATTGGATGGAGAGCATCTGTTTACAGCAATTTTCACGTCTTACCACAGATTCTCAATTGGATTTAGGTCTAGACTTTGACTGGGCCATTCTAACACATGAATATGCTTTAATCTAAACCATTCCGATGTAGCTCTGGCTGTATGTTTAGGGTCGTTGTCCTGCTGGAAGGTGAACCTCCACCCCAGTCTTAAGTCTTTTGCAGATTCTAACAGGTTTTCTTCTAAGATTGCCCTGTATTTGGCTCCCTCCATCTTCCCATCAACTCTGATCAGCTTCCCTGTCCCTGCAGAAGAAATGCATTCCCACAACATGATGCTGCCACCATCATGTTTCACGGTGAAGATTGTGTTCAGGGTGATGTGCAGTGTTAGTTTTCTGCCACATATTGCATTTTGCTTTTAGGCCACAAAGTTCAATTTTGGACTCATCTGACCAGAGCACCTTCTTCCACATGTTTTGGCTTCGCGCAAACTGCAACTGGGACTTCTTATGGCTTTCTTTCAACAATGGCTTTCTTCTTGCCACTCTTCCATAAAGGCCAGATTTATATAGTTGTCCTGTGAACAGATTTTTCCACCTGAGCTGTGGATCTCTGCATCTCCTCCAGAGTTCACATGGGACTCTTGGCTGCTTCTCTGATTAATGCTCTTCTTGCCCAGCCTGTCAGATTTGGTGGACGGCCATGTCTTGGGAGGTTTGCAGTGGTGCCATACTCTTTCCATCTTCGGATGATGGATTGAACAGTGCTCCATGAGATGTTCAAAGCTTGGGATATTTTTTTATAACCTAACCCTGCTTTAAACTTCTTCTGGTGTGTTTCTGGTCCTTCATGATGCTGTTTGTTCACTAAGGTTCTCTTACAAACCTCTGAGGGCTTCACAGAACAGCTGTATTTATACTGAGATTAAATTACACACAAGTGGACTCTATTTACCAATTAGGTGACTTCTGAAGGCAATTGGTTCCACTAGATTTTAGTTAGGGGTATCAGAGTAAAGGGGGATGAATACAAATGCACTCCACACTTTTCAGATATTGATTTGTAAAAAAAAATTAAAAACATTTATCATTTTCTTTCCGCTTCACAATTATGTGCCACTTTGTTTTGGTCTATCACATAAAATCCCAATAAAATACATTTACGTTTTTGGTTGTAACACGACAAAATGTGGAAAATTTCAAAGGGGATGAATACATTTTCAAGGCACTGTAAGTGAATAATCAGTACTCAAATTCATAATAACGTTGTTTAAATATAAGGATAACATCAGGCAAAACATAACATTTAGCAGTAAAGTGAAATGTCACAACATTTTTTTTACATTTACCAAGTTACCTATTTATGGGGTTCAATTCTGCCTGAATTTGTCTGAGTCTTTGACATTACAGGTATTTTTCTGAGGCCTGCAGCCAGCATTAGGTCCCTATTAGAAGTGATCTGCTGTTGCACAGGTACATGGGATAAAGGGGGTCCTGGAGACTGGAGTGATTAAAGCGGTAGTAAAGGCTTTAAAAAAATAAAATAAAAAACAACAATCCCTGCAAGGTAAAAGCATAATGTGCTAGTATGCATTGCATACTAGCACATCATGAAAGATTTACCTTGAAACAAAGCCCTCCAGAGGTGCGCTGTCACCCCTGACAGGGCTTCCATCTTCACCCAGTCTTCTTTCCAGGTTCGCTTGCTGCGACTGCTTAAATGGCTGAGCCGTGATGATGTCACTCCTGCGCATGCACACAGGAGTCATGTCTGTGACACAGGGCTTTGAAAAGAACGGCATTGGGTATGCAGTTCCTTCAGAGCGCATGCAAAAGCTCCCGATCGCTTCTTAGGATTAGGAGTTTTCCGATCATGTGACCATCGTGACAGACAATCACGGCAGTCACATGGTCACAAGCCCCACCCCACCCCACCTACCTTAAAGGGCCAGCGGGAGCCGGCGAAAAAGGGGTTAACAGATTTAAAAAAAAAATACTGCCTTTTCTACCACACAGGGCATAGTGGGTGGGTGGTCTGGCAGGAGAAATTGTTTTACATAATAATCACAGAAAAAAACAGAATAATGTGTAGCGGGGTCTCCTTTAAGGCCCCTGGACTACGTTACCCAGAACCCCGTTCGGCACCCAGGGTGCATTTGGCCACCGCAGAGACTCATGGGTGGGGCTATAAAAGAAGGGGGGCGAGGCTGGGCGAGGCCTCTTTGGACACTGCGCTGCTATCAACAGGTCTTCCCGTGCGGATCTGCGGCAGTACAAGGCCTGAAGCCAGGGCCTTGCACAACTTCCAGAGAGCCTTCCACCCCACTGCGAGCCTGGGTGGCATCCGACTTCTCTAAGTTGCTGACATCAGTTGGACGGGGGACCCGGCCGTTGCAGACGCTGTGTGCGGAGACACAGTCGGTGGAAGTCCCGGACTGGGATCGCGTCCGGAGTGGTGAGCGAGCACCTGCTCAATCCAGAAAAATACACTTTATTCTGATTAGGCCTAGAGACTGCCTTGGCCCACCAAGTTTTATCTGTTGTTCCACCGGAGACTAGTAATAGAACTGGGTCGTGTAGTCTCCGGTGAAGTGTTCTTCTATTACCTATCGTGTGGATTACAAATACTGTTTCTTTCTATATGTGCACCACCGTTCAAGCTGCATGCGAAGAAATTGTTCCCCAAAAGACTAAGTTATATCTGAGTCAGGCCTGACCAGGAGTTAGAACTTTTTTTTGTTGCTGCGCCATAAGGGCGCATAGATAGGGATAGCTGCACTTGGCATGTAATCGCCAGCATCCTCAGTGTGTACTATACTTACCGTTGCAGGGCTCTGCAGACAATATATGTGTTATGTGTTAATCTATGCCTTTTACACAGAAGTAAACTAGTTATACTTTAACACTTTGCCCTCAGTGTGTTATCATTGTGCATATATCGCTAGATTGTGATAAGATAATAACCCCTTAGACTAACTGTGCCAGAGTGGGTCGAGTAGATTGCTGGGGGTTGGTGGTGCTGTATTCAGGGCTCAAAACAAATTCAGCGGCTCTCTTAAGTGGGGGTAGCACTACACGTGGGGGCTCCGAGTCCGGGATCCTGATACAGCAAGCAACGAGCCAAAAGTACCGGCATGGACCCATTAGAAGTGGAACGGTGGTGCGCGTTGGCTGGCACCGATTCAGCCGCGGCAGTAGTTATTGAACTCCCGGGGATCTGGCAAGAAGTAGCGGTAAAGCAGCTAATAATGTCGCTGTCCTCACACCAGAAAGCATGGGTCATGGATATCAGGTCTAATTCTTCGCTGACCCACGCACCAATAGAATGGAAGAATGAAATCCCAGAGCATTTCAAATGTCCAAGCATAACAGCAATGGATGATCAGACCTATAATTAATGCATGCGCTGCCAGTCAGGGGAGGATGGTTTCAGACACCAATTCCATCACCTCCACAGATATCTCCAGTGCAGTTCCCAAAAGCAGGACGGCATAAGAAAGAGAGTCCCGGATCACCACCGGCCACCCTCAGCGCAGAATTATGCGCGGTCCTGGGGGAGATTGTAGCCCAGTGCCAGAAGGATCCTACAGACTACCCGATGTCGGGATACAGAAAACTTAGGATATTTTCTGGAAAGAAGCCTGTACCTTCGGGGGAAGAGGGATTTGAGGAGTGGCTAGATGGTGCCACTCAGGCTTTAGAAGAATGGGAAGTCCCAGAACACCAGAAGAAACAGAGAATCACAGAGAGTCTGTAGGGGCCTGCCTTGGAGGCCATACGCAACCTCAAGCTGAGCAAGAAAGACTGTGATGCACAGGATTATCTGGACATTTTGCAGAATGTGTTCGGTGGAACAGAGAAAGTCACTGAGCTCACTTACCAGCTAGAGCACTGCTATCAGAAGACAGGAGAGAAACTGTCAGAGTTCATGAGGCGTCTGGATAAGATCCTGCATAAAATTATACTGAAGAAGGGAATTGATCCAAGGAAAGTGGATGAGGCCCGTGTTCAGCAGGTGTTGCGGGGAGCTCAGCCCCTAGACCCCATCGCATTGGCGTTACGCACTCGACCGGACGGGAAGAGCCTGGAGTATCCCGACTTTATCCGAGTGGTCAGAGAAGAAGAGGCTATGTTGGAAGACAAAAGGAGGAACCAATCAGTCGAGCCAACCAATCCTCCGGCAGTGGTGTTCAGGACAGCCATGACCCTCGAGAGAGATTCAGAGGTGGATACCTTGAAGGCACAGATGTCCCAAGTATTGGGGATGCTGACCTCTATGATGGCCAAGGATCAAGGGGTACCGGAGAGAGAAAGCCCAAAGAAGGAACTGTTTCCAAACATCTCAGCACCCGCATCCTTGCAAGATTGGGGGGATTTGATTTGTTTCAACTGTGGAGGAGCTGGCCATGTCGCCAAAGTGTGTTCCAGCCCGAAGAAAAAAAAGATGAATAACCGCAAGCCGGCGGAAAACTTCAGAGGGCCCCGGTGAAGGAGTCAACCGGGTGCCCATCATCTCCAGTGAGCTCCAAACTGAATGAGAAGCACAGGAAAAGAGTGGACAAAACCCCTCAGAAGAAGCACAGGGTTCCTCAGTGGGAACGTACACCAAAGAAAGAGAATAATGTCCCTCAGCGGGTAGTTACACCCATTAAAAGGAGGGAGATCAATGCATACCAGGCCCGAGAGAGACTTAAGTCTAAAGAGAAAGGGAAGAAAGAGAGTCCAAAAGGGAAACGCAAAGATCGAAAGAAAGAGACCCCTTCGAAGCGGTATCCAGAGAAGCTGGTAGGCCCCTCCCCAATAGTACCTGTCCAAGTGGAGGGAGTCTACACCAGAGCCATATTGGATACTGGGGCACAAGTGACCCTGTTGTACCGAGACTTTTATGACAAGCATCTAAGTCACCTACCCATCCAGAAGATTTAAGAGCTGGAAATATGGGGAATTGGGACTGAGAGTTTCCCTTATGATGGTTATCTGCCTACAAAACTGACTTTTGACCCGTCCATAGCCGGGAAGGCCGAAGTGTTCGATACCTTGGCTGTGGTATGCCCCCGACCACCTGGAACTAACAAGAGTTCCCTAATAATAGGGACCAACACCGATCTGGTCCGAAGACTCTTGGCCCCTCTGACAAGAAGAAAAGACCCCACAGTCACCGAGATCCACCCAATGCTGAAGACAGCTTATCAGCGACTGATCTTGGAACAGAAGGCCCCAGAAGAGGGGGTAGGGAAGGTCTGGAGGCTGTGAAGAAGAGGGATAGTGCTGCAGCCCGGTGAAGTAGCCTGTTTAAAAGCCACTGTGAAACTCACTTGGGAGCAGCCTGGGCCCTTTGTCATGTTGGAGCCCGGCCCAGGGGGAGAACACTCGGGCTTAGAAGTAGTCCCAGAAGTGGTCCCATTGAGGGCCCTGAAGAAGGCACACTGTAAAGTACCTGTGAGTGTCAGGAATACTACGGATGGCCCCAAGGAGATCCCAGCCAGGATGTTGCTGGGCCAGGTGAGCCCTGCTACCCCAGTTGCTTTGTCAGACATGGAGAAGGCAGAGGAAGAAAGGACTGTGTGGGAAAAACTTTCCATGGAGAACCCAAACCTGCCCAGGGCTTGGAAAGAGAGAGCCAAGGCCCAGTTGACCAGGTGGAAAAAGATCTTCTCCCAAGATGAGTTCGATGTGGGGTGTGCAAAGAGTGCCACCCATCGAATCCGCCTCCAGGAAGACAAGCCCTTCAGGGAGAGGGTTAGGCGAGTTCCGCTAGCAGACCCCGAAGACTTGACGGAACAGCTCGCCGAGCTCAAGCGAACTGGTGTGATTCGAGAATCTAGAAGCCCCTATGCCTCCCCGATAGTGGTGGTCAGGAAGAAGAATGGGTCGTTGAGGCTGTGCATAGACTACAGGACCCTCAACAGGAGGACCATACCCAATCAGTACACCACTCCGAGGATAGAGGATGCCCTACAGAGCTTGTCCGGAGCCAAGTGGTTCAGCGTCATGGACCTCAAGAGCGGGTACTATCAGATCCCTATGCATCCAGAAGACAAGGAGAAGACAGCTTTCATAACCCCAGTGGGGTTCTTTGAATTCAACCGGATGCCCCAAGGTCTGTCTGGAGCCCCGGCCACCTTTCAACGTCTCATGGAAAGGACTGTAGGGGACATGAACCTCATCGAAGTCCTTGTATACTTGGATGACATCATTGTCTTCGGGAGAACCTTGGAAGAACATGAAGAGAGGCTGGAGAAAGTTTTGAGAAGACTCTGTGAGGAGGGACTCAAGCTCTCACCTGAAAAGCGCCAGTTCTATCAGTCATCAGTTAACTATCTGGGACACATAGTGTCCGAGGATGGGGTAGCCACAGACCCCGAAAAGTTGGAGGCAGTCACCTCCTGCCAAGGCCCACCACTGTGACAGAACTCAGATCCTTTTTAGGATTATGTTCTTATTATAGGAGGTTCGTGGAAGGGTTTGCTCGGATAGCAAGGCCTCTGAATGAACTGCTCAAGACGGAGGGGGAAGAGGATGACTCGGGCCCCAGGAAGCCAGGGGATTCAGTCAAGGACCAGTGGAACGAGAAGTGTGAAGAGGCCTTCCAGATGTTGAAGAAAAGTCTAACCACTGCCCCTGTCCTGGCCTACGCAGACCCAAAGAAGCCTTATGAACTCCACGTAGATGCCAGTCATGATGGTCTGGGAGGAGTGCTTTATCAGGAGCACGAAGGGCAACTGAGACCTGTTGCATATGAGAGCAGAAGTCTGACTCCCTCTGAAAAGAACTACTCTACTCATAAGTTGGAGTTCCTGGCCCTCAAGTGGGCGGTAGTTGACAAACTCCAAGACTATCTGTATGGGGCAGAGTTCACCGTGAAAACCGACAATAACCCCCTTACCTATCTTTTCACCACAGCAAAGCTGGATGCCACAGTACATAGGTAGCTGGCTGCACTGTCTGCTTTCAATTTCAGCCTGAAATACAGGCCTGGGGCTGGAAATCGAGATGCAGACGCTTTGTCTAGAAGATCTCATGTCCCCATCAGCAGTACAGAAGACTGGACCCAAGTGGCACCCGACGGGGTGCGGGCCCTCTGTCAGGGGGCTGAACTCCAGGCCGGTGGTGGCTCAAGAGCAGAAGAAATAGGGGTCACTGTAGTAGGGGTCCCCAAACAGTACTGTGGGGTAACCCAGTTGGAGGAAGATAACTTGCCAAAACTGTCAAAGAGGGAGTTGAGATGTGACCAATTAGAAGACCCGATGGGGAGATTGGTCTTGGAAGCCTTGGAGAGGCAGGACCCAGATAGACTCTTGCGTCACTCTTCAAAGGAAGCTCGCCTGTTGAGGAAGGAGTGGGACAGGTTGCAGGTGCATCAGGGAGTGGTCTACCGAAGGGGCCCCTCTGATGACCTGGAAGACAAATGGCAATTGTTTCTGCCCGAGAAACACTTAGAGACTGTCTTGGTTGCTCTACAAGACAACCATGGCCACCTGGGACCGGAAAGGACCTTCCAACTCGTTAGGGACCGTTTCTATTGGCCCTGCATGAGGGCCAAGTTGAAGAATACTGCCACTCATGTGCACGCTGCATCCAGAGAAAGACTTTACCCCATCAAGCTGCCCCAATGGGCCATCTGCAAAGTCAAGGCCCATTATATTTGGTATGCATTGATTTCCTCTGCCTCGAACCCATCTTGAGTGGGCTAGGAAATGTTCTGGTAGTAACCGACCATTTCACCCGGTATGCCCAGGCCTTCCCAACCAAACACCAGAGGGCATCCACTGTAGCAAAAGTACTTGTGGAGAAATACTTTGTACACTACGGGCTACCACAACGGCTTCACTCAGATCAGGGAAGGGACTTTGAAAGTCGGTTGATCCGGAAGCTCCTGGATTTCTTGGGGATCAAGAAGACACAAACTACCCCCTACCATCCACAAGGTGATGCTCAGCCGGAGAGGTTCAATTGAACCCTGCTAAACATGCTGGGGACCTTAAGCAGTGAAAAGAAGCAGCATTGGAGCAACCACATAGCAGCAGTTGTGCATGCATACAACAGCACTACAAGTGACGCTACAGGGTACTCACCATATCGACTTATGTTCGGAAGAGAAGCAAGACTACCGGTAGATCTGGCCTTTGGCACCTCCATAGACCATTGTTCTGCCACTTCTCACAAAGGATATGTAGATAGACTCAGACACAATTTAAAATTGGCCTATGAGCAGGCCCAAGAAGCCTCAGAACAAAGGGGGGCTCGCAACAAGAAAAACTTTGATCTGGATTCAAGATTTACAACCTGGAGACAGAGTGTTGCTACGGAACTTGGGGGTCCCTGGAAAACACAAACTTGCAGACAGATGGAGACCTGAACCCTATGTTATTTGCAAAAAACTACCGGGCCTACCTGTTTAAAGACTAAAGCCAGAAGGGAAGGTGGGGCCCTTAAAGACTTGGCATCGGAACCACCTACTCCCACTAGCTGAAGCAGTTCGGATTCCCCCTGCGATGGGTTCCCCTGAGCCAACTTCTATCCTGGATACTCCCAGGCCGAACACTCGGTCCCAGACCCCTCAGATTGGGGATACAGAGACCTCGGAGCTAAGTGAAGATGAAAGAGAAGAACTTGATTGGCTTTGGCCTTCCCAGGCCCCAGAAACTTCTGCTATTGATCTTCTACCTGATGAAGACACCATAGACAGTACACTGAATGCAGAAGCTACTGAGTTCACCCCGTCCAGTCCTTTGTCAGATTCTTGGGAAGATGCCTGTGACTTACTCGTAGAGGGGGATCCAAGAGATTCCATGTATCTCCCTGCTCCTGAGTCAAGTGTCCCAGAACCAGTGGAAACTCCCAAGTCGGTTCCAGAAGAGGAACCTGTATTGTCTGAACCAGAAATCCCGAGAGAGCAAAGGATGGGAAGGACCATAAGGGCCCCCTCGAAAATTGACTTACCCACAGATGGGGAAGAGCTCGGAAGACACTGTGGTCACTGCTAGGAGGAGTGTGGAAGACCCTGATCCCTGCACTGTTCATTTGGTGGGGGGGCAACCCCAACTCACCCGCTGGCACAGCTAGGCAGGCCACTACTGACAGTGTGACCTGTGGGCAAGGGAGTTCACCCCCTCGTTTTTGGTGGGAACTTCCTCTGCCAACATCATACGCATCTTTGTCTCATGTTGTGCGTAGTATGTGTTAACAGTTATCTTTGGGGACCAAAGAGTTTAAGTGGATTGTGTAGCGGGGTCTCCTTTAAGGCCCCTGGACTACGTTACTCAGAACCCCGTTCGGCACCCAGGGTGCATTTGGCCACTGCAGAGACTCATGGGTGGGGCTATAAAAGAAGGGGGGCGAGGCTGGGCTCGGCCTCTTTGGACACCGCGCTGCTATCAGCAGGTCTTCCCGTGCGGATCTGCGGCAGTACAAGGCCTGAAGCCAGGGCCTTGCACAACTTCCAGAGAGCCTTCCACCCCACTGCGAGCCTGGGTGGCATCCGACTTCTCTAAGTTGCTGACATCAGTTGGACCGGGGACCCGGTCGTTGCAGACGCTGTGTGCGGAGACACAGTCGGTGGAAGTCCCGGACTGGGATCGCGTCCGGAGTGGTGAGCGAGCACCTGCTCAATCCAGAAAAATACACTTTATTCTGATTAGGCCTAGAGACTGCCTTGGCCCACCAAGTTTTATCTGTTGTTCCACCAGAGACTAGTAATAGAACTGGGTCGTGTAGTCTCCGGTGAAGTATTCTTCTATTACCTATCGTGTGGATTACAAATACTGTTTCTTTCTATATGTGCACCACCGTTCAAGCTGCATGCGAAGAAATTGTTCCCCAAAAGACTAAGTTATATCTGAGTCAGGCCTGACCAGGAGTTAGAACTTTTTTTTGTTGTTGCGCCATAAGGGCGCATAGATAGGGATAGCTGCACTTGGTGCGTAATCGCCAGCATCCTCAGTGTGTACTATACTTACCGTTGCAGGGCTTTGCAGACAATATATGTGTTATGTGTTAATCTATGCCTTTTACACAGAACTAAACTAGTTATACTTTAACACTTTGCCCTCAGTGTGTTATCATTGTGCATATATCGCTAGATTGTGATAAGATAATAACCCCTTAGACTAACTGTGCCAGAGTGGGTCGAGTAGATTGCCGGGGGTTGGTGGTGCTGTATTCAGGGCCCGAAACAAATTCAGTGGCTCTCTTAAGTGGGGGTACTGCTACAAATGTAAAGCCCAACTTTAGCCAAAACAATGTTATGACGTCACTTTCTAGTTTGTACTGTTGTCTGTGGCTCTGCTGCTGTGATTTCCTGTCATTTTCTTTAACAGTGACAACACAGGAAGTCAGCAAAATCTTCCCAGTTGGGAAACAGACATTATTAAAAATCAGACAAGGGTCCTAACTCTTTCCAATTCTACCAAAATATGCTTTTATTGCTGTATCCTCGCTGGCAGAACATGTATTCTAATTGTGCTGAGTTTTCACTTGTGTCCAGATTGCCAGCTATCTATGGCATGTCACACACTCTCATCGCTAATGAGTGAACATTCTGCTTACACGTAGTCTCGTTGTGCCATGCTATTTGTGTACTGCTTACAATGTGGTCACTCAAGAGCAAAAATAGAAAGGAATATTATGATGTCATTAGAGTATCTCTCTAACCTTTCTCCTTATCTTGCTAAAGGGCCCACCTTGTATATTAAGGGGTATATAATTATCCCTGAAGTGATTCTCAAGTTTCTGAAGAGTGTAACACAACAGAATGTGTGTTGGGGATCAGAAAGGAATTTTTCCCTGTGAAAGCCAATTTATCCATGCTTTATACCATATGTGTGTGCAGCCTATTGCATTAGGGTGTGCACCCCAAAGCTCAAACACACGTGTGTGTGTAATATATATATCAGTGGCGGCTCGTCCATAGGGGGCGCCCGGGCGCCGCCCCCCCCTCCTGTGGTCACCAAAAAAAAAAACAAAAAAAAAAACGAGCCCTTTAAGAGTTTTTTTTTATGTCTTTTTTTTACACATGGCGGCGCGGCCATAGTGGGCGCAGAAGCGCCGCTACCGCTCGCTTCTGCGCCCGGCCGTCACTCACCACAACAATACATAGGTTCATGCATTGCATGAACCTATGTATTGCTGCCGCCCACTATTCAGATGGCCGGCCCCTTGAGCGCCGGCCATCTGAGTCACAGCGTCTGATTGGCCTTTAGAAGTGCCTATCAGAGCCAGCAGGCTCTGATAGGCTTCCCGACTACAGCCTGAGGGCTGTAATCGGCTTCTAAATACCTAATGAGAGGACGCACAGGGGTGCGTTCCCTGGCCAATCAGGTTCACCGGGTCTGGTTACCGGTAACCTGATTGGCTGAAGTGACATCGAGGGCGGGAGAAGACATTGAGGACGGAAAAAGGACGGCGCTGACTCGAGGAAGGTAAGTGCAGGGCTGGGGGGGACAAACTTGCTGTATTATGAGGACAAACTGGCTGCATATGGGGGAGAAACTGGCTGCATTATGGGGGAGAAACTGGCTGCATATGGGGGAGAAACTGGCTGTATATTGGGGGAGAAACTGGCTGCATTATGTGGGAGAAACTGGCTGCATTATGGGGGAGAAACTGGCTGTATATGGGGGAGAAACTGGCTGCATTTGGGGGAGAAACTGGCTGCATTATGGCCGAGAAACTGGCTGCATATAGGGGAGAAACTGGCTGCATTTGGGGGACAAACTGGCTGTACATTGGGGGAGAAACTGGCTGCATATAGGGGAGAAACTGGCTGCATTATGGGGGAGAAACTGGCTGTATATTGGGGGAGAAACTGGCTGTATATTGGGGGAGAAACTGGCTGCATATAGGGGGAGAAACTGGCTGCATTATGGGGGAGAAACTGGCTGTATATTGGGGGAGAAACTGGCTGCATATAGGGGAGAAACTGGCTGCATTATGGGGGAGAAACTGGCTGCATATGGGGGAGAAACTGGCTGCATATAGGGGAGAAACTGGCTGCATTTGGGGGACAAACTGGCTGAATATAGGGGAGAAACTGGCTGCATTATGGGGGACAAACTGGCTGCATATAGGGGAGAAACTGGCTGCATTTGGGGGAGAAACTGGCTGCATATAGGGGACAAACTGGCTGTATTATGAGGACAAACTGGCTGCATTATGGGGGATTAACTGGCTGCATTATGGGGAATTAACTGGCTGCATTATGGGGGAGAAACTGGCTGCATTATGGGGGAGAAACTGGCTGCATTATGGGGGAGAAACTGGCTGCATATGGGGGGGAAGCTGGCTGCATTTGGGGACAAACTAGTGGCGTTTGGGCACAGTGGCTGCGTTTAATGGGCACAGTGGCGGCAATTGATGATTTTTTTTTTCAGTTTGTTTGCGCCCCCCCAAAAAATTTGAGCACCAGCCGCCACTGATATATATATATATATATATATATATATATATTGTGACAGCAGGAAGGTAAAGTCACCTGGTTGCATCCAGGGGGGTAGATATATTTCGCCCAGATTCAGGCTTTACGCCGACTTATACAACTAGGTGGAGAGTTGTATAAACCCAGCTAAGGCTAGTGGGCTCATGGATGACTCATATGTCTAGGGAGAGTGTGGGGCGTCGTGCAGACAGGGAGTTGATGAGACCAGCTGAAGCTTGTCAGCTCATTTAGGCCTCTATAAGAACTCCCAGCTTCATTAGATGTTTGCTCATGCCTGGAACCAGACCTGTGTGGACTGTCTAGGGAGAGTGAACCCCTGTGCGGTGAGACAAAGCCTGTGTGGCTATTTGCTTGGACATTTAAAACCAGGGACTTAGGGACTAGGACAGCACTAGGCTGATCCCAGTTGTTAGTTAGGAAACCTGTATGTTTAGTCAGAGGTCAACTTGACCAGGATTTATTTTGTTTATGTTTCTTTTGCTTTGCTGTGTTTTGTCACTGTAAATAGAAAATAAACCGCACCTTTTTGATTTTGAAAACCACAACCTCCGTTTGCTGGGCCTGTTTTGTGTGGGGGAGCCCATCCCGGGGGTCACACACACCCGCTGCCGAGCTAACCCCCTCACAGTTGGTGGAGAACCAGTGGCAGTTTTTTTTTTAAGCCAGCATGGAGGAGATACTGAAGCAGCTGGCTCTAGCAAATGCCAATCAACAGCAGACAAATGCAGGTTTGCAAAAGAGCCTTGCAGCTCATCAACAGAGCCTTGCAGCTCAACAACAGAACTTCGCAGCCCAGCAGCAAGCTCATCAACAGAGCCTTGCAGCCCAGCAGCAGACAAACGCAACTTTGCAACAGAGTCTGGAGGCTCAGCAACGAGCCCAGCAGCAATCTGAGGCCCGCTTCATAGACCTGTTGCAGAAGCAAGAGCAGAGACTACAACAACAGATGGAAGCAGTAATGCAGCAACGTCCGCAGACCAGTGAGGAAAGCCGTCCCACTAATACCGCGTCCTTTGGGGTGAGTCGTTTATTGACAAAAATGACTGGAGAGGATGATCCAGAGGTATTTTTGACCACATTTGAAAGGACCGCTGAAAGAGAAAAGTGGCCTGAGGAGCAATGGGCTGGACTGGTGGCTCCTCTGTTAACTGGTGAATCGCAGAAAGCTTACTATGACCTAGAGCCTAACCAAGCAAAAGACTATGTGATGCTAAAAGCTGAAATATTGGCAAGGCTGGGTGTCACCCAGGCTGTCCGGGCTCAGCGTGTGCATAACTGGACTTTCCAGCTTGGAAAACCCCCCAGGTCTCAAATGTATGATCTCATTCACCTGAGCAGAAAGTGGCTACAGCCAGAGACTTTGTCCGCACCAAAGATTGTGGAACGTGTTGTAATGGATCGGTTTTTGAGAGCTCTTCCTACTGCCATCCAAAAGTGGGTAAGCCATGGAGACCCAGAGACGGCCGATGGTCTTGTGGATCGTGTGGAGAAATACTTGGCTACAGAGAACCTGACGGCCTCTTCCAGAGACACTCCGACTTTCCACCCTAAGACCAGACCATCCCCAGGGGCGGATAAGAGGATTCCAAGGGGTGAGGGTGGAGAGAGTGAGAGGGTGGGAGCTCTACCCCAAGTTTGGCGAGAACAGCCTGGGAAATCAGCGGCTCAAGAGGCGGCAAGAAGGATCGTTTGCTACCGCTGCCGGCAAGCGGGACATATTGCAGCCAATTGCCCGGTTGTGGAGGAACCCATGCAGTGTGACTTTCTGACGGGCAGACGTCAGTCGCTGTGTGCGACAGTCGCATGCACTGCCATTCGAGGAACTGAGAAACATTTATGCAAAATGTGTGTTAATGGTAGAAATGTTGTGGTATTGCTGGATTCAGGTAGCCTTGTGACCCTGATAAAGGCTGAGTTAGTTAAAACAGAGGTCTCTGGGAATAGCAAGGTAGCTGTTATTTGTGTGCATGGGGACACCCGAGAGTATCCAGTGACTACAGTGTGTTTCGAGACCCCCAAAGGTACCCTCTCTCATCCAGTGGGCTTAGTATCTCAGTTACCGCATGACGCCATTGTGGGAAGGGATTTTCCGAAGTTCTGGGAACTGTGGGATGATCCTGAGCCCCTCACTGGTGCCCCTATGTACCAGGAATGTGATAGCCAGAACTCCCCTGAGAGTGGTGAGGACTCTCCGGAATTTCCCTTATCAGTATTGGCAGGGGGGACTCAAGAAACTGGAGAGGAGCCCACCTCCTCAGACGAAAACCTACCGTCTGTGGAGTTTTCTGATCTTGAGGTTCACAGGGAAAACTTTGCCACAGAACAGTTGAAAGACCCCGCCCTAATAAAGGCACGGGAAAACGTAGTGAAAATAGATGGCGAGTTAGTGAACCCAGATAATACCTGCACTTACCCATACTTCAGCGTAGAGAAGGACCTACTGTATCGGGTGGCAAAAAGGGCAGAAGAAACCGTTGAGCAGCTTGTGGTGCCCAAACCTTACAGGAAGTTGGTGTTGGAGTTGGCCCATGGGCACATTCTTGGAGGTCATCTGGGGACAGAGAAAACCCGAGAGAGGGTATTACAGAGATTCTATTGGCCGGGGGTGATGAAGGACGTAGAAAATTATTGTTCCTCCTGCCCTGTGTGTCAGAGGTCGGCCCCGATGCCACATTTCCGTAGCCCGCTGGTCCCTCTACCCATCATTGAGGTCCCGTTTGAGAGGATCGCCATGGATTTGGTAGGTCCTATAATCAAGTCCGCTAGGGGGCACCAGTACATATTAGTTATAATGGACTATGCCACCCGTTATCCAGAAGCGATCCCTCTCCGAAATACCTCGGCCAAAACCATAGCCAAAGAGCTATCTCTTGTGTTTAGCCGGGTGGGTATTTGTAAAGAACTGCTTACGGACCAAGGTACACCCTTTATGTCCCGGGTTATGAAGGAGCTGTGTAAATTATTCAAAGTGACGCAATTACGTACATCTGTGTATCACCCCCAAACCGATGGGCTGGTTGAAAGATTCAACAAAACCCTAAAACAAATGTTGAAGAAAGTGGTGGATAGAGATGGAAAGGATTGGGACTGTCTACTTCCTTATCTGATGTTTGCTATTAGGGAGGTGCCCCAATCCTCTACGGGATTCTCCCCCTTTGAGTTACTGTATGGGAGACACCCAAGAGGGCTGTTGGATATTGCCAAGGAAACTTGGGAAAGTGAGAGTTCTCCCCACAGGAGTGTGATTGAGCATGTCGCCCTGATGCAAGACCGAATTGCACAGGTAATGCCCATCGTGAAGGAACATTTGGCCCAAGCGCAGTTAGCACAGCAGAGAGTGTACAACCGTGGAGCCAAGACCCGTACCTTTTCCCCGGGGGATAGGATACTGGTACTTGTCCCTACGGTTGAAAGTAAATTCCTTGCCAAATGGCAAGGCCCCTACGAGATAATGGAAAAAGTGAGCGAAGTGAATTACAAGGTCAGACAACCAGGAAGGCGAAAGCCCGAACAGATCTATCACGTTAATCTGTTGAAAGCCTGGAGGGATAGAGAGTCCCTAGTCGCAGACACTTGGTCACCAGCTCAAACTGGTTGCGTGATTCCTGAGGTTGGAATAGCAGCCACCTTGTCACAACCCCAACAACAGGAGGTTAAGGAGTTTGTGCTTCGCAACAAGGAGGTATTCTCTGAGCTGCCGGGACAAACATCTGGGGTAGAGCATGACATCATTACCCCGCCCGGTGAAAGGGTGAAGTTAAAACCCTATCGGATCCCAGAGGCCCGACGGGAGGCAATACGGGAGGAAGTACAGAAAATGCTGAACTTAGGGGTGATAGAGGAGTCCCAAAGTGATTGGTCTAGTCCCATCGTGTTGGTGCCTAAACCGGATGGGAGCTGGCGATTTTGTAACGATTTTCGTCAGTTGAACAAAGTTACAAAATTTGACACCTACCCCATGCCACGTATAGATGAGTTGATCGACCGGCTGGGAACAGCCCGATACATGACGACTCTTGACCTCACAAAAGGGTATTGGCAAATCCCCCTGGCCAAGTCGGCCAAAGAGAAAACCGCATTTGTAACCCCAGACGGGGCGTTCCAATATAAAAGAATGCCGTTCGGGTTACAGAATGCGCCGGCCACATTCCAGCGGAAAATGGACCAGATGCTGAGGCCCCATCGGAAGTATGCTGCGGCTTACCTGGATGACGTAATTGTCCATAGCACAGATTGGGCCTCACATCTGCCAAAAGTGCAAGCAGTCCTGGACTCTGTTCGGGAAGCGGGGTTTACGGCTAACCCCAAGAAGTGTACCATTGGGCAGGAGGAGGCCAAATATCTTGGGTACACCATTGGCAGGGGAGTAATAAAACCCCAACTCAACAAAGTCGAGGCCATCCAGAGTTGGCCACGTCCCAACAGCAAGAAGCAGGTACGAGCCTTTCTGGGAATCGCTGGGTATTATCGGCGATTCATTCCCCACTTTGCTTCTAAGGCTGTGCCCCTAACCAACCTGACGAAGGGGAAAGGGTCGGTCATGATTAAATGGACCCCCGAGGCTGAGGCAGCATTCCAATTCTTGAAACAAGCCTTATGTAGCCAGCCAGTGTTGTACTCACCCGACTTCTCTAAAGACTTTGTCGTACAAAGTGATGCGTCAGATGTGGGGTTAGGAGCAGTATTGTCCCAGGTCTGGAACGGGGAAGAGCACCCAGTCATTTACCTCAGCAGGAAGTTGAAGTCCCATGAGGTAAATTACGCCACCGTTGAAAAGGAGTGTTTAGCGGTGAAGTGGGCTCTAGATTCCCTTCGGTACTACCTGCTAGGTAGGCACTTTGACATGGTTACGGATCACGCTCCGTTAAAGTGGATGGCTCAAAACAAGGAAACAAATAGAAGAGTGAATAGGTGGTTCCTGGCCCTCCAGGAATTCAACTTCACAGTAAAGCATCGCCCTGGCGTTCAAATGGGGAATGTGGATGCTTTGTCTCGAGTACATGAATGCCTGATTGCTGGTGTTCCAACCCCGAGGTTAAAACAAGAGGGGGGGGTATGTGACAGCAGGAAGGTAAAGTCACCTGGTTGCATCCAGGGGGGTAGATATATTTCGCCCAGATTCAGGCTTTACGCCGACTTATACAACTAGGTGGAGAGTTGTATAAACCCAGCTAAGGCTAGTGGGCTCATGGATGACTCATATGTCTAGGGAGAGTGTGGGGCGTCGTGCAGACAGGGAGTTGATGAGACCAGCTGAAGCTTGTCAGTTAGGCCTCTATAAGAACTCCCAGCTTCATTAGATGTTTGCTCATGCCTGGAACCAGACCTGTGTGGACTGTCTAGGGAGAGTGAACCCCTGTGCGGTGAGACAAAGCCTGTGTGGCTATTTGCTTGGACATTTAAAACCAGGGACTTAGGGACTAGGACAGCACTAGGCTGATCCCAGTTGTTAGTTAGGAAACCTGTATGTTTAGTCAGAGGTCAACTTGACCAGGATTTATTTTGTTTATGTTTCTTTTGCTTTGCTGTGTTTTGTCACTGTAAATAGAAAATAAACCGCACCTTTTTGATTTTGAAAACCACAACCTCCGTTTGCTGGGCCTGTTTTGTGTGGGGGAGCCCATCCCGGGGGTCACACACACCCGCTGCCGAGCTAACCCCCTCACAGTATATAT
This sequence comes from Rana muscosa, assembly GCA_029206835.1. Classification (NCBI taxonomy): domain Eukaryota; kingdom Metazoa; phylum Chordata; class Amphibia; order Anura; family Ranidae; genus Rana; species Rana muscosa. The sequence continues at coordinate 1,198,596,566 of CM055116.1, read as the reverse complement.
ATATATATATATACACAGTATCTCGCAAAAGTGAGAACACACCTCACATTTTTGTAAATATTTTATGTGACAACACTGAAGAAATGACACTTTGCTACAATGTAAAGTAGTGAGTGTACAGCTTGTATAACAGTGTAAATTTGCTGTCCCCTCAAAATAACTCAACACAGCCATTCATGTCTAAACTGCTGGCAACAAAAGTGAGTACACCCCTAAGTGAAAATGTCCAAATAGGGCCCAATTAGCCATTTTCCCTCTCCGATGTCATGTGGCTCGTTAGTGTTACAAGGTCTCAGGTGTGAATGGGGAGCAGGTGTGTTCAATTTGGTGTTATCACTCTCACTCTCTCATACTGGTCACTGGAAGTTCAACATGGCACCTCATGGCAAACAACTCTCTGAGGATCTGAAAAAAATAATTGTTGCTCTACATAAAGATGGCGTAGGCTATATGAAGATTGCCAAGACCCTGAAACTGAGCTGCAGCACGGTGGCCAAGACTATACAGCGGTTTAACAGGACAGATTCCACTTAGAACAGGCCTCACAATGGTCAACCAAAGAAGTTCACGTGCTCAGTGTCATATACAAATGTTGTCTTTGGGAGACGTATAGACGTATGAGTGCTGCCAGTATTGCTGCAGAGGCTGAAGGCCTGTCAGTACTCAGACCATACGCCGCACACTGCACACTGCATCAAATTGGTCTGCATGGCTGTCGTCCCAGAAGGAAGCCTCTTCTAAAGATGATTCACAAGAAAGCCCACAAACAGTTTGCTGAAGACAAGCAGACTAAGGACATGGATTACTGAATTACTGTCCTGTGGTCTGATGAGACCAAGATAAACTTATTTGGTTCAGGTGGTGTCAAGCGTGCATCAAAGCAACCAGGTGAGGAGTACAAAGACAAGTGTATCTTGCCTACAGTCAAGCATGGTGGTGGGACTTTCATGGTCTGGGGCTGCATGAGTGCTGCCGGCACTGGGGAGCTACAGTTCATTGGGTAACCAGGAATGCCAACATGTACTGTGACATACTGAAGCAGAGCATGATCCCTCCCTTTAGAGACTGGGCCACAGGGCAGTATTCCAACATGATAACGACCCCAAACACAGCTCCAAGTCTACCACTGCCTTGCTAAAGAAGCTGAGGGTAAAGGGGATGGACTGGCCAAGCATGTCTCCAGACCTAAACCCTATTGAGCATCTGTGGGGCATCCTGAAACGGAAGGTGGAGGAGCGCAAGGTCTCTAACATCCACCAGCTCTGTGATGTCGTCATGGAGGAGTGGAAGAGAACTCCAGTGGCAACCTGTGAAGCTCTACTGTACTCCATGCCCAAGAGGGTTAAGGCAGTGCTGGAAAATAATGGTGGCCACACAAAATATTGGCACTTTGGGCCCAATTTAGACATTTTCACTTAGGGGTGTACTCACTTTTGTTGCCAGCAGTTTAGACATTAATGTCTGTGTGTTGTGTTATTTTGAGGGGACAGCTAATTTACACTGTTATACAAGCTGAACACTCACTACTTTACATTGTAGAAAAGTGTCATTTCTTCAGTGTTGTCTCATGAAAAAGATATAATAAAATATTTAAAAAAATGTGAGGGGTGTACTCACTTTTGTGAGATACTGTATACAAACACACTCTTATAAATAAATGTAAAAAACATTTTAAAATGTATTAAAACATGGATGGTGTTAGTAGAGCAGTGGACAGTGTCAGTAGTTTTTTATTTTTATAATTTTTTTTTTGTATTATTATTATTTTGATATAATTTTTTTACTTTTTTTTTTAGGAGCCCAGTTTGGGGGCTTTGGTGAAATATCACCATGGGGAATCTTCACCTACACAGGGTGATTAGGGTGTGCCCAGGTACACCCACACACCCCCTGCGCCCGCCTATGCTTTATACCTTTTCCTTTGCTCTAAAATAGCTGCAGGTTTAGGTTTCATTTCATTACATTTGCCACATAGAGTACAGTAGGTACCCAATTAAATACTGCATTAAGGTCGGCTTGTAAATTGGAGACATCCTGTAATAATGTTATTCCACTACACAGCACAGGTCATCCCCTGCAACAAAAATGTCATTTTTGGAGAGATACTTTCAATAGGAACTCGTCTAAAGGGATACAGGCCCAGCAGATTTCCTCATTAGTGCCCTGCAGCTACACACCTGACAGTTAATTATGAAACCACTTCCATTAGACCCACTCTGTGCAGAGGCACAGAAAAACACACATGGATTTCTTCAGAATAACAAAAGGTAGGAATCTGCAACAAAGGTTGTTATAATCCTTGCAATGTACATAGATGACCCAGAGGGGAAAGTTTTTTTCTCAACAAAAGTGGAGTTACGCTTTAAGGTAAAAAGCCTTTAGGCGTTAAAACCACTTTAATCACTGAATATGATCTTCTAGCCATTTTTCTATCCATTTACAAACTGAATTGTCTAAGCCTGTAGACTTTAAATTGCACATCACCCACCCAAAACACTTTCCAAATCCAAATATACTATAACCACAGCCACCCCTTTGTCTAAATTCTTGCTTACCTCCTCAAAAAAAGAAATTGGGATTTGTTTGACAACTTTGGTCTTTCATGAATCCAAGCTGTCTATAAATTAAACTATTGTTTTCTAGCAAAAACTCTTCTATGTGGTCTTTTTTAAACTCTCAAGTTTTTAGACTACAGAAGTTAAAGTAACTGGTCTGTAGTTACTAGGTAAGGATCTTGATTCCTTTTTAAATATGAGCCTTATGCCATTCTTGTGGTACCGAACCAGTCATTAAAGTGGGAGTAAACTCGAATGCATGATTTTTACCTATAGGTAAGCTTACCTATAGGTACAGTAAATATCTCTGAAACGTACACTGTTTCGGAGATATTTACTTTAGATGCTGCCAGTGATGTCACCGGCGCATACGCTCTGAAGGAATGGCATACTGGTGCCGTTCCTTCAGAGTCCTGTGCCATAAATAGTGGCTCCCACGTGCATGCGCGGGAATGATATCATCACGGCTCCGGCCACTCACACAGCCAGAGTCCACGAGCCCGGAAGAAAGACCGGGTGAAGATGGAAGCGCCTTCAGCATAGACAGTGCACCACTGGAGGGCTACGTTCTAAGGTAAGTTTCACATAATGTGCTAGTATGCGATGAATACTAGCACATTGTGGCATTGCCTTGCAGGTTTAAAGAAAAAAAGGCAGCGGTTTACTACCACTTTAAAGAGTTTCTAATAATTAGTAACAATGGATTTGAAATAACAGAGCTTAACTCTGTGAGAACACGTGAATGTAAGCCATCTGTCCATGTGCTTTATTCACCTTTATTTTGGCTAAATGTTTCTGGTTTATATAAATGTTGAACCATTTGGGTTCTTTTGTGGCTTTGTTAAAGTGATTGTAAAGGTATTTTTTTTATTTTTTTTAAATAACAAAGATGTTATACTTACCTCCTCTTTGCAGTTGGTTTTGCACAGAGCAGCCCGGATCCTCCTCTTCTCTGCTCCCTCTTTGCTGCTCCTAGCCCCTCCCTCCTTTGAGTGCCCCTCAGTCAGCAGCTTTCTACAGGGGGTTACACCTGGCCCCGCCCCATCTCTCCCCTGATTGTCTGACTGACTTTGATTGACAGCCACGGGAGCCAATGGCGCCACTGCTCTGTCTTAGCCAATCAGGAGTGTCCTGGATATCTGAAGGGATCGCTGGAGAGAAAAGGGGCTCAGGTAAATAATTAGGGGGTGCTGCTACACACAAAAGTTTTTTTTATCTTAATGCATATGTAGCGGAACCCTCAGCTTAAGAGGGCTGCTTGTTTGTTTGGGCCCCTGTAATGCACCGCTACCAACCCCTGGCAATCGGCTCTGCCTTCTCTCGTGACACAGTTAGAAAAGAGGGAAAGTAGTGGTATAACTGTACTATTTCTATATATATTACACAGCACAACCCCCTTTGTATACCAGCACAATAATGGACACTCACCACCAAGTTACTTAACTATAACGGTTTACTGTAAGCAACAATATAAAAGAGTCATTTGAGTACAATATCTTATGCAGATCCCTGCAATAAAGGTGTACACATTATATGCATATGACATTCAGTTAGGCAATAAAAATGGTATTAACCCAGCTGCAGCTATCCTCCCTCATGAGCAAAGAAATGGCGCCCAGCAATGTCCTAACTACCCAGTCAGGCCTGACTATAACTGTGGGTATAGTTGGGTGAGGAATCTTCGCTAGCAACTGTCTGTGGTGCACATAGAGAAACAAATTGTAATCCAATAAGGGGGGTTTGTGAATAACCGCTAACTTGGCAAACTGGAGAGACTGGCAAACTCAGTTCAGGACAACAGTCTCTCCAAAGTATAACTGTGTTCAATAGAAGGTCTAGGCAAAAGTTATTGATTTAAGGTTCCGAGCAGGCGCTCTCTCATCCAAACCGGACCGACTCCTGTCCGGTTCCTCCGCTGCTGTGAGTGGCGTCACAGTGGTCCACGATGCACCGAGTCTTTGATCCTTCAGAAGATGATGGCACCTCAGGTGGATCGGATGCTCTGCAGACTCCCCAGTGGAACGGAAGCTCTCTGGAACAGGAACACGAGACCCAGGCTTCAGGCCTAGCACGCGCAGCAGGTGATTGCAGTAAATCCTCTTGCAAGGAGGGCAGCGTTCCAAGAGAAAGAGCGAGCCCCGCCCTTCCCTTTTAAAGTCCACCCCAGCAGTCCTTGCGCGGGGAATAGCACCCTGGGTGCCGCAAAGCATCCCGGGAAATGTAGTCCTGCGGGTAAAATGACACCCCGCTACACACTCCCCCCACTTAAAATCTTTGGTCCCTCAAAGACAGTATCAACAGTAGGAAAACACAAACTCATCAAGGGCAGCTAGAGAAGTTGGCAGAGGAAACTCCCACTGGAATGGGGAAGGGAGTTTGTCCTGCCCACTGGTTACATCAAAGGGGTTGACCTGTCTAACTGTGCCAGAGAGAGAGCTGGGGTTGCCTTCCACCAAATGCACAGCAGAAGGATCAAGTGTTGGCAAAGTCCTTCTAGCAGTGGTTACTGTATCCTCAGAACTTTTCCCCATCTGGGTGTAGGTTAACTTCCGAGGGGGACGAATAACTCTTTTGGCCCTTTGTTCTCTTGGGGTGACGGTTACATCCCTCATTGCATCTTCCTCTAAAGTGGGCACACTGGGCTCCAATACTTCTGGTACATCCAAATCAGGTATAGGTAGATGTGAGGAGTAATCTTGATGATCAGCAGAAGGTGACCATGTGGCATCTTCACACTCTTCAGCCAGAGGACTAGACGGAACAAACTCAGTGGCTTCCACGTTCAATGTACTGTCCACAGTGCCTTCAGATGCTGGAAGATCTATAGACACGGGTTCTGGGGTCTGAGAAGGCCACAACCATCCAAGCTCTTCTTCCAAACTCTGGTCTGAGGCATCCGTTTCTCTAGACTGAGAGACCTGAGACCGAGTGTTTGGCCTAGGTGTCTCCAAACTTGAGGATGGTTCAGGGGAATCTTCTACAGAAGGCACCTGGACCGCTTCCGAAAGTGGGAGTAAATGGTTTCTGTGCCATGTCTTCAGTGGCCCTATCTCCCCTTCTGGTTTTAGCTGATACACCGGCAAATCTGGCAACTTCTTACAGATCACATAAGGTTCAGGTCTCCATCTGTCTGCTAACTTATGCTTCCCTGGAACTCCTGGGTTGCGCAGCAGCACTCGGTCTCCTGGCTGGAGGTCCTGGATCCGAACCTTGAGGTCAAAGTTCCTCTTGTTCCGAGCTCCTCTTTGTTCTGAGGCCACTTGAGCCTGTTCAAAAGCCAACTTCAAACTCCTCCTCAGTCTGTCAACGTACCCCTTGTGTGAGGTGGCTGAAGTGCGATCCGTGGATATGCCGAATGCCAGATCCACAGGCAGTCTTGCCTCCCTGCCAAACATAAGGCGGTATGGAGAGTACCCTGTGGCATCGCTAGTGGTACTGTTGTAGGCGTGCACGATGACCGCTATATGCTTGCTCCAGTGCTGCTTCTGTTCACTACTTAGCGTCCCCAACATATTTAATAGAGTCCTGTTGAACCTCTCTGGCTGAGCGTCACCCTGAGGGTGATAAGGGGTGGTGCGGGTCTTCTTGATACCCAAAGAGTCCAACAGTTTTTTGATCAATCGACTCTCAAAGTCCCTCCCTTGGTCAGAGTGCAAGCGTTGTGGCAGTCCATAGTGCACAAAGTACTTCTCTACTAAGATTTTAGCTACAGTGGAAGCCTTCTGGTCTTTGGCTGGAAAAGCTTGGGCATAACGGGTGAAATGGTCGGTTATCATCAGAACATTTCCTTGTCCACTTAAGTCAGGTTCAAGACAGAGAAAGTCAATGCACACCAAGTCCAAGGGTCCTTGACTCTGCAGATGGCCCATTGGGGCAGCTTGACGTGGTAATGTCTTCCTCTGGATACAGCATGCACAGGAGTGGCAGTATTCTTCCACTTCAGCCCGCATACAAGGCCAATAGAACCTATCCCTGACAAGTTGAAATGTTCGTTCAGCCGCCAAGTGGCCATGATCATCATGTAAGGCAGCCAAGACGGTTCTTCTGTACTTTTCCGGCAAAAATAGCTGCCACTTATCTTCCAGATCATCAGAGGGGCCCCTTCGGTAGACCACCCCTTGATGAACCTGCAACTTGTCCCATTCTCTGTGGACCAACCGGGCCACCTTTGAAAGGGTTCTTCAGAAGTCTTTCTGGATCCTGGTCTTCCAAAGTCTCCAGTGCTAATCTTCCCCAGGGGTCTTCCAGCTGGTCTTTCCTCAAGTCCTTCTTAGACAATTTGGGTAGGCCATCCTCTCCCACTTGGGTCACATTGCAGTAACACTTAGGCACCCCCACAGCAGAAACACCGATCTCTTCAGCCCTTGACCCACCACTAGCTTGAAGTTGTACTCCTTGACACAGGGCCCGAACCCCATCTGGGGTTACCTGGGTCCAATCTTCTGGATGGTGGGTGAGTGCATGGCCTCTTCTGGACAGTGCGTCTGCATCACGGTTTCCTGCTCCCGGCCTATACTTCAGGCTGAAGTTGAACCTGGCTAGGGTGGCCAACCAACGGTGACCAGTGGCATCCAGCTTGGCCGTAGTGAGGAGATAGGTGAGTGGATTATTGTCAGTCCTTACTGTGAAGTCAGCTCCATACAGGTAATCTCTGAGTTTATCCACGACTGCCCACTTTAGGGCCAGGAACTCCAACTTGTGGGTGGGGTAGTTATTTTCAGTGGGGTCCTGCTCTCATAGGCAACTGGGCGTAACTGCCCCTCATATTCTTGATATAGCACCCCTCCTAGGCCATCATGGCTGGCATCTACATGCAGTTCATAAGGCTTCTTCGGATCAGCATAGGCCAGGACTGGTGCTGTGGTAAGACCCTTCTTTAACATCTGGAAGGCTTCTTTGCACTCCCCTGTCCACTGGTCTTCCACAGACTCTCCAGACTTCCTGGGACCAGTATCATCCTCTTCTCCTTCCGTCTTCAGTAGCTCATTTAGGGGTCTGGCAATTTTTGCAAATCCTTCCACAAATCTACGGTAGTAGGAACAGAAACCTAAGAAGGACCTGAGCTCAGTCACTGTAGTTGGTCTGGACCATGAAGTGACTGCCTCCAGTTTGTCAGGGTTCGTAGACACTCCTTCAGCAGATACTATGTGCCCTAGATAGTGGACCGAGGACTGATAGAACTGGCATTTTTCTCTGGAAAGTTTAAGTCCTTCCTCGCTAAGTCGTTTCAGAACTTTCTTCAATCTTGCTTCATGTTCCTCCAGAGTCTTCCCGAAGACAATGATGTCGTCTAGGTATACCAGGACTTCAATCAGATTCATGTCCCCAACGGTCTTCTCCATCAACCTCTGGAAGGTAGCAGGGGCTCCTGACAGACCTTGGGGCATCCTATTAAACTCATAGAACCCCACCGGGGTGATGAAGGCCGTCTTCTCCTTATCTTCAGGGTGCATGGGGATTTGATAATACCCACTCTTCAGGTCCATGACACTGAACCACTTGGCCCCAGACAGACTCTGCAAAGCATCTTCTATCCTGAGGGTAGTATACTGGTCAGGAATGGTCCTCCGGTTAAGAGTCCTATAGTCTATGCAGAGTCTCAGCGACCCGTTTTTCTTCCTTACCACCACAATGGGGGAGGCATATGGACTTCTGGACTCTTTAATGACCCCTGTCTTCTTTAGCTCTGCCAACTGTTCCCACAAATCTTCCAGATCAGCCAGTGGAACTCTTCGAACCCTCTCCAGGAAGGGCTTGTCTTCTTGAAGACGGATTTTATGGGTGGCACTCCTCGCACACCCCACATCAAACTTATCTTCAGAGAATATTTTCCCCCACGAGTCAGCTGAGCCTTGGCTCTCTCCTTCCATTTCTGTGGCAAGGCTGTATCTTCAAGGCAGGGATCTTCCAAGGTGGCTTCTTCATCTTTTGACTTCAGTTCAGACAGGGTCACTGGGGTGGCAGGGTTTACCTTGCCCAATAGCACCCGGGCTGGAATCTTCACAGGAGAATTTGTGACATTCCTGACACTTACTGGAATCTGCCCCTTTGCTTTCTTCAGTGCCCTCAACGGGACCACTTCAGGAAGTACTTCCAATCCTTGCTGAGTATTGGAGGGGTCTGGTTCCACGACCACAAAGGGACCTGGCTGCTTCCAGGAGAGTTTTAATGTAGCCTGAAGACAGGTCACCTCACCAGGCTATAGTATCTTCTCTCTTCTAGACAGTCTCCAGACTCTTCCTACCCCCTCTTCCGGGGCCTTTTGCTCCAGGATTATCTTCTGGTAGACCTGTTGCAGCATGGGGATGGGGTGAATCTTCTGTCTGGGAGAACTCCGTTCTTGCACCAATGAGGTCAGCAGTCTCCGGACCAAGTCAGTGTTGGTCCCTATCAACATGGACATCGTGTTGGCTCCTGGTGGGCGAGGGCAAACTACCGCCAAAGTGTCAAAAGCTTCGGCCTTCCCGGTCATGAGGGGTCAAAGGCCAGCCTGATCGAAACATAGCCATCGTAGGGGAAACTGCGAGTGCCAATCCCCCCTATCTTCAGGTCTTCCAGCTTCTGCAAAGGTACGTGACTTAAATGCTTCTGATAAAAGTCTCGGTATAAGAGAGTCACTTGGGCTCCTGTGTCCAAGAGTGCCTTTGCGTAGACTCCCTCCACTTGAATGGAGACTAGAGGGGAGGGTCCAACTAATTTATCCGGGAACTTCTTTGGAGGTATTTTCTCCTTCCGATTTTTTGACTTTTCCAATGTTTTTTTTTCTTTTTCCATTTCTCCCTGGATCTCAACCCTTTTTGAACCTGGTATGCATTGATCTTTTTCTGGTTGTCAAATTGCAACTCCCGACAGACAGTATGGGAGTTTTTAGGAGGGGCATTGTTGCCCTTCTTTTTTTCCTCTGCTTGTCTCTGAACCTTCTTGGAGATTTCTGTAGGTAGCGGGCGCCCGGTTGACTCCTTCACCGGGGCCCTCTGAAGTTTTCCGCCGGCTGGTATTGAGTGCCTCTGTTCTTCCTTGGACTGGGGCACCTTCTATCAGGGTGGCCAACGCCTCCACAATTTAAGCAGATAATTTCCTTCCTGATCTTTGGGGAGGCTGGAATAGGGACATTCCGATCCGGTTCCCCCCGGATCTCTTCCTTCTCCTTGACTCCAGAGTTCTTGGCCAATAAAGAGGTCAATAAGTCCAGTACTTGGGCCATTTGGGACTTCAAAGTTTCTACCTCTGGGTCACGTTCTGTAACCACTGTCGTTCTGACTCCTACCGAAACAGGTGGGGGGGTTTTCTCAAACCCCTCTTGATCCTTCATCAAGGCCTCTTCGTCCCTTATGATCCGCACAAGGTCTGTGTAGTTCAGGGCCATGACTCCGTCAGAGGTCTTCAGGTGGAGCCAAACTGGATCCGACCGTAAGGCTCCCCTAAGGATCTGTTTCATCCTGGTAGCATCTATGACCTGTGGCTGCATTCCTTTTCTCAGTACAATCTGGCACAGCATTCTATTCAGTCTCCGGACATACTCTGTCAACTTTTCCTTTGGCTGTTGGAAGGTGTGTTCAAATTTATACATTAAGTCTGACACCTTCTCCAGCTGGCCAAACTCTTCCTGCAACATAGACAAGTAATCCATTGCTGTACACACAGTATTGCTGCACCTAAGATTTTTCACCACCTCAGCAGCAGGACCTTTCAAGCTCTCACTGATGCGCTGCTTCTTCTGCGCTTCTGGGACTTTCCAACCTTCTTCTGCCTGCATTGCCTGCTCGATCCAAGTATCGAAATCTTCCTCCCCGGGTGGCACAGGTTGTGTTCCTGAAAACACCCAGAGTTTCCGGTACCCAGCTTCCACATGCACTGTGTTGTTTTTTGGCATTTAACAACAAAGTCCCCCAAAGCAGTCAACAGTTCAGGACCTATGGCGGTCAGGGGTGACTTTGGTGCTTTTGTTTCGCTACTGCCTCCCATTTTGGAGAGGGGTGACGGAGATAGTGGTGGGGAGGCACGTGGGGACTCTTTCTTCACAGCCCCAGTATGCACTAAGCGATACGTTCTGTCATCTAAGTCTTTTATACTTTGCCCTTTGAATTCCTCTGGGACTCCTCTTGTCCACTCTATTAATGTATATGTCCCTGCGGCATTTGTCTTCACATCTACCGGCCATGCTTTCCATTTAGGGGAGATTGACTTTATTAGTTGTTTTATCTCTTCTTTCTCCCGGATCTCTCCCGGGAGTTCAATAGCTACCGCCCAGAGTGGATCCACGCCCTACTCTGCGCACCATTCTATTACTGCCTGCGAGTCCATGCTGGTATTTCAGGCCGCCTTGATCGCAGCGTGCAATATACACGGGTCCCGAACCGAGCCCCCACATGTAGCGGAACCCTCAGCTTAAGAGGGCTGCTTGTTTGTTTGGGCCCTGTAATGCACTGCTACCAACCCCTGGCAATCGGCTCTGCCTTCTCTCGTGACACAGTTAGAAAAGAGGGAAAGTAGTGGTATAACTGTACTATCTCTATATATATATTACACAGCACAACCCCCTTTGTATACCAGCACAATAATGGACACTCACCACCAAGTTACTTACCTATAACGGTTTACTGTAGGCAACAATATAAAAGAGTAATTTGAGTACAATATCTTATGCAGATCCCTGCAATAAAGGTGTACACATTATATGCATATGATATTCAGTTAGGCAATACAAATGGTATTAACCCCGCTGCAGCTATCCTCCCTCGTGAGCAAAGAAATGGTGCCCAGCAATGTCGTAACTACCCAGTCAGGCCTGACTATAACTGTGGGTATAGTTGGGTGAGGAATCTTCGCTAGCAACTGTCGGTGGTGCAAATAGAGAAACAAATTGTAATCCAATAAAGGGGGTTTGTGAATAACCGCTAACTTGGCAAACTGGAGAGACTGGCAAACTCAGTTCAGGACAACAGTCTCTCCAAAGTATAACTGTGTTCAATAGAAGGTCTAGGCAAAAGTTATTGATTTAAGGTTCCGAGCAGGCGCTCTCTCACCCAAACCGGACCGACTCCTGTCCGGTTCCTCCGCTGCTGTGAGTGGCGTCACAGTGGTCCGCGATGCACCGAGTCTTTGATCCTTCAGAAGATGATGGCACCTCAGGTGGATCGGATGCTCTGCAGACTCCCCAGCAGAACGGAAGCTCTCTGGAACAGGAACGCGAGACCCAGGCTTCAGGCCTAGCGCGCGCAGCAGGTGAGTGCAGTAAATCCTCTTGCAAGGAGGGAGGCGTTCCAAGAGAAAGAGCGAGCCCCGCCCTTCCCTTTTAAAGTCCACCCCAGCAGTCCTTGCGTGGGGAATGGCATTCTGGGTGCCGCAAAGCATCCCGGGAAATGTAGTCCTGCGGGTAAAACGACACCCCGCTACACATAGAATGCATTAAGATAAAAGACCTTCTGCCTTTGCAACTCCTTTAATACTATCTCCATTATAGACTTGAGCTACGCTACCCTCCTTTGTATACACAGAACTGAAGAAGAATGTATTTAATACATTTGCCTTCTCTTTGTCCCCAGACACCAACTGTAAATTATCTTGTAATGGGCCTACATACTCAGACCTGACTTTTTTTTTTTTTTTAACTGTTAATATTTTTGAAGAATTTTTGGGGTTTGTCCTACTCTCTTTTGCAACCTGTCGCTTGGAAGATTGTCAGGCAAACTGACAAACTCTCTGCCTAGCAGGGAGCAAGGATCCGTTGATAGGGTCTGCTCATGGTGCTCAGGTGCTGCTCATGTTGTCTGCATGTTTCACACTGGTCCAATAGGACGGGGCATATTGGACAGTGGGAGGGGACCTGGCAAGTGAGGGCACAGTTGTTGTTTCAGTCCTGGCTATTGGCAGAGGAAAGTGCCTCAATGCATGCTGGAATATTGTATAAATGCCAAGGGCACATGTACTCTGGGTCTTTTAGCTGGAGAGTGGGTCCCGGAGGGAGGGGGCAGCTGCCCCTCTGTAGAAGTTGCCATGCGGCCTTGGGTAGTTGACCTAAGGGCCGGAAGTCAAAGAGGAGCTGAGCCCAGAGGCCCTGCAAAGCTGACTGGAAGGTGTATACCAGCAAGGATCTGATTCTGCTTACAGTGAGTACAGATCTGTGTCTTTTGGGCCTGTCCTGTGAGGGCCACCTCTTCAGCTAGAAGAGTCAGTGGATGGGTGTAAGTCAAGGGAATGCTAGAGAGTATCCTGAAGATAAAGTAGCGCATCAAGTCTGCTGCTAGAGAGAGCAAGAAGACTTAATTCTTTCATACATGTGGCAGTATGGTTAAAGCAGTGTGTCTGCTTCCACAAATTTTATAGTAAGGCCAAGTGAGAGTTGTCCTTATCTATTGTGAATAGTTCAAGTTAGAGTATCCCACTATTCCCTTCCCCCATCCAAGTTCCAAATAAATATCAAAACCACAAATACCCTGGACTGTTTATTAAGTAATGAGCAAGGGGGAGTAAGGGGGGGAAAGTGAAAACGCCTAGCAAATGGCTGCAGGTAATCAGAGTAGGCCTAAGAAGTCAACACACAGCAAGCCCTACAGGGACAGTGCTACAATAGTATTCCTACATTTTTATATTTTTTAATTGCCCTTTTCTAGTTATTTATAGCTTTTGTAGCCTTGGACTTAAGCCACCTAGATTATATTTTTTGCCTTTTTCAATGTAAACTTATTGCCCATGGTGATGGCAGTTCCTTGAAGACATCCCACGTACGAAACATGTAGGGCGGAGCCATGCTCTTGTTTTTTTTGTTTAATCATATTTTATCAAATGTTTTTTTTTTAATTTACACACACAGACTTCACTTATAGCACATAGAAAACATAATCATGTATATATATAGCCATTTTAAGATTGGATTATTCCCACGACATATCCCAAGATCTTAGTCTCTATTGCTTAACCTCTAGCTAGAAAGAAAAACAGAGATACAAAACAAAGAGAAAAAAAAAACAGCTAGGGATATCAAGATCCTAAGTAATTAGATATTTTTACCCAATCTTCTATAATGATTTCTTACTGCTATCACGTGGTCCGGAAACATATCTACCCAAACACACAAAACCAGAAAAAAAAAAAAAAAAGGAGAAAGAAAAGAAAAAAAAAAAAACAGACATAAACTGCTACAAACAAATACAGACCTAGACATACCTACACATTCCTCTGGGAAGCCCCCTCCCGACTTACTACCACACCATGCCACGCCTGCCCATCCCAGTCAAATCCAAGTCATACTCATTTTCACAAATAGAATCTTAGGATGTCCGAGTTTAAGAACTCAATCCAAGGTGACCATATTTCCATAAACTTATGATAGTGTCCCTGATTACTTGCTGTTATTTCCTCCATTCTTTTTATTTGATTAATATCGGCTACCCACTCTTGAATAGTGGGGACAACTCTTGTATTCCAATATCTGGGTATAATTATTTGCGCAGCAGATATTAGATTAGGAAGCAATCCTTTTGTAACCTCTCGCAGAGCCCCTGGATATATGGATAATAGGGATATTTCTGGAGATTTATGATAGGATACACCGTTGACACAGGAGCAGATCTGAAATACAGAATTCCAGAATTCTTTAATCTGAGGACAGGTCCACCAAATATGGATCATTGTACCCACATCTCCTCCACATTGCCAGCATTCCCTTCAGTAAATCTGGGAAATTCTATGTAACCTCGCCGGACATCTATACCATCTAGTTAATATTTTATAATTATTTTCTTGTATAAAAGTCGCGGAGCTAGATTTTAAGGTTAACAAATAAGCTTTCTTCCAATCTTCTACAGGAATCACATGGCCCATTTCTCTCTCCCAATCTCTAATGTAATATGGGCTAGTTGGGGTAGCGTGTGACAGAAGTATATCATATATCGTGGAGATAGTGCTAGAACAGCCTGTTGTCCCATTACACAGGGACTCGAACAGTGTTAAGTTCCTATGTAATAGAGTAGTTTTAGTTAGATGACTGTAAAAATGTTGAAGCTGAAGATAATGAAACCACTGACCAGCATATCTGCGTTCATTGTTCATTATCATGTTAAGGGGCTGGAGTCCTTTTAATGAGAAAGTTTATATAATCGGAGAGGGAGTCTGCCTTACCCATTTTAGAAACCTATCTGGTAACAGAGCAGGTGGGAAATCTGGGTTACCTATTATTTAGGTTAATGGACCTGGTATTGAAGAAACACCCCACCTTCTTACCGTCCTATCCCAGACCTTCAATAAGGACTGGGTCAGAGGAGGAAGTGTTTGTTTCAACATACGCAGTTTCGGTGAAGTCCACGGAAGAGAGACCAATGGGAGCTCTATTATTTGCTGTTCTATGGCTACCCATAGTTTTGTACTCCCACAGTGGAACCAATCCAGTATTCTAGCCAATACTGAGGCTATGTAATATAGTTCCATCTGCGGTAATCCTGCTCCCCCCTCTGTCTTCCGCTTTACCAGAATATCATATTGCAATCTTGCCGATGAATTCCGCCAGAGATATCATAGTAAAATCGATCTTAAGGATCGAAAAAAAGTCAGTGGGAGAACTATAGGCAATGTTTGATATAGATATAGGAAACGTGGCAAAATATCAATCTTATATATTGCCATTCTCCCTAGCCATGAATGTTTCCTTTTAGCCAAAAGCTGCAATCTATTAATTGTATAATTAAGTAAAGGGAGATAATTAAACTCATACATTTTTTCTTCTAACGCGGTAATATTCACTCCTAGATATATTAGCGCTTGTGATTCCCACTGAAAGGGGAAGTTATTTTCTAGCGTTTTTTTATCCATTACTGATAGCGTAAAATTAAGACATCGAGATTTTGCGACATTTACTTTAAAATTGCTATATAGGCCATGCTCTTGGTGTCACTTCTGGTTTGTGGAGTGCACAGCCTTCTTGGATTAGGGCAGTAGCACGGTTCATATCTTTAAAGGCACATATGTTTTTAACAAATGTAAGTGCATGATTGTGAGTGTTGTGGATTGAGTATATGAACGGTGATGCAATATATGTGTCTTTCCCTGTTTTACTGCAGTGGTGGTACGGAGAGTGGAGGAAGTTGGTTCTATGAAAGGAGGTTGGAGACTGAGAAGCAAAGGAAGAATTTTAAAAAGGCAAGATAAAAGTGTTATTTGAGACCTTTTTATTAAGAGGTCACGGAAGATCTAGTGAGTGAGTTTTTCGCTAGGTGATTGTTGATGGTCACCCATCACTGGTCACTGGATTTGTGATGGAGCACATTGACTTGGGAACAAAATCACCAAATAAATGGAATGGAGGACTGAAATGTTCACATATAAATAATGGACAGTAATTTGAGAGCACTTTGTTAATGGCACTTTATTAGTTTGCACAGCACGTAATTGTCAGTTTGCACATAAATATTTCATTGTATAAGCTGCAAAAAGGCACAGTGAATAATTGGTTTATTTATTCATTTAATTACTGATCTTCAAGTGTCCACCTTTCTTATGAACACATAGCGCTGCACCTTATATTAGTTGTTTATTTTGCACTGTTTGCATACAGTCAATTTGAAATATTTCCATTTCTATTCTGTATTCTTTCTTCACAATATTTCCTCCAAGTCTAAGTTTAGGAGAGCATTCCTCAGCCTTGGAAAAGTTTTGTAGTGTAGTTTTATTCACTAGGTATGCTGAGGTAGCACTGTAGGGTTGTTAAAAACAGACAAAAAATAAACTTAGCGCTCATTTGAGGAGAGACCCTGGAGGTGTACACAGATCAAATAAATGTGATTAAAAAAGTCTCTCAATAAGAGGGACAAAGTCCATAGCAACAGTCTCTAAGATAAAGATGAAGAGGGAAAGGAATCCATGTACCAGCACTAAGGGAAGCCAGTGTAAAGAGCTAGAAGCAGTCTCTGCAATGCAACAAAGGAAAAACATACATATATGAAGAAAAATATTGAAAATGATTGAATATGGCAATGAAGTATAAACTTGGTGAGCGTGCGGTTTTCCCTGAGGGGTATGCTGGACAGACCTGTTGGTCATGATGGCCTTGAGGGATTGTTAAGCTTGATCTGACTGTGCATCTGCTTTGCTTGATTGAAGCTTGTGCACCCTGCTTTAATGGTCATGTATATGGAACTGGCTTTAAATATATGTTTATGCTACTCAGTAGAGTTGAGCGGACACCTGGATGTTCGGGTTCGACGGGTTCGGCCGAACTTCGGAAAAAAGTTTGGGTTCGGGACCGAACTTTAACCCGAACCCGAACGCGAACCCCATTGAAGTCAATGGGGACCCGGACTTCTAAGGACTAAAAAGGCTCTAAAAAAGTAATGGAAAGGGCTAGAGGGCTGCAAATGGCAGCAAAATGTTGTTAAGAGCATGGCAAGTGCTCTGCAAACAAATGTGGATGGGGAAATAACTTAAAATAACATAAAAAAAATAAAAAAATAAAAAATATGCTGGAGGCCCCCTTTTCAGCAGAAGAGGTACGGGAAGTCATTAAGAACCTCAGAAACTCAACGGCACGATGCCACACATATGGTGGGAATGCCCCAGAATACGCCCTTTCTGGAATAAATTATTCAATTTAATGGATACGCTAGTGGGAAAATAAAATACTTTGAAATAAAAATGTAGCGGGGTGCTAAATTTAAGGGAAGTGTTTGAGTGGTAAATAGGCTCAAACACCCTAATTCTGTAGGATTCATGGACCATTTTGTCCTCGGGGGACAGTATTGGTGTGCAGTTCCCTGCGGCCTACAGGTGGTGCTGCCATGGTAGGCTAGGGTTGAACCGCCGATACAGTGCTGTGCCTTTTGTGTCCCCTCTTGGCAGTAGTACAGCGGGGCGGGGAACCTGCTGTGCATGCCGGGAGAGCATATAAAAGGGGCAGACCTTTGGCCTGGGGGCTGATGTCCAGTGGGGTCCACGCCCAGGTGCCTTCGGCCTGGGTGCATGTGTTCCTGTTCCATCTCGGGTACCTTTAGCCCGGGGTGAGGTACTATCCTGGAGTTCCTGCTGCCCTGGGTATGGAGGCCTAGGTGCGGGAGTAAAGCCTGGAGTCCAGAGCCTTCGTCTGGAGTCCGCTAAGGGTCGAGGAGTCTTAGGGTGCCGCCTCGTGTAGGGGACCATGTTCCAGGGAAGGGAGGATCATTCTGATGGACCGATGCGGGAGTCACGGTGAAGGAAGGGTCTGTTGACTCCCTGGAGAGATGTCTTCCCCTTGATATGGGCTAGGTTCGTAGAAGGAGAAGCTCAAGGTCATCTTGACTGGATCAGAGGCCTTATTCACCCGGCCTGTGGCAGGGGCTTTATACACCCTGGTCTGTGGCAGAGACCAAAGTTCTCCAGGTCCGTGGCAGGGGCCTTGTACACCCTGTCTGTGGCAGAGACCAACCTCAAGGTCTGTGGCAGAGACCGTGCACCTAAAACTGTTTGAGAAACCTAAGCAGTGAAGTGAATGTGCTACGTTTGTGCCTGGACCTCCTCCACACCTTAAGCTGTCCTGTTTCTTTGCTCTAACCTTTTCTATCCGAGTAGAGTTTATTTTGCCATGAGAGAATAAGAGTTGTAATTTCAGCTGGTGTGGACATTGACTTTACTGGGAATTAAAGGACTTGCCTCTACCTACAGTAGAGGTGAGAATCATCCTCTGGAGGAGTTTTGACTCCGGCTGTGGACACGGCCGTCAAGTACACCGCTCAACCTCTTTATATAGGAGGATACGGGCTGGTAGTGCGGTGTGCCTTTCTCCCTCCTGCGAGGAGCCAACAACATAAAGGCAGGTAAGGGGGAAAGGATCTGTGCGCTACAAAAAAATTAAATAAAAATTATAATCTTGACCTAGGAGGATGAGGTCCATATGGAGTAGGAGGTTGAGGTGGCGGTGGATGTAGCTGTGTAGGTGGAAGCGGCGGTGGAGGAGGACGAGGTAGCCAACACTGGTTCAAAAATACAACAATGGCTGGGTAAGGCCGGTGATGTGTCGAATTCTGTCCCCCGTCAAATAGTGTCCACCCTGTACTGCGCTTGCTCAGTATGTAGGACAAGGGGATTTCGAAAATCTCCCAAGACGAACGGCGCCTACGTGGTGAGTTCAGGTGAAGGCCACACCATCCGTGGTTCAAGCTGAGCCAAGTGAGGCCGTGCCCGAAGCGTGGCGATCAAACCGAGCCCGTGAGGGGCCCTGTTACTATGTGCTACCGTATGTCCACTTGGATGGTGGGGCTTGAACCTGCACTCACTGCGCAGGCGCCGTTCATCTTCGGAGATTTTGTGAATCTCCTTGTCCTCTGTACTGCGCAAGCGCTGCGCCTTCGCAGTATGGGCCGGACACAATCCGATGGCCGGACAGTTTTTGTCACAACACCGGTATACATGTCTATTCTGCAGAAGGTATGGACAAGTCCTGTGGGATCCATGCCTGGTTAATTTTAATGAATGTGAGCTTGTCCACATTGGCTCTGGACAGGCGGCTGCGCTTGTCTGTGATAACGCCCCCTGCCGTGCTAAATACACGTTCAGATAATACACTGGCTGCAGGGCAGGCCAGCACCTCCAAGGCATAAAGGGCAAGCTCAGGCCATGTGCCCAATTTGGAGACCCAGAAGTTAAAGGGGGCAGACCCGTCATCCAGTACATGTAGGCCTGTGGACACATACTGCTCAACCATGTTGGTGAAATGCTGCTTCCACATTTCAGCCATGCTAACCCTGCCTTCTGAGGTGCTGCCGGTGCCCCGGCTGCGTTGGCGACCTCTTCCTCCTCCTCTGCCTTCGCCTTGTGCTTCCACCGTACGCCCGCTGTCAGGTGGGAATGCCACCAGCAGCGCGTCTACCAGTGTGCACTTGTACTCGCGCATCTTACGATCCCGCTCCAGTGAGGGAATTAAGGACGGTACGTTGTCCTTGTAACGGGGATCCAGCAGGGTGGCCACCCAGTAATCAGCACCAGTTAAAATGTGGGCAACTCGGCGGTCATTGCGGAAACACTGCAGCATGTAATCGCTCATGTGTGCCAGGCTGCCCAGAGGCAAAGAAAATCTGTCCTCTGTGGGAGGTGTATCATCTGTGTCCTCTGTATCCCCTCAGCCACGCACCAGTGATGGCCACGAGCTGGTCTGGGTGCCACCCTGCTGTGAAAATGGCTCCTCCTCCTCCTCCTCCATCTCCTCCTCCACCTCGTCATCCTCCAGAACTGTGCCCTTTCTGCCGGACAATTGTGTACCTGCCGTTTGTTGGTGCAGGAACCCACCCTTGTAGCCACTTGTGAAAGACTGCCCTGAAAGCCTTTGAAATGATCCCGCTTCCTCCTCCTCCTCCTCATCCTCCTGTGCCACATCCTCTTCCATCATCGCCCGAAGCGTTTTTTCAAGGAGGCATAGAACTGGGATAGTAACGCTGAGAACGGCGTCCTTAGCACTGGACATGTTGGTGGAGTACTCGAAACAGCGCAACAAGGCACACAGGTCTCGCATGGAGGCCCAGTTATTGGTGGTGAAGTGGTGCTGTTCCGCAGAGCGACTCACACGTGATTGCTGCAGCTGAAACTCCACTATCGCCTGCTGCTGATCGCACAGTCTGGCCAGCATGTGCAAGGTGGAGTTCCACCTTGTGGGCACGTCACATATGAGGCGGTGAGCGGGAAGGCCGAAGTTACGCTGCAGCGCTGATAGGCGAGCAGCAGCAGGGTGAGAACGCCGAAAGTGCGCACACACAGCCTGCACTTTCTGCAGCAGCTCTGGCATATTGGGGTAATTTTTAAGGAACCTCTGGACCACCAAGTTCAGCACATGCGCCAGGCAAGGGATGTGCGTCAAACCGGCTAGGCCCAGAGCTGCTACGAGATTTCGCCCATTATCGCACACCACCAGGCCGAGCTTGAGGCTCACTGACAGCAACCACTCATTGGTCTGTTGTTCCATGTCCCTCCACAACTCCTGCGCGGTGTGGGGTTTTTCCCCCAAACAGGAAAGTTTTAAAACTGCCTGCTGTCGTTTACCCCTGGCTGTGCTGAAGTTGGTGGTGAAGGTGTTACGCTGACCGGATGAGGAGGCGGTAGAGGATGAGGAAGCGGAGTAGGAGGAGTTAGCAACAGGAGGCAAACTGAAGCGCCCTGCAATCCTCGGTGGTGGAAGGACATGCGCCAAACTGCTATCTGCCTCAGGCCCAGCCGCCAATGCATTTACCCAGTGTGCTGTTAGGGAGATATAACGTCCCTGGCCGTGCTTACTGGTCCATGCATCCGTAGTTAAGTGGACCTTGCCACAGATGGCGTTGCGCAGTGCACACCTGATTTTGTCCCCCACTTGGTTGTGCAGGGAAGGGATGGCTCGCCTGGAAAAGTAGTGGCGGCTGGGCACGACGTACTGTGGGACAGCCAATGCCATCAGGCTTTTAAAACTCTGTGTCTCCACCAGACGGAATGACAGCATTTCAAAGGCCAGGAGTTTTGAAATGCTGGCATTCAGGGCCAGGGATCGCGGGTGGCTAGGGGGGTACTTCCTCTTCCGCTCCAATGTTTGGGAGATAGAGAGCTGAACGCTTCCATGGGACATTGTGGAGATGGTTGGTGACCCAGGTGGTAGTGTTGCTGGCAGATCCTCTGTTTGCGGGGTGGCAGGTGCCACTGTCACTACAGAGGTGGATGAAGAGGCCGAGACTGCAGCAGAAGAGGAAGCAGGAGGAGCCAGAGACCTTTCTTGGTTTTTGAGGTGTCTACTCCACTGCAGCTCGTGCTTTGCACTTAGATGCCTGGTCATGCAGGTTGTGCTCAGGTTGAGAACGTTTATGCCTCGCTTCAGGCTCTGATTGCACAGCATGCAAACCACTCGTGTCTTGTCATCAGCACATTGTGTGAAGAACTGCCACGCTAGGGAACTCCTTGGACCTGGCTTTGGTGTGCTCGGTCCCTTGCTGCGTTGGGCAGTAGCAGACATACTGTCTAGGGGACGGACGCTCCGCTTTTGCACCCTGCTCCCTCTTCTGCTGTGCTGGTGACTCTGCGACCACCGCCTCTTCCTCCAAACTACACTGGTCACCTGCATAACGTTGATTCCATGTGGGGTCGAGGACCTCATCGTCCTCCACATCATCTTCCACCCAGTCTTCACCCCTGCCCTCCTTGTCTGTCTGCACAATTGCGAAAGCAGCAGCAGTTGGCACCTGTGTTTCGTCATCATCTGAGACGTGCTGCGATGGTCCTCCCATGTACTCATCATGAAACATAAGTGGTTGGGCATCGGTGCACTCAATCTCTTCCACTTCTGGGGCAGGGCTAGGTGGATGGCCCTGGGAAACCCTGCTAACAGAGTCATCGAAAAGCAGAAGAGACTGCTGCATGATTTGGGGCTCAGACTGCTTGGCTGATTTGCAAGGGGGTGAGGTGAAAGACTGATGGACATGGGTTTCAGGTGCCAACTCTGATCTTTCATCAGAAGAGTGGGTGGGAGACAATGTGAAGGAACCCGAGGCACTGTCAGCAACCCAATCTACTATCGCCTGTACTTGTCCTGGCCTAAACATTCGTACAGCCTCATTAGGCACGACAAAATACCGCCGCAGGCTCGGTCGCCTACTCGCACCTGAGGAAGGTGTTTCACTTGTGCGTGTATCTGGCACAGATCCACCACGTCCTCTCCCTGCAACAGGAGCTCCACCAGCAGCACCACGACCGGGGCCACCACGTCCCTTTGACCTTCTCCTCATATTTTCCAAATTTAGGATCTTGCCCTAAATGGGTGTTTTTGGAAGAGCAGAACACACCCACAGTACGTAACCGCTGAATCGCACAGCTACAGAACTGCAGAAAATGCTATTCAAAAAAAATGTTGTTTTTTTAGTATAGCACAGTAGAAGAAAACTATATATAAATTGTTTATTTCACACACCTCCACATATGTATAACACACTGCAAAATATTTTTTGTGGCCCTAAATGGCGTTTTTTGGAAGACCACAACACACCCACAGTACGTAACCGCTGAATCGCACAGCTACAGAACTGCAGAAAATGCTATTCCAAAAAAATGTTGTTTTTTTAGTATAGCACAGTAGAAGACAAATATATAGAAATGGTTTATTTCACACGCCTCCACATATGTATAACACACTGCAAAATATTTTTTGTGGCCCTAAATGGCGTTTTTTGGAAGACCACAACACACCCACAGTACGTAACCGCTGAATCGCACAGCTACAGAACTGCAGAAAATGCTATTAAAAAAAATTTAGTTTTTTTAGTGTAGCACAGTAGAAGACAAATATATAGAAATGGTTTATTTCACACGCCTCCACATATGTATAACACACTGCAAAATATTTTTTGTGGCCCTAAATGGCGTTTTTTAGAAGACCACAACACACCCACAGTACGTAACCGCTGAATCGCACAGCTACAGAACTGCAGAAAATGCTATTAAAAAAAAATGTTGTTTTTTTAGTATAGCACAGTAGAAGACAAATATATAGAAATGGTTTATTTCACACGCCTCCACATATGTATAACACACTGCAAAATATTTTTTGTGGCCCTAAATGGCGTTTTTTGGAAGACCACAACACACCCACAGTACGTAACCGCTGAATCGCACAGCTACAGAACTGCAGAAAATGCTATTAAAAAAAAATGTTGTTTTTTTAGTATAGCACAGTAGAAGACAAATATATAGAAATGGTTTATTTCACACGCCTCCACATATGTATAACACACTGCAAAATATTTTTTGTGGCTCTAAATGGCGTTTTTTGGAAGACCACAACACACCCACAGTACGTAACCGCTGAATCGCACAGCTACAGAACTGCAGAAAATGCTATTCCAAAAAAATGTTTTTTTTTTAGTATAGCACAGTAGAAGAAAACTATATAGAAATTGTTTATTTCACACACCTCCACATATGTATAACACACTGCAAAATATTTTTTGTGGCCCTAAATGGCGTTTTTTGGAAGACCACAACACACCCACAGTACGTAACCGCTGAATCGCACAGCTACAGTACTGCAGAAAATGCTATTCCCAAAAATTTTTGTTTTTTTAGTATAGCACAGTAGAAGACAAATATATAGAAATGGTTTATTTCACACGCCTCCACATATGTATAACACACTGCAAAATATTTTTTGTGGCCCTAAATGGCATTTTTTTGAAGACCACAACACACCCACAGTACGTAACCGCTGAATCACACAGCTACAGAACTGCAGAAAATGCTATTAAAAAAAAATGTTGTTTTTTTAGTATAGCACAGTAGAAGACAAATATATAGAAATGGTTTATTTCACACGCCTCCACATATGTATAACACACTGCAAAATATTTTTTGTGGCCCTAAATGGGTCTTTTTGCAAGCGTACATTAAAGTGCAAATTTTTTATTTTATTTTTTTTGCCCTAAACGGGTCTTTTCTTGCACGAGCAAAATAAAATGCAAATTTTTTATTTTTTTTTGCCCTTAATGGGTCTTTTGGAAAAGAGCACAATAAAGTGCCTTTTTTTTTGCCCTAAATGGATCTTTTTCCAAGAGCAGAATACACCCACAGTATGGAAACGGTGTATCTCTCAACGTAATATATGCAGTGCTGGTGGACTGAGCTTGCAGATAAAAGGTAGATTTTCTCTGACACTGGGCTCATGGCAGTGTAAAAAGACTGCACTGCAACACAAACAGGTAAACCTATGCAGATCGCTGAGTTTTAGCTCTGAATCTGGACTCCTATTCCTATATAATATATCTCTCTACCTGAAAGCACCAACAGGAACCTGGCCCTACACTACACTGTCTCTCTATCTTTTCCCTCAGATTCCAGAATCAGGACTAACTCATGTATTTTTCAATCTCTCCCTAAAAGCAGCAGCAGCAGACATGATCCTCTCCCTATCTATTCTGAAGCAGAGTGACGTGTGTGCTGTGTG
Source organism: Rana muscosa (assembly GCA_029206835.1). NCBI lineage: Eukaryota > Metazoa > Chordata > Amphibia > Anura > Ranidae > Rana > Rana muscosa. The sequence goes on along the minus strand of CM055116.1, from coordinate 1,198,572,104 downwards.
CCTCTAGCTTATATAGAAGCTGGGTCACATGTTGCACTGACCAATCACAGCCATGCCATTAGTAGGCATGGCTATGATGGCTTCTAAGGGCACACCAGCTAATCAAAAGGTGATTGGCTGGCCCCTGAAGCATTTCTAACTGCGTAATTAGATTGCCGAACCCGAACCCAAACCCGGACTTTTGCGCAAAGTCCGGGTTCGGGTTCGGGAAAAAGCTAAAGTTCGGTACGGACACGAACTTTACAGTTCGGGTTCGCTCAACCCTACTACTCAGGTCTCTGACTCAGTGTCCAAATCCATACCACCACCCCCCTCCCATATTCTTTTTCCTCATCTGGTTGTGGTTTTCCAGTTGATAATATTGATAATATAGCTACCACATTGCACTCTGAGCCACTGGCTCTCTTTTACGAATATCCAAGTACTTGAAACACTAATAGATGAGAATACTTGAAGTTTTATGGGTGAGACTATCTTTCATGGACTCTCTTGCAAGATAGTGAAACCTGTTTTTCTCCAACAATCCAGAGTATGTCCTGACGAGTGACAAAGCTAGACAGCGAAACGCGATGACGCACAGGGGCTCTCTACTATATACTATGCATGTTAATTTTTGTCATGTATTATGTACATGTTTTTAATTCTTGAACTTTTTTTAGTTTTTTTTTGTACCATGTACCGTTATAAATAAAAATTGAAATTTTTATATCTTCTACTGTTTATTGGGCTACTATATTGCCCTATTTTTTCTTTTAGTATAAACTAGTAATATAGTGACAACTTTAAACCATAAAGGTAAAGTGACCAGTGTACTAATGAAGTAAATGTTATAAGGCTCATTATAGCAGTAAGGGCAGATTATAGGATGGTATGAACCTCAATTTTTTAGTTCATACCCTCTGGCGTTAAAGTATCCAGGGAATAAATCCAAAATGTCTCCCTCTCACATAAGGGGTTTAAAGCACTCAGCTATGGTGAGGGATCAGGTATGGCTTCCAGAATCCAAACGAACAGACTATCAGTTGATTGATCGCAGTGATCTGCAAAGGGTCGGGGGATACTGTGCTTGTCAATCTCACCCTCCACAAATCTATGGTGTTCACCGAATCGAGCCCTAAGGGCCCGTATGCTGCGTCTCACGTACAACAATCCGCATGGGCAGGAGAGGCAGTACACCAAAAACTCAGTAGAGCAATTAAAAAATTCCGTAAAGGTGTAGGTTTTACCTTTGTGGATAAAGCTTTTCTGTCCATGCCGAACATGTTTGCACGCGAGGAACAGGGGTATGCGACACCGATACATCCCCTTTGTATCGAGAAAGGTGAGAGACTTTTTGGGAGGAGTAACTTTGTTTGCTAGGGGCAATTTGGCTCTTAGCGTTTTTAGCTCGCCTATAGGAGACTTTGGGCCTATCAGTCAGGGAAGACTTGAGATGTGGGTCCTCCAGGAGGATTGGGCAGTGTCTCTGTAATCTGCTACTGGAACAATTGCTACCTATTCTTATTAATTTTCATTAATTCTTATCAACCTTACTGTTTTTATTAGTTATTATTGTAGCGCCCCCACCCCCAATATTTGGGGGCACTATGTGAAAATTTAGGGGTAGTCTGAGCTGGTAGTTGGGTTCAGACCAATCACTGATTCATTATTGCTTCTGCTCTGGGTGCGATACTGCCTGGCTGTAGTGTTTTCTGTTGCCTGTAGGTGGCACTGTCACCGCCGGCATAGGTTGAACAACAGGGGGGTATCACAGCACCTTGGGTGTCCTCTCTCGGCAGCCTGCAGGGGGCGTGGTCAACCCACTGTGCATGCTGGGAGAGGGTACATAAGGGGCAGACGCCATTCATGAGGGCATTCCGGGGAAGGCGTCCCAGGGGACCTTCGGTTCCATAAGTGTGCCTCGTGGCCCGCATGCCACGAGGTGCGCGAGTGTGTTTGGGCCTCGGGCACCTTCAGCCCGAGGTATCGATGCTGCAACTTAGGCCCAGCTCTGCTGGCAAGGGCCTACACCTCAGAGAAGGATCCCAGGCTGCCCACTTGTAGGGAGCCCACCTTTAGGAAAGGAGTCCAGGGGAGGATCAGTCCCAGAGGAGATTAGCGACGGTACTGCTGTCTCGGGAAGAGGCCTGGAAACTCGCCTAAAGAGGGATTCATCGTCTCTATTATCCGTGCTACATCCCGGCTGCTAGGACCGCTCTCAAAGGGACAATCCGGGTGAGCAATACCCACTCAGGCTTTAGTGGCGACGAAAGAGTGACACTGAGATCTAAGTGTTGCGTGCCCGAACCTTCCCCTACTTTCTCAACTTCCTACTCTCTCTCTTCACGTTTACCTCAAGTATAAAGAATAAAATCTTGTTGATTGGGTTTTACTCCTGTGTGGACATTGGCCTTATTCTGAAAGATTCCTGCCTTGACAACGGAGAGAAGGGATCCACTCTAGAGAGGTAATTGCCGCAAGACCCAACAATAACACCGCCCGCTCCTCTCTATACACAGGGAGGGGATACCGGGAAAGTAGCAGGTGTGCCCCGCTATTGGCGGAGAAAAGTGGGGTCTGTGAGCTACATTATAAGTTTTTATTCATTGCTTTTTATTCTCGTCTCACCATCCATTCCCATTTTATCCAAGCGTTGAATGTATTTCATAGAGTCAGAGTGCCACCTTGGTGGATCATGTGACTGGGTGGGTTTTTCTCCCCAGCACACATTTACCACAACAAAGATGGCGTTTTGTATGGCCAGAGGAAGGAGCAAGTATGCTCCCAATGCGAAGCCGCCTCCTCTCACCCTGCACCCGGAAGTGACGTAATCTCTGATCGACCCTGTGTTCCCTGCTCTTCCCATAGGCTGCAAATGATGGAATCTACCTGCATGAGCTGTCAGCTGCACTTTAGAGACACAGACGTTTAGGAGAAAACCACCCCCAGATTTTCCTGCAAGATTACTATCATGCTTGTGTTTATGCATCCTTTGTGAGTAGTTTCACTTTTAACTTATCATTAAATGGTTTACCAATACCGCACTTAGAGGCACTGTGTTTCTTTTCCTTTACTGTAGGGTTGTTGCCTGATCTCTGCACTTAGCCTCACCCAGCCAGCCACCCCAGCCAGCCAGCCACCCCTTACTTGTGAACCTGGATTTCTGGCTTTGTGAAACTCCACACAAGTCTTCAAATGTGGGTGATCCTAAAGTACCTGATTTATAGTGACACCCCCTTCCAGAATCCTTTGTTTCTTTGGCATTTGGTCACATGACATCTCAGAGACACAAAAGATGTCAGTACTAGAAGATTCATCTCTACCAGATGCTGTGATCACAGATCTCAACAGGAAGTAGGAAGCTAATAAATGCCCAGCATGGGTACACTGAACTTGGATCCTGCTCTGTTTGATGTCTGATTGGTGAAGTCTCTCTATTCAGGGCTACCAACTCAACATATTGTACTGCTACTGACCCAGGGGTAAAATGCACCCTTGCTGCCCAGCCTACTCTTTCTCTGCTTAGAAGTAGCCTCAGTGCCCATTGACATTCATATCTGCAATCCAAATCTGATCTTGGACACATGATTATATCAGCGGGTTTCAAAACGTTACTGTTTGCCTCATCTACCCCAGATGAAACCATCAGGATACCTTCTAATATTGTTTCTTGCTGCTTCCATTGTTGCTTCTTGCTGTTCAATTTCAATGATGTGATTGATAACGCTAAAATAAGACATAGCTGTGGACGTGGGACACACTGTACAGTAGAAAGGCATTTTACTCTGTCGCTGCATTTATTTTATCTAGTGATTGATGGTCATCTAGCAGAACAAATGTAGCACCTTGTAAATAGCAAATTCACACGTTCGGAATCACTGTTTAAGCAAGCATTCCTTCTCCAGGGGTAGAAATATTTGTTTTTCAGGAATGTAATCAGCTCTGATATATGGTGTTTGCCAAGCGAACCCTACTGTCTGTGCGATCCAATTCCCTCTGACATGCACAGACGTTTTTATTGTCCGGTAAATATGTTCAACTGTTCTTCCAAAGGGCCCTTCAGTGAAAAATGTGCCAGACCGACCTGAAATAAATGGCAGTGTTTATTTGTTCTTTGCAAACGGAAAGTCGATTTGTCTTGTCTACATATTCTGTGGCTTTTAAAATACTTTATTGAGCCTGAGAAAGCTCTTCGGGTGAGATTGCTATTAAAGTATTCAGGTGTTGATATTTCAGACATTGGGTGAAATGTCAGACCATTTTTAAACCTTACATGTTGCTGAAAGTTATCTATTTTGCTATTCGAATCAGTGTTCAATCTATTCATTTTTAACCACTTAAGGACCGTGTCACGCCAATATACGTGGGCAGAATGGCACGACTGGGCATATCAATGTATATATACGTTGCCTTTAAGACGCGGCATTGTGGGCGCGCCGTGAGCTTCGTGAGTGTGACCGCGGGTCCCACGGACTTGATGTCCGCCGGGAGTCCCGCGATCGTCTCACCAAGCATTTCCTCGCTCTGCCTAGTGACAGGACACTGATCACAGCTCCCTGTGATCGGGAGCAGTGATCAGTGTTGTGTCACACGTAACCCATCACCCCCACAGTTAGAACACATCCCTAGGACACACTTAACCCCTTCAGCGCCCCTACTGGTTAACCCCTTCACTGCTAGTGTCATTTTTACAGTAATCAGTGCATTTTTATAGCACTGATAGCTGTATAAATGACAATGGTCCCAAAATGGCATCAAAAGTGTCCGATGTGTCTGCCATAATGTCACAGTCACAATTAAAATCGCTGATCGCCACCTTTACTAGTAAAAAAATAATTATTAATAAAAATTACATAAAACTATCCCCTATTTTGTAGACACTATAACTTTTGAGCAAACCAATCAATAAACGCTTATTGCGTTTTTTTACCAAAAATATGTAGAAGAATACGTATCGGCCTAAACTGAGAAAAAAAGTTGTTTTTTTATATATTTTTTGGGGATATCTATTATAGCAAAAAGTAAAAAATATTCCTTTTTTTTTCAAAATTGTCACTCTTTTTTTGATTATAGCACAAAAAGTAAAAGAGGTGATCAAATACCACCAAAAGAAAGCTCTATTTGTGGGGAAAAAAGGCCGTCAATTTTGTTTGGGAGCCATGTCGCACGACCGCGCAATTGTCAGTTAAAGCGACGCAGTGCCGAATCGCAAAAAGTGCTCTGGTCTTTGGGCAGCCAAATGGTCTGGGGCTGAAGTGGTTAAAGGTGGTGGCTTTTTCCTTCAATGCATAAATTGAAACTAAAGAAAACCTTTATCTGCTAGAAAATATAACCTGGTGACAGTGGGGTTAATTTACTAAAGGAAAATAGACTGTGCACTTTGCAAAGTGCAATTACACTCTGCAAGAGCAGTGGTTCCAGAGCTTAGTAAATGAGCAGAAGCTCTGCTGACTTCCATCATCCAATCATGTGCAAGCAAAAATGCAGTTTTCTTTATTTTCCTTGCACATGATTGGGTACTCTTTGCAAATTGAAACTTTACCTCATTTACTAAGCTCTGGAGCAACTACATTTGCAGGGTGCAGTCTTTTTGCCTTTAGTAAATCAACCCCAATGTCTCTTAAGATAATGGTATAACATTAGTTGTTCTAATAAGCTCGCCATAAGGGGTAACTGCAAGAAAATAAATATGTAGGAGCATATTTATTGATTAGGTTGTTGAATATGTGCAATTTGACCAATGTGTACTTGATGAATGTCGCAAGTAAAGTAGGCCAATGGCGAAGGTGTCATCCAGAGCTTTCCACAGTGCAGAAATTGTTTTGTTACCCAATGGGCCCTGATGCTGCTACCTTTTATGCGAAAAACAATCAAACATATTTTTATTTAAAATCTCTCCTACGAGTCCATATATCAATGTTTTCACCCAAGATTCAAATAACTTTCACTCATTTTACTAATGGATTCTTATGTGAAAATTATGTTATTCTTGATTAAAAGTTGTGTACATTTTTGGTGAAAATGCTGTTAAATAGATCCCACAGAGTTCCTTACATCCTAAAAACCATTGTTGGTCAGGATCTGCTTCATTCCTTGTTGAGGATTAAGATGGATGCTATTACTGCCTGCAATAATTTATATATATATATAGATATATCTATATATCTATATATGTAGCGGGCCCCTACCTAGGGGGGTCGCTATGCTTAAATTTAGGGGTGACCTGAGCGGTAGTTGGCTCGGGTCTTCTAATTGTTTGTACTCTGCCTTGCTGCTGTGTCACCTGGTGTGCAGTTCCCCTTTAGGCGTATAGGTGGTGTTGTCACTTATACCCGGGGTTGAACCACAGGTGATGGAGTGGCTATTGGATGTCCTCTCTCGGCTGCCGTATGGTGGCCGGTTCCGGCCTGCTGTGCATGCCGGGAGAGGGTATTTAAGGGGCAGACGCCATTGTTCAGGATCGTAGTACCCGGGGACCTGTACCCGGAGGAGTGTGCCCCTCTAAGGGGGGGGGGGTGCGCCCAACTTTGACTAAGGAGTCTCGGGCACCTTCGGCCCGAGGCTGCGGAGTTCCAGGTAGGCCCAGTACCTTCATCTGGGTCTACAACCAGAAAGGAAACCCAGGGAGCCCAGGTGAGGGCGACCGCTCTGACTAGAGGAAACCAGGGGAGGATCGGTCCCATAGAGGAGACGAGTAATACAAGATTGCTGTCTCGGGAGAGGCCTGGTGACCTGTCGGAGGGAAGGATTCCTTTCTTCTCAGAATGCCTTTGCAGAGTGTCGTTACTTAAGGAGGGATCTCCTTGACTTTGTCCTTGGAGGGGACTAAGTCACTGTTCAAGCTTCATGCCGGCTGCTGGTGCTATTGAGTGACTGTCCGGGTGAGCTGTACCCACTCGGGACTGAGTGGCGGCGAAGCCAAGAGTGTGCCTGAATCCATCCTATTCTGCTAACCCCTTTTCTCTCTTCAACTTTCTGGTTACTGAAGCAAAAAGAAAAAATAAACTCTCGTTGGAGTTGAAGTGTTGTGTGGACATTGACCTTCTTTGGGAAAGGTAAAGACTTGCTTCTATAACCTAGAGGGAAGAACCAGTGAAGGGAAGCAACTCGCTGCGGGACCCAAATACATAACACCGCCCGACCTCTAATCCAGAGGATGCGGGCATGTGGCATGGTGTGTCTGATCCCCCTAAAAGAAAGGTAAGAGGGGGAAAAGGATCTGTGTGCTACATATATATATATATATATATATATATATATATAGCTAGATATATATCTATATACTGTATCTATCTATCTATATATCTATATATGTATATATCTCTCTCTATATATATAAAATGCAATTTTTTTATGTGTATGGACGAGAAACAAAAGTACAAGAGTTCGTTAAAAAGAATCTTGTTTTTTTCAAAACATTACCAAAACAAGTTCATCTAATTAAATATGTTTAAATAGCCTATTAATAAAAATCAGATTTTTATGAAAATTGGAATGTTACTAAAAGTACCACTTTAAAGTTGTTCTTTTCCTTTAAAATCTAAGTGACATCTTCAAATATAATTTGAAAATGGCAGGTCAATAGTTACATTTCGACTAATGGGTTCCAGTATAATATGCTGGCATGCTGTTGAGAGAACTGCTTACATTATCTAGTCTTATATGTACTTTATGTAATACAGTAATCCTTTCATAATAATCCTTCTTCTCATAATCATTCTTTGTTTACTAAAAGTAATATTGCGGCTGCATTAAAATTAATATCTTGAAGAATTTAAATCCCTGTGATTAGCAGAACAGGATATCGAAATCTGTCCCCATCCACTTCCCAACTAACAGCCTGCATGCAAAATTACATATTCATCTACAATACTAACTCTAAATGTATTTTAGCGCAATTTTCAGAAATTAAAAGGGAATCAATCTTTTAAAATAGTAATAAAAAACTTTGATGGCATCCAAAAACAATAAATACAAGTCTTTAAAAGGTTAGTCCACACCAAACTGATATTTCAGTTGTAGCTGTCACCACAGGTTTGGGTATCACGCAGTTTTATGCCTCTAATGACTTTAGTGAGTTATGTAGACTGAGTTCCCATGATTTGCCCACTTGATGCTGACATTACAAGGGAGAAATAAATTGCACTAACAATAACAAGCTGGGGGATCATATTGGTTCTAGTATTGACCGTTCATTTTTAGGATTTCTAGAGACAGAGGTTGCAGAAGAACTGGATCGGTTAAAGCTTAATAAAGCCCTGATTGTTTTCATTCCAGAGTTCTAAGAGAACTTCAAGGTATAGTTTTTGGACCATTAACAGATCTTTTTAATCAATCTCTTCTAATAGGAGAAGTTCCCCATGACTGGTGGACAGCTAATGTTGTACCTATCCACAAGAAGGATAGCAAGGTAGAAGCTGGAAATTACAGGCCAGTGAGTTTACATCGGTAGTAGTCAAATCTAATCTGAATTTTTTGACTATTCCAATAACTTTTTAGACCAGGGTGGTGCTGTGGACAAAGCCTATCTTGATTTAAAGAAAAACATACAGTTCCACATAATGATGTAATAAAAAAGTTGTAAAAGCTAGGACTTAACCCTTGGGTTGTTCAGTGGATATGCAGCTGGCTAAAGAATAGATACCGGAGTGTGGTTGTAAATGGGGTTCACTCAGAACACAGAACAGTCACTAGTGGTGTATCACAAGGCTCTGTTCTATTTAATCTATATGTAAGTGATATAACTAAAAGTTTGTATGTCTTTTTTCTGATGATACAAAGGTGTGCAATAGGGTTAATATCCCTGGAAGTGTCTGTAACATGAAACATGATTTGGCATTGCTGGAAGATTGGTCAAAGAAGTGGAAACTGCAGTTCAATGTTTCTAAATGTAAAGTAACGCACATAGGGAAAAATAAATACAGTTGAAAAAGAACAATATTGGGAGAAGAGTGTTGGCCAGCACTACAGAGGAAAAAGATTTGGGGGTACTTATTTCAGATGATTGCAAAATGAGCAAACAGTGTGGCCAGGCAGTGGGAAAAACAAATAAAAATTCTAGGATGCATCCCTGGAGGGATCACCGAGCGGGAGGAAGGAGGTCCTGATTCCTCTATATAGATCTTCAGTTATCAGTAGAGGAATCACCAGCAGGGGGAAAGAGGTCCTGATTTCTGAATATAGATCTTTAGTTATCACAAGAGGGATCACCAGCAGAAGGAAGGAGGTCCTGATTCTTCTATATAGATCTTTAGTTATCACCAGTAGAGGAATTACCAGCAGGAGGAAGGAGGTCCTGATTCCTCTATGTAGATCTTTAGTTATCAGTAGAGGAATCACCAGGAGGAGGAAGGAGGTCCTGATTCTTCTATATAGATCTTTAGTTATCAGTAGACATGTGCATTAGTTTTCATCCAAAATCATTTTCGTCCAAATTTCGGGTATTTTCGTTATTGTTTTAACAAACGAAAACGAACGCTCAGATACCCAAAATCCGAAAGATCCGACATAAAAAAATGCTTTATTTTCGTTTTCATTGCTACAACAGTTCGAAATAGATAGAAGATTCGACATGACTCTGACAATAGCAATTTGTGTCTATTGAACCTGTGGTCGAATGTGCCTAACCTTAACTCTATTAGTCCAAGATTATTCTACATAGAGAGGAAAGATTCGACATAGAGAGAAAAGATTGAACATTATAGAGACAGTGTTGGGGTAGACCATTCGACATAAACGATGAAGATTCGACGAAGCAGCGAAAAACATACAAACGTTGAATCTGTCATTGAAGGCTTATGGTGTCTGTCGAAAGTTCTAAGAAGATTCGACAAGTAGCTAAAATGTACGACGCCGCAATCGTACATTTCCGGTCAAATGCTCGGCCCATAGGCTATAGAAGAATTTGAATGTTGGTTGACTAGTAATAATAATTTATAAATATAATTATTACTAGTGTCATACAACATTAGAATTCTTCTATAGCTTGTAGGCGTGACATTCGACCGGAAATGTACGATTGCGGTGTCGTACAGTTTAGCTGCACCGTCGAATCTTCTTAGAACATTCGACAGACACCATAAGCCTTCAAGGACAGATTCGACCTTAATTAATTCGAATTTTCGGACTAATGCATTTTTTAACGAAACAAAATAAATAAAAACGAATTTCGGGAGTAACTAAATAAATAATTTTTTTGGGTGAAAACAAAATTCCGAAACAAATTATTTCAGTGTGCACATGTCTAGTTATCAGTAGAGTAATCACCAGCAGGGGGAAAGAGGTCCTGTTTCCTCTATATAGTCCTTTGGTTAAACCTCACTTAAATTACTGTGTCTAGTTCTGGAAATCTCACTTACAAAAAGATATTGATAAGATAGAATGAGTCCAGAGACCGGAAACAAAAAAGGTAAAAGGTTTGAGGGATAAAATATATCAAGTGAGACTTCAGGAATTTAATATGTACAGTTTGGAGGTAAGAAGGAAAAGGGGAGACACAACTAAAACCTTTAAATACATTGAGGATGTGAATAAGGTTCAGAAGGGCATTATTTTCAAAGTGAATCTATGATCAAGAATACAAGAACATGACCTTGAACTAGCAAGAGTAGATGTCCAGCAGTGGTAGTGAATGAAACAACAGTATGTGGATTAAAACACATGCTTGGGACAAACACAGATCTATACTCAGGCAAAAAAGTTAAATAAAGCAATAAATAAAAAATAAAAAAAATAAAATAAAAATAAAAAAAATATATATATATATATATATATATATATATATATATATATATATATATATATTTATACAATATATATATATATATATATATATATATATAAAGTATCTCACAAAAGTGAGTACACTCCTCAAATTTTTGTAAATATTTTATAATATCTTTTCATGTGACACCACGGAAGAAATGACACTTTGCTACAATGTAAAGTAGTGAGTGTACAGCTTGTATAACAGTGTAAATTTGCTGTCCCCTCAAAATAACTCAACACAGCCATTAATTTCTAAACCACTAGCAACAAAAGTGAGTACACCCCTAAGTGAATATGTCCAAATTGGGCCAATTAGCCATTTTCCCTCCCTGGTGTCATGTGACTCATTAGTGTTACAAGGTCTCAGGCGTGACTGGGAAAAGGGTGTGTTAAATTTGGTGTTATCGCTCTTACTCTCTCATACTGGTCACTGGAAGTTCAACATGGCACCTCATGGCAAAAAACTCTCTGAGAAACTGAAAAAAATAATTGTTGCTCTACATAAAGATGGTCTAGGCTATAGAAAGATTTCCAAGACCCTGAAACTGAGCTGAAGCACGGTGGCCAAGACCCTACAGTGGTTTAACAGGACAGGTTCCACTCAGAACAGGCCTCGCCATAGTCGACCAAAGAAGTTGAGTGCACGTGCTCAGCGTCATATCCACAGGTTGTCTTTGGGAAATAGACGTATGAGTGCTGCCAGCATTGCTAAGTGCTGCCAATCAGTGCCCAGGCAGCTGCCAATCAGTGCCCATCGCAATGCCTGCCAGTAGCATCAGTGATGTCTATCAGTGCCCATCAGTGTCCATCAGTGCCACGTATCAATGCCGATCAGTGCCCAGCAGTGCCGTCTATCAGTGCCCAGCAGTGCAACCTTTCAGTGCCCATCAGTGTCGCCTATCAGTGCCCATCAGTGCCACCCATGAGTGCCCATCAGTGCCACCTATCAATGCCCATCCGTGCTGCATATCAGTGCCACCCATCAGTGCCCATCATCAGTGCCCATTAGTGCCACCTCATTGATGCCACCTTATCAGTGCCCATCAGTGCCGCCTTATCAGTGCCCATCAGTGAAGGACAAAACTTACTTATTTAAGCAATTTTATAACAGAAACAAAAGAAAACTTTTTTAAAAAAAATGTAGGACTTTTTTTATTTGTTTAGCAAAAAATAAAAACCGCAGAGGTGATCAAATAGCATCAAAAGAAAGCTCTATTTGTGGGAACAAAATGATAAAAATTCTGTTTGGGTACAGTGTAGCATGATTGTGCAATTGTCACTTAAACAGTGACAGTGCATAAACCTGAAAATTGGCTTGGGCAGGAAGGGGGGTAAGTGGGGGTATTGAAGTGGTTAAAATAACGCAGTGCCGTATCGCAAAAAATAGCCTGGTCATAAAGGGGGTAAATCTTCCGGAGGTAAAGTGGTTATTCTGTGAGTAATGCTGTTGTCTGGAGTTTACTTTTTAAGAGAATGCTTACTGATTATAATTATGATCTTTAACATTTCATGCCTTGTGTATATATAATTTTTTACTGTTCTATTATAGCCCTATTACATTTATGATGACACAATGTTGGAAATGGCTGTCCTGCTTTTATTATGTTTAATAACCACGCTTGACCTCATAGAACAACAAGGACATGGGGTCATGCACTTGTCAACTTCTACTATGTTTGGAATGGCTCTGCAGCAAGATCTTTAAAATTCATCATGTGTCATGTCTTAAATTGTCAAGGAATCTATGATAGCAGGGGCTATGTTTAGGTATGACTCCATGGGTTACATCATTAGATTTTTCCAACCCAAATGGCTTGATGGATCCTTCAGTAAAAGGTGATGGGTAGCAGGGGAAAAAACTTTGTTCAATGGTTTATCCTTCTCACATAACATTGAGATGAACCACGCTTTCTACCATGTACTGAATTTACATATTTTGGTTTCCTCTTTAAGTATAGATTCTGGATTGTATCTAGATGCCAAAGACATTTTTTTAATACTCACTGTATTTTGACCAAAAGCCCTTTCAACCCTACAGCCACCTGGAAAAATATTAGAATTTGACAGAAATATGACTGCATTTGGTTTTAGGAAGTGTTATTGCATCTGTTCACATAGAATAACAGGTGGGAAATGTATTCCACCCAAACCCAGAATTACATCAGGTGGCAACTGGACTGATTCAATTATTTGACAAGTCCAAAAGGTTAAAGTTCTGCAGTAGTTCATTGTGGGTGAGCAGGGCACTAAACTTATACCTGAATGGTAAAAATGTTAAAGAAACATGAACTATATCACAAATGTCCTCTCTAGGGTCTGCTATTGTAGGTATAGGTTATAAGAAACAAATAGGGACAAGCTTCGGGCTTGGGTTGAGCTTATTTGTAGATGTAGAGGTTTGTCACTATAACAATCAATTAAAAAAATAATGCATTCTGGTCTTTGAATTGGTGATCGGGTTGGTTGTTTAGAGGGGCCAATAATGTTTTTTAATTTTTTTTATTTGCCAGCCCACTCACTATGAAAGGCAGGGTTCCAAGTGGCTTTTTGTCAGTGTGTGCTATACAGTGCTCACTATTGCGTACTAGAGCTGCACAATTAATCGTTAAAAAATCGCAATCTCGGTTCAACCCCCCTCACAATCTCTATTGCAGAGTTTCCCAATTCTTTCATGTAATGCCGCGTACACACTACACACGACCGTTTTTAATGTCATGGAAAAAAACAACGTTTTTCTCGACGTGATTCTTCTCAAGCCTGCGTTGCATACACACTATCGTGAAAATGCTCGAGCAAAGCGCGGTGATGTACAACACATACGACACCACGTACGACAGCACTATAAATGGGAAGTTCCATTCGGATGGCGCCATCCTTTGGGCTGCTTTTGCTGATTTTGTGTTACCGCGTGTTAGTAAAAGTTTGGTGTTAGCCGATTTGCGCTTTTCAGTCCGTTACAGCATGACGAATGTGCTATCTCCATTACGAACGCTAGTTTTACCAGAACGAGCGCTCCCATTTCATAACTTGCTTCTGAGTATGCACGTTTTTTTCCGTTATTAAAGCGTATACACGGCCGTTTTTCACGACGAGAAAAAAGAGGAGAAAAAATAGAGCATGTTCTAAATTTTTAATGCCCATTTTTCTCGTTGAGAAAAATGCTCTGGAGCCTACACACAATCGTTTTTAATGACCAATTTAAAAAATGGCATTTTTCTCGTAATGAAAAACGGTCGTGTGCACGCAGCATAACAAGTGTAGAGAGTTCTCTGCTCACTCTGGCAGTCTGACAAACCGGTCAGTCTGCCAAGTTTTTAACAACATTGTCTGTTCTAGTAGGTAAGTGTAAACATTGTAAGGCCTCGTACACACGGCCGAGAATCTCGTCAGGAAAAAACTCGTTGTTTTTCTTGACGAGATTCTTGGACAAGAAACTTGTCCCGGCCGAGTGTACACACGCTCGATTCAAAGAACCCACGGTTCTTTGAATGGAGCGAACACGGTGACGTCATCGACTACGACGAGCGTGCGCTCGTCACATTCGATGCCGTCGCCGCCATCTTGCTACACCCTACCTGTGCCTAGGAAGCTACAGCGCATGCGTCAAAGTCATTTCGAGCATGCGTGGGTTTCCACGGTGACAGGTAAGTGTACACACACTCGGGTTTCTCGTCGAGAAACAGGCCGACGAGAAACCTGACGAGAAAATGGAGAATCCTGACAAGAAAATAGAGAGCAGGTTCTCTATTTTTCTCGTTGAGATTCTTGTTGGGTTTCTTGACGAGAAAACTGAAAGCCGCATACACACGACCGATTTACTCGGCAAGAAAGCTCTGCCAGCAAGTTTCTTGCTGGTTCTTGCCGAGAAACTCGGTCGTGTGTACGAGGCTTTACTCTTCCTTCTTAGATCAAAGGGATAAAACTTCTGTGTGTAAATGAGGGAAGTTTAACCACTTAAAGTCTAAACCTTTTTCTGACACTTGTTTCTTACAAAGTTAAAATTATAATTTTTTACTAGAAAATTACTTGGAACCCCCAAACATTATATATATTTTTTAGCAGAGACCCTAGGGAATAAAATGGCGATTGTTTCAATATTTTATGTCTCACGGTATTTGCACAGTGGTCTTTCAAACGCAATTTTTGGGGAAAAAATACACTTCAGTAAATAAAAAAAAAAACGAAACCGTAAAGTTAACCCAATTTTTTTTGTTTAATGTGAAAGATGATGTTATGCCGTGAGAATCGTGAGAGAATCGTGATCTATCTTCTAAGCAAAAGAATCGTGATTCTCATTTTAGCCAGAATCGTGCAGCTCTATTGCGTACAGTGCACCCAACAGTCCCTTTTTTTGTTGTTGTTGTAAAAAAAACTCAAAATTACTTAAAAAGTAGATTCATTTTTTTCCCAAATAATCTCTGACAAAGCATATATGAGAATTTCCACTTCTGTAGCAAATTCTAATTCAACATAATGAAGGTGCCCAGTCCTAGTGGTAAGTCCTCTCGGACTTTACCACATCTACCTAGCTTGGAAATAAGTAATTAAATGGCACTGTTTAGGGATTGGGCACACATTTGCTAGTTAGCAATAAATGCCTAACCAGAAATAGAATGCAATGTAATTTGTCTGCTGATCCTCAATGGTTTCTGCCATGGCAAATGAATGTTTGGTTTATATGGAGAGCAATGAGTGACAGTACAAGTCATATGAGGTTTCACAATGCATAATTGACAATGTAATCCTAATTGCTAATGAAATAGATATGCCATATGCATGACCAGCATTTCGTCTAGCATGTGTGACAGCCTTGTCTCCATTATTCTCTGCTAAGTACTTTATTAAACTACTGTCAAACCTAACGTGTTCCTCCACACCATGTTCTGCTGATTGACACATTGGTATCTACTGCAGGACTGTGCCGCTAACACCCAAACTTATAAGGAAACATGACTACAAATGACCGGGCTCTACAATAATAAGAAATTAGATGGGCATTGGCCTTAAAACCATCTTAAAAATAAATTATATATGAATTCGGGTCACCCACACCCCCCCTGGCAGTCGGTCGGTCACCAGCCTTGCACTTACCTCATCAATCGGGCAATGCTTCCTCTGGGTGGCAGCTTCCCCTGCGTCTCCTCCTTCTCGACATCACAGCGGCTTCTGACGTGTGTCTCCTCCCTCCTCCTCGTAGGCGGCCAATAGGATTGTTTCACCTTTTGGCCAATTGGGTAATGGACCCGCTTCCTGATTGGCGAATCAGGAAGACAATAGCGAACATTCATTGGGGTGCAGTGCTCTGCGCCCCAAGCCCCACACTTTTTTTAAGCCTATTAGAGCCTCTGGCTCTAATCACGTGCTTCAGAAAAAAAACAAACATTGGAATCCATACGTCTAGCGCCCCACATGTAGATTAGGGGTCCGGACGCATGCGTAGGGGGCGGAGCCCCTGCACCCTGCATCAAGGGCCACCACTGCTCACTACAGAAAATTACTGTATCTTTAAGATCTTTCTATTATAAATTCGTCTTTATCTGCCATCCATCTGTATTTACTAAGAGGAAAATATTCCCATTGCATATGTTTTTGGAGTGGCTTGAAGCAAGTGGGTTAGATCGATGGCAAAACTATCAACACATCACAAGCCAGGGTGCTAGATGTTATTTTGGGCCATGAGCTATTCTTTCGGCCCCACATCCAATCGCTGTCCAAAGCTTGCCGCCTCAACCTTTGCAACATCTCCAAGAAATGCCATTCTCCTAACCAATGACACCACAAAGCTTCTAATTTTCTCCCTGGTTATCTCTCACCTTGACTACTGCCAATCCCTCCTCATTGGGTTACTTTTACACAGGCTATCCCCCTTCAGTCCATCAGGAATGCTGCTGTCAGACTCATCCACCTTACCAACCATTCACCATTCAGTTTGCTACTCCTCTCTGCCAATCCCTCCACTGGCTCCTGCTCACCCAACAAATTAAATTCAAATTCAGGGTTTTCAGGGATCGTCCAAAAGCAGACAGAGTAGGAGATAGCTACACAAATGGGGGTAAGGAGTTCCAAAGGATGTGAGAGGCTTGGTAATAAGTCCTGACAGCCAGCCTGGGAGGAGATGGCAAGTGAGCTAGTGAGCAAGAGGTCTTTGGAGGAATGAAGAACGATGTGGTTGGTATTTTGAGACTAGGTTAGTAAAGTAGTAGGGGAAGAGTTGTGGATGGCTTTGTAAGTTGTTATTAGTATTTTGAATTTAATTTGTTGGGTGAGCAGAAGCCAGTGGAGGGATTGGCAGAGAGGAGTAGCAAACTGGATGGTGAATGGTTGGTAAGGTGGATGAGTCTGACAGCAGCATTCCTGGTGGACTGAAGGGGGGATAGTCTATGTAAAAGTAACCCAATGAGGAGGGAGTTGCAGTAGTCAAAGCGAGAGATAGCCAGGGAGTGAATTAGAAGCTTTTTGGTGTCATTGGTTAGAAAGGGGCGTATCTTGAATATGTTGCGTAGGTTTACAGTAGGTGCCGCCGATATTGTGTCAATCTCGCCACTTCTAGCGGTGAGATTGACACCCTATGAGCTCCGTCGCGAGAGCCAGCGCCGAGCTGTCTCGTCATCGGGAAAGGAAAAACGTTCCTTTCACGATGAGCAACACGCATTGCCGGTAGACGGAGATCCAACATGGATTCCCGCCAATACCAGGCACTGCGTATGGTTTAAATCCTGAGCGGGAACTGCACGCCAATTTTTAAAGAAAAAACCGGCATGGGTTCCCCCTCCAGGAGCATACCAGGCCCTTGGGTCTGGTCTGGATTTGAAGGGGAAACCCTACGCCGAAAAAACGGCGTGGGGGTCCCCCTCAAAATCCAAACCAGACCCTTATCCGAGCACGCAACTTGGCAGGCCGCAGGAGAAGAGGGGGGGATGAGAGAGCGGCCCCCCCTCCCTCCTGAACCGTACCAGGCCGCATGCCCTCAACATGGGGGTTCGGTGCTCTGGGGCAGGGGGGCGACCTGCGGCCCCCCCACCCCAGAGCACCCTGTCCCCATGTTGATGAGGACAGGGCCTCTTCCCGACAACCCTGGCCGTTGGTTGTCGGGGTCTGCGGGCAGGGGGCTTATCGGAATCCAGGAGCCCCTTTTAATAAGGGGGCCCCAAGATCCCGGCCCCCCCACCCTATGTGAATGAGTATGGGGTACATCGTACCCCTACCCATTCACCTGGTGGAAAAAAATGGCAATAAAAAAAACACACACAGCTTTTTAAAGTAATTTATTGCACAGCTCCGGGTAAAGTTCAGTACAGCTCCATAGGTTAGGCTTTTAGGTGTTTGGTCCTACCATTTCTTTCTGAGAAACCTATTCCAAGAAAGCTTACAGAATCGTGAAGTTGAAGAATCTTAAGTGGCTGCTGAAAAAGTTACAACAATTTGGGAATGGGGCTTTGAGCTGACAACGTGATCCGTGCTCCAGGAACACTTGAGAGGAATAGCTGGTGGAAGTAAGTCAATAGCAATAGAGAGACCATTGAAAGGGACATGATGTGAAGGGTCATGAAAACATGCAGGGGGAATGCTAACATCATTACAGAAACACACAGAAGGGGTAACATAAGTAGATGAGCAAATTTCTAAATAATGCAGCCACATTCCTTCCTTGTGTTATTTGTATTTATGTCTGGGCCCCTTGCCCTTGCCATGACTTTGTAACTCAATCTTCTATACATTTAAATGAATTCTACCTAGAGTCAATTAATGTGAGTTACATAAATTTATTGTACATTATCAGCAAAGTTTAAGAAGAACATCTATTTTAGGCACTGTATCATAAAATTAGATGAACTCTTCTCCATAATGGGTAGTGCATTTGTGATCAGCAGTGGATGTCAGTGTTAACCTAACGACACCCTAAACGCAAGACTCAAACGCAGTGCTTTTGTCTACAGTAGTGCAAACCGGTTGCTGTGCGTTTTTTAAAGTAGAATGTTTCAAAGTACACAGAACATGGAAATACAATTATTTTCATAAATGTAAACTGCTAAGTACCTTTTCCCATCAACATTACACATAGCACACACATAGGTTGGACTTGATGGACTTTTCAATCTTTTTTCAACCACACCTACTATGTAACTATTACATAGCAATTGGGCGACTTCTATCAGTTCCTGGTAAAGCTTGTAGGAAGCGCTTTCATACTGTACTGAGCTGTCCTTTCAGGATCCAGGACCCCTGACCCTCTGTCTGGACAGTGCTGATTGGCCCTGTAATGATCACATGCACTCTCCCCTTTTGAGAGGGTGCATGTGATCAGCACAGGGCCAATAACTGCTGTCCAGACAGAGGGTCAGGGGTTATGCAGCCTTATAGGACAGTCAGAGGAGAAAACTCATCCTACAAACTTTAACCGATGCTTGGACAGATACTGTTAGAAGTCACAAGACTGCTTTATACTGCTGATGAGAAAAGGTATTTAGCAGGTTATATTTACTAAAATAATTGCATTTCCATGTTCTGTGTACTAGGAGAGACCAGATATAGTGAATGCAGAGTCCTGGGTTTAGCAACACTTTAACATAGAATATGTTCAGTTTTTGAGTTCAGATCAACTTTAACCGCTTAAGGCCTGCCTCGCGTACAGGGCGCCACTTAAGCGCAAAAGCGCGTACCTGTGCGTTATTTCTTCGTCGGGGCCTGGAGCACACGCGTGCACCGCCGTACACCCGCTCCTGCTGTGATTGGACACAGCACGAGCCAATCAGCGGGTCCTGCGATCCTTCGAAGAGAGGCAGAACGGTGGTCTGCCTATGTAAACAAGGCAGATCGCTATTCTGCTAGTAAGAAAAACAGAGATCTTGTATTTTAAAAATTGTCGATCTTTTTTTGTTTATAGCACAAAAAATTTAAAACAGGAGGTGATCTAATACCACCAAAAGAAAGCTCTATCTGTGGGAAAAAAGGACATCAATTTTTTTTGGGTACAGCATCGCACGACCGTGCAATTGTCAGTTAAAGCAACGCAGTATCGCAAAAAAATGGCCTGGTCAATAAGGGGGTAAAGCCTTCTGGAGCTGAAGAGGTTAAAGTAGATGTAGACTCTAACCAGATGACATTTTTCAAACCACTATTTACAGTATCTTACAAAAGTGAGTACACCCCTCACATTTTTGTAAAAATTTTATTATACCTTTTCATGTGACAACACTGAAGAAATGACACTTTGCTACAATGTAAAGTAGTGAGTGTACAGCTTGTATAACAGTGTAAATTTGCTGTCCCGTCAAAATAACACAACACATAGCCATTAATGTCTAAATCACTGGCAACAAAAGTGAGTAAACCCCTAAGTGAAAATGTCTAAGTTGGGCCCATTTAGCCATTTTCCCTCCCCGGTGTCATGTGACTCATTAGTGTTACAAGGTCTCAGGTGTGAATGGGGAGCAGGTGTGTTATATTTGGTGTTATTGCTCTCACTATCTCATACTGGTCACTGGAAATTCAACATGGCACCTCATGGCAAAGAACTCTCTGAGGATCTGAAAAAAAGAATTGTTGCTCTACATAAAGATGGTCAAGGCTATAAGAAGATTGTCAAGACCCTGAAACTGAGCTGCAGTGCGGTGGCCAAGACCATACAGCGGTTTAACAGGACAGGTTCCACACAGAACAGGCCTCGCCATGGCCGACCAAAGAAGTTGAGTGCACGTGCTCATTGTCATATCCAGAGGTTGTCTTTGGGAAATAGACGTATGAATGCTGCCAGCATTGCTGCAGAGGTTGAAGGGGTGGGGGGTCAGCCTGTCAGTGCTCAAACCATACGCCGCATACTGCAATAAATTGGTCTGCATGGCTGTCGTCCCAGAAGGAAGCCTCTTCTAAAGATGATTCACAAGAAAGCCAGCAAACAGTTTGCTGAAGACAAGCAGACTAAGGACATGGATTACTGGAACCATGTCCTGCGGTCTGAGGAGACCAAGATAAACGTATTCAGTTCAAATGGTGTCAAGCGTGTGTGGCGGCAACCAGGTGAGGAGTACAAAGACAAGTGTGTCTTGCCTACAGTCAAGCATGGTGGTGGGAGTGTCAGGGTCTGGGGCTGCATGAGTGCTACCGGCACTGGGGAGCTATAGTTCATTCAGGGAACCAGGAATGCCAACATGTACTGTGACATACTGAAGCAGAGCATGATCCTCTCCCTTCGGAGACTGGGCCACAGGGCAGTATTCCAACATGATAACGACCCCAAACACACCTCCAAGACAACCACTGCCTTGCTAAAGAAGCTGAGGGTAAGGGTGATGGACTGGTCAAGCATGTCTCCAGACCTAAACCCTATTGAGCATCTGTGGGGCATCCTGAAACGGAAGGTGGAGGAGCGCAAGGTCTTTAATATCCACCAGCTCCGTTATGTCATCATGGAGGAGTGGATGAGAACTCCAGTGGAAACCTGTGAAGCTCTAGTGAATTCCATGCCCAAGAGGGTTAAGGCAGTGCTGGAAAATAATGGTGGCCACATAAAATATTGACAATTTGGACATTTTCACTTAGGGTTGTACTCACTTTTGTTGCCAGCGGTTTAGAAATGAATGGTTGTGTGTTGAGTTATTTTGAGGGGACAGCAACTTTACACTGTTATACAAGCTGTACACTCACTACTTTACACTTCAGTGTTGACACATTTGACATGTTTCTATCATCTAGAAATGACTGTTTTCACCTTTTTTTCCTTTACATCTTAGTGTTGCTAATCACCTCCAGACTCTTTGAAACCACTTTTTGTCTATGTCCAATCACTTCAGCAGTGGCTGCATATCATTGCTCTGGACCAACTACTTTATAGTAGCAACACCACCATTACAGGTTTGATTTAAGCAGATTGCAATCATAGAGGTAGCTCCAAAAAATGTGAAAAAGACTGCTACCGATGCCCTTTAGGATACGCAAATTCATATGTGATCTTTGCATAGGGCAGTATAGTCACTTTGAAAAAATCTTTAGGAAGTTGCAACTAAGATGTCTATCTGTAGCAACCGGCCCTCTCTCTCCACTGTCCTTGGCTCGCTCACAGGAAAAAAAGGCACACAGTCTCCACCATGCCCGTACCCCTGGTTTGCAGAGGTTAAGCACACTTGTTTTAACTTACGGGTCTTGCAGCAAGGTTCCCCTCAAAGCTGGTTTCTGTCCCTAGAATGTAAGGACAAAGTCTCTATACCCCAAGTAACTCCAAGGTCTACACCAGTAGCCACTCCAACGTAGAGTTTATTTTTCCTTATGCATGAACATCCACAAAGTTGAGAGAAGAAAAAGGTGTTAAGAAGACAGATCAATTCAGGCGCTATTGGCTTCTTCGCCACTCAGTCCCGAGTGGGTATAGCTCACCCGGATAGTCACCCAAAGGCAGTAGCAACTGGCATGTAGCTTGAATAGTCTATCAGATTCTCTAATGGATGCATTCAGGAGATCCTCTGCCACAGAATCTATAGTGTCCCGAACCTCCTAATGGTCCCGTTGTTTTAGATCCCTTTTCGGTTAGATGACATCCCTCCAGAGAATTACTGGGCCCCTTCCTTCACTGTGATCTCTCACCAGTTCTTAGGAACGGTCCTCCCCCAGCCTCCTCTTCTAGAAACGAGTCCACTCGCAAGGTGGCACCCTGGGATTCCTCCTCCCGAAGTGGGCTCCAGCTAAAGGTGCTGGGCCCAGGGCTGAAGTTGCAGTCCCAGGACTAAAAGTGCCTGGGACTGAAGCGTCTGTGGCCCCATAGCCTGGAGGGGCCACGCAGTTGAACTTGGACTGTAGGTTCTCCCTCTGGGCATGGGCCCCGGGAATTGCTTCCTCTCTCCGGGCATGGGCCCCGGGAATTGCTCCCTCTCTCCGGGCATGGGCCCCGGGAATTGCTCTCCCTCCAATGGCGTCGACCCCCTTTGTACCCTCTCCCAGCATGCACAGCAGGTAGACCACACCCACTGCACGGCTGCTGCGAGAGGACACCAAATTGTCACTCCATCACCTGTGGTTCAACCCCAAGTACAAGTGACAGCGCCACCCATACTTCTTAGGGGAACTGCACACCAGGTAAAACAGCAGCAAGGCAGAGTCCAGTAAATTGAAAGATTCAAGCTAAACTACCACTCGAATCACCCCTAAATTTAGTATAACAATCCCTAAATTTAGGACCCCCGCTACACACTCCCCTTTCTTAAAGAGACACTGTCCCCAGTGTCTGGAGACAAATTTGCACACTCAATCATGAGCAGGCGCAAACTTACCTTCAGAACTATGTACAAAAAAACCCAAAAAACTACCAGAGTGCCTGAATCAAAGAAGTGAATTTCAGTAAAGAGGAGAAGACAAAAATATTTTCACAACAATGACATTCCCTCCCACCATCCTATCGCAACTAGATCCCACCCAATCTCCGGTGAGTTGCTTGATGGTCTCCTGCATGGGAAAGAAACACATATCACACAAACAAAATAACATTCTATCACTACTGTATGTACATGAATCAAACCATCTCTCCTAGAAAAGATAATTTGTTTCATTTAAACGGCTCACACTAAGCCTAGTGTATTTTCAAATAGCAGTATTGTGTAAGTGCTTTAAAAAGTTTTTGCAGACCACTACCACCTAGTGGCAACACACATATATTTCTCTTTCAGCCTAAGTGCGCACTGACGTACCACACCACAAGGATCCCATTGTTGATCTCGGCGGCTTCCAGCTTGGCCCTGACTAGCTCTCCCCCAAAGTTTTTTTCTTTTAAAAGGGAAGGGAACAACAAAAAAAAAAACCAGTCCTTCAAAAAGTAAAAATCCCTGGGAATAGAGTCAGCACAGCAGTTCAAGGCATTTGTCCCCGAAGGGGTAACACAAAAAATACAAGTACCACCTCAGAGGTAAAAGCGTGGATCAGGGAGAGTCAGAGACTTCCAGGCCTTATCCAAAGTCTCAATTGAATAAGTCACATCATCTTTGTCCTTACTGCAGATCACGACCCGATCAAGAGTCCAATCTTTTCGGCAGCCCTTATATCTTCCAGTCATTACAGCCGAACATGAATAGTACCTGTAGCCTTTCTTTACCTCCAAACGATCCCAGATAAAGTCACTGTACCATCGTTCCCGAGAGGCTTCTATCTCAAACAGCAAGTTCTTTGGGACGTATGGGTACTCCCATCCATAGTCTGCAGCAACCTTTTGGTTCAAGAGCCGTTGCAGTCGGGCTAAAGGCGGCATGGTTGCCCGATCTCCAGCTCCTGGCAAGACGATGGCATCCGGAGATCTCCTAGGACGCACAGGCTCCAACTGTGGCATAGGAGGCCTTAATGGTGAACAGGCCTCCGAAACAGCAGGCACAGGAGACACCGAAGCATGTAACGTGGGTAGGGGGACAACTTCTCCAGCACTAACAGGGGCTTCCACCCGGGGTGTAGTATCCCCAGAGTCTATGGGCGATCCCTTTACACTGCGAGGAGAAGTTAGCGAAATCTTGTCCCATCCCTTACTGACAAACAGTTCATCAATCTCCGCATTATCTCCCATATCAGAGGAAGAGTCTATGTCCGAAGAGTCCCACATCTCCGCTGGCAGGCAAACTCCCGTGGACACAGTATCAGCTTTCAAAAGTTCCCTTGGGTCAGGTACCCAAGCGTCCCTAATAGAACGGACACTGACCTTTGTTCCTTTCCCCGGCCGACCTCGACCTTCACCCGTCATGGATCGTTCGGAAACTCCTCCGGCTGGACGATCCGAGTCAGGCGGGCGCTGGGGTGGGCCTCCACCGCGACCGCGGGAAGCCTTTACGAGTCCTACCTTCCTTCTAGCAGGCGGAAGGGAGGGCTCCGCCGCGACTGATGCAGCATCCGCTGGGCTCTCTGCCTCAAACTCCTCAATGGCCGGAGCTTCAGTCTTTACAACCACCACCTCTGCGGGACTGCGCTTGGGAATTGTGGTGATAGCACACACCTCCTCCTCAGGAGTAACAGCACCTGAGATCCAATTCACTCTGTAAAACTTTGGCTTCTCTGTTGGCTGCTCTACCTCGAACAGGAATTCCCCACAGCGGGTGCATCTTCCAAAAGGCCGAAGGTGCACAATCAGTCCCTGACACTTTACACAGATCATACCCAAGGCCTCTGCATCTCTGCATGCATAAAGGGCAAAGCGGCCTCTGGGCTTCAGCCGGATTCCTGTGTCAGTCAAAGAGGCAGCAATGGGGGTCACATCCATGGTTGGACCGGGCAAAAGAGTACAAGATCCCGGTGAAGCAGGTTTCCATGAAGGAGCGGACATGTCGCTTCGTCAATAGTCCAACAGATAATGTCCCTTTTGGCGCCAAACGCACCACGAGGAGCTCACACTTGGCGGGGACCCTCCCCTTTATTTTTCCTTCGCTGCACTTACTTCGCAGGCTTTTCCAGACTTGAGACATGCCCACGAACTACGCAGCCAGAAATACAGCCAGGCCTGAATCTTCCTTTCTCTTACTTGTGGCGCAGGTTGAATAAAAAAAAAAAACATGGCTGACCTCCACGGAGCCTCACAGGGGAATAAAGTCCAACTTTCCCCGGGGGGGGTATATACTGCAAAAATCCCGGACTCTGAGCCTCCACGTGTAGCAACCGGCCCTCTCTCTCCACTGTCCTTGGCTCGCTCACAGGAGAAAAAGACACACAGTCTCCACCATGCCAGTACCCCCTGGTTTGCAGAGGTTAAGCACACTTGTTTTAACTTATGGGTCTTGCAGCAAGGTTCCCCTCAAAGCTGGTTTCTGTCCCTAGAATGTAAGAACAAAGTCTTTATACCCCAAGTAACTGCAAGGTCCACACCAGTAGCCAGTCCAACGTAGAGTTTATTTTTCCTTATGCATGAACGTCCACAAGGTTGAGAGAAGAGAAAGGTGTTAAGAAGACAGATCAATTCAGGCGTTCTTGGCTTCTTCGCCACTCGATCCCGAGTGGGTATAGCTCACCCGGATAGTCACCCAAAGGCACTAGCAGCCGGCATATAGCTCGAACAGTCAATCAGATTCTCTAATGGATGCGTTCAGGAAATCCTCTGCCACAGAATCTATAGTGTCCCGAACCTCCTAATGGTCCAGTTGTTTTAGATCCCTTTTTGGATAGATGACATACAGGTACCTCCAGAGAGTTACTGGGCTCCTTCCTTCACTGTGATCTCTCACCAGTCCTTCGGAACGGTCCTCCCCCAGCCTCCTCTTCTAGAAACGACACCCTGGGACACCCTGGGATTCCTCCTCCCGAAGTGGGCTCCAGCTAAAGGTGCTGGGCCCAGGGCTGAAGTTGCAGTCCCAGGACTAAAGGTGCCTGGGACTGAAGTGCATGTGGCCCCATAGCCTGGAGGGGCCACGCACTTGAACTTGGACCGCAGTTTCTCCCTCCGGGCATGGGCCCCGGGAGTTGCTTCCTCTCTCCGGGCATGGGCCCCGGGAATTGCTCCCTCTCTCCGGGCATGGGCCCCGGGAATTGCTCCCTCTCTCCGGGCATGGGCCCTGGAAATTTCTCTCCCTCCAATGGCGTCCGCCCCTTTTGCACCCTCTCCCGGCATGCACAGAGGGTAGACCACACCCACTGCACGGCTGCCGAGAGAGGACACCAAATCGCCACTCCATCACCTGTGGTTCAACCCCGAGTACAAGTGACAGCACCACCCATACTTCTTAGGGGAACTGCACACCAGGTAATACAGCAGCAAGGCAGAGTCCAGTAAATTGAAAGATTCAAGCCAAACTACCACTCAAATCACCCCTAAATTTAGTAGAACAACCCCTAAATTTAGGACCCCCGCTACATATCTATATGATGTACTTTTGCTAAATAATAATGTAGTGGGGTATACCCCTTTAATACTGAGAGACTATATCTCCCAGTACATCTTGCAGCACCCAGGGTGCATTTCCCCGGAGCAGAGACTGCTGGGGCAGACTTTATAAAGGGGAGGTGGAGTTTTATTCGGTCTCTTTGGACACCCCCTCTCCTAGCAAGAGGATCTCTGTGCTGAACTGCTGTGTGCACAAGGCCTGAAGCCTGGGCCTTGTGCTCTTTTCCAAAGAGCCCCCTGCCAGCCTAGCTGAACCTGAGAGACATCTTCTCCTCCTTGCTGCAGTACACCATAAAGACTGAAGGCCTGGATGTCGGTGGATTCCTGTTCCTAGATGAATCGGTGGAGGAAACAGACTTGGACTGTCGGGTGGTGAGAGAGAGCACTTGCTCATAGACAGATACTTTATCTTCACTATTCATTTGGATTACAAAGTTGTTCTTCAAGTGCACCTCCGAAAGATTGCTAGCGAAGATTGTTTACCCTGAACTTCCATTTAGATCAGTCAGGCCTGACTGCATAGGTAGACATTGCTGGGTGTTAGTCTGCCCACGAGGGGAAGTAGCTGTAAAAGGGCAGCGTTAGAGTCGCATAGCAATACATTATTGTTCTGGTTATTCTGTTCATCTTAACCACTTAACGACCGCCCACTGTAATTATACGTCGGCAGAATGGCACCGACAGGCAAAGTCACGTACATATACGTGACTGCCTTTGTATAGTTGGGGGGTCCCATCGGACCCCCCTTCTATACAGTGAGCGTCGTTAATTGTTCGGGAGCGATCCAGGATGAGGGGACGGCCGTTCGATTCCGGCCACCCCCTCGCGATCGCTCCTGGCGAATGAAAAAGCTTCCTCTGCTGTGTAATGTTTACACAGGCAGAGGAAGTGATGTCATCTCTCATGCGGCGCTCACATATACCGAGCGCCGTACAAGAGAAGACACACAGGTTAGTGCACAAACAGCACACTGACACCAGGACACATAGGCACATAAATCGCCCCCCCAGGCCCCCCCAGATCACCCCCCAGATCACCCCCAGCCCCCAGTCACAGTGTCACTGATTGCAGTGACCATTTATTTACTGATCACTGCAATCAGTGACATTTGTGACTGTAAAAGTGTCACTACAGTTTAGTTTTGGGTCCAGTGTAGCCCCCTAACCCCCCCTAATAAAGGTGTAACCCCCTGATCGCCCCCCAGATAACCCTTTCACCCCCTAGCACCACTGTCGCTAAGCGATCGTTTTTCTGATCGCTGTTTTATTGTCAGTGATGCCGATCGGTCGCCAGTTATTTTTTTTAGGTTCGCCGCAAGTTTTTATAGCGTCAGGTACCCCCATATATTACCTAATAAAGGTTTAACCCCCTTGATCGCCCCCCAGGTAACCCTTTCACCCCCTATCACCACTGTCGCTAAGTGATCGTTTTTCTGATCGCTGTCTTATTGTCAGTGATGCCGATCGGTAGCCAGTTATTTTTTTTAGGTTCACCGCAGGTTTTTATAGCGTCAGGTACCCCCATATATTACCTAATAAAGGTTTAACCCCCTTGATTGCCCCCCCAGGTAACCCTTTCACCCCTATCATCACTGTCGCTAAGCGATCGTTTTTCTGATCGCCGTCTTATTGTCGGTGATGCCGATAGGTAGCCAGTTATTTTTTTTACGTTCGCCGCAGGTTTTTATAGCGTCAGGTACCCCCATATATTACCTAATAAAGTTTTAACCCCCTTTATCGCCCCCCAGGTAACCCTTTCACCCCCTATCACCACTGTCGCTAAGCAATCGTTTTTCTGATCGCTGTCTTATTGTCGGTGATGCCGATAGGTAGCCAGTTATTTTTTTTAGGTTCGCCGCAGGTTTTTATAGCGTCAGGTACCCCCATATATTACCTAATAAAGGTTTAACCCCCTTGATCGCCCCCCAGGTAAGCCTTTCACCCCCTATCACCACTGTCGCTAAGCAATCGTTTTTCTGATCGCTGTCTTATTGTCGGTGATGCCGATAGGTAGCCAGTTATTTTTTTTAGGTTCGCCGCAGGTTTTTATAGCGTCGGGTACCCCCATATATTACCTAATAAAGGTTTAACCCCTTGATCGCCCGCCCCAGGTAACCCTTTCACCCCCTTTTGCCAGTGTCACTAAGCGATCATTTTTCTAAACGCTGTATTAGTTATGCTGGTGCCGATAGATAGCCAGTTATTTTTTTTAGGTTCGCCGCAGGTTTTTATAGCGTCAGGTACCCCCATATATTTGCTAATAAAGGTTTTAACCCCCTAATTGCCCCTAGTTAACCCTGCGTCACACCCCAGGCAGCGTCAGGTTAGTGACAGTAATGCCCACGCGTGAAGCATACACCTCCCTTAGTGGTATAGTATCTGAACAGATCAATATCTGATCTGATCAGATCTATACTAGCGTCCCCAGCAGTTTAGGGTTCCAAAAAATGCAATGTTAGCGGGATCAGCCCAGATACCTGCTAGCACCTGCGTTTTGCCCCTCCGTCCAGCCCAGGCCACCCAAGTGCAGTATCGATCTATCGCTGTCACATGCAAAACACAACACACATAACTGCAGCGTTCGCAGAGACAGGCCTGATCCCTGCGACTCCAGTGCTGTAGGAGGTGATTTCACCACCACAGTTAAAAAAAAAAAGCATATATGCCGAAGCATTGGGGCAGCAGGGGCGGAGGAGCGATTTTGCTCCTAATGCCGCGTATATACGGTCGAAATTCCGACGGAGGCTTGCCCGTGGAAAAGTCTGACCATGTGTACGCGGCATAACTTTTGCGGGAAGATGCCGCCATGCTTCGGCATATATAAATAGTGCATGTATGCCCATCATTAGAAGTGGGTGGATGAAGGGTTGTATTCTAATGGTGGGCATACCCACCGATCAATCTTTTTTTTTCGTTCAGCCAACAGGCTGCATGAAAAAAAAGATTACAATACATGTCCAACAAGGACCAGCAACGTACTGGTATGTTGCTGGACTTTGAATGGTTATACCAGATTGATGCCTGCAGGTTTAGGTATCATCTTGGTATCATTCTTTTCAGCCAGCGGCCGGCTTTCATGTAAAAGCAATCCTAGTGGCTAATTAGCCTCTGGACTGCTTTTACAAGCAGTGGGAGGGAATGTCCCCCCCCCGGATATAAAAAGCGCCATTGGGAAATTGGGAAAGCATTTTATCACACCGATCTTGGTGTGGTCAGATGCTTTGAGGGCAGAGGAAAGATCTAGGGTCTAATAGACCCCAGTTTTTTCAAAAAAAGAGTACCTGTCACTACCTATTGCCATCATAGGGGATATTTACATTCCCTGAGATAACAATAAAAATGATAAAAAAAAAAATATATGGAAGGAACAGTTTAAAAATAAAATAAAAAAGCAAAATAATAATAAAAAAAATAAAAATAAAAAAAGCACCCCTGTCCTGCCCTGCTCTTGCGCAATGGCGAACGCAAGCGTGGGTCTGGCGTCATATGTAAACAGCAATTGCACCATGCATGTGAGGTATCACCGCAAAGGTCAGATCGAGGGCAGTCATTTTAGCAGTAGACCTCCTCTGTAAATCTAACGTGGTAACCTGTAAAGGCTTTTAAAGGCTTTTAAAAATGTATGTAGTTTGTCGCCAATGCGCGTTTGTGCGAAATTTTAAAGCATGTCGTGTTTGGTATCTATGTACTCGGCCTAAGATCATCTTTTTTATTTCATCAAACATTTAGGCAATATAGTGTGTTTTAGTGCATTAAAATTAAAAAAAGTGTATTTTTTCCCCAAAAAATGCGTTTGAAAAATCGCTGCGCAAATACTGTGTGGAAAAAAAATGCAACACCCACCATTTTAATCTGTAGGGCCTTTGCTTTAAAAAAATATATAATGTTTGGGGGTTCAACATAATTTTCTTGCAAAAAAAAAAATGTTTTCATGTAAACAAAAAGTGTCAGAAAGGGCTTTGTCTTCAAGTGGTTAGAAGAGTGGATGTAAGCTTCCTAATGTTGTGTATAAAATGCCAGGACAGTTCAAAACCCCCCCAAATGACCCCATTTTGGAAAGTAGAGACCCCAAGCTATATACTGAGAGGCATGTCGAGTCCATGGAATATTTTATATGTTGACACAAGTTGCGGAAAAAAGACAATTTATTTATTTATTTTTTTTTTTTTTGCACAAAGTTGTTACTAAATGATATATTGCTCCAACATGCCATTGGCATATGTGGAATTACACCCCAAAATATATTCTGTTGCTTCTCCTGAGTACGGGGATACCACATGTGTGAGACTTTTTGGGAGCCTAGCCGCGTACGGGACCCCAAAAACCAATCACTGCCTTCAGGCTTTCTAAGGGTGTAAATTTTTGATTTCACTTCTCACTGCCTATCACAGTTTTGGAGGCCATGGAATGCCCAGATGGCACAAAACCCCCCCAAATGACCCCATTTTGGAAAGTAGACACCCCAAGCTATTTGCTGAGAGGTATGGTGAGTATTTTGCAGATCTCGCTTTTTGTCAAAAAGTTTTGAAAATTGGAAAAAAAAAAAAATATTTTCTTTCTTCATTTTCAAAAACAAATTAGAGCTGTAAAATACTCAACATGCCTCTCAGCAAATAGCTTGGGGTGTCTACTTTCCAAAATGGGGTCATTTGGGGAGGTTATGGTGCTATTTTGGCATTTTATGGCCTTCGAAACTGTGATAGGTAGTGAGGAGTGAAATCAAAAATTTGTGCCCTTAGAAATCCTGAAGGCGGTGCTTGGTTTTCGGGGCCCTGTACGCGGCTAGGCTCCTAAAAAGTCCCACACATGTGGTATCCCCGTACTCAGGAGAAGCAGCAAAATGTATTTTGGGGTGCAATTCCACATATAACCATGGCATGTGTGAGCAATATATCATTTAGTGACAACTTTTTGTAATTTAATTTTTTTTGGCATTATTCAATCACTTGGGACAAGAAAAAAAAATATTCAATGGGCTCAACATGCCTCTTAGCAATTTCCTTGGGGTGTCTACTTTCTAAAATGGGGTAATTTGGGGGGGTTTTGTGCTATTTGGGCATTTTATGGCCTTCGAAACTGTGCTAGGTAGTGAGGAGTGAAATCAAAAATTTGCGCCCTTAGAAATCCTGAAGGCGGGGCTTGGTTTTCGGGGGCCCGTACGCGGCTAGGCTCCTAAAAAGTCCCACACATGTGGTATCCTTGTACTCAGGAGAAGCAGCAAAATGTATTTTGGGGTGCAATTCCACATATAACCATGGCATGTGTGAGCAATATATCATTTAGTGACAACTTTTTGTAATTTTTTTTTTTTTTGTCATTATTCAATCACTTGAGACAAAAAAAAAATATTCAATGGGCTCAACATGCCTCTCAGCAATTTCCTTGGGATGTCTACTTTCCAAAATGGGGTCATTTGGGGGGGTTTTGTACTGCCCTGCTATTTTAGCACCTCAAGAAATGAGATAGGCAGTCATAAATTAAAAGCTGTGTAAATTCCAGAAAATGTACCCTAGTTTGTAGACGCTATAACTTTTGCGCAAACCAATAAATATACGCTTATTGACATTTTTTTTACTAAAGACATGTGGCTGAATACCTTTTGGCCTAAATGTATGACTACAATTGAGTTTATTCGATTTTTCTTATAACAAAAAGTAGAAAAGTAGGATTTTTAAAACAGCTTACCTGTAAAATCCTTTTCTTGGAGTACATCACGGGACACAGAGCAGCATAGTCATTACTATGTGGGTTATATAGAATTACCTTCAGGTGCTGGCACTGGCAACTTCCAAAACAGGAAGTACCCTCCCCTATATAAGCCCCTCCCATCCGGGAGTACCTCAGTTTTGTAGCAAAGCAATACGTGTCCCCAAAAGAGGGGTGGGAGCTCTGTGTCCCGTGATGTACTCCAAGAAAAGGATTTTACAGGTAAGCTGTTTTAAAAATCCTACTTTCTTGTTCATACATCACGGGACACAGAGCAGCATAGTCATTACTATGTGGGACGTCCCAAAGCAATGCCAAATGAGGGGGGGGGATACACCATACATAAGCTGGGCGCCATCAGGCATGAGGATCTTTTGCGGCCTGCAACACACTGCGCCCAAAGGCGACATCCTCCTGACTTCTAACGTCCACCTGGTAGAACCTAGTAAACGTGTGTACTGAAGACCATGTTGCGGCCTTACAAATTTGAGCCAGGGAGGCCTGGTGATGCACTGCCCATGAAGTTCCAACTGCTCTCGTGGAGTGCGCCCTAACTTTGAACGGAGGCGGTCTACTTCTCAAGCCATAGGCTTGTATTATGACCTGTCGAATCCACTTGGCTAAAGTAGATTTTGATGCTGCCTGACCCTTTCTGGGGCCTTCCGGCAGAACAAACAAAGAATCCGTTCTACGAATCTGAGCAGTGGCTTTTAGATAAGCTTTAACTGCTCTTACTACATCCAAAGAATGCAATAACTTTTCCTCTACCGAGCTTGGTTTGGGGAAAAAAGAAGGAAGAACCACATCCTGGTTCAAGTGAAACCTCGATACCACCTTAGGAAGAAAGGCTGGGTGAGGGCGTAATACTACTCTGTCCTTATGGATAACCAGATATGGCTCTTTACAGGACATGGCGGCTAATTCCGACACTCTTCTAGCCTGCATATGGCTACTAAAAATATCAATTTTCTGGTGAGTAGAACCAAGGAAATGTGCCGCAAAGGTTCAAACGGCTGCTTCTGCAGAACCGACAGAACCAAATTTAGATCCCATGGGCATATGGGAGCTTTAATCGGTGGAATAATATGAGTCACCCCTTGCATAAAGGATTTGACAAGTGAATGCATAGCCAGGGGCCTTTGAAATTGTATTGATAAGGCCGAAACCTGGCCCTTGATAGTACTTAAGGCAAACTTCCTGTCTACAGCCCACTGCAGGAAGTCCAGAATTCTGCCTATAACGTACTTACATGGATGCCATTTTCTGGCCTCGCACCAAGTGATGTACGCCTTCCAAACTCTATAGTAGATCTGCCTGGATACAGGCTTCCTGGCATTGATTATAGTTGATACCACAGAGTTAGAGAGACCTCTCTTCTTTAGGATGTGGGATTCAATAGCCAGGCCGTTAAACTTAGAGTTAGTAAGGAAGGGTGGTATATCGGTCCTTGCGAAAGCAGGTCCGGACGACGTGGAAGGGTCCAAGGACTCCCCACAGACATTTTGATGATCTCCGCGTACCAGGCCCTTCGGGGCCACTCTGGAGCCACCAGGATCACCGGCTTCTTCTCCAACCTGACTCTGCGAAGTAGTCGAGGCAACAATTGTAGCGGAGGGAATGCATATATCAGTCTGAACTGATCCCAAGGGAACACCAGAGCATCCGAGCCGCAAGCGAGGGGATACCTTGTCCGGGAGACAAATCTGTCCACCTTTGCGTTGAATCTGGATGCTAGCAGATCTACATCCGGTGTTCCCCACCGCTGACATATTGCTCGGAAGACCTCGGGATGAAGGGACCATTCCCCTGGGCATAACTGTTGGCGACTCAGAAAGTCCGCCTTCCAATTCTCCACCCCTGGAATGAAGACAGCTGATATACATGGGACATGCTTTTCTGCCCATTCCAGGATGTGACTTACTTCCCTCTGGGCTGCATGACTCCTGGTGCCTCCCTGATGATTGATATATGCCACTGCTGTGGCATTGTCTGATTGAATTCTGACAGGGGACCCTTGGAGTCTGGATGTCCAGGCTACTAGGGCATACCGGGCTGCTCGTATCTCTAAGAGATTGATGGGCAGGGTTTTTACTACATTTGACCATCTGCCCTGGAGAGACCATTGCTCCAGTACTGCCCCCCAGCCTATAAGGCTGGCACCTGTAGTGACCACCTTCCAAGATATCGGGCTGAAGGGTTTTCCCTTCTGGAGATTCTGGGGGATCAACCACCAGCAGAGACTCTTCCGAACGGAAGGGGACAAAGCCATCGGGAAGTCTAGAGCCTGAACTTTTCCGTTCCAGGCTGACAATATGGCCCTCTGTAAATTCCTTGAGTGGAATTGGGCGTATGACACAGCTTCGAATGATGCTACCATCTTTCCTAGCAGCCTCATGCACAGGCGTATGGACGGCTGTCTTTTTGCACAAAGCAGACGGACCAAGCCCCTCAAAGAGGATACCTTGTCTAGAGGTAAGAAAATCTTCCTCTGGTCTGAATCCAGCCGTAGCCCTAGATATACCAGGTTTTTCACTGGCTGTAGGGCTGACTTGTCCAGGTTGATGACCCAACCGTGAGATTCTAGATACTTGATTGTATCGACAATTACCACTTCTAGCTTGGCAACTGAGTGGTCCATCAACAACAGGTCGTCTAGGTATGCCATTATCGTTACACCTCGTGTTCTTAGATCGGCCAACAGTGGGGCCAGAATTTTTGTGAACACTCGTGGTGCTGTGGCCAGACCGAATGGTAAGGCTCTGAACTGAAAATGGCGCCCTTCTACTGCAAAGCGTAGAAATTTTTGATGACCTGGAAAGATGGGAATATGCAAGTAAGCATCTTTGATGTCGATCGAGGCTAGCCATTCCTCCCCTTGTAGGGCAGCGGTGACCGATCGGATCGACTCCATCCGGAAAGACCGGACGTTTAGAAATTTGTTTAGACTCTTTAGGTCCAATATGGGTCTTATGTCCCCGTTTGGCTTCGGGACTGTGAAAAGGTTTGAGTAGAAACCCAACCCCCACTCTTCCATAGGAACCTCCATAATTACTCCTTGGAGCAATAGTTGTTCTAACGCCAATAGGAGAGACCCTCTTTTCAGAGGGTCTCTTGGCATGCCTGACCACATAAAATGGGAAGGAGGAGACTCTTTTAACTCCAACTTGTATCCCAGAGTTACTGCGGAGAGCACCCATCTGTCTTTGATCGTCTCCCGCCAGGTCTCTGTGAACAACTGAAGTCTTCCCCCCACCCGTTTGAGTGGGGGCAGCCCTTCATAGGCTTGACTTGGAGGCTGGTTTAGTACCCCTTCGGATCCAGGGTTTCTTATTACCCTGTGACTGTCCCTGATTTTTACCCCCTGAGTTTGACCGAGGAGGCCGTCGGAACTGCTTAGTAGCAGACGTCGCAGGGATAGGAGAGGTAGTCCTCTTAAAAGATGGACCCCTAGACCTCTTCTTACTCGGTAAGAGAGTACTTTTACCACTGGAAATCTTCTGGATATACTTATCCAGGTCCTCGCCAAAAAGGCGTTCCCCATGAAATGGGAAGCTAACTAAGAGCTTCTTACAGGGAGCTTCAGCAGACCAGTTTTTGAGCCACAGAAGCCTACGCATATGTACCAAAGACAGCGTGAGGCGGGAGGCCTGATGGATAGAATCCTTGATGGCGTCAACCGCAAAGCATAATGCTCTAGGCAGATCAGCCAGAGCCTGGGCCTGCTGGTCTGGCAAATCCCTCAGGACCATTTTCATCATTTGATCCTTTAAAGCTTGGCAGACCCCAATAGCTGCCACTGCTGGCTGTGTAACAGCCCCTGCTGTGGAAAAAGCAGATTTTAATAAAGATTCCATTTTTTTATCCACTGGATCTTTGAACATTTGAACATTATCTACTGGACATGTCAGTGATTTGTTCACAGAAGAGATGGCTGCATCCACCGTAGGAACATTCCATCTCTGGGTGAACTTTTCCTCCATGGGATAGATCACCGGAAATTTTTTAGGCGGAACAAATAGTTTATCAGGATGTTCCCAGTCCTGGTATATAAGTCCTTCCAATAATGGATGTATTGGAAAGGAGCAATTAACCTGGGGAGCTTTTAGCGACCCCAATGAGGAGACAGCAGTAGTTGATGGTTCAACAAGAGGCATTTTAAATGCAGATCGAACCATGTCAGTTAGGGTCTGGACCCACAATCTTTCAGTCTGTGATGCTGAAAATGGTTCATCTACTGTCGATTCCTCAAAAACAGAGTTAACCTCCTCCTGATCCCCTTCAGGTAGGTCGGTCCCTTCCTGGGACTGTCGCTCTGCCAACATGGCACTCTAATGGAGGTGATGGAGATCTGGCGCGCTTTCTTTCCTGTAGAGAAGAAGCGATCAATGCTGCCAATCTCTGCTCCAATCCCTCCAGAGTTGAGGAAAAAACCTCCTCTGTTATATATGCAGGAGCAGGTGGACTGAGGACAGCCGCAGTACCTGGCACTCCCGGGGGTTCCTTATGGGTATTAACCTCTGATTTCTCAGGGGAGGAGGGTGCAGATGACTGCTCCAGATCCTCAGAGCCCGATGGAGACCCCCTACACTTCCTGAGAGGTATATCTCAGAGTTTTTTAGGCGGCATATTCCTTAGTTCAAAGCTGAGGTATTCCAGCCGCAATACACCCCTTACTAAAATAGTCTAATGCAATTTTGCTGCTATGTACATCAGTGGGTGTCTACTAATGCGTCTTTCTGGGGATGCCTGTATCAACCGCCCGCTGTAAGCCCCTATACCATGCTACCAGCTCCTTTTCATGCTCTGTGTCCATAGCAAGCAGCGTGGACTGAGTCCTTTTATCTTGCTGGGACGCCCGCACATGCGCAGAAGCGCTGGGCGCACAGAGCGCGTCATCCGCCAGGCTCCGCCCCCTTTTTTGAAGCTAAATCTTTTAAAAAGAAAGCGTGTGTGCGCGCGCACGCGCGTGCACGTGTGCGCTCTTGGCGCCATGTAGGGAGAGGAGCCAGGGTCCCTGTTTCACCAGGACTCGGGGATGGAAGGAAACTACTTGGCAGCATGACAGAGGAATGTAGCTTCCCTGATAGAGAGCTCACTCATCAGCCTGGACTTTTACCCTGGAAGGAATAGTCCCAAGAAAAAAGGCGTTCCACAGCGGCCTCTAGTGGACAAACACAGGTACCGCACTTTTGTCTTTTTTTTTTTTTTTTTTTTAAAACCTCCTTTATGAAAAACATTTCCAGGTTTACAGTTTTTAAAACTTCCTTTATGAAAAAACATTTCTAGGATTTCTTAGGCATATACAGCTATTAGCGGGAATACCTTTTAGGTAACAGGCAGAAAGACATATTAGGCTTGGGGGTCCCCTCAATAGAACCAAGTTCCTGAGGGGCCCCCACTTACCTTTTCCCCGCCGCAGGACTTTGTTTGGTCCACAGAAGCCCAAACTTCACCTCTCACGGCAGGCATTGTACTAGACCTTCAGGGACCGGGTTCCCAAGGATTCCACTCCCCTGGACCTGTATAGCACCCTGCACAGATAGCCTCTTGGTTTTGGGTATGACCAGAGCTCTGGATCCCAGGGTCCAGCCCTCCTAAGAGAGGCATTACAGGCAAAACCTTGCTCTTCTCTGCAAGGCCCGGGTACCGACCGTTTAGCTATGAAGCTTTTTTGGTCGGATCCGGAATAGCTTGCTAAGGCCCAGAGAACCTGTACACAAGCCCAGATGAATACATGTTAACCTTGGCCAACACCTTAGACACTGGCAAAAAACTGAGGTACTCCCGGATGGGAGGGGCTTATATAGGGGAGGGTACTTCCTGTTTTGGAAGTTGCCAGTGCCAGCACCTGAAGGTAATTCTATATAACCCACATAGTAATGACTATGCTGCTCTGTGTCCCGTGATGTATGAACAAGAAATATAATTTTTTTTTAATTTTCAGTCTTTTTCCATTTATATCGCAAAAAATAAAAATCGCAGAGGCAATCAAATACCATTAAAAGAAAGCTCTATTTGTGGGAAGAAAAGAACGCAAATTTTGTTTGGGTACAACATTGCATGTCCGCACAATTTCCAGTTAAAGCAGCGCAGTGCCAAATTCTGAAAACACCTCTGGTCCTTTAGCTACAAAATGGTCCGGGGCTTAAGTGGTTAAATACTGTTTATTGCAGGGACCTGCAACTTGTTATACTGTTATTTTATTACTTGCCCATTAGCATCAGTAAAATATCTGGGTCAAGTACATTTGGTGTCAGCTTCAGTTACTTTAATAGGAGTTTTAAAGTATTTTGCTGTGCATGCTCGCTATAAGACTGCATCACCAAGAGTTGCGGTCACACGGTCTTATCCCACTATTACTAGCTGTGCCACGGGAGGTTAGAGCCGATTGCCAGGGGTTGACAGCGGTGCACTACAGGGCCCAAATAAATACCAGCAGCCCTCTTAACTGAGGGTACCGCTATACGTGGGGGCTCTGTCCGGGATTCCTGTATGTTGCACGCTGCAATCAAGCCAGTCAGAAGCACCAGCATGGACCCTGCTGCCGTAGCCCGGTGGTGCAGGGAGGAAGGCATCCTACCCGGAAATGGCCTGGTGGTTGAAATCCAGAGGAAGGCCTGGGTAGAGGAGCAGCTAACTCCAGTCTTGAGGGCATTGTCCACGGACAGGAAGCCATGGGTGATTGACATGAAGACAGATACTGTAAATCCCCACACCTATGCATTGTGTGAGTGGAGGAACGGAATCTCTGACTACTTCAAAGGGGCCAGCATAAAAACTACAAACCAGGTAGAACTCCTCCTGATACACCCAGAAGAGAATAAAGATGGCCCTACATCCACATCTACAGAAGGCCCCAGCACAAAAGGAAGCGCCCAACCACAGGGTCCCGGTTCACCACCACTGACCACCCTTAGCTCAGAATTATGCGCTGTCCTGGGTGAGATTGTGGCAAAGTGTAAAAAGGACCCTCCAGACCACTCGATGTCAGGATACAGGAAACTCAGGACTTTTTCTGGAAAGAAACCTGTACCTTCAGTGGAAGAGGGATTTGAAGAGTGGCTAGACGGCGCCACTCAGGCCCTAGAAGAATGGGAGGTCCCAGAACAACAAAAAAAACAAAGAATTGCGGAAAGCTTAAAGGGGCCTGCTCTGGAGGCCATACGTAACCTCAAGCTGAGCAAGAAAGACTGCAATGCA
The DNA here is from genome assembly GCA_029206835.1 of Rana muscosa. Lineage (NCBI taxonomy): Eukaryota > Metazoa > Chordata > Amphibia > Anura > Ranidae > Rana > Rana muscosa. Next base: position 1,198,532,621 of record CM055116.1, on the reverse strand, counting down.
CAGGATTATCTGGATATTCTGCAGAATGTGTTCGGCGGGACGGAAAAGGTCGCTGAACTCACTTATCAGCTGGAGCACTGCTACCAAAAGGAGGGAGAGAAGCTGTCAGAATTCATAAGATGTCTGGATAAGATCCTGCATCAGATCCTATTGAAGAAAGGGATCAATACAAGAAAAGGGGATGAGGCCCGTGCCCAGCAGGTGTTAAGGGGAGCTCAACCCTTGGACCCCATCGTATTAATGCTACGCACCCGGCAGGACAGGAGCAGCCTGGAATACCCCGACTTGATCCGAAAAGTCAGGGAGGAGGAGGCTATGTTGGAAGACAAAAAGAGGAGTCAACATACTGAACCAACTACCTGAGTCAGAATGTTAAGTGCAGAAGGAGGTGATTCAGAAGTTGAACTCCTAAAGACCCAGGTGTCACAACTAGTAGAAATGGTGTCCATGCTGACCAGCCAGGCCTCCGCGCTACACAATAAGAACGTGCCAGAGGTACCAAAAAAACCTCCTAGCTCCAATACGGAACTAATACAGAAGCCTAAGAGATTGATAACATGCTTCAATTGTGGGGGAATCGGGCATGTCAGAGCAGAATGCCCCAGCCCAAATTAAGTTGCATCCAGATACCGCAAACCGGCGGAAAACTTCAGAGGGCCTCGGTGAAGGAGTCAGCCGGGCGCCCGCTATTCACAGAAAGCTCCACTAAGGTTCAGAAAGAGAAAAGAATACAAAGAAAGGGGAACGGAGCCCCACAAAAACCACTCAATACCCCCTGTCAGGAGTTAAAGTCTAACAACCTGCAGGGAATCAATGCATACCAGGCACAAAAGGGGTTAAGATCCAGAGACAAGTGGAAGAAGAATCCTAAGGAAAAACCCCAGAGTCCAAAGAAGAAGCCGCTTCGGGAGAGTTTTCCGGACAGGCTGGTGGGACCCTCTCCATTAGTCCCTGTCCAAGTGGAAGGAGTTTACACCAGAGCCCTCCTGGACACGGGAGCCCAAGTGACACTCTTGTACAGAGACTTTTATAAAAAAACACCTGAGCCACATGCCTCTACAGAAACTCGACGCCCTCGAGATATGGGGAATTGGCACACAGAGTTTCCCTTATGACGGCTATGGTTCAATCAGACTGGCATTCGATCCCTCTGTAACAGAAAAAGCGGAAGTTTTCAGCACTCTTGCAGTGGTCTGTCCTCGCCCACAAGGAGCCAGTAGAAGTTCCCTAATCATAGGAACTAACACTGACCTGGTCAGGAGACTATTGGACCCCATAGTGCAAGAACAAGGGGCTTCAGTCGCCAGGATCCACCCCATGTTGCAACAGGTCTAACGGAATTTGGTTCTGGAGAAAAAGGCCCCAGAAGAAGGGGTAGGAAAAGTCTGGAGACTGTCAAGAGAAGAGAGAACATTACTGCCTGGTGAGATAACCTGCCTTTGGGCTGTTGTAAAACTCTCATGGAAGCAACCTGGCCCCTTCGTTGTCCTGGAACCAGACCCCCTGGATACTCAACCAGGGTTGGAAGTGATTCCTGAAGTGGTCCCTTTGAGAAAGTTGAAGAAGTCCAGGGGCCAGATTCCAGTGAGCATCAGGAATACCTCCAGTTCTCCTATGAAGATTCCATCCCGAGTATTGTTGGGCAGAGTAAACCCAGCTACTCCAGTGGCTATGTCGGAATTGAAGCAAGCTGAAGGAGAGACCCTGGAGGCGTTGTGCCTTGAAGACACCACCTTACCACCGAAATGGAAGGAGAGAGCCAAGGCCCAACTGACCAGATGGAGAAACATCTTCTCAAAAGACGAGTTTGATGTAGGGTGTGCAAGGAGTGCTACCCATAGGATCCGTCTACAGGAAGACAAACCCTTTCAGGAAAGTGTCCGGTGAGTACCTCTCGCTGATCTGGAAGACCTGCGTGAGCAGTTGGCCGAACTGAAGAGAACTGGAGTGATTAGAGAATCCAGGAGCCCGTATGCCTCCCCTATTGTGGTAGTCCGGAAGAAAAATGGCTCACTGAGACTGTGCATAGACTACAGGACTCTCAATAGGAGGACCATACCTGATCAGTACACCACTCCCAGGATTGAGGATGCTCTGCAGAGCCTGTCAGGAGCCAAGTAGTTCAGTGTTATGGACCTGAAGAGTGGGTACTACCAAATCCCCATGCATCCTGAAGACCGAGAGAAAACGTCTTTCATCACCCCGATAGGGTTCTATGAGTTCAACAGAATGCCTCAGGGCCTGTCGGGGGCCCCTGCCACTTTCCAGAGGCTGATGGAGAAGACGGTGGGGGACATGCACCTTATTGAAGTCCTGGTGTACTTAGATGATATCATTGCCTTTGGAAGGACTCTTGAGGAGCATGAAGAAAGGCTGGAGAAAGTCCTGAAGAGACTCAGTGACGAGGGGCTCAAGCTTTCACCAGAAAAGTGTCAGTTCTACCAGTCCTCAGTACACTATCTAGGACACATAGTGTCCGAAGAGGGAGTGTCTACCGACCCTGACCTTGAAGCAGTTACCTCCTGGCCTCGCCCAACTACTGTGACTGAGCTCAGATCCTTCCTCGGATTTTGCTCCTATTACCGTCGATTCGTGGAAGGGTTCGCAAAAATAGCAAAACCCCTGAATGAGTTGTTGAAGACAGAGGGAGAGGAAGATGATCCTGGCCCCAGGAAGCCGGGAGAGTCTGTGGAAGGGCAGTGGACAGGAAGATGTGAAGACGTCTTCCAAATGTTGAAGAAGAGTCTGACCACTGCCCCAGTATTGGCCTATGCTGACCCCAAGAAACCGAATGAACTTCATGTGGATGCCAGCCATGACGGCCTGGGAGGTGTGCTGTACCAGGAGTATGAAGGACAGCTAAGGCCAGTAGCCTATGTTAGTAGAAGCCTAACACCAGCGGAGAAGAATTACCCCACCCACAAGTTGGAGTTCCTGGCCCTAAAGTGGGCAGTTGTGGATAAGCTCAGAGACTACCTGTATGGGGCTGAATTCACTGTAAAGACTGACAATAATCCGCTTACCTATCTCTTCACCACAGCCAAGTTGGATGCCACTGGCCACCGTTGGTTGGCAACCCTTTCCAGTTTCAACTTCAGTCTGAAGTATAGGCCTGGAGCGGGGAACCGAGATGCTGACGCTTTATCTAGAAGGTCACATGCCCCCACTTGCCACATTAAACATTGGACCCAAGTGACCCCGGATGGAGTGAGGGCCTTATGTCAAGGGGCCCATCTTCAAGCCAGTGGAGGATCCAGGGCCGAAGAAGTCGGAGTTTCTGTGGTGGGAGTACCCAAGTACTATTGTGATGTGACCCAGATTGGTGAAGACGACTTGCCAAAGCTATCCAAGAAGGACCTCAGAAGGGATCAGTTGGAAGACCCCTGGGGAAGATTAGCTTTGGAAGTTCTGGAAGATCAGGATCTGGGCAGGCTCCTACATGACCCCTCAAAGGAGGCCCGATCCATCCACAAAGAATGGGACAAGTTACAGGTACATCAAGGGGTGGTCTACCGAAGGGGCCCCTCTGATGACCTGGAAGAGAAGTGGCAGCTGTTTTTGCCAGAAAAGCACAGGAAAACCATCCTAGCTGCTCTGCATGATAATCATGGCCACTTAGGGACTGAAAGAACCGTTCAACTAGTGAGAAGTAGGTTCTACCGGCCCTGTATGTGGGCTGAAGTGGAGGAGTACTGTCACTCGTGTGCCCGCTGCATACAAAGGAAGACACTGCCACGTCAAGCTGCCCCAATGGGCCATCTAGAAAGTCAAGGGCCCCTGGACTTGGTATGCATTGACTTCATTTGTCTTGAACCTGACTTGAGTGGTCATGGAAATGTTCTGGTGGTAACCGACCATTTCACTCGCTATGCCCAGGCATTTCCCACCAAAGACCAGAAGGCCTCCATCGTTGCACAAATCCTGGTGGAGAAGTACTTTGTCCATTATGGATTGCCTCAACGCCTTCACTCGGACCAAGGGAGGGATTTCAAGAGTCGGCTAATCAAGAAGTTGCTGGATTCTTTAGGGATAAAGAAGACTCGCACTACTCCCTACCACCCTCAAGGAGATGCCCAACCAGAGAGGTTCAATAGGACATTGCTAAACATGTTGGGAACCCTGTCTAGTGAGGAGAAGCAACACTGGGGCAAGCACATAGCAGCAATAGTGCATGCCTACAACAGAGACTCATGTTTGGGAGAGAGGCGAGACTGCCAGTGGATTTGGCCTTCGGCACTTCCGTGGACCATGCATCTGCTGCCTCACACAAGGGATATGTGGACAGGCTGAGGAAAAGCTTGAAGTTGGCCTATGAGAAGGCTCAGTTAACATCCGATCAAAGAGGAGCCCGAAACAAGCAGAATTTTGACTTGAAAGTTCGGATTCAAGATCTACAGCCTGGAGACCGCGTCTTGTTGAGAAATTTAGGTGTTCCTGGAAAACATAAGCTGGCAGACAGGTGGAGATCAGAGCCTTATGTGATCTGCAAGAAGTTACCGGATCTACCTGTTTACCAAGTGAAGCCTGGAAGGGAAAATAGGGCCACTGAAGACCTGGCACCGGAACCATCTGTTACCTCTGTCTGAGGCTGTCAGGATGCCACCCACTCTGGATTCTCCTGAGTTACCTTCTACCACTCATACCCCTCGACCTCGCACTAGGTCGCAAGCAACTTTAGCTAGGGAGGAAGAAGACTCAGACCAAAGTGAGGAGGAAGCAGAACTCAGTTGGCTGTGGCCGTCTCAGGCACCATTATCCATTGACCTTCCACCTTCTGAAGATCCTGTGGATAGTACTTTAAACGTAGAAGCCACTGAATTCGTTCCGACCAGTCTTCAGTTCCAAGAATGGGAAGATATTCAAGACAATCCGCCTGCTGAAGATAAAGGGGATTCCATATATCCCTCTGCATCTGAGTTGGATGTCCAGGAAGCAGAGGAAATTTCCACCTCAGTGCCAGAAGAAAAACCTGGAGTGGCTGAGACTGTGACTCCCGGGGAGCAAAGAATGAAGAGAGCCATTCGTCCTCCCCGGAAATTAACCTACCCCCAGATGGGAGAAAGTTCAGAAGACACAGTCCTAACCGCAAGAAGGACCATACCCACATCTGGTCCCTCCACTGTACATTTGGTGGAGGGCAACCCCAGCTCACTCCCTGGCACAGTTAGGCAGGCCACCCTTGCAGAAGTGACCTGTGGGCAGGGTAATTCCCTTCCTCGTTTTTGGTGGGAACTTCCCCTGCCAACATCTCTAACAGCCTTGAGTAATATAGTGGGTACTCTTTGTTGATGCTGTCTTTGGGGACCAAAGATTCAAAGTGGAGGGAGTGTGTAGCGGGGTATACCCCTTTAATACTGAGAGACTATATCTCCCAGTACATCTTGCAGCACCCAGGGTGCATTTCCCTGGAGCAGAGACTGCTGGGGCAGACATTATAAAGGGGAGGTGGAGTTTTATTCGGTCTCTTTGGACACCCCCTCTCCTAGCAAGAGGATCTCTGTGCTGAACTGCTGTGTGCACAAGGCCTGAAGCCTGAGCCTTGTGCTTTTTTCCAAAGAGCCCTCTGCCAGCCTAGCTGAACCTGAGAGACATCTTCTCCTCCTTGCTGCAGTACACCGTAAGGACTGAAGGCCTGGATGTCGGTGGATTCCTGTTCCTAGACGAATCGGCGGAGGAAACAGACTTGGACTGTCGGGTGGTGAGAGAGAGCACTTGCTCATAGACAGATAGTTTATCTTCACTATTCATTTGGATTACAAAGTTGTTCTTCAAGTGCACCTCCGAAAGATTGCTAGCGAAGATTGTTTACCCTGAACTTCCATTTAGATCAGTCAGGCCTGACTGCATAGGTAGACATTGCTGGGTGTTAGTCTGCCCACGAGGGGAAGTAGCTGTAAAAGGGCAGCGTTAGAGTCGCATAGCAATACATTATTGTTCTGGTTATTCTGTTCATCTTAAATACTGTTTATTGCAGGGACCTGCAACTTGTTATACTGTTATTTTATTACTTGCCCATTAGCATCAGTAAAATATCTGGGTCAAGTACATATACAGCCAGTTTGTCCCCATATATATAGCCAGTGTGCCCCCATATACAGCCAGTGTGTCCCCATATATATAGCCAGTGTGCCTCCATATACAGCCAGTTTGTCCCCATATACAGCCAGTTCCCCCCAAATGCAGCCAGTTCCCCCCCATATACAGCCAGTTCCCCCCAAATGCAGCCAGTTTGTTCCCCATATGCAGCCAGTTTGTCCCCCATATACAGCCAGTTCCCCCCAAATGCAGCCAGCGTGTCCCCCATATACAGCCAGTTCCCCCCAAATGCAGCCAGTTTGTCCCCCATATACAGCCAGTTCCCCCAAATGCAGCCAGTTTGTCCCCCATATACAGCCAGTTCCCCCAAATGCAGCCAGCGTGTCCCCCATATACAGCCAGTTCCCCCCAAATGCAGCCAGTTTGTCCCCCATATACAGCCAGTTCCCCCCAAATGCAGCCAGCGTGTCCCCCATATACAGCCAGTTCCCCCCATATTCAGCCAGTTTGTCCCCCATATACAGCCAGTTCCCCCCATATTCAGCCAGTTTGTCCCCCATATTCAGCCAGTTCCCCCCATATTCAGCCAGTTTGTCCCCCATATTCAGCCAGTTCCTCCCATATTCAGCCAGTTTGTCCCCCATATACAGCCAGTTCCCCCCAAATGCAGCCAGTTTGTCCCCCATATTCAGCCAGTTTGTGCCCCATATTCAGCCAGTTTGTGCCCCATATTCAGCCAGTTTGTCCCCCAAATGCAGCCTGTCCCCCCCCCAGCCCTGCACTTACCTTCCTCGGTCCGCGCCGTCCTCGATGTGTTCTCCCGCCCTCGATGTCGCTTCAGCCAATCAGGTTACCGGTAACCAGATCCGGTGAACCTGATTGGCTGAAACCTCCACACAGTCTTCTTCCAGGAACGCACCCCCGTGCGTACCTGGGAGGAGTTTTTGGAAGCCGAATACAGCGTGAGAGCTGTATTCGGAAAGCCTATCAGAGCTGCTGGCTCTGATAGGCACTTCCAAGTTACACCCACCGCCGGCCAGCGCTCTAATTCATATGGCCGGCGCTCACCAGGAGGCCGGCCATATGTATAGTGGGCAGCGCGGCAGCGGTGACAATACACAGATTCATGCAATGCATGAATCTGTGTATTGTCTTTCAGTGGCGGTGCGGGAGCGAGAGGGGGCGGCGCTCCGGTGCCCTCTATGGACGCACCGCCACTGACTACAAGACAAAAGGTGAAATGCAATAACCATAAATTAAAATGCTTCCCGATATGTTTTAATTTTTCTGGTAAGACCCCGGAACCCCAGACGAAAGTGGATAAGGAGATATTTAAAATGAAGAGATGTCAAAAAGAAAAAGAATGCTCAGTATGTCCAATATTAATAACAGCCTAAGCTGTACCTCTGCTCTTTACAGTGCATTGCAATTATTTTTCTAGTAGTTATACCATTATTACAGTCATTTTGTAATTTCCAGGACTGAGCTAGTATTACTGGCAAAGGCGTATTGCTGAGATTTTTCTTTTTTAGGGGAAGAAAATAATTACCTCGATTAAGCAGCAACTTCAGACCAAAAGAATAATCCATCAGCAAACTACTTATGCTGTTGAGAAAACAATATACGTAACTGAGCTAAAATCAGAAATTCTCCTCACCATGCCTCTTACTGAATACCTCAAACAGTCTACTTTCCAAAAAGGTATCACTTGGTCGGTATTTGTACTTTCCTGGCATTTTGAGGGCCTCAAGAAATTAGATAGGCTGTCAGTACAGCAGGATTGATACATTTTCAAATATATACCATAGTTTGTAGACTCTAATGCTGCGTACACACGATCGGTTTTTCCGATGAAAAAAGACCGATGGACTTTTTTCATCGGAAAAAATGATTGTGTGGGCCCCATCGGTCTTTTTTTCATCGGTTTAAAAAAATAGAACATGTTTTAAATTTTTCCAATGGAAAAAAAAACGATAGGAAATTCTGATCGTCTGTGTTGAACTCCAACGGAGAAAAAACCCACGCATGCTCAGAATCAAGTCGACGCATGCTCAGAAGCATTGAACGTAATTTTTCTCGGCCCGTCTGAGTGTTTTACGTCACTGTGTTTTGGACGGTCGGAATTTTGTCTGATGGTGTGTAGGCAAGACTGATGAAAGTCAGCTTCATCGGAATTCTGACGGAAAACTCCATTGGATTTTATTCCATCGGAAATCCGATAGTGTGTATAGGGCATTATACTTTCATACAGACAAAATTAATCAACAAAGGTTATTTGTTTACAGAATTTTATATGCAAAAAAAAAACTGTGCTGGTTAAAGCTCTATTCATGTGAAAAAAATGATATAAATTTAATTGATGTACAGTGTTGCATGGCCGCGCAATTGCCAGTTAAAATAGCGCATTGCTCAATAGCAAAAAATGCCCTGGTCATGAAGGAGGTAAAACCTTCTGGAGGTCATCTGGTTAAAGGGGGGTTAAAGGGGGGTTAAAGGGGGCAGTTAAAACACAGCTCAACTGTGTGTTTTTTATCACTCCTCCAACCAAAAGTGTAACCAACCCTATGGACAGTTGTTCCGTAGCAAGTTTTCCTGTGGAAAGATTTTCGCTATACTCTTATGCCTCGTAGACATGATCAGTTTTTCCGACAAGAAAAGTGCGATGTGAGCTTTTTGTCAGGAATTCCGACCGTGTGTATGCTCCATCACACTTTTTTTGTCAGAATTCCTGCCAAGAAAAAATTGAGAGCAGGTTCTCTATTTTCGTGAAAGGAAAAATCCCTATCGGGAATTGCAATCGTCTGTATGCAATTACCACGCAAAAAAAACCACGCATGCTCAGAATAAAGCAGAAGAGCCGAACTGCCTATTGAACTTCATTGATCTCGGCTCTCGTACGTCTTGTTAATGACCGCGTTCTTGGCGGTCTGAATTTCATCCAAGATTTGTGTGCCCGTTTGTATGCAAGACAAGTTTGAGCCGTTTTCCTGCTGAAAAAAAAAACACGGTTTTCTTGTCGGAAAAACTGATCGTGTGTACAGGGCATTACTATTGGGAGGAGTCGAGTGCTGACGTCACCGCGCTCACGCAAACTCGGAACTGTACGGGCTGCTTTTACCTTGAGCCGGCCGGCTTACTACTTTTGCCTGTTTTTATTCGACATACTGTATGTGTGCATTTTATATTGTGCGGAACAAATGTGTAAGGATTTACACTATTAGTCCTTTTGTTTTCTTTGATTCATTGGTCGATTGGAAATTTATGCCTGCCTGCCCACCATTTGAGATTCGGTACTTCCTGGTCAGAACGCCACATCTATCCTTGGAATCTATTCAGACAGACGCAGTTGCCAGACACCCTTGGCTGGTGATTAAGCCATAGGCGCACGCAGATCCCCTGTCATAAGGGATCATCTACCTGCGGTAAGCGTCAGTGTGTTTACCGGTGGAGGCTTTTCTACTTATCACTATTCCATTGGTGTTTTGTATCCATCACGGATTATTTAGAGCTTGGTGGAAGACCCCTTCTTTGAAATAACATTCATGAACTTTCATATTCCAGTTTCCTCCTGACTGTTATTCATATCACATGTGAACTGTTGTTGGGTTTTTTTTCGGGTCACTTATATCACTCACAGTGTTTATTTGGAGAGCTGCTGTGCTCTTCATATGTCATACCCTTTATAGTTTTTTTTTACTGTATTCACTTTAATATCATATATTGGTTTAATCTGTATATTTATTAATCCTTCCTGGTTTAACTTGCACATTCCAAATTAATCTTTTTTTATAAAGGAAAAAATAAATTTTTGTACGTTTTAAGCGCAACTTTTTTTCTTTATATTACTATCTCTGACAACTCAACTATGAGTTGACTATAGTTACTATAACAAAAAGGGTTGAATTTCCCCAGCAGTCAAAAGTAAATAAAAACAAATAAAAATTGGCTTTAGTTCCAGTTGTTTAAATTTGTGATCCTAATCCCTAAGTACCACCTAACCTGTCAGAGCTAGCACCATACATTGACTGGGGAGCTTTTTAGGTTTAACAGGTGGGTACTTAGAACTTGCGTAGATTGTCCACTGGAGTGTGCTGCTTCAAGCTTACATTTTAGGGTTGAAAATGGTTTTATTAAAAATAACTGTCAAAATACAAAAGTAGGAGACCATAATAGTAAAATGGAACAGTGAGGCTGCTCAATCGCCCATAGCTTAACTCGTTCTTATAAACAATACAATATAAACACTGTGGTAAGTGTCACTATAAAACATCTGAAAAATTTTGCTCCATTGTTCCTATAAGAAGAGGAGGAGAACTAAGAGAAAATAAGAAAAAAGGAAAACAAAAGAAGAGGTAGAAAATGGGAAAGGAGGAAACAGAGGGAGGAGACAATAGGGAGGAAAGGTCAGCTGGGAAAATATTCTGATAAAAGCGAATTTCAGTAGTATCAGTACGGACAAGAGAGGTAGTACCATTAAAAAGAAGAAACAAAATATCAAGAAAACAACATCTCTAGAAGCCCTGTATTAAGGCAAATCCAGAGATGGCCCTGTCGGGGTCGAGAGCATTGTTGTGAGGGTCTTAGAGGAAGAGAAGAAAAGCCAAACAAACCATAGGACCTTATATTTGTCAAAAGTGCTATTGTCCAGTGCCAGCATCTCCTCCATTCTCCTAATGTCATTCACAGTAGAGACCCGCAATGACAGCGGTGTGTAGCGGTGTGTAGTGGCAGACCTCCAATATAATGGGATGAGCTGCTGTGCTGCAGACAGGAAGAAACAAGGGAGGCACCTTTTCTGGGATGCCATAGATCCAGGGAGCATAGAGAGAAGGGCAATCACTGGAGTTGGTGTTAGAGGCTCTTCATAAATTGTACTATATATCTGAAATACCAGAGTCCAGAAGGGGCATATCCTCTCAATTCCCACCAGACATGTAGGTATGTACCTGAAGCTGTGCCATAGCGGCAGCAGGAAGCAGGAGTGGACAAAAAAATTTTGTGTAATGTTGAGGGATCCCTATACCACGAGATAGGATCTTAAAATTATTTTCTTGTGAGTAGCAGGAGATGGTGGACTTGTGGGTAAAATCAAATGAGGTGAGCCAATCCGCCCTTCGAAAATTCCTCTCCCAAATCTGTGGACCACGTCTTGGTGTATGATGGCAAGTCATCATGTGTTAGGGCATGAATCAAACAATATAGGGATGAGAGTAGATTTCTTGGCATCTCATGGAGAGGTCTCTATTGTAACCCCAGAGAAGGGCACGTAGATCAACAGGAGCTAAATCCTGTTCGATAATAACAGAAGCCTTCGTAAAAGGGCAAGGGAACCACTTGAGGGTGCGTGCCATAAGATCAGCTTTATAATAAAGCTTGTAATCGGGTAGTCCTGCACCCCCTTGGAGCTTTGGGAGGGTGAGCAGGTTATACTTAACTCTAGGTAGGACATGATTCCATATGAAACGAATAGAGAGAGAACGCAAGGAAGTAAAAAAGTATTTGGGCACTAGGGTAGGTATAGTTTGAAAGAGGTATAGTAGTTTGGGTAGAGTATAGTATAGTAGTTTGGGCAGCACAGTGGTGTAGTGGTTAGCACTTTCACCTAGCAGCAAAAGGGTCGCTGGTTCAAACCACAACACCATCTGCCTGGAGTTTGCATGTTCTCCCTGTGTCTGCGTGGGTTTCCTCCGGGTACTCCGGTTTCCTCCCACACTCCAAAGACATGCTGGTAGGTTAATTGGATCTTGTCCATATTGGCCCAGTATATGTGTGTACGACTGTGTGTCCCAAGCGTGTTGAGATCCTATGGGGTAAAATGACCGCACTGGCTGCAAAAAGCGCCTAGAGGCGATTCAGTTCGCATGTGTAGAGCTATACAAGTAACTCATTCATTCATTCATTTTAAAAGCGTTAATGCAACCAAACAAAGGTAGAGAGGAGCTCCCCCCAGGACTTCAGGTCCTTCCGTCTACGAGAAAGGAGGGGTACATAGTAGGCTTGTGCACAACGGAAAAATTCGTTCCGTTTCGGTTCGTTTCTTTCCGGTCCTGTTGATTCGTAATCATTCGTAATTTTGCTAGACGGGATTTTTCGTGTTCGGACTCATTCGTATTTTTGCAAGCGACATTTTTCGTTGAATTTTTTGTTGCTTTATAATTCGTACTTTCGGTAGAGTACGTTGTTTTTCGTTGATTCTGGACACAACTCCTACTTTCGTAACTTTTTTTGGGTTCGTTGATTCGTAATTTTCTGTGTCTCTCTCACGACGACGCTGACTATTATGCCTAATGTGCTTCGAATGGATTTGTACTTTTCGAAATACATAGCGGTTATTTGTAACGATTCGAAATCTCGTATTTTACTTTCGTTTTTTACATGCGGCTATAGCCTCCGCCCCTGTACACCATTTTGAGAGGGTTCAGCACGGTGAGGGAGAAGCAGAGAGCAGAGCAGAGTGTTATTGTGCTTCGAATGGATTAGAAATCTCGTATTTTACTTTCGTTTTTTACATGCGGCTATAGCCTCCGCCCCTGTACACCATTTTGAGAGGGAGTTCAGCACGGTGAAGGAGAAGCAGAGAGCAGAGCAGAGTGAGTGTTATTGTGTTTCCAATGGATTTGTACATTCGTAAGTTTTTTCATAACAAATTATGCCAAAGACATTCGGGCATTCGCTATTTTGCGGTATAATTTATTTCGGATTCGGTTTTATTCGTAATTGCTTTGTTCGGAAATTCGAATGCTTCCCAATGTCCGAAAGTTGCTAAATTCGGACGAATTTCGATTCGTTACGAAACGAATTGCACAAGCCTAGTACATAGTTTAAAGAAAATAGATTAGACAAGTGGGCACGGATCGAAATCCCCACATATGAAATGCCCTTAGCTTGCCATTGAAAGGAATAATTTGAGCGTAGTGAGGACATCTTTGCAGCAGGTAAAGAGGCATTGAGGGCTTCTGTCTTGGATATGTTGAGTTTAAAGTTGCTGAAAAGCCAAAGCGCAAAACTGAGAAAAGGGTAATGGGGTATGGGGTTGTTGAACGGGAGGAGGGTGTTTGAATACCCTAAATAGAAGCATTTTGACGAATGGCACGTGCCAGATGCTCAATAACTATAACAAATAAACAAGGGGAGAGGGGACAACCCTGACGCATGCCATTCAAAATTTCAAACGGGTCTGAGGAGGTACCATTCACCAAGACAGAGGTGGAAGGTTGAGAATAAAGGGACATCACTTTCGAAATAAAAAAGGCTCCCAGGCCCAAGTGTTCTAAAGAAAGACGTAAGAATCTCCAGTTGACCCTATAGAATGCCTTTTCTGCATCGAATGATAGGAGACAAGCTTTAAATGTATGGCGTTGGATGTAGGATATAAGGTTGTTCGTTTTGGTTGTTTTGTCTTGTACCTTGCGGCCTGGGACAAAACAAACCTGGTCCTTGTGGATGGCCCAAGGTAGAAGAGGAGATAGGCGGTTGGCAAGAATCTACGCAAAGAGTTTAAGATCACTATTCAGTAAAGAGATTGGACAGTAGCTAATGCATTGGGAGGGATTCTTGCCAGGCTTCAGAAGAATAGATGCATTAGCCGATAGGAGCCCTCTAGAGCAGTGGTCATCAACTCCTGTCCTCAGGGCCCACTAACAGGCTAGGTTTGCAAGATAACTGAAATACATCACAGGTGATATAATTTGCTGCTCAGTGATTGCAGTAGTCTAGTCTGCATCTCCCCAACGTAATACATAAAACCTGGCCTGTTAGTGGGCCCTGAGGACTGGGTTGATGACCACTGCTCTAGAGGGAAGAGTGGAGTCGTCTATTGCATTAAATGCCCAAGTAAGGAGCGGTGTCAAAAGGGGTGCAAAGGTTTTATAAAACCAAGGCGTGAACCTTTCTGGGCCAGGGCATTTACCCATCTTCAACGCCTTAATTGCGCCTAAAAATTCAGGTTCAATCAAGGGCTTATCCAAATCCACAGCATCTTGAGGGTCAATTTCGGGTAGGGCCGTTTCAGTTATATAAGCCCACATGTCATCCAGAGAGGTGGGGATAGGGTTGCCTGAGACTTTGAGGGATAGATTATAGAGCCAAGAGTAGTAATGTCTAAAAGAGGAGGAAATGCCCTGTGTATTGAAAGTCTATTCCTAATTGGGTTGCATAATGAACGAAATAGATTGACAAGGAGGTCTAGGGTGTAGAGTCCTCGCCAGATGTTGGCCAAATTTATTGGCCAAAGAATAGTGATAATTACAGGCCCTATCACGAGTCAGCTTACATTTTAGATCAGTTTGGAACGCTTTTGTGAGCTGTCCCTGGCAGTTTGTACATTTTTGTTGGTGGATAGGTGTACTATTTAGAAACAGTTCAGCCACCTAAAACAGAACTGCTAGAGGGGTGAGAGTTTGCCCTACGCTTCTAATCATTGGTTCTGATTGTACTGACCCAAAGTGGGAAAAGTCATTTTTAGACTATCTGATCCCATCCTCAGCGTGGCTATGATGTCCAATTTTTTTAGTGTGATACTAAAGCAAGCGAGTTGACTAGCAAGGAGGTGGGATGGCACACAATAGGCGGCCTAGGTGGCAGTGAATATTATTATTATTATTATTATACACGATTTATATAGCGCCAACAGTTTACGCAGCGCTTTACAATGTAGAGGGGGATAGTACAAATACGATACAATTCAATACAGATGTGACAGGAGGGCCCTGCTCATAGAGCTTACATTCTAAAGGCAAGGGGGTGGTGGTAGTAAAAAAGGTAATAGCTGCGGGGGATAATTTGATGGGGGTAGCTTGGGTACAGTTCTTAGGTGGGTGTGGGATAGGCTTCCCCGAATAAGTGGGTTTTCAGGGATCTCCTAGGGTAGGGGCTGTTCGGACATACCAGGGCAGGGAGTTCCAGAGGATGGGAAAGGCTCTGGAGAAGTCCTGAAGGCAAGCATGGGAGGAGGTAACAAGGGAGCTAGAGAGCAGGAGGTCCTGGGAGGAGTGGAGGGGACAATTTGGGCGATATCTGCAGATGAGAAATAACCAAGAAGTGAATAACTTGCTTTGTGGTGTCGTTAGTCAGGAAGGGGCGAATTCTGGAGATGTTGCGGAGGTTAAGACGGCAAGATTTAGCCAGTGATTGGATGTGGGGGCTGAAGGAGAGGTCAGAGTATAGGATTACACCAAGCACCCTGGCATGTGTGGAGGGACCAATGGTTTTGCTGTTGATCTTAATGGTAAAGTCTTGGGGGGGGGGGGACCAGGAAGGAGGAAATATAACAAGCTCAGTTTTAGAAAGATTGAGTTTGAGAAAGTGGTGTGACATCCATATTGATATGTAATTCAGTAAGTTTGTGATCCGTGAGGAGATCGAGGGGGTGAGTTGAGGATTGGAGATATAGATCTGGGTGTCATCGGCGTAGAGGTGGTATTGGAAGCCATGGGAGGTTATCAGCTGTCCCAGGCAAGACGTATAGAGCGAGAATAGGAGGGGCCCAAGGACGGAGCCTTGGGGTACCCCAACAGAAAGAGGAAGAGTAGTGGAGGAGATGGAGTTGTAAGTGACACTGAAAGTGCACTGAGATAGGTAGGAGGAGAACCAGGATAAAGCAGAAACACAGAGGCCAAGCGAGTGGAGTTTGCTGAGGAGGAGCAGGTGGTCAACTGTGTCAAAGGCAGCAGAGAGGTCAAAGAGTATGAATATGGAGTACTGGCCATTGGTTTTAACAGTTAGTAGGTCATTGGTGAGCTTTAGTAGGGCAGTTTCAGTGGAATGTTGTGTGCGGAAGCCAGACTGTAGGGGGTTGGGAAGGTTGTTATCAGTGAGGTAGCGACTCATAGACGAGGTGTTCGATGAGCTTGGAGGCAAACGGGAGCAGGGAGATGGGTCTTAGGTTATTCAAACAGGTGGGGTCTAGTGATGGTTTGTTACATAGGGGGGTAACCAGTGAATGTTTGAGCGGGGAGGGAAAGGTGCCAGAGGAGAGGAAGAGGTTGAAGATGTGGGTTAGGGAGTTTGGGATAGAGTGGAAAGGTGGTTGCAGTAATTGTGAGTGGACAGGATCCAGGGGACAGGTGGTGAGGTGGGCCATGGAGAGGAGTTTACAAAATGTTTTTATATGACTTTTTTTAGTATTATATGTGAATTGTTATAAATAAAATTTGTTTTTATCACCTGTGCCTAAAAAGTCCATATTTTCTTTCCAAACATATACACACAAATGTTATTCCATTTCGTAGGAAAGGTGTGTATGTAATATAGGATTTGTAAGGGACACTTAGGTTGTTCCACACCAAACTGGTCAAACCATGTCTGTATAGAGCTGGCTTTGTGCACAGTCATGCTGGAACAGAGAAGGACCTTCCCCAAACTGTTTCCAATGGGTTGGAAGTGTACAGTTGTCTAATATATCTTTGCATGCTATATCGTTAACAGTATCCTTCACTTGAAACGCATGAACGTCATAAATTCAGAGAAGTAAAAACTAAAAAAAAAGTGCAGTGCAACCGCATCCATACTCCAATGACAATGAGTCATTCAAAAATAAATTATCTCCACTCCATTATTTGTGAAGAAAAATGCATATATACAAATATACAATAAAAAACAATAATCCAAAAACACATGTGAAATGTATCAATGAATGTGAAATCAAAAAACATTATTGGTTGTGTATTGTATATTAATATATATGTTATTTTCTTCACAAATACATGGAGATAGTTTACTTTTAATTGACTCATTGTCGTTGGAGTATGGATGTGGTCGCGCTGCACTTTTTTTGAGGTTATATATTTTATTGGTGGTTGAACACACTTCAGTGCTATCCTATACCACTTATATTTACACAATACTTATTTGGGTAAGCGCGGAGCAATCTTTGGGTTTTGTTAATTCAGGGAAATGTCCACATACTCTTGGCCATACAACTCTCCTCAACTCTGGTTGTGTCTTTGGATGTATCTATTCGCTTGTATACCGTGAACTCTGAACATACGTTTTCGGGCCATGAGTCAGCTCATAGATTGTTGGGGTCAATATTAAAGCAAGCATGGTGCAATATTTTTTTATTATTATAATTATTCATAATTTTGATACATAAATCATATCAAAATTTAACATTTACAAGCATATGGGTCGTTGCATTAAAAAGCTGTATACTGTGAATGATCTGCAACACATCACAAACTCTTCGGTTTCAGGCCAAAGTAAAGACTCTGTCACGGAATGTTGCACAGGGGAGCAGATTGTAAAAAGCACTGTCTCTTCTACACAGGAATGCTTTGTGAGAGTTGGACATATTCACAGTGAAAGAGCCAGCAGAGCTGTAATGTTCTTCTCACTGTGGATCCCTATAAATCATAAGATACTATGCACATTGTCCACTCTTTCACAAGATCGTAAACTTTTCCCTAGCCATAGGATGCATTGTAATGCTTTGGTACTTCAAATCCTTTCATTCTATTCTATTTTTCAAAAAGGCAACTCCACCCAGAACTAATATTTTAGTTTTGGATGGACACCAGTGGGTTGAATGGCTTTCTAAACACCTACATCTCTTGGACAATCCAAGATTAATCAAACACTGGTTTCCCCTTTGTCTTTCCCCTCAGCACCTTATTCCTGACTTAAAGTGCTTCTAAACCTTAAACATTTTTACCTTAACCAGCTCCTGCCCACGCTATAGCCGGCAGCACACTCTGCAGCATGCTCTGCGGAATGCTCTGTGATCCCCGAAACCTTCTGACCCGGCTGAAACCCAGATCAGGATAAAGGGCCAATCACAGCTGATCACAGGATGTAAACAGAAGCTGGTTATCGGCTTTTCTTTCCTCACACTCACTGAGCGAGGAAAAAAGAAGAAAGCCCATAACCAGCTTCTGTTAAAGGGACATCGGTTCAAACATTGCCCACCAGTGCTGATAATCAGTGCCCACCTGTGCTGCTAATCAGAGCCCACCAGTGCCACCTATTGGTGCCTACCAGTGCCACCTATACATGCCCATCAGTACTTCCAATCAGTGCCCATTATTAGTGTCACCTATCATTGTTGCTTATCAGTGCCGCCTACCAGTGCCTATCAGTGCCCCTATCAGTGCCCTTCAGTGCTGTCTATCAGTGCCCATCAGTGCCACCTATCAGTGCCCATCAGTGCCACCTATCAGTGCAGCCTCATCAGTGCCTCCTGATCAGTGCCCACCAGTGCCGCTTCATAAGTGCCCATCAGTGCCACCTATCAGTGCAGCCTCATCAGTGCCTCCTGATCAGTGCCCACCAGTGCCGCCTCATCAGTGCCCATCAGTGCCACCTATCATTGCTGCCTGATCGGTGCCTATCAGTGCGCATCAGTGCAGCCTATTAGTGCCCATCAGTGCAGCCTATCAGTGCCCATCAGTGCAGCCTCTTCAGCGCACATGAGAAAAATTACCTATTTGCTAAATTTTCTAACAAACTTTTTTTTTTAAATCAGTCTTTTTTTGGTTGTTTAGTGAAAAATTAAAAACTCAGTGGTGAATAAATACTACAAAAAGAAAGCTCTATTTGTGTGAAAAAATAAATAAAAATGTCATATGTGTACAGTATTGCATGACCGCGTCATTCAAAGTGCGACAGCACTGAAAGCTGAAAAAGGCCTGGGCAGGAAGGGGTTAAAAGTGCCCAGTAGGCAAGTGGTTAATGCATTCCTTGCATTAAGGTAAAAAATGTTTAGGCATCTAATGTCCCCCCCCCCTTATACTTACTTGAGCCCTCATTTGATCCAGCACTGTGCATGTCTGCAGCTTTTTTTCTCCCCTCAATCCCATATCTCGCTGGCTTTTCTGGGACACCAGGTACCATTGGCTCCCAATGCTGTCAATCAAAGCCAGTGACGAGGCAGCGGTTGGCGGGGCCCGAGTCCCGCTGTTTGAGTCTATGGATGCAGCGGGACTCGGGAAGCGGCTTCCCATGGGGGGACTGGACAGTGGGGAGGAGCAAGGAGCGCCAATGGGTGACCCAAGAAGAGGAGGTTCGGGGCCGCTCTGTGCACTTCCATTGCTCAGAGCAGGTAAATATAGACGTTTGTTATTTTTATTAAAAATGTTTTTTCCTTTACTATCACTTTAAGGTGTTATTCTCTTGAAGCTGTGCTTCCAGTTACTTCTTTATTTTACATTATGTCGAAATTCCTTACACTGGCAACCCCTCGCCTTTTAGCCCAGGGGCTATCTGGCTTTATTAAGGTGTAACTATGGGCAGAATTAAAAATGTCATAATTGATGCAGTCTGTCACTAGCATTAACATTTTGTTATTCTGAGTCCCTGCTGTAACATAATTTATTATCTTTTAATCCCCACAGTAAATCTCATGATGTTTTATCACTTTCTGTAAAAGGGTGACAGCGATTTTCATTCTGCAGTAAAATTGCACAGCAGTGTTGTTACCCTGTCACCTTCTGCACAGAGTAGTCTAAGGTGGACATTTATTTAAATGGACTTTAACCACTTTAATACCAGGCACTCACACCACCTTCCTGCCCAAGCCAATTTTTAGCTTTCAGCGATGTTGCACTTTGAATGACAATTGCGCAGTCATGCAACACTGTACCCAAACAATTTTTTATCATTTTGTTCCCACAAATAGGGCTTCCTTTGGTGGTATTTGATCACTGCTGGGGTTTTTATTTTTTTGCGCAACAAATAAAAAAAGACAGAAAATTTCGAAAAAAATTAGTTTTTCTTTGTTTCTGTAAATAAGTATGTTTTCTCCTTCATTGACGGGCACTGATGAGGCTGCACTGACGGGCACTGATGAGGTGGCACCGATGAGGTGGTACCGATGAGGTGGCACTGATGATGGGCACTGATAGGCGGCGCTGATGGGCACTGATAAGTGACACTTGTATGCAGCACTGATGGGCACTCAAAGGTGGCACTGATGGGCACTCATAGGCGGCACTGATGAGAACTGATAGGCAGCACTGATGGCCACTGAAAGGCTGCACTGATGGGTACTTATGGGTGGCACTGATGGGCACTGATAGGTGGGAACTGATGGGCAAGGTTGGGCACTGATAGGTGGTTCTGATGGACACTGAGGGGTGGCCCTGCTGGGCATCACTGATCTGGCAGGCATTCCTAATGGTGCCAGTCAGTGCACATTTGTGGGCACTGATTGGCATATATTGGGCACAGTGTGGCATCCCTGGTGCCCATGGGGGACATACCTGGCCATCCATGTGTTTTTGGGTTTCCCTGGTGGTCCTGGCGGCATCCCTGGTGGTCCAGTGTGGGCATCCAGGGGGGGGCTGCGCAGACCCCCCTGCCAGGAGAGCCACCGATCAGCTCTCCTCTACTCCCGTCTGTCAGACGCGAGTGAGGAAAAGCCGATAAACGGCTTTTCCTGTTTACATCGTGATCAGCCCTGATTGGACACGGCTGATCACGTGGTAAAGAGCCTCCGTCAGAGGCTCTTTACCGAGATGGTTCTAGCGGTGTGTCAGACTGACATGCCGGACCACAGATAGCCACGATGCGCGCCCTCACGGGCGCGCACCGGCAGTTATCCTAACACCCATTCAGGATAACTGAACCATCGCCAGGCCGTCATTCTGCAATAGGCCGGACGGGAAGTGGTTGAAGGGGTTGTAAACCCTTGTTTTTTTTTTTCTTTTTAAATAACAAACATATCATACTTACCTTCACTGTGCAGTTTGTTTTGCACAGAGTGGCCCCGATCATTGTCTTCTGGGGTCCCCCAATGGCGCTTGCGAATCCTCCTTTTTAGGTCACCTGAAGCCAGGTGACAGATGCACACCGTTGGGGTCAGGAGTGCACCGCTAAGGTAGTGAACCCTATGGCTGACTGCTGCGGATGGAACACTGGGTGGTTAAGGAAGGCAGGTCCACTGGAGCACAAACAGAGATCCCACAGGGAGCTAGAGCCCAAGATTCCCCAGGGCGTGGAGTCTAAAGCCTCGTACACACGACCGAGAATCTCGTCAAGAAAAAACACGTTGTTTTTCTTGACAAGATTCTTGGACAAGAAACTTGTCCCGGCCGAGTGTACAGACGCTCCATTCAAAGAACCCGCGGTTCTTTGAATGGAGCGAACGCGGTGACGTCGCCGCCATCTTGCTACACCCTACCTATGCCTAGGAAGCTACCGCGCATGCGTCAAAGTCATTTCGAGCATGCGCGGGCTTCCCGGAGGACAGGTAAGTGTACACACACACACTTTTCTCGTCGAGAAACATGCTGACAAGAATCTCGATGAGAAAATAGAGAGCAGGTTCTCTATTTTTCTCGTCGAGATTCTTGTCGGTTTTCTTGATGAGAAACATGATAGCCGCGTACACACGACCGATTTACTTGGCAAAAAAGCTCTGCCAGCAAGTTTCTTGCTGGTTCTTGCCGAGAAACTCGGTCGTGTGTACGAGGCTTAAGATCCAGCAGGTGTTCACCAGAGCCTCTAGTGGTGAGGATGGACTGAGAGCAACTTGATCCAGGTCGCGACCCTAGAGTCCCCTAGCTCACGCTCCGTAGGGGATAGAGGGGAAGCAGCAGCTCAGGATACAAGAGATAGTGAGGGGATAAGCCAAGGTCAGGGCGACAAGCAGACAAGGATAAACAAAGGACAAGCCAAAGGTCAAGATCACAAGCAGACGGGGATAGTCGAGAACAAGCCAAGATCGGTAACACAGAGACAGACGTAGCACACGGCAGGCAGGAACCCAAACACACAATGTTTAACCCCTTCCATACCGGGCCATAGCAAAATGACGCCGGCAGGAACCCTCTCTCCCTCTGGGTGGACGTCATATGACGTCCTGGGTTTGAGGGGGGATATCTGAATGATGCCTGCAGCTAGAGGCATAATTAAGATATCCTTGTTTGCAGCCGGCGATCCTGCGCACCATAAGAACAATCATAGCGGCGGTTCCGCCGCTTGATCGTTCTTATAGGCGGCGGGAGGGGACATCCCCCCTCCCGCCGCCATCCGGTGCTTCTCCGGGCTCTCCCGTGCAATCGGGGACCCGGAGAGAATCGTCGGCGCCGGTGGTGGGTCACGTGATGAGCATAGAGATGACTGGTGACCAGATGGTCACCAGTCATCTCTATGATCGTCGGAGGCCCGGGCGCGATGTGATGACGTCACGCCCGGGTCCTCAAATGTAAACAAAGCCGCCATTGCGGCTGTAAGTATGAGATTGTGAAAAAAAATTCACTGATCTCATGCTTTCCAGCCTGGAGGAGAGATGTGGGGTCTTATTGACCCCGCATCTCTCCATAAAGAGGACCTGTCACACACATTCCTATTACAAAGGATGTTTACATTCCTTGTAATAGGAATAAAAGTGATCAAAAAAAAAAAAGTGTAAAAAAAAAAGTAAAAATAAAAAAAAAAAATAAGTAAAAAAAATAAAAAAAATAATATATATTTTTTTTAAAACACCCGTCCCCAATAGCTCGCGCTTAGAAGCGAACACACACGTAAGTCCCGCCCGCATATGTAAACGCTGTTCAAACCACACATGTGAGATATCGCCGCGTGCGTTAGAGCGCGTGCAACAATTCTAGCACTAGACCTACTCTGTAACTCTAACCTGGTAACCTGTAAAAATTTTCAAAGCGTCGCCTATGGAGATTTTTAAGTACCAAAGTTTGGCGCCATTCCATGAGTGTGCGCAATTTTAAAGCGTGACATGTTAGGTATCTTTTTACTCGGCGTAACATGTGCCTTCATATTTTACAAAAAAATGGGCTAACTTTACTGTTTTGTTATTTTTTAATTCATGAAACCATTTTTTCCCCCAAAAAAAGGCGTTTGAAAAATTATTGCGCAAATACCGTGCAAGATAAAAAGTTGCAACAAACGTCATTTTATTCCCTAGGGTGTCTGCTAAAAAAAACATATATAATATTTTGGGGTTCTGAGTAATTTTCTAGCAAAAGAATGATGATTTGTACATGTAGGAGAGAAGTGCCAGAATAGGCCCGGTATTGAAGTGGTATAAAAAGCCCTGTATAGAAGTGGTTAACAAACAATGTTGATCAGCAAGGCAGACTTGCAGTGCACAGATTAATATAGAGTTCTCTGATAGGGCCTGGGGTGGAGCCATGGTTGGAGGAGAGATTATTAAAGCAGCCAGGTGAGAGTGTCTGGCCTCTAAGGTGAACACATGGAGAGGAAGGTAAGCTGACAGACAAACATTACTGCATATCCATGACAGTACCCCCCCTCTTATGGGCCCTCCCCCTTCCCCGCCTGGGCCCAGGCTTAAAGGGAAACCTCAGATGAAACCTCCTCAACAGACGAGGTGCAAAGACCTCAGATGCAGCAATCCAAGACGCCTCCTCAGGACCAAACCCTCTCCAATGCACAAGGTACTGAAGAATGCCTCTACAGAGCTGAGAATCCAGAACTTGACAAACCTCGTACTTTAGATTATCCTCAGAGACCGGAACCGAGGTAGGCAGAGGACGAGAGGATTTATTGAGGACCAAAGGCCTTTTAGGAAAAGCAAGGGCATGAGAGGATCAACAGGGATCTGAGGAGGGTCCCCCAGACCCTTAAAGATGATCTGGACATCTAGCACAGGACCATCAGACTGGGCAGATGTCAGTGGAACCCTGAGGTCAGGTTGGTTAGAAGGTGACATGTCACAGGAGTCAAGCTGAATAGCTGAAAGACAAGCAGAATGTCCTGAATAACAAAAAGTAGGAGGCTCACTTGGCATGGGCTGGACTGGCATAACTAGTACAGAGGCCGAGTGAATAGCAGAGTTAAGTGTAGCGACTACCTGAATTGCATCGCAAGGCGTAGTGACTGCAGAACTTGTAGACAAGCTAGCCTGGCTGTGCGTCCAAGGGTGATTAGGGACAGACAAATGTAAATGGTTATGCAAACTGGAGTGAATGATCGGCTCAGGTTCACAGGTGGGCTCCTCATCCAGAGTGCCACATGACCTAGAGAGTGCATCAGCCCGACTATTGCAAGACACATCCCAGAAATCACTATATGCAGTAGGAAAAGCAAAAGATACTGGGATGGTGGCAACAGGAAGTTTCTCTTTTGAGGCAACCTTGGGTAGGCAGGACGAGGAACAGGAGGAACCCCAAGCCAAGATCTGTCCAGCAGTCCAGTGAATGTGTGAAGAATGGAGCCATAACCATCGAAGACCCAAAACAATAGGAGTTGAGGCCTTAGGTAAGATAAGGATAGATATCTACTCCTGGTGGAGTGTCCCTACTGACATCTTAACAGGGAGGGTCTGGAAGCGGATAGGACCCCCTGGGAGAACAGTGCCATCAATCGCCAAGACCACCAAGGGCGTGGTGAGTGGCAAAAGGGTAAGTCTCATAGAAGAGGCAATTTCCCAGTCCATGAAATTGCCAGCGGCTCCAGAATCCAGATATGCTAAAACCTAATGAGAAGAAGCACCAATATGAAGGAACACAGAAAGAAGAAGACGAGAAGGTGAAGGTGATATTTCTAGGTCCAATACGCCACCTTCCAGATGTATTGGACCCAATTGTTTTTCCGGGCGAAGAAGGCAAGTGTCACGAAAATGACCTTTGCCCCCACAGTAGAGACACAGGCCTAGAGTTCTGCGCCTAGCACGTTCCTCTGGGGATAGCCTGGTCCGACCCAGCTGCATGGGTTCCTCAGCTGGCAGGAGATGCTCCGCGGGTCGAAGAGAGGGGAGCTCCAGCTGACTAAGAACCAAGGAGTGCTGGCATCGCTTTTCTAGGGTCCTTTCCTGAAAGCGAATATCGATCTGGTTACACGAGGAGATAACTTTGTCCAGATTTGTGGGAATGGTTCTTCCTGCTAATTCATCCTTCACTCTATCAGAAAGGCCATGCAAAAAGCTTGCGATTAAGGCCTCATTGTTCCAGCTCAACTCAGCCCTCAGTATGCAGAAATGAAGAGCATACTGTCCCACAGAAGCAGACTCTTGGCGGAGACGTAAAAGGGAGCTGGCCGCTGAAGAGACACGAGCTGGTTCTTCGAAGAGATTCCGAAAAAGTTTCAAGAAGTCAGACAGGCTAGAAACCACTGGATCATTCAGTTCCCACAGAGGGGCTGCCCAGGCTAAAGCTTGACCGGAGAGGAGAGAAATGATATAGGCTACCTTTGCCTGATCAGACAGAAAGTTTTGGGGCTGGAGCTCAAAATGAATAGTGCATTGGCTAAGGAACCCCCTGCAGGCCTTGGAGTCCCCAGAGAAACGGGACGGAGCTGGCAGTTGTAGTGAATGTGTGGCTGCGACTGCGACCGGAATAGGTGCAGCCGCTTATAGCGGATGAGGTTGTTGAACCGGGGGTCTTAAAAAGGCCTGAGCCTGTTCAAAACGGGAGGCCAAATCCTGAAGGAATCGCATCACCTGGGTCTGATTAGATTCCTGGGTCTCAAGTCTGCGGACTGCGCCCTGCAACGGATCATCTGCGGGTAGCGGCACATCAGCTGGGTCCATGGCTGATCAAACTGTCAGGTCACCTGAACCCAGGTGACAGATGCACACCATTGGGGTCAGGAGTGCACAGCTAAGGTAGTAAAACCTATGGCTGACTGCTGCGGATGGAACACTGGGTGGTTAAGGAAGGCAGGTCCACTGGAGCACAAACAGGGATCCCACAGGGAGCTAGAGCCCAAGATTCCCCAGGGCGCGGAGTCTAAGATCCAGCAGGTGTTCACCAGAGCCTCTAGTGGTGAGGATGGACTGAGCTGCAACTGGATCCAGGTCGCGGCCCCCAGAGTCCTCTAGCTCATGCTCC
This sequence comes from Rana muscosa, assembly GCA_029206835.1. Lineage (NCBI taxonomy): Eukaryota > Metazoa > Chordata > Amphibia > Anura > Ranidae > Rana > Rana muscosa. Next base: position 1,198,506,837 of record CM055116.1, on the reverse strand, counting down.
GTAGGGTATAGAGGATAGAGGGGAAGCAGTAGCTCAGGATCAGGGTTGCCAACTTTCAGTAAAATTACAAACAGTTTTCAAAATCTGTAATTTTTGCATCTGTCTGTGAATGTCCATTATGAACATGCAGACAAGGTCAGGGTGACAAGCAGACAAGGATAAACAAAGGACAAGCCAAAGGTCAAGGTCACAAGCAGACAGGGATAGTCGAGAACAAGCCAAGTTCGGTAACACAGAGACAGACGTAGCACACGGCAAGCAGGAACCCAAACACACAATGCTTAACAAACAACGTTGATCAGCAAGGCAGACTTGCAGTGCACAGGTTAATATATAGTTCTCTGATAGGGCCTGGGGTGGAGCCATGCTTGGAGGAGAGATTAATAAAGCAGCCAGGTGAGAGTGTCTGGCTTCTAAGGTGAACACATGGAGAGGAAGGTAAGCTGGCAGACAAACATTACTGCATATCCATGACACTCCTTACATCGGTAACCCCCCTAAGAGAAGTGCTCCCCCTGGGGGTTACCTTGCGGGCGCTCCCGAGTCCAGCATTTGCATCCATAGACACAGAATGCAGGACTCGGCCCCGCCCCCTGCATTATTGGATTTTATTGACAACAGTGGGAGCCAATGGCTGCGCTGCTTTCAATCTATCCAATCAAGAGACAACATCCCGGCCAGAGAGGGTGTGTCTCCGCCGAGAGAATGAAAGGGCTCAGGTGAGTAAAACGGGGGGGCTAAGGGGCCGGTCAGTGACAGAAGTTTTTTCCCCTTAATGCATAGGATGCATTAAGGTGAAAAAACATGAGGATTTACGACCAATTTAAGTTAGGGACAAAGAACTTAAACCTTATCTCCGGGCAACAAAAAAAGTTTAACTGTATTCCTCAATACCCATAGTGGATATAAATCATATCAAAACTGTGCTGCACATAGGCTGTGCAGTGAGCAGTGTTAATTTTGTTGTCGAAAAGATTTTCGTCATAATTTTTGCCAGCGGCATATTTCCATTGCTGAATGTGAAACGAAAAGTACCTCACATTTTCGTCAATTTATGAAAACAATGACAAAAATCAATTCCATTTTTTTCAATGAACCAAAACAAAACAAAAATGTGAGGGAGGGACATGCACCCATGTGGACTTCTGGTTTCCTGTAGTGCCCATGAGTGCTTCCACTCCCAGCAAGCAAGATAGCGAGTGGCAACATCAGCATGCTTAGCACTGTGCAGCATTACAGGTCTTCTTAGATGACCACCCAGAGCACTGTGCATTACAGGACTCAGACTGCCCAGAGCACTGTGAGTGTACATTACAGGCCTCCCCTCAGACCACCGTCCAGAGCACTGTGCATTACAGACCTCCTCAGACCACCGTCCAGAGCACTGTGCATTACAGACCGCCTCAGACCTCTGTCCAGAGCACTGTGCAGCATTACAGGCCTTTCAGACCACTGTCCCAGAGTACTATGCATTACAGACCTCCTCAGACCACCGTCCACAGCATTGTACATTACAGGCCTCCCCTCAGACCACGGTCCAAAAGCGCTATGCATTACAGACCTCCTCAGATCACTGTCCAGAGCACTGTGCAGCATTACAGGCCTTTCAGATCACTGTCCCAGAGTACTATGCATTGCAGACCTCCTCAGACCACCGTCCAGAGCATTGTGCATTACAGTAAGGTGACCAGATTTTTAAAATGAAATCCGGGGACATATTTTTTTTACTATGTAGCGGGTATGTACTTTCCCGGGTGTAAATTTGAACTTGGCAGAGACATTGGTGATGTGTAATTGTTGGGGTAGTGGGTGGCGCTGTCGCCCTGGGTTGGGGTTGAATCATTGCTGTGTGCCGTGCCTCCTTTTTGTCCTCCCTCGGCAGCGGTATGGTGGGGCGGGGCACCCGCCGTACTTGCCGGGAGAGGGTATAAAGGGGCCGGCCATCTTTGTCAGAGGGGTCGAGTCCCAGGCACCTTTAGCTTGTGAATGGTGGTTTGTGTCGGTCCTCTGGGTGGCCTAGGCCTAGAGGACAACCGGAGGTCGTGTTCCATCCCAGGCACCTTTAGCCTGGGGTGAGGTACTCGGATGGAGGTCCGGAGCTCAGTGCCCAACACTGAGTTCCGCGAGGGAAGAAGATCCTAGGGAACCCGAATCCGGAAGGCGCAATGGACCAGGGGAGCTCCTCACTTGAAGACCCGGTGCAGCATATTGCCGGTGACAGGTGAGCCTCTCGTCGGAGACCGCCTGGAAGGAAATTCCCCCTCGTGTGGAGACCGTAACCCACTTTCAGGAAGGAAAGTGGAGAACCAAATTGTGTCTGGGCCTATTCGCATCCACACCTCCTTTCCTGTTCTGTTAACCAAGGGAGTTCAACTGATTGTGTTCATTCGCAGAAGAATAAAGGAGTGTTGAACTTTAATGGTGTGGGGCTCATTTCCTAGCAGACATTGTTCAAGGTGACTCTTGGAGGGAGGACCCAGGTGCACAGCACTGACCCGAAGGTAATACAAGAACGTTGCTTATACCGCACTGACACATGTGGTGGAGGCCAGGCGTGGTGTCCCCGCTCCCTCCCCTCTAAGATACCCCTAACCAAAAACAAGTAGCAGAATACATATTGGCCTAAGCTGATGAAGGAATTTGATTTGTTTACATTTTTTATTGGATTGTTTTATAGCAGAAAGTAAAAAATATATATATATTTTTTTCAAGATTGTCTGGCTTTTATTTTTCATAACACAACCCCCCCCCCCTCCCCAGAGGTGATCAAATACCACCAAAAGAAAGATCTATTTGTGGGAAAAGAAGAACTTACATTTTATTTGGGTACAGTGTGGTGGGGGGGGGGGGGGGTTAAACCTTCTGGAGCTGAAGTGGTTAAGAATGAATGGCACCTGCACGCGTCTTCAAAAGGCAGCGAGTTTTTGTGCAGTGCAGGGTAACGCAAGATGTTCCAGGTGTTCCCATATCGCACCTGGTGTTAACAAGCCCTAGAGGATAACAGCAGAGTAACTGTTATCTATTTAAACATCAATGTAATGGCTTTTTATCAATCTAATTTGAATGTTTCATATTCAAATGTAGGGATGAGCTTCGTGTTCGAGTCGAACATACGTTCGACTCGAACATCGGCTGTTCGATCGTTCGACGAAGATCGAACGATTTGGGCCGTTCGCGCCAAATTCGAGTGACGCGAACGGCCCACAATGCACTACGCCATCGCAGTGTCATCCAGGCGCTGTGATTGGCCAAGCATGCACTGTGACCCCGCATGCTTGGCCAATCACAGCGCCGGCAGCGAGGAGAGCAATGATTGGCCACAGGCAGGATGCCTGTGGCCAATTATTGCTGAGGGGGTTTAGTACACGCCCCACACTATAAAAGGCCGCCAGCACGGCGGCCTAGTGTAGTGTGTTCCGGAGCAGGGGTAGAGCAGCATAGGCAGGGACAGTGACTTTTATTTCTTTCTTGCTTAACCTGGATTCCTTTAGTTTAGGGAAAGAGAAGGATAGGTAGGGAGAGTGTCAGTGTGTTTTGTGCTTGTGCTATATTGTGCTTAAAAAAAACATTTTTTCTAGGGACAGAAAACTGTAGGTAGGGAGAGTGTGTCAGTTTCTTTCACTGTCAAAGTCCTTGTTTCCAGGGACCTGGAAGGACAGTGAGTGAATTCTCCTTGTGCTATATTGTGCTTAAAAAAAACATTTTTTCTAGGGACAGAAAACTGTAGGTAGGGAGAGTGTGTCAGTTTCTTTCACTGTCAAAGTCCTTGTTTCCAGGGACCTGGAAGGACAGTGAGGTAATTCTCCTTGTGCTAAATTGTGCTTAAAAAAAACATTTTTTCTAGGGACAGAAAACTGTAGGTAGGGAGAGTGTGTCAGTTTCTTTCACTGTCAAAGTCCTTGTTTCCAGGGACCTGGAAGGACAGTGAGGTAATTCTCCTTGTGCTAAATTGTGCTTAAAAAAAACATTTTTTCTAGGGACAGAAAACTGTAGGTAGGGAGAGTGTGTCAGTTTCTTTCACTGTCAAAGTCCTTGTTTCCAGGGACCTGGAAGGACAGTGAGGTAATTCTCCTTGTGCTAAATTGTGCTTAAAAAAAACATTTTTTCTAGGGACAGAAAACTGTAGGTAGGGAGAGTGTGTCAGTTTCTTTCACTGTCAAAGTCCTTGTTTCCAGGGACCTGGAAGGACAGTGAGGTAATTCTCCTTGTGCTAAATTGTGCTTAAAAAAAAACATTTTTTCTAGGGACAGAAAACTGTAGGTAGGGAGAGTGTGTCAGTTTCTTTCACTGTCAAAGTCCTTGTTTCCAGGGACCTGGAAGGACAGTGAGGTCATTCTCCTTGTGCTAAATTGTGCTTAAAAAAAACATTTTTTCTAGGGACAGAAAACTGTAGGTAGGGAGAGTGTGTCAGTTTCTTTCACTGTCAAAGTCCTTGTTTCCAGGGACCTGGAAGGACAGTGAGGTAATTCTCCTTGTGCTAAATTGTGCTTAAAAAAAAACATTTTTTCTAGGGACAGAAAACTGTAGGTAGGGAGAGTGTGTCAGTTTCTTTCACTGTCAAAGTCCTTGTTTCCAGGGACCTGGAAGGACAGTGAGGTAATTCTCCTTGTGCTAAATTGTGCTTAAAAAAAACATTTTTTCTAGGGACAGAAAACTGTAGGTAGGGAGAGTGTGTCAGTTTCTTTCACTGTCAAAGTCCTTGTTTCCAGGGACCTGGAAGGACAGTGAGGTAATTCTCCTTGTGCTAAATTGTGCTTAAAAAAAACATTTTTTCTAGGGACAGAAAACTGTAGGTAGGGAGAGTGTGTCAGTTTCTTTCACTGTCAAAGTCCTTGTTTCCAGGGACCTGGAAGGACAGTGAGTGAATTCTCCTTGTGCTATATTGTGCTTAAAAAAAACATTTTTTCTAGGGACAGAAAACTGTAGGTAGGGAGAGTGTGTCAGTTTCTTTCACTGTCAAAGTCCTTGTTTCCAGGGACCTGGAAGGACAGTGAGGTAATTCTCCTTGTGCTAAATTGTGCTTAAAAAAAAACATTTTTTCTAGGGACAGAAAACTGTAGGTAGGGAGAGTGTGTCAGTTTCTTTCACTGTCAAAGTCCTTGTTTCCAGGGACCTGGAAGGACAGTGAGGTAATTCTCCTTGTGCTAAATTGTGCTTAAAAAAAACATTTTTTCTAGGGACAGAAAACTGTAGGTAGGGAGAGTGTGTCAGTTTCTTTCACTGCCAAAGTCCTTGTTTCCAGGGACCTGGAAGGACAGTGAGGTAATTCTCCTTGTGCTAAATTGTGCTTAAAAAAAACATTTTTTCTAGGGACAGAAAACTGTAGGTAGGGAGAGTGTGTCAGTTTCTTTCACTGTCAAAGTCCTTGTTTCCAGGGACCTGGAAGGACAGTGAGGTAATTCTCCTTGTGCTAAATTGTGCTTAAAAAAAACATTTTTTCTAGGGACAGAAAACTGTAGGTAGGGAGAGTGTGTCAGTTTCTTTCACTGTCAAAGTCCTTGTTTCCAGGGACCTGGAAGGACAGTGAGGTAATTCTCCTTGTGCTAAATTGTGCTTAAAAAAAACATTTTTTCTAGGGACAGAAAACTGTAGGTAGGGAGAGTGTGTCAGTTTCTTTCACTGTCAAAGTCCTTGTTTCCAGGGACCTGGAAGGACAGTGAGGTAATTCTCCTTGTGCTAAATTGTGCTTAAAAAAAAACATTTTTTCTAGGGACAGAAAACTGTAGGTAGGGAGAGTGTGTCAGTTTCTTTCACTGTCAAAGTCCTTGTTTCCAGGGACCTGGAAGGACAGTGAGGTAATTCTCCTTGTGCTAAATTGTGCTTAAAAAAAACATTTTTTCTAGGGACAGAAAACTGTAGGTAGGGAGAGTGTGTCAGTTTCTTTCACTGTCAAAGTCCTTGTTTCCAGGGACCTGGAAGGACAGTGAGTGAATTCTCCTTGTGCTATATTGTGCTTAAAAAAAACATTTTTTCTAGGGACAGAAAACTGTAGGTAGGGAGAGTGTGTCAGTTTCTTTCACTGTCAAAGTCCTTGTTTCCAGGGACCTGGAAGGACAGTGAGGTAATTCTCCTTGCGCTAAATTGTGCTTAAAAAAAACATTTTTTCTAGGGACAGAAAACTGTAGGTAGGGAGAGTGTGTCAGTTTCTTTCACTGTCAAAGTCCTTGTTTCCAGGGACCTGGAAGGACAGTGAGTGAATTCTCCTTGTGCTATATTGTGCTTAAAAAAAACATTTTTTCTAGGGACAGAAAACTGTAGGTAGGGAGAGTGTGTCAGTTTCTTTCACTGTCAAAGTCCTTGTTTCCAGGGACCTGGAAGGACAGTGAGGTAATTCTCCTTGTGCTAAATTGTGCTTTAAAAAAACATTTTTTCTAGGGACAGAAAACTGTAGGTAGGGAGAGTGTGTCAGTTTCTTTCACTGTCAAAGTCCTTGTTTCCAGGGACCTGGAAGGACAGTGAGGTAATTCTCCTTGTGCTAAATTGTGCTTAAAAAAAACATTTTTTCTAGGGACAGAAAACTGTAGGTAGGGAGAGTGTGTCAGTTTCTTTCACTGTCAAAGTCCTTGTTTCCAGGGACCTGGAAGGACAGTGAGGTAATTCTCCTTGTGCTAAATTGTGCTTAAAAAAAAACATTTTTTCTAGGGACAGAAAACTGTAGGTAGGGAGAGTGTGTCAGTTTCTTTCACTGTCAAAGTCCTTGTTTCCAGGGACCTGGAAGGACAGTGAGGTAATTCTCCTTGTGCTAAATTGTGCTTAAAAAAAACATTTTTTCTAGGGACAGAAAACTGTAGGTAGGGAGAGTGTGTCAGTTTCTTTCACTGTCAAAGTCCTTGTTTCCAGGGACCTGGAAGGACAGTGAGGTAATTCTCCTTGTGCTAAATTGTGCTTAAAAAAAACATTTTTTCTAGGGACAGAAAACTGTAGGTAGGGAGAGTGTGTCAGTTTCTTTCACTGTCAAAGTCCTTGTTTCCAGGGACCTGGAAGGACAGTGAGGTAATTCTCCTTGTGCTAAATTGTGCTTAAAAAAAACATTTTTTCTAGGGACAGAAAACTGTAGGTAGGGAGAGTGTGTCAGTTTCTTTCACTGTCAAAGTCCTTGTTTCCAGGGACCTGGAAGGACAGTGAGGTAATTCTCCTTGTGCTAAATTGTGCTTAAAAAAAACATTTTTTCTAGGGACAGAAAACTGTAGGTAGGGAGAGTGTGTCAGTTTCTTTCACTGCCAAAGTCATTGTTTCCAGGGACCTGGAAGGACAGTGAGGTAATTCTCCTTGTGCTAAATTGTGCTTAAAAAAAACATTTTTTCTAGGGACAGAAAACTGTAGGTAGGGAGAGTGTGTCAGTTTCTTTCACTGTCAAAGTCCTTGTTTCCAGGGACCTGGAAGGACAGTGAGGTAATTCTCCTTGTGCTAAATTGTGCTTAAAAAAAACATTTTTTCTAGGGACAGAAAACTGTAGGTAGGGAGAGTGTGTCAGTTTCTTTCACTGTCAAAGTCCTTGTTTCCAGGGACCTGGAAGGACAGTGAGGTAATTCTCCTTGTGCTAAATTGTGCTTAAAAAAAACATTTTTTCTAGGGACAGAAAACTGTAGGTAGGGAGAGTGTGTCAGTTTCTTTCACTGTCAAAGTCCTTGTTTCCAGGGACCTGGAAGGACAGTGAGGTAATTCTCCTTGTGCTAAATTGTGCTTAAAAAAAAACATTTTTTCTAGGGACAGAAAACTGTAGGTAGGGAGAGTGTGTCAGTTTCTTTCACTGTCAAAGTCCTTGTTTCCAGGGACCTGGAAGGACAGTGAGGTAATTCTCCTTGTGCTAAATTGTGCTTAAAAAAAACATTTTTTCTAGGGACAGAAAACTGTAGGTAGGGAGAGTGTGTCAGTTTCTTTCACTGTCAAAGTCCTTGTTTCCAGGGACCTGGAAGGACAGTGAGGTAATTCTCCTTGTGCTAAATTGTGCTTAAAAAAAACATTTTTTCTAGGGACAGAAAACTGTAGGTAGGGAGAGTGTGTCAGTTTCTTTCACTGTCAAAGTCCTTGTTTCCAGGGACCTGGAAGGACAGTGAGGTAATTCTCCTTGTGCTAAATTGTGCTTAAAAAAAACATTTTTTCTAGGGACAGAAAACTGTAGGTAGGGAGAGTGTGTCAGTTTCTTTCACTGTCAAAGTCCTTGTTTCCAGGGACCTGGAAGGACAGTGAGGTAATTCTCCTTGTGCTAAATTGTGCTTAAAAAAAACATTTTTTCTAGGGACAGAAAACTGTAGGTAGGGAGAGTGTGTCAGTTTCTTTCACTGCCAAAGTCCTTGTTTCCAGGGACCTGGAAGGACAGTGAGGTAATTCTCCTTGTGCTAAATTGTGCTTAAAAAAAACATTTTTTCTAGGGACAGAAAACTGTAGGTAGGGAGAGTGTGTCAGTTTCTTTCACTGTCAAAGTCCTTGTTTCCAGGGACCTGGAAGGACAGTGAGGTAATTCTCCTTGTGCTAAATTGTGCTTAAAAAAAACATTTTTTCTAGGGACAGAAAACTGTAGGTAGGGAGAGTGTGTCAGTTTCTTTCACTGTCAAAGTCCTTGTTTCCAGGGACCTGGAAGGACAGTGAGTGAATTCTCCTTGTGCTATATTGTGCTTAAAAAAAACATTTTTTCTAGGGACAGAAAACTGTAGGTAGGGAGAGTGTGTCAGTTTCTTTCACTGTCAAAGTCCTTGTTTCCAGGGACCTGGAAGGACAGTGAGGTAATTCTCCTTGTGCTAAATTGTGCTTAAAAAAAACATTTTTTCTAGGGACAGAAAACTGTAGGTAGGGAGAGTGTGTCAGTTTCTTTCACTGTCAAATTCCTTGTTTCCAGGGACCTGGAAGGACAGTGAGTGAATTCTCCTTGTGCTATATTGTGCTTAAAAAAAACATTTTTTCTAGGGACAGAAAACTGTAGGTAGGGAGAGTGTGTCAGTTTCTTTCACTGTCAAAGTCCTTGTTTCCAGGGACCTGGAAGGACAGTGAGGTAATTCTCCTTGTGCTAAATTGTGCTTTAAAAAAACATTTTTTCTAGGGACAGAAAACTGTAGGTAGGGAGAGTGTGTCAGTTTCTTTCACTGTCAAAGTCCTTGTTTCCAGGGACCTGGAAGGACAGTGAGGTAATTCTCCTTGTGTTAAATTGTGCTTAAAAAAAACATTTTTTCTAGGGACAGAAAACTGTAGGTAGGGAGAGTGTGTCAGTTTCTTTCACTGTCAAAGTCCTTGTTTCCAGGGACCTGGAAGGACAGTGAGGTAATTCTCCTTGTGCTAAATTGTGCTTAAAAAAAAACATTTTTTCTAGGGACAGAAAACTGTAGGTAGGGAGAGTGTGTCAGTTTCTTTCACTGTCAAAGTCCTTGTTTCCAGGGACCTGGAAGGACAGTGAGGTAATTCTCCTTGTGCTAAATTGTGCTTAAAAAAAACATTTTTTCTAGGGACAGAAAACTGTAGGTAGGGAGAGTGTGTCAGTTTCTTTCACTGTCAAAGTCCTTGTTTACAGGGACCTGGAAGGACAGTGAGGTAATTCTCCTTGTGCTAAATTGTGCTTAAAAAAAACATTTTTTCTAGGGACAGAAAACTGTAGGTAGGGAGAGTGTGTCAGTTTCTTTCACTGTCAAAGTCCTTGTTTCCAGGGACCTGGAAGGACAGTGAGGTAATTCTCCTTGTGCTAAATTGTGCTTAAAAAAAACATTTTTTCTAGGGACAGAAAACTGTAGGTAGGGAGAGTGTGTCAGTTTCTTTCACTGTCAAAGTCCTTGTTTCCAGGGACCTGGAAGGACAGTGAGGTAATTCTCCTTGTGCTAAATTGTGCTTAAAAAAAACATTTTTTCTAGGGACAGAAAACTGTAGGTAGGGAGAGTGTGTCAGTTTCTTTCACTGTCAAAGTCCTTGTTTCCAGGGACCTGGAAGGACAGTGAGGTAATTCTCCTTGTGCTAAATTGTGCTTAAAAAAAACATTTTTTCTAGGGACAGAAAACTGTAGGTAGGGAGAGTGTGTCAGTTTCTTTCACTGCCAAAGTCATTGTTTCCAGGGACCTGGAAGGACAGTGAGGTAATTCTCCTTGTGCTAAATTGTGCTTAAAAAAAACATTTTTTCTAGGGACAGAAAACTGTAGGTAGGGAGAGTGTGTCAGTTTCTTTCACTGTCAAAGTCCTTGTTTCCAGGGACCTGGAAGGACAGTGAGGTAATTCTCCTTGTGCTAAATTGTGCTTAAAAAAAACATTTTTTCTAGGGACAGAAAACTGTAGGTAGGGAGAGTGTGTCAGTTTCTTTCACTGTCAAAGTCCTTGTTTCCAGGGACCTGGAAGGACAGTGAGGTAATTCTCCTTGTGCTAAATTGTGCTTAAAAAAAATTTTTTTCTAGGGACAGAAAACTGTAGGTAGGGAGAGTGTGTCAGTTTCTTTCACTGTCAAAGTCCTTGTTTCCAGGGACCTGGAAGGACAGTGAGGTAATTCTCCTTGTGCTAAATTGTGCTTAAAAAAAAACATTTTTTCTAGGGACAGAAAACTGTAGGTAGGGAGAGTGTGTCAGTTTCTTTCACTGTCAAAGTCCTTGTTTCCAGGGACCTGGAAGGACAGTGAGGTAATTCTCCTTGTGCTAAATTGTGCTTAAAAAAAACATTTTTTCTAGGGACAGAAAACTGTAGGTAGGGAGAGTGTGTCAGTTTCTTTCACTGTCAAAGTCCTTGTTTCCAGGGACCTGGAAGGACAGTGAGTGAATTCTCCTTGTGCTATATTGTGCTTAAAAAAAACATTTTTTCTAGGGACAGAAAACTGTAGGTAGGGAGAGTGTGTCAGTTTCTTTCACTGTCAAAGTCCTTGTTTCCAGGGACCTGGAAGGACAGTGAGGTAATTCTCCTTGTGCTAAATTGTGCTTAAAAAAAACATTTTTTCAAGGGACAGAAAACTGTAGGTAGGGAGAGTGTGTCAGTTTCTTTCACTGTCAAAGTCCTTGTTTCCAGGGACCTGGAAGGACAGTGAGTGAATTCTCCTTGTGCTATATTGTGCTTAAAAAAAAACATTTTTTCTAGGGACAGAAAACTGTAGGTAGGGAGAGTGTGTCAGTTTCTTTCACTGTCAAAGTCCTTGTTTCCAGGGACCTGGAAGGACAGTGAGGTAATTCTCCTTGTGCTAAATTGTGCTTAAAAAAAACATTTTTTCTAGGGACAGAAAACTGTAGGTAGGGAGAGTGTGTCAGTTTCTTTCACTGTCAAAGTCCTTGTTTCCAGGGACCTGGAAGGACAGTGAGGTAATTCTCCTTGTGCTAAATTGTGCTTAAAAAAAACATTTTTTCTAGGGACAGAAAACTGTAGGTAGGGAGAGTGTGTCAGTTTCTTTCACTGTCAAAGTCCTTGTTTCCAGGGACCTGGAAGGACAGTGAGGTAATTCTCCTTGTGCTAAATTGTGCTTAAAAAAAACATTTTTTCTAGGGACAGAAAACTGTAGGTAGGGAGAGTGTGTCAGTTTCTTTCACTGTCAAAGTCCTTGTTTCCAGGGACCTGGAAGGACAGTGAGTGAATTCTCCTTGTGCTATATTGTGCTTAAAAAAAACATTTTTTCTAGGGACAGAAAACTGTAGGTAGGGAGAGTGTGTCAGTTTCTTTCACTGTCAAAGTCCTTGTTTCCAGGGACCTGGAAGGACAGTGAGGTAATTCTCCTTGTGCTAAATTGTGCTTAAAAAAAACATTTTTTCTAGGGACAGAAAACTGTAGGTAGGGAGAGTGTGTCAGTTTCTTTCACTGTCAAAGTCCTTGTTTCCAGGGACCTGGAAGGACAGTGAGGTAATTCTCCTTGTGCTAAATTGTGCTTAAAAAAAACATTTTTTCTAGGGACAGAAAACTGTAGGTAGGGAGAGTGTGTCAGTTTCTTTCACTGTCAAAGTCCTTGTTTCCAGGGACCTGGAAGGACAGTGAGTGAATTCTCCTTGTGCTATATTGTGCTTAAAAAAAACATTTTTTCTAGGGACAGAAAACTGTAGGTAGGGAGAGTGTGTCAGTTTCTTTCACTGTCAAAGTCCTTGTTTCCAGGGACCTGGAAGGACAGTGAGGTAATTCTCCTTGTGCTAAATTGTGCTTAAAAAAAACATTTTTTCTAGGGACAGAAAACTGTAGGTAGGGAGAGTGTGTCAGTTTCTTTCACTGTCAAATTCCTTGTTTCCAGGGACCTGGAAGGACAGTGAGTGAATTCTCCTTGTGCTATATTGTGCTTAAAAAAAACATTTTTTCTAGGGACAGAAAACTGTAGGTAGGGAGAGTGTGTCAGTTTCTTTCACTGTCAAAGTCCTTGTTTCCAGGGACCTGGAAGGACAGTGAGGTAATTCTCCTTGTGCTAAATTGTGCTTTAAAAAAACATTTTTTCTAGGGACAGAAAACTGTAGGTAGGGAGAGTGTGTCAGTTTCTTTCACTGTCAAAGTCCTTGTTTCCAGGGACCTGGAAGGACAGTGAGGTAATTCTCCTTGTGTTAAATTGTGCTTAAAAAAAACATTTTTTCTAGGGACAGAAAACTGTAGGTAGGGAGAGTGTGTCAGTTTCTTTCACTGTCAAAGTCCTTGTTTCCAGGGACCTGGAAGGACAGTGAGGTAATTCTCCTTGTGCTAAATTGTGCTTAAAAAAAAACATTTTTTCTAGGGACAGAAAACTGTAGGTAGGGAGAGTGTGTCAGTTTCTTTCACTGTCAAAGTCCTTGTTTCCAGGGACCTGGAAGGACAGTGAGGTAATTCTCCTTGTGCTAAATTGTGCTTAAAAAAAACATTTTTTCTAGGGACAGAAAACTGTAGGTAGGGAGAGTGTGTCAGTTTCTTTCACTGTCAAAGTCCTTGTTTACAGGGACCTGGAAGGACAGTGAGGTAATTCTCCTTGTGCTAAATTGTGCTTAAAAAAAACATTTTTTCTAGGGACAGAAAACTGTAGGTAGGGAGAGTGTGTCAGTTTCTTTCACTGTCAAAGTCCTTGTTTCCAGGGACCTGGAAGGACAGTGAGGTAATTCTCCTTGTGCTAAATTGTGCTTAAAAAAAACATTTTTTCTAGGGACAGAAAACTGTAGGTAGGGAGAGTGTGTCAGTTTCTTTCACTGTCAAAGTCCTTGTTTCCAGGGACCTGGAAGGACAGTGAGGTAATTCTCCTTGTGCTAAATTGTGCTTAAAAAAAACATTTTTTCTAGGGACAGAAAACTGTAGGTAGGGAGAGTGTGTCAGTTTCTTTCACTGTCAAAGTCCTTGTTTCCAGGGACCTGGAAGGACAGTGAGGTAATTCTCCTTGTGCTAAATTGTGCTTAAAAAAAACATTTTTTCTAGGGACAGAAAACTGTAGGTAGGGAGAGTGTGTCAGTTTCTTTCACTGCCAAAGTCATTGTTTCCAGGGACCTGGAAGGACAGTGAGGTAATTCTCCTTGTGCTAAATTGTGCTTAAAAAAAACATTTTTTCTAGGGACAGAAAACTGTAGGTAGGGAGAGTGTGTCAGTTTCTTTCACTGTCAAAGTCCTTGTTTCCAGGGACCTGGAAGGACAGTGAGGTAATTCTCCTTGTGCTAAATTGTGCTTAAAAAAAACATTTTTTCTAGGGACAGAAAACTGTAGGTAGGGAGAGTGTGTCAGTTTCTTTCACTGTCAAAGTCCTTGTTTCCAGGGACCTGGAAGGACAGTGAGGTAATTCTCCTTGTGCTAAATTGTGCTTAAAAAAAAAATTTTTCTAGGGACAGAAAACTGTAGGTAGGGAGAGTGTGTCAGTTTCTTTCACTGTCAAAGTCCTTGTTTCCAGGGACCTGGAAGGACAGTGAGGTAATTCTCCTTGTGCTAAATTGTGCTTAAAAAAAAACATTTTTTCTAGGGACAGAAAACTGTAGGTAGGGAGAGTGTGTCAGTTTCTTTCACTGTCAAAGTCCTTGTTTCCAGGGACCTGGAAGGACAGTGAGGTAATTCTCCTTGTGCTAAATTGTGCTTAAAAAAAACATTTTTTCTAGGGACAGAAAACTGTAGGTAGGGAGAGTGTGTCAGTTTCTTTCACTGTCAAAGTCCTTGTTTCCAGGGACCTGGAAGGACAGTGAGTGAATTCTCCTTGTGCTATATTGTGCTTAAAAAAAACATTTTTTCTAGGGACAGAAAACTGTAGGTAGGGAGAGTGTGTCAGTTTCTTTCACTGTCAAAGTCCTTGTTTCCAGGGACCTGGAAGGACAGTGAGGTAATTCTCCTTGTGCTAAATTGTGCTTAAAAAAAACATTTTTTCAAGGGACAGAAAACTGTAGGTAGGGAGAGTGTGTCAGTTTCTTTCACTGTCAAAGTCCTTGTTTCCAGGGACCTGGAAGGACAGTGAGTGAATTCTCCTTGTGCTATATTGTGCTTAAAAAAAAACATTTTTTCTAGGGACAGAAAACTGTAGGTAGGGAGAGTGTGTCAGTTTCTTTCACTGTCAAAGTCCTTGTTTCCAGGGACCTGGAAGGACAGTGAGGTAATTCTCCTTGTGCTAAATTGTGCTTAAAAAAAACATTTTTTCTAGGGACAGAAAACTGTAGGTAGGGAGAGTGTGTCAGTTTCTTTCACTGTCAAAGTCCTTGTTTCCAGGGACCTGGAAGGACAGTGAGGTAATTCTCCTTGTGCTAAATTGTGCTTAAAAAAAACATTTTTTCTAGGGACAGAAAACTGTAGGTAGGGAGAGTGTGTCAGTTTCTTTCACTGTCAAAGTCCTTGTTTCCAGGGACCTGGAAGGACAGTGAGGTAATTCTCCTTGTGCTAAATTGTGCTTAAAAAAAACATTTTTTCTAGGGACAGAAAACTGTAGGTAGGGAGAGTGTGTCAGTTTCTTTCACTGTCAAAGTCCTTGTTTCCAGGGACCTGGAAGGACAGTGAGTGAATTCTCCTTGTGCTATATTGTGCTTAAAAAAAACATTTTTTCTAGGGACAGAAAACTGTAGGTAGGGAGAGTGTGTCAGTTTCTTTCACTGTCAAAGTCCTTGTTTCCAGGGACCTGGAAGGACAGTGAGGTAATTCTCCTTGTGCTAAATTGTGCTTAAAAAAAACATTTTTTCTAGGGACAGAAAACTGTAGGTAGGGAGAGTGTGTCAGTTTCTTTCACTGTCAAAGTCCTTGTTTCCAGGGACCTGGAAGGACAGTGAGGTAATTCTCCTTGTGCTAAATTGTGCTTAAAAAAAACATTTTTTCTAGGGACAGAAAACTGTAGGTAGGGAGAGTGTGTCAGTTTCTTTCACTGTCAAAGTCCTTGTTTCCAGGGACCTGGAAGGACAGTGAGTGAATTCTCCTTGTGCTAAATTGTGCTTTAAAAAAAAATTTTTTCTAGGGACAGAAAACTGTAGGTAGGGAGAGTGTGTCAGTTTCTTTCACTGTCAAAGTCCTTGTTTCAAGGGACATAGAAGGACACCTGAAGGTAGCCCTTATTGCTTTTTTCCCATCTCCCTGCAGGCCATCTATTAGAATGTCTGGAAGGCAAACAAGGAGAGGCAGACAGTCAGGAGGCAATAAAAGAGGGCAAGCAGGCTCTGTGTCTGGGGGCAACAGTGCTGGTCGTGGACGCGGTGCATTGTCATCAGCACATGGCCATGGGACACGCTTGTCCTTCTTTTCGGCAGCTGGACATGTTGAGCCACATCATGCCGAAGACTTGGTAGAGTGGATGACCAAGCCCTCCTCCTCCTCCTCATCCTCTCTCACCCAGGCTCAGGGTACTGGAAAAGCAGCTGCCAAAGCGTCCTCTTCCCTGGTATCAATGTCAGACTCATCATCAGTCACTCCTTCCCTAGACCCACCATGTCCTCCTCCTGAGGAGTCCCCCGAACTGTTTCAGCACAGTGTTGGGTACATGCTCCAGGAGGATGCCCAGCGTTTCGAAGGGTCTGATGATGAAACCCAGCTAGAGGAAGGCAGTAGCGTGAGAGCAGACAGAGGGGATGCTCAAGAAGGACACCAATCTGGCAGTCATGTTCCAGCAGCTGCAGCATACTGCCAGATTGCCTCCAGTGATGAGGAGGGAGGTGATGATGAGGTCACTGACTCCACGTGGGTGCCTAATAGGAGAGAGGAGGAGGAGGAGGATGAGGAGGAGGCACATCTCCAACGAGGCAGGATGCCCTTTGGTGGCCAGCGTAAGGGCAGTACACCGACGGAATCACACCACAGAGCTCCGCCTGTGCAGGGCGCTGCCTCTGCCCGTCATTCAAAAAGTTCTTTGGTGTGGGCCTTTTTTGAGGCTAGTGCATCAGATCGCACAGCTGCTGTTTGCAACATATGTCTCAAGCGTATATCGCGTGGCCAAAACATCAGCCGCTTGGGTACCACATGCCTGACCAGACATATGTTGACCTGCCATGCAGCTCGTTGGCAAGCCTACCTCAAAGACCCACACCAAAGAACAAAGCGGACCTCTCCTTGCACCGCATCAGCTGGGATCTCCAACCCCACTATAACTTCAGTCCTCTCTGAAACATGCACTGAGAGGAATGAAGGTGTAAAATTAGGTGTGTCACAGCCAAGTACTTGCGGCCACTCTGCTAGCAGTACACCGACGTCCGATTCTAGCAGGCAAATTTCCCTGCCCCAGCTGCTGGACCGTCGAAAGAAGTTCACTCCCAGCCATCCACATGCCCAGCGGTTGAATGCTAGCTTGGCTAAATTGCTAGCGCTTCAACTGCTGCCTTTTCAGTTGGTAGACTCGGCCCCCTTCCGTGAGTTTGTGCAATGTGCGGTTCCTCAGTGGCAGGTTCCCAAACGCCACTTTTTCTCACGGAAGGCTATTCCGGCTCTCTACCGGCATGTGGAAGGCAATGTCTTGGCCTCGCTGGACAGGGCGGTCAGCGGTAAGGTGCATATTACCGCTGACTCATGGTCCAGCAGGCATGGACAGGGACGTTACCTTTCTTTCACGGCCCATTGGGTCACTCTTTTGGCAGCTGGGAAGGATGCAGGACAAGGTGCAGTAGTGTTGGAGGTTGTCCCACCGCCACGCCTCCAAAATGCTACTACTGGTTGTGACACACCTCTCTCCTCCACCCCCTCCTCTTCTTCTTCCTCCATGGCCTCTTCCTGTGGTTTGTCCTATGAACCAGCGGTGCTCCGTAGCCGTTCACGGGGCTACGCAAGTACGCAGGCAAAAAGATGCCATGCCGTGCTTGCGCTGGTGTGTTTGGGGGACAGAAGCCACACTGGGGCAGAGGTCCTGTCTGCTCTGCAGGGCCAGGCCGAGAGGTGGTTGACGCCACGCCAGCTTAAGCCAGGAATGGTGGTTTGCGACAATGGCACCAACCTCCTCTCCGCCCTCCGACAGGGACAACTGACCCATGTGCCCTGTGTGGCTCATGTCCTTAACCTGGTGGTGCAGCGGTTCTTGGGCAGGTACCCGGGCTTACAGGATGTCCTGAGGCAGGCCAGGAAAGTCTGTGTGCATTTCCGCAGATCTTATAATGCCAGTGCTCGCCTGGCTGAGCTGCAAAAGGAGTTGAACCTGCCCAAGAACCGCCTTATATGTGACATGCCCACCAGGTGGAACTCAACGTTGGCCATGCTGCAGCGGCTGCACACGCAGCAGAGGGCCATCAATGAGTACCTGTGCGACTACGGCACCAGGACAGGGTCAGGGGAGCTTGTTTTTTTTTCTCCACGCCAGTGGGGCATGATCAGGGATGCATGCACTGTCCTGGCACCATTTGAGGAGGCCACGAGGATGGTGAGCAGTGACAGTGCATGCATCAGTGACACTGTACCTCTTGTCCACCTGTTGGAGCACACGCTGCGTGGAATAATGGACAGGGCACTTGAGGCAGAACAGAGGCAGGAAGAGGAGGACTTCCTTGCCTCTCAAGGCCCCCTTTACCCAGACAGTGTTCCTTCTGTCCCACCCATCGCACAGGAAGAGGAGGAGGAGGAGGAGGAGGAGGAGGAGGATTGTGTCAGCATGGAGGTGGAGGCTGGCACTCAGCATCATCAGCAGCAGTCTTTTAGGGATGATTTACAGTCCCAAGAAACCAGTGGACTTGTACGTGGCTGGGAGGAGGTGGCTGCGGATCATGTCGTCCTTAGTGACCCAGAGGACTCCGGAGCGAATGCCTCAGCAAACCTACGCTGCATGGCCTCCCTGATCCTGCAAAGTCTGCGGAAGGATCCTCGTATTCTTCGGATCAAGGAGAGGGACCATTACTGGCTGGCCACTCTCCTTGATCCACGGTACAAGGGTAAGGTTGCGGACCTTATGTTACCGTCGCAGAGGGAGCAGAGGATGAGACAACTCCGGGAGGCCTTGCAGAAAGGTCTGTGCAACGCGTTCCCAGAGACTGGGAGGTTACAAACTCCTGGTCCTGGACAACGAGTTGCTGAGGCTTCGGCCAGTCAAAGAAGGAGCGGTGGGGAAGGTGGCCGTCTGACCGATGCGTTCAGACAATTCTTTAGTCCGCAGCCCCAAAGTATGATCGGTTCCAGCAACCATCGCCAGCGTCTGATAAACATGGTGCAGGAATATCTAGGGGCAAGGTCAGACTTGGACACCTTCCCCACCGAAAATCCTCTGGCTTACTGGGTCTTGAGGATGGATCACTGGCCAGAGCTTGCACAGTATGCAATTGAGCTACTGGCCTGTCCTGCATCCAGCGTTCTTTCGGAACGCACATTCAGTGCTGCTGGAGGATTTGTCACGGATCACAGGGTGCGCCTGTCCACCGACTCGGTTGATCGACTGACTTTCATCAAGATGAACCAGTCTTGGATCACCACCAGCTACCACACACCTGATGCTGATATAACAGACTAATTGATTTTAACATGTCACATCCCTTCAAGACTGATGCTGATGCTGAGTGCCTGTGCTGTTATGTTGACTGGCTATCCTCCTCCTCCGAGTCCTCAATGATACGATTGATGATGATAGCTTGGAAGATCATTTTTGTTTATGGGTGCCGCCACCAGTGGCTAAGGCCCAATTTTTCAGCCCCTGTTTTACAGGGGCGTGTAATTACAATTTTCTTAGCAATAATTTGCCATAGGGCTCATTGCTGTGCTCCAAGTACAGTATCTGTGAGGGGTTGGAGTGTTGTGGCACCAGTGCCTAAGGCCCAATTTTTCAGCCCCTGTTTAACAGGGGCGTGTCATTACAATTTTTGAAGCAATACTTTGCAACAGGGCTCATTGCTGTGCTCCAAGTACAGTATCTGTGAGGGGTTGTAGTGTTGTGCCACCAGTGCCTAAGGCCCAATTTTTCAGCCCCTGTTCAACAGGGGCATGCAATTACAATTCTTGATCTAATAATTCACAGCAGGGTCCATTGCTGCACCCACCAAGAGTAACTCTGAGGGCTTACAGTCTTGTGGCAACGCCACCACCACCACCACCACGAAAGGCCCAATTTTTCAGCCCCTGTTCAAAAGGGGCATGTAATTACAATTCTTGATCTAATAATTCACAGCAGGGCCCATTGCTGCACCCACCAAGAGTAACTGTCAGGGCTTACAGTGTTGTGGCACCAGCACCACCATCAAAGCCCCAATTTTTACTACCACTGTTCAACAATTATATGTAATTAAAATTCCTGATATAATAGTTGACAGCAGGGCGTTCCAGCACCAACCAAGAGTAACTGAGTGCTTACAGTGTTGTGCCAACACCAACAACTAAGGGGCCTATTTCTGCAGAGTATATACGGCAGGTCCCTACTTTCAAACATCCAACTTACAAACGACTCCTACTTGCAAACGAAAGAAGACAACAGGAAGTGAGAGGAAATCTACCCCTAGAAAGGAAAATTCTCTCCTGTAAGAATAAATATGGGAGAAAGGGGTCTCATCTGTACTGATGCTTTATCAGCAATCCTTGTTTCAAGAAAAACACCACATTTCAAAAACAGTTGTCATTGGGACGGAAAGTGAGGTGAAATGTTCTGAACAGGGGCACAGACAGCAAAACAAATGTTACAGGGGTGATAACCCTTACCTATGTTTCCCAAAAAGTTTAAAAATAGATTTTTGGGCTGGAGCTACACTTCAACAATGTACCTGTTCAAAATTACAAACAGATTCTACATAAGAACAAACCTACAGTCCCTGTCTTGTATGCACTGCCTGTATACGGCTGTTCAGAGTATATAGGGCCTTTTTTATTTTATGTGCGGGGTTCCCCTTAATATCCATACAAGACCCAAAGGGGCTGGTAATGGGCTGGGGTAGGGGGGGGGTCATGGGGTAGCTATGCCATTTTTCTTAAAGAATTTCATCCATATTACCGGGACCAGACATTACATTAAAGCCGCAAGCAGTTTTAAATGGCTTTTTTTTCCTTTAGAAGTGTCATTTTGTGCAGGGACAGTTCTAAACACGGGAAACACGTGGCACTTCACAGGCATACTTTAGACACCCCCCAGGTACGATATTTAAAGGAATATTTGACTTTTTTTTTTCACTTTATGCATCATTAAAATGACTGCTCCCGAAAAACGACCGTTTTTAAAACTTCTTTTTGCATTGATACATGTCCCCTGGTGCACAACCCGGGTTCCCAAACCCTATTTATGACAATAACATGCATAATAGTTGTTATAATTAGCACTTTAGAATTCGAACGTTCGCATCCATTGTATTTAATAGGGTTCTAATGTTCGTTCGAACTTTCGGTCCGTTCGCGGGTTCTGGTGCGAACCGAACCCGGGGGTGTTCGGCTCATCACTATTCAAATGTATAAATGATCCTTTTGTACAATTTTATTCATTACGTGTGTAGCACACAGACCCCCTTTTACCTGCCTTGTTCTTCGGCTCTTCGCAGGAAGAAGGGGCACACCATGCCACAAGCCTGTACCATCCTGTGTAAAGAGGTTGAGCGGTGTTGTTGGTGGGTCATTTCACAGTTGAGCCAGAGAATGATTTTTCTCACCTCTGTGGATAACAGATTTGAGTACTTGCTTCCCCCAGTGAATAGAATGTCCACACTTGCTAGAACTCCAACAGAGAGTTTATTTCTTCTTTCAGCAAATAACAATCTCTTGATAGAAACAAAGGTTGGAGCAAGAAAGGGATAACACAAGATGTGGGGAAAGGTCCAGGCACAATCTCAGTCCCTTCACTGTTCAGCTTCTCGAACAGACTCAGCCTCAAATGGATAGTCTACTTAGAACAAGACTAGCAGCCAAATTACACTCACGTTTTACTCAAAGTCTCTGCCACAGACCCAATGAAATTGGTCTCTGCCACAGACCCGATGAAATTGGTCTCTGCCACAGACCTGGTGAACTTGACTTTGGCCTAGGGAGAAAACATCCCTCCGGAGAGTTACCGGGACCCTTTCCTTCACTGTGACTACCGCATCAGTCCCTCGGAACGGTTCCTCACCCGGCTTCCTCTACTCAGATACGGGTCCCCTCGCAAGGCAGCACCCTGAGACTCCTCGATCCCCCGACAGGCCCCAGCCAAAGGTGCTGGGCCCAGGCCTTTGCTGAAACTTCCAAGTCCCCGCATCCAGGACGGACAGGAACAGCAGAGTAGTACCTCACCCTGGGACTAAAGGTGCCCAGGATGGAACCGGAACAGAAAACACCCGCCCCTGGGCCTTAGGGTGCCCAGGACGGACTGGAACCAGATCCAGGGGTAGGACCCCACCGACTAACCCCGAACAGGCAGCGTCTGCCCCTTTTATCTCCTCTCCCAGCACGCACAGCAGGTTAACCCCGCCCCACCGTACGTTTGCCGAGAGGGGACACAAAAAGCACAGCCCTGTACTGGTGGTTCAACCCCAGCCTACCATGGCAGCGCCATCTGTAGGCCTCAGGGAACTGCACACCAATACTCTCCCTGTGGATAAAATGGTTGTAAACCCTGACAAATCAAGGTGTTTGGGCATACTACCTCCCAATCACTCCCCTTAAATTGAGGACCCCGCTACACGTGTGTAGCGGGTATGTACTTTCCCGGGTGTAATTTTGAATTTGGCAAGGACATCGTGATGTGTAATTCCCTGCAGCCCAGTGGGTGGCGCTGTCGCCCTGGGCTGGGGTTGAATCATTGCTGTGCGCCGTCCTCCTTTTTGTCCTCCCTCGGCAGCGGTATGGTGGGGCGGGGAACCCGCCGTGCTTGCTGGGAGAGGGTATAAAGGGGGCCGGCCATCTTTGTCACGGGGTTGACCTCCCAGGCACCTTCAGCTTGCGGACGGTGGGTCGTGTCGCTCCTCTGGGTGGCTTAGGCCTAGAAGACCGCGGAGGTCGAGTTCCATCCCAGGCACCTTTAGCCTGGGGTGAGGTACTTGGATGGAGGTCCGGAGCTCAGTGCCCAACACTGAGTTCCGTGAGGGAAGGAAATCCTAGGGTGCCCAGGGATTGGGTACCCGAATCCGGAAGGCGACATGGACCGGGGGGAGCTCCTCATTTGAAGACCCGGTACAGCATATTGCCGGTGACAAGTGAGTCTCTTGTCGGAGACGGCCTGGAAATCTACCCTCGTGCGGAGACCAGGACACACTTCTAGGAAGGGAAGTGGCAGCTTACATTGTGTCTGGACCTGTTCGCATCCACACCTCCTTTTCTGTTCTGTTCTACCAAGGGAGTTCAACTGTTTGTGTTCAGACAAGAAGAATAAAGGAGTGTTGAACTTTAATGGTGTGGAGCTCATTTTCTGACAGACATGGTTCACGGTGACTCTTGGAGGGAGGATCCAGGTGCACAACACTGACCCGAAGGTAATACTGAACTGTTGCTTATACCGCACTAACATCTGTGGTGGAAGCCAGGCATAGTGTCCCCGCTCCCTCCCCTCTAAGATACCCCTAGACAAGAGAAAGACGAGACCAGGAGGGGAGTGTGAGGAGCCGGCCACTACACGTGGGGGCTCGGGTTCGGTATAGTGTTTGTGCACCACAGTATCGAACGTGTCTGTTGGAAGAGTTAAGCGAACAGGCAGGCCTTCATTGGCCGAAGTGCATCCCTGCTCGAAGTCGTGGACATGACCCAAAGAAGGGAAAGGCCCGCGCAGAAGAGTGGAAAGAGGGGGAAGTTCAGCCGCGTGAAGTACTACACGTGGGGGCTTTTATTGCACTGCGCCACCAGGCACACCCCCACCGCTTAGTCCGTGGGCGTGACTCAGAAACAGAAAAGAAGAAAAGCCCACAAACTGGAGCAAAGGGGAGGAGTCCAATACGTGTGAAGGACTACACGTGGGACGTTGGCGCAAAAACTTTGCAGTGTGCGATGGATCAGCAACAGGTCGCCATGTTTGGACACACCTCGTGGATTCCAGTTCATTCTTCCACCACGACTTTGACCGCTGCTGCTCCAGTAACGGATACAGGGATCCGACTAAAGCCAAGGGGTCGATTCGCCCTGTACTCGTGCATGGACGTTGAGGCCCTGGGTGTGATTTGTCCCGGGTGTTCGGGACTGGTGTGCCAGTTGAAGCCGTTCGGACGCTGTGAGGCCTGTGGGGAGTTCCTGTTCAAAGTGGATCCGGCGGTGGAGAGGCCGAGAACCATTTACCCCGGCCGGGCTTCTGGCAACACCACTCAAAGAGGAGGAATCACTGCTGTGAGAGTCACCCCTGCGCACACTGCAACGACCGCGGAGGAGGTCGTAAAACCCCAACGGGAGAAATCCGATGATGATGACTCGGTCACCACTGTCTCGCAGCGTCCGCCACCGAAGAGGAAGACCGGCATGGTAGCCCCGACCAGTGGTTGTGGTGGTCCATCTCGCCCACTTATGCTCGGCCCGGATGAATCCGTCGACCAGAGTTCCGGACGTCCCGCTTCAAGAAAAAGCAGAGGTAAGCCAGGCGGGGAGACTTGGTGTGTGGGCGGAGGTGTCGGGAAGTCATGGCCTAGCGAATCCGTGGGAGGTGGTGGCTCAGTTTCTACAACCGGCTACATACCCGCGGAGGAGTGTGACACCTCCGACCTGGAGTCGTTCTCGGACATGGGAGACGACGTGGCAATAGACAATTTGTTTGCTGAGAAGGGCTGGGACAAAGTACCGCTTGCTTCATCTCGGAGGATCAGAGATCCACCCATGTCTACAGGGGAAAGTACACCCCGGGTGGAGGCATCAGCGCATGAAGAGAGGTCCCGTCCCCAGTCTGCTACTACATCCCCGGTACCATCTGTACCGAAGGCCGGGGGAAAAGAGACTGTTGCTGCGGGCCCCTATGCCCCGATCAGATGTGATTAAGGTCCCTCGCCACCCGGACTCGATAGTGTTGCCTGGCGAAGGGGACAAAGCTACCATGCCTCCTCTGGCAAGATTACAATGCCTATTCGGGCAGAAGATTGCTGCGGAGTACGGATGGGAGTATCCATACTTATCGAAGGACTTACTCTACGAGGTGGAAGTGTGTCGGGAGCGCTGGTACAATGACTTTGTGTGGACCCACATTCAGGTTCCCCACGCCCGCAGGTACCTGGCATGCTCTCCGAAGGCCTACCAGCGATTCAAAGACTGCAAGGCAGAATGGATGTTAGGACGACACATCCATGCAGATAAAGTGTTGATCCGAAGAAAGGAAGGAGAAGATGTGGAGTATCATCTGGAGACAATGGATCAGCACTTGAAACCACTTGTTCTGCCGCATCCCCGTTTTTACCTGTAGGAGAAAAGAGACTCCGTTCTTATCATGCTGCTGAACTTTCTGGGGCCCGTTGCTTTGTACCCAGAGGAATGAAGAACTGTTCCTGTTTGTTCTTCACTTTTCCAGCAAAGAGAATACTGACTCTGGGGTAGATAGGGCCGAAAGAAAGGAGGAAAGTTCCACGGGTGCAGTTACCGCGATGCTGTCACCAGGTGGCAGTGTTGCGCAACGTTTAAACACTTGTCACACACTCACTTGGAGAAAAGGGATTTCTTCCCGGAGAAGTTTATTTTCCATTACACGAATACAGGTGTCAGGGTTATGTGTGTTAATCCTTTCTTTTTCCCTCTGCAGGAGAACATCCCATCAAGTTTACTGAGGATGGGGTGGGTCTTAGTCAGGATGGGTGGGAAAGTCAAATGTGAATATGTGATTCAAAGTTATGGATCAATACTGTTGTTTCTCTTCTGTCTTTATTCCCTTTCTTTACAGGGCTCAGACACAATGTTTTAACAGGATAGTTTACAAAGTTTTTATATATTTTTTTGTGTACCTCATGTCAGCTGTTTAGGGCATGGTTTACTCCAGACACTGGGGACCAGTGTCAAGGGACCGAGGGGAGAGTGTAGCGGGTATGTACTTTCCCGGGTGTAATTTTGAATTTGGCAAGGACATCGGTGATGTGTAATTCCCTGCAGCCCAGTGGGTGGCGCTGTCGTCCTGGGCTGGTGTAGAATCATTGCTGTGTGCCGTCCTCCTTTTTGTCCTCCCTCGGCAGCGGTATGGTGGGGCAGGGAACCCGCCGTGCTTGCTGGGAGAGGGTATAAAGGGGGCCGGCCATCTTTGTCACGGGGTGGACATCCCAGGCACCTTCAGCTTGCGGACGGTGGGTCGTGTCACTCCTCTGGGTGGCTTAGGCCTAGTCAAGTTCCATCCCAGGCACCTTTAGCCTGGGGTGAGGCACTTGGATGGAGGTCCGGAGCTCAGTGCCCAACACTGAGTTCCGCGAGGGAAGGAAATCCTAGGGTGCCCAGGGATTGGGTACCCGAATCCGGAAGGCGCCATTGACCGGGGGGAGCTCCTCATTTGAAGACCCGGTGCAGCATATTGCCGGTGACAAGTGAGTCTCTCGTCGGAGACGGCCTGGAAGGAAATCTACCCTCGCGCGGAGACCAGAATACACTTCTAGGAAGGGAAGTGGCAGCTTACATTGTGTCTGGGCCTGTTCGCATCCACACCTCCTTTTCTGTTCTGTTCTACCAAGGGAGTTCAACTGTTTGTGTTCAGACAAGAAGAATAAAGGAGTGTTGAACTTTAATGGTGTGGAGCTCATTTTCTGACAGACATGGTTCACGGTGACTCTTGGAGGGAGGATCCAGGTGCACAGCACTGACCCGAAGGTAATACTGAACTGTTGCTTATACCGCACTAACATCTGTGGTGGAAGCCAGGCGTAGTGTCCCCGCTCCCTCCCCTCTAAGATACCCCTAGACAAGAGAAAGACGAGACCAGGAGGGGAGTGTGAGGAGCCGGCCGCTACACGTGTATAAAATCTTTCTTTCATAAATAACATTTGTGGTTTTGGGGAGATTATACTCATGTAGTAGGTGCTTTTTCAATGAGTTGCACCAGATTAAACAACATTTCAGCATTTATGGCCTATACACTATACGAAAAATTGTTCAAACCCATTTCTCGAAAAACAAACATTCGGCCGTTAGAGCAAACGATAGTACCATCATGTAATGACCGATAAATCGTTCAATGGACATAAATGAATACATTTTTTGTTTGTTTTTTCACATATACCTAGTGCAAACAGTTTGGACTGGAAACACATTAACCTTTCAATTTATCATTCGTTCGGCAGAAAATTTCCAAACTTGTCGGGTCAAAAACGTCCCAACCGATTACCGATTTGTGCCCATTAACTGGCCAAAAAACGAACAAACTGTCTAAATGACCGGATTTCGGACGATTTTTCGTATAGTGTATGGCCAGCATTAGTAACACCTTCCCGCCCAGCCGTCATTCTGCTATAGACTTTACCGTTCTCAGTGGACGTCATCTGACGTCTACTCAGAAAGTGCCTGACTGTGGCGTGATATGTCACCTGTCAGCGGCGCGGCGTGATTTGTCACAGCTGATGATTGATCAGTGTACCGACTCACTGCCAGTACCATGTGATCGCTGTGACCAATCACAACAGGTCACATGACAGTTGTAAACAATGAATGGCTTCCTTTCATGCCATCCATTGTGTACAGTTGTATTGCTGGCTGTGATTGGTCAATGTGATCACATGGCACACAGTACGGACAGGGCCAATCACAGCCCATCTGCACCATGTGATTAGCTTTGACCAATCACAGCTAACCACAACAAAACAAACTGAATGAATCTGTTTCATTCAGTAACATGCTTGGTTGAATGTACGGTATGTAAAGCGCTGGGTAAGTTGTCAGTGCTATGTAAATACTTGTAATACATACGTATAGGTTCCCGGATGGGTATGGTTAGAGAGTTTAAATATTTTATTATTAAATGTATGTTTTATGAAAGCTTATCAAAGTAATGAACATCATGTTCAAATGTAAATAATGGCATTTCACTTTCCGGAATGCTAAACTTGTAATAAAGAACTGTAAAAGTCATTGTGCTATAGTATTAGCCAGGTGTAACTGCACTGATGAAATGTCACCTTAAACAGCTAGATGGCGCCACTGGACTTTTGTCTGTTAGTTTAATACCAACTTTAATTAATGCCAATAGCCAGAGCAAAATCTGTACACCAAATTTTAGCCATACTGTATAAGATATTCTTTGCGTGGAACACTGATTTGTTTATTCTTGGTAGTTATGGATTTAGTCTCTTGCTGAGCTATTTGATAAATAAAATATGTTGACTTAAAGTGAACGTGAAATAAAAAGTGAAGATTTGCTATGGTATAGGTAACAGTTAGGAATATTATTTATGCCTAAGCAGTAAACTAAAAAATGCGTATTTTGTCTGGAATTTCTCATGGAAAACTGCAGTGCACTTCCTGATATGGAGGGTGCCTAGGTCTCATAGTTGTATATCTGTAGTGTTGGGATCTAAGGCACTACTGCCTCTGACTTTCAGCCCAGGGAGATGAGGAGTGATTTGGGAATGTTAAAGTATATGTGAACGTTTACCGTATATACTCGAGTATAAGCCGAGTTTTTCAGCACATTTTTTTGTGCTGAAAATGCCCCCCTCGGCTTATACTCGAGACACCTTTTTGCGCCTGATCTCCCTGACTTTGGGGACCCGGTACTGGCCTGCCGTAGGTCCCCTGGACCCCAAACTTGTCACACATGTAGCCTCTTCCTCTACTAGTGTGCAAAGTTTATTGTCCGGGGGACCTACGGCCGGGGGGCACCGATTTTTCAAAGCCGGGCACCCCTTCCATAGACTCCCATGTTAAACGGTAATTTCTCTGGTGATTTTTGGGGACCCGGTACTGGCCGGCCGTAGGTCCCCTGAACCCGAAAATTGGCACACATGTAGCCCAATTTCTCCTCTATAAGTGTGCAAAGTGTTTTGTCTGGGGGACCTACGGCCGGTTAGAACTGTTTTTTTAAACCCGGGCACCCCTTCCATAGACTCCCATGTTAAACGTCAGTCTAGTCATGGACACAGTGAGGCATAGGCACAGGGAGGCATGGACACAGTGAGGCATGGGCACAGTGAGGCATGGACACAGTGAGGCATGGGCACAGTGAGGCATAGGCACAGTGAGGCATGGACACAGTGAGGCATGGGCACAGTGAGGCATGGACACAGTGAGGCATGGGCACAGTGAGGCATAGGCACAGTGAGGCATGGACACAGTGAGGCATGGGCACAGTGAGGCATGGACACAGTGAGGCATGGGCACAGTGAGGCATGGGCACAGTGAGGCATGGGCACAGTGAGGCATGGGCACAGTGAGGCATGCACATTGACACAGAGAGGCATGGCACAGTGAGGCATGGGCACAATGAGGCATGCACATGGACACAGTGAGGCAAAGTGAGGCACAGTGAGGCATGCAGATGGACACCCTAGGCTTATACTCGAGTCAATACGTTTTCCCAGTTTTTTGTGGTAAAATTAGGTGCCTCAGCTTATATTCGGGTCGGCTTATACTCGAGTATATACGGTACTTTGTAAAACAACCCATTCTGTTTAAAACAGAAATGAAAGGCAAAACATATATATATATATATATATATATATATATATATATATATATATATATACACAGTGCATCCAGCAAGTACTCACAGCGCTTCACTTTTTCTACATTTTATTATGTTACAGCCTTATTCCAAAATGGATTAAATTCATTATTTTCCTCAAAATTCTACAAACAATTCCCCATAATGACAACGTGAAAGGAATCTTTGCAAATGTATTAAAAATAAAAAAACGAAAAAATGTGCATCAGAATTTACAGCCTTTGCCATGACACTTAAAATCCAGATGCATCCTGTTTCACCTGATCATCCTTGAGATGTTTCTACAACTTGATTGGAGTCCACCTGTGGTAAATTCAGTTGATTGGACATGATTTGGAAAGGCACACACCTGTCTATATAAGGTCCCACAGTTAACAGTGTATGTCAGAGCACAAACCAAGCCATGAAGTCAGAGGAATTGTCTGTAGACCTCAGAGACAGGATTGTATCGAGGCACAGATCTGAGGAAGGGTGCAAATAAAATGTCTGCAGCATTGAAGGTCCCAATGAGCGCAATGGCCTCCATCATCTGTTAATGGAAGAAGTTTGGAACCACGAGGACTCTTCCTAGAGAGGGCCATCCGGCCAAACTGAGTGATGGGGGAGAGAGACCTTAGTTAGCGAGGTGAAAAGGGGCCCAATGGTCACTCTGACAGAGCTCCAGAGTTTCTCTGTGGAGAGAGGAGAACTTTCCAGAAGAACAACCATATCTGCAGCACTCCACCAATCCGGCCTGTATGGTAGAGTGGCCAGACAGAAGCTACTCCTCAGTAAAATGCACATGACAGCCTGCCTGGAGTTTGCCAAAAGGCACCTGAAGTAGTCTCAGACCATAAGAAACAAAATTCTCTGGTTTGATGAAACAAACATGGCCTGAATGGCAAATGTCATGTTTGGAGGAAACCAGGCACGGCTCATCATCTGGCCAATACCATCCCTACAGTGAAGCATGGTGGTGACAGCATCATGCTGTGGGGATGTTTTTTCAGCTTCAGGGACTGGGAGACTAGTCAGGATCGTGGGAAAGATGAATGCAGCAATGTACAGAGACATCCTTGATGAAAACCTAGTCCAAAGCGCTCTGGACCTCAGACTGTGGAGAAGGTTCCTCTTCCAACAGGACAAAGACCCAAAGCACACAGTCAAGATAACAAAGTAGTGGCTACGGGACAACTGAAAGAAAGAAAGCAACAAATTGGGACTTTGTGTGAGGTCATGACCAATGGGAGCCATGTACCTCCATCCCTAACTAGTAAAAAATATGGGGATTGAAGGGAGGGAAAAGGGGAGGGGGTAGGGGGTAAATTGGGACTTTATATGAAGCACACCGTCTCGGGAAAACACCTATCAATAAAAATATAAATATTTATTGGTACAAATAAACCATAATTACATAAAAAAGACAATGATTGATAGTGTTTTGTATATATCCCATAGAGTTATATATGTACACATGCATGTATAATGTAAACATATCACAGAAACAACTACAATGGTGGAAAAGCCTCCCAAATCCCTGATTTGCATAGGTATATCTGGAGAGAGACCCTCAGGTAATGGCATCTCAATCTTGGAGCCATGAGAACTGAATAGGACATAGAGTAAAAATCACGGACACATAGGTACAACCACGGCTTATAACTAGCTCAACGCGATTCGTGGTTTGGTATTACCACTCTTCAGGAGCAGGCACGTGATGCATGTCTAAAACAAAATACAAAAAAAATCATAAACAATTGACACGTGGCAGAGGAAAAAATGCACATATATACAGAGATGGAACCAATCCCATAGTAGTACTTACAGACAGGTATGCTGTGTAGAGAAATATATTATGGCTTGTTGAACCAAAAGGACTACCGGTAATGCTAGGCACGGGAACTGAGGGGGCGTGTGTCCAGACCGTAAACCACCAGGAAGCCACCCAATACCATGGACAACATCCATATTTGCTGGATCCCAGTAGGAATGGAGATGGGCGTGATATACAGATAGTAACGTCTAATGGAGGCTTCTGTTAAAAATAATAAAAGCTATAATGGCAAACTCCATAATACGCGGAGTATCGCATATTTACACTGGGGATATAGAAATTAAGATATATAATCGAATGTGACAGAGCTCCAGTAATTAGGATGTAAAAGCCCAGGTAGAGAAATTTTACCATGTAAACAGCGTGGATATACAATTTCATAGGGGTACCCTAAATATAAGGGACTGCGAGCAGAACATGGAGCTGGCAAGGGATAGGCTTATAAAGGCACGGTCCAGGCAGCACACCCCCAACGTCACGCAGCGTGCAAATGGGTAGGAAGGCATCACCACCTGAGCGTCAGCAGACATCGACGGTTGGCGCCAAATCCGACCTCTAGTGCTGCACGCAGATAGAAAAGAGCCACCCACACCGCGGCATCCCAAACAGGACGCAACACGTATGGAGAAAACGGCGTGATGTCGATGTGCAGCACAAGACACCCGCCCACCCCAACGTCATAGAGGAAGGGGGGTGACCAGCGGTGCACATCGCAGTTACGGGACAACCCTCTGAATGTCCTTGAGTGGCCCAGCCACAGCTCAGACTTGAACCTGATTGAAAATCTCTGGAGAGATCTGAAAATGGCTGTGCACTGACCCTCCCCATCCAACCTGATGGAGCTTGGGAGGTCCTGCAAAGAAGGGTGTGAGAAACTGTCCAAAAATAGGTGTGCCAAGCTTGCAGCATCATACTCAAAAAGACTTGAGGCTGTAATTGGTGCTTCAACAACATTTAAAACAAACTTATTTAACATGGTCATTATGGGGTATTGTTTGTAGAATTTTGAGGAAAATAATGAATTGAATCCATTTTGGAATAAGGCTGTAACATAACAAAAACCTTTCTTTTCTTTTTATGGATGAGTGAGTTTGGGGTGGAGGAACTTGACTGGCCTGTACAGAGTCCTGACTTCAACCTGATAGAACACCTTTGGGATGAATTAGAGTGGAGACTCCAAGCCAGGCCTTCTCGTCCAACATCAGTGCCTGACCTCACAAATGTGCTTATGGAAGAATGGTCAAACATTCCCATAGACTCACTCCTAAACCTTGTGGACAGCCCTGCCAGAAGAGTTGAAGCTGTTATAGCTGCAAAGGGTGGGCCAACTAAATATTGAACCCTGCGGACTATAACTAGGATGCCAATAAAGTTCATGTGCATGAAAAGACAGGCGTCCCAATACTTTTGGTAATATAGTGTACCTCTGTATATTGTATGTAGTTAGCAAGTGTGTCAGATCCTGTCATACAGAATGTAGAGTGGTACCTTATGTCAGAAATATGCTGGGTGGAGTGCTCTACTGCTCTCCTGCCTGATGATGATTCTAAAATTCCATCACAGATCTCATCTGGGCAGTCAGAGATAACAGCCAGGTTAAGAAGTG
This sequence comes from Rana muscosa, assembly GCA_029206835.1. NCBI lineage: Eukaryota > Metazoa > Chordata > Amphibia > Anura > Ranidae > Rana > Rana muscosa. The sequence continues at coordinate 1,198,474,644 of CM055116.1, read as the reverse complement.
TCCGGGGAGTAACCCCTGAGCAACCAATGTGGAAGAATTTTTCAGATCAACATTCAGATCAACGGTCTGTCCCTGTCTCTCATTTGTGCTCCTGCATTATCAAGCCTGTCACACAGGTAACAGATGGGGACTACCAAGTGCCTGTTTCAACAACCTTTACACAGGCATGTTCATTGTTGCCACCATCAGGAAACCCAACCGTGAGAAATGCCATTCAACCATCACAGAATGCATGCAGACAGGAAGAGCCTGAAAACGGGTCCAGGAGATTTACATCTACTTAACAGGAGTCTACAGAATCTAAAAGGTCATAAGCACATACTGAATTACAGAAGACTCAGTTTTTACAAGGGAATCACCATGAGTTGTATACTGTATCCACTCCCTTAGGACATCTGTAGCGCCCTCTAGTAGTACTAGAAGAATAATACATGTTTTTTTTTAGTTTGAGGGCAGGTAAAGTTTCCAGGCTTGGCTGTGTTTTGATCTGGGCTGGGAGTGGATCAGGGTAGTGCTGGGTGACTCACAGGCAGTATCACCAAGACCTCCCACTTCTTTCCACAATGTCATGCTGTTTTCTGAAAAGAGTGGTGGGAAGGGGAGGTGGAGTTGCCTTGGGGTGTTCTGAAGAGCCCTGACCTATCCCCAATCTGGATTGGCAGGGGGCAGGCCTCCCTAATCACCCAGGGTCAGCCCAGCTGGGGAGGAGTTGATCGGGTTAAAGATGGAGATGGAGTGTTAGGCTGTCGGGGCCTTTGAGGGAGCTCCCCATCCGGGGGGGTGACCTTGGGCCTGGGTTTGGGTGTGGACGGGACCATCTTACAACCTACAGAGGTGTCCTGACGAAGAGGCACAGGAAGAGCAAGAGAGGACAGCGGGAGAACACTGCCAGGCAAGTCTCCAGGAGTTCCACAGAGGCAGCCAAGAGGGCTGATGAGTGTTCACACAGTCAGGAGGACTGGGAGGCACGCCTGAAAGAACTTGGATGCGTGCAGAGTCAGTCTGGAGGATTGATGTGGCATGGGCAGTGGAAAGGGGCAGCTGCAGCCAGGAGGGCTGGCAGTTTCTGAAGAGGTGGTACTGGGAGCAGTAGCCACATGGACAGCTATCACTGGGGCTTTCTATATATGCTACACCGTAGGGCCCTGCGATCCCTGCCTGTAAAGGACATCTGCTTTAGGCCTAGCTGAGCCAGTGTCAGGCCTACCAAATCAGTGCTAGCTGTTCCAGGGAATGCAAGCAAGTGATGTTCTGGAGGAGTGAGGAGTAATAGTCTGCAAGCAAGAAAGTGCAGGAGGAGAAGAGGAGATTGTATATACCATGGTGTATATAGTTTGGTCCCAATTTTGACTGTCAATTATCTGGGCGTCTCATTATTGTCCCTATCCCTATCCAAGTTAAAATCCCCTCAATAAAATACAAAAAAACAAGTGCAAGGACTGCTTTAATGTCTCTGGATGCTTAAAAAGTGTGTGCCTGGCTGGGCAGAGTGACAGAGAGACTACTACACCCAGCAGCCCCTACAGGGGTAGCGCTACACATCAATGGTAAACAAGATGAAAAGGCTTCAATTGTGTTGTATCATTCACTAAGAGAACCACAATTCATGTAAAGCCACGATAGCACCAATTCAATAAATAAAATGATTTAACAGACCACCAATAACAGTTTTTTCACCTACTCCATTTGACACTTTTCATCGTCTATAAATGTTTTATGTGTTTTTTAGATTATATAATACATTATATAACATAACTGGAACTTCCCCCCAATCTTATCTACCACTGGGAGTGCCCATTATGTAAATTTGAAGAGTAAAAACAACCTCTTGCACTCAAATGTGGGGCTTAGAGTATAGTAGGTTTTCCACTTTTCCGACCTGTGGTCTAGCGCTGTGATGCCTTGCCACTCTCTTAGAACTGTGGGTGACCCTTCACATACATCACTATTAAACAACAGACAGAGGGCGCACCAGCCTAGCACATTACCTTCATAGGCAAGTAATATACTCACAAATGCAAAGGGCTTGATTTACTAAAACTGGAGAGTAAAAAATCTGGTGCATCTCTGCATAGAAACTGCTCAGCTTCCAAGTTTTATTGTCAAGGCTTAATTGTATAAGCTGAAGTTGGAAGCTGATTGGCTACCATGCACAACTGCACCAGATTTTGCACTCTCCAGCTTTAGTAAATTAACCCCATAGTGTCAACAGGCATATCAATTATTCAAGATGTGACTGTCACCAGATCCGCAACACTTGGCTTATAAAATGATAAGACCCTTCAGCGTCCAATATGGCTAACAAGTTTCGAGGGGCAGCCCTTTTTCCTCAGAACCCTGAGGAAGAGGAGCTGTCGATCGAAATGTGTTAGCTATATTGGACGCTGAAGGGTCTTCCTGTGTTTACAAGCATAGTTCTGAGGATCTGCTGACAGTCACATCTCGACTATTTGACATGCCTGTTGATAGTATGCGTTTGTGAGTATATTTTTACTTGCTTTTATTTATTAATAATGTATATACAAAAGTAATGTGCTAGGCTGGTGCGCCCTTTGCCTGTTGTTTTATAGTGATGTAAATTTGAAGGCATGAGTGGTGTAATTGTGGTAGTAGGCACTTATGACCATTTATAATCTGATAGGTCACTTTATCTGGTGGGTCTATTTCCTACCATCAGTGATAGGTTCATTTAATATGAATCTTGGAAAAAGTTCTACCATGGAACACAACTTCTGGAATTGCTTTATCGGTAGTGTAATTTTCATGCAAAATGTATACATCTGCTAATAGTTTTGTACCATGTATTATCCTCTCTAGCTAGCTTTAAGTTTCTGACTGTATATGTACTATAATGTTGTAAATAATCATACAATATTTTTCTTTGTATAACTGTCTAATTTATTTTCTTTATTGAAAGGTATACTGCAGTAAATACAATTTTGCATCACAATTTTGGGCACAAGCATGAATTTTGTTCTTGTGGGATAGCACCAGCAAGGGAGCCATTTTTGTTTTGTTGGTTGTTGAACATACAATACTGTATATATAAAAAACAATCTGAAGTTACAAATACCATAACATAAAAGATGTAAGTAAAAAAAAAAAAAAGTGCATCATAAGTCAAGTTCAAGTAAAATATGCTTCCCAGAAGGAGAGTCCCCTCCCAGGAACATTCTTATAAGTAGAGGGGAAAAAGGCGCATTCTGGGAAATGAATTCCTGAACCATATGCATGGCTCACTTAGGGTGATTACTGCATGGGCACCAATATCAAACAAAACTGGCACCCTTTTGTTTTAAATAAGAGAAGGCTGAACTGAGGAATGTAAATTTCTCAACAGAAAGTAGAAAACTCCTTCAATAGTCCCTTAATATAAGCCAAACTGTAATGGAAGTTTACTGGCCTTATGATAAAAAGACATTCCTCTCATGTAAAAATAAGGAGATTCCCTTTATCCTTTTTACAGTAAACTGGAGACAAAGTAGCTTTGGACTCAGGGACTTACAAAGAGATGTTGGCGGTGACATCTATTGAGGTTCAGTTGTGTTACACATTGATGTTGTTGGAGTCAATGATGTGCTGACAGCTTTGTGCTCTGTTGAAAATGAACAAATGCCCCTTGGCTTCATTCACACATTTTGGTTTTTCACTGGAGGCCAGAAATAGGTTTTTAATAGCTGATTTTTAATCTTGTTCTGTGCACCACTTTTAATGGAAAACTACTGTGCATTGCCTTGTGAACGTGTTTTTCATCTTCTGCTTTCTCTATGAGTAAGAAAAAGGCCTACCACATAGAAAATTCAGACCCACCGCAGTTCAGGAGAGCCAAAGTGTTGGCAACATAAACAACCACTTGATGAACCAAAGCCTTGCTAGTTGGTTGCATGTGTAGCACCCTGGTCCTAAACAGGGCAGCTAATAAATCTAGTTGTGCTAGGTGGTAACTAGCCTGGCTAATTGGTAGGTTCATCCACTGATTCCTGTCCTAAGTCTGAGTTTGGGGTAGTCTCTCTCTCTTCTGCCAATAGGTGGCACTGTTGCTTTTGGCATTAGAATGATGGATTATCATAAATTCAGGTAATGGGTAACTAGGTTGTCTCAGCCAATGAGCAGGAGTTTCTTTGACCACTGTGTATGCTGGGATAGGCTATTTATTTGGGAGGAGTCAGGTGATTGGGGTTTTTCTGCTGGCTGCTAGGTCCACTTAAGGCCTATCCAGCAGTTTAGGGTTCCGCAAAGGAGGAGCAGCCAAGGTTAAGCCTGAAGCCTGGGGCGGAACCACATGTGTTAGAGGCTCGGCCTGAGGGGAGCCTGATCATGTTGGAGGTAAAGGAGAAGCAGTTGCCACAAAGGGACAACCACTCCTATTACCGGAGGCAAGTTTAGAAGGCATGAAGTTCTGAAGGAGTACCAGAGCAGACGCTTTACTAGCCAGGGACAGTGAAGTAGTGGGAAAACGCCAGTAGAGACTCATCTAGGAAGGCAGCGGGTAGCTGTGAGTAAAGCTTGAAGAAGTACGGTGGGGAGCTGTAAGTAAAGCTTGACGATAATGTACAACGGTTAGCTGTGGGTGAAGCTCGGGAATCCAGCAGGTAGCTGAGAGTCCAAGAAGTCTAACGAAAGACGGCGAGCTGAGCTTAAGGATCTACAGTGGGTTACTGTGAGTTAAGCTGGAAGATCTACAGTGGGTTACTGTGAGAATTAAACTGGAAGATCTACAGTAGGAAACTGTGAGAGAAGTTGTTGCCATAGGAGACAGCGGTTGCTACAAGATACAGATTGCTGCATTCAGCTTAAAGGCCCTTTATCTGTATTACACAAAATCTATAGGTACTAAAGAAAAAACCACCCACATTTTAAACACCACCACTGTGCCCAGGAAAAAAGATCCTAACATAGAAATGAGCTGCCACTTAAAGAAATGTGTATGTAAACAGTATCTTGACCCTTATCAGTAAACCAGTGATAAATAGACAAAATAGTGGCGCTGTGTACTTAATAAGTGTGTATGCTTATCAAGTAGAAAATAAAAATAACAATAAAATAAAATAGAAAAAACTTTCTTCTGTGTATGGTCTTCCTAAATCTTCCACCACACCAATGTGCTAGTGATTCCACTCCCTTCAGGAAACGCACTCACCAGATTCCAATGCCTAAACACTCTCGTGTCAGACTAAGACGCTTTTAAACCAAACCAAGGGTTAAACGACTCTCCAATATCCAACCGTGTATGTGAGGGATCTCTCCACATGTAAATAATAAAGGTGCTCCAATAGTGTGATATAGTATAAACCAGTTTATTAAAACACTCTAAGAAAAACCTTCAACCTTTACACTCACATTTCAAAAAATTCAAAGCCAGCAAAACTTTAAACTCACAGCAAGTCTTCAAATCTGTCACACATCTGTGAACTGCGGTCACGGCGGACCCGAGGTATGCAGGCATATAGATATTCAGATACTCTCACCCACTCCTCGGTCTCGAAACTCAGTGTCGAGTCTCCACTTCTTGGTTTGACGTCACACGTCAATGATGATGGGGGGCGTGGCTGTACGGCAATCATCATCATTGACGTGTGACGTCAAACCAGGAAGTGGAGACTCGACACTGTGTTCCGAGACCGAGGAGTGGGTGAGAGTGTCTGAATATCTATACGCCTGCATACCTCGGGTCCGCCGTGACCGCAGTTCACCGATGTGTGACAGATTTGAATTTTTTGAAATATGAGTGTAAAGGTTGAAGGTTTTTCTTAGAGTGTTTTAATAAACTGGTTTATACTTTATCACACTATTGGAGTACCTTTATTATTTACATGTGGAGAGATCCCTCACATACACGGTTGGATATTGGAGAGTCGTTTAACCCTTGGTGTGGTTTAAAAGCATCTTAGCCTGACACAAGAGTGTTTAGGCATTGGAATCTAGTGAGTGCATTTCCTGAAGGGAGTGGAATCACTAGCACATGGGTGTGGTAGAAGATTTAGGAAGACCATACACAGAAGAAAGTAACTGGATTTTTTTGGACTTTATCATTATATTCACAATATTTTGATTTGGTTTCACTTGTCACAGGGTGATATATACATACCTTTATCTGTATTGCTGTCTGCCTAGTTCAATTTTTGTCTGTGGAGTTTGCCTTAATTGCTATTGCATTTGCCTAAGGGTGTCCTGTGCCCTAAACCCTCTCTCCCCACCGTTCCTGTTAGGAGAGATAAAACTCTCTTTGTTAATTTTTACAAAAAGTCACTGGCGCCCAATCTTTCCACCTTGCACTACACCCACTATGCCTAGTAACCTGAACCCTGAGGAGGAATGTCAGTTCTCCCTGGCTCTGGGGGTCAACATTAGGCCCTTGGAAGTCACTACACATAAAATTTTCACATTTAAAATATTATTTTCATATTTTAATTAACAATACATTGCAACAACGTGGTAGGTAAGGAGACATCTGCCCATTCTTGTCTCAAGAACACCAGGACCCACCAACGGTAATACTCTTCTTCTTCTATACGATTTAGGAGGGAAGGCTTGTGCACCCAGTCACATAGATTTTTTCCAAGTAAAACATGATTGTAGTAGAAAGTAAATAAAACATGATTGGAAGTAGAAGTAAAAGTAGACATATCTTTATGTATTACAAAGATCCATCCATCTGTTAGTGGGAAGATACTAGGTAACTAATTGACACACCAATATATTTACTGGACAAGTGAGAAATAACTAAATAATAACTCAATATAGCGAACGCTCAACTCCACTTTGGAGGGGAAAATCTTAATGACTAAAGGCAAGCTGATCAATCTTGATTATGAATGTGTTTGCAGGCATACCCCACTTTTAAGTACACAATGGGTTTTATTTACTAAAGCTGGAAAGCACAAAATCTGTCTCACTTCTGCATAAAAACCAATGAGCTTCCAGGTTTTATTACTAGGCTTAATTGAACAAGGGGTTAGAAGCTCATTGGTTTCTATGCAGAAATGAGCCTGAATTTGGGCTTTCCAGCTTTAGTAAATAAAACCCATTGTGTACTTAAAAGTGGGGTATGCCTGTATTTGTCTATATGAAGACCTTTTTTATCCTGATGAATGGGTGTTTTCTAACTGCCCAATGGAGGCTATACACCTCTATGAACATTAAAGGAGAAGTATGGGTTTGTTTGTTTTTCCCCCCATTATACTTACCTAGGTGGATGCAGCATCGGTCCGATGCTGCATCTGTCCCCACGGCGTCTGTGCACTGAGAACCGAGCCATCGAACATCGCCGATGGCTCGGTTCTCTCGGCTGCCCGAGCAGAGAGCTGCTGACTGTCAATCAGCAGCTCTCCTGCTCTGCTCCACCACACTCACTGGAGCACTGAGCTGTGGAGGGGCGCAGAGCGGTCATCTCAGCGTCTCCCTGAGAGGCTGAGACAGCCATCAGTCCAAACACCTGGTGGATCCAGACTTCCAGAGTCGGGATGGTGCGATGCCTGGACTGATCTGTGTGTCGTCAGCAGAGAGCGGACTTCAGACTGCTCTCTGCTCAAAACGGGTCACAGGAGTGCAAAACTAATTGCACTCTTGTGATCCATAGGAGAAGCCCAGCCAAACAAGCTCAGGCTGGACTTCTCCTTTAAACACATCCATGATCAAGGTTGATCTGTCTGCCTTCTGTCATTGAGGTTTGCTTCTCTGATGTGAGTGTTAACTATATTAACTTATTTAGTTCCTCATCAATGAAGGGTGTTATCACCCTCCAAGAAAGTCATAAAGGGCCCGAGGAATGCAAGTGATTCTTAAAGTAGTGTTATTTGGAAGTGTGTCCTTGTTTACAAGGATGAGTTTTCAGAAGAAGTAATAATATATAGCACTTACAGTATTTCCAGATCAAAAAACATCAGTAAATGTTAAACATACTTATCATTTATATTGTAGTAGATTTAATTTTCATAATACTTGTGGTGGAATAGAAGGTTTTAATCAGCTTTCTTGAGTTTCGGGCAAACTCATCCCTGGAGCTGATGTGAGGCAAAGAAGAAGACCTTTTTTCCTTTTCATGGCCACTTTCTTTGAAGGTGGTATATAAGAGATAGCTGGTGTTCTGCTAGAGAATCCCTCATGGATATTTGTACTTGGCTGCAAGCTCGGTGACCGAATGGGTACTCACAGATGCAAAGGTAGACTGTTGTCTGAAGAGCTGAATAATAGGCCGCATGAAGCAGGATCTGATAGCAATGAGACAACCAGTGACACTGCACTGGAAGCTGGACTGAAGTCTAGCTGACTGGACAGTAACAAGTTGGACAGTAGCAGACCGGACTTTGAAGACTGGAATGTGGCAGACTGGACAATAATAACTATAGCAGACATAACCAGATATAGTAGACTGGACTGTATCAGGATGGATCATAGTAGACTGGACTGTGGCAGACCAGACTGTAGTAGACCGGACTGTGGCAGGTTGGACCATCGTAGACTGGACTGTGGCAGGTTGGACCATAGTAGACTCTCACAGCATGCACAGATCTATGATCTCGAGTTTGGATCCCTCCCCACAGACACAGATTTCCTGTAAGATGCTGGCAGTGCTGCGAATGTGCTGCCACCACAAGAAGCAACCCCACTCCGAGATGCTGATCTTTTGGACAGATTCAAGACAGTGCTCCAGAAGAAACTGATTGCAACCACGAACAAGCTTACTGCCCACCTGATAAGGAGATCAGAGATGTAGGAAACTGCATTATTGCCTTTGAAGACGAGATGGATGCTGCAGCCACAGTCCTGGAGAGCCATGAACAAGACCTGTCTGATCCTAAAGGGGAATTGACATGGGCACTACTGAGCCTGACTGAAAGAGGTAATCTACGTCTTATGTGCCTCCTTGAATCTATGGTGGACTGCACCTGAATTGGCACCCACCATCCCTATTTACCGATTGGAATTCTTTCAGAGTCACAGAGCTCTTGCTCCTAGAAAACCAGAACACCTGCCGAGGTACATCATTAAAAAGTTCCCATTTTACTGCATGAAGGAAACTCTCTTGGAACTGACAAACAGGTGGGGGGCGTTCTGACTGCTTTTCGTAGTAACATTCCATTCTCCTGTAGTCTGGAAATAGCCAACCCCACTGGAGGATATTTGCCTCTTTTAGGGCAAACTCTTTGATCAGGAGGTAACAATTGTCACCTACTATGCACCTCATAGATTTCAGACTAGGTTCTTTTATCACCTCTTCAACATCGTCACCCATCATTGTAAGGTCAGTCATGGGAGACTCCAATCTTATTTTAAATTCCACCCTGAACTGCCAGGGCCCTCCAGGATCCACTCCTTCATTCAATATATTTCCGGTGTGTTCACTACTTCACACGTATGGTTTAGTGAATGTTTGATTCAAATTGACCTCCAAAATCTAGAGACTCCACTTTTTACTTGAAGCCTCATCATAGTTTTGGGAAAATTTACCGTATCTTTATGTCTCTCCACCACTTGCCCTTAGTCACTACAGTTTCTATTGTTGCTATGCATGGCCCTCTTTTACGTGTTTAAAAACTAGCCCACCCAGCTTGTTCCACTTTCTCTTTTCAGTCCTTACTTCCCAGGAGTTTTTTCTTCAACTACAAACTCATATTCAAAATGTCTTTGCTGACAGCTCTGACTCTCTCCGGTCACCTTATAGGAAGCCCACAAGGCGACCATTCCCCATGACCAAAGCCAAGTGAGATGTTCTGGCCACCGAATACTACTGACAGAGCTGAGAAATCGATACGCCGGTCTTAGGACAAATACTACACTTGTGCCAACAAACTAGGCCTCATGCTTGCCAGGAAACTCAACTCGGTAAAGAGGGCATTCAAACCAACCCAACTCCGTCCCCGCACAGGAGAACTTACCTTGGATCCTCCTAAAATAGTTTTGCTGTTCGCAAATTTCTTGGAAACTTTATACGACAAGCCAGCTGGCTTCCCCACCAATAAAGCATATCAATTTTATTTCACTCCTTATGTCTACCCTTATTTCAGCAGCATCCCATCAAGCCCTTAATGAGGACATCACTGACTTGGAGATCTTCCAAGCTATGAAATCCTTAAAAACCATCTAAGATGACTGGTCTGGACAGCTTCTCGGGTATTTACTAAGAATTGCTCCTCCATGCTTGTCCCTTACCTTGACTGCTTTCAAAAACAGAGCTCTCCCTTCCCTGGCATTGTTACAGGCACATATAACCATGATCTTTAAGGACTCTTCTGGGTCCTTTGAACCCCGCCAATTGAGACCCATTTCTCTTTTTTAATGCCTTCTTTATTTTTCAAAGAAATCAGGTAGTACACAGCATAAATTATACTAAATATATAAATAGAGTATATAAAAGCTAAAAGCAAGACTGCGGTGGAGTCTAAGGCCTCATGCCCACGGACGTTTTTACAGCCGCGTTTTTGAGCGTTTTTTACAGCTTAAAAACGCCTGTCCATGTTAGCCTATAGCTTCATGCCCACCTAGACGTTTTTGAGCTGCAAATAGCATAGACGTTTTTAAGCTGTAAAAAAAAAACCAGGACCAGTGTGTTCCTCAGCGTCGGAGTTAGGCAGAAAAAAACGCGAGCGTCAAAAAACGCACTAACGCGTACTAACGCTCGGCCACGTTTTTTAGCTCCGACGTTTTAAAAAAAAAATGTACAATAACATGGACAGGCGTTTTTAAGCTGTAAAAAACGCAGCTGTAAAAACGTCCGTGGGCATGAAGCCTTAACATTTACAATAAAATGTGTTACACAAGTAGAAAAAGGCAAACCATGTATGTCATGCATGCAGGTTGCAGTAGGCCTCCAGATGTACATGTTAGTGATAACCTTGGAATTAGGCTTTGAAGCAAATTGGCATTATAGAAGGTGAATACTGGTGGAACCACTCACTGACCAGAAAAAACTGAAGGGTTTAGAGGAGGTTGGTAGTCCAAAAGCCTCAAAAATATTTTTCCTCTGTGAAGTGTCTCTTATATAAACATCTGTTTCCAAAATGGGATTTTTGGTCCTTCCTTTGTATTTTAATTGTGGTTTATATTTAAACAATGTTTCTTTTTCTTGGTGTCATGTAGATCACGTTATACTGAGTCAGCATTGTCCAGGACTTGAGATAAGTGAACAGAAGAGTGTCCCCTTTAACTCTATTGTGGTGCATGAGTAGAGAATGGTGCGAACATTCTTTTTTGCGAATTCTTTATTTATATGAAAGAATAAAGTATCCAACAGAGCACAATACAACATAAGGTTACGTACGAAATAAAAAAAAACTATCGAAGTTGACAGGGCAATACAGTATAATACAAGAATGCTGGTATGCAAAGTAGTGTAACATCTCTAGTACACATACGAGTTCTGTTGCAAAGAATATGGTGGTACCCGTATATATTATGCTCTTGTTTACACAGGCTTTACATCTTTAGAAAGAAGGAAATTAAGGAACATAGACAAGGTGTCACCCTGGGGGGGGGGGGTACCGAAACAAGAAGATAAAGAAAGGGGGGAGGGGAGGAAAAGAGGGGGGAGAGAAGAGGGGCAAGGGGGAATCAGAGTAAGGAGTTGCGTGGGTGGAACAGTGCGAAGGACAGGAGGACCTCAATCCTCAGAGCAGCTCTCCAGGAGGGACTTCCCTTCGTCCGAATACACAAACATATTCCAGTAAGCCCATGTTTTTGTATATACTTCCCTCTTATTATGGGAACATTCATCTACCAAGATCCCATCACCAAATATTCTAAATAGTAAGGTTTGCAAAACATCAGATTATGGAAATGCATCAAACCTGGGAACATTAAACCAATGGACACAAAACGCGTTGCCATGGCAAAAGACAACATTTTAGATTGTTCACCACGGAAAAGAACAAAGCTAATTGTTAGGGGCTAATGTATCAGCTTAAACATAATTTTGTGTGAATAGTTTAATATCCTGAGGGCTTATTATTCTTCTGGGGCCTGTTTATATTTTGCTGTTCCTGCTTAGTCCCCCTCTATGAATGAGGCTAACACGTATTAAAACAAGCACAATTAAATCAGTTTATGCCAGCAATAATATGATAACCATCTCTCCGAGGGACTTTTCTTTTCTTTTCCATTTCCACTAATATTGTACATTAGTAAAACATAAAAGTCATGGCATTTCAGGGAACATTTTGTTTTTCAGGCCAGTAATGAATACGATATGATTAATTAAATTTGTGAAAATTGCTAGTTGGTGCTGTCATTTAGATGGAATGCTGCAGAAATATGTCATAATCATAATACTAAAATGTAGAATATGTAAGGATTGTACGCCAACTCAGACATTATGACCACAGCTGCAGTGCACTTCACCTATAGCAGTTATCTTTTAGGTACACTTTATGCTTGGGGCTCAACGGCTTCCACAGACCAAAGTGTGTAGGTAAGAAGGCTGTCTTCATTTATTGTGACTCCAATTGTTGAAATAGTGACTTAGCCTTTCTGAGACCTCTATGCCTGGTCTGAATCTAGCAGAAAGAACCACTACAGAAAATCTTCATCCGATAGCTAAACTCACCTAACATTGGCATCCATGAATTTTTCTATTGTATGCAGGAGAATTGAAACAAACAATGTGATGCACTAGATCAGGGGTGTCCAACCTGCGACCCAAGATGGCTATGAATGTGGCCATTTATTGCTCTCGCTCTCGATCACGGCGATACCTCACATGCAGTGGCAGGCCGTCCATAGGGGGCGCATGGGCGCCGCCCCCCCCCCCCCAAAGCCAGTCACATAAAAAATAAAAAATTGTCCCTTTAAGGAAAAAAAAAGTTCCTTTTAAGTGCACTGTGTTCGGGGTGGGGGGCGCCGGGCACAGTGCGCTATGAAAGCGTCATGCCAATGCAATCCCGTGATTGCAGGCAAGATGCTTCATTTGAGGTGCTTTTTGATGACCTGTGGCATTCTCGACTGCGCCTCTAAGCGCTCATTGGGTCATTGACTCATTCTCCTTCATGTCTGGGCGGTGCTGTCCCCGGCGGCGTGTCACTTCCAGTTTTGGCTCTGTGTGAATGGAGGAGTAAGGTACTGTAATGTATTGCCAACACTAACAGCCTGTAATTGTCTTTTCTGAGCCTTGCTTCACCTCTGCTCTGCCTGGCTAGAATCAACCTCCGCTCCAGCCCTTCATAGTGAAGGGCTGGAGCGGAGGTTGATTCCAGCCAGGCAGAGCAGATACAGGAGATGTGTAATGAAGGCAGATTGTCGGGTGAAGGCATGAGGGCTCCCAGCACTGCAACCTAGAGTCATGCTGTACAGGTCTGTATTATCTCTCTCTCTCTCTCTTCTATATCTATCTGCAGTTTTCTCTATCTGTCTATCTATCTATCTATTCTATATCTATCTATCTATCTATTTATCTATTATCTATCTATCTATCTATCTATCTATCTATCTATCTATTCTATATCTATCTATTCTATATCTATCTATTCTATCTATTTATCTATTCTTTAGCTATCTATCTATCTATCTATCTATCTATCTATCTATCTATCTATCTATCTATCTATCTATAAAACTATATCTATCTGTATATCTATTTATCTATCTGTCTAACTGCATATCTATCTATCTGTCTATCTGTATATCTGTCTATTTTTCTATCTGTTTGTCCTATCCAATCTATCCCTCTGTCTGTCTGTAGGCCCCATCACGGGCAAGTGACGGGGGGAATTTTTGTTTGGGGTTTTTTTTTGCGCCCCCCTAAAAAAATGGAGCACCAGCCTCCACTTCTCACATGTGTGGTTTGAACACCGTTTAGAGGACACAGGGCCACACAATTAGACTGGAGGAGAAGCAGTTTAAAGTGGAGTTCCACCCTCTTTTACAACTTCTCTGCATCCTCTGCAGCTCTGTTTTGGCATATAAAAAAAATGTATTTAAAAAACTCACTGTTATAATGGAATGTCTTTCTTTTTGCGGCCTCGGCGGGATCAGCTTCAGCGCGTCATCCACGAACCGCTATGCCTCCTGGGAGATGTTTGTCATCAATTCCAGAAGGCATAGCCGTCCCTGAGCCAAAGCATTGCGTTATTTCGAAACCGGAAATAATGTGATGCAAGGCGATGCCTGGCGCCATTTTAAGTGAGGGAAACCAGGCATGTGTTGCCATTGTCACTCCTCACCACTGGCGTAGCGTGGGATTGGATCGCTGGTGAGTGGGACCGGCCTCCACTTGGCTGTGAGCCGCCGCCCCTGAGTCCCCTCCTCCTCCTCCTCTCCTCCGGATCATTTCCTGTTTGACAGGCAGTCTGGCAGTGTGACAGACCGCAGAGCAGACCATGGAAAAAAAGCAGGTGAGTGAAAGACTCCCTCATGAGTCACATTGCTGGCCTGCTGGGGGGAGTGGACATGGTCTGGGGAGACTGAGCAGCCAGTAAGTCAGTTTAGTGTTCAGTGTAGTGTGTAGTGTTTCATTTGTAGCGTAGTTTAGTGTGTAGTGTGCAGTGTTTAGTGTGTACCGTAGTGTGCAGTATCACCGCTGACTATCCCCGTATCCTCCTCCAGTCCCCCTCCGTTCTGCTGCTGTCCCCCTACATGCTGTCCCCCTCCGTGCTGTCCCCCTCCATGCTGTCCCCCTCCATGCTGTCCCCCTCCGTGCTGTCCCCCTCCATGCTGTCCCCCTCCGTGTCCCCCTCCATGCTGTCCCCCTCCATGCTGTCCCCCTCCGTGCTGTCCCCCTCCATGCTGTCCCCCTCCGTGTCCCCCTCCATGCTGTCCCCCTCCGTGTCCCCCTCCATGCTGTCCCCCTCCGTGTCCCCCTCCATGCTGTCCCCCTCCGTGCTGTCCCCCTCCATGCTGTCCCCCTCTGTGCTGTCCCCCTCTGTGCTGTCCCCCTCCGTGCTGTCCCCCTCCGTGTCCCCCTCCATGTTGTCCCCCTCCATGCTGTCCCCCTTCATGCTGTCCCCCTCCATGCGATTTGTTGTGCTGGGGTTGATGCGATTCGATGTGCTGGGGTTGATGCGATTCGATGTGCTGGGGGTGATGCAATGTGTTGGGGTTGATGCGATTCGATGTGCTGGGGGTGATGCAATGTGCTGGGGTTGATGGGATTCGATGTGCTGGGGTTGATGCGATTCGATGTACCGGGGGTGATGCAATGTGCTGTGGGCCATGTAATTCGATGTGCTGGGGTTGATGCGATTCGATGTGCTGGGGTTGATGCGATTCGATGTGCTGGGGGTGATGCAATGTGCTGTGGGCCATGCAATTCGATTTGCTGGGGGTGATGCAATCTAGATGCATAAATGAATTTGGTTGATGAGATTAGTATTTTTTTCAATGAAAAGCTGTACAGAAAAAAGTAGCCTGTGTGTGTGTATATATATATATATATATATATATATATATATATATATATATGCGCACACACACACACACACACCAAGATTATATATATATAATTTCTTGAACATGCAGTATATTTACTGTTTCCTGCAGGGAGGAGGGGAGGAGAGGTTTGCATAGAAAAGTGTCAACTTCCTCTGACACTGCCGTTGCTATGAAAAACCTGACCTGAAACCTATTACACTGCTTGTGCAGCACTGAGCATGTGCGAGATCTGCAGTAATGAAATCCAGGAAGTAATACAGTCTGGCTTCAGATGCCCACACATAAGATGGCCACGTTCTATTTCTAGTTTATAAACTTTCAATATGCTGTAATAACCTAACAAAATGGACCTCAGTTTACAGACTAACTATACTAGAATACATTAAGCTTGTGTATTATAGAGGTATTTTTATTTAAAAAGTGTAATTTCAGCCGGAACACCACTTTAACCTTAAACTGTGCACAGGGGGGGTTTTCACTGTCAGGGCAATAAGAATGTGGAACTCTCTTCCATAATTGGTGGTGGCTGCAGGGAGTATGGATATTTTTAAAAGACTCTTGGATGTATATCTTAAAGAGCACAACATACAGGGATATGGAAAATAATTATAGATACTGACACAGGTACACCAACACAGGTTGAACTGGATGGACTGTTGTCTTTCTTCAGCCTTACCTACTATGTAACTATTTGAGAAGAATTGCTTAAACGTGCATCCTGACAGGGTGAAACTGTGGATGCACTGGTATGAATGTGCCAACTAGTGATGAGCCGAACACCCCCGGGTTCGGTTCGCACCAGAACCCGCGAACGGACCGAAAGTTCGAACGAACATTAGAACCCTATTAAATACAATGGATGCGAACGTTCGAATTCTAAAGTGCTAATTATAACAACTATTATGCATGTTATTGTCATAAATAGGGTTTGGGAACCCGGGTTCTGCACCAGGGGACATGTATCAATGCAAAAAGAAGTTTTAAAAACGGTCGTTTTTCGGGAGCAGTCATTTTAATGATGCATAAAGTGAAAAAAAAAAAGTCAAATATTCCTTTAAATATCGTACCTGGGGGGTGTCTAAAGTATGCCTGTGAAGTGCCACGTGTTTCCCGTGTTTAGAACTGTCCCTGCACAAAATGACACTTCTAAAGGAAAAAAAAGCCATTTAAAACTGCTTGCGGCTTTAATGTAATGTCTGGTCCCGGTAATATGGATGAAATTCTTTAAGAAAAATGGCATAGCTACCCCATGACCCCCCCCCCCCCCCTACCCCAGCCCATTACCAGCCCCTTTGGGTCTTGTATGGATATTAAGGGGAACCCCGCACATAAAATAAAAAAGGCCCTATATACTCTGAACAGCCCTATACAGGCGGTGCATACAAGACAGGGACTGTAGGTTTGTTCTTATGTAGAATCTGTTTGTAATTTTGAACAGGTACATTGTTGAAGTGTAGCTCCAGACCAAAAATCTATTTTTAAACTTTTTGGAAAACATAGGTAAGGGTTATCACCCCTGTAACATTTGTTTTGCTGTCTGTGCCCCTGTTCAGAACATTTCACCTCACTTTCCGTCCCAATGACAACTGTTTTTGAAATGTGGTGTTTTTCTTGAAACAAGGATTGCTGATAAAGCATCAGTACAGAGGAGACACCTTTCTCCCATATTTATTCTTACAGGAGAGAATTTTCCTTCCTAGTGGTAGATTTCCTCTCACTTCCTGTTGTCTTCTTGCGTTTGCAAGTAGGAGTCGTTTGTAAGTTGGATGTTTGAAAGTAGGGACCTGCCGTATATACTCTGCAGAAATAGGCCCCTTAGTTGTTGGTGTTGGCACAACACTGTAAGCACTCACAGTTACTCTTGGTTGGTGCTGGAACGCCCTGCTGTCAACTATTATATCAGGAATTTTAATTACATATAATTGTTGAACAGTGGTAGTAAAAATTGGGCCTTTGATGGTGGTGCTGGTGCCACAACACTGTAAGCCCTGACAGTTACTCTTGGTGGGTGCAGCAATGGGCCCTGCTGTGAATTATTAGATCAAGAATTGTAATTACATGCCCCTGTTGAACAGGGGCTGAAAAATTGGGCCTTAGGCACTGGTGGCACAACACTGCAACCCCTCACAGATACTGTACTTGGAGCACAGCAATGAGCCCTGTTGCAAAGTATTGCTTCAAAAATTGTAATTACACGCCCCTGTTAAACAGGGGCTGAAAAATTGGGCGTTAGGCACTGGTGGCGGCACCCATAAACAAAAATGATCTTCCAAGCTATCATCATCAATCGTATCATTGAGGACTCGGAGGAGGAGGATAGCCAGTCAACATAACAGCACAGGCACTCAGCATCAGCATCAGTCTTGAAGGGATGTGACATGTTAAAATCAATTAGTCTGTTATATCAGCATCAGGTGTGTGGTAGCTGGTGGTGATCCAAGACTGGTTCATCTTGATGAAAGTCAGTCGATCAACCGAGTCGGTGGACAGGCGCACCCTGTGATCCGTGACAAATCCTCCAGCAGCACTGAATGTGCGTTCCGAAAGAACGCTGGATGCAGGACAGGCCAGTAGCTCAATTGCATACTGTGCAAGCTCTGGCCAGTGATCCATCCTCAAGACCCAGTAAGCCAGAGGATTTTCGGTGGGGAAGGTGTCCAAGTCTGACCTTGCCCCTAGATATTCCTGCACCATGTTTATCAGACGCTGGCGATGGTTGCTGGAACCGATCATACTTTGGGGCTGCGGACTAAAGAATTGTCTGAACGCATCGGTCAGACGGCCACCTTCCCCACCGCTCCTTCTTTGACTGGCCGAAGCCTCAGCAACTCGTTGTCCAGGACCAGGAGTTTGCAACCTCCCAGTCTCTGGGAACGCGTTGCACAGACCTTTCTGCAAGGCCTCCCGGAGTTGTCTCATCCTCTGCTCCCTCTGCGACGGTAACATAAGGTCCGCAACCTTACCCTTGTACCGTGGATCAAGGAGAGTGGCCAGCCAGTAATGGTCCCTCTCCTTGATCCGAAGAATACGAGTTTCCTTCCGCAGACTTTGCAGGATCAGGGAGGCCATGCAGCGTAGGTTTGCTGAGGCATTCGCTCCGGAGTCCTCTGGGTCACTAAGGACGACATGATCCGCAGCCACCTCCTCCCAGCCACGTACAAGTCCACTGGTTTCTTGGGACTGTAAATCATCCCTAAAAGACTGCTGCTGATGATGCTGAGTGCCAGCCTCCACCTCCATGCTGACACAATCCTCCTCCTCCTCCTCCTCCTCCTCTTCCTGTGCGATGGGTGGGACAGAAGGAACACTGTCTGGGTAAAGGGGGCCTTGAGAGGCAAGGAAGTCCTCCTCTTCCTGCCTCTGTTCTGCCTCAAGTGCCCTGTCCATTATTCCACGCAGCGTGTGCTCCAACAGGTGGACAAGAGGTACAGTGTCACTGATGCATGCACTGTCACTGCTCACCATCCTCGTGGCCTCCTCAAATGGTGCCAGGACAGTGCATGCATCCCTGATCATGCCCCACTGGCGTGGAGAAAAAAAAACAAGCTCCCCTGACCCTGTCCTGGTGCCGTAGTCGCACAGGTACTCATTGATGGCCCTCTGCTGCGTGTGCAGCCGCTGCAGCATGGCCAACGTTGAGTTCCACCTGGTGGGCATGTCACATATAAGGCGGTTCTTGGGCAGGTTCAACTCCTTTTGCAGCTCAGCCAGGCGAGCACTGGCATTATAAGATCTGCGGAAATGCACACAGACTTTCCTGGCCTGCCTCAGGACATCCTGTAAGCCCGGGTACCTGCCCAAGAACCGCTGCACCACCAGGTTAAGGACGTGAGCCACACAGGGCACATGGGTCAGTTGTCCCTGTCGGAGGGCGGAGAGGAGGTTGGTGCCATTGTCGCAAACCACCATTCCTGGCTTAAGCTGGCGTGGCGTCAACCACCTCTCGGCCTGGCCCTGCAGAGCAGACAGGACCTCTGCCCCAGTGTGGCTTCTGTCCCCCAAACACACCAGCGCAAGCACGGCATGGCATCTTTTTGCCTGCGTACTTGCGTAGCCCCGTGAACGGCTACGGAGCACCGCTGGTTCATAGGACAAACCACAGGAAGAGGCCATGGAGGAAGAAGAAGAGGAGGGGGTGGAGGAGAGAGGTGTGTCACAACCAGTAGTAGCATTTTGGAGGCGTGGCGGTGGGACAACCTCCAACACTACTGCACCTTGTCCTGAATCCTTCCCAGCTGCCAAAAGAGTGACCCAATGGGCCGTGAAAGAAAGGTAACGTCCCTGTCCATGCCTGCTGGACCATGAGTCAGCGGTAATATGCACCTTACCGCTGACCGCCCTGTCCAGCGAGGCCAAGACATTGCCTTCCACATGCCGGTAGAGAGCCGGAATAGCCTTCCGTGAGAAAAAGTGGCGTTTGGGAACCTGCCACTGAGGAACCGCACATTGCACAAACTCACGGAAGGGGGCCGAGTCTACCAACTGAAAAGGCAGCAGTTGAAGCGCTAGCAATTTAGCCAAGCTAGCATTCAACCGCTGGGCATGTGGATGGCTGGGAGTGAACTTCTTTCGACGGTCCAGCAGCTGGGGCAGGGAAATTTGCCTGCTAGAATCGGACGTCGGTGTACTGCTAGCAGAGTGGGCGCAAGTACTTGGCTGTGACACACCTAATTCTACACCTTCATTCCTCTCAGTGCATGTTTCAGAGAGGACTGAAGTTATAGTGGGGTTGGAGATCCCAGCTGATGCGGTGCAAGGAGAGGTCCGCTTTGTTCTTTGGTGTGGGTCTTTGAGGTAGGCTTGCCAACGAGCTGCATGGCAGGTCAACATATGTCTGGTCAGGCATGTGGTACCCAAGCGGCTGATGTTTTGGCCACGCGATATACGCTTGAGACATATGTTGCAAACAGCAGCTGTGCGATCTGATGCACTAGCCTCAAAAAAGGCCCACACCAAAGAACTTTTTGAATGACGGGCAGAGGCAGCGCCCTGCACAGGCGGAGCTCTGCGGTGTGATTCCGTCGGTGTACTGCCCTTACGCTGGCCACCAAAGGGCATCCTGCCTCGTTGGAGATGTGCCTCCTCCTCATCCTCCTCCTCCTCCTCTCTCCTATTAGGCACCCACGTGGAGTCAGTGACCTCATCATCCCCTCCCTCCTCATCACTGGAGCCAATCTGGCAGTATGCTGCAGCTGCTGGAACATGACTGCCAGATTGGTGTCCTTCTTGAGCATCCCCTCTGTCTGCTCTCACGCTACTGCCTTCCTCTAGCTGGGTTTCATCATCTGACCCTTCGAAACGCTGGGCATCCTCCTGGAGCATGTACCCAACACTGTGCTGAAACAGTTCGGGGGACTCCTCAGGAGGAGGACATGGTGGGTCTAGGGAAGGAGTGACTGATGATTTGTCTGACATTGATACCAGGGAAGACGACGCTTTGGCAGCTGCTTTTCCAGTACCCTGAGCCTGGGTGAGAGAGGATGAGGAGGAGGAGGAGGGCTTGGTCATCCACTCTACCAAGTCTTCGGCATGATGTGGCTCAACATGTCCAGCTGCCGAAAAGAAGGACAAGCGTGTCCCATGGCCATGTGCTGATGACAATGCACCGCGTCCACGACCAGCACTGTTGCCCCCAGACACAGAGCCTGCTTGCCCTCTTTTATTGCCTCCTGACTGTCTGCCTCTCCTTGTTTGCCTTCCAGACATTCTAATAGATGGCCTGCAGGGAGATGGGAAAAAAGCAATAAGGGCTACCTTCAGGTGTCCTTCTCTGTCCCTTGAAACAAGGACTTTCACAGTGAAAGAAACTGACACTCTCCCTACCTACAGTTTTCTGTCCCTAGAATAAATGTTTTTTTTAAGCACAATATAGCACAAGGACAATTCACTCACTGTCCTTACAGGTCCCTGGAAACAAGGACTTGCAGAGTGAAAGAAAAAAAACACTCTCCCTACCTACAGTTTTCTGTCCCTAGAACAAATGTTTTTTTTAATCACAATATAGCACAAGAACAATTCACTCACTGTCCTTACAGGTCCCTGGAAACAAGGACTTGCAGAGTGAAATAAACTGACACTCTCCCTACCTACAGTTTTCTGTCCCTAGAATAAATGTTTTTTTTAAGCACAATATAGCACAAGGAGAATTCACTCACTGTCCTTCCAGGTCCCTGGAAACAAGGACTTGCAGAGTGAAAGAAAAAAAACACTCTCCCTACCTACAGTTTTCTGTCCCTAGAAAAAATGTTTTTTTTAATCACAATATAGCACAAGGACAATTCACTCACTGTCCTTACAGGTCCCTGGAAACAAGGACTTGCAGAGTGAAATAAACTGACACTCTCCCTACCTACAGTTTTCTGTCCCTAGAATAAATGTTTTTTTTAAGCACAATATAGCACAAGGACAATTCACTCACTGTCCTTACAGGTCCCTGGAAACAAGGACTTGCAGAGTGAAAGAAAAAAAACACTCTCCCTACCTACAGTTTTCTGTCCCTAGAAAAAATGTTTTTTTTAATCACAATATAGCACAAGGACAATTCACTCACTGTCCTTACAGGTCCCTGGAAACAAGGACTTGCAGAGTGAAAGAAAAAAAACACTCTCCCTACCTACAGTTTTCTGTCCCTAGAAAAAATGTTTTTTTTAATCACAATATAGCACAAGGACAATTCACTCACTGTCCTTACAGGTCCCTGGAAACAAGGACTTGCAGAATGAAATAAACTGACACTCTCCCTACCTACAGTTTTCTGTCCCTAGAATAAATGTTTTTTTTAAGCACAATATAGCACAAGGACAATTCACTCACTGTCCTTACAGGTCCCTGGAAACAAGGACTTGCAGAGTGAAAGAAAAAAAAACACTCTCCCTACCTACAGTTTTCTGTCCCTAGAAAAAATGTTTTTTTTTAATCACAATATAGCACAAGGACAATTCACTCACTGTCCTTACAGGTCCCTGGAAACAAGGACTTGCAGAGTGAAAGAAAATAAACACTCTCCCTACCTACAGTTTTCTGGCCCTAGAATAAATGTTTTTTTTAAGCACAATATAGCACAAGGACAATTCACTCACTGTCCTTACAGGTCCCTGGAAACAAGGACTTGCAGAGTGAAATAAACTGACACTCTCCCTACCTACAGTTTTCTGTCCCTAGAATAAATGTTTTTTTTAAGCACAATATAGCACAAGGAGAATTCACTCACTGTCCTTCCAGGTCCCTGGAAACAAGGACTTGCAGAGTGAAAGAAAAAAAACACTCTCCCTACCTACAGTTTTCTGTCCCTAGAAAAAATGTTTTTTTTAATCACAATATAGCACAAGGACAATTCACTCACTGTCCTTACAGGTCCCTGGAAACAAGGACTTGCAGAGTGAAATAAACTGACACTCTCCCTACCTACAGTTTTCTGTCCCTAGAATAAATGTTTTTTTTAAGCACAATATAGCACAAGGACAATTCACTCACTGTCCTTCCAGGTCCCTGGAAACAAGGACTTGCAGAGTGAAAGAAAAAAAACACTCTCCCTACCTACAGTTTTCTGTCCCTAGAAAAAATGTTTTTTTTAATCACAATATAGCACAAGGACAATTCACTCACTGTCCTTACAGGTCCCTGGAAACAAGGACTTGCAGAGTGAAGAAAACTGACACTCTCCCTACCTACAGTTTTCTGTCCCTAGAATAAATGTTTTTTTTAAGCACAATATAGCACAAGGACAATTCACTCACTGTCCTTACAGGTCCCTGGAAACAAGGACTTGCAGAGTGAAAGAAAAAAAACACTCTCCCTACCTACAGTTTTCTGTCCCTAGAAAAAATGTTTTTTTTAATCACAATATAGCACAAGGACAATTCACTCACTGTCCTTACAGGTCCCTGGAAACAAGGACTTGCAGAGTGAAAGAAAAAAAACACTCTCCCTACCTACAGTTTTCTGTCCCTAGAAAAAATGTTTTTTTTAATCACAATATAGCACAAGGACAATTCACTCACTGTCCTTACAGGTCCCTGGAAACAAGGACTTGCAGAGTGAAATAAACTGACACTCTCCCTACCTACAGTTTTCTGTCCCTAGAATAAATGTTTTTTTTAAGCACAATATAGCACAAGGACAATTCACTCACTGTCCTTACAGGTCCCTGGAAACAAGGACTTGCAGAGTGAAAGAAAAAAAACACTCTCCCTACCTACAGTTTTCTGTCCCTAGAAAAAATGTTTTTTTTAATCACAATATAGCACAAGGACAATTCACTCACTGTCCTTACAGGTCCCTGGAAACAAGGACTTGCAGAGTGAAATAAACTGACACTCTCCCTACCTACAGTTTTCTGTCCCTAGAATAAATGTTTTTTTTAAGCACAATATAGCACAAGGACAATTCACTCACTGTCCTTACAGGTCCCTGGAAACAAGGACTTGCAGAGTGAAAAAAAAAAACACTCTCCCTACCTACAGTTTTCTGTCCCTAGAAAAAATGTTTTTTTTTAAGCACAATATAGCACAAGGACAATTCACTCACTGTCCTTCCAGGTCCCTGGAAACAAGGACTTGCAGAGTGAAAGAAAAAAAACACTCTCCCTACCTACAGTTTTCTGTCCCTAGAAAAAATGTTTTTTTTAATCACAATATAGCACAAGGACAATTCACTCACTGTCCTTACAGGTCCCTGGAAACAAGGACTTGCAGAGTGAAAGAAACTGACACTCTCCCTACCTACAGTTTTCTGTCCCTAGAATAAATGTTTTTTTAAGCACAATATAGCACAAGGACAATTCACTCACTGTCCTTCCAGGTCCCTGGAAACAAGGACTTGCAGAGTGAAAGAAACTGACACTGTCCCTACCTACAGTTTTCTGTCCCTAGAATAAATGTTTTTTTTAAGCACACTATAGCACAAGCACAAAACACACTGACACTCTCCCTACCTATCCTTCTCTTTCCCTAAACTAAAGGAATCCAGGTTAAGCAAGAAAGAAATAACAGTCACTGTCCCTGCCTATGCTGCTCTATCCCTGCTCCGGAACACACTACACTAGGCCGCCGTGCTGGCGGCCTTTTATAGTGTGGGGCGTGTACTAAACACCCTCAGCAATAATTGGCCACAGGCATCCTGCCTGTGGCCAATCATTGCTCTCCTCGCTGCCGGCGCTGTGATTGGCCAAGCATGCGGGGTCACAGTGCATGCTTGGCCAATCACAGCGCCTGGATGACACTGCGATGGCGTAGTGCATTGTGGGCCGTTCGCGTCACTCGAATTTGGCGCGAACGGCCCAAATCGTTCGATCTTCGTCGAACGATCGAACAGCCGATGTTCGAGTCGAACGTATGTTCGACTCGAACACGAAGCTCATCCCTAGTGCCAACGTTCCGATATAGCAGGGAAAATTTGTGGCACGACTTACGTATGCATGTTTACATTTGTGGCGCGACTTACGTATGCATTTCTTTCATGCGCAAGCGTTACATTTTTTTTAAATTATTTATTACATTTTTTTTACACTGTCTCTTTAAAAAAAAAATCTGATCACTTTTATTGCTGTCACAAGGAATGTAAACATCCCTTTTGACAGTAATAGGCAGTGACAGGTACTCTTTATGGATCCCTCCATTGCACTTAAAAGTATTCAAATAGCCAAAATCAGCATTTTGGAATACTGTAGATCAGGGATATGCAATTAGCGGACCTCCAGCTGTTGCCAAACTACAAGTCCCATGAGGCATAGCGAGACTCTGACAGCAGCAAGCATGACACCCAGAGGCAGAGGCAGAGGCATGATGGGACTTGTAGTTTTGCAACAGCTGGAGGTCCGCTAATTGCATATCCCTGCTGTAGATTCTTTTAAATCGGCGCCATTGGCAGCCAATAGGGATGAGCTTCGAGTTCGAGTCGAACTCATGTTCGACTCGAACATTGCCTGTTCGCCCGTTCGCCGAACAGCGAACAAATTGGGGTGTTCGCGGCAAATTCGAAAAATCTATGGGAGAAATCTAAAGTGCTAATTATAAAGGCTTATATGCAAGTTATTGTCCTAAAAAGTGTTTGGGGACCCGGGTCCTGCCCCAGGGGACATGTATCAATGCAAAAAGAAGTTTTAAAAACGGCCGTTTTTTCGGGAGCAGTGATTTTAATAATGCTTAAAATGAAAAAATAAAAGTGAAATATTCCTTTAAATTTCGTACCTGGGGGGTGTGTATGATATGCATGTGAAGTGGCGCATGTTTCCCGTGCTTAGAACTGTCCCTGCAAAAAGTGTCATTTTTGAAAGAAAAAAATGCATTTAAAACTGACTCGCGGCTATTAATGAATTGTCGGCTCCCGGCAATACATACAAAAGTCATTGATAAAAAAAAAAAAAAAAGCGTGGGGGTTCCCCAGAATTCAATTACCAGGCCCTTCAGGTCTGGAATGGATATTAAGGGGAACCCCGCCGCAAATAAAAAAAAAATTGACGTGGGGTTCCCCCAAATATCCATTCCAGGCCCTTCAGATCTGGCATGGATTTTAAGGGGAACTCCACCCCAAATTAAAAAAAAAATGGCGTGGAGTCCCCCTAAAAATCCATACCAGACCCCTTATCCGAGCATGCAACCTGGCCGGCCGCAGGGGAAAAGGGGGGGACGAGAGAGCGGCCCCCCCTCCCTCCTGAACCGTACCAAGCCACATGCCCTCAACATGGGGAGGATGTCCCCATGTTGATGGGGACAAGGGCCTCATCCCCACAACCCTTGCCCGGTGGTTGTGGGGGTCTGCGGGCGGGGGGCTTATCGGAATCTGGAAGACCCCTTTAACAAAGAGGACCCCCAGATCCCGGCCCCCCCCCTATGTGAATTGGTAAGGGGTACATTGTACCCCTACCATTTCACGAAGAAAGCGTAAAAAAATGTTTAAAAAAAACACACAAACACCTTGAAAAAGTCCTTTATTTAAAAAAAAAAAAAAAAAAACATTCCAGTGGTGAAATCCAGTGTCCCGCGGCGATCCCGATGTCCAGCGCTGTCCGTCATTGGTTGTGCCTGAGCGGACCTGATGGGGAACTCCCTCTCAGTATTTTAAATGTATAGACCCGCCCCTTCTAAAGTTCCCCATCAGGTCCGCTCAGCGGACCAGATGCGGAACATGAGAAGGGGCGGGTCTATACATGTATTACCAAAGTGAGAGCAGTTCCCCATCAGGTCCGCCTCCTCGGTATGTCAGACCCGCCTACGTCATTGGCTTGAGCGGGGAACTTCCTTCACTATGTAAATTTAAATTTACATAGTGAAGGAAGTTCCCCGCTCAAGCCAATGACGTAGGCGGGTCTGACATACCGAGGGGGCGGACCTGATGGGGAACTGCTCTCACTTTGGTAATACATGTATAGACCCGCCCCTTCTCATGTTCCGCATCTCGTCCGCTGAGCGGACCTGATGGGGAACTTTAGAAGGGGCGGGTCTATACATTTAAAATACTGAGAGGGAGTTCCCCATCAGGTCCGCTCAGGCACAACCAATGAAGGACAGCGCTGGACATCGGGATCGCCGCGGGACACTGGATTTCACCGCTGGAATGTTTTTTTTTTTTTTTTTTAAATAAAGGACTTTTTCAAGGTGTTTGTGTGTTTTTTTAAACATTTTTTTTACGCTTTCTTCGTGAAATGGTAGGGGTACAATGTACCCGTTACCAATTCACATAGGGGGGGGGCGGGATCTGGGGGTCCCCTTTGTTAAAGGGGTCTTCCAGATTCCGATAAGCCCCCCGCCCGCAGACCCCCACAACCACTGGGCAAGGGTTGTGGGGATGAGGCCCTTGTCCCCATCAACATGGGGACATCCTCCCCATGTTGAGGGCATGTGGCTTGGTACGGTTCAGGAGGGAGGGGGGGCCGCTCTCTCGTCCCCCCCTTTTCCCCTGCGGCCGGCCAGGTTGCGTGCTCGGATAAGGGGTCTGTTATGGATTTTTAGGGGGACTCCACGCCATTTTTTTTTTAAACTTGGGGTGGAGTTCCCCTTAAAATCCATGCCAGATCTGAAGGGCCTGGTAATTGAATTCTGGGGAACCCCCACGCTTTTTTTTTTTTTTTTTCTCAATGACTTTTGTATGTATTGCCGGGAGCCGACAATTCATTAATAGCCGCGAGTCAGTTTTAAATGCATTTTTTTTCTTTCAAAAATGACATTTTTTGCAGGGACAGTTCTAAGCACGGGAAACATGCGCCACTTCACATGCATATCATACACACCCCCCAGGTACGAAATTTAAAGGAATATTTCACTTTTATTTTTTCATTTTAAGCATTATTAAAATCACTGCTCCCGAAAAAACGGCCGTTTTTAAAACTTCTTTTTGCATTGATACATGTCCCCTGGGGCAGGACCCAGGTCCCCAAATACTTTTTAGGACAATAACTTGCATATTAGCCTTTATAATTAACACTTTAGATTTCGAACGTTCGAGTCCATTGTATTTAATAGGGTTCTAAAGTTTACACGAACATTTTGTCTGTTCGCAGGTTCTGGTGCGAACCGAACAGGGGGGTGTTCGGCTCATCCCTGGCAGCCAAGTAAACCGGAAATTACGTTGTGACGTCACTTCTGGGTTACTACATTGGAGACCCGATCAAAGCCAATTCCATACGTGACGGCTGGTTGCTCAGGTCTCCTGGTGGGACGGCGGGGGGGGGACATCCCCGCCCGCTCCTTGTGGTAACAGCCAAGCTGCAATGACTGCATTGGTTGTTACCACCAGAAAGCCGACTGCCAGCTCTAACAAACAGTATGGGTGAAGTATTCAAAACGACGTACAGGTACATCGTTTCGCGGGAAGTGGTTAAATATAAAAAATCTGTTTTACAGCTCCCAATAAATAATTAGCCCTGCCCCCCTCCCTCCTCACTGGCTGTGATTGACAGCAGCAGGAGCCAATAGCTTTTGCTGCTGCATCTTAGCCAATGAGGAGTGAGAGACTCTGCTCTCATGTACATTGCTGGATCGAGATCAGGCTTAGGTAAATATTAGGGGGGTTGAGGGGGGAGCTGCACACAGAAGGTTTTTTACTTTTGGGCAAAAAACCTTCAGCCTTCAGAACCACTTCAAGGTCAGGAGTAGGGGTTATTGAATCGGGACAATCTGCAATTTATTGCTTTTTATGCTCTTTTTGCGTGTAAATTTGCCTGATCTGTAGAGAATCAGGCAAATAAGGAAACCAAGCACTCATTATTTAAATATTTAGGAGACTTAGCCTGGAGCCACTTAGAACATAAACAGCTTAGTCTAAAAAAAATACCTACTGATTTTCAACAAACAATGATGTAAAAATATACCAAAAATAGCTTAAAAATATGTCGTACGCCTGGAGTTAATTTTTTGATTGGGGTCTTAGGTAGGGCACTCCATTCTATCCACCATTGCTCTGTTTTGGGAACTTTCACATATTTTACATTTTTCTTTATCCTTTGTGACCAGTAATTTACTCTTCATCATTTGTCACTTCTACAGTAAGTAATGACATTCTTTTCTGTGTTTTCTTTGTCTCCCAGTATACTTTGTGTGATGCTGCTCTATCATGTTTCCATTCTTGAAAAGTTATTCTTCAGCAGGATAATCTGTAATGTTCATACAATTACCCTTCATAAAAAAAATAAAAAAATGGATCCTATGGGAAGTTTCTCAGCCAAGGCAGGATGTGAAGGTGATTTTGGTCAATGGGCCTGAACTGATCTGTAAGCTTGATTAGCCCCCTTGTGTGTAATACTGATTAAGTGAGGCCCGGAGTGAAGAGAAAGAGAAAGCAAACATAGCGCAGGGCAGGCAAGATAGTGTGGAAAGGGGAGGCAACAGAAAGGGTTAACGGCAGGATTTGTTAAGTTAGAGGACTTAACTGATTGGGGGGGGGGGTATCTCGTGGTGGGGTTTAGGCAACTTAACGAGATGTGGAGCAGCCCTGGCATCCAGTGGAGGTCAACGGACCCCCAGCCACCCACCCCTACCCAGGCGATCAGTTACCAGAGCCCTGCGCTTATCCCATCTATATTGTGGGCAGGGCTTCCCTGCGGGCGACGGCTTCCCCTGCGATTCGGCAGTCTTTTCTTTCTCCTTGGCATCACGGCGCCCGTGCGTCTCCTCCCTCCTCCTCCTAGGCCAATGGGCTCACTTTTTCTTTTCGGCTAATCAGGAACCGGGTCTCAGGACCTGCCAATCAATCTGCCAATAAAAAGAGCAAAAAAAAAAAAACACACACACACATTTCACGCACACCACAGTCACACATGTAAGGTCTCATACAACAAAAAGAAACAAAAATAGTCCCAGTACATACAAAAGGGAAAAAAAATATTTCCAAAAATCTCCTGCCCTACTCAAGGAACACCGAGCGGGCTTCTTCTCAAAACGAATGCCTATGTCGGGAAACATGACCATAGACGTATTTTGAACACAAAATGAAAAATAATAACTGTAAGGTTAAATTGAAGCTGTGTAGGGGGTACCTCCCAACAGGGTAGTTAAATGTAGATACAATCTGCCAGACACCACGCCACACAGAAACAATATGGAGAACCACAAAAACATCAGGTTTGTGAAAGGGTAGCAGGGGATCTCAAGGTATGATGGATAGAGTCCAGCCAGGCAAGGACGCTTTCAGAAGTGGTAAAGAAGTGTGTTGATACAGAGGCGTTGTTGATACAGAAGCTATCTTTAGCTATAGCAGCATGCAGTGCCGCATCCCTGTCCTGATAATTTAATAGATGGATGACCATGGTGAGAGGAGGGTTACTTGGTGGAAATGGTCTACCCTGTGAGCCTGTCCAATGACGAAACATGTGGAGAAGCAGTCCCTGCCAAACTCCTGTATCAGCCAGCTCTCCAGAATAACTCCAACAATGTTCTCGGTTTGCCCATTCCAACATAATTGGCTTCTGAGTCTTTATTGAATTGGTACTTATGATTGATTTAAAACAATGTATGGGAATTCTGAGTTTTCTCTGACTTTCATTTCCTGCATTGTTGTTTTGGGTCTGTGACTCAGAAGGAGGTCAGACACAGATAAGTAACTAGCATCCTCATAAGGAGACCATGAATGGCAGTCCCCATTTCCTCTTATACCATTGAGTAAAATGGCAGTGTTTTTATTGAGCATGCCACTGTACTGTAAGCCATTTGACTTAATGTGATCAACACATTAGATTGTGGTGGCTTGGTGGGTATGTTGATAACAACCAGACTGTATTTGAATGCTTTAAAGTGTTACTAAACCCAGGACCCTGCATTCACTATATATGGTCTCCCACAGTACACAGAACATGGAAATGCAATTATTTTAGTATTATATAAACTACTAAATACCCTTTCTCATCAGCGGTATATTGCAGTCTTGTGACTTCTATCAGTGTCCAGCCAAGCACTGGTTTAAAGCTTTTAGGAGGAGTTTCTGACTATCATATGAAACTGCAAGACCACTGAGCTGTCCTATGAGGCTGCAGGGCTTCTGACAGGGCTCTGTCTGGACAGTGCTTATTAGCCCTGTGCTGATTACATGCACTCTCCCAAGAAATAAAAACTTCTCTAGCAATACACACCAAACTGAGCATGTGCAGCCTGACTCTATAGCCTCTGTGTTATCAGGAAATGATCGGGGACAGTGGAAGAAGGGGAGCCTTGTTACACAATGCAGAGGATTAACCCCTTAGATTCCACAGTGAGTATATACAGACACTGATTTCACTGTTGTGGGTTTAGTAACACTTTATGCCTGGTACACACAGTGAAATTATCGGACTAATGATTGTCCGTTTTTTTTCCCCCACGCTAGCCACAAGTGATGTCATGTACTATATTGTACGTGTATTGTATTTTTGGATGAAAACTGTACTGAACTTTAGGAATATACCTAACAGCCTCCATAACAGAATTATTCTCAGCCAATTATCCCCCCCTATTGAAACAGATCGACCTTAATTATGACAAACTAACTTATGTTCGAAAATGGGAGGAGGACCTGGGACGCATCCTAGATGACACTGAATGGACTAAGATCTGGTCAATCATAAAATCATCCTCGCCCAATGTCATCGCGATGGAAACAAATTACAAGGTCCTGACACGGTGGTACCTGGTACAGACAAGAGTAGCCAAGTTTGCACCTACAAATTCAGCTCTTTGCTTTAGGGGCTGTTAAGACTTGGGCACTCACTTGCATGTATGGTGGACGTGCCCGATAACACAACTTTTCTGGAAAGAAATCTTTGCAATGGCGTCTAAAATGTTCCGACAGCAGATACAACCTGACCCGTTTACGGCACTACTTAACCTAAAACCGGAAAGCTTAAAAAATTTTCAATTTAAACTCTTTACTCCACTTTTAACTGCAGCAAAACAAACGATAGCCAAAGCATGGAAATCCCCAACATTAGGGTTGGCAGAAACAATTCACAGAATGAACACCACAATGTCACACGCCAAAATGATAGCCACTGACGGAGACCAATTCCCAAAATTCAAAAAACTTTGGCTCCCATGGATAAAACACTATTTACCTCCGGATTTTAACGGTGAGGTCCTTTTGCCATGGTAGCGGATTAATAGCTTCAATGCAAATCCCATGTACCTAAGAAATGGTAAACCATACGCATCGTACTGGTTCATGGACCGACCTTGTGGACTTTCTCTCTCTCTCACTAGTTTCTTTCTCTCTTTACTCTCCTTTATTTTTATTATAAGTAATATTGTTCTTCACTATAATTAACATAAGTTATTATACCACAATCTTTGTGTATAACGTAATGGCAATTTGTTACACGTTATGACACGATGGGCATGAATACAATGTTACCCACCGGCTATCTAGTTAGTGAAGATCTAATTAATTTAATTTAAATATTTTATGTTATGTATTATTTACTTATAGAATATTTTTATGTAAATTGTATTTATCTGTATCCTTGCATAAATAACCAAAGTATGTATTTATTATTATGCAACCAATAAATATTATTGACAATGAAAACTGTACTGAACAAAAATCTTATGATTTGGTATCGTGCCAAAAAATTTATTGTGTTTTGTCCCTTTCGGGTAATTTCTTACGAAAGCTGTGTACTAACGAACAGATTATCGTACAATCGTTTCGAAAGCGGTATTTTTTGTACAATTTTCTGATTGTGTGTATGGGCCTTTACACTGATACCCACTACTGGATTGGTTTCCTGAATGACTGGCAACCGAATGGACACACCTCCACTAAAGAACTAATTAAAAAAGAAAAATGTGAAGACCTGGAAACTCAAGTGCAAATACAGTGCCTTGAAAAAGTATTCATACCCCTTGAAATGTTCCACATTTTGTCATGTTACAATCAAAAACCTAAATGTATTTTATTGGGATTTTATGTGATAGACCAACACAAAGTGGCACATAATTGTGAAGTGGAAGGAAAATAATAAATGGTTTTCAAATTTTTTTACAAATAAAAATGTGAAAAGTATGGCGTGCATTTGTGATCAGCCCCCCTGAGCCAATACTTTGTAGAACCACCTTTCGCTGCAATTACAGCTGCAAGTCTTTTTAGGGATGTCTCTACCAAATTTGCTATAGAGTGACATTTTTGCCCATTCTTCTTTGCAAAATAGCAATTTTCAAGTCTTGCCACAGATTCTCAATTGGATTTAGGTCTTGTCTTTGACAGGGTCATTCTAACCCATGAATATGCTTTGATCTAAAACATTCCATTGTAGCTCTGGCTGTATGTTTAGGGTCGTTGTCCTGCTGGAAGATGAACCTCCGTCCCAGTCTCAAATCTTATGCAGACTCTAACAGGTTTTCTTCTAAGATTGTCCTGTGTTTGGCTCCATCCATCTTCTCATCAACCCTGACCAGCTTCCCTGTCCCTGCTGAAGAAAAGCATCCCACAACATGATGCTGCCACCACCATGTTTCACAGTGGGGATGGTGTGTTCAGGGTGATGTGCAGTGTTAGTTTTCTGCCACACATAGCGTTTTGCTTTTAGGCCAAAAAGTAATTTCAGGCTCATCTGACCAGAGCACCTTCTTCCACTTGTTTGCTGCGTCCCTCACATGGCTTCCCGCAAACTGCAAACGGGACTTTTCATGGCTTTCTTTCAACAATGGCTTTCTTTTTGCCACTCTTGTATAAAGGCAAGATTTGTGGAGTGCACAACTAATAGATGTCTTGTGGACAGATTCTCCCACCTGAGCTGTGGATCTCTGCAGCTTCTCCAGAGTTACCATGGACCTCTTGGCTGCTTCTCTGATTAATGCTCTCCTTGCCCGGCCTGTCAGTTTAGGTGGACGGCCATGTCTTGGTAGGTTTGCAGTTGTGCCATACTCTTTACATTTTCAGATGATGGATTGAACAGTGCTCCGTGAGATGTTCAAAGCTTGGGATATTTTTTTTATAACCTAAATCTGCTTTAAACTTCTCCACAACTTTATCCCGGACCTGTCTGGTGTGTTCCTTGGCCTTCATGATGCTGTTGATTCACTAAGGTTCTCTAACAAACCTCTGAGGGCTTTACAGAAAAGCTGTATTTACAGTGAGATTAAATTATACACAGGTGGACTCTATTTACTAATTAGGTGACTTCTGAAAGCAATTGCTTCCACTAGATTTTAGTTAGGGGTTTCAGAGTAAAGGGGGCTGAATACAAATGCATGCCACACTTTTCAGATATTTATTTGTAAAAAAAATTGAAAAACATTTATGATTTTCCTTCCACTTCACAATTATGTGCCACTTTGTGTTGGTCTATCACATAAAATCCCAATAAAATACATTTACGTTTTTGGTTGTAACATGACAAAATTTGAAAAATTCCAAGGGGTATGAATAATTTTTCAAGGCACTGTAGGTGACAGTCCATCCTTCATGTCCCTCACCGCATGGCTTGGTCTCCATATTGAAGTCATCTGCTGGGGGTGAAGGGGGGGGTTGGTATTTGGGTACCTACTGTAGTTTTGACAGGTACCTGCTCCCACTTCTGCTTGGATCGTCTAGAATCCTGGACACGTTACAGGTCCCAGAAGACTGTGGGACCATTCACAAAGCTCAGCGCAGCTCGCGCATGAGCAGTGGGCCGCCGACTGTGAAGCTGCCCACAGTTAGGATGCCAGCATCAGGAACCCGAAGACTAGTGAAGAACTACCCCAGGCAAACAAGACGCTGGATCCCTGGACTGTGTCCTTTTATTAAAATTCAGCAGCTACAGGATTTTTTTATTTATTTTACAGAGAGGACATCCTCTTTAATTTGCAGGGATTGCTCTCACTTCCTGTTTTGGCTATGGGACAGGAAGTGAGGGTAAATCTCCCCAATTGGACAAAGAGGGAAAAAATAAACCTTACAGGGGTTTTAACCCACCCTTACTTTATCCAAAATGTAAAAAAAGTTTTGCTTATAGTTCTACTGTAATGCCATAGGAACCAAAATATGGAGAACTACTTTATTGGCTTGTGGTTTCTTATCTGCCCTGTAGGGCGTGGAGTCCCACTCACCTACAACCTCATGCCGGAGGTATTTATCAAGAAGCAGCAAGAAAGGTGCAAACATCAACGATCCTCCGAATGAATATGGCAGAAGCAGGGAGATCTTTGCACTGCAGGTCCTATGATACAGCTCAATTTCCAGCAAGTAGAATAATGAGCAACATAGAACTGACATCACCAAATCTAGTGAGACTAGCAGACTGCAGAACAGGAGCTTTTTTGCAGAAGGAATTTAAGACACACTGCAAATATTTTAGGGTATTAATTACAGTAATTTAAACCCCAAAACAAAATGTTACATCATACCAGTCCTTAGATGTGATGGCTGTGGTAATTTCCTCATTAAGCTTTTTTTTCTTTGTTTTCACCTAGCAATCGTGCCATCAACACACTTTCTATCCTAGGGTGACAACATTCACTTACTGTATTGTATATAATAAAGTGGTTATAACCTTAAAAAGAAAAGCTCCCGTTCCTTTAAAATATGATCTATACTACAAGAATAGTGCTTGTGCAGTAAAAATTGTCCCATTATATGATGTAAAATACCAGGTTGATCCTCCCCCACTGTGCGTGCTGACCATGGTAATCATCGCTCCTGATCCATGATACCGTGGTCAGTTTACGTGCCTCCATTACCATGCTCTCTGCTATGAGTCTCTCCCTCTCCCCTCCCTCCCTGCCTCTCAGTTTAGTAGTCTGTGTGAGAGCCGATCTCCTCCCCGCCCCTTCCCTCCTGCCACCGTTCCTGTAAAGTAATGTATTGAAATCACTGGCATCCAATCTGTTTTAGGCAGATATAAAGCACAATGTGTAAATTTTTAAAGAATTATATTCCTAAATACCTTCTTGCACAGCTCTGCTGTGCGGTCATGTGGTCGCCCTCTGCTGGCCAGCTGACTCCAGAGGGGAATCTCAGTCCCTCCCCTTGCTTACCTTGGATCAGGGAAGGAGAGCAGAGGGGGGGGGGGGGGAGGGGGGCACGTGACCGCACAGCAGAGCTGTGCAAAAAGGTATTTAGAATTATAATTCTTTTTAAATTGTCATACTGTGCTTTATATCTGCCTAAAACAGAGGGGATGCCAGTGATTTAAACACGTGACCAAACAACCACTTTAAAGAACAGCTTTGTCACCCTGGGACATGATAAAAAAAATTCTCCCCCTTTCCTTTTCTCTGCAGTGCAATACCGGAAAGTATTCACAGCGCTTCACTTTTTCCACATTTTGTTATGTTACAGCCCTGTTCCAAAATGGATTCAATTAATTATTTTACTGTAATTCTACAAACATTACCCCATAATGACAACGCAATGACAACGTGAACATAGAAATTCACCGCCTTTGCCATGGCACTCAAAATTGAGCTCTGGTGCATCCTGTTTGTACTGATCATCCTTGAGATGTTTCTACAACTTGATTGGAGTCCACCTGTGGTAAATTCAGTTGATTAAACATGATTTGGAAAGGCACACACCTGTCTATTTAAGGTCCCACAGTTAACAGTGCATGTCAGAGCACAAACCAAGCCATGAAGTCCAAGGAATTGTCTGTAGACCTCGGAGACAGGATTATATCGAGGCACAGATCTGGGGAAGGGTAGAGAAACATTTCTGCAGCATTGAAGGTCCCAATGAGCACAGTGATCTCCATTATCCGTAAATGGAAGAAGTTTGGAACCACCAGGACTCTACTTAGAGCGGGCCGCACTGCCAAACTGAGCAATCGAGGGAGAAAGGCTTTAGTCAGGGAGGTGACCAAGAACCCGATGGTCACTCTGACAAAGCTCCAGCATTTCTCTGTGGAGAGAGGAGAACCTTCCAGAAGAACAACCATATCTGCAGCACTCCACCAATCAGGACTGTATGTTGGAGTGGCCAGACGGAAACCACTCCTCAGTAAAAGGCACATGACAGCCCACCTGGAGTTTGCCAAAAGGCACCTGAAGGACACTCAGTCCATGAGAAACAAAATTCTCATGTCTGGAGGAAACCAGGCACCGCTCATCACCTGGCAAATACCATCCCTACAGTGAAGCATGGTGGTGGCAGCATCATGCTGTGGGGATGTTTTTCAGCAGCAGGAACTGGGAGACTAGTTCGGATCGAGGGAAAGATGAATGCAGCAATGTACAGAGACATCCTTGAAAAAAACCTGCTCCAGAGCACTCTAGACCTCAGACTGGGGTAAAGGTTCATCTTCCAACAGGACAATGACCCTAAGCACACAGCCAAGATAACAAAGGAGTGGCTATAGGACAACTCTGTGAATGTCCTTGAGTGGCCCAGCCAGAGCTTGAGACGTCCTGCAAAGAGGAATGGGAGAAACTGCTCAAAAATAGGTGTGCCAAGCTTGTAGCATCATACTCAAAAATACTTGAGGCTGTAATTGATGCTAAAGGTGCTTCAAAAAAGTATTGAGCAAAGGCTGTGAATACTTTTTATTTTTTTATTTTTAATAAATTTACAAAGATTTCAAACAAACTTCTTTCACATTGTCATTATGGGGTATTGTTTGTAGAATTTTGAGGAAAATAATTAATTGAATTAATTTTGGAATAAGGATATAACATGGAAAAAGTGAAGCGCTGTGAATACTTTGCGGATGCACTGTATACCATAGAGGGGTGGGTTTCTGTAGTCCTCAGAGACAGCTGGAAACAATGTAACATACGAATTCAGCACAGTCTGAGAACACAGGAAGTTTTCATCTACTTGGCTGTTTGGAAGCATTAATAGATATTTTTTGCACTTATTGAACAGATATAACAAAACTTATATCCAGTAATTGTATCGTTAGCAGACCAAAAGGGACCAAATATGTAAAGTTCAACATTAAGAATTACATATCCTATAACAAATCTAGATGTTCCTTATAAGACTGAAAATCTTCACTTTATTCAGGTTCACGTTAATGTAATTCCTCATGCCAGCATACCATTAAGAAGCAATACATTATAGAAGCTCGAAATTGGAAAAATCCAAACATCTTGGGATCGCATTTATCAGAAAAAAAGAGGTTTAACACAAAACAGCTCAATCTTTCAGGTCTCGGTTGTTCGCACGTGTGTCAAACATGGCATGAAAAATATGTTCAATCCCCCAAAGTAAGTATGGAAAATATGATTATACAAAGAAGGTCAGATGGACCCTACTTTTGTTTCAAAGAATTTTTTAAATTGATGTAATGGAAACTATTGTCGTATCATATGTTTGAACTTCAAGACGGGATGAGTCCTCAGAGAAGTCAGTGAGGTGATTCCATGGTTGGAAATATTCCACGCATTCCGATACGAAGATCGAGAGGCGTTTCCAGAACCGGAACAACCGACAAGCAGCATGACAGATTTGATAAAAAACAATGACGGCTATTAAATAAATCTTGTCTTCACTAGAGTAGAATTTATTGTTTTCCGGCAGCTAAAGAATTTTCTATTGTCTTAAAGACTCCAGTTTACGCTTTAAATCCCCTCAACAATTTACATTATGAAACAGCATATTTATTTTGCTTTCCATGTCCCACTACTTGGTTAGAAAAGCTCTGTTACACATTTCTCTGGATTTGATTTGGTACAATAAAATGTTGTCATGTGTTGTATTAGTCAGTGGAAGGGGCCAGGGGTTCCTACAGTGTATGTAAATAGTAAATCTATTTTTTGTATGTTTGGCATCATACCTCACTGTATACATGTAGCGCCCATCCCAATTCAAATTTAGAGTGATGTCTGAGCCAGTAGTTGGGCTCAGATGGTTGATAATTACATTCAAATTCGCCTCTGTCTCAGTTATGGTTTGCCTGGTAGTGATTTACCTTTATGCCTGTAGGTGGCGTTACCACCTCAGGCACCTGTTGGAACATGGGCAGATCATGGTACATTGAGTGGCCCTTCTCGGCAGTGGTATAGTGGCAGTGGTGAACCCGCGGTGCCTGCTGGGAGGGGATACTTAAGGGGCAGACGCCATTGATTGGGGTTCGTTCGCGCTCGCCCCGCAGCCCTCTGGGTACGAGGTGTGTGTATGGTCCTGGTCTCAGGGCCACGTTGGCCCGAGGCTGCATCACTACTCAGTAGGCCCAGCTAATCTGGCTGGGGCCTATATCCAGAGAAGGGATCCCAAGCCTTCCATTCAAATGGGGAGGAAGAATCTTAGTGAAGAAGTCCAGGGCAGGATCTGCCCCAGAGGAGACCGGCACAATACTGCTGTCTCGGGAGAGGCCTGGCAAATTCAGTAAGGAGGGATCCATTATGCTACAAGCCCTACAGTTCGCCGGATCGGCTTAAAGGTTCTTAAAACTGTACGGCTGGAAGTTTGGGACTTTGAAATCCTGTGGCAGAGGGTTCCTGGACTATCCAATTGAATACAGGTCTGTGGCAGAGACTTTGTACACTTAAAACAGGTCTGTGGCAGAGACCCAACTCATCTTGGGCAGTCTGTGGCAGAGATTGCCCTCTTGCTGATCCGTGTGTCATCCCGGCTGCTAGGCCATGTGAGAGGGGACTATCCGGGTGACCTATATTCACTCTAACATTGAGAGTGGTGAGTGGCTTTGAACTTCTACCTTTGTCAACTTTTAGTGGCGAGTGCCTGAACCTTCCCCTACTCTTCTATACCTTCTACTTCTCAACGTTTACCGCATATGAAAAATAAAGCCTAACCGTTTGAGGTTTTACATCTGTGTGGACATTGCATTACTACAGACTTTCCTACCCGGACAACGTAGCTGAAGAGGTAACGTGCAAAACCCAAAACTAATCAGCGGCCCTGAACAGGGTATTGCTACACGTGGAGGCTCGTCCGGGATATTTTCCGTTGCCTCTAACAACCGGATAACTGTTCTTTTGCTATTTGGAAAGTCTGCCATTGAGAAGTGTTGGACTGTGCTTTTTTTTTGAGAGAAGAAGGGGTCAAGGGGCACAGATCGCTTTGTGAGCTTCATAGTTCATGGGCGGGGCTGAAAAGAAGAAAGCCCGCAAGCTACGTGCAAAAGGAACTAACTGGGAGGAGTTCCCGCCACTGCGTACTACACGTGGGTGCATTTGGTGCCAAGGGCAGAGATTGTGGACTGAGCAAAGAAGAGCAGCATGTCGTTGTTTCTATGGGCCCCAGCTATAACGGGACTTAGGATGCTTCGTGTACCTACAACCATGGACGCTGCTTAGCTTGGAGCCCCGCTTACTGATACGGGGATCCGGCTAAAGCCCCGGGGCCATTTTACTCTGTACACAAGTCGGGATGTGGAGGCCCTGGGCATGCTCATCCCTGGGTGTAGCGGACTGGCCGTGCAGTTGCGCCCCTTTGGACGATGCCTCACCTGTGGGGAATTTCTTTTTGACGTGGAACAACCCACCGAACCACCCTGTGCTTATCGGGTGGACTGGATTTCAGGCACCGTCACTCTCAAGGAGGCCTCCTTCGCCCCTGCGGTCCAGCCCGCGCGAACTGCAGATGCCACGGAAAGGAAGTCCGGGGTGAATGTCGCTGCCACCACCTCTACTTGTGTCTCCATCCCACCCGCAAAACGGAAGGTGGGCTACGTGAAGGCCTCCCGCGGCCGCGGTCGAAGCCTGCCCCAGCGCTTGCCGGAACCAGACCTTGTGAGCGGTGAAGTCCCCGGGAAGTCCACGACAGGGACCGGTAAGGAGGCTGGGGATAATGTGACTGTCATTGCCCGAAATTACTTGTCTGCTGAGGAGTTAGATTCCTCAGAATTGGAATCCTCCTCAGATGTTGGGGATGATGAGATAATTGAGGCCATATTTCTGGAGAAGGGCTGGGAGTGGGACAATCAGAGATGTATTACCCTGTTCTACAGCCTCCGAGAGGGTTCACCCATGAGTTCTGGGGACACTGCACCCCGGGTGGAAACCCCTACCCCTGAAGTAAAGAGGGAGGCTGTACCCAATGTTGGGCCCTGGCCTCAATTTGCTACAGCCTTAGTCCAGAGGTCACCGGACTCATATGTGCTACCCGGGACAGGAGACCCTGGGACCTTACCTAGGCTCGCTTCCATTCAAATGGGGAGGAAGAATCTTAGTGAAGAAGTCCAGGGGAGGATCTGCGCCGGAGAAGACCGGCACAATACTGCTGTCTCGGGAAAGGCAACTTCAGTAAGAAGGGATCCATTATGCTACAAGCCCTGCAGTTCGCCAGATTGGCTTAAAGGTTCTTAAAACTGTATGGCTGGAAGTTTGGAACTTTGAAATCCTGTGCCAGAGGATTCCTGGACTATCCAATTGATTACTTTAGAACTGGTCTGTGGCAGAGACTTTGTACACTTAAATAAGGTCTGTGGCAGAGACCCAACTCATCTTGGGCAGTCTGTGGCAGAGACTGCCTTCTTGTGCGATTGCCTGTCACACAGCAGGACAGTGGATCTGTGTGTGTAAAGCCAAATCCTCCGGGCTGAAGTGGTTAGGCTATTAATTATTTTTAATCTGTTGAAAAGATCCTTATTTGGAGATCCTGCCAGTATCAACTTTGCCTGTTGCAGATTGACAACGCTGCTGCTATTTGAGAGGCAGTGGCTTACTGTGGAATTAAACCCAAAGGCAATTACCAGTAATTATTATATTGCAGCTTAACATTTCTTAGATGTGATGGATGCATTCTTTTTCAGGATTTTTTTCTTCTATTTTCTCCTGGTGATCCAGCCAGTAAATCTGTTGACCTCTCTTTGAATTG
The DNA here is from genome assembly GCA_029206835.1 of Rana muscosa. Lineage (NCBI taxonomy): Eukaryota > Metazoa > Chordata > Amphibia > Anura > Ranidae > Rana > Rana muscosa. The sequence goes on along the minus strand of CM055116.1, from coordinate 1,198,433,124 downwards.
TTTGTGCACAGTAGATTTGGCACTATGCCCCCTTAGGATAGTGGAACACGTCCTATAAGGCTCCTATTCAGATCTGGGTTCTGGTGACCTCCTACTCCTTATGTGCGAGCCCCTGGATGTATGATCCATATAATTAATCTTCAAAAAATATCCTTTTCTCCTCAAGCTGTGCACAACAAAGCTGTAAAAAAAACCTTTGGACCATATTACATTACTGAGCTCTCATCACTTGAACCATCAATTGGCACATGGATGCTTCCTGGAGGAGTTATAAGATGCTCAATCTCCTGTTGACCTTTAACCCACTACTCTTTAGGTGAAAACAGAAGGAAACAAGCCTCAAGCCTAAAGCCTCATACACACTACCGGTTTTCTCGGCAAGAACCAGCAAGAAAATTGCTGGCAGAGCTTTCTTGCCGAGTAAACCGTGCGTGTGTACGAGGCTTTCGTGTTCCTCGTAAAGAAAACTGTCCAGAATCTCGACGAGAAAAATAGAGAACCTGCTCTCTATTTTCTCGTCGGGATTCTCGTCTACCTTTTTCCCGACGAGAAACCCGAGAGTGTGTACGCTTACCTGTCGCCGTGGAAACCCGCGCATGCTCGAAATGACTTTGACGAATGTGCGGTAACTTCCTAGGCATAGGTAGGGTGTAGCAAGATGGCGGCGACGGCATTGAATGTGACGAGCGCACGTGCGTCGTAGTTGATGATGTCACCGCGTTCGTTCCATTCAAAAGAACAGCGGTTCTTTTGAATCGAGCGTGTGTACACTCGGCCGGGACAAGATTCTTGTCAAGAATCTCGTCAGGGAAAAACAATGGGTTTTTTCCTGACGAGATTCTCGGTCGTGTGTACTAGGCTTAAGAAAATAAAACTGATTCAGCCACCACACTAATTGATAAGATGCAATATATTACATTTTTGGTTTTGGGTTTAATACTACTTTAATATTGTGAGCTTTTAACTGGCAATATTTAGGGTTTGCATGCTTAAAGCGGAGTTCCAGCCTTTTTATGTTTATTAAAAGTCAGCAGCTACAAAAAGTGTAGCTGCTGACTTTTAATAAACAGACACTTACAGACACTGTCGTTCCTCTCCCCCGCTCTCCGCCGGCACCTCCATTCAGACTGTGGGCACCCGGCCATGACAGCTTTCGGCTTCACGGCCGGGCACGCACTGCGCATGCGCGAGTCGCGCTGCGCTCTAGGAGTGGACAGGCGATCTCCTTTGACCTGTCACGTGTCCCAGGAGATCGTCTAGAGGGAGGGGTCGCCTAAGGCGAGAGGAGGAGTCGCCTAGACGGTCCCTGGGCGGAAGAAGGAAGTGGGCATGTAAGGGGGCGAGGAGTGCTTAAAGCAGAAGTTCCACTTTTGGGTGGAAATCCGCTTTAATTGGGGATATCCAAACACATTTGGTGTAGGGGAACAAAATGATGGATGTTTGGACTGAATCTCTGTATTATTACAAAAAGTGAACTAGGATTCTCTACATTATTATAACCTGAAATCATGGTTGAGAAATCAACTTGATGGCGTGTGAGTAACATTGTTTGTAACTGGACGTTGATTCCATCTGTTGATTTCACAATAACAACATAAATCTCACTAGCTGTTGCTAGTTGAGAAAAGCCCAGAGCAAAAGAAAGAATGCAATAGGCGTATGGCTGACATGACTGAGTTAACAGGGAATGTTTTGCAAAATGTTAAAAGGAGTGTGATTGGTTAGTAGTTACAGGGGGAGGGGATAGGAGTAAATAAAATGAATGGGCTCCTCCCCCTAAGACAACACAGTGCGGGGGAAAGTTATAGGAGGGAGAACCATGTCAGCTGTGGAAATAGTTCTGGCCCAGCTTCGGGCAGAGGCTGAGACACGGGGAGCGGATTGGCTCCAGGAGACCCTGGGGCCGATGCTGTGGGGTCCGGTGGCAGAGCCAGTTACCGCGGGGAGAGAGGCTGTGCGAGCTCGGAGGTCCCGGCCTCCGGAGCGCTACTCACCGGGCCCCTCCCCTCGAGCTGGCTAGCACGACGGGGATCCGATCACCCAAGCACTTTGTGTGTTTGGTTAAGGCACACAGGGAGGATTTGCAGGTTTGGCATTCCTTCTTGGAGTCCTTTAATGGTAGGGCTTTGTGGATGTCCGGCCCAGTCAGCAACTTTGATTTGGAACTTTACACTGATGCGGCCGGAGGGTCAGGTTTTGGTGCATTCTTTCAGGGCAGGTGGAGTGCGGGCCCTTGGCTGCAGTTGTGGATTGACGCAGGCTTTACAAAGAACTTGGTGCTGCTGGAACTGTTTCCGGTAGTGCTAGCTGTGGAACTGTGGGGCGCTTGTTTCAGGGATCTGAAAGTGCGTTTTCACGGGGACAACATGGGGGTGGTGCAGGTGATTAACAAACTGTCAGAATCTTCCCCTTCGGTAGTTAGGCTTCTGCGACACCTGGTTTTGAGATGCTTGCAGCTTAATGTCGTTGTGTATGCGGTGCATCTTCCGGGGGTGGAAAATGTCATAGCTGATGCGCTGTCTCGCTTTTAGTGGGACAGATTCCGAGAGTTGGCGCCAGAGGTGGAGCAACAGGGTGTCCCATGTCCAGGCTGCCTGTGGGAGATTCCGTTGGAATAATCTCCGGTTGGATCAAAAATTCGGTGAGTGGGGCTACATGAGCGGCGTACGAGAAGGTGCGGCTGGAATGGCAGGAGTTGGTGCACGAGGCAGGAGTTGATCCGGTGAGCTCGGATGTCCGGTTACTGGTATTGTATTTTCTTTCCAGGAACATGGAAGCTGGGGTGTCCAGGTCAGCGTTAAGTAGAAAATTAGCAGGATTAGCATTCCTATTTAAGTGGTAGGGGTGTCCGGATTTTACAAAAGATTTTTGGGTGCGACAGGCGTTCAAAGGGTCACGCCGCTTGGGACAGCGCAGAGATGGGAGGCACCCAGTCTCATTTGATATCCTGGAGAGGGTCTTTGGGCAGTTAATGGGCTTGTATTTGTCGGGGTACGAGGTCACCTTGTTCAGGGTGGCTTTTTCGTTGGCATTTTTCAGAGCCTTTAGGATTGGTGAGTTGGTTAGCCCATCAACACGGGTGCATAGGGGTGTCTGGGCCAGTGAGGTGGTGTGTACAGAGGAAGGGGTTTTGTTGGTGCTCAGGAGATCCAAGGCTGATCAGGTGGGTAAGGGTAAGTTGGTACAGGTTTTCCCCATCCAGGGTTTGCCGTTTTGTCCAGTGGGGGCTGTGAGGGGATTTTTGGAGGTTCGCCCCGCAGTCTCGGGTTCCTTTTTGGTAGACGCAGATGGGTCCCCTTTATCTAGATATCAACTTGTCGCGGTATTTAGGAAGTGTTTGTGGGCATTGGGGTTGCAGGAGAAGGAATTCTCATCGCACTCATTCCGGATAGGGGCGGCTACAGAGGCGGCCAGGTGTGGGATAGATGCAGAGGCGGTTAGGCGTATTGGCAGGTGGGAGTCTAGAAGATTCCGGCTGTACGCTCGCCCTCAGTTGCAGGTGGGGTTGGCGTAAAGGGAGCTGAGGGGGGTGTGTAAATAACTATGTTGTTAGTTGGGATTCTTGAGGTCATGGGGGTTGTTTGTTTTTCTTCTCTTTCAGGTATGGCGCAAGGATTGGTCTGAATACTGGGCCATTCTTTTGTGTTTTGGGGGGCTAAGAGGGCTGATGTTAGGCCTGAAGGTTGGCAGCTGGGGTTCCCAAGACAGGAGGCCTGCGTCCGCTGGCTGGGATTTCCTGGTATGCTGTGGAGCAGAATGGTGCCGGAGGTGTATTAATCTTGCATGTAGGTGGTAATGATTTGGGGGTGAGGTCGATGTTAGATGTTACCAGAGATATCAAGTTTGATTTCTTGCGCCTTCGTATGGCTTTCCTAGACATGATAATCGTGTGGTCCGATATTGTGGCTCGGACCACCTGGAGGATGGTGAGGTCCATTGAAGGCATTAACAGGGCTCGTAGAAAGATTAATCGGGTCGTGGGTAGATTTGTGATTAAAAATGGGGGGTTGGTGGTGAGGCATTTGGAGCTGGAAGTAGACACCTGGAGACACCTGAGGGGTAATGGTGTGCACCTTAATGAGGTGGGGACGGATATGTGGGCCTTGGGGCTGCAAGATGGCATACAAAGAGCTCTGAGGGTGTGGAGGGGCACCTGAGGGTAAGGGGTTGCCCTTGGGCGCAGTGGCGGGTGTTGGTCTTTGCGGGGGAAGGAAGATAATGTGGGGTATGCAGTAAAAGTACATCTGTTATACAATAGTCAAGAAAAGCCCGGAGCAAAAGAAAGAATGCAATAGGCGTAGGGCTGACATGACTGAGTTAACAGGGAATGTATTGCAAAATAGTAAAAGGGGTGTGATTGGTTAGTAGTTACAGGGGGAGGGGATAGGAGTAAATAAAATTATTGGGCTCCTCCCCCTGAAGCTACACAGCGCGGGGGAAAGTTCCCACCCACCCTCCCTAATATATGTATATGTTTGGTGTGGTCTGTTTGTGTTCTTTTCTTTTGACAGGTGGCGATCAGCATGTCGAGGCAGTGGCGGGTGTTGGTCTTTGCGGGGGAAGGAAGATACCTCAAAGGAAGTGGTCAGGACCAATCGGTGGTATGGGTCCTGAGGGTGGTATTCCAGTTAACCAAGGTTTAGCTGGAATATCTTGATAATGGTGCACTGTGGTCAGTGGTCGTCTCTGAGCCAGCCTGTCAGCTTGAGGCCTATGACCAGATGGAGAGGTACTGCAGTGCCAGGTTTGACAATATGGTAATTTGAGGTTCCTGCAAAGACCAACGCTAGGATGGAATGGTTTTCTGATAACAGTTGTTTATGTTATGTTTTTGAGTTGATTTTGATAAATTATGTATTTTAAATTAAAAAAAGGCTGCTACAGCCTATGTTTTACTCCAAAAAGTAGATGTGTGGTCTCGTTACTTAGGTGTAGGTAAGGAATTGGAGTATAATGTGGGGTATGCAGTAAAAGTACATCTGTTATACAATAGTCATGTATTTGTGTTTTTTGTTTCATCTGTTCTGTTTCTAGCTACCCATGTAATAAGTGTAGTGGGGTATCGTTTTCACCCACAGACTACAGTTCCCAGCACGCTTTGAGGCACCCAGGGTGCAATTTGCCTCACGCAAGGACTGCTGGGGTGGACTTTAAAAGGGAGAGGCGGACCTGGGTTTTTTCTCTTTGGACACCGCCCTCCCAGCAAGAGGATCCCTGTGCTGACCTGCTGTGCATGCAAGGCCTGAAGCCTGGGCCTTGTACTTTCTTCCAAAGAGCCTTCCGCTCCACCGAGGAGCCTGGGGAGCGTCCAATCCTGCTGTGAAGTGCCATCATCAGGAGGACCGAAGACCCGGGCATCATGGGCACTGTGAAGCGACTCACAGTAGCAGAGGTACCGGACAGGAATCGGTCCGGTCGGGTGAGAGAGCGCCAGCTCGGAACCACATCTTGTTACCTTTTGTTGCCTATAACTTTATTCAGGCCCATCAGTAATTACAGTTACATTCTGGGGAGACTGTCTGCTGAACTGAGTTTACTAGTCTCTCCAGCTTTACAAAGTTAGCGGTCATCGCTACCCCATTGGATTACAGTTCTGTTCTTTATGTGCACCACCGTGTTTTGCTAGCGAAGATTTCTTCAACAAACTATACCCCAAGTTAGAGTCAGGCCTGACTGGGTAGTATAGGACATTGCTGGGCGCCATATTTGCTCACGAGGGTGGATAGCTGCAGCGGGGTTTATTAAACTGTTGTTGCATTGCTGTATGTTATATCTTTTTATGAGTATACTTATATTGCAGGGATCTGCATGAGACACTGTATACTGTTTACCCTTATTACTTTTACCAATAGTAAAGAACTTATAGTTAAGTATATTGGTTGTCAGTGTCAATTACTGTGCTGTGTTATAAAGGGGATTGTGCCATACAAGTAGAGAGAGTGCTATTATATCATCCCCTTTCCTAACTGTGCCACGAGAGGTTAGAGCCAATTGCCAGGGGTTGACAGTGGTGCATAGGGATGAGCCGAACACCCCCGGGTTCGGTTCGCACCAGAACCTTCGAACGGACCGAAAGTTTGCGCGAATTTTCGAACCCTATTCGTTATAATGGACGCGAACGTTCAAAATCAAAATTGCTAATTACAACGGCCAATATGCATGTTAATGTCATAAAACAGGTTTGGGGACCCGGGTCCTGCCCCAGGGGACATATATCAATGCAAAAATAAATTTTAAAAACTAAAGTTTTTTCGGGAGCAGTCATTTTAATGATGCATAAAGTGAAAAAAAAAAAAGTGAAATTTTCCTTTAAATATGGTACCTGGGGGGTGTCTAAAGTATGCCTGTGAAGTGGCATGTGTTTCCCGTGTTTAGAACTGTCCTTGCACAAAATGACATTTGTAAAGGAAAAAAAGAAGCCATTTAAAACCACTTGCGGCTTTAATGTCATGTCTTGTCCTGGCCGCCATATGGCTGAAAATCCTTGAGAAAAATGGCATGGCTACCCCATCACCCCCCCCCCCCCACCCCAGCCCCTTTGGGTCTTGTATGGATACTAAGGGGGACCCCGCACCCAAAATAAAACCCTATACCTACAACCCTATATACTCTGAACAGCAGTATATAGGTGGTGCAAACAAGACATGGACTGTAGGTTTGTTCTTAAGTAGAATCTGAACAGGTACATTATGAAGTGTAGCTACATCCCCAAAAAATCAATTTTTAAGCTTTTTGGAGAACATAGGGAGGGGTTATCCCCCCTGTAACATTTGCTGTCTTTGCACATCTGTTCAGAACATGTCACCTCACTTTCCGTCCCAATGACAAATGTTTTTGGAAAAGTGGGGTTTTAATTGAAACAAGGATTGGTGATAAAGCATCAGTAGAGAGGAGATACCTTTTTCCCAAATTAAATCTAACAGGATAGAATTTTCCTTCCTAGGGGTAGATTTCCTCTCACTTCCTGTTTTCTCTTGCCGTTTGCAAGTAGGAGTCGTTTGTAAGTTGGATGTTTGAAAGTAGGGGCCTGCCGTATATACTCTGCAGAAATTTGCCCTATTAGATGTTGGTGTAGCCACAAGACTGGTGGGCACAGGAATGGGCCCTGCTGTGAGTTAATAGATCAAGATTTGTACTTGCATGCACCTGTTGAACCGGGCAGAAAAATTGGGCCTTTGGTGGTGGTGGTGGTGGTGGTGGACGGTGTTGCCACAAGACTGTAAGCCCTCACAGTTACTCTTGGTGGGTGCAGGAATGGGCCCTGCTGTGAGTTATTAGATCAAGATTTGTAATTGCATGCACCTGTTGAACAGGGCAGAAAAATTGGGCCTTTGGTGGTGGTGGTGGTGGTGGACGGTGTTGCCACAAGACTGTAGGCCCTCATAGTTACTCTTGGTGGGCGCAGGAATGGGCCCTGCTGTGAACTATTAGATCAAGATTTGTAATTACACGCCCCTGTTAAACAGGGGCTGAAAAATTGTGCCTTAGGCATTGGTGCTGGTGCCACAACACTGCAAACCCTCACAGATACTGTACTTGGAGCACAGCAGTCACACCTGTTGCGAAGCATCTTTTTAAAAAATTGTAATTACACGCCCCTGTTATACAGGGGCTGAAAAATTGTGCCTTAGGCACTGGTGCTGGTGCCACAACACTGCAACCCCTCACAGATACTGTACTCTGAGCACAGCAATGAGACCTGTTGCAAAGCATTGCCTAAAAATTGTAATTACACGCCCCAACAGGGGCTGAAAAATTGTGCCTTAAGCACTGGTGCTGGTGCCACAACACTGCAACCCCTCACAGATACTGTACTCTGAGCACAGCAGTCACACCTGTTGCGAAGCATCTTTTTAAAAAATTGTAATTACACGCCCCTGTTATACAGGGGCTGAAAAATTGTGCCTTAGGCACTGGTGTGGTGGCATGGATCATTGAGGAGGAGGAAGAGGATAGTCAGTGAACATAACAGGACAGCCACTCAGCATCAGCATAGGCAGTCTTGAAGGGATGTGACATTATAAATTATTCCGTTATATCCGCTTCAGGTGTCTGGTAGCTGGTGGTGATCCAAGACTGATTCATTTTTATGAAGGTCAGTCGATCAACCGAGTCGGTGGACAGGCGCACCCTATGATCGGTGACAAATCCTCCAGCAGCACTGAATGTGCGTTCGGAAAGAACGCTGGATGCAGGACAGGCCAGTAGCTCAATTGCATACTGTGCAAGCTCTGGCCAGTGATCCATCCTCAGGACCCAGTAAGCCAGAGGATTTTCGGTGGGAAAGGTGTCCAAGTCTGACCTTGCCCCTAGGTATTCCTGCACCATGTATATCAGACGCTGGCGATGGTTGCTGGAACCGATCATACCTTGGGGCTGCGGACTAAAAAATTGTCTGAACGCATCGGTCAGACGTCCACCTTCCCCACCGCTCCTTCTGCTACTGACCGAAGCCTCAGCAACTCGTCGTCCAGGACCAGGAGTTTGTAACCTCCCAGTTTCTGGGAACGCGTTGCACAGACCTTTCTGCAAGGCCTCCCTGAGATGTCTCATCCTCTGCTCCCTCTGCGACGGCAAGATAAGGTCCGCAACCTTACCCTTGTACCGTGGATCAAGGAGAGTGGCCAGCCAGTAATGGTCACTCTCCTTGATCCGAAGAACACGAGGATCCTTCCGCAGGCTTTGCAGGATCAGGGAGGCCATGCAGCGTAGGTTAGCTGAGGCATTCGGTCCGGAGTCTTCTGGGTCACTGAGGATGACATGATCGCCAGCCACCTCCTCCCAGCCACGTACAAGTCCACTGGTTTGTTGGGACTGTACATCATCCCTAAAAGACTGCTGCTGCTGATGCTGAGTGCCAGGCTCCACCTCCATGCTCACACAATCCTCCTCCTCCTCCTCCTCCTCCTCCTCCTCTTCCTGTGTGATGGGTGGGACAGAAGGAACATTGTCTGGATAAAGGGGGCCTTGAGAGACAAGGAAGTCCTCCTCTTCCTGCCTCTGTTCTGCCTCAAGTGCCCTGTCCATTATCCCACGCAGCGTATGCTCCAACAGGTGGACAAGAGGTACAGTGTCACTGATGCATGCACTGTCACTGCTCACCATCCTCGTGGCCTCCTCAAATGGTGAGAGGACAGTGCATGCATCCCTGATCATGCTCCACTGGCGTGGGGAAAAAAAGCCAAGCTCCCCTGACCCTGTCCTGGTGCCGTAGTCGCAAAGGTACTCATTGATGGCCCTCTGCTGCGTGTGCAGTCGCTGCAGCATGGCCAACGTTGAGTTCCACCTGGTGGGCATGTCACATATTAGGCGGTTCTTGGGCAGGTTCAGCTCCTTTTGCAGCTCAGTCAGCCGAGCACTGGCATTATAAGATCGGCGGAAATGCACACAGACTTTCCTGGCCTGCCTCAGGACATCCTGTAAGCCTGGGAACCTGCCCAAGAACCGCTGCACCACCAGGTTGAGGACGTGAGCCATACAGGGCACATGGGTGAGCTGCCCCTGTCGCAGGGCGGAGAGGAGGTTGGTGCCATTATCAGAAACGACCATTCCTGGCTTAAGCTGGCGTGGCGTCAACCACCTCTCGGCCTGCCCCTGCAGAGCTGCCAGAACCTCTGGCCCAGTGTGGCTCCTGTCCCCCAAACACACCAGCGCAAGCACGGCATGGCATCTTTTTGCCTGCGTACTCGCGTAGCCCCTTGTACGCCTACGGAGCACCGCTGGTTCCGAGGACAGAGCACTCGAAGAGGACATGGAGGAAGAAGAAGAGGAGGGGGTGGAGGAGAGAGGTGTGTCACAACCAGTAGTAGCATTTTGGAGGCGTGGTGGCGGAACAACCTCCAACACTACTGCACCTTGTCCTGCATCCCTCCCAGCTGCCAATAGAGTGACCCAATGGGCCGTGAAAGAAAGATAACGTCCCTGTCCATGCCTGCTGGACCATGAGTCAGCGGTAATATGCACCTTACCGCTGACCGCCCTGTCCAGCGAGGCATGGACATTGCCTTCCACATGCCAGTAGAGAGACGGAATCGCCTTCCGTGAGAAAAAGTGGCGTTTGGGAACCTGCCACTGAGGAACCGCACATTGAACAAACTCACGGAAGGGGGCCGAGTCTATCAACTGAAAAGGCAGCAGTTGAAGTGCTAGCAATTTAGCCAAGCTAGCATTCAACCGCTGGGCATGTGGATGGCTGGGAGTATACTTCTTTCGACGGTCCAGCAGCTGGGGCAGGGAAATTTGCCTGCTACAATCGGACGTCGGTGTACTGCAAGTACTTGGTTGTGACACACCTAATTCTACACCTTCAGTCCTCTCAGAGCAGCTTTCAGAGAGGACTGAAGATATAGTGGGGATGGAGATCCCAGCTGATGAGGAGCAAGGAGAGGTCCGCTTTGTTCTTTGGTGTGGGTCTTTTATGTGTGCTTGCCAACGAGCTGCATGGCAGGTCGACATATGTCTGCTCATGCTTGTGGTGCCCAAGCGGCTGATGTTTTGGCCACGCGAGATACGCTTGAGACAAATATTGCAAATAGCAGTGGTGCGATCTGATGCACTCGTCTCAAAAAAGGCCCACACCAAAGAACTTTTGTGATAACGTGCAGAGGCAGCGCCCTGCACAGGCGGAGCTCTGCGGTGTGGTACAGTTGCTGTGCTGGCCTCTAGCTGGCCTCCAGGGGGCATCCTGCCTCGTTGGACATGTGACGCTGCATCCTCCTCCTCCTCCTCCTCTCTCCCTTCAGGCACCCACGTGGAGTCAGTGACCTCATCATCCCCTCCCTCTTCACCACTAGAGCAAACCTGGCAGTAAGCTGCAGCTGGTGGAACACTACTGCCAGATTGCTGTCCTTCAGCATCCCCTCTCTCTGCGCGCACACTACTGACTTCCTCAAGCTGGGTATCATCATCCGAGCCTTCGAATCGTTGGGCATCCTCCTGGAGCATGTACCCAACACTGTGCTCAAACAGTTCGGGGGACTCCTCAGGAGGACATGGTGGGTCTAGGGAAGGGGTGGCTGATGATGCCATTGAGTACGCGTTGGCAGCTGCTCTGCCAGTACCCTGAGCCTGGGTGAGAGAGGATGAGGAGGATGAGGAGGGCTTGGTCATCCATTCTACCAAGCCTTCGGCATGATGCGGCTCCACATGTCCAGCTGCCGAAAACAAAGACAAGCGTGTCCCATGGCCACGTGCTGATGACGATGCACGACCACGTCCACGGCCAGCACTGTTGTCTCTAGAAACAGATCCTGCCTGCCCTGTGTTCTTGCCTCGGCACGCTCTGCCTCTCCTTGGCGGTCTTCCAGCCATTGTAGTCGGTAGTGTATATAGTATAAAAAATAGAACTCCTATGTGTGCTCACAACACACTGTAGGTCCTATGGGTGCTGACACTAACACACTATAGGTACTATGTGTGCTGCTGACAAGAAAATATAGGAGCTCTGTTTGCTGCCACTAACACACTAGAAGTCCTATGGGTGCTGCTGAGAAGAAAATATAGGAGCTCTGTTTGCTGCCACTAACACACTAGAAGTCCTATGGGTGCTGCTGAGAAGAAAATATAGGAGCTCTGTGTGATGCCACTAACACACTAGAAGTCCTATGGGTGCTGCTGAGAAGAAAATATAGGAGCTCTGTTTGCTGCCACTAACACACTAGAAGTCCTATGGGTGCTGCTGAGAAGAAAATATAGGAGCTCTGTTTGCTGCCACTAACACACTAGAAGTCCTATGGGTGCTGCTGAGAAGAAAATATAGGAGCTCTGTTTGCTGCCACTAACACACTAGAAGTCCTATGGGTGCTGCTGAGAAGAAAATATAGGAGCTCTGTGTGATGCCACTAACACACTAGAAGTCCTATGGGTGCTGCTGAGAAGAAAATATAGGAGCTCTGTTTGCTGCCACTAACACACTAGAAGTCCTATGGGTGCTGCTGAGAAGAAAATATAGGAGCTCTGTTTGCTGCCACTAACACACTAGAAGTCCTATGGGTGCTGCTGAGAAGAAAATATAGGAGCTCTGTGTGATGCCACTAACACACTAGAAGTCCTATGGGTGCTGCTGAGAAGAAAATATAGGAGCTCTGTTTGCTGCCACTAACACACTAGAAGTCCTATGGGTGCTGCTGAGAAGAAAATATAGGAGCTCTGTTTGCTGCCACTAACACACTAGAAGTCCTATGGGTGCTGCTGAGAAGAAAATATAGGAGCTCTGTGTGATGCCACTAACACACTAGAAGTCCTATGGGTGCTGCTGAGAAGAAAATATAGGAGCTCTGTTTGCTGCCACTAACACACTAGAAGTCCTATGGGTGCTGCTGAGAAGAAAATATAGGAGCTCTGTTTGCTGCCACTAACACACTAGAAGTCCTATGGGTGCTGCTGAGAAGAAAATATAGGAGCTCTGTTTGCTGCCACTAACACACTAGAAGTCCTATGGGTGCTGCTGAGAAGAAAATATAGGAGCTCTGTGTGATGCCACTAACACACTAGAAGTCCTATGGGTGCTGCTGAGAAGAAAATATAGGAGCTCTGTTTGCTGCCACTAACACACTAGAAGTCCTATGGGTGCTGCTGAGAAGAAAATATAGGAGCTCTGTTTGCTGCCACTAACACACTAGAAGTCCTATGGGTGCTGTTGGGGTGCAATGCTGTGCTAACAGCACTGCGGTTGGTACTACTGCAATACTGTACTAACAGTAAGCACGCACCAGACTAATCCCCAGCAGCAGCTAATAACACACTAACTGTGCAATCAGCAGCAATGAACGATCAATGACTTAGGTAGCAATGGTTTAGCAAAGAAATAGCCAATGGTTTAGCAAAGAAGAGCAAATCTTTCAGTATCAAGCAAAGACAGAATCAGCAGACTAATCTCTCCTAAAGCCGGAACTCATGTGACCGGGGCCGATGGCGTGGCGGCCTTTTAAATGGTGGGGCGTGTACTAAAGCCCCTGAGCTGTAATTGGCTACAGGCGTCCTGCCTGTAGCCAATTATTGCTCTCCGAGTTTCGGGCGCTGTGATTGGCCAAGCATGCGGGGTCACAGTGCATGCTTGGCCAATCATCAGCCAGCAATGCACTGCGCCGGCCGCGCCGGCCGCAATGCATTGCGGGGCCGCTCGCATCACACGAATGTGATGTGAACGGCCCAAATAGTTCTGGGCTCGACGAGCGAGCGAACGCCCGGTGCTCGATTCGAACATGGGTTCGAATCGAGCACCGGGCCCATCCCTAGTGGTGCACTACAAGGCCCCAAAAAACAAACAGGTAGCCCTCTTAACTGGGGGTATCGCTACACGTGGGGGCTCGGTTCCGGGATCCTTGTATATTGCACGCTGCAATCAAGCCGGTCAGAAGTACCAGCATGGACCCGCAGGCAGTGACACAATGGTGCGCAGAGGAGGCTGTGGATCCAGTCCGGGCGGTAGCTATTGAACTCCCGGGAGGGATCCAGCAAAAAGAAGAGGTAAAGCAGCTAATAATGTCAATATCCCCAAGATGGAAAGCATGGGCGGTGGATGTAAAGTCAGATAACTCGGGGGCATATGCACTAGTAGAATGTACAAGAGGAATCCCAGAAGAGTTCAAAGGGCAGAGTGTAAAGGACATAGATGACAGAACGTATCGCTTAGTGCATACTGGGGCTGTGAAGAGAGAGTCTCCACGAACCTCCCCATCGTTATCTCCGTCACTCTTCTCCAAAATGGGAGGCAGTAGCGAGACGAGAGCTCTAGAATCACCCCTGACCGCCATAGGGCCGGAACTGCTGACTGCTTGGGAGACTTTGTTACCAAGTGTCAGAAAACCAGCACGGTACATGTGGAAGCCAGGTACCGGAAACTCCGGGTGTTTTCAGGAACACAACCTGTGCCACCCGTGGAAGAAGACTTCAACACATGGATTGAGCAGGCAATGCAGGCAGTAGAAGGTTGGGAAGTTCCAGAAGCGCAGAAAAAACAGCGCATCAACGAAAGCTTGAAGGGTAGTGCTGCTGAGGCTGTGAAAAATCTTAGATGCAGCAATACTGTGTGTACTACGATGGATTATCTGTCTATGTTGCAGGAGGAATTTGGCCAGCTGGAGAAGGTGTCGGAGCTGGTGTATCAATTTGAACTGCCTTCAGCAGCCCCGGGAGAAAGTGTCTGAGTATGTCCGGAGACTGAATAGAATGCTGTGCCAAATTGTACTGAGAAAAGGAATGCAGCCACAGGCCATAGACGCTGCCAGGATGAAGCAGATCCTGAGGGGAGCCTTGCATTCGGATCCAGTTTGGCTTCACCTGAAGACCTCCGACGGAGTCATGGCTCTGAGTTACCCAGACCTTGTGCGGATCATAAGGGATGAAGAGGCCTTGCTGAAGGATCAAGAGGGGGTTGAGAAGACCACTCCACCTGTTTCGGTGGGAGTCAGAACGGCAGTAGCTACTGAACGTGACTCAGAAGTAGAAACCTTGAAGACTCAGATGGCCCAAGTACTGGATCTATTGACCTCTTTATTGGCCAAGGACTCAGGAACAAAGGAAAACGGAGAGATCAAGAGTGAACCGGACCGGAATGTCCCCATTTCAACTTCCCCAAAAATAAGGAAGGTGATTGTGTGCTTCAACTGTGGAGGAGCCGGCCACACTGGGAAAGTGTGCCCCAGTCCAAGGAAGAACCGAGGCACTCAGTACCAGCAGGCAGAAAACTTCAGAGGGCCCCGGTGAAGGAGTCAGCCGGGTGCCCGCTACTTACAGAAAGCTCCAAGAAGGGAAACAATGCCCCTCCTAAAACCCCCCATACCGCCTGTCAGGAGTTGAAATTTGACAACCGGAAAAAGATCAATGCATACCAGGTCCAAAAAGGGTTGAGGTCCAGAGAAAAATGGAAGAAGAAGAAAATACCAATAGGGAAATCAAGGAATCCAAAGGAGGAAATACCCCAAAAGAAGTTCCCAGATAAATTAATTGGACCCTCCCCTCTAGTCCCCGTTCAAGTGGAGGGAGTCTACACTAAGGCTCTCCTAGATACAGGAGCCCAAGTGACTCTCTTATACAGAGACTTTTATCTGAAGCATTTGAGTCACGTGCCTTTGCAGAAGCTGTAAGACCTACAGATAGGGGGAATTGGCACTCGTAGCTTTCCCTATGACGGATATGTCTCAATCAGGCTGGCTTTTGATCCATCAGTGACGGGAAAGGCGGGGGTCTTTGACACCCTGGCGGTAGTTTGTCTAGTTCCATGTTGATAGGGACCAACACTGACCTGGTCAGGAGACTGCTGACCCCTCTAGTGAAGGAGCGGAGTTCTCCCAAACAGAAGATTCACCCCATGCTGCAACAGGTCTTCCAGAAGTTGATCCTGGAGCAAAAGGCCCCAGAAGAGGGGGTGGGAAGAGTCTGGAGACTGTCCAGAAGAGAGAAGATACTGCAGCCTGGTGAGGTGACCTGTCTTCAGGCTACGGTAAAACTCTCCTGGGAGCAGCCGGGTCCCTTTGTGGTCGTGGAGCCAGACCCCTTCAACACTCTTCAAGGATTGGAAGTGATCCCTGAAGTGGTCCCGTTGAGGGCATTGAAGAAGGCGAAGGGCCAGATTCCAGTGAGTGTCAGAAATGTCACTAATTCTCCTGTGAAGATCCCAGCCCGGGTACTACTGGGCAAAGTGAATCCTGCTACCCCAGTGACCCTGTCTGAATTAAAGACGGAGGGAGGAGAAGCCACCCTGGAGGAGCTCTGTCTGGAAGATACCACCTTGCCAATGAAGTGGAAAGAGAGAGCCAAGGCTCAGCTGACCAGATGGAGAAAAATATTATCGGAAGATGAGTTTGACGTGGGGTGTGCGAGGAGTGTTACCCATAAAATCAGGAGTTGACAGAGCTCAAGAGGACGGGGGTCATTCGAGAGTCCAGAAGTCCATATGCCTCCCCCATCGTGGTGGTAAGGAAGAAAAACGGGTCGCTGAGACTCTGCATAGACTACAGGACTCTCAATAGGAGGACCATACCCGACCAGTACACTACCCCCAGGATAGAAGATGCTTTGCAGAGTCTGTCTGGGGCCAAGTGGTTCAGTGTCATGGACCTGAAGAGTGGGTATTATCAAATCCCAATGCACCCTGAAGATAGAGAGAAGACGGCCTTCATCACCCCAGTGGGATTCTATGAATTCAATAGGATGCCTCAAGGCCTGTCGGGAGCCCCCGCTACTTTTCAGAGGTTGATGGAGAAGACAGTGGGGAATATGAATCTTATCGAAGTCCTGGTGTACCTAGATGACATCATTGTCTTCGGGAAGAATCTGGAGGAGCATGAAGAAAGGTTGGAGAAAGTCCTGAAGAGACTCAGTGAAGAGGGAATAAAACTCTCCAGGGAAAAATGCCAGTTCTACCAGTCCTCAGTCCACTATCTGGGACACATAGTATCTGCGGAAGGAGTGTCTACAGATCCCGATAAACTGGATGCAGTCACCTCCTGGCCCAGACCAACTACAGTGACTGAGCTTAGATCCCTCCTGGGGTTCTGCTCTTACTACCGTAGATTTGTGGAAGGGTTTGCAAAAATTGCCAAACCCCTGAATGAGCTACTGAAGACGGAAGGGAAGAAAGATGATACTGGCCCCAGGAAGCCTGGAGATTCTGAGGAAGACCAGTGGACAGGGTAGTGTAAAGCAGCCTTCCAAATGTTGAAGAAGAGTCTGACCACTACACCAGTCCTGGCCTATGCTGATCCCAAGAAGCCATATGAACTGCATGTAGATGCCAGCCATGACGGTCTAGGAGGTGTGCTGTACCAAGAATATGAAGGAAAGTTGCGCCCAGTTGCCTACGTTAGTAGAAGTCTGGCACCAGCAGAAAAGAACTACCCCACCCACAAGTTGGAGTTCCTGGCTCTAAAGTGGGCAGTCATGGATAAACTCAGAGATTACCTGTATGGAGCCGATTTCACAGTAAAGACTGACAATAATCCACTCACCTATCTCTTCACCAGGGCCAAGCTGGATGCCACTGGTCACCGTTGGTTAGCAGCCCTAGCCGGATTCAACTTCAGCCTGAAGTATAGGCCCGGAGCTGGAAACCGTGATGCAGATGCATTGTCCAGAAGAGCTCACGCACCCACCCACCGTCCAGAAGGCTGGACCCAGGTAACCCCGGATGGGGTGCGGGACTTGTGTCAGGGAGCACAACTTCAAGCTAGTGGTGGGTCAAGGGCTGAAGAGATCGGTGTTTCGGTGGTGGGGGTGCCCAAGTGTTACTGCGATGTGACCCAGGTTGGAGAGGATGACCTGCCAAAGCTGTCCAAAAAGGACCTAAGGAGAGACCAGTTGGAAGATCCCTGGGGAAGATTAGCTTTGAAGGCATTGGAAGACCAGGATTCAGGCAGGCTTCTGAAGGACCCCTCAAAGGTGGCCCGATTGGTCCACAAAGAATGGGACAAGTTACAGGTGCATCAAGGGAAGTGGCGTCACTAGGGTTGGTGTCACCTGGTGCGGCAAAACATGGTGTCACCCCCCTCCTGTCTATCCTGCCCAGCGCCCTGCAGGCAGCGCACAGTCACGAGGCGCACCCCCAAATGACCCCTGTAAATTAAAGTATAGGGTGGTATTGGGCCGGCTGGGGCGATATAGGGCAGGTTGGGGTAATATAGGGCAGGTTGCGGTGGTATAGTGCAGTCTGGGGTGGCATAGGGCAGGTTGGGGTTGTATAGGGAAGGCTGGGGTGGTATAGAGCAGGTTGGGGTGGTATAGGGCAGGTTGGGGTGGTATATGGCAGGCTGGGTGGCATTGGGCAGGTTGGGGTTATATAGGGCAGGGTGTGATGGCATAGAGCTGGTTGCGGTGGCATAGGGCAGGTTGGGGTGGTATAGGGAAGGCTGGGGTGGCATAGGGCAGGGTGCGGTGGCATAGGGCAGGGTGCAGTGGCATAAGGCAGGTTGCGGTGGCATAGGGCAGGTTGGGGTGGTATATGGCAGGCTGGGTGGCATTGGGCAGGTTGGGGTTATATAGGGCAGGGTGTGATGGCATAGAGCAGGTTGCGGTGGCATAGGGCAGGTTGGGGTGGTATAGGGAAGGCTGGGGTGGCATAGGGCAGGGTGCGGTGGCATAGGGCAGGGTGCGGTGGCATAAGGCAGGTTGCGGTGGCATAGGGCAGGTTGGGGTGGTATATGGCAGGCTGAGTGGCATTGGGCAGGTTGGGGTTATATAGGGCAGCGTGTGATGGCATAGAGCAGGTTGCGGTGGCATGGGGCAGGTTTAGGTGGTATAGGGAAGGCTGGGGTGTCATTGGGCAGGGTGCGGTGGCATTGGGGAGGTTGCGGTGTCATAGGGGAGGTTGCGGTGTCATAGGGCAGAGTGTGGTGGCATTGGGCAGGTTGCGGTGGCATAGGCAGGCTGGGGTGGTATGGTGCCAGGTTAGGACTCCATCATGGGGTGCAAGGTGGTCTGCTGCTGCTAGACATATAATTATTACATATACTAGGCACAGTAGCACAGGAGTTAGCTGGTCTGGTGGAGGGAGGGGCGGCTGGACAAGCTATATTACATAGTGTGTATATATATATAAAATCTATAGCTGTGTCTAGCAGCAGACCACCTTGCACCCCCCCCCCCTTCCTTATCATATCATATACAGGCCAGGCCGTCAGGGGCAGGGCGCCAGACACTGAGACTGAGTCCTCCCACACTAGCTCTCTTACAATGGCAACCGCTCCCCCCCCCACACACACACCTCATCTTGTGCTCGGGCCGGCGGTGGAGAGTGGAGAGTGGAGACACCCCCCCCCATCATATCATACAGCCACCAAGGTCAGGGGCAGGGCGCCACACACACACTCACAAACCTCATCTTGTGCTCACACACAGCGGCGTGCAGCCTCGCCGCCCGGGCGGAGAAAGTTGTGTGTGTGCTGTATTGACGTGTCGTCACATCATCACAGTGCAGTGTGATGATGTGACAGGCTGAGTCGCTCGCCGGCTCTGTATGGTAGGGAGGAGGAACTTAGGAAGAATAAGGAGCCGGAGGACACACACCAGGCGCGGCCGCGGAGCTGGAGGTGTTGTTCCAGGCAACTTCCAGCCCAGCGGGCTGCGTGGGGTGAAGTTAATGAATGGGTCATGAGGCGGCTCTAGGCTTTGTGAGGCCTTAGGCAAATCTTAGACATGAGGCCCCACTCACGTCCATAATGGGAAAAATAATTCAAGCGATAAAAAATAACAGTGTGCCCCCCCTACAGCGCTGCCGACTACCCATCTCTGCCCTCCCGCTGACTGCTGTGCCAGCTGTGGGGGATCTGCAGGATGGAGACCGTAAAACGGCCCCTACCTTTTCTAAAAGAACACAGTGAGTGATTGGAACTGATTTGTGTTTATTAAGCTTTAGTTTATGAATTAACAGGAGCTTCTGTCTCCTGTTCATTCATCTGCAGTGCAGCTGAGGCTACAGAGAAAGGAAGTGGGGAATGCGTTTCCTCATTTTCTTTCTCTGTCTCAAAAGTGAGACTTCAGGGGTCTGTTTAGACCCCTGATATCTCACCAAAGAAACCAAAAAACGTAAATAAATAAATAAAAAGATTGTAAAAAAAAAAAGACTACAATTTTTAATCAAACTTAAAAGCCATGCCCAATACGTAGCATAATTTAGCCACACATACAAATATTTCTGTATGGCACGGGTCACCCTCTCCCTAGTATGGGGGGCCCCTACTGTACAATGGCGGTAAACTTAAGTAGGAGAGGAAAGTGGAGGGTATGACGGCGGGTAGTATGTACATGAGAGGGGTGCAGAGTGTATGGTGGGGGCTAGTATGTACATGAGAGCGGTGTGGAGTGTATGGTGGGGGGTAGTATGTACATGAGAGGGGTGCAGAGTGTATGGTGGGGGTAGTATGTACATGAGAGGGGTGCGGAGTGTATGGTGGGGGGTAGTATGTACATGAGAGGGGTGCAGAGTGTATGGTGGGGGGTAGTATGTACATGAGAGCGGTGTGGAGTGTATGGTGGGGGGTAGTATGTACATGAGAGGGGTGCAGAGTGTATGGTGGGGGGTAGTATGAACATGAGAGGGGTGCAGAGTGTATATAGGTGGGAAGTATGTACATGAGAGGGGTGTGGAGTGTATGGTGGGGGGTAGTATGTACATGAGAGGGGTGTGGAGTGTATGGTGGGGGGTAGTATGTACATGAGAGGGGTGCAGAGTTTATATAGGTGGGTAATATGTACATGAGAGGGGTGCAGAGTGTATATAGGTGGGAAGTATGTACATGAGAGGGGTGTGGAGTGTATGGTGGGGGGTAGTATGTACATGAGAGGGTTGTGGAGTGTATGGTGGGGGGTAGTATGAACATGAGAGGGGTGCAGAGTGTATATAGGTGGGTAGTATGTACATGAGAGGGGTGCGGAGTGTATGGTGGGGGGTAGTATGTACATGAGAGGGGTGCGGAGTGTATGGTGGGGGGTAGTATGTACATGAGTGGGGTGCGGAGTGTATGGTGGGGGGTAGTATGTACATGAGAGGGGTGCGGAGTGTATGGTGGGGGGTAGTATGTACATGAGAGGGGTGCGGAGTGTATGGTGGGGGGTAGTATGTACATGAGAGGGGTGCGGAGTGTATGGTGGGGGGTAGTATGTACATGAGAGGGGTGTGCAGTGTATATAGGTGGGTAGTATCAAATACACCACTGACCACTGATGCATTAGTGACCAGTGGCAGTAAATAACCCCTTTGTGCTGCATGAGTGGCACCGGTATCAGAGTTTGTGAACCCTTTGATGCTGCACCATATAGGGGTTAATTAACTCTGATACCGGTACCACAAATGCAGCACAAGGGGGTTAATTAACTGCCAGTGGTCACTAATGTATAGTAATGCAATAATCCCCTCCATGCTGCATAATACAAATACCAATGTAAATCCCCCCCCCAAAGAGTTACCGTAAATACTTTAGGCAGGTTGACACAGCTAAGCCACTGTGACAACACTGCCTTTTCAGCTTCTGCAAACTTACTTGCACTTTTGCACGGGGCTTCACTGGCTCCTCGCAGGTCTTCAGAGCAGCTCTCTGTTCACCTCTTTCTTCCCGCCTCCCAGTTTGAATGACATCACGCCGGGCGGGACTAGGAAGCTCCTGTCGGGCGGAGATCATGAAAAAAAAAAAAATGAAAAAAAAAAAATGAAAAAAAAAAAAATGAAAAAAAAAAAAAAATTCTCACCATCGGGAGGGTGTCACCCCTGTAGCGGGTGTCACCCGGGGGTGGGCCACACCCCCCGCACCCCCCTAGCAACGCCTCTGATCAAGGGGTGGTCTGCCGAAGGGGCCCCTCTGATGACCTGGGAGAGAAGTGGCAACTGTTCTTGCCGGAGAAACACAGAAGAACTGTCTTGGCTGCCCTACATGATAATCATGGCCACTTGGGGGCCGAACGAACATTTCAGCTTGAAAGGAATAGGTTCTACTGGCCCTGTATGCGGGCTGAAGTGGAGGAGTACTGTCACTCCTGTGCTCGCTGTATTCAAAGGAAGACATTGCCACGTCAAGCTGCCCCAATGGGCCATCTGCAGAGCCAGGGACCCTTGGACTTGGTGTGCATTGACTTTCTCTGTCTAGAACCTGACTTAAGTGGACAAGGAAATGTTCTGGTGATAACCGACCATTTCACCCGTTATGCTCAGGCCTTTCCAGCCAAAGACCAGAAGGCCTCCACCGTAGCCAAAATCTTGGTGGAAAAATACTTTGTGCATTACGGGCTGCCACAGCGCCTGTACTCAGACCAAGGGAGAGACTTTGAGAGTCGAATAATTAAGAAATTGCTGGACTCTTTGGGTATCAAGAAAACCCGTACTACCCCTTATCACCCCCAGGGTGATGCTCAGCCGGAGACATTCAACAGGACTCTGTTAAATATGTTTGGGACTCTGAGCAGTGAGCAGAAGCAGCATTGGAGCAAGCACATAGCAGCAATAGTGCATGCTTACAACAGTACAACTAGTGATGCCACCGGATACTCTCCATACAGACTAATGTTTGCCAGGGAAGCAAGACTTCCTGTGGATCTGGCCTTCGGCATATCAATGGATCACACTTCGGCCACCTCACATAAAGGATATGTGGATAGACTGAGGAAGAGTTTGAAGTTAGCTTTTGAGCAAGCCCAAGTGGCATCAGAGCAAAGAGGAGCCCGGAACAAGAGGAACTTTGACCTCAAAGTTCGAATTCAGGACTTGCAACCAGGAGACAGAGTGCTGTTGCGAAACTTGGGAGTTCCAGGGAAGCATAAACTAGCAGACAGATGGAGACCTGAACCATATGTGATCTGTAAAAAGTTACCCGACTTGCCGGTGTATCAGCTAAAGCCAGAAGGGAAGATAGGGGTGCTGAAGACATGGCATAGAAACCACTTACTTCCACTTTCTGAAGCGGTTCGGATACCTCCTGTAGAAGATTCTCCAGGACTATCCGCAAGCTTGGATACACCTAGGCCCAACACTCGGTCTCAGGTATCTCAGTCTGGAGGAATGGATGTCTCTGATCAAAGCGAAGAAGAAGAGCTTGGATGGTTGTGGCCCTCTCAGGCCCCTGAGCCTATGTCTATAGATCTTCCACCCTCTGAAGGTACTGTGGATAGTACATTGAATGTGGAAGCCACTGAGTTTGTTCCGTCCAGCCCTCTGTCTGAGGAGTGGGAAGAGGCCATATGGTCACCTTCTGCTGATCATCAAGAGGACTCTCAGCACCTTCCTGCACCTGATCTGGATGCTCCGGAAGTATTGGAACCCAATACACCTACTCCAAAAGAAGAGCCTGTGGTGGATGAGACAGTCACCCCGAAAGAACAGAGAGCCAAGAGAACCATTCGTCCTCCTCGGAAGTTAACCTATGCTCAAATGGGGGAAAGTTCTGAGGATACAGTAACTACTGCTAGAAGGACAATACCAACACCTGGTCCCTCCACTGTGCATTTGGTGGAGGGCGACCCCAGCTCACTTTCTGCCACAGTTAGGCAGGTCAACCCCATTGATGTGACCTGTGGGCAGGACAAGCTCCCTTCCCCGTTTTGGTGGGAGTTTTCTCTGCCAACTTCTCTAACAGCCCCCAATGAGTTTGTATTCTCTTACTGTTGATACTGTCTTTGGGGACCAAAGATTCTAAGTGGGGGGAGTATGTAGCGGGGTATCGTTTTCACCCACAGACTACAGTTCCCAGCACGCTTTTAGGCACCCAGGGTGCAATTTGCCTCGCGCAAGGACTGCTGGGGTGGACTTTAAAAGGGAGAGGCAGAGCCGGGTTTTTTCTCTTTGGACACTGCCCTCCCAGCAAGCGGATTCCTGTGCTGATCTGCTGTGCATGCAAGGCCTGAAGCCTGGGCCTTGTACTTTCTTCCAAAGAGCCTTCCGCTCCACCGAGGAGCCTGGGGAGTGTCCCATCCTGCTGTGAAGTGCCATCATCAGGAGGACCGAAGACCCGGGCATCGTGGGCACTGTGAAGCGACTCACAGTAGTGGAGGTACCGGACAGGAATCGGTCCGGTCGGGTGAGAGAGTGCCAGCTCGGAACCACATCTTGTTACCCCAAGTTATAGTCAGGCCTGACTGGGTAGTATAGGACATTGCTGGGCGCCATATTTGCTCACGAGGGAGGATAGCTGTAGCGGGGTTTATTAAACTTTTGTTGCATTGCTGTATGTTATATCTTTTTATAACTTTTTATGAGTATACTTATATTGCAGGGATCTGCATGAGACACTGTATACTGTTTACCCTTATTACTTTTACCAATAGTAAAGAACTTATAGTTAAGTATATTGGTTGTCAGTGTCAATTACTGTACTGTGTTATAAAGGGGATTGTGCCATACAAGTAGAGAGAGTGCTATTATATCATCCCCTTTCCTAACAGTGCCACGAGAGGTTAGAGCCAATTGCCAGGGGTTGACAGCGGTGCACTTCAAGGCCCCAAAAAACAAACAGGCAGCCCTCTTAACTGGGGGTATCGCTACATAAGTAAAACCAAGCTTGTAATATATCTTTTGTAACACGGGGTGACACATATGGAGGTCTGTGAGGGCTGCGCACCCCGAATTTGGTGCTTTGGAAAAAGAGGAACAGTTCCCCGTGTTTTTTTTTTGCAGATGCTACTAAAATGTCCCATGGGGAACTGTTCCTCTTTTTTCAAAGTAATATATCTTTTGAAGTCACACTGGTACCTAATAATAATAAACTTTCTTTTATATATTGCCTTTGCCGACCTTATACCGTAGATACAGGTACGTAATTTTGCACTTCCGGGTCTGGGACGCACGACCCGCTCCCGCTGTGATTGGACACAGCGGAAGCCAATCCGCTAGTCCGGCGGACATCGCCGATCATTCCCGAGAGAGGCAGAACAGCGGTCTTCCTATGTAAACAAAGCAGATCTGCTTAGCAGGAACACGGATCTCTGCCTTCCCACAGTTAAAGCACCCCCCCCACAGTTAGCAAGCACTCCCTAGGAACACAGTTAACCCTTTGATTGCCCCTGATGTTAACCCTTTTTCTGCCAGTGTGATTAGTACAGTGACAGTGCATATGCTTAGCACTGATTACTGTATTAGTGTCACTGGTCCCCAAAAAAGTATCAAAAGTGGCACTTAGTGTCTGATTTTTCCTCCTCAATGTCGCAGTCCCGCTATAAGTCGCCGATCGCCGCCATTACTAGTAAAAAACAAATAAGTCCATAAATATATCCCATAGTTTGTAGACGCTATAACTTTTGCGCAAACCAATCAATATGCGCTTATTGGGATTTTGTTTTACCAAAAATATGTAGCAGAATACATATTGGCCTAAATTGATGAAGAAATTTGATTTTTTACAATTTTTTTATTGGATGTTTCATAGCAATTTTCAAAATTTACATTTTTTTTTGTTTATAGCGCAACAAATAAAAACCGCAGAGGTGATCAAATACCACCAAAAGAAAGCTCTGTTTGTGGGAAAAAAAGGACATAAATTGTATTTAGGTACAGCATCGCACGACTGTGCAATTGTCACTTAAAGTAACTTAGTCTTGTTTCGCAAAAAATGGGCAGGTCATGAAGGGGGTAAACAGTGGCGGCCGTCCATATGGGGCACATGGGCCACCCCCTATCCATGCGTCTGGCCTTTAAAGCGGTTGTATACCCCAAAACTACTATTTTCTTTTTAAAACCTGCAAGGCAAAGGCATAATGAGCTAGTATGACTAGCATACTAGCTCATTATCAATTACTTACCTTAGATCGAAGCCCCCACAGCGGTTCCTCGGACACATCCTCCCTCGCCACCATGATACCCGGATTGACTTCCGGGTATCGCCGCTCCGTAGACATCGGTGCTCGCTTTTCTGCATATATCTCCTTAACTATGTAGGTTAAGGAGATATTGCAAGCACCTACAGGTAAGCCTTAATGTAGGCTTACCTGTAGGTGCATGTATCACAAGAGAGTATACAACCGCTTTAATCTGTGTAGCACCCTCTAGGTAGGTAGGTGCTAGAGTAGGATTTTTTGCAGGGTAGACCTCCCTCTTCTTTCTAGGGATTTATGGAAAGTACTTGAAAGAGAGCAGGAGAGGAATGGTGGCGCTGCCTGGGGTACTCTAAGTACTCTAAGGAGCCCTGACCCCCCTAGCCAGCTGTTTGGAGGCCATCAACACATGGATGTCTGCCAACTTCCTGAAACTTAATGGGGGAAAAATTGAGGTGATCATCTTCAGCGATCTGGCCACCCCCCCAGATATCCCACCTTGGCCTCCCTAATTTGGTCCTGCTCCGGAGGTGGCCCCCCAGGTCCGTGATCTGGGATTCGTCCTAGATTCAGGTTTAACCCTGGCTTCCCAGGTAAAAAAGGTCGTCGGTGCATGTCACTGGCAGCTAAAACTCCTGAGGGGGCTGTTTAAATATCTGGATATCTCGGACAGAAAAACTGTCATCTGTGCCACGATAGGTAGCTGCCTAGACTACTACAACTCTCTTTTATCTGGGATTGTCAAAGATGTTAGTGCAGAAGCTTCAACTTATTCAAAATGCTGCAGCAAGGTTACTCATGGATGTCCCGTTGAGGGATCATATCACCCCTGTCCTCTGGGCCTTGCATTGGCTGCCGGTCCACTATCGCACCTTATTTAAGGCAGGATGTATCATGTTTAAGATTATGACAGGCCTGGCCCCTAGCTATCTCTGCTCTCATTTTCATAAACAAGCTCTTGTCTGATCACTCAGATCTCCTCTACATCTCGGTGCCCAAGAAGATCCGGCGTGGTGGTCGGGCCTTCTCCAACCAGGGTGCCGTATTATGGAATAGCCTCCCTGTCGAGCTCCAGGAGGCCCCTACTATCCCGGTCTTCCGCGGATTACTGAAGACTTGGCTTTTCACGCAAGCCTTTCATGCGTAGCCTCTCTCTTCCACCCTTTCTGCCGTTCTGTGCTGCTTTTGGTTCCTGGGTCCTCTTTTCCCAGGAACTCTGCTATGCTAAAAAGAAAAAGCTGAGCTATACATGAACCTATATGGCATTGACTGCCATACATTAAACAATCAACTCATAGACATGTGAAAGTTAGAAAAGAATATTTAGAAAAAAATATGAATATACCACATATCTAGTGAACTAATTAATCAGTGTAACCTATTCCGTGAAACTGTGAATATGGTAAACAAAACAAGTGACACTGACCAACTCCAAGACCGAAGAGGTAAAAAAAATGGAGATATAGAAAAATACATATAGAGACTCAATCTAAGTGTAAAAATCAAAAAGTTGAAAAAACTAAAATAATAAAAACAATCCTCCGTGTTCTCAATAACAGTCAATAATGAAGTCATAAATGGCAAAGGAAAAGGCCATAAATTCAAAAATCCACTGTGCAAAACTTAATCCACAACATTGGGAAAGAAGTGATGATAGGAAAGCGCCTCCACCTAGGTATACACTGCCATTTACCAGATAGGTGTGATCTCTTATTACAGGAGATCAATATTCGCATAGGCTAATAACCCAGCCTGGGGTTCTCTGTATATTGCAGTAAACGTCTCAGCTCCCATAGATGTATATCTCAAACAGCATAAGGAATCCAGGGTATCATCACATAAGGACAAGATAAACTAATATAGCGTAAAACCCTTTAAAGTTTATTGCAGTAACATAACGATGCACACTTACAGTTAAGACGTTTAAAAATAGCATATAAGCACAATCGAGCCGATTAGCAGCCCGTATCTTCCGGGTCTAGCGTGCAACGCAGTGAGGTCAGAACGTCGTTCCTCCCTGCTATGCGCGTCGGAACCCTTCGGGGTATGATATATTAAGATACCTCTCACCTCAACTCAACTCAACCAATCCCCAACTTGGATTGGCAGGGGGAAGGCCCCCTTAAGTAACCAGGGTCGGCCCAGCTGGGGAGGAGTTGGAATTGTTCAGAGCTTGGAGATGGAATGCTAGGCTGTCAAGGCCTTTGAGGGAGCCCCCCAGTCTGGAAGGGGGGTGACCTTGGGCCTGGGCTCGGGTGCGGATGAAGCCCTTCAAGATATCGTGAAGGTTCTGGACAGGAGGCACAGGAGGAGCAAGAGAGGACAGCAGGAGAGAGCATTGCAAGGCAAGTCTCCAGAGAGAGGAACAACTGGTCGCAGCCAGGAGGGCTGGAGAGTGACATGCACAGTCAGGAGGACTGGGGAGGCGCGCCTGATAGAACTGGGAGCATACAGTCTGGGATGGGTGCAGAGCCAGTGGAGTGGACTGATGATCTTCAAAGTGAATTCCAAAGTTTTGGGAATGCAGCGCCAAAATTCCCCACTCACATACCAATAGGTAGACTATACCTCGTGTTTGGCAATTGGCGAAATATGTTGGCCTGAAAATCTCACCATTTGGGAGAGAAAAAGATTTCTCCTTTCTAATGAGGGGACAGTAGGAACAGTGCCCACAAGGAAAAGAACCAAAAAGTAGGGAATGTTGTCTACTAGTTTCCCTTTTGTATTCGCTCTGAACTAATCTATCTTTGATAGCGGTAGCACGTTTGTAGGTAATTGGCGGAGTTGCAGACACAAATTGTTGGACTTTAGGGTCATCAGTCAGTATGGTCCAATGTCTTTGGATGATTTCCTTGATTTGTGTATGTTGTTTAGAAAATCGCATGAAGATTCTTGTTGGATTAAGATCATAGTTACTGCTAGATTGTTGTTTAAACAGAAGTTTGTGACATGGTTGATGAATTATTTGTTATAGGCCCTTCGTAAACAAGAACGGCTATACCCTCTGTCTAGCAGTCTATTTTGAAGTTTACCAGCTTTTTCCTCAAACAGAACATCATTGGAACAATTTCTGCGTAAGCAAAGATATTGACCGTATGGAATGGAATTTTTTTAAAGGGGTTGGATGAAAACTCTCAGCATGCAGCACTGTGTTACCTGCAGTGCTCTTGCGGAACAGGGTGCTGTTGTTAATGTATCCTAATCATAGGACTTCCTGCTGGGGAATGGTAATATATAGCTTGCAGACAGAAATACCTACAGCTATTCTTTATCCTTGTTTTGGTTACCATAGGGATGGATTAAAACCTCTGTCAGTTATTTACTGCTGTCTTTGCCCTTGCTGGTGAGGTTCACCCTTCTTTATATGTTTTGGTGATCATTGTCAAGTGAGAAAAAAATAAAAAATTTGAAGTTATCCATGGAACAAAAATATAGGGTAAATCTTCACATGTGGATATTTTTTCCAATATATATACGAGGGGCATTCACGTCATACCGGGACTTCTGAGTTTATATAATAAAATAACAAATTTCAAGGGGTGGAAACTGCATTTATTTTTTCTCCCTTTTTACTCCCCTGCTACATTTATACACTTATCCCAGAGTTTAACTAATGCCTGGAAAGCTTTGGCATAGAAAGATTTGTCAGTTCGCCTGAACCATCCTAGGACAGCCTGCTTCACTTGTGTTCACCGTTCCCACAGAAAGATTTGTCTTTTGTGCAATTTCACGATAGGTTATTCGTCGATTATCCAGGATCCGGCGTTCCACGCGCTGAATGTTCACAAGAATGACTGCTGTTAGCTGGGAACCACCATGGCCAGGATTGTCACTGATGGACGTTCGACCATCTTTGAAATGTTTACACTGTTCATATGTCTTACTGCGGCTGAGCGTCTCATCACCGTACTGTGTTATAGTCTTCTGTAAATATCTGTGGGTTTTACACCTTCGTTCACAAGTAACTTTATCACCACACGCTGTTCCATGCATGCACTAACACTGTTGTCTGAGATCTTGATTAACAGCCTCTGGACTGGTCTGCGACATGTGCGCCGGCTATCAGTAATAGGACACACTTGCCACTTACCACTGCGTGCAGTGACGCCATGCTAGCATCCCTTTTTATACCTGTAAAATAAGAAGTCCTGGTTTGACTTGAATGCCCCTCGTATAAAGAATGAGTGATCATTCAAAAATACTGCAGTCCCGCTATAAGTCACTGATCGCCGCCATTACTAGTAAAAAAATAAATAAAAATGTCCCATAATTTGTAGAGGCTTTAACTTTTGTGCAAACCAATCAATATACGCTTATTGGGATTTAGCAAAAATATATATAGCAGAATACATATTAGCCTGAATTCAGATTTTTTTTTTTTAACCTTTTTTTAATTGGATATGTTGTATAGCAGAAAGTAAAAAAAATTTTTTTTTTCATTTCAAAATTGTCATTCATTTTGTTTATAGCGCAAAAAATAAAAACCGCAGAAGTGATCAAATACCACCAAAAGAATGCTCTATTTGTAGGAAAAAAGCACATAAATTTTATTTGGGTACACGGTACAGTGTCGCACGACCGAGCAATTGTCAGTTAAAATAACGCAGTGCCGAATGGCAAAAATTGGCCTGGTCATGAAGGGGGGTAAATCCTCCAGAGGTCAAGTGGTTTAAAATGGTGGTTTAAAATGTCTGGGTGCCTTTTTTATAAATTCTTTTGTTTCCTGAGGTGCTGTACCATCTCCTCTTTTCTAGGTCTTCCTAAACTATTTTCTATCGTCAAGCCATCATTGTTGGAATATTTATTTATATGCATTCTTCTGATCTCACTGTTATGTCCCGTATTCTCGAGATAGATCAGTGTGGAGCCTAATGGTTTTCATTAGCAGCAGATAGTTTTCTATAAATACATCTTTTTAACCTTGGTGTGTTTATGCATCAGAGCAGCTTACAAGAGCCATAACATTAGTTTATCATGCGGCTCTCTGACTCTTTCCAGCCTTATAAATGAATCTCTGAGAACACAAACAAGCAAAGATCATGATACACAGATAATCTGTACAGGGAGATAACCATCACCCAGTGTTCTGGGTTCACCACTCGGAGTAGTAAAAACAAAAAGATGTTAACATGAAAACATTCAAATTCTTTTTCTGCCGAAGAGTTCAAAGCAGCACAAGCACAGAAGAGATGGGAAACGTTCTTAAATAGGTACACAGAATCCAAAAACCCTAAAATAGAGAACAGATGTGTACATGGACCCTCAACGGTATCATTAAACAAATGTTAACATTAATATTGAAGTGAGGTGCTGAAAAGAGGTCACTGATAAATGTATCTTTATTTCCTCAGAAAATACATCAGTTATGGTTAATGGAAAGCCGTACTAAGGGCAATTTTTAACAGCCTTCCAAAAATAAGAGTTTCCTGGTTCTCTTGCTGATCCAGAGGTTTCAGTAGTTTCAGTAGTTGGAGTCTCTTAACTTGAAAAAGTGTGCAGATCAGACTTCATAAGCTGCATACTGCATTCAGCAATGCATCCAAGTCAAGCAAATTTGCAAATAGTGTAGAGCTTAACCTCAGTATGTTTGCTTTTTTAATTTTTTTTCTATTGAGCACTGGAATCATCAAGAGGCCTATTCATTAAAATTTTCTTCTGTTTCCCAATACGCTTCAGACCACCTCATAATTGACCAGAAAGAATAAATGGTAAATGCTAAACATAGATGGTGGATGATGGTCAGATATTCACAAAAGACAAGTGCGGGATAAGCCGCTAGACCATAATCTGGGATGCCATGCATGGCAGGGAGGTATTTATCCAACTGTGTCTAAGTGGATGGATGGCCTTATTCTGTAGCACTATAAGTAACAGCAAGATGAATGGAGACAATGGTGTCTGTATACAGTGTCTATGTGGATGGATGGGCAGGTGCCTGCTCACCAATACTGCAAATGGATGAGGCTGGTGATGATGAGGATGATTTTACAGGCTCTTCCTTAGGATCCTGGCTCAGGGGATGGCGTCTGACCTCTGTCACACTGTGCCATGGCCCACCCGAATCTGATGCAAATTCAGGATAGATGGAACTGGGGCGGTCTCCAGGCTTCCACCAGATAGTAAGGTGATGCTGTCTGCAGGTGTCCCTCCGAATACCTGCTGGATGACTCCTCTTGCACAGGCCACGACTCAGCTGCAGCACACACAGCCACAGAATCCCTGCTCACAGATCCAGGCCGGGGTCCCAAGAGAGCGAGCTAGGCCTAGGCCAGCCCCTTTTATAGGCTCTACCAGCAATCTGTTCTTCCTTCACAGCCATCTGTTAGTTGTAGTTCCAAGCGATTCAGCTAGAGGGGGAATCCCAGCAGTCTGAACTACATGTCCCCAGATGCTTTGCTTTGCTTAGTCTCTCTATTCAGGATATGACAGCGCAGACTCAGTGTCCAAGCTCAACACTAGAGGGAAACGACTCCCACACAGTAAGGCTGGAGGGGGACCAGATTTGGGCTGCTCTGAGCACTTCACAGAGCAGGTGAGTATGACATGTTTGTTATTTTTTTTAAAATAAATATCTGCCTTTACAATTATTATTGTTATACAGGATTTATATAGCGCCAACAGTTTGAGCAGCGCTTTACAACATCGGGGAAGACAGTACAATTACAATCACTTGTTATGTGGCTAACTCTGTTTAATATAGGTAAAAATGTTTTATGCATGTTTTATGTTTATGATTATGTCTATATGTTTATGATAATTATATATGATATTTGAGCAAGAGTGCATCTGCCTTCTCTGTGCATGTTTTTAGGGGGGGTGGCAGTGCCCAAACCAATTGTGCAAGGGTGGAAGTATAACAAGTTAGATGGCCTAGGGGAGAGAAAGGTACGATTCTGAGCTTAAAAACCACCTGACTGTTGTATGAACCACTGAAAACCACCAAAACATAGTCATGTACTCATATTTGTACACTACAATTGTGCATTTCTGTTTGCACATCATACAACCACCACCGATCTAAAGTCATCAAACGTTACAGTTATCCACAACTAGAAACAGATTCCAGGAAGTTACAACTAAACAGTAATTATTAAAAATCATTGGACGATCATTTATAGCTGCTCTTTTAATAGCCATCTAATGTATTTTTAATATTGCTAGGACTTTTATTTATTGTGCTTCAGCTGATATTTTTATCTATTGCTGAATTTGGCAGTATTTGTGTACATTATTTGAGGACTTTTTCTCAGATTTATTAATAACAAATCCAGTACATTTAATACATAATTAATAAATAGTTACCCAAAATACATAAATCAAGGTCAGCACTGTACCCTATTCAAGCAACTGAAAAACTGGAGATGTATTTCTATATTTGGCCCCTGATTTTCAAAATATGTGCCTAGAGCCCCATAAAACTTTACTTAAAAAATGTTGAGATCTGTTGCATAATGTTACTTTTTAGAGGTAAACTTCCCACCATCCATTTTCTAAGGAATTCTTTTAGTGTTATCAATATTATCAACATTAAAAGGTTACCAGCTCTTTCCCTGAGGCTTAGTAAGAGTACAGTTGTTCCAAATGTCAAGTTCATACGTCTCCCCAATAGGCCACTTATCCACTGCACAATTCTTTTCCACATCCTCTTAACCTTTCTACAGTTATAGAACATATGATTTAGATTTGGAGATGGAGCACCACAGTTCAAAAGAGAGTTGCTTTCACCCTTCCATTCCCGGTATCTTGCCGTAGAAATTAAAGCTCTGATTCATTTAAAGTACACTTTTCAAAGATCCGTTCCCACGATTGTTATAGGCACCTTCTCTATTAATTCCCCTAGATCTCCCACTTCAGGGAAAGTATTCTACAATTCTTATTACATAAGTCTTTTTTAATGATTAAAGTGATTATTAAGCCATACAGGACCCTAATAGGAAGTTTTTTCCCCCACCTTCCTCTTTAGCTGTACGATTTCCTAAAATGTGACTTAGTTCATCCTGGCTATTTTGACACTCCACTTTTATCATATTTAAATAGTCCTCTATTTCCCTGTAAGAATATAACGTTTTTTTTTTCATGTCCCAAATAGAATAAATTCTCCTTTCTCATTATTCCTGGTATAATCCCAGAGTTTCCTCTAACAGGTATACAGTAGAGGGTCCTTGATTTAAAATCTAGATAATTCCAAAACAACATCTAACCCCTAGAGTGTCTCTAAAAAATGGTGATCCTCAAATATTTCAGGGGAAGTCATTTTTCTGCAATAAAAAAGCCAAAGAAACCCCCTCAGCTAATTGGTGCTCTGACTCCAAATAGGTTCATTATTCAAGAGCCAGGCTCAAGCAGTTCTTATCAATATGGACATATTACAGGATGTAAAATTTTGGGGTCCCTTCCAAATTGCTTGAATTTAATGCTAATTCATTTATTCAATTTTTTTTCCTATTCATAAGAAACATATAATCCCTTATTTAGCAAACAAGAGAGAAATATGGTTGTGGGACTTTAAGTGAGGCAATCACTAAATATCATGAAATGAAGAAATATATAAAAAATATAATAATTTATTATACATATGTAGCGGGTATGTACTTTCCCGGGTGTAATTTGAACTTGGCAGAGACATCAGTGATGTGTAATTCCCTACAGCCCAGCAGGTGGCGCTGTCACCCTGGGCTGGGGTTGAATCATTGCTGTGTGCCGTGCCTCCTTTTTGTCCTTCCTCGGCAGCGGTATGGTGGGGCGGGGAACCCGCCGTGCTTGCTGGGAGAGGGTATAAAGGGGCCGGCCATCTTGGTCATGGGGTCGAGTCCCAGGCACCTTCAGCCTGTGAGCGGTGGTTCGTGTCGGTCCTCTAGGCGGCCTAGGCCTAGAGGACAGCCGGAGGTCGTGTTCCATCCCAGGCACCTTTAGCCTGGGGAGAGGTACTCGGATGGAGGTCTGGAGCTCAGTGCCCAACACTGAGTTCCGCGAGGGAAGGAGATCCTAGGGTATCCAGGGATTGGGTACCCGAATCCGGAAGGCGTAATGGACCGGGGGGAGCTCCTCACTCGAAGACCTGGTGCAGCATATTGCCAGTGACGGGTGAGCCTCTCATCGGAGACCGCCTGGAAGGAAATCCCCCCCCCGCCCGGAGACCGCAACTCACTTTCAGGGAGGAAAGTGGAGAACACATTGTGTCTGGGCCTACTCGCATCCACACCTCCTTTTCTGTTCTGTTTCTACAAGGGAGTTCAACTGATTGTGTACATTCGAGAGGAATAAAGGAGTGTTGAACTTTAATGGTGTGGGGCTAATTTCCTGACAGACATTGTTCAAGGTAACTCTCGGTGGAGGCTCCAGGTGCACAGCACTGACCCGAAGGTAAAAGAACTTTGCTTACACCACACTGACACCTGTGGTGAAGGCCAGGCGTGGTGTCCCCGCTCCCTTCCCCTCTGAAGGTACCCCTAGACAAGAGACAGACGAGCTGAAGAAGAAGAGGGGAGTGAGGAGGGCGCTACACGCGTGGGCTCGGGTCCGGCATAGTGTTTGTGCACCACAGAATTGAACGTGTCTGCCCGGAGGAGTTACGAGTAGGCAGGCCTTCATTGGCCGAAGTGCAACCCTGCTCGAAGTCGTGGACATGACCCAATGAAGGGAAAGGCCCGCGCAGAAGAGTGGAAAAAGGGGGAAGCTCAGCCGTGTGAAGTAGTACACAAGGGGGCTTCTATTGCACTGCGCCACCAGGCACACCCCCATCGCTTAGTTCGTGGGTGTGACTCAGAAACAGAAAAGAAGAAAAGCCCGCGAACTGGAGCAAAGGGGAGGAGTCCAATACGCGTGAAGGACTACACGTGGGACGTTGGAGCAAAAACTTTGCAGTGTGCGATGGATCAGCAACAGGTCGCCATGTTCGGACATACATCGTGGATTCCAGTTCACCCTTCCACCACGACATTGACTGCTGCTGCTCCGGTAACAGATACAGGGATCCGGCTAAAGCCAAGGGGTCGATTCGCCCTGTATTCGTGCATGGACGTTGAGGCCCTGGGTGTGATTTGTCCCGGCTGTTTGGGACTGGGGTGCCAACTGAAGCCATTCGGGCGATGCGAGGCCTGTGGGGAGTTCCTGTTCGAAGTGGATCTGGCGGTTGAGAAACCGAGTACCATATACCCTGGCCGTGCTACGGGCAACACCACTCACAGAGGAGGAATCACTGCTTTGACAGCCACCCCTACGCACACTGCAGCGACCGCGGAGGAGGTAGTGAGAACTCAACGGGAGAAATCCGAGGATGCTGACTCGGTCACCGCTGTCTCGCAGCGTCCACCACCGAAGAGAAAGACCGGTATGGTAGCCCCGACCAGCGGTTGTGGTGGACCGTCTTGCCCGCTTACGCCCGGCCCGGATGGATCTGTCGACAAGAGTTCCGGACGTCCCGCTTCAAGTAAAGGCCGAGATAAGCCAGGCGGAGAGATTTGGTGTGTGGGAAGAGGTGAAAACTCAGTCTCCACTACAGGCTACCTGCCCGCGGAGGAGTGTGACACCTCTGACCTAGAGTCGGTCTCGGACATGGGAGACGACGTTGCAATAGATGAACTGTTTGCAGAAAAGGGCTGGGACAAAGTACCTCTCGCTTCATCCCGGAGGACCAGGGATCCACCCTTGTCTACAGGGGAAAGTACACCCCCGGTGGAGGCATCAGCGCCTGAAGAGGGGTCCCGTCCCCAGCCTGCCTCTACATCCCCAGTGCCATCTGTACCGAAGACCGGGGAAAAGAGACTGTTACTGCGGGCACCAATGCCCAGATCAGATGTGATCAAGGTTC
This sequence comes from Rana muscosa, assembly GCA_029206835.1. Classification (NCBI taxonomy): domain Eukaryota; kingdom Metazoa; phylum Chordata; class Amphibia; order Anura; family Ranidae; genus Rana; species Rana muscosa. The sequence goes on along the minus strand of CM055116.1, from coordinate 1,198,397,087 downwards.
CTCGCCACCCGGACTCAATAGTTTTGCCTGGCGAAGGGGACAAAGCTCAATGCCTCCTTTGGCAAGACTACAACGCCTATTTGGCCAGAAGGTTGCTGCGGAGTACGGATGGGAGTATCCATACTTGTCGAAGGAACTGCTCTATGAGGTGGAATTGTGTCAGGAGCGCTGGTACAATGACTTTGTGTGGATCCACCTTCAGGTTCCCCACGCCCGCAGGTACCTGGCATGCTCTCCAAAGGCCTCTCAACGTTTTAAAGACTGCAAGGCAGAGTGGATGTTGGGACGGCACATCCATGCAGACAAGGTGTTGATCCGGCGCAAGGAAGGAGAAGATGTGGAGTATCATCTGGTGACCATGGATCAACACTTGAAGCCACTTGTTCTGCCGCATCCTCGTTTTTACCTGTAGGAGAGAAAAGACTCCGCTCTTGTTATGCTGCTGAACTTTCTGGGGCCCGTTGCTTTTGTGTCCAGAGGAATGAAGGACTGTTCCTGTTGTTCTTCACCTTTCCTACAAGAGATCATGGACTCTGGGTAGATAGGGCCAAAGAGAAGAGGAAAAGTTCCACGAGTGCAGTTACCGCGGTGCTGTCACCAGGTGGCAGTGTTGTGCAACGTTAAACACTTTTCACGCACTCACTCTTTGGAGAAAAGGGATTTCTTCCAGGAGAAGTTTCTTTTCTCTCACACGAATACATGTGTCAGGGTTATGTGTGCTAATCCTTTTTCTTTTCCCTCTGCAGGAGAACATCCCATCAAGACCACTGAGTATGGGGTGGGTCTTAGTCAGGATGGGTGGGAAAAGTGAAATGTGAATATGTGATTCCAAGTTATGGTTTAATGCTGTTGTTTTTCTCTTCTTTCTTTATTCCTTTTTTTATTACAGGGCTCAGACACAATGTTTCAGTTGGGTAGTTTTTCCTAAAAGTTTTATTTTTGTACAATTGTTAGTCGGTCTCTGGATTGGATTATGTCAGCCGTTGAGGGCATGATTTATTCCAGACACTGGGGACCAGTGTCAAACCACCAGGGGGAGAGTGTAGCGGGTATGTACTTTCCCGGGTGTAATTTGAACTTGGCAGAGACATCAGTGATGTGTAATTCCCTACAGCCCAGCAGGTGGCGCTGTCGCCCTGGGCTGGGGTTGAATCATTGCTATGTGCCGTGCCTCCTTTTTGTCCTTCCTCGGCAGCGGTATGGTGGGGCGGGGAACCCGCCGTACTTGCTGGGAGAGGGTATAAAGGGGCCGGCCATCTTGGTCACGGGGTCGAGTCCCAGGCACCTTCAGCCTGCGGGCGGTGGTTCGTGTCGGTCCTCTAGGCGGCCTAGGCCTAGAGGACAGCCGGAGGTCGTGTTCCATCCCAGGCACCTTTAGCCTGGGGTGAGGTACTCGGATGGAGGTCTGGAGCTCAGTGCCCAACACTGAGTTCCGCAAGGGAAGGAGATCCTAGGGTACCCAGGGATTGGGTACCTGAATCCGGAAGGCGTAATGGACCGGGGGGAGCTCCTCACTCGAAGACCTGGTGCAGCATATTGCCAGTGACGGGTGAGCCTCTCATCGAAGACCGCCTGGAAGGAAATCCCCCCCCCCCCCGCCCAGGGACCGCAACTCACTTTCAGGGAGGAAAGTGGAGAACACATCGTGTCTGGGCCTACTCGCATCCACACCTCCTTTTCTGTTCTGTTTCTACAAGGGAGTTCAACTGATTGTGTTCATTTGAGAGGAATAAAGGAGTGTTGAACTTTAATGGTGTGGGGCTCATTTCCTGACAGACATTGTTCAAGGTAACTCTCGGTGGAGGCTCCAGGTGCACAGCACTGACCCGAAGGTAAAAGAACTTTGCTTACACCACACTGACACCTGTGGTGAAGGCCAGGCGTGGTGTCCCCGCTCCCTTCCCCTCTGAAAAATACCCCTAGACAAGAGACAGACGAGCTGAAGAAGAAGAGGGGAGTGAGGAGGGCGCTACACGTACAATAAATTCATGATCAACACAAGCATCAACATCCAGATGTCAGACATAGATAAAAAGATTAACATCAAAAAACAAGACATACACATAATAGTACAATTCATGATGTTGATGCTTGTGTTGATCATGAATTTATTGTATGTATAATAAATTATTATATTTCTTATATATTTCTTAATTTCATGATATTTAGTGATTGCCTCACTTAAAGTCCCACAACCATATTTCTCTCTACAATTAGGGATGGAGGAATTTCGCTGTGTATGCTCCTGATCAGATTATTTTGTCTAATACCTTATTTAATCTCCACAAATCATTTACTATTTACTATGATGATTTTTTACTACTATAATTTATATTTAAGTTCTTTTTACTTTAAGCACATTACATTGCTTTTCATGCAGTATGATCTGGAGTTAAATGTATGTGTTAAAGTAACTGGGGAGTGGATACTTATTTTTTTAAGCTCACTAGCTTCTGGGTATTTAATTTTGTTAGGACAGAGTAGTAGGTGTAAAAATGTAACATTCCCATAGACATCTGAATTGAACAGCTAGTACTTATGCAGTCATGCTTAAATAGTTTTTTTTTTTGTCCAGTCAAGCTCTACTGTGTACCACAGATGAAAAAGGTAGATGGGCATCACCCATAGTATGAAAAATGTGAAAAATGGTGGACTAGGTTGACAGGCATAGTAATTTCTCATGATTAGAGTTGAGCGGACACCTGGATGTTTGGGTTCGATGGGTTCGGCCGAACTTCGGAAAAAAGTTTGGGTTCGGGACCGAACTTTAACCCGAACCCGAACCCCATTGAAGTCAATGGGGACCCGGACTTCTAAGGACTAAAAAGGCTCTAAAAAAGTAATGGAAAGGGCTAGAGGGCTGCAAATGGCAGCAAAATGTTGTTAAGAACATGGCAAGTGCTCTGCAAACAAATGTGGATGGGGAAATAACTTAAAATAACATTAAAAAAATTAAAAAATTAAAAAATATGCTGGAGGCCCCCTTTTCAGCAGAAGAGGTACGGGAAGTCATTAAGAACCTCAGAAACTCAACGGCACAATGCCACACATATGGTGGGAATGCCCCAGAATACACCCTTTCTGGAATAAATTATTCAATTTAATGGATAAGCTAGTGGGAAAATAAAATACTTTGAAAAAAAAATGTAGCGGGGTGCTAAATTTAAGGGAAGTGTTTGAGTGGTAAATAGGCTCAAACACCCTAATTCTGTAGGATTCATGGACCATTTTGTCCTCGGGGGACAGTATTGGTGTGCAGTTCCCTGCGGCCTACAGGTGGCGCTGCCATGGTAGGCTAGGGTTGAACCGCTGATACAGTGCTGTGCCTTTTGTGTCCCCTCTTGGCAGTAGTACAGCGGGGCGGGGAACCTGCTGTGCATGCCGGGAGAGCATATAAAAGGGCAGATCTTTGGCCTGGGGGCTGATGTCCAGTGGGGTCCACGCCCAGGTGCCTTCGGCCTGGGTGCATGTGTTCCTGTTCCATCTCGGGTACCTTTAGCCCGGGGTGAGGTACTATCCTGGAGTTCCTGCTGCCCTGGGTATGGAGGCCTAGGTGCGGGAGTAAAGCCTGGAGTCCAAAGCCTTCGTCTGGAGTCCGCTAAGGGTCGAGGAGACTTAGGGTGCCGCCTCGTGTAGGGGACCATGTTCCAGGGAAAGGAGGATCATTCTGATGGACCGATGCGGGAGTCACGGTGAAGGAAGGGTCTGTTGACTCCCTGGAGAGATGTCTTCCCCTTGATATGGGCTAGGTTCGTAGAAGGAGAAGCTCAAGGTCATCTTGACTGTATCAGAGGCCTTATTCACCCGGCCCGTGGCAGGGGCCTTATACACCCTGGTCTGTGGCAGAGACCAAAGTTCTCCAGGTCCGTGGCAGGGGCCTTGTACACCCGGTCTGTGGCAGAGACCAACCTCAAGGTCTGTGGCAGAGACCGTGCACCTAAAACTGTTTGAGAAACCTAAGCAGTGAAGTGAATGTGCTACGTTTGTGCCTGGACCTCCTCCACACCTTAAGCTGTCCTGTTTCTTTGCTCTAACCTTTTCTATCCGAGTAGAGTTTATTTTGCCATGAGAGAATAAGAGTTGTAATTTCAGCTGGTGTGGACATTGACTTTACTGGGAATTAAAGGACTTGCCTCTACCTACAGTAGAGGTGAGAATCATCACCGTCAAGTACACTGCTCAACCTCTTTATATAGGAGGGTACAGGCTGGTAGTGCGGTGTGCCTTTCTCCCTCCTGCGAGGAGCCAACAACATAAAGGCAGGTAAGGGGGAAAGGATCTGTGCGCTACAAAAAAATAAAATAAAAATTATAATCTTGACCTAGGAGGACGAGGTCCATATGGAGTAGGAGGTTGAGGTGGCGGTGGATGTGGCTGTGTAGGTGGAAGCGGCGGTGGAGGAGGACGAGGTAGCCAACACTGGTTCAAAAATACAACAATGGCTGGGTAAGGCCGGTGATGTGTCGAATTCTGTCCCCCGTCAAATAGTGTCCACCCTGTACTGCGCTTGCTCAGTATGTAGGACAAGGGGATTTCGAAAATCTCCCAAGATGAACGGCGCCTGCGTGGTGAGTTCAGGTGAAGGCCACACCATCCGTGGTTCAAGCCGAGCCAAGTGAGGCCGTGCCCGAAGCGTGGCGATCGAACCAAGCCCGTGAGGGGCCCTATTACTATGTGCTACCGTATGTCCACTTGGATGGTGAGGCTTGAACCTGCACTCACGGCGCAGGCGCCGTTCATCTTCGGAGATTTTGTGAATCTCCTTGTCCTCTGTACTGCGCAAGCGCTGCGCCTTCGCAGTATGGGCCGGACACAATCCGATGGCCGGACAGTTTTTGTCACAACACCGGTATACATGTCTATTCTGCACAAGGTACGGACAAGTCCTGTGGGATCCATGCCTGGTTCATTTTAATGAACGTGAGCTTGTCCACATTGGCTCTGGACAGGCGGCTGCGCTTGTCTGTGATAACGCCCCCTGCCGTGCTAAATACACGTTCAGATAATACACTGGCTGCAGGGCAGGCCAGCACCTCCAAGGCATAAAGGGCAAGCTCAGGCCATGTGCCCAATTTGGAGACCCAGAAGTTAAAGGGGGCAGACCCGTCATCCAGTACGTGTAGGCCTGTGGACACATACTGCTCAACCATGTTGGTGAACTGCTGCCTCCTGCTAAGACGTTCCATCTCAGCTGGTGGTGCTGGTTGTTGTGGCGTGCTGACAAAGCTTTTCCACATTTCAGCCATGCTAACCCTATCTTCTGAGGTGCTGCCGGTGCCCCGGCTGCGTTGGCGACCTCTTCCTCCTCCTCTGCCTTCGCCTTGTGCTTCCACCGTACGCCCGCTGTCAGGTGGGAATGCCACCAGCAGCGCGTCTACCAGCGTGCGCTTGTACTCGCGCATCTTACGATCCCGCTCCAGTGAGGGAATTAAGGACGGTACGTTGTCCTTGTAACGGGGATCCAGCAGGGTGGCCACCCAGTAATCAGCACCAGTTAAAATGTGGGCAACTCGGCGGTCATTGTGGAAACACTGCAGCATGTAATCGCTCATGTGTGCCAGGCTGCCCAGAGGCAAAGAAAAGCTGTCCTCTGTGGGAGGTGTATCGTCTGTGTCCTCTGCATCCCCCCAGCCACGCACCAGTGATGGCCACGAGCTGGTCTGGGTGCCACCCTGCTGTGAAAATGGCTCCTCCTCCTCCTCCATCTCCTCCTCCACCTCGTCATCCTCCAGAACTGTGCCCTTTCTGACGGACAATTGTGTACCTGGCGTTTGTTGGTGCAGGAACCCACCCTCGTAGCCACTTGTGAAAGACTGCCCTGAAAGCCTTTGAAATGATCCCGCTTCCTCCTCCTCCTCCTCATCCTCCTGTGCCACATCCTCTTCCATCATCGCCCGAAGCGTTTTTTCAAGGAGGCATAGAACTGGGATAGTAACGCTAAGAACGGCGTCATTGGCACTGGACATGTTGGTGGAGTACTCGAAACAGCGCAACAAGGCACACAGGTCTCGCATGGAGGCTGTGACAGCAGGAAGGTAAAGTCACCTGGTTGCATCCAGGGGGGTAGATATATTTCGCCCAGATTCAGGCTTTACGCCGACTTATACAACTAGGTGGAGAGTTGTATAAGCCCAGCTGAGGCTAGTGGGCTCATGGATGACTCATACCTCTAGGGAGAGTGTGGGGCGTCGTGCAGACAGGGAGTTGATGAGACCAGCTGAAGCTTGTCAGCTCATTTAGGCCTCTATAAGAACTCCCAGCTTCATTAGGGGTTAGCTCATGCCTGGAAGCAGACCTGTGTGGACTTCCTGGAGAGAGTGAACCCCTGTGCGGTGAGACAAAGCCTGTGTGGCTATTTGCTTGGACATTTAAAACCAGGGACTTAGGGACTAGGACAGCACTAGGCTGATCCCAGTTGTTAGTTAGGAAACCTGTATGTTTAGTCAGAGGTCAAGTTGACCAGGATTTATTTTGTTTATGTTTCTTTTGCTTTGCTGTGTTTTTGTCACTGTAAATAGAAAATAAACCGCACCTTTTTGATTTTGAAAACCATAAGCTCCGTCTGCTGGACCTGTTTTTGTGTGGGGAGCCCATCCCGGGGGTCACACACACCCGCTGCCGAGCTAACCCCCTCACAGTTGGTGGAGAACCAGTGGCAGTTTTTTTTTAAGCCAGCATGGAGGAGATACTGAAACAGCTGGCTCTAGCAAATGCCAATCAACAGCAGACAAATGCAGGTTTGCAAAAGAGCCTTGCAGCTCATCAACAGAGCCTTGCAGCTCAACAACAGAACTTCGCAGCCCAGCAGCAAGCTCATCAACAGAGCCTTGCAGCCCAGCAGCAAGCTCATCAACAGAGCCTTGCAGCCCAGCAGCAGACAAACGCAACTTTGCAACAGAGTCTGGAGGCTCAGCAACAAGCCCAGCAGCAATCTGAGGCCCGCTTCATAGACCTGTTGCAGAAGCAAGAGCAGAGACTACAACAACAGATGGAAGCAGTAATGCAGCAACGTCCGCAGACCAGTGAGGAAAGCCGTCCCACTAATACCGCGTCCTTTGGGGTGAGTCGTTTATTGACAAAAATGACTGGAGAGGATGATCCAGAGGTATTTTTGACCACATTTGAAAGGACCGCTGAAAGAGAAAAGTGGCCTGAGGAGCAGTGGGCTGGACTAGTGGCTCCTCTGTTAACTGGTGAATCGCAGAAAGCTTACTATGACCTAGAGCCTAACCAAGCAAAAGACTATGTGATGCTAAAAGCTGAAATATTGGCAAGGCTGGGTGTCACCCTGGCTGTCCGGGCTCAGCGTGTGCATAACTGGACTTTTCAGCTTGGAAAACCCCCCAGGTCTCAAATGTATGATCTCATTCACCTGAGCAGAAAGTGGCTACAGCCAGAGACTTGGTCCGCACCAAAGATTGTGGAACGTGTTGTAATGGATCGGTTTTTGAGAGCTCTTCCTACTGCCATCCAAAAGTGGGTAAGCCATGGAGACCCAGAGACGGCCGATGGTCTTGTGGATCGTGTGGAGAAATACTTGGCTACAGAGAACCTGACGGCCTCTTCCAGAGACACTCGGACTTTCCACCCTAAGACCAGACCATCCCCAGGGGCGGATAAGATGATTCCAAGGGGTAAGGGTGGAGAGAGTGAGAGGGTGGGAGCTCTACCCCAAGTTTGGCGAGAACAGCCTGGGAAATCAGCGGCTCAAGAGGCGGCAAGAAGGATCATTTGCTACCGCTGCCGGCAAGCGGGACATATTGCAGCAAATTGCCCGGTTGTGGAGGAACCCATGCAGTGTGACTTTCTGACGGGCAGACGTCAGTCGCTGTGTGCGACAGTCGCATGCACTGCCATTCGAGGAACTGAGAAACATTTATGCAAAATGTGTGTTAATGGTAGAAATGTTGTGGTATTGCTGGATTCAGGTAGCCTTGTGACCCTGATAAAGGCTGAGTTAGTTAGAACAGAGGTCTCTGGGAATAGCAAGGTAGCTGTTATTTGTGTGCATGGGGACACCCGAGAGTATCCACTGACTACAGTGTGTTTCGAGACCCCCAAAGGTACCCTCTCTCATCCAGTGGGCTTAGTATCTCAGTTACCGCATGACGCCATTGTGGGAAGGGATTTTCCGAAGTTCTGGGAACTGTGGGATGATCCTGAGCCCCCCACTGGTGCCCCTATGTACCAGGAATGTGATAGCCAGAACTCCCCTGAGAGTGGTGAGGACTCTCCGGAATTTCCCTTGTCAGTATTGGCAGGGGAGACTCAAGAAACTGGAGAGGAGCCCACCTCCTCAGACGAAAACCTACCGTCTGTGGAGTTTTCTGATCTTGAGGTTCACAGGGAAAACTTTGCCACAGAACAGTTGAAAGACCCCGCCCTAATAAAGGCACGGGAAAACGTAGTGAAAATAGATGGCGAGTTAGTGAACCCAGATAATACCTGCACTTACCCATACTTCAGCGTAGAGAAGGACCTACTGTATCGAGTGGCAAAAAGGGCAGAAGAAACCGTTGAGCAGCTTGTGGTGCCCAAACCTTACAGGAAGTTGGTGTTGGAGTTGGCCCATGGGCACATTCTTGGAGGTCATCTGGGGACAGAGAAAACCCGAGAGAGGGTATTACAGAGATTCTATTGGCCGGGGGTGATGAAGGACATAGAAAATTATTGTTCCTCCTGCCCTGTGTGTCAGAGGTCGGCCCCGATGCCACATTTCCGTAGCCCGCTGGTCCCTCTACCCATCATTGAGGTCCCGTTTGAGAGGATCGCCATGGATTTGGTAGGTCCTATAATCAAGTCCGCTAGGGGGCACCAGTACATATTAGTTATAATGGACTATGCCACCCGTTATCCAGAAGCGATCCCTCTCCGAAATACCTCGGCCAAAACCATAGCCAAAGAGCTATCTCTTGTGTTTAGCCGGGTGGGTATTTGTAAAGAACTGCTTACGGACCAAGGTACACCCTTTATGTCCCGGGTTATGAAGGAGCTGTGTAAATTGTTCAAAGTGACGCAATTACGTACATCTGTGTATCACCCCCAAACCGATGGGCTGGTTGAAAGATTCAACAAAACCCTAAAACAAATGTTGAAGAAAGTGGTGGATAGAGATGGAAAGGATTGGGACTGTCTACTTCCTTATCTGATGTTTGCTATTAGGGAGGTGCCCCAATCCTCTACGGGATTCTCCCCCTTTGAGTTACTGTATGGGAGACACCCAAGAGGGCTGTTGGATATTGCCAAGGAAACTTGGGAAAGTGAGAGTTCTCCCCACAGGAGTGTGATTGAGCATGTCGCCCTGATGCAAGACCGAATTGCACAGGTAATGCCCATCGTGAAGGAACATTTGGCCCAAGCGCAGTTAGCACAGCAGAGAGTGTACAACCGTGGAGCCAAGACCCGTACCTTTTCCCCGGGGGATAGGATACTGGTACTTGTCCCTACGGTTGAAAGTAAATTCCTTGCCAAATGGCAAGGCCCCTACGAGATAATGGAAAAAGTGAGCGAAGTGAATTACAAGGTCAGACAACCAGGAAGGCGAAAGCCCGAACAGATCTATCACGTTAATCTGTTGAAAGCCTGGAGGGATAGAGAGTCCCTAGTCGCAGACACTTGGTCACCAGCTCAAACTGGTTGCGTGATTCCTGAGGTTGGAATCGCAGCCACCTTGTCACAACCCCAACAACAGGAGGTTAAGGAGTTTGTGCTTCGCAACAAGGAGGTATTCTCTGAGCTGCCGGGACAAACATCTGGGGTAGAGCATGACATTATTACCCCGCCCGGTGAAAGGGTGAAGTTAAAACCCTATCGGATCCCAGAGGCCCGACGGGAGGCAATACGGGAGGAAGTACAGAAAATGCTGAACTTAGGGGTGATAGAGGAGTCCCAAAGTGATTGGTCTAGTCCCATTGTGTTGGTGCCTAAACCGGATGGGAGCTGGCGATTTTGTAACGATTTTCGTCAGTTGAACAAAGTTACAAAATTTGACACCTACCCCATGCCACGTATAGATGAGTTGATCGACCGGCTGGGAACAGCCCGATACATGACGACTCTTGACCTCACAAAAGGGTATTGGCAAATCCCCCTGGCCAAGTCGGCCAAAGAGAAAACCGCATTTGTAACCCCAGACGGGGCGTTCCAATATAAAAGAATGCCGTTCGGGTTACAGAATGCGCCGGCCACATTCCAGCGGAAAATGGACCAGATGCTGAGGCCCCATCGGAAGTATGCTGCGGCTTACCTGGATGACGTAATTGTCCATAGCACAGATTGGGCCTCACATCTGCCAAAAGTGCAAGCAGTCCTGGACTCTGTTCGGGAAGCGGGGTTTACGGCTAACCCCAAGAAGTGTACCATTGGGCAGGAGGAGGCCAAATATCTTGGGTACACCATTGGGAGGGGAGTAATAAAACCCCAACTCAACAAAGTCGAGGCCATCCAGAGTTGGTCACGTCCCAACAGCAAGAAGCAGGTACGAGCCTTTCTGGGAATCGCTGGGTATTATCGGCGATTCATTCCCCACTTTGCTTCTAAGGCTGTGCCCCTAACCAACCTGACGAAGGGGAAAGGGTCGGTCATGATTAAATGGACCCCCGAGGCTGAGGCAGCATTCAAATTCTTGAAACAAGCCTTATGTAGCCAGCCAGTGTTGTACTCACCCGACTTCTCTAAAGACTTTGTCGTACAAAGTGATGCGTCAGATGTGGGGTTAGGAGCAGTATTGTCCCAGGTCTGGAACGGGGAAGAGCACCCAGTCATTTACCTCAGCAGGAAGTTGAAGTCCCATGAGGTAAATTTCGCCACCGTTGAAAAGGAGTGTTTAGCGGTGAAGTGGGCTCTAGATTCCCTTCGGTACTATCTGCTAGGTAGGCACTTTGACATGGTTACGGATCACGCTCCGTTAAAGTGGATGGCTCAAAACAAGGAGACAAATAGAAGAGTGAATAGGTGGTTCCTGGCCCTACAGGAATTCAACTTCACAGTAAAGCATCGCCCTGGCGTTCAAATGGGGAATGTGGATGCTTTGTCTCGAGTACATGAATGCCTGATTGCTGGTGTTCCAACCCCGAGGTTAAAACAAGAGGGGGGGGGGTATGTGACAGCAGGAAGGTAAAGTCACCTGGTTGCATCCAGGGGGGTAGATATATTTCGCCCAGATTCAGGCTTTACGCCGACTTATACAACTAGGTGGAGAGTTGTATAAGCCCAGCTGAGGCTAGTGGGCTCATGGATGACTCATACCTCTAGGGAGAGTGTGGGGCGTCGTGCAGACAGGGAGTTGATGAGACCAGCTGAAGCTTGTCAGCTCATTTAGGCCTCTATAAGAACTCCCAGCTTCATTAGGGGTTAGCTCATGCCTGGAAGCAGACCTGTGTGGACTTCCTGGAGAGAGTGAACCCCTGTGCGGTGAGACAAAGCCTGTGTGGCTATTTGCTTGGACATTTAAAACCAGGGACTTAGGGACTAGGACAGCACTAGGCTGATCCCAGTTGTTAGTTAGGAAACCTGTATGTTTAGTCAGAGGTCAAGTTGACCAGGATTTATTTTGTTTATGTTTCTTTTGCTTTGCTGTGTTTTTGTCACTGTAAATAGAAAATAAACCGCACCTTTTTGATTTTGAAAACCATAAGCTCCGTCTGCTGGACCTGTTTTTGTGTGGGGAGCCCATCCCGGGGGTCACACACACCCGCTGCCGAGCTAACCCCCTCACAAGGCCCAGTTATTGATGGTGAAGTGGTGCTGTTCCGCAGAGCGACTCACGTGTGATTGCTGCAGCTGAAACTCCACTATCGCCTGCTGCTGCTCGCACAGTCTGGCCAGCATGTGCAAGGTGGAGTTCCACCTTGTGGGCACGTCATATATGAGGCGGTGAGCGGGAAGGCCGGAGTTATGCTGCAGCGCTGACAGGCGAGCAGCAGCAGGGTGAGAACGCCGAAAGTGCGCACACACAGCCCGCACTTTCTGCAGCAGCTCTGGCATATTGGGGTAATTTTTAAGGAACCTCTGGACCACCAAGTTCAGCACATGCGCCAGGCAAGGGATGTGCGTCAAACCGGCTAGGCCCAGAGCTGCTACGAGATTTCGCCCATTATCGCACACCACCAGGCCGGGCTTGAGGCTCACTGACAGCAACCACTCATTGGTCTGTTGTTCCATGTCCCTCCACAACTCCTGCGCGGTGTGGGGTTTTTCCCCCAAACAGGAAAGTTTTAAAACTGCCTGCTGTCGTTTACCCCTGGCTGTGCTGAAGTTGGTGGTGAAGGTGTTACGCTGACCGGATGAGGAGGCGGTAGAGGATGAGGAAGCGGAGTAGGAGGAGTTAGCAACAGGAGACAAACTGAAGCGCCCTGCAATCCTCGGTGGTGGAAGGACATGCGCCAAACTGCTATCTGCCTCAGGCCCAGCCACCACTGCATTTACCCAGTGTGCTGTTAGGGAGATATAACGTCCCTGGCCGTGCTTACTGGTCCACGCATCCGTAGTTAGGTGGACCTTGCCACAGATGGCGTTGCGCAGTGCACACCTGATTTTGTCCCCCACTTGGTTGTGCAGGGAAGGGATGGCTCGCCTGGAAAAATAGTGGCGGCTGGGCACGACGTACTGTGGGACAGCCAATGCCATCAGGCTTTTAAAACTCTGCGTCTCCACCATACGGAATGACAGCATTTCAAAGGCCAGGAGTTTTGAAATGCTGGCATTCAGGGCCAGGGATCGCGGGTGGCTAGGGGGGTACTTCCTCTTCCGCTCCAATGTTTGGGAGATAGAGAGCTGAACGCTTCCATGGGACATTGTGGAGATGGTTGGTGACCCAAGTGGTAGTGTTGCTGGCAGATCCTCTGTTTGCGGGGTGGCAGGTGCCACTGTCACTACAGAGGTGGATGAAGAGGCCGAGACTGCAGCAGAAGAGGAAGCAGGAGGAGCCAGAGACCTTTCTTGGTTTTTGAGGTGTCTACTCCACTGCAGCTCGTGCTTTGCACTTAGATGCCTGGTCATGCAGCTTGTGCTCAGGTTGAGAACGTTTATGCCTCGCTTCAGCCTCTGATTGCACAGCCTGCAAACCACTCGTGTCTTGTCATCAGCACATTGTGTGAAGAACTGCCACGCTAGGGAACTCCTTGGACCTGGCTTTGGTGTGCTCGGTCCCTTGCTGCGTTGGGCAGCAGCAGACATACTGTCTAGGGGACGGACGCTCCGCTTTTGCACCCTGCTCCCTCTTCTGCTGTGCTGGTGGCTCTGTGCGACCACCGCCTCTTCCTCAAAACTACACTGGTCACCTGCATAACGTTCATTCCATGTGGGGTCGAGGACCTCATCGTCCTCCACATCATCTTCCAGCCAGTCTTCACCCCTGCCCTCCTTGTCTGTCTGCACAATTGCGAAAGCAGCAGCAGTTGGCACCTGTGTTTCGTCATCATCCGAGACGTACTGCGATGGTCCTCCCATGTACTCATCATGAAACATAAGTGGTTGGGCATCGGTGCACTCAATCTCTTCCACTTCTGGGGCAGGGCTAGGTGGATGGCCCTGGGAAACCCTGCTAACAGTGTCATCGAAAAGCAGAAGAGACTGCTGCATGATTTGGGGCTCAGACTGCTTGGCTGATTTGCAAGGGGGTGAGGTGAAAGACTGATGGACATGGGTTTCAGGTGCCAACTCTGATCTTTCATCAGAAGAGTGGGTGGGAGACAATGTGAAGGAACCCGAGGCACTGTCAGCAACCCAATCTACTATCGCCTGTAGTGATGAGCCGAACACCCCTGGGTTCGGTTCGCACCAGAACCCGCGAACGGACCGAAAGTTCGTACGAACATTAGAACCCTATTAAATACAATGGATGCGAACGTTCAAATTCTAAAGTGCTAATTATAACAACTATTATGCATGTTATTGTCCTAAAAAGGGTTTGGGAACCCGGGTTCTGCACCAGGGGACATGTATCAATGCAAAAAGAAGTTTTAAAAACGGTCGTTTTTCGGGAGCAGTCATTTTAATGATGCATAAAGTGAAAAAAAAAAAGTCAAATATTCCTTTAAATATCGTACCTGGGGGGTGTCTAAAGTATGCCTGTGAAGTGCCACGTGTTTCCCGTGTTTAGAACTGTCCCTGCACAAAATGACACTTCTAAAGGAAAAAAAAGCCATTTAAAACTGCTTGCGGCTTTAATGTAATGTCTGGTCCCGGTAATATGGATGAAAATCTTTAAGAAAAATGGCATAGCTACCCCATGACCCCCCCCCCCCACCCCAGCCCATTACCAGCCCCTTTGGGTCTTGTATGGATATTAAGGGGAACCCCGCACATAAAATAAAAAAGGCCCTATATACTCTGAACAGCCGTATACAGGCGGTGCATACAAGACAGGGACTGTAGGTTTGTTCTTATGTAGAATGTGTTTGTAATTTTGAACAGGTACATTGTTGAAGTGTAGCTCCAGCCCAAAAATCTATTTTTAAACTTTTTGGAAAACATAGGTAAGGGTTATCACCCCTGTAACATTTGTTTTGCTGTCTGTGCCCCTGTTCAGAACATTTCACCTCACTTTCCGTCCCAATGACAACTGTTTTTGAAATGTGGTGTTTTTCTTGAAACAAGGATTGCTGATAAAGCATCAGTACAGAGGAGACACCTTTCTCCCATATTTATTCTTACAGGAGAGAATTTTCCTTCCTAGGGGTAGATTTCCTCTCACTTCCTGTTGTCTTCTTGCGTTTGCAAGTAGGAGTCGTTTGTAAGTTGGATGTTTGAAAGTAGGGACCTGCCGTATATACTCTGCAGAAATAGGCCCCTTAGTTGTTGGTGTTGGCACAACACTGTAAGCACTCACAGTTACTCTTGGTTGGTGCTGGAACGCCCTGCTGTCAACTATTATATCAGGAATTTTAATTACATATAATTGTTGAACAGTGGTAGTAAAAATTGGGGCTTTGATGGTGGTGCTGGTGCCACAACACTGTAAGCCCTGACAGTTACTCTTGGTGGGTGCAGCAATGGGCCCTGCTGTGAATTATTAGATCAAGAATTGTAATTACATGCCCCTTTTGAACAGGGGCTGAAAAATTGGGCCTTTCGTGGTGGTGGTGGTGGTGGCGTTGCCACAACACTGTAAGCCCTCAGACTTACTCTTGGTGGGTGCAGGAATGGGCCCTGCTGTGAATTATTAGATCAAGAATTGTAATTGCATGCCCCTGTTGAACAGGGGCTGAAAAATTGGGCCTTAGGCACTGGTGGCACAACACTACAACCCCTCACAGATACTGTACTTGGAGCACAGCAATGAGCCCTGTTGCAAAGTATTGCTTCAAAAATTGTAATGACACGCCCCTGTTAAACAGGGGCTGAAAAATTGGGCCTTAGGCACTGGTGGCACAACACTACAACACCTCACAGATACTGTACTTGGAGCACAGCAATGAGCCCTGTTGCAAAGTATTGCTTCAAAAATTGTAATGACACGCCCCTGTTAAACAGGGGCTGAAAAATTGGGCCTTAGGCACTGGTGCCACAACACTCCAACCCCTCACAGATACTGTACTTGGAGCACAGCAATGAGCCCTATGGCAAATTATTGCTAAAAAAATTGTAAGTACACGCCCCTGTAAAACAGGGGCTGAAAAATTGGGCCTTAGCCACTGGTGGCGGCACCCATAAACAAAAATGATCTTCCAAGCTATCATCATCAATCGTATCATTGAGGACTCGGAGGAGGAGGATAGCCAGTCAACATAACAGCACAGGCACTCAGCATCAGCATCAGTCTTGAAGGGATGTGACATGTTAAAATCAATTAGTCTGTTATATCAGCATCAGGTGTGTGGTAGCTGGTGGTGATCCAAGACTGGTTCATCTTGATGAAAGTCAGTCGATCAACCGAGTCGGTGGACAGGCGCACCCTGTGATCCGTGACAAATCCTCCAGCAGCACTGAATGTGCGTTCCGAAAGAACGCTGGATGCAGGACAGGCCAGTAGCTCAATTGCATACTGTGCAAGCTCTGGCCAGTGATCCATCCTCAAGACCCAGTAAGCCAGAGGATTTTCGGTGGGGAAGGTGTCCAAGTCTGACCTTGCCCCTAGATATTCCTGCACCATGTTTATCAGACGCTGGCGATGGTTGCTGGAACCGATCATACTTTGCGGCTGCGGACTAAAGAATTGTCTGAACGCATCGGTCAGACGGCCACCTTCCCCACCGCTCCTTCTTTGACTGGCCGAAGCCTCAGCAACTCGTTGTCCAGGACCAGGAGTTTGTAACCTCCCAGTCTCTGGGAACGCGTTGCACAGACCTTTCTGCAAGGCCTCCCGGAGTTGTCTCATCCTCTGCTCCCTCTGCGACGGTAACATAAGGTCCGCAACCTTACCCTTGTACCGTGGATCAAGGAGAGTGGCCAGCCAGTAATGGTCCCTCTCCTTGATCCGAAGAATACGAGGATCCTTCCGCAGACTTTGCAGGATCAGGGAGGCCATGCAGCGTAGGTTTGCTGAGGCATTCGCTCCGGAGTCCTCTGGGTCACTAAGGACGACATGATCCGCAGTCACCTCCTCCCAGCCACGTACAAGTCCACTGGTTTCTTGGGACTGTAAATCATCCCTAAAAGACTGCTGCTGATGATGCTGAGTGCCAGCCTCCACCTCCATGCTGACACAATCCTCCTCCTCCTCCTCCTCCTCTTCCTCTTCCTGTGCGATGGGTGGGACAGAAGGAACACTGTCTGGGTAAAGGGGGCCTTGAGAGGCAAGGAAGTCCTCCTCTTCCTGCCTCTGTTCTGCCTCAAGTGCCCTGTCCATTATTCCACGCAGCGTGTGCTCCAACAGGTGGACAAGAGGTACAGTGTCACTGATGCATGCACTGTCACTGCTCACCATCCTCGTGGCCTCCTCAAATGGTGCCAGGACAGTGCATGCATCCCTGATCATGCCCCACTGGCGTGGAGAAAAAAAACCAAGCTCCCCTGACCCTGTTCTGGTGCCGTAGTCGCACAGGTACTCATTGATGGCCCTCTGCTGCGTGTGCAGCCGCTGCAGCATGGCCAACGTTGAGTTCCACCTGGTGGGCATGTCACATATAAGGCGGTTCTTGGGCAGGTTCAACTCCTTTTGCAGCTCAGCCAGGCGAGCACTGGCATTATAAGATCTGCGGAAATGCACACAGACTTTCCTGGCCTGCCTCAGGACATCCTGTAAGCCCGGGTACCTGCCCAAGAACCGCTGCACCACCAGGTTAAGGACGTGAGCCACACAGGGCACATGGGTCAGTTGTCCCTGTCGAAGGGCGGAGAGGAGGTTGGTGCCATTGTCGCAAACCACCATTCCTGGCTTAAGCTGGCGTGGCGTCAACCACCTCTCGGCCTGGCCCTGCAGAGCAGACAGGACCTCTGCCCCAGTGTGGCTTCTGTCCCCCAAACACACCAGCGCAAGCACGGCATGGCATCTTTTTGCCTGCGTACTTGCGTAGCCCCGTGAACGGCTACGGAGCACCGCTGGTTCATAGGACAAACCACAGGAAGAGGCCATGGAGGAAGAAGAAGAGGAGGGGGTGGAGGAGAGAGGTGTGTCACAACCAGTAGTAGCATTTTGGAGGCGTGGCGGTGGGACAACCTCCAACACTACTGCACCTTGTCCTGCATCCTTCCCAGCTGCCAAAAGAGTGACCCAATGGGCCGTGAAAGAAAGGTAACGTCCCTGTCCATGCCTGCTGGACCATGAGTCAGCGGTAATATGCACCTTACCGCTGACCGCCCTGTCCAGCGAGGCCAAGACATTGCCTTCCACATGCCGGTAGAGAGCCGGAATAGCCTTCCGTGAGAAAAAGTGGCGTTTGGGAACCTGCCACTGAGGAACCGCACATTGCACAAACTCACGGAAGGGGGCCGAGTCTACCAACTGAAAAGGCAGCAGTTGAAGCGCTAGCAATTTAGCCAAGCTAGCATTCAACCGCTGGGCATGTGGATGGCTGGGAGTGAACTTCTTTCGACGGTCCAGCAGCTGGGGCAGGGAAATTTGCCTGCTAGAATCGGACGTCGGTGTACTGCTAGCAGAGTGGCCGCCAGTACTTGGCTGTGACACACCTAATTCTACACCTTCATTCCTCTCAGTGCATGTTTCAGAGAGGACTGAAGTTATAGTGGGGTTGGAGATCCCAGCTGATGCGGTGCAAGGAGAGGTCCGCTTTGTTCTTTGGTGTGGGTCTTTGAGGTAGGCTTGCCAACGAGCTGCATGGCAGGTCAACATATGTCTGGTCAGGCATGTGGTACCCAAGCGGCTGATGTTTTGGCCACGCGATATACGCTTGAGACATATGTTGCAAACAGCAGCTGTGTGATCTGATGCACTAGCCTTAAAAAAGGCCCACACCAAGGAACTTTTTGAATGACGGGCAGAGGCAGCGCCCTGCACAGGCGGAGCTCTGCGGTGTGATTCCGTCGGTGTACTGCCCTTACGCTGGCCACCAAAGGGCATCCTGCCTCGTTGGAGATGTGCCTCCTCCTCATCCTCCTCCTCCTCTCTCCTATTAGGCACCCACGTGGAGTCAGTGACCTCATCATCCCCTCCCTCCTCATCACTGGAGCCAATCTGGCAGTATGCTGCAGCTGCTGGAACATGACTGCCAGATTGGTGTCCTTCTTGAGCATCCCCTCTGTCTGCTCTCACCCTACTGCCTTCCTGTAGCTGGGTTTCATCATCAGACCCTTCGAAACGCTGGGCATCCTCCTGGAGCATGTACCCAACACTGTGCTCAAACAGTTCGGGGGACTCCTCAGGAGGAGGACATGGTGGGTCTAGGGAAGGAGTGACTGATGATGAGTCTGACATTGATAACAGGGAAGAGGACGCTTTGGCAGCTGCTTTGCCAGTACCCTGAGCCTGGGTGAGAGAGGATGAGGAGGAGGAGGAGGGCTTGGTCATCCACTCTACCAAGTCTTCGGCATGATGTGGCTCAACATGTCCAGCTGCCGAAAAGAAGGACAAGCGTGTCCCATGGCCATGTGCTGATGACAATGCACCGCGTCCACGACCAGCACTGTTGCCCCCAGACACAGAGCCTGCTTGCCCTCTTTTATTGCCTCCTGACTGTCTGCCTCTCCTTGTTTGCCTTCCAGACATTCTAATAGATGGCCTGCAGGGAGATGGGAAAAAAGCAATAAGGGCTACCTTCAGGTGTCCTTCTCTGTCCCTTTACTTAAGGATTTCTAAATATGGTTGAGGATGATTGCTTTTGCACAGAATAGCACAACGACAATTTCCCTGACTGTCCAAAAATCAAGGATTTCAAAGATGGTTGATGAGGAATGCTTTAGCACACTATAGCACAAGGAGAATTCCCCTCACTTTCCTTCTTTGTCCCTAGAAACAAGGACTCGCACAGTGAAAGAAACTGACACTCTCCCTACCTAGAGTTTTCTGTCCCTAGAAAAAATGTTTTTTTTAAGCACACTATAGCACAAGGAGAATTCACTCACTGTCCTTCCCTGTCCCTGGAAACAAGGACTTGCACAGTGAAAGAAACTGACACTCTCCCTACCTAGAGTTTTCTGTCCCTAGAAAAAATGTTTTTTTTAAGCACACTATAGCACAAGGAGAATTCACTCACTGTCCTTCCCTGTCCCTGGAAACAAGGACTTGCACAGTGAAAGAAACTGACACTCTCCCTACCTAGAGTTTTCTGTCCCTAGAAAAAATGTTTTTTTTAAGCACACTATAGCACAAGGAGAATTCACTCACTGTCCTTCCCTGTCCCTGGAAACAAGGACTTGCACAGTGAAAGAAACTGACACTCTCCCTACCTAGAGTTTTCTGTCCCTAGAAAAAATGTTTTTTTTAAGCACACTATAGCACAAGGAGAATTCACTCACTGTCCTTCCCTGTCCCTGGAAACAAGGACTTGCACAGTGAAAGAAACTGACACTCTCCCTACCTAGAGTTTTCTGTCCCTAGAAAAAATGTTTTTTTTAAGCACACTATAGCACAAGGAGAATTCACTCACTGTCCTTCCCTGTCCCTGGAAACAAGGACTTGCACAGTGAAAGAAACTGACACTCTCCCTACCTAGAGTTTTCTGTCCCTAGAAAAAATGTTTTTTTTAAGCACACTATAGCACAAGGAGAATTCACTCACTGTCCTTCCCTGTCCCTGGAAACAAGGACTTGCACAGTGAAAGAAACTGACACTCTCCCTACCTAGAGTTTTCTGTCCCTAGAAAAAATGTTTTTTTAAGCACACTATAGCACAAGGAGAATTCACTCACTGTCCTTCCCTGTCCCTGGAAACAAGGACTTGCACAGTGAAAGAAACTGACACTCTCCCTACCTAGAGTTTTCTGTCCCTAGAAAAAATGTTTTTTTTTAAGCACACTATAGCACAAGGAGAATTCACTCACTGTCCTTCCCTGTCCCTGGAAACAAGGACTTGCACAGTGAAAGAAACTGACACTCTCCCTACCTAGAGTTTTCTGTCCCTAGAAAAAATGTTTTTTTTAAGCACACTATAGCACAAGGAGAATTCACTCACTGTCCTTCCCTGTCCCTGGAAACAAGGACTTGCACAGTGAAAGAAACTGACACTCTCCCTACCTAGAGTTTTCTGTCCCTAGAAAAAATGTTTTTTTTAAGCACACTATAGCACAAGGAGAATTCACTCACTGTCCTTCCCTGTCCCTGGAAACAAGGACTTGCACAGTGAAAGAAACTGACACTCTCCCTACCTAGAGTTTTCTGTCCCTAGAAAAAATGTTTTTTTTAAGCACACTATAGCACAAGGAGAATTCACTCACTGTCCTTCCCTGTCCCTGGAAACAAGGACTTGCACAGTGAAAGAAACTGACACTCTCCCTACCTAGAGTTTTCTGTCCCTAGAAAAAATGTTTTTTTTAAGCACACTATAGCACAAGGAGAATTCACTCACTGTCCTTCCCTGTCCCTGGAAACAAGGACTTGCACAGTGAAAGAAACTGACACTCTCCCTACCTAGAGTTTTCTGTCCCTAGAAAAAATGTTTTTTTTAAGCACACTATAGCACAAGGAGAATTCACTCACTGTCCTTCCCTGTCCCTGGAAACAAGGACTTGCACAGTGAAAGAAACTGACACTCTCCCTACTGTGACAGCAGGAAGGTAAAGTCACCTGGTTGCATCCAGGGGGGTAGATATATTTCGCCCAGATTCAGGCTTTACGCCGACTTATACAACTAGGTGGAGAGTTGTATAAGCCCAGCTGAGGATAGTGGGCTCATGGATGACTCATACCTCTAGGGAGAGTGTGGGGCGTCGTGCAGACAGGGAGTTGATGAGACCAGCTGAAGCTTGTCAGCTCATTTAGGCCTCTATAAGAACTCCCAGCTTCATTAGGGGTTAGCTCATGCCTGGAAGCAGACCTGTGTGGACTTCCTGGAGAGAGTGAACCCTTGTGCGGTGAGACAAAGCCTGTGTGGCTATTTGCTTGGACATTTAAAACCAGGGACTTAGGGACTAGGACAGCACTAGGCTGATCCCAGTTGTTAGTTAGGAAACCTGTATGTTTAGTCAGAGGTCAAATTGACCAGGATTTATTTTGTTTATGTTTCTTTTGCTTTGCTGTGTTTTTGTCACTGTAAATAGAAAATAAACCGCACCTTTTTGATTTTGAAAACCACAACCTCCGTCTGCTGGGCCTGTTTTTGTGTGGGGAGCCCATCCCGGGGGTCACACACACCCGCTGCCGAGCTAACCCCCTCACAGTTGGTGGAGAACCAGTGGCAGTTTTTTTTAAGCCAGCATGGAGGAGATACTGAAACAGCTGGCTCTAGCAAATGCCAATCAACAGCAGGCAAATGCAGGTTTGCAAAAGAGCCTTGCAGCTCATCAACAGAGCCTTGCAGCTCAACAACAGAACTTCGCAGCCCAGCAGCAAGCTCATCAACAGAGCCTTGCAGCCCAGCAGCAGACAAACGCAACTTTGCAACAGAGTCTGGAGGCTCAGCAACAAGCCCAGCAGCAATCTGAGGCCCGCTTCATAGACCTGTTGCAGAAGCAAGAGCAGAGACTACAACAACAGATGGAAGCAGTAATGCAGCAACGTCCGCAGACCAGTGAGGAAAGCCGTCCCACTAATACCGCATCCTTTGGGGTGAGTCGTTTATTGACAAAAATGACTGGAGAGGATGATCCAGAGGTATTTTTGACCACATTTGAAAGGACCGCTGAAAGAGAAAAGTGGCCTGAGGAGCAGTGGGCTGGACTAGTGGCTCCTCTGTTAACTGGTGAATCGCAGAAAGCTTACTATGACCTAGAGCCTAACCAAGCAACAGACTATGTGATGCTAAAAGCTGAAATATTGGCAAGGCTGGGTGTCACCCTGGCTGTCCGGGCTCAGCGTGTGCATAACTGGACTTTCCAGCTTGGAAAACCCCCCAGGTCTCAAATGTATGATCTCATTCACCTGAGCAGAAAGTGGCTACAGCCAGAGACTTTGTCCGCACCAAAGATTGTGGAACGTGTTGTAATGGATCGGTTTTTGAGAGCTCTTCCTACTGCCATCCAAAAGTGGGTAAGCCATGGAGACCCAGAGACGGCCGATGGTCTTGTGGATCGTGTGGAGAAATACTTGGCTACAGAGAACCTGACGGTCTCTTCCAGAGACACTCGGACTTTCCACCCTAAGACCAGACCATCCCCAGGGGCGGATAAGATGATTCCAAGGGGTAAGGGTGGAGAGAGTGAGAGGGTGGGAGCTCTACCCCAAGTTTGGCGAGAACAGCCTGGGAAATCAGCGGTTCAAGAGGCGGCAAGAAGGATCGTTTGCTACCGCTGCCGGCAAGCGGGACATATTGCAGCAAATTGCCCG
This sequence comes from Rana muscosa, assembly GCA_029206835.1. Classification (NCBI taxonomy): domain Eukaryota; kingdom Metazoa; phylum Chordata; class Amphibia; order Anura; family Ranidae; genus Rana; species Rana muscosa. The sequence continues at coordinate 1,198,374,269 of CM055116.1, read as the reverse complement.
GTTGTGGAGGAACCCATGCAGTGTGACTTTCTGACGGGCAGACGTCAGTCGCTGTGTGCGACAGTCGCATGCACTGCCATTCGAGGAACTGAGAAACATTTATGCAAAATGTGTGTTAATGGTAGAAATGTTGTGGTATTGCTGGATTCAGGTAGCCTTGTGACCCTGATAAAGGCTGAGTTAGTTAAAACAGAGGTCTCTGGGAATAGCAAGGTAGCTGTTATTTGTGTGCATGGGGACACCCGAGAGTATCCAGTGACTACAGTGTGTTTCGAGACCCCCAAAGGTACCCTCTCTCATCCAGTGGGCTTAGTATCTCAGTTACCGCATGACGCCATTGTGGGAAGGGATTTTCCGAAGTTCTGGGAACTGTGGGATGATCCTGAGCCCCCCACTGGTGCCCCTATGTACCAGGAATGTGATAGCCAGAACTCCCCTGAGAGTGGTGAGGACTCTCCGGAATTTCCCTTGTCAGTATTGGCAGGGGAGACTCAAGAAACTGGAGAGGAGCCCACCTCCTCAGACGAAAACCTACCGTCTGTGGAGTTTTCTGATCTTGAGGTTCACAGGGAAAACTTTGCCACAGAACAGTTGAAAGACCCCGCCCTAATAAAGGCACGGGAAAACGTAGTGAAAATAGATGGCGAGTTAGTGAACCCAGATAATACCTGCACTTACCCATACTTCAGCGTAGAGAAGGACCTACTGTATCGGGTGGCAAAAAGGGCAGAAGAAACCGTTGAGCAGCTTGTGGTGCCCAAACCGTACAGGAAGTTGGTGTTGGAGTTGGCCCATGGGCACATTCTTGGAGGTCATCTGGGGACAGAGAAAACCCGAGAGAGGGTATTACAGAGATTCTATTGGCCGGGGGTGATGAAGGACATAGAAAATTATTGTTCCTCCTGCCCTGTGTGTCAGAGGTCGGCCCCGATGCCACATTTCCGTAGCCCGCTGGTCCCTCTACCCATCATTGAGGTCCCGTTTGAGAGGATCGCCATGGATTTGGTAGGTCCTATAATCAAGTCCGCTAGGGGGCACCAGTACATATTAGTTATAATGGACTATGCCACCCGTTATCCAGAAGCGATCCCTCTCCGAAATACCTCGGCCAAAACCATAGCCAAAGAGCTATCTCTTGTGTTTAGCCGGGTGGGTATTTGTAAAGAACTGCTTACGGACCAAGGTACACCCTTTATGTCCCGGGTTATGAAGGAGCTATTTAAATTGTTCAAAGTGACGCAATTACGTACATCTGTGTATCACCCCCAAACCGATGGGCTGGTTGAAAGATTCAACAAAACCCTAAAACAAATGTTGAAGAAAGTGGTGGATAGAGATGGAAAGGATTGGGACTGTCTACTTCCTTATCTGATGTTTGCTATTAGGGAGGTGCCCCAATCCTCTACGGGATTCTCCCCCTTTGAGTTACTGTATGGGAGACACCCAAGAGGGCTGTTGGATATTGCCAAGGAAACTTGGGAAAGTGAGAGTTCTCCCCACAGGAGTGTGATTGAGCATGTCGCCCTGATGCAAGACCGAATTGCACAGGTAATGCCCATCGTGAAGGAACATTTGGCCCAAGCGCAGTTAGCACAGCAGAGAGTGTACAACCGTGGAGCCAAGACCCGTACCTTTTCCCCGGGGGATAGGATACTGGTACTGGTCCCTACGGTTGAAAGTAAATTCCTTGCCAAATGGCAAGGCCCCTACGAGATAATGGAAAAAGTGAGCGAAGTGAATTACAAGGTCAGACAACCAGGAAGGCGAAAGCCAGAACAGATCTATCATGTTAATCTGTTGAAAGCCTGGAGGGATAGAGAGTCCCTAGTCGCAGACACTTGGTCACCAGCTCAAACTGGTTGCGTGATTCCTGAGGTTGGAATCGCAGCCACCTTGTCACAACCCCAACAACAGGAGGTTAAGGAGTTTGTGCTTCGCAACAAGGAGGTATTCTCTGAGCTGCCGGGACAAACATCTGGGGTAGAGCATGACATTATTACCCCGCCCGGTGAAAGGGTGAAGTTAAAACCCTATCGGATCCCAGAGGCCCGACGGGAGGCAATACGGGAGGAAGTACAGAAAATGCTGAACTTAGGGGTGATAGAGGAGTCCCAAAGTGATTGGTCTAGTCCCATTGTGTTGGTGCCTAAACCGGATGGGAGCTGGCGATTTTGTAACGATTTTCGTCAGTTGAACAAAGTTACAAAATTTGACACCTACCCCATGCCACGTATAGATGAGTTGATCGACCGGCTGGGAACAGCCCGATACATGACGACTCTTGACCTCACAAAAGGGTATTGGCAAATCCCCCTGGCCAAGTCGGCCAAAGAGAAAACCGCATTTGTAACCCCAGACGGGGCGTTCCAATATAAAAGAATGCCGTTCGGGTTACAGAATGCGCCGGCCACATTCCAGCGGAAAATGGACCAGATGCTGAGGCCCCATCGGAAGTATGCTGCGGCTTACCTGGATGACGTAATTGTCCATAGCACAGATTGGGCCTCACATCTGCCAAAAGTGCAAGCAGTCCTGGACTCTGTTCGGGAAGCGGGGTTTACGGCTAACCCCAAGAAGTGTACCATTGGGCAGGAGGAGGCCAAATATCTTGGGTACACCATTGGGAGGGGAGTAATAAAACCCCAACTCAACAAAGTCGAGGCCATCCAGAGTTGGCCACGTCCCAACAGCAAGAAGCAGGTACGAGCCTTTCTGGGAATCGCTGGGTATTATCGGCGATTCATTCCCCACTTTGCTTCTAAGGCTGTGCCCCTAACCAACCTGACGAAGGGGAAAGGGTCGGTCATGATTAAATGGACCCCCGAGGCTGAGGCAGCATTCCAATTCTTGAAACAAGCCTTATGTAGCCAGCCAGTGTTGTACTCACCCGACTTCTCTAAAGACTTTGTCGTACAAAGTGATGCGTCAGATGTGGGGTTAGGAGCAGTATTGTCCCAGGTCTGGAACGGGGAAGAGCACCCAGTCATTTACCTCAGCAGGAAGTTGAAGTCCCATGAGGTAAATTACGCCACCGTTGAAAAGGAGTGTTTAGCGGTGAAGTGGGCTCTAGATTCCCTTCGGTACTACCTGCTAGGTAGGCACTTTGACATGGTTACGGATCACGCTCCGTTAAAGTGGATGGCTCAAAACAAGGAAACAAATAGAAGAGTGAATAGGTGGTTCCTGGCCCTCCAGGAATTCAACTTCACAGTAAAGCATCGCCCTGGCGTTCAAATGGGGAATGTGGATGCTTTGTCTCGAGTACATGAATGCCTGATTGCTGGTGTTCCAACCCCGAGGTTAAAACAAGAGGGGGGGGTATGTGACAGCAGGAAGGTAAAGTCACCTGGTTGCATCCAGGGGGGTAGATATATTTCGCCCAGATTCAGGCTTTACGCCGACTTATACAACTAGGTGGAGAGTTGTATAAGCCCAGCTGAGGATAGTGGGCTCATGGATGACTCATACCTCTAGGGAGAGTGTGGGGCGTCGTGCAGACAGGGAGTTGATGAGACCAGCTGAAGCTTGTCAGCTCATTTAGGCCTCTATAAGAACTCCCAGCTTCATTAGGGGTTAGCTCATGCCTGGAAGCAGACCTGTGTGGACTTCCTGGAGAGAGTGAACCCTTGTGCGGTGAGACAAAGCCTGTGTGGCTATTTGCTTGGACATTTAAAACCAGGGACTTAGGGACTAGGACAGCACTAGGCTGATCCCAGTTGTTAGTTAGGAAACCTGTATGTTTAGTCAGAGGTCAAATTGACCAGGATTTATTTTGTTTATGTTTCTTTTGCTTTGCTGTGTTTTTGTCATTGTAAATAGAAAATAAACCGCACCTTTTTGATTTTGAAAACCACAACCTCCGTCTGCTGGGCCTGTTTTTGTGTGGGGAGCCCATCCCGGGGGTCACACACACCCGCTGCCGAGCTAACCCCCTCACACTACCTAGAGTTTTCTGTCCCTAGAAAAAATGTTTTTTTTAAGCACACTATAGCACAAGGAGAATTCACTCACTGTCCTTCCCTGTCCCTGGAAACAAGGACTTGCACAGTGAAAGAAACTGACACTCTCCCTACCTAGAGTTTTCTGTCCCTAGAAAAAAATTTTTTTTAAGCACACTATAGCACAAGGAGAATTCACTCACTGTCCTTCCCTGTCCCTGGAAACAAGGACTTGCACAGTGAAAGAAACTGACACTCTCCCTACCTAGAGTTTTCTGTCCCTAGAAAAAATGTTTTTTTTAAGCACACTATAGCACAAGGAGAATTCACTCACTGTCCTTCCCTGTCCCTGGAAACAAGGACTTGCACAGTGAAAGAAACTGACACTCTCCCTACCTAGAGTTTTCTGTCCCTAGAAAAAATGTTTTTTTTAAGCACACTATAGCACAAGGAGAATTCACTCACTGTCCTTCCCTGTCCCTGGAAACAAGGACTTGCACAGTGAAAGAAACTGACACTCTCCCTACCTAGAGTTTTCTGTCCCTAGAAAAAATGTTTTTTTTAAGCACACTATAGCACAAGGAGAATTCACTCACTGTCCTTCCCTGTCCCTGGAAACAAGGACTTGCACAGTGAAAGAAACTGACACTCTCCCTACCTAGAGTTTTCTGTCCCTAGAAAAAATGTTTTTTTTAAGCACACTATAGCACAAGGAGAATTCACTCACTGTCCTTCCCTGTCCCTGGAAACAAGGACTTGCACAGTGAAAGAAACTGACACTCTCCCTACCTAGAGTTTTCTGTCCCTAGAAAAAATGTTTTTTTTAAGCACACTATAGCACAAGGAGAATTCACTCACTGTCCTTCCCTGTCCCTGGAAACAAGGACTTGCACAGTGAAAGAAACTGACACTCTCCCTACCTAGAGTTTTCTGTCCCTAGAAAAAATGTTTTTTTTAAGCACACTATAGCACAAGGAGAATTCACTCACTGTCCTTCCCTGTCCCTGGAAACAAGGACTTGCACAGTGAAAGAAACTGACACTCTCCCTACCTAGAGTTTTCTGTCCCTAGAAAAAATGTTTTTTTTAAGCACACTATAGCACAAGGAGAATTCACTCACTGTCCTTCCCTGTCCCTGGAAACAAGGACTTGCACAGTGAAAGAAACTGACACTCTCCCTACCTAGAGTTTTCTGTCCCTAGAAAAAATGTTTTTTTTAAGCACACTATAGCACAAGGAGAATTCACTCACTGTCCTTCCCTGTCCCTGGAAACAAGGACTTGCACAGTGAAAGAAACTGACACTCTCCCTACCTAGAGTTTTCTGTCCCTAGAAAAAATGTTTTTTTTTAAGCACACTATAGCACAAGGAGAATTCACTCACTGTCCTTCCCTGTCCCTGGAAACAAGGACTTGCACAGTGAAAGAAACTGACACTCTCCCTACCTAGAGTTTTCTGTCCCTAGAAAAAATGTTTTTTTTAAGCACACTATAGCACAAGGAGAATTCACTCACTGTCCTTCCCTGTCCCTGGAAACAAGGACTTGCACAGTGAAAGAAACTGACACTCTCCCTACCTAGAGTTTTCTGTCCCTAGAAAAAATGTTTTTTTTAAGCACACTATAGCACAAGGAGAATTCACTCACTGTCCTTCCCTGTCCCTGGAAACAAGGACTTGCACAGTGAAAGAAACTGACACTCTCCCTACCTAGAGTTTTCTGTCCCTAGAAAAAATGTTTTTTTTAAGCACACTATAGCACAAGGAGAATTCACTCACTGTCCTTCCCTGTCCCTGGAAACAAGGACTTGCACAGTGAAAGAAACTGACACTCTCCCTACCTAGAGTTTTCTGTCCCTAGAAAAAATGTTTTTTTTAAGCACACTATAGCACAAGGAGAATTCACTCACTGTCCTTCCCTGTCCCTGGAAACAAGGACTTGCACAGTGAAAGAAACTGACACTCTCCCTACCTAGAGTTTTCTGTCCCTAGAAAAAATGGTTTTTTTAAGCACACTATAGCACAAGGAGAATTCACTCACTGTCCTTCCCTGTCCCTGGAAACAAGGACTTGCACAGTGAAAGAAACTGACACTCTCCCTACCTAGAGTTTTCTGTCCCTAGAAAAAATGTTTTTTTTAAGCACACTATAGCACAAGGAGAATTCACTCACTGTCCTTCCCTGTCCCTGGAAACAAGGACTTGCACAGTGAAAGAAACTGACACTCTCCCTACCTAGAGTTTTCTGTCCCTAGAAAAAATGTTTTTTTTAAGCACACTATAGCACAAGGAGAATTCACTCACTGTCCTTCCCTGTCCCTGGAAACAAGGACTTGCACAGTGAAAGAAACTGACACTCTCCCTACCTAGAGTTTTCTGTCCCTAGAAAAAATGTTTTTTTTAAGCACACTATAGCACAAGGAGAATTCACTCACTGTCCTTCCCTGTCCCTGGAAACAAGGACTTGCACAGTGAAAGAAACTGACACTCTCCCTACCTAGAGTTTTCTGTCCCTAGAAAAAATGTTTTTTTTAAGCACACTATAGCACAAGGAGAATTCACTCACTGTCCTTCCCTGTCCCTGGAAACAAGGACTTGCACAGTGAAAGAAACTGACACTCTCCCTACCTAGAGTTTTCTGTCCCTAGAAAAAATGTTTTTTTTAAGCACACTATAGCACAAGGAGAATTCACTCACTGTCCTTCCCTGTCCCTGGAAACAAGGACTTGCACAGTGAAAGAAACTGACACTCTCCCTACCTAGAGTTTTCTGTCCCTAGAAAAAATGTTTTTTTTAAGCACACTATAGCACAAGGAGAATTCACTCACTGTCCTTCCCTGTCCCTGGAAACAAGGACTTGCACAGTGAAAGAAACTGACACTCTCCCTACCTAGAGTTTTCTGTCCCTAGAAAAAATGTTTTTTTTAAGCACACTATAGCACAAGCACAAAACACACTGACACTCTCCCTACCTATCCTTCTCTTTCCCTAAACTAAAGGAATCCAGGTTAAGCAAGAAAGAAATAAAAGTCACTGTCCCTGCCTATGCTGCTCTTTCCCTGCTCCGGAACACACTACACTAGGCCGCCGTGCTGGCGGCCTTTTATAGTGTGGGGCGTGTACTAAACACCCTCAGCAATAATTGGCCACAGGCATCCTGCCTGTGACCAATCATTGCTCTCCTCGCTGCCGGCGCTGTGATTGGCCAAGCATGCGGGGTCACAGTGCATGCTTGGCCAATCACAGCGCCTGGATGACACTGCGATGGCGTAGTGCATTGTGGGCCGTTCGCGTCACTCGAATTTGGCGCGAACGGCCCAAATCGTTCGATCTTCGTCGAACGATCGAACAGCCGATGTTCGAGTCGAACGTATGTTCGACTCGAACACGAAGCTCATCCCTAATCGCCTGTACTTGTCCTGGCCTAAACATTCGTACAGCCTCATTAGGCGCGACAAAATACCGCCGCAGGCTCGGTCGCCTACTCGCACCTGAGGAAGGTGTTTCACTTGTTCGTGTATCTGGCACAGATCCACCACGTCCTCTCCCTGCAACAGGAGCTCCACCAGCAGCACCACGACCGGGGCCACCACGTCCCTTTGACCTTCTCCTCATATTTTCCAAATTTAGGATGTTGCCCTAAATGGGTGTTTTTGGAAGAGCAGAACACACCCACAGTACGTAACCGCTGAATCGCAGAGCTACAGAACTGCAGAAAATGCTATTAAAAAAAAATGTTTTTTTTTTTAGTATAGCACAGTAGAAGAAAACTATTTAGAAATTGTTTATTTCACACACCTCCAAATATGTATAACACACTGCAAACTATTTTTTGTGCCCCTAAACAGCGTTTTTTGGAAGAGCAGAACACACCCACAGTACGTAACCGCTGAATCGCACAGCTACAGAACTGCAGAAAATGCTATTCAAAAAAAATTTTTTTTTTTTAGTATAGCACAGTAGGAGAAAACTATATAGAAATTGTTTATTTCACACACCTCCAAATATGTATAACACACTGCAAACTATTTTTTGTGCCCCTAAACGACGTTTTTTGGAAGAGCAGAACACACCCACAGTACGTAATCGCTGAATCGCACAGCTACGGAACTGCAGAAAATGCTATTCAAAAAAAATTTTGTTTTTTTAGTATAGCACAGTAGGAGAAATCTATATAGAAATTGTTTATTTCACACACCTCCACATATGTATAACACACTGCAAACTATTTTTTGTGGCCCTGAATGGCTCTTTTTGCAAGCGTACATTAAAGTGCAAATTTTATTTTTTATTTTTTTTGCCCTAAACGGGTCTTTTTTTGCACGAGCAAAATAAAATGCACATTTTAAATTTTTTTTGCCCTATGGGTCTTTTGGAAAAGAGCACAATAAAGTGCCTTTTTTTTCCCCCTAAATGGATCTTTTTCAAAGAGCAGAATACACCCACAGTATGGAAACGGTGTATCTCTCAACGTAATATGCAGTGCTGGTGCACTGAGCTTGCAGATAAAAGTTAGATTTTCTCTGACACTGGGCTCATGGCAGTGTAAAAAGACTGTGCACTGCAACACAATCATTTAAACCTATGCAGATCGCTGATTTTAATTTCTGAATCTGGACTCCTATATAGAGTTGAGCGGGTAGCTGGATATTCGGGTCCGGCGGGTTCGGCCGAACTTCGGAAAAAAGTTCGGATTCGGGACCGAACTTTAACCCGAACCCGGACCCGGACCCGGACCCCATTGAAGTCAATGGGGACCCGGACTTCTGACGACTAAAAAGGCTCTAAAAAAGTAATGGAAAGGGCTAGAGGGCTGCAAATGGCAGCAAAATGTTGTTAAGAACATGGCAAGTGCTCTGCAAACAAATGTGGATAGGAAATAACTTAAAAGAACATAAAAAAAATAAAAAATAAAAAAATATGCTGGAGGCCCCCTTTTCAGCAGAAGAGGTACAGGAAGTCATTAAGAACCTCAGAAACTCAACGGCACGATGCCACACATATGGTGGGAATGCCCCAGAATACGCCCTTTCTGGAATAAATTATTTAATTTAATGGATAAGCTAGTGGGAAAATAAAATACTTTGAAATAAAAATGTAGCGGGGTGCTAAATTTAAGGAAAGTGTTTGAGTGGTAAATAGGCTCAAATACCCTAATTCTGTAGGATTCATGGACCATTTTGTCCTCGGGGGACAGTATTGGTGTGCAGTTCCCTGCGGCCTACAGGTGGCGCCTTTTGTGTCCCCTCTTGGCAGTAGTACAGCGGGGCGGGGGAACCTGCTGTGCATGCCGGGAGAGCATATAAAAGGGGCAGACCTTTGGCCTGGGGGCTGATGTCCAGTGGGGTCCGTGCCCAGGTGCCTTCGGCCTGGGTGCATGTGTTCCTGTTCCATCTCGGGCACCTTTAGCCCGGGGTGAGGTACTATCCTGGAGTTCTTGCTGCCCTGGGTATGGAGGCCTAGGGGCGGGAGTAAAGCCTGGAGTCCAGAGCCGCCTCGTGTAGGGGACCCTGTTCCAGGGAAGGGAGGATCATTCTGATGGACCGATGCGGGAGTCACGGTGAAGGAATGGTCTGTTGACTCCCTGGAGAGATGTCTTCCCCTTGATATGGGCTAGGTTCGTAGAAGGAGAAGCTCAAGGTCACCTTGGCTGTATCAGAGGCCTTATTCAACCGGCCTGTGGCAGGGGCCTTGTACACCCGGTCTGTGGCAGAGACCAACCTCAATGTCTGTGGCAGAGACCGTGCGCCAAAAACTGTTTGAGAAACCTAAGCAGTGAAGTGAATGTGCTACGTTTGTGCCTGGACCTCCTCCACACCTTAAGCTGTCCTGTTTCTTTGCTCTAACCTTTTCTATCTGAGTACAGTTTATTTTGCCATGAGAGAATAAGAGTTGGAGTTTCAGCTGGTGTGGACATTGACTTTACTGGCAATTAAAGGACTTGCCTCTACCTACAGTAGAGGTGAGAATCATCCTCTGGAGGAGTTTTGACTCCGGCTGTGGACACGGCCCGTCAAGTACACCGCTCAACCTCTTTATATAGGAGTATACGGGCTGGTAGTGCAGTGTGCCTTTCTCCCTCCTGCGAAGAGCCAACAACATAAAGGCAGGTAAGGGGGAAAGGATCTGTGCGCTACAAAAAAATAAAATAAAAATTTTAATCTTGGCCTAGCAGGACGAGGTCCATATGGAGTAGGAGGTTGAGGTGGGGGTGGATGTGGCTGTGTAGGTGGAAGCGGCGGTGGAGGAGGACGAGGTAGCCAACACTGGTTCAAAAATACAACAATGGCTGGGTAAGGCCGGTGATGTGTCGAATTCTGTCCCCTGTCGAATAGTGTCCGCCCTGTACTGCGCTTGCTGAGTATGTAGGACAAGGGGATTTCAAAAATCTCCCAAGACTAACGGCGCCTGCGTGTTGAGTTCAGGTGAAGGCCACACCATCCGTGGTTCAAGCCGAGCCAAGCAAGGCCGCGATCGAAGCGAGCCCGTGAGGGGCCCTGTTACTATGTGCTACCGTATGTCCTCTTGGATGGTGGGGCTTGAACCTGCACTCACAGCGCAGGCGCCGTTCATCTTCGGAGATTTTGTGAATCTCCTTGTCCTCTGTACTGCGCAAGCGCTGCGCCTGCGCAGTACGGGCCGGGCACAATCCGATGGCCGGACAGTTTTTGTCACAACACCGGTATACATGTCTATTCTGCACAAGGTACGGACAAGTCCTGTGGGATCCATGCCTGGTTCATTTTAATGAACGTGAGCTTGTCCACATTGGCTCTGGACAGGCGGCTGCGCTTGTCTGTGATAACGCCCCCTGCCGTGCTAAATACACGTTCAGATAATACACTGACTGCAGGGCAGGCCAGCACCTCCAAGGCATAAACGGCAAGCTCAGGCCATGTGCCCAATTTGGAGACCCAGAAGTTAAAGGGGGCAGACCCGTCATCCAGTACGTGTAGGCCTGTGGACACATACTGCTCAACCATGTTGGTGAAATGCTGCCTCCTGCTAAGACGTTCCATCTCAGCTGGTGGTGCTGGTTGTTGTGGCGTGCTGACAAAGCTTTTCCACATTTCAGCCATGCTAACCCTGCCTTCTGAGGTGCTGCCGGTGCCCCGGCTGCGTTGGCGACCTCTTCCTCCTCCTCTGCCTTCGCCTTGTGCTTCCACCGTATGCCCGCTGTCAGGTGGGAATGCCACCAGCAGCGCGTCTACCAGCGTGCGCTTGTACTCGCGCATCTTACGATCCCGCTCCAGTGAGGGAATTAAGGACGGTACGTTGTCCTTGTAACGGGGATCCAGCAGGGTGGCCACCCAGTAATCAGCACCAGTTAAAATGTGGGCAACTCGGCTGTCGTTGCGGAAACACTGCAGCATGTAATCGCTCATGTGTGCCAGGCTGCCCAGAGGCAAAGAAAAGCTGTCCTCTGTGGGAGGTGTATTGTCTGTGTCCTCTGTATCCCCCCAGCCACGCACCAGTAATGGCCACGAGCTGGTCTGAGTGCCACCCTGCTGTGAACATGGCTCCTCCTCCTCCTCCTCCATCTCCTCCTCCACCTCGTCATCCTCCAGAACTGTGCCCTTTCTGCCGGACAATTGTGTACCTGGCGTTTGTTGGTGCAGGAACCCACCCTCGTAGCCACTTGTGAAAGACTGCCCTGAAAGCCTTTGAAATGATCCCGCTTCCTCCTCCTCCTCCTCATCCTCCTGTGCCACATCCTCTTCCATCATCGCACGAAGCGTTTTTTCAAGGAGGCATAGAACTGGGATAGTAACGCTGAGAACGGCGTCATTGGCACTGGCCATGTTGGTGGAGTACTCGAAACAGCGCAACAAGGCACACAGGTCTCGCATGGAGGCCCAGTTATTGGTGGTGAAGTGGTGCTGTTCCGCAGAGTGACTCACGCGTGATTGCTGCAGCTGAAACTCCACTATCGCCTGCTGCTGCTCGCACAGTCTGGCCAGCATGTGCAAGGTGGAGTTCCACCTTGTGGGCACGTCACATATGAGGCGGTGAGCTGGAAGGCCGACGTTACGCTGCAGCGCTGACAGGCGAGCAGCAGCAGGGTGAGAACGCCGAAAGTGCGCACAGACAGCCCGCACTTTCTGCAGCAGCTCTGGCATATTGGGGTAATTTTTAAGGAACCTCTGGACCACCAAGTTCAGCACATGCGCCAGGCAAGGGATGTGCGTCAAACCGGCTAGACCCAGAGCTGCTACGAGATTTCGCCCATTATCGCACACCACCAGGCCGGGCTTGAGGCTCACTGACAGCAACCACTCATCGGTCTGTTGTTCCATGTCCCTCCACAACTCCTGCGCGGTGTGGGGATTTTCCCCCAAACAGGAAAGTTTTAAAACTGCCTGCTGTCGTTTACCCCTGGCTGTGCTGAAGTTGGTGGTGAAGGTGTTACGCTGAATGGATGAGGAGGCGGTAGAGGATGAGGAAGCGGAGAAGGAGGAGTTAGCAACAGGAGGCAAACTGAAGCGCCCTGCAATTCTCGGTGGTGGAAGGACATGCGCCAAACCGCTATCTGCCTCAGGCCCAGCAGCCACTGCATTTACCCAGTGTGCTGTTAGGGAGATATAACGTCCCTGACCGTGCTTACTGGTCCACGCATCCGTAGTTAGGTGGACCTTGCCACAGATGGCGTTGCGCAGTGCACACCTGATTTTATCCCCCACCTGGTTGTGCAGGGAAGGGATGGCTCGCCTGGAAAAGTAGTGGCGGCTGGGCACGACGTACTGCGGGACAGCCAATGTCATCAGGCTTTTAAAACTCTGCGTCTCCACCAGACGGAATGACAGCATTTCAAAGGCCAGGGATTTTGAAATGCTGGCATTCAGGGCCAGGGATCGCGGGTGGCTAGGGGGGTACTTCCTCTTCCGCTCCAATGTTTGGGAGATAGAGAGCTGAACGCTTCCATGGGACATTGTGGAGATGGTTGGTGACCCAGGTGGTAGTGTTGCTGGCAGATCCTCTGTTTGCGGGGTGACAGGTGCCACTGTCACTACAGAGGTGGATGAAGAGGCCGAGACTGCAGCAGAAGAGGAAGCAGGAGGAGCCAGAGACCTTTCTTGGTTTCTGAGGTGTCTACTCCACTGCAGCTCGTGCTTTGCACTTAGATGCCTGGTCATGCAGCTTGTGCTCAGGTTGAGAACGTTTATGCCTCGCTTCAGGCTCTGATTGCACAGCGTGCAAACCACTCGTGTCTTGTCATCAACACACTGTGTGAAGAACTGCCACGCTAGGGAAGTCCTTGGACCTGGCTTTGGTGTGCTCGGTCCCTTGCTGCGTTGGGCAGTAGCAGATGTACTGTCTAGGGGACGAATGCTCCGTTTTTGCACCCTGCTCCCTCTTCTGCTGTGCTGGTGGCTCTGTGCGACCACCGCCTCTTCATCCGAACTACACTGGTCACCTGCATAACGTTGATTCCATGTGGGGTCGAGGACCTCATCGTCCTCCACATCATCTTCCACCCAGTCTTCACCCCTGCCCTCCATGTCTGTCTGCACAATTGCGAAAGCAGCAGCAGTTGGCACCTGTGTTTCGTCATCATCCGAGACGTGCTGCGATGGTCCTCCCATGTACCCATCATGAAACATAAGTGGTTGGGCATCGGTGCACTCAATCTCTTCCACTTCTGGGGCAGGGCTAGGTGGATGGCCCTGGGAAACCCTGCTAACAGAGTCATCGAAAAGCAGAAGAGACTGCTGCATGATTTGGGGCTCAGACTGCTTGGCTGATTTGCAAGGGGGTGAGGTGAAAGACTGATGGACATGGGCTTCAGGTGCCAACTCTGATCTTTCAGCAGAAGAGTGGGTGGGAGACAATGTGAAGGAACCCGAGGCACTGTCAGCAACCCAATCTACTATCGCCTGTACTTGTCCTGGCCTAAACATTGGTACAGCCTCATTAGGCGCGACAAAATACCGCCGCAGGCTCGGTCGCCTACTCGCACCTGAGGAAGGTGTTTCACTTGTGCGTGTAGCTGGCACAGATCCACCACGTCCTCTCCCTGCAACAGGAGCTCCACCAGCAGCACCACGACCGGGGCCACCACGTCCCTTTGACCTTCCCCTCATATTTTCCAAATTTAGGATCTTGCCCTAAATGGCGTTTTTTGGAAGACCACAACACACCCACAGTATGTAATGGCTGAAACGCACAGCTACAGAACTGCAGAAAATGCTATTCAAAAAAAAAAGGTTGTTTTTTTTAGTATAGCACAGTACAAGGAAAATATATAGAAATTGTTTTTTTACACACACCTCCAGATGTGTATTTCACACTGCAAAATATTTTCTGTGGCCCTAAATGGCGTTTTTTGCCAGACCACAACACACCCACAGCAAGTAACCGCTGAATCGCACAGCTACAGAAAATGCTATTCAAAAAAAAAGGTTGTTTTTTTTAGTATAGCACAGTACAAGGAAAATATATAGAAATTGTTTATTTCACACACCTCCAGATGTGTATTTCACACTGCAAAATATTTTCTGTGGCCCTAAATGGCGTTTTTTGCCAGACCACAACACACCCACAGCACGTAACCACTGAATCGCACAGCTACAGAAAATGCTATTCAAAAAAAAAGGTTGTTTTTTTTAGTATAGCACAGTACAAGGAAAATATATAGAAATTGTTTATTTCACACACCTCCAGATGTGTATTTCACACTGCAAAATATTTTCTGTGGCCCTAAATGGCGTTTTTTGCCAGACCACAACACACCCACAGCACGTAACCGCTGAATCGCACAGCTACAGAAAATGCTATTCAAAAAAAAAGGTTGTTTTTTTTAGTATAGCACTGTACAAGAAGAATATATAGAAATTGTTTATTTGACACACCTCCAGATGTGTATTTCACACTGCAATTTATTTTCTGTGGCCCTAAATGGCGTTTTTTGGAAGAGCACAACACAACCACAGTATTTAACCACTGAATCGCACAGCTATAGAAGTGCAGAGAATGCTATTCAAAAAAAATGTTTTTTTTTGAGTATAGCACTGTACAATATATAGAAATTGTTTATTTTACACACCTCCACATGTGTATTTCACACTGCAAAATATTTTCTGTGGCCCTAAATGGCGTTTTTTGGAAGAGCACAACACAACCACAGTATTTAACCACTGAATCGCACAGCTATAGAAGTGCAGAGAATGCTATTCAAAAAAAATGTTGTTTTTTTTAGTATAGCACTGTACAATATATAGAAATTGTTTATTTTACACACCTCCACATGTGTATTTCACACTGCAAAATATTTTCTGTGGCCCTAAATGGCGTTTTTTGGAAGAGCACAACACAACCACAGTATTTAACCACTGAATCGCACAGCTATAGAAGTGCAGAGAATGCTATTCAAAAAAAATTTTGTTTTTTTTAGTATAGCACTGTACAATATATAGAAATTGTTTATTTTACACACCTCCACATGTGTATTTCACACTGCAATTTATTTTCTGTGGCCCTAAATGGCGTTTTTTGGAAGAGCACAACACAACCACAGTATTTAACCACTGAATCGCACAGCTATAGAAGTGCAGAGAATGCTATTCAAAAAAAATGTTGTTTTTTTTTAGTATAGCACTGTACAATATATAGAAATTGTTTATTTTACACACCTCCAGATGTGTATTTCACACTGCAAAATATTTTCTGTGGCCCTAAATGGCGTTTTTTGGAAGAGCACAACACAACCACAGTATTTAACCACTGAATCGCACAGCTATAGAAGTGCAGAGAATGCTATTCAAAAAAAATTTTGTTTTTTTTAGTATAGCACTGTACAATATATAGAAATTGTTTATTTTACACACCTCCACATGTGTATTTCACACTGCAAAATATTTTCTGTGGCCCTAAATGGCGTTTTTTGCAAGAGCACAACAACCCCAACAGTATATAACCGCTGAATCGCACAGCTGCAGAGGCCAGAGAATGCTATTCAAAGATAATGTTGTTTTTTCACACACCTCCAGATATGTATTTCACACTGCAAAATATTTTCTGTGGCCCTAAATGGCGTTTTTTGCAAGAGCACAACACAACCACAGTATTTAACCACTGAATCGCACAGCTATAGAAGTGCAGAGAATGCTATTCAAAAAAAATGTTGTTTTTTTTAGTATAGCACTGTACAATATATAGAAATTGTTTATTTTACACACCTCCACATGTGTATTTCACACTGCAAAATATTTTCTGTGGCCCTAAATGGCGTTTTTTGGAAGAGCACAACACAACCACAGTATTTAACCACTGAATCGCACAGCTATAGAAGTGCAGAGAATGCTATTCAAAAAAAATGTTGTTTTTTTTAGTATAGCACTGTACAATATATAGAAATTGTTTATTTTACACACCTCCAGATGTGTATTTCACACTGCAAAATATTTTCTGTGGCCCTAAATGGCGTTTTTTGGAAGAGCACAACACAACCACAGTATTTAACCACTGAATCGCACAGCTATAGAAGTGCAGAGAATGCTATTCAAAAAAAATGTTGTTTTTTTTAGTATAGCACTGTACAATATATAGAAATTGTTTATTTTACACACCTCCACATGTGTATTTCACACTGCAATTTATTTTCTGTGGCCCTAAATGGCGTTTTTTGGAAGAGCACAACACAACCACAGTATTTAACCACTGAATCGCACAGCTATAGAAGTGCAGAGAATGCTATTCAAAAAAAATGTTGTTTTTTTTTAGTATAGCACTGTACAATATATAGAAATTGTTTATTTTACACACCTCCAGATGTGTATTTCACACTGCAAAATATTTTCTGTGGCCCTAAATGGCGTTTTTTGGAAGAGCACAACACAACCACAGTATTTAACCACTGAATCGCACAGCTATAGAAGTGCAGAGAATGCTATTCAAAAAAAATTTTGTTTTTTTTAGTATAGCACTGTACAATATATAGAAATTGTTTATTTTACACACCTCCACATGTGTATTTCACACTGCAAAATATTTTCTGTGGCCCTAAATGGCGTTTTTTGGAAGAGCACAACACAACCACAGTATATAACCGCTGAATCGCACAGCTGCAGAGAATGCTATTCACACAACTAGAGATATACACTGCAAAATATTTTTTTTGCCCAAAAATAGGTCTTTTTTGCGCACAACAAAGTGCCTTTTTTTTTTTTTGCAACAGCACAATAAAGTGCCTTTTTTTTTTTTTTTGGGGCCCAAAAATGGGTCTTTTTAGCAAAAGCACAATAAAGTGCCTTTTTTTTTTTTCTGCCCGAAATGGGTCTTTTAGCAAGAGCACAATACAGCCACAGTATGGAATAGGTGTATCACTCAACGTAATGCAGTGCTGGTGCACTGAGCTTGCAACACAAACAGATAAACCTATGCAGATCGCTGAGCTATTATATCTCTCAATCTGGACTCCTATCTAAATCTCTCTCCCTGAAAGCACAAACAGGATCCTGCCCCTACACTACACTACACTACACTGTCTCCCTATCTTTTCTATCAGTAGATTGCAGAATCAGGACTAACTCCTATCATATAATTCTCTCCCTCACAGCAACAGCAGCCAGGATCCTTTCCCTACACTGTCTAAAAGCAGAGTGACGATCTGTGCTGTGTGCCTCTTTCTTATATAGAAGCTGGTCACATGCTGGGTCACATGTTGCACTGACCAATCACAGCCATGCCATTAGTAGGCATGGCTATGATGGCTTCTAAGGGCACACCAGCTAATCAAATGGTGATTGGCTGGCCCCTGAAGCATTTCTAACTGCGCCATTAAATTCCCGAATCCGGACCCGAACCCGGACTTTAGCGCAAAATCCGGGTCCGGGTCCGGGGTCGGGAAAACGCCAAAATTCGGTACGGACCCGAACTTTACAGTTCGGGTCCGCTCAACACTACTCCTATATAATAAATCTCTCTCCCTGAAAGCACCAACAGGAACCTGGCCCTACATTACACTATCTCTCTATCTTTTCCCTCAGATTGCAGAATCAGGACTAACTCATGTATTTTACAATCTCTCCCTATTAGCAACAGCAGCAGCCAAGATCCTCTCCCTATCTATTCTGAAGCAGAGTGACGTGTGTGCTGTGTGCCTCTAGCTTATATAGAAGCTGGGTCACATGTTGCACTGACCAATCACAGCCATGCCATTAGTAGGCATGGCTATGATGGCCTCTAAGGGCACACCAGCTAATCAAAAGGTGATTGGCTGGCCCCTGAAGCATTTCTAAATGCGTAATTAGATTGCCGAACCCGAACCCGAACCCGGACTTTTGCGCAAAGTCCGGGTTCGGGTTCGGGAAAAAGCTAAAGTTCGGTACGGACCCGAACTTTACAGTTCGGGTTCGCTCAACACTACTCATGATCTTTTGTTCTTAGTTGAGGAGCAGTCAAGTGTTTAAAAGCCAGGGGATGGTTTTGGATTTGTTGGTGATGCAGGTAATTTTAGGTTTTCCTTTTCCCAGCTATGAACTTCATTCTTTCCTTGGGCCAAGTATTCCCTGGTCATCTGGGAGATATATTTTCATTAGTGTGTTCCAGATCTGCCCTACAGCATCATGTCAGCATGATATATCAGATACAGTCATTGGGGAAGAATCCAATGAATGATGCATATAAAATCTCAGAATCTACATAAATAGACTTTACTTTGAACTGCCATACTCTCAGCAATCCAGCAGAAAGAACCCATTTCTTCTTTTTATACTGGTTAACTTTTTCTTTTAGGCTGCATTCACACCTAACCGCGAGATATGGTGCTTTAAAGCATGCACTTTTCTTCACATGTATATTTTGGCTGCCTTAGGCAGCCCATTTAAAATTAATCGGCTGGCTTGCATTTCAGTGGCCCAGAAATTGGACCTGACAGAACACCACACTGCAACTCTGTTGGCAAGGTGTATTGTGGACACATTCATTATGATTGAAACTGTATTGCACCATTTCATGTAGCGTGCAGTACTGGAACATGCATGTTCCCACAATGTGATAACGTGAATGGGGACTTTATCTCTGAAGTGTAGTTTTGCCTTTTCACAAAAAATTAAAAGGTGAACCAACATCCTACACCCACCCACTGCACTTACCTCAGGCGATGAACTGTCAGTGTCCACGCAGCCGGGGCAGCAGTCTGGGGATTTGAAAGAGTGATGACCACTTGGACCAATCGGATTCACACTGATCTGTCCCAGAAGCCCTAAGGAATAAAGGTGTCAGGATCGGGATCTGAACCCACGACCTCTGCTGCATCTGGCAGTGGCTCTTCTTGCTGAAACACCGGAGATGCTGGACAGCATCCTGTCAGATTCATTCATCTAATAATAATCTTAGTAATCTTGCCTTGTGCCTTGTTTTTGGAGAACCTTGCTCCTCCTATGAACCTCCTATTTAAGCCATGCCTTTGCACTTCCCGTTTGCCAGATTATTGTGCTCTCTCCAGATGATATCTCGCTCCTTTGCGTATCTGCAGCTGTCCTCATCTCCACTACTGCTTATTACCAACCTTTGGCTTGTTCCTTGACTATGCATCTGCTTGAGCCCAACCAGCAACCATTTGTTATTGACCTTTGGCTTGTTCCTCAACTATACTTCAGCTTAAACCCAACTTGTGACCACTTGCTACTGATCTTTGGCTTGTTTATTGACTACACTTCTGCTTGATCCTTACTTGCTATATCTGCTATTGGAGCCTGGCCTGCCCACTCCTGGTGGGCGATCCTGAGGACACAGGCCTAGCACTAACATGCAGCAAAACCCATCTCCACCATTAGGAGCTCTAGTGAATACCAGTTAGTACTTAGACCCCTGCACCTTGGTGAGCCCGTGTCATCCACCAGGGTGACCTACTTGTGTACTTATCCAGCTGGTCTATGGGAGCTTCTCTACCACTATAGCTACTGGTCTCCGAGCCTGACCCCTGACCGTGACAGAAGAGGGGGTTGGTGGGGATAGAGGGTGTTAGATTACCTTTTCATTTTTTGTGAAAAGGTGAACTTACACTTTAACCATAGCTGACGATGGTCAGACAATGTTGAAAACAAGGACAATGAGATGACACAGAAAAATATTTCAAGGTCTTCTCAGGCCTAAAAGGTTTGAGAAAGGCTGTGCTATAGAGAAAAATAAAGCAAGTGCAGTGCTTTCATTTAGGGTTGCCACCTATCCAGGATTGACCCGGTTTTGAATCGTGTGTCCGAGTTTCAGACCGCCTGAAACCCAGACACATTATTCAGAATGGACTGCAGTAACTGAGTACCAAAACCACCAAGTACCCAAGTGTGTGCACGTGCCCCACCCCGATACATGGACAGGAATGGAGAGAGGGCTCAATCTCCTCCTCCCGCACTTACCCTCCTGTCTGCCCACCCACACTTCAATCCCTGGTGTTCTGTGCCTGAGGAAAGAGATGGGTGAGCTAGAAATTTGAAACTCAGCAGCCGGCAGATAGATTGTGGATGAAAGGTGTCGATGCCTAAGCCTCCATCCTCGGATGAGTGAGCTCTCCATCCAATGTCTGTGACTGAAGTCTCCCCCCTCCATTCCTTCTCTCTCTAAGGTGAACTAAGGTAAGGGGGACACAGATATAAGGGGTGCCCTGTGGACTCTGATGTGAGAGGGGCTTTCCGAACCCACATTTAATGCTGGGAACTCTAAAGTAAGTGGGAGCTTTGGTGTGCAGAAACACCCTTACATCAGAGTTCCCCTTACCTTAGTTTACCTTAGAGAGAGAAGGAATGGAGGGGGGAGACTTCAGTCTGCAGCGTTCACCCTTAACCACTTGCCGACCGCCGTACGAACATTTACGTGGCACAGCTGCGCAAAGGGCCGTACGTCCCTTTGAATTTGCTCGTGTGCCGTGAGCTCCGTGACCGTGACTTTATGTCCGCCAGTGTCCCGGAATTGTGTCACGGAGCTGCAGAACAGAGAGATGCCTGTGTAAACAAGGCATTTCCTTGTTCTGCCTTGTGACAGGACACTGATCTACTGGAGAAGTCATCAATGTCGTGTCACTGGTAGCCCAGCCCCCACACAGTTAGAATCACTCCCTAGGACACACTTAACCCATTCCTCGCCCCCTAGTGGTTAATCCCATCCCTGCCAGTGTCGTTTACACAGTAATCAGTGCATTTTTATATCACTGATCGCTGTATAAATGACAATGGTCCCAAAATATCGTTAAAAAAGTGTCCGATGTGTCCGCCATAATGTCACAGTCACGATAAATATTGCAGATCGCCGCCATTACTAGTAAAAGAAAAAAAAAATATTAATAAAAATGCCATAAATCTATCCCCTACATTGTAGACGCTATAACTTTTGCGCAAACCAATCAATATACAGTTATTGCGATTTTTTGACCACAAATATGTAGAAGAATACATATCGGCCTAAACTGAGGAAAAACATTTTTTTTCATATATTTTTTGGGGATATTTATTATAGCAAAACGTAAAAAATCTTTTTTTTTTTTTCTAAATTGGTATAAATAAGAGGGCGCTATTGGTACTTGGTAAATTAACTATGTGCTACCATATCTTAAATTAACAAGAAAAATTGGGTGAATATAGTAAATGACACAAACATGTGATAATGAATAGGACCAAATAATTGCAATTGAGCAATCAATTATATAACATTAGTGATCAAAAATAAGTAAATGTGAGTCCCAATCGTGATAACTGGCGTGCTGCCACGCAAAAAATTATAACAATTGTGACAGCAGGAAGGTAAAGTCACCTGGTTGCATCCAGGGGAGTAGATATATTTCGCCCAGATTCAGGCTTTACGCCGACTTATACAACTAGGTGGAGAGTTGTATAAGCCCAGCTAAGGCTAGTGGGCTCATGGATGACTCATACCTCTAGGGAGAGTGTGGGGCGTCGTGCAGACAGAAAGTTGATGAGACCAGCTGAAGCTTGTCAGCTCATTTAGGCCTCTATAAGAACTCCCAGCTTCATTAGATGTTAGCTCATGCCTGGACCCAGACCTGTGTGGACTGTCTAGGGAGAGTGAACCCCTGTGCGGTGAGACAAAGCCTGTGTGGCTATTTGCTTGGACATTTAAAACCAGGGACTTAGGGACTAGGACAGCACTAGGCTGATCCCAGTTGTTAGTTAGGAAACCTGTATGTTTAGTCAGAGGTCAAGTTGACCAGGATTTATTTTGTTTATGTTTCTTTTGGCTTTGCTGTGTTTTGTCACTGTAAATAGAAAATAAACCGCACCTTTTTTTGATTTTGAAAACCACAACCTCCGTTTGCTGGGCCTGTTTTTGTGTGGGGAGCCCATCCCGGGGGTCACACACACCCGCTGCCGAGCTAACCCCCTCACAGTTGGTGGAGAACCAGTGGCAGTTTTTTTTAAGCCAGCATGGAGGAGATACTGGAGCAGAGACTACAACAAATGGAAGCAGTAATGCAGCAACGTCCGCAGACCAGTGAGGAAAGCCGTCCCACTAATACCGCGTCCTTTGGGGTGAGTCGTTTATTGACAAAAATGACTGGAGAGGATGATCCAGAGGTATTTTTGACCACATTTGAAAGGACTGCTGAAAGAGAAAAGTGGCCTGAGGAGCAGTGGGCTGGACTGGTGGCTCCTCTGTTAACTGGTGAATCGCAGAAGGCTTACTATGACCTAGAGCCTGACCAAGCAAAAGACTATGTGATGCTAAAAGCTGAGATATTGTCAAGGCTGGGTGTCACCCAGGCTGTCCGGGCTCAGCGTGTGCATAACTGGACTTTCCAGCTTGGAAAACCCCCCAGGTCTCAAATGTATGATCTCATTCACCTGAGCAGAAAGTGGCTACAGCCAGAGACTTTGTCCGCACCAAAGATTGTGGAACGTGTTGTAATGGATCGGTTTTTGAGAGCTCTTCCTACTGCCATCCAAAAGTGGGTAAGCCATGGAGACCCAGAGACGGCCGATGGTCTTGTGGATCGTGTGGAGAAATACTTGGCTACAGAGAACCTGACGGCCTCTTCCAGAGACACTCGGACTTTCCACCCTAAGACCAGACCATCCCCAGGGGCGGATAAGAGGATTCCAAGGGGTAAGGGTGGAGAGAGTGAGAGGGTGGGAGCTCTACCCCAAGTTTGGCGAGAACAGCCTGGGAAATCAGCGGCTCAAGAGGCGGCAAGAAGGATCGTTTGCTACCGCTGCCGGCAAGCGGGACATATTGCAGCCAATTGCCCGGTTGTGGAGGAACCCATGCAGTGTGACTTTCTGACGGGCAGACGTCAGTCGCTGTGTGCGACAGTCGCATGCACTGCCATTCGAGGAACTGAGAAACATTTATGCAAAATGTGTGTTAATGGTAGAAATGTTGTGGTATTGCTGGATTCAGGTAGCCTTGTGACCCTGATAAAGGCTGAGTTAGTTAAAACAGAGGTCTCTGGGAATAGCAAGGTAGCTGTTATTTGTGTGCATGGGGACACCCGAGAGTATCCAGTGACTACAGTGTGTTTCGAGACCCCCAAAGGTACCCTCTCTCATCCAGTGGGCTTAGTATCTCAGTTACCGTATGACGCCATTGTGAGAAGGGATTTTCCGAAGTTCTGGGAACTGTGGGATGATCCTGAGCCCCCCACTGGTGCCCCTATGTACCAGGAATGTGATAGCCAGAACTCCCCTGAGAGTGGTGAGGACTCTCCGGAATTTCCCTTATCAGTATTGGCAGGGGAGACTCAAGAAACTGGAGAGGAGCCCACCTCCTCAGACGAAAACCTACCGTCTGTGGAGTTTTCTGATCTTGAGGTTCACAGGGAAAACTTTGCCACAGAACAGTTGAAAGACCCCGCTCTAATAAAGGCACGGGAAAACGTAGTGAAAATAGATGGCGAGTTAGTGAACCTAGATAATACCTGCACTTACCCATACTTCAGCGTAGAGAAGGACCTACTGTATCGGGTGGCAAAAAGGGCAGAAGAAACCGTTGAGCAGCTTGTGGTGCCCAAACCTTACAGGAAGTTGGTGTTGGAGTTGGCCCATGGGCACATTCTTGGAGGTCATCTGGGGACAGAGAAAACCCGAGAGAGGGTATTACAGAGATTCTATTGACCGGGGGTGATGAAGGACATAGAAAATTATTGTTCCTCCTGCCCTGTGTGTCAGAGGTCGGCCCCGATGCCACATTTCCGTAGCCCGCTGGTCCCTCTACCCATCATTGAGGTCCCGTTTGAGAGGATCGCCATGGATTTGGTAGGTCCTATAATCAAGTCCGCTAGGGGGCACCAGTACATATTAGTTATAATGGACTATGCCACCCGTTATCCAGAAGCGATCCCTCTCCGAAATACCTCGGCCAAAACCATAGCCAAAGAGCTATCTCTTGTGTTTAGCCGGGTGGGTATTTGTAAAGAACTGCTTACGGACCAAGGTACACCCTTTATGTCCCGGGTTATGAAGGAGCTGTGTAAATTGTTCAAAGTGACGCAATTACGTACATCTGTGTATCACCCCCAAACCGATGGGCTGGTTGAAAGATTCAACAAAACCCTAAAACAAATGTTGAAGAAAGTGGTGGATAGAGATGGAAAGGATTGGGACTGTCTACTTCCTTATCTGATGTTTGCTATTAGGGAGGTGCCCCAATCCTCTACGGGATTCTCCCCCTTTGAGTTACTGTATGGGAGACACCCAAGAGGGCTGTTGGATATTGCCAAGGAAACTTGGGAAAGTGAGAGTTCTCCCCACAGGAGTGTGATTGAGCATGTCGCCCTGATGCAAGACCGAATTGCACAGGTAATGCCCATCGTGAAGGAACATTTGGCCCAAGCGCAGTTAGCACAGCAGAGAGTGTACAACCGTGGAGCCAAGACCCGTACCTTTTCCCCGGGGGATAGGATACTGGTACTTGTCCCTACGGTTGAAAGTAAATTCCTTGCCAAATGGCAAGGCCCCTACGAGATAATGGAAAAAGTGAGCGAAGTGAATTACAAGGTCAGACAACCAGGAAGGCGAAAGCCCGAACAGATCTATCACGTTAATCTGTTGAAAGCCTGGAGGGATAGAGAGTCCCTAGTCGCAGACACTTGGTCACCAGCTCAAACTGGTTGCGTGATTCCTGAGGTTGGAATAGCAGCCACCTTGTCACAACCCCAACAACAGGAGGTTAAGGAGTTTGTGCTTCGCAACAAGGAGGTATTCTCTGAGCTGCCGGGACAAACATTTGGGGTAGAGCATGACATCATTACCCCGCCCGGTGAAAGGGTGAAGTTAAAACCCTATCGGATCCCAGAGGCCCGACGGGAGGCAATACGGGAGGAAGTACAGAAAATGCTGAACTTAGGGGTGATAGAGGAGTCCCAAAGTGATTGGTCTAGTCCCATTGTGTTGGTGCCTAAACCGGATGGGAGCTGGCGATTTTGTAACGATTTTCGTCAGTTGAACAAAGTTACAAAATTTGACACCTACCCCATGCCACGTATAGATGAGTTGATCGACCGGCTGGGAACAGCCCGATACATGACGACTCTTGACCTCACAAAAGGGTATTGGCAAATCCCCCTGGCCAAATTGGCCAAAGAGAAAAACGCATTTGTAACCCCAGACGGGGCGTTCCAATATAAAAGAATGCCGTTCGGGTTACAGAATGCGCCGGCCACATTCCAGCGGAAAATGGACCAGACGCTGAGGCCCCATCGGAAGTATGCTGCGGCTTACCTGGATGACGTAATTGTCCATAGCACAGATTGGGCCTCACATCTGCCAAAAGTGCAAGCAGTCCTGGACTCTGTTCGGGAAGCGGGGTTTACGGCTAACCCCAAGAAGTGTACCATTGGGCAGGAGGAGGCCAAATATCTTGGGTACACCATTGGGAGGGGAGTAATAAAACCCCAACTCAACAAAGTCGAGGCCATCCAGAGTTGGCCACGTCCCAACAGCAAGAAGCAGGTACGAGCCTTTCTGGGAATCGCTGGGTATTATCGGCGATTCATTCCCCACTTTGCTTCTAAGGCTGTGCCCCTAACCAACCTAACGAAGGGGAAAGGGTCGGTCATGATTAAATGGACCCCCGAGGCTGAGGCAGCATTCCAATTCTTGAAACAAGCCTTATGTAGCCAGCCAGTGTTGTACTCACCCGACTTCTCTAAAGACTTTGTCGTACAAAGTGATGCGTCAGATGTGGGGTTAGGAGCAGTATTGTCCCAGGTCTGGAACGGGGAAGAGCACCCAGTCATTTACCTCAGCAGGAAGTTGAAGTCCCATGAGGTAAATTACGCCACCGTTGAAAAGGAGTGTTTAGCGGTGAAGTGGGCTCTAGATTCCCTTCGGTACTACCTGCTAGGTAGGCACTTTGACATGGTTACGGATCACGCTCCGTTAAAGTGGATGGCTCAAAACAAGGAAACAAATAGAAGAGTGAATAGGTGGTTCCTGGCCCTCCAGGAATTCAACTTCACAGTAAAGCATCGCCCTGGCGTTCAAATGGGGAATGTGGATGCTTTGTCTCGAGTACATGAATGCCTGATTGCTGGTGTTCCAACCCCGAGGTTAAAACAAGAGGGGGGGGGTATGTGACAGCAGGAAGGTAAAGTCACCTGGTTGCATCCAGGGGGGTAGATATATTTCGCCCAGATTCAGGCTTTACGCCGACTTATATAACTAGGTGGAGAGTTGTATAAGCCCAGCTAAGGCTAGTGGGCTCATGGATGACTCATACCTCTAGGGAGAGTGTGGGGCGTCGTGCAGACAGGGAGTTGATGAGACCAGCTGAAGCTTGTCAGCTCATTTAGGCCTCTATAAGAACTCCCAGCTTCATTAGATGTTAGCTCATGCCTGGACCCAGACCTGTGTGGACTGTCTAGGGAGAGTGAACCCCTGTGCGGTGAGACAAAGCCTGTGTGGCTATTTGCTTGGACATTTAAAACCAGGGACTTAGGGACTAGGACAGCACTAGGCTGATCCCAGTTGTTAGTTAGGAAACCTGTATGTTTAGTCAGAGGTCAAGTTGACCAGGATTTATTTTGTTTATGTTTCTTTTGGCTTTGCTGTGTTTTGTCACTGTAAATAGAAAATAAACCGCACCTTTTTTTGATTTTGAAAACCACAACCTCCGTTTGCTGGGCCTGTTTTTGTGTGGGGAGCCCATCCCGGGGGTCACACACACCCGCTGCCGAGCTAACCCCCTCACACAATCAATCAGAAAAAAGAAAGAAAGTCCCCTTTAAATGCTGATAACTGTTCAAACAAGTTTTTCTCCAAATCCAACAAGTGAAGACACCTTCTACAAATAAAATTCGTGCTGTGCTGTGATTCTTCCTTATTATAAGTGCAAATGATATTCCTTCACCAAATCTTCATTGAAGACATACACCCAAAGTGCACAAGTAGTAGATTGCGCTTACCAAATGAAATACTGTAGACCTCTTTAATTAAAAAGATGGTCACAAACAGCTTGAGCAGGATTGTGCCTGCACACATATGGACAAATACTGGTGAATGATTGAATCTCCTTCCTCGGTTTCAGGCGGGATATATGAAACACAAACAGGAGAACTCCATAGTGCAACCCGCAAATTTATTATGAAAAACAATGTAAAATAGAATAAAAAATATATGGCCTTGGTGGCCTCTTACATTAAAAAGTGCCCATCCCGGCACTGGGGCTGCAGGCATAGAGTGTATTACGAGCAACTTGTAAATCTCCGCAGGCAACGTGCATCAAAGCCGCCACTCGCTGCAGTGGAGCCGCATGAAGCGTACTGTGTACAGCTGTGTACAACACGTGACCAGGCTGCGCCTCCGACGTACGTTTCGTATTGCTTACGTCTTCAGGGGGGCGTGTGCCTGGTCACTCGGGTCACGTGTATTTATGCATTGATGGAGATAGAACGTGATTGGAGGACAAGGGACGGACGGCCGGAACTTCAATGCAGCCGCAGTGCCGAGAATGAATCACGCATCTTTACATATTTTGGCATTCTTAAACATTATTCATTATATGAATCGTTAGATGAGTCGATATTGCTCCTCTTACCACCAAAAACAAACAATCTGATCGAATGTCACTAAGAACTAGTCCATCAGTATAAACTAGTTTGCGCTCAATGGCATGTCAAATGGTTTATAGCCACTAGATGGAGCCCTCTAAATACTAATAACTGGAACCATCCCCATAAGAATAGGACAACATGTCATAGATTTAGATCATCTAATGGCCAATCTGGCGCTATGTTCTTTTATATTAGGATGATAGTATACCAACCCGCACCCAATTTTTTAATTATACTACTATATGGACCAAACTCATACAAACATGATAAAATTTGTCTAAACTTGATGTTTGGAATTAGTCACCAATTAAACCAAGAATTACTTGGTTGTTGGATATCATTTAGCAAAAATCCATCATTGGAACCTTCCCAAATCCATGAGTGTTCTCAAGACAACGGATTTCTTATCAAGCATCCAAAAAACTATAAATAAATTTGATTTAAACCCTTAAAAAAATGACAAATTGGAACACTAGGCCAATACCTGGCTATGACCTGGTGTATATCCTGGCTATGAACGACCTGTTATTCTAATCATTAGACAGATAACAATTTAGATCTAGCTCAATATTTAAGCCATATGGCTGCATACTATTTATTTTATACACCCACCTGGTTTCATTTTGAGAGATAGCCCTTTTCATATGTGTCCCTCTCCAATGATTGGAGATTTTATCTATTCCAAAAAATCTGCAAAGGCTGGGATCACTTTGGTGGTGACTCTTGAAATGTCTGGACACACTGTGGTTTGGAAAACCCTTTTTTATATTCGCCAAATGTTCGTTTATTCTTACTCTTAATTGGCGAGTGGTCCTCCCCACGTACTGGAGGGAGCAAGGACACTCCAGCACGTAGGTGACATGATCAGAATTACATGTTATCAGAGGTTTTATCTTAAATTTTTCTTTTGTCACATTGGATTGAAAGTGTGTCACTTTCTTGGGGTCACCAGATTTTCTCGTCTGTCTACAAGCTTTGCATCTTGTACAATGGTAAAACCCAGAACCATCCAAGAAAGTCCCAAGTTTCTATGGGGGGTCTGGGACATTTCGAGCAATACGATTTCTCAGACCCGGAGCCCTCCTACATATGAACCTGGGCTTGGACGTGATGGTACTTTGTAGGTCCTTGTCTTTAAGAAGTATCGGCCAATATTTTTTTTAAATAGTTTCAACTTCTCTAAATTGTCGGTGAAACCCCGACACAAATGCTAGTTCTCCTCCAAATTCTTTTTTAGGCCTGGCTACCAGTAGAGTGTTTCTGTCCATAGAGGACACCTGGGCCAGCACCTTAACAAGGCTCTCTAAGGTATATCCTTTTTCTAGGAATTTGTTTGTAAGGATATCAGCCTGTACACTAAATTCTTCGTTACTAGCACAATTTCGCTTTAGGCGCATGTATTGGCCTTTAGGCACTGCTCCAATCCATTGAGGATGATGACAGCTAGAAGTTGCCACAAAACCATTTCTGTCTGTCTTTTTGAAGCACGTTTTTGTCTCAAACTTCGTATCTTTTTTACTGATTATCAGATCCAGATAATTGACTGAGGTAAGGCTATGCTCAGCTGTAAATTTTAGTACATACTCATTTTTCTTGTTCATACATCACGGGACACAGAGCAGCATAGTCATTACTATGTGGGTTATATAGAATTACCTTCAGGTGCTGGCACTGGCAACTTCCAAAACAGGAAGTACCCTCCCCTATATAAGCCCCTCCCATCCGGGAGTACCTCAGTTTTTTGCCAGTGTCTAAGGTGTTGGCCAAGGTTAACATGTATTCATCTGGGCTTGTGTACAGGTTCTCTGAGCCTTAGCAAGCTACTCCGGATCCAACCAAAAAAGCTTCATAGCTAAACGGTCGGTACCCGGGCCTTGCAGAGAAGAGCAAGGTTTTGCCTGTAACGCCTCTCTTAGGAGGGCTGGACCCTGGGATCCAGAGCTCTGGTCATACCCAAAACCAAGAGGCTATCTGTGCAGGGTGCTATACAGGTCCAGGGGAGTGGAATCCTTGGGAACCCGGTCCCTGAAGGTCTAGTACAATGCCTGCCGTGAAAGGTGAAGTTTGGGCTTCTGTGGACCAAACAAAGTCCTGCGGCGGGGAAAAGGTAAGTGGGGGCCCCTCAGGAACTTGGTTCTATTGAGGGGACCCCCAAGCCTAATATGTCTTTCTGCCTGTTACCTAAAAGGTATTCCCGCTAATAGCTGTATATGCCTAAGAAATCCTAGAAATGTTTTTTCATAAGGGAAGTTTTAAAAACTGTAAACCTGGAAATGTTTTTCATAAAGGAGGTTTTAAAAAAAAAAAAAAAAAAAAAAAAAGACAAAAGTGCGGTACCTGTGTTTGTCCACTAGAGGCCGCTGTGGAACGTCTTTTTTCTTGGGACTATTCCTTCCATGGTGAAAGTCCAGGCAGATGAGTGAGCTCTCTATCAGGGAAGCTGCATTCCTCTGTCATGCTGCCAAGTAGTTTCCTTCCATCCCCGAGTCCTGGTGAAACAGGGACCCTGGCTCCTCTCCCTACATGGCGCCAAGAGCGCACACGTGCACGCGCGCGCGCACACATGCTTTCTTTTTATAAGATTTAGCTTCAAAAAAGGGGGCGGAGCCTGGAGGATGACGCGCTCTGTGCGCCCAGCGCTTCTGCGCATGTGCGGGCGTCCCAGCAAGATAAAAGGACTCAGTCCACGCTGCTTGCTATGGACACAGAGCATGAAAAGGAGCTGGTAGCATGGTATAGGGGCTTACAGCGGGCGGTTGATACAGGCATCCCCAGAAAGACGCATTAGTAGACACCCACTGATGTACATAGCAGCAAGATTGCATTAGACTATTTCAGTAAGGGGTGTATTGCGGCTGGAATACCTCAGCTTTGAACTAAGGAATATGCCGCCTAAAAAACTCCGAGATATACCTCTCAGGAAGTGTAGGGGGTCTCCATCGGGCTCTGAGGATCTGGAGCAGTCATCTGCACCCTCCTCCCCTGAGAAATCAGAGGTTAATACCCATAAGGAACCCCCGGGAGTGCCAGGTACTGCGGCTGTCCTCAGTCCACCTGCTCCTGCATATATAACAGAGGAGGTTTTTTCCTCAACTCTGGAGGGATTGGAGCAGAGATTGGCAGCATTGATCGCTTCTTCTCTACAGGAAAGAAAGCGCGCCAGATCTCCATCACCTCCATTAGAGTGCCTGTTGGCAGAGCAACAGTCCCAGGAAGGGACCGACCTACCTGAAGGGGATCAGGAGGAGGTTAGCTCTGTTTTTGAGGAATCGACAGTAGATGAACCATTTTCAGCATCACAGACTGAAAGATTGTGGGTCCAGACCCTAACTGACATGGTTCGATCTGCATTTAAAATGCCTCTTGTTGAACCATCAACTGCTGCTGTCTCCTCATTGGGGTCGCTAAAAGCTCCCCAGGTTAATTGCTCCTTTCCAATACATCCATTATTGGAAGGACTTATATACCAGGACTGGGAACATCCTGATAAACTATTTGTTCCGCCTAAAAAATTTCCGGTGATCTATCCCATGGAGGAAAAGTTCACCCAGAGATGGAATGTTCCTACGGTGGATGCAGCCATCTCTTCTGTGAACAAATCACTGACATGTCCAGTAGATAATGTTCAAATGTTCAAAGATCCAGTGGATAAAAAATTGGAATCTTTATTAAAATCTGCTTTTTCCACAGCAGGGGCTGTTACACAGCCAGCAGTGGCAGCTATTGGGGTCTGCCAAGCTTTAAAGGATCAAATGAAAATGGTCCTGAGGGATTTGCCAGACCAGCAGGCCCAGGCTCTGGCTGATCTGCCTAGAGCATTATGCTTTGCGGTTGACGCCATCAAGGATTCTATCCATCAGGCCTCCCGCCTCACGCTGTCTTTGGTACATATGCGTAGGCTTCTGTGGCTCAAAAACTGGTCTGCTGAAGCTCCCTGTAAGAAGCTCTTAGTTAGCTTCCCATTTCATGGGGAACGCCTTTTTGGCGAGGACCTGGATAAGTATATCCAGAAGATTTCCAGTGGTAAAAGTACTCTCTTACCGAGTAAGAAGAGGTCTAGGGGTCCATCTTTTAAGAGGACTACCTCTCCTATCCCTGCGACGTCTGCTACTAAGCAGTTCCGACGGCCTCCTCGGTCAAACTCAGGGGGTAAAAATCAGGGACAGTCACAGGGTAATAAGAAACCCTGGATCCGAAGGGGTACTAAACCAGCCTCCAAGTCAAGCCTATGAAGGGCTGCCCCCACTCAAACGGGTGGGGGGAAGACTTCAGTTGTTCGCAGAGACCTGGCGGGAGACGATCAAAGACAGATGGGTGCTCTCCGCAGTAACTCTGGGATACAAGTTGGAGTTAAAAGAGTCTCCTCCTTCCCATTTTATGTGGTCAGGCATGCCAAGAGACCCTCTGAAAAGAGGGTCTCTCCTAGTGGCGTTAGAACAACTATTGCTCCAAGGAGTAATTATGGAGGTTCCTATGGAAGAGTGGGGGTTGGGTTTCTACTCAAACCTTTTCACAGTCCCGAAGCCAAACGGGGACATAAGACCCATATTGGACCTAAAGAGTCTAAACAAATTTCTAAACGTCCGGTCTTTCCAGATGGAGTCGAACCGATCGGTCACCGCTGCCCTACAAGGGGAGGAATGGTTAGCCTCGATCGACATCAAAGATGCTTACTTGCATGTTCCCATCTTTCCAGGTCATCAAAAATTTCTACGCTTTGCAGTAGAAGGGCGCCATTTTCAGTTCAGAGCCTTACCATTCGGTCTGGCCACAGCACCACGAGTGTTCACAAAAATTCTGCCCCCACTGTTGGCCGATCTAAGAACACGAGGTGTAACGATAATGGCATACCTAGACGACCTGTTGTTGATGGACCACTCAGTTGCCAAGCTAGAAGTGGTAATTGTCGATACAATCAAGTATCTAGAATCTCACGGTTGGGTCATCAACCTGGACAAGTCAGCCCTACAGCCAGTGAAAAACCTGGTATATCTAGGGCTACGGCTGGATTCAGACCAGAGGAAGATTTTCTTACCTCTAGACAAGGTATCCTCTTTGAGGGGCTTGGTCCGTCTGCTTTGTGCAAAAAGACAGCCGTCCATACGCCTGTGCATGAGGCTGCTAGGAAAGATGGTAGCATCATTCGAAGCTGTGCCATACGCCCAATTCCACTCAAGGAATTTACAAAGGGCCATATTGTCAGCCTGGAACGGAATAGTTCAGGCTCTAGACTTCCCGATGGCTTTGTCCCCTTCTGTTCAGAAGAGTCTCTGCTGGTGGTTGATCCCCCAGAATCTCCAGAAGGGAAAACCCTTCAGCCCGATATCTTGGAAGGTGGTCACTACAGATGCCAGCCTTATAGGCTGGGGGGCAGTACTGGAGCAATGGTCTCTCCAGGGCAGATGGTCAAGTGTAGTAAAAACCCTGCCCATCAATCTCTTAGAGATACGAGCAGCCCGGTACGCCCTAGTAGCCTGGACATCCAGACTCCAAGGGTCCCCTGTCAGAATTCAATCAGACAATGCCACAGCAGTGGCATATATCAATCATCAGGGAGGCACCAGGAGTCGTGCAGCCCAGAGGGAAGTAAGTCACATCCTGGAATGGGCAGAAAAGCATGTCCCATGTATATCAGCTGTCTTCATTCCAGGGGTGGAGAATTGGAAGGCGGACTTTCTGAGTCGCCAACAGTTATGCCCAGGGGAATGGTCCCTTCATCCCGAGGTCTTCCGAGCAATATGTCAGCGGTGGGGAACACCGGATGTAGATCTGCTAGCATCCAGATTCAACGCAAAGGTGGACAGATTTGTCTCCCGGACAAGGGATCCCCTCGCTTGCGGCTCGGATGCTCTGGTGTTCCCTTGGGATCAGTTCAGACTGATATATGCATTCCCTCCGCTACAATTGTTGCCTCGACTCCTTCGCAGAGTCAGGTTGGAGAAGAAGCCGGTGATCCTGGTGGCTCCAGCGTGGCCCCGAAGGGCCTGGTACGCGGAGATCATCAAAATGTCTGTGGGGAGTCCTTGGACCCTTCCACGTCGTCCGGACCTGCTTTCGCAAGGACCGATATACCACCCTTCCTTGCTAACTCTAAGTTTAACGGCCTGGCTATTGAAACCCACATCCTAAAGAAGAGAGGTCTCTCTAACTCTGTGGTATCAACTATAATCAATGCCAGGAAGCCTGTATCCAGGCAGATCTACTATAGAGTTTGGAAGGCGTACATCACTTGGTGCAAGGCCAGAAAATGGCATCCACGTAAGTACGTTATAGGCAGAATTCTGGACTTCCTGCAGTGGGCTGTAGACAGGAAGTTTGCCTTAAGTACTATCAAGGGCCAGGTTTCGGCCTTATCAATACTATTTCAAAGGCCCCTGGCTATGCATTCACTTGTCAAAACCTTTATGCAAGGGGTGACTCGTATTATTCCACCGATTAAAGCTCCCATATGCCCATGGGATCTAAATTTGGTTCTGTCGGTTCTGCAGAAGCAGCCGTTTGAACCTTTGCGGCACATTTCCTTGGTTCTACTCACCAGAAAATTGATATTTTTAGTAGCCATATGCTTGGCTAGAAGAGTGTCGGAATTAGCCGCCATGTCCTGTAAAGAGCCATATCTGGTTATTCATAAGGACAGAGTAGTATTACGTCCTCACCCAGCCTTTCTTCCTAAGGTGGTATCGAGGTTTCACTTGAACCAGGATGTGGTTCTTCCTTCTTTTTTCCCCAAACCAAGCTCGGTAGAGGAAAAGTTATTGCATTCTTTGGATGTAGTAAGAGCAGTTAAAGCTTATCTAAAAGCCACTGCTCAGATTCGTAGAACTGATTCTTTGTTTGTTCTGCCGGAAGGCCCCAGAAAGGGTCAGGCAGCATCAAAATCTACTTTAGCCAAGTGGATTCGACAGGTCATAATACAAGCCTATGGCTTGAGAAGTAGACCGCCTCCGTTCAAAGTTTGGGCGCACTCCACAAGAGCAGTTGGAACTTCATGGGCAGTGCATCACCAGGCCTCCCTGGCGCAAATTTGTAAGGCCGCAACATGGTCTTCAGTACACACGTTTACTAGGTTCTACCAGGTGGACGTTAGAAGTCAGGAGGATGTCGCCTTTGGGCGCAGTGTGTTGCAGGCCGCAAAAGATCCTCATGCCTGATGGCGCCCAGCTTATGTATGGTGTATCCCCCCCCCTCATTTGGCATTGCTTTGGGACGTCCCACATAGTAATGACTATGCTGCTCTGTGTCCCGTGATGTATGAACAAGAAAGTAGGATTTTTAAAACAGCTTACCTGTAAAATCCTTTTCTTGGAGTACATCACGGGACACAGAGCTCCCACCCCTCTTTTGGGGACACGTATTGCTTTGCTACAAAACTGAGGTACTCCCGGATGGGAGGGGCTTATATAGGGGAGGGTACTTCCTGTTTTGGAAGTTGCCAGTGCCAGCACCTGAAGGTAATTCTATATAACCCACATAGTAATGACTATGCTGCTCTGTGTCCCGTGATGTACTCCAAGAAAAGGATTTTACAGGTAAGCTGTTTTAAAAATCCTACTATATTAATTTCTGCCAGAAAGATTTCTAGGTTGGTTTCTGACCCTTCCCAGAATAGAATCACGTCATCTATATATCTACGGTAGAAATATAGTGACGGATTTCTATTTAGATATATTGATTCTTTCTCCCATTTGTTCAATACCACATTTGCCACACTGGGAGCGTAGCGGGCCCCCATCGCCACGCCCCCAACTTGGCTATAGTAGCGATTATTAGCCCAAAAATTTTTGTTTTTCATAGCTAATTCCAGTCCTCTAATCAAAAAATTTGTTTGAATTTTTTTGATTTTAAATTGTTTTATAAGAGCCCATTGCAGTGCCTCCAACGCATCTGAATGTCTTATATTGGTATAAAGCGACTTGATGTCGATCGTTACCATTATCATATTTGAAGTAGCTTGAAGCGTCTGAAGCACTACTATTAGGTCTCTACTATCTTTTAAATAGGAGGGGCTAAGAGATACCAATGGTTTAAAAAAACATCTAGATACTCACCAAGCCTGGAAAATATAGATTAAATTCCGCTTATTATAGGTCTCCCTGGGGGAAAATCTTTGTTTTTATGTATTTTGGGTAATATATACATTACCTGTACTTTAGGGGCATGGATCATGAGATAATTAGCTTCTTTCTGGTTAAGGATCTGTTTATATATCCCTTCCTCTATCCAATTTCGGAGTTGTGCCTTTAGTTGTGCTATGGGATTACCATTGATCGGTTGGTATGTGGTTGTATCTTGCAAAAGTCTTTCCATTTCCATGTAATAGTACTCTTTGGTTAACACTACCAACCCCCCCTTTGTCGGCCTGTCTGACTACGATTTGTTTGTTTTCCTCTATTAGTTTTATCCCTTGCCAAATACGCTGACTGGAGGAGTAATTAGTGAGTTCCATATCACGGACCTCATCTTGTACCATTTTCCTAAATACTTCAATATGATGGTTAGATCCTTTTTTATGGTTAAATACTGAGTTGTTTTTAAGACCACTATGGACATAAGTGGCTTCATTGGTTGACACTCTTTCATTCACAATTTGGCCTGCAAAGTGTTTTTTAATGTTCAATTTTCTAATATGTTTTTCTATATCAATAAATAATTCAAACTTATCGATATTTTTATTAGGTGCAAATTTTAACCCCTGTTGTAAGACTTCTAATTCTTGGTCTGAGAATTTGGCTCCCGCCAGATTGAATATTCCGTCATTCAATCCATTATTTTTCTTTTTCGTTCTGCCTCTTCCTCTTCTACCCCTTTTTCTGTATGTTCCCTTGGATAATGTGGGGATCTGGGAGGGATGCGATAGGGCTCTTTCCATCCCCTCCATTCCCCCTGAGGTGGTCTAGGTTGGTAGTATTGACGATTGGAATCATAATACCCTGATTCCATTGATCGGGGATCCAAGGGAGCATAGCGATTGAAAGTATCCACTTGGTAAGTTAGTGGATATGGATAGGGGTTATATGAGGACTGATTAGGTTTGGTTTGATTGGTGCTAGGTTTAGTAACAGGTTTGGTAATTTTTTTGGGGGTGCTTGAATTATTAGGGGGTTTTTTGGGTTGGGTTGGAGGAAAAAATAGTTCAAAATATGCTAATATTTGATACTTATGAGATTCTGTAAATGTGATTCAGCGCCACTAGAAAATAGCAGTAAAAATGTATAATAATTATAATATATATTAAGCTGCTCCCCTGCGGATGGAGTGAATACTCCTGTCTGAATAAATGGTATAATCAAATATTAGCATATTTTGAACTATTTTTTTCACGCAGCCATGGATGTGTTTAACTTCATGAAGGATAGACACATTAATTTAGATGAACTTTTCCAGCAAACCCCTAGTCCCAATCTAGATCTTGAGAGGGGATTTAAACAATTACAGTATGATATGGAAAAACAAATAAGACTCTGGGGGGACATTGCGTCCTTTGAAATGTATATAGGTAAGAATCTCACGCCTCGGAGATTAAGATGGGATGTCAGTCCCAATGATGGGATTGAGGATTTACAATTATTGGATGAATGGTTCCAGTTTTTTAATGCCTGCGAACAAAAACTGATGCAGCTAATGGTCAGAAGACGCAGAGCAAAAAATATGATGCTGGATGCTAAAATCGCAGATCTCAAAGAAAAAATGGAACCATTCAAAACCCATAGTGAATACACAGACAAAGCGAAACTCCTACAGACCCACCTGCTCAAATATGATGGAGAAATAAAGATATATATTTTTTAAAAATACCAAAGGGACATCAAAGATTTTGAGGATAGTAAGGTGTACAAGTGGCAAGACACACTCACCAGTGGTGTCTCCCCTGATACATCACCTATTAAAGAGACACAAATCTTGGTTCCTCCAACCCAACCCAAAAAAAACCCTAATAATTCAAGCACCCCCAAAAAAATTACCAAACCTGTTACTAAACCTAGCACCAATCAAACCAAACCTAATCAGTCCTCATATAACCCCTATCCATATCCACCAACTTACCAAGTGGATACTTTCAATCGCTAAGCTCCCTTGGATCCCCGATCAATGGAATCAGGGTATTATGATTCCAATCGTCAATACTACCAACCTAGACCACCTCGAGGAGGGTTTAGAGGCAATTTTAGGGGGAGACCAGCCCCTTACAAAAATCAATACCAGGGGGAATGGAGGGGATGGAAAGAGCCTTATCGCATCCCTCCCAGATCCCCACATTATCCAAGGGAACATACAGAAAAAGGGGTAGAAGAGGAAGATGCAGAACGAAAAAGAAAAAGAATGGATTGAATGACGGAATATTCAATCTGGCGGGAGACAAATTCTCAGACCAAGAATTAGAAGTCTTACAACAGGGGTTAAAATTTGCACCTAATAAAAATATCGATAAGTTTGAATTATTTATTGATATAGAAAAACATATTAGAAAATTGAACATTAAAAAACACTTTGCATGCCAAATTGCGAATGAAAGAGTGTCAACCAATGAAGCCACTTATGTCCATAGTGGTCTTAAAAACAATTCAGTATTTAACCCTAAAAAAGGATCTAACCATCATATTGAAGTATTTAGGAAAATGGTACAAGATGAGGTCCGTGATATGGAACTCACTAATTACTCCTCCAGTCAGCGTATTTGGCAAGGGATAAAACGAATAGAAGAAAACAAACAAATCATAGTCAGACAGGCCGACAAAGGGGGGGGGGGGGGTTGGTAGTGTTAACCAAAGAGTACTATTACATGGAAATGGAAAGACTTTTGCAAGAAATAACCACATACCAACCGATCAATGGTAACCCCAAAGCACAACTAAAGAAAAAATTCCGAAATTGGATAGAGGAAGGGTTATATAAACAGATCCTTAACCAGAAAGACGCTAATTATCTCATGATCCATGCCCCTAAAGTACCGGTAATGTATATATTACCCAAAATACATAAAAACAAAGATTTTCCCCCAGGGAGACCTATAATAAGCGGAATTGAATCTATATTTTCCAGGCTTGGTGAGTATCTAGATGTTTTTTTTAAACCATTGGTATCTCTTAGCCCCTCCTATTTAAAAGATAGTAGAGACCTAATAGTAGTGCTTCAGACGCTTCAAGCTACTTCAAATATGATAATGGTAACGATCGACATCGAGTTGCTTTATACCAATATAAGACTATCAGATGCGTTGGAGGCACTGCAATGGGCTCTTATAAAATAATCTAAAATCAAAAAAATTCAAACAAATTTTTTGATTAGAGGACTGGAATTAGCTATGAAAAACAACAATTTTTAGGCTAATAATCGCTACTATAGCCAAGTTGGGGGTGTGGCGATGGGGGCCCGCTATGCTCCCAGTGTGGCAAATGTGGTATTGAACAAATGGGAGCAAGAATCAATATATCTAAATAGAAATCCGTCACTATATTTCTACCGTAGATATATAGATGACGTGATTCTATTCTGGGAAGGGTCAGAAACCAACCTAGAAATCTTTCTGGCAGAAATTAATATAAATGAGTATGGACTAAAATTTACAGCTGAGGATAGCCTTACCTCAGTCAATTATCTGGATCTGATAATCAGTAAAAAAGATACGAAGTTTGAGACAAAAAAGTACTTAAAAAAGACAGACAGAAATGGTTTTGTGCCAACTTCTAGCTGTCATCATCCTCAATGAATTGGAGCAGTGCCTAAAGGCCAATACATGCGCCTAATGCGAAATTGTGCTAGTAACAAAGAATTTAGTGTACAGGCTGATATCCTTACAAACAAATTCCTAGAAAAAGGATATACCTTAGAGAGCCTTGTTAAGGTGCTGGCCCAGTCCCTCTATGGACAGAAACACTCTACTGGTAGCCAGGCCTAAAAAAGAATTTGGAGGAGAACTAGCATTTGTGTCGGGGTTTCACCGACAATTTAGAGAAGTTGAAACTATTTAAAAAAAATATTGGCCGATACTTCTTAAAGACAAGGACCTACAAAGTACCATCACGTCCAAGCCCAGGTTCATATATAGGAGGGCTCCGGGTCTGAGAAATCGTATTGCTCGAAATGTCCCAGACCCCCCAAAGAAACTTGGGACTTTCTTGGATGGTTCTGGGTTTTACCATTGTACAAGATGCAAAGCTTGTAGACAGACGAGAAAATCTGGTGACCCCAAGAAAGTGACACACTTTCAATCCAATGTGACAAAAGAAAAATGTAAGATAAAACCTCTGATAACATGTAATTCTGATCATGTCACCTACGTGCTGGAGTGTCCTTGCTCCCTCCAGTACGTGGGGAGGACCACTCGCCAATTAAGAGTAAGAATAAACGAACATTTGGCGAATATAAAAAAGGGTTTTCCAAACCACAGTGTGTCCAGACATTTCAAGAGTCACCACCAAAGTGATCCCAGCCTTTGCAGATTTTTTGGAATAGATAAAATCTCTAATCATTGGAGAGGGACACATATGAAAAGGGCTATCTCTCAAAATGAAACCAGGTGGGTGTATAAAATAAATAGTATGCAGCCATATGGCTTAAATATTGAGCTAGATCTAAATTTTTATCTGTCTAATGATTAGAATAACAGGTCGTTCATAGCCAGGATATACACCAGGTCATAGCCAGGTATTGGCCTAGTGTTCCAATTTGTCATTTTTTAAGGGTTTAAATCAAATTTATTTAAAGTTTTTTGGATGCTTGATAAGAAATCCGTTGTCTTGAGAACACTCATGGATTTGGGAAGGTTCCAATGATGGATTTTTGCTAAATGATATCCAACAACCAAGTAATTCTTGGTTTAATTGGTGACTAATTCCAAACATCAAGTTTAGACAAATTTTATCATGTTTGTATGAGTTTGGTCCATATAGTAGTATAATTAAAAAATCGGGTGCGGGTTGGTATACTATCATCCTAATATAAAAGAACATAGCGCCAGATTGGCCATTAGATGATCTAAATCTATGACATGTTGTCCTATTCTTA
Source organism: Rana muscosa (assembly GCA_029206835.1). Taxonomy (NCBI): domain Eukaryota; kingdom Metazoa; phylum Chordata; class Amphibia; order Anura; family Ranidae; genus Rana; species Rana muscosa. The sequence continues at coordinate 1,198,333,332 of CM055116.1, read as the reverse complement.
TGGGGATGGTTCCAGTTATTAGTATTTAGAGGGCTCCATCTAGTGGCTATAAACCATTTGACATGCCATTGAGCGCAAACTAGTTTGTACTGATGGACTAGTTCTTAGTGACATTCGATCAGATTGTTTGTTTTTGGTGGTAAGAGGAGCAATATCGACTCGTCTAACGATTCATATAATGAATAATGTTTAAGAATGCCAAAATATGTAAAGATGCGTGATTCATTCTCGGCACTGCGGCTGCATTGAAGTTCCGGCCGTCCGTCCCTTGTCCTCCAATCACGTTCTATCTCCATCAATGCATAAATACACGTGACCCGAGTGACCAGGCACACGCCCCCCTGAAGACGTAAGCAATACGAAACGTACGTCGGAGGCGCAGCCTGGTCACGTGTTGTACACAGCTGTACACAGTACGCTTCATCCGGCTCCACTGCAGCGAATGGCGGCTTTGATGAACGTTGCCTGCGGAGATTTATGAGTTGCTCGTAATACACTCTATGCCTGCAGCCCCAGTGCCGGGATGGGCACTTTTTAATGTAAGAGGCCACCAAGGCCATATCTTTTTTATTCTATTTTACATTGTTTTTTATAATAAATTTGCGGGTTGCACTATGGAGTTCTTGTGTTTGTGTTTCATATATCCCGCCTGAAACCGAGAAAGGAGATTCAATCATTCACCAGTATTTGTCCATATGTGTGCAGGCACAATCCTGCTCAAGCTGTTTGTGACCATTTTTTATAATTAAAGAGGTCCACTTCATTTGGTAAGCGCAATCTACTACTTGTGCACTTTGGGTGTATGTCTTCAATGAAGATTTGGTGAAGGAATATCATTTGCACTTATAATAAGGAAGAATCACAGCACAGCACGAATTTTATTTGTAGAAGGTGTCTTCACTTGTTGGATTCGGAGAAAAACTTGTTTGAACAGTTATCAGCATTTAAAGGGGACTTTCTTTCTTTTTTCTGATTGATTGTTATAATTTTTTGCGTAACAGCACGCCAGTTATCACGATTGGGACTCGCATTTACTTATTTTTGATCACTAATGTTATATAATTGATTGCTCAATTGCAATTATTTGGTCCTATTCATTATCACATGTTTGTGTCATTTACTATATTCACCCAATTTTTTTTGTTAATTTAAGATATGGTAGCACATAGTTAATTTACCAAGTACCAATAGCGCCCTCTTATTTATACCATTTATTCAGACAGGAGTATTCACTCCATCCGCAGGGGAGCAGCTTATATATATATTATAATTATTATAAATTTTTACTGCTATTTTCTAGTGGCGCTGAATCACATTTACAGAATTTTTTTTCTAAATTGTCATTTTTTTTTGTTTATAACGCAAAAAATAAAAACCGTACTGGTGATCAAATACCACCAAAAGAAAGCTCTATTTGTGGGAAAAAAAAGAACATCAATTTTGTTTGGGAGCCACGTCGCACGACCGTGCAATTGTGAGTTAAAGTGTTGCAGTGCCGAATCGCAAAAAATGGCCCGGTCATTGGGCAGCCAAATCCTCCGGGGCTGAAGTGGTTAAAAAAAACAAAAAACGGTGTGCACCGCATAAGTGTTCGGGCTTGGCTTGAAGAAAAGGTGACAACCCTTCTCTCAACAGGCAACAGATCTGTGAATTGAACATGGAATCCAATAACAGGTTCTCTGGCTCACTAAGTGTCCTCAATACACCAAAGCTCAATATAAAGCAGAAAGTGTGGCCGGCAACCTCAACATCCATATAAACTTCTATACTCAGTGTACTTAGGAGACACAGAAAAAGATTTCAAGGTCTTCTCAGGCCTAAAAGGTTTGAGAAAGGCTGTGCTATAACCAGGGCCGGCCCTACCATGGGACCCGATGGTACCATTGTACCAGGCGGCACTTTCAAGGGGGTGGCAAATTGCCGCCCGCTTGCCATCCCATTCCGCCAGCTCCGCTTCCCGCTCCACTGTGAGGCTAATTGCCGCCCGCCCGCTCCTCCTGTTCCGCTCCCCACTCCACTATGAGGCAAATTGCCGCCCGCCCACCGTCCCGTTCCGCCCGCTCCGCCAGCTCCGCTTCCTGCTCCACTATGAGGCAAATTGCCGCCCGCCAGCCAGCCCGTGATCGGGCTTGCTGGCCAATCAGCGGGCGGGGGAGCAGAGAGATGACATCATCTCTCACTGCCCGCCCTGCATCACTGCAGTTCCGCCCCCACTGTGCGGGCAGCAGAGAGATTAAATTATCTCTCTGCTGCCTGCCTTTACTCTGGGACACAGCAAGTGGTAATCCGCTACATGTGGCAGGTGACATCATGGCAAGTGACAATCTGCAATGTGTGGCAGGTGACGTGGCAAGTGACAATCCGCTACCTGTGGCAAGTGACAATCCGCTACATGTGGCAGGTGACGTGGCAAGTGACAATCTGCTACATGTGGCAGGTGACGTGGCAAGTGACAATATGCAACGTGTAGCAGGTGACGTCGTGGCAAGTGACAATCCGCTACGTGTGGCAGGTGACGTGGCAAGTGACAATCTGCAAAGTGTGGCAGGTGATTTCGTGGCAAGTGACAATCCGCAATGTGTGACAGATGGCGTCGTGGCAAGTGACAATCTGCTACGTGTGGCAGGTGACGTGGCAAGTGACAATCTGCAATGTGTGGCAGGTGGCAAGTGACAATCCGCAATGTGTGACGTTTTGGCAAGTGACAATCCGCAATGTGTGGCAGGTGACAATCCGCATCTGGTGACAGGTGACGCGGCAAGTGACAATCCTCATCTGAAGGCAGGTGACGTTGGCAAGTGACACGCTCGGGGCTCCCACTGATTCTGCATTATGGTGAGTTGAACTTTATATTTTAAATAACAATGTAATAATAGAAATAATGCACTTTAAGCGATTTTTAGCGAGACTGCGACATTGCGGTGGACAGATCGGACACTTTTGACACAGTTTTTGAGACCATTGACATCTATACAGTGATCTGTTCTACAAAAATGCACTGATTACTGTGTAAATGTCACTGTCAGGGAAGGGGTAAATGTGTTCCCTGGGAGGTGTTTCTAACTGGGGGGGATGGGACTGACTGGAGGAGGAGAGAGATCTCTGTTCCTAATCACTAGGAACAGCAGATCTGTCTCTCCTCCCCTGTCAGAATGGGGATCTGTCTGTTTACATTGACAGATCCCCATTCTGGCTCTCTGTGGAGCGATCGCGGGCGGCCGGCTGACATTGCATCCGCTGACCACGCACAGGTCCTTTTATACTCCTATATACATGTATAGAGCCATGACAGTTCCTCTTTATACTCCTACATACATGCATAGAGCCATGACAGGTCCTCTTTATACTCCTACATACATGCATAGAGCCATGACAGGTCCTCCTTATACTCCTACATACATGTATAGAGCCATGACAGGTCCTCTCTATATTCCTACATACATGTATTGAGCCATGACACATCCTTTTACACTCCTATACACATGTATAGGGCCATGACAGGTCCTTTTATGCTCCTATATACATGTATAGAGCCATGACCGGTCCTCTTTATACTCCTACATACATGTATAGAGCCATGACAGGTCCTCTTTATACTCCTACATACATGTATAGAGCCATGACAGGTCCTTTTTATACTTCTATATACATGTATAGAGTGATGACCATTCCTCTTTATACTCCTATACATGAATAGAGCCATAACAGGTCCTTTTTATACTCTTATACATGTAAATAACCATGACAGGTCCTCTTTATACTTCTATATATATGTATAGAGCCATGACAGGTCCTCTTTATACTTCTACATACATGTGTAGTGCCATGACAGGTCCTCTTTATACTTCTATATACAAGTATAGAGCCATGACAGGTCCTCTTTGTACTCCTACATACATGTATAAAGCCATGACAGGTCCTCTTTATACTTCTATATACATGTATAGAGCCATAACAGGTCCTCTTTATATCTTTATACTCCTATATACAGTGGGTACGGAAAGTATTCAGACCCCCTTAAATTTTCCACTCTTTGTTATATTGCAGCCATTTGCTAAAATAATTTAAGTTCATTTTTTTCCTCATTAATGTACACACAGCACCCCATATTGACAGAAAAAAACTGAATTGTTGAAATTTTTGCAGATTTATGAAATAAGAAAAACTGAAATATTACATGTTCCTAAGTATTCAGACCCTTTGCTGTGACACTCATATTTAATTCAGGTGCTGTCCATTTCTTCTGATCATCCTTGAGATGGTTCTACACCTTCATTTGAGTCCAGCTGTCTTTGATTCTACTGATTGGACTTGATTGGGAAAGCCACACACCTGTCTATATAAGACCTTACAGCTCACAGTGCATGTCAGAGCAAATGAGAATCATGATGTCAAAGGAACTGCCTGAAGAGCTCAGAGACAGAATTGTGGCAAGGCACAGATCTGGCCAAGGTTACAAAAAAATTCTGCTGCACTTAAGGTTCCTAAGAGCACAGTGGTCTCCATAATCCTTAAATTGAAGACATTTGGGACGACCAGAACCCTTCCTAGAGCTGGCCGTCCGGCCAAACTGAGCTATCGGGGGAGAAGTGCCTTGGTGAGAGAGGTAAAGAAGAACCCAAAGATCACTGTGGCTGAGCTCCAGAGATGCAGTCGAGAGATGGGAGAAAGTTGTAGAAAGTCAACCCTCACTGCAGCCCTCCACCAGTCGGGGCTTTATGGCAGAGTGGCCCGAAGCCTCTCCTCAGTGCAAGACAGATGAAAGCCTGCATGGAGTTTGCTAAAAAACACCTGAAGGACTCCAAAATGGTGAGAAATAAGATTCTCTGGTCTAATGAGACCAAGATAGAACTTTTTGGCCATAATTCTAAGCGGTATGTGTGGAGAAAACCAGGCACTGCTCATCACCTGTCCAATACAGTCCCAACAGTGAAGCATGGTGGTGGCAGCATCATGCTGTGGGGGTGTTTTTCAGCTGCAGGGTCAGGACGACTGGTTGCAATTGAGGGAAAGATGAATGCGGCCAAGTACAGGGATATCCTGGATGAAAACATTCTCCAGAGTGCTCAGGACCTCAGACTGGGCCGAAGGTTTACCTTCCAACAAGACAATGACCCTAAGCACACCGCTAAAATAACGAAGGAGTGGCTTCACAACAACTCTGTGACTGTTCTTGAATGGCCCAGCCAGAGCCCTGACTTAAACCCAATTGAGCATCTCTGGAGAGACCTAAAAATGGCCGTCCACCAACGTTTACCATCCAACCTGACAGAACTGGAGAGGATCTGCAAGGAGGAATGGCAGAGGATCCCCAAATCCAGGTGTGAAAAACTTGTTGCATCTTTCCCAAAAAGACTCATGGCTGTATTAGATCAAAAGGGTGATTCTACTAAATACTGAGCAAAGGGTCTGAATACTTAGGACCATGTGATATTTCAGTTTTTCTTTTTTAATAAATCTGCAAAAATGACAACAATTCTGTGTTTTTCTGTCAATATGGGGTGCTGTGTGTACATTAATGAGGAAAAAAAAATGAACTTAAATGATTTTAGCAAATGGCTGCAATATAACAAAGAGTAACAAATTTAAGGGGGTCTGAATACTTTCCGTACCCACTGTACATGTATAGAGCCATGACAGGTCCACTTTAGTTATCATGATATAAAATAATGGATGTGGGGGCATTTTGGTGGGCGTGATTTTTAATTTTTTTTGGGGAGGGGCAGCATTTCATTCTTGGAACCAGGCAGCACAATGTCTTGGGCCGGCGCTGGCTATAACCTTGCGTGAGGTTGCAGTGATCTTATTTCTCCTAATGTTGCTGCGCAACAAATTATAAACTTAACAAGTGTGTTGCCTGCAAAGTGTGAGAAACAGGATACAACAGCTTCTATTGATATGATCACGTGCAACATTCAATTGTTTTGTTGTTTTCTTTCATGCCCAACCGATTCTTTCGGAAAACATAACACCAGCAGAATGAAAGAAATAGGGCCTGTTAGAAATGTCAGCAAAAAAAAATATTGTTTCTCCAAAAAAATAAAAAAAAGACGAAAGGGCAAAGCTATTGAGAGGATGAATATAAGACTTCAGACAATTGACATGAATAGGTCAGTTCTATTAGTGGAGAGGCCGGATATTTCAGTCATTTCCTGTAGGGGGGGTCATGCGTGTTCTCACCTTCTTGAGAGGGAAATATATTACTGGGGTTATATAAAAAGGTTTATTAGTTTCCTTCCTGTGCTTCTAGACCAAAACTTACAACCTCAGTACAATGATTGAGGGGAAAAAAATAAAAGATTCATGCAGTTAGGCCATTGTTCATGGATTCCTCACTTCAAATACATGATTTAAAAAAATATATATATATATAAGTAATATTTTACAATACAACAAGGCACTCTAGTCTTTGCACACAAGAGTAGGCAAGCATATGGTGAAATAGCCAGCAATCTAAAAAAAACTAAAACATTATCACCATAGATAAAGCCAAAAGTAACAGGTCATACTGTATCTTAGGGCTGTGGTCATCAACCCTGTCCTCAGGGCCCACTAACAGGCCAGGTTTTATGTACAGTAAGAAAGGATGGGAACTTACTGTCCTCCATCCAGGTTTCCAAATGTATCTATTGCTTCGGTCTTACTTTCTTACAGACTTTAGGTCATGACAACTATATGTTTGCTACGTGTTCCCATCCACACATCATACCTTTTTTTATTATTAAAGTAGAATTAAAGATAATTTTTTTTTTAATTCCATCAGTTTTTTTCCCCTCTCTGTTTGCCATAAGGTAGGGATTTCCCCACTATTCATGTTCTAATTACAACCCAAAATTTGGTATTTTTTTTCACTTTTACTTCATGTAAAAAGGGTAAACCTGACAAATCGAGAGGTGAACCACCCAAATGGGGGAACAGAAAGCAAGAAATATCTCTGCAAAACAAAACAAAAATTGACCTTAGTTATAGTTTAATTTTTTATTAACTTTTAGCTGTTTTTAGAAGGTGTCATGGCAGACTGCAAGCATTTTCTGAACAGGTTCAATGTGAAGCCCTGTACACACGATCGGATAACCTATGGATTTTCATCCGATGGATTTGACCATCGGAAATCCGATGAAACTGTTTTTCATCAGTCTTGGCCACACACCATCAGTCAAAAAACCGACGGCAAGAAAACAACGGCACGTCCAAAACTTACGACGCGCTATAAAAGGGCCGAACAAATCTAATGGCGCCACCCCTTGGGCTGCTTTTGCTGATTTCGTGTTACCGCGTGTTAATAAAAGTTTGGTGAGAGCCGATTCGCGCTTTTCAGTCTCCGTGCTTTGTAGATCGTTTCCTGTTGTTCAGTTTGTGCTTGTGGGTTCGTATTTGTGATTCAGTGCGTGCAGTCAGGTCGTTACTGCCTTGCAGTGCCTTCTTGGCCGTTCGTTTACTGTTTTTCAGGTCGTTCTTCTCAGGCCTTGCTGTTCCACGGTGCGTTCTGTTTGAGTGCGTTCTGACCAGCCGACCGGTTTAAGACCATGTTTGAAGTGCGTTCTCGTTCTCGAGCTCGTGCTGGCTTTGGACTTGGTGTTGCAGTTAACACTGTAACCCGCGTTCAGTCTGTGAACAGGGTGAGGAGGAGTTCATGGACTAAGAATTGGTTGCTCCAGCGGGACCAATTCTCTCATATGCCTCTGCTGCGGGAAATCCATGAGAATAATCCTGATGATTTCAGGAATTATCTCAGGATGACGGACCCCGTTTTTCACCGTCTATTGGATTTGCTGTCCCCCTATATAACGAGGCAGGACACTGTGATGCACCAGGCCATCACTGCCGAGCAGAGGCTTATTGCCACGTTGAGATACCTGGCGACTGGGAGAAGCTTGCAGGACCTCAAGTTCACAACAGGCATCTCCCCCCAGGCTCTCGGGATCATTATCCCTGAGACGTGTTCGGCCATTATTCAGGTCCTGCAGAAGGACTATATGAAGGTAATTTTGCTCCTTTAACATCACATTATATGTTTTTATTGTTTTATAATGTTCTATTTTTTTTTCCCTCCTAACCCAAATTTGCCTGTTTGTAATATCCTGGTAATGTCCCCATTTTCCCCATGCATGTTTTTACCAGTAAAGGCCTTTTTGGGCCCTCCATGCCTATTTCCCTTCACTAACCTCTCCAGCATGCTATCCTGGGCCCAAACCCAGCTAGCCTTCTATTTTCCTTTTCCAATTTTTGGGGTCAGTGCCCTCGTAGTTTGACAACCCTCCCTCCCCCCCTAAAGATGTAAAAATAGTTTTAGTTCTAAATCAAGCTCAGCAGAGTGGTAGAGCCTTTTTTTGTATCCCCCACAATCACCTCAAGCCCCCCCCCCCCTTAGATTAGTTTAGAATGTCCACTCAGCAGGGGTGAGGCATCTGCTAAGTGGGTCTTTTGTTTATTGGTAGGAAATACTCCCTTAAATAATAATGTTAGAATGATGTTGGTCAACAATGTTTTTGTGTGTAATCTGCTTGCACTGTAAACATAAACCGTACTAATGTCTTCTTTTTGTTTGACTCCACAGTTCCCTAGCACACCACAGGAATGGCTGACTGTGGCCTCCCAATTTGCCCAGCGGTGGGATTTGATGGGAAGCACGTCCACATAGTGCCGCCACCCCCGTTCGGGGTCATACTATTTTAACTATAAAGGTTTTAATAGTATTGTGTTAATGGCGGTGGTGTCGGCACGGTACGAGTTCCTGTATGTGGACATGGGGAAGAACGGCCGGATGTCCGATGGCGGAGTATTCGCTGAGACGGAGTTCGCTCAACATCTGCAGGCTGGGGGTCTTGCACTGCCTCCAGATGCAGAGAACGTGGAAGGGCTACCGTTCGTTTTCATCGTGGATGAAGCTTTTGGACTTGGACCACACCTCATGCGGCCGTTTCCCCAACGCACCCTCACCCCGGAGAGGAGGGTTTTTAATTACCAGCTGGCCAGAGCCCGGAGAGTTGTGGAGAAAGCCTTTGGGATAATGGCCAGCCGGTTCCGCCTGTTTCAGACAGCTATCCATTTGGCGGAATACAAACTGAACAACATTGTGTACTGCTGCTGCATATTGCACAACTTTTTAAGAAAATTCTCAGCTACTTATATGTCATCAGTTGGGCCTGAGGCCGGTCCACCCGAAATGACAATTCTGACCGGCCTCAACACTGCCCGTACTGGCTTGGCCCCCCAAAGTGCCCGTGAAGTACGTCAGAAATACGTAGAGTACTTCACGGGTGGGGGGGGGGGGGCCATCGCAATGCCAGACCACATCTGACTTTTTATAACCTTTTTAAAATAAAATAAAAATTATATTTACTACAAACTTGTGTTGTCATTCTTGTATTTTGGGTTTATGTGTCTCCCAGGTTCTAGTAGTGCCAAGTGTATTTGTCCTTAGTAAATAGCCTCAAATCTCACAGGTAAAAACCTTGATTTTGCATCTTCAGAACTGCTATTGAGCATAGAAAGAACAAGCCACACCTTTTTTAGACTTCCCGAATGTTTTTATTGATTGCACCACATTTTTTGCGATTTTCGTGGTTTGCGATATTCAAGCCTTTTTGTTTGGGCGGCTTTTTTTGCAGAAACATGCATGGGTCAAAAGCCCAAATTTTTTTTATGAAAAAGTAACAAAATAACACAGTGAAAAAATACAAACATGAGATGGGGTGGTGTTACCCCTGATCCATCCCAAATGTAAAGAACCACACTTTCTTTTTGGGGCTCAAATGGGTATCTTCAACATGATCCCATGGCTAAGGTAAACATGTGCTATCTGCCATCATGGGGGATCAATGGCCGTGCTTTGGGGGTGAAAACCCTTCCTCTCACCTACTTGAGTAGGGAGGAAGAGGTTGCACCCCCAAAACAGGGACATAGATATCCTGTGACGGCAGATGTTGAGTCACTGTGTGCATCTTCACATTTGGGCTGGTGGAAATCCCATTGTAAATTTCTGACGCATAACAAAACACAAAAACAGGGGGGGTTCACACTATTCTCCCCAAAATATCTATAATGTTTTTATATTTTTGCTCAATCACATTCATTCTCTTTCTCATAATGTCCATTTCGCTACTGCATTCCATGATTTCCTGAATGATTATTTTGGCGCTGGCACTCGAGAATGGAGGATTTGGACTTCCTGACACACCCCCACGTTCAGTCCCTAAAAAAAGAAAAAAAAATTGAACTATGCAGGCCTACATCTGTATTTACCTTGAAGTTGTGGTGACAGACACTGACCTGTTGTGCTGATAAGCTCCACCTCTCCTTCCTCCACCTCCCCTTCCTCCACCTCCGCTTCCTCCCCCTCCGCTTCCTGAACATGCTGATCTTGGTCTGCTTTGTGATCTTCGGGGAGTTTCTGTGGTGTTTGGTTCCTCGTCTCCTGAGCATGGTGTCCTCCCAGTCTCCTCTCCCCTATGGGAATGTCAAAAATAATGTATCCTTTAGCACACAGAGTTTTTAGGCCTGAAAATGGATTCTCATTGTTTTGAAGTGGGGTACAATTGATATTTGGCCCTGAGTTTCAAGATAAACATATGAGATCTTGCAAACTCTACAAAGCAACATGTTATTTTTGAGGACACTCACAAATACACTTGGATAACCACCAAGGTATCCACTGGACCACCTGTGTGTGACACCGTTTATAAATTTGGTCATGTGGCCTAGACTATAGTATCTTGATCCAGAAAAAAAAAATGAGTACACAACTGCTGGAGTGTCATCTCCTTTACCCAGAATACAGTTTAGCCTTTCATTCACATTCTAGTTTTCCTTACAACACATCATCTAGCCAACAATGTGTAGATAAACATTGTTTAAGTAAAATGAGGCATGCCCACATGTAGTTTACGTGGATATGTGCCAAACATGTTTGGGGGAAGAGCAGTAATTTTTTTTTAACACACATTTACCAAATAAGTGGACTCTCCACTTAACATAAAAGTTGACATTTTAAAATGTGAAACCAGTCAAGCCAAGCACATGGTGCAAAACATGGAAGAATACATATTACAATGTGAAAGAACACAGTAAAAAAAACTTACTTTTTTCTATGCTTTTTAGAAGCTTCCTATACCGCTCCGGCTCCCTGAGCTTCAGGTCAGACCACCTTTTACGGAGTTGTTCCTTGGATCTCCTGACCCCATATTTTTTATAGAGAATCTTCACCACTTTGTCCATAATTTGTGACTTCCAGAGATTAGGGGTGTCATATGGGCCATGCTTGCCGTCGTAATCCTTCCTCCGCAGAATGTCCACCATCTCCGCCATCTCAGCAAAAGACATATTAGTCGCCTTGTATCTTTTTTTACTGGATCGGGACGTTTCCGCCTCCGGGCTTTCCTCGTCGGTAATTTCTACTAAAGAAGCCACCTGTGTCTGCGACATGTCGCCATCTCACACTGTGCACCGATCGTTAAGGGGCGGGGAAATGCAGAAAAAGTCCGTCATGGGCGGGCGACGAGGGCGGAGTTACACGCATGCGCAGGGTATAAAAAGGGGAAAGAAGTTATTAGGGATGCGCGGAGTAAGGACGACCGGAAGTGAACAAACAAACTCAACTAAGGTAAGAAGGGAACTCGGGCCTGCAGTGGCCTATAATGGTTCATGGTTGTAAAGGGCAATATTGTGATAAGTTGAGGAGAATCAAATCTGATCTGTTTTTTTTTTTATTGTTTTTTTACTTGCTGATCCAAAAAGATGCATAAACTACGTGAGCCGGAGGTGATGCTGATTTTTATAGACAAATATAAGGAACAGCGCAACCTGTGGGAACTGAAACACCCAGCGTACCACAAGAGTGATGTACGTCGGGCAACTATTACCAAGTTAGCAGAGGATATGAAGCCATGGATCCCAGATGCAGACTACACTATGATCAATAATAAAATCAACAACCTGCGTAATTCCTATAAAAAAAAATACAAGGAAGTGCGCCAGTCAAAGAGATCAGGAGCAGCAGCCGACGATGTAGTACAGCCCAAGCTGTGGTACTACAAACATCTTCAATTTCTGGATGACCAGATCGAAGCCAGGGAATCTATTTCCAGCCTTCCCTCAACCCCTCCTTCCACCCTTCCCTCCAGTGTTCCTTCCACCCTTCCCTCCACCCCTGCAGAGGCGGAGGAGGAGCCACCTGAACTTGAAGAGCCAGATCTTCGCATCTTCAGCCAGGTATAGTATTTTTGCTGATAATTATTGTCCACTAAGTAATATTGTGTTGAAATGGTTGGATTAGCCATAAATGATATCACCCCCCCCCCTAAAAAAAATATGCACCAGTAATGATATCCAAATTGTGTGTGATAGATTCCCCAAATAATACAATTTAAAATTTTATTTTAAAAACAGGATGAGGCAAGCCAGGAGGAAGAGGCTCAGGAGTGTGGCAGGCAGGAGGAGGCAGGGCCAAGTGGGACTCAGCAGGTCCCCAGGCCTAGTGGCAGCACCGTCTCCCAAGTGGCTCCCCTCCACGTCAGACCGCCAAAACAACGGCGGATGACACAAGTGGAGGAGGAGTCACTAAAGATGATTCGGGAGGCTGCTGCCATCATGAGGGCCCCCCTCAACCCTACGGAGGGGTTTAGCAGCTATCTGGCGGATAAGTTGCTCCAAATGGAGGCGGGACAACGGGCCCTTTGTGAGCACCTCATATACATGGCCGTACACATGGGGGTGAGGGGGCAGCTGACTGAGGCCACCCATCTGTCACATCAGGCCAATCCCTCTCCTCCTTCTCCTCCTCCTCCTGCCACATCACCACCCACAGTGGCCCAGCCTGCAAGGGTGCGTGGACGGGGCCGTGGAGAGAACGCTGCAGGGAAGCGTGGAAGGAAGGCTACAGGGAAGAGCAGGAGGTGATTCTCTGGCCTCGAGCTGCTCTTCCAGAAGTTGCAGGGTGATGGAGTACCACAGTTTGGGATGATGTATGTCTTTGGCTGCTGCTCCTGATTTCATGCTGTTGTTGATTTTATTATTCATCATAGTCAGGTCTGCATTTGGGATCTAATGACTTGATATTTTCTGCTAATTTCTGAATAGTTGCCCTTCGTTTTTTGTTTGCTTTTTTTCCAAAATAAATGGAAATTTGATTTCAGTCAACATACATGCCTGATGTGTTTTTTGTTTAAGTAGCAATAACATTTCATAAATACAATGTGTAATTAATAACAAGGGACACCAACCTCCATGAGGAAACGTGAAAATATAAAATGTTGTTCTGAGAAATTAACACACCAAAAAATGCACAACAAATTTAAATACAAAAACAAAAAAAAAAGGTGTAATTTGTGAGGTCGGCCTTTAAGAATTAAACAAATTATTCCTAAGATCACAAGAAAGAATAAAGACATACGTTTGTCAGAACTCGTGATAAAGATCTGCAGCAAAAATGACATTTTAAACACCGTTCTAAAGCAACAAAACATGCGCTGCATTAAACGAAGCAATAACTTGCAGAATGACGAATGTGCTTTCTCCATTAGTAACGCTAGTTTTACCAGAACGAGCGCTCCCGTCTCCTAATTTAGTCTGAGTATGCGTTGGTTTTTTAACCGATGGACTTGCCCATAGACGATCGGAAATTACCATCGGTTTTTTATCCATCGGAAAATTTTAAAACAAGTTCTATTTTTTAAAACCGATGGAAAAAAGACCGATGGGTACCATACACGATCGGTTGGTCTGATGAAAACCATCCATCGGACGGTTTTCATCAGTCAAACTGATTGTGTGTACGGGGCTTGAGTCTGTTCTAGTAGAAAGGCTGAGGACAGAATGAGCTCCCTTCCACTAACATATGTAGCCAAGTCCTGGGCCTCTCCAGGCCTGATGGTGACCTCCAGAGTTAGGGACAGCTGACATCCTTCTGTGTAGAGTGGATTACGAGGCATGGTGGGTGCAATGTAAGATATATTAATGGGTGCCAGACTCTTCTTGAATGCAAAGAGATTTATTTTCTTTTAAACAGAACTGGGGGAGAGAGGATAAGGGCCAGGACACCCTTTGGTAGTTGCAATGTTAATTTGGCAGACTCAGAGACTACTATAGGCAGACAGCCATGCAGGGAAAGGCATCAGCAAGACACCACATCTGCATACGTAGGATCGCTGTCTCCTATGGCAACAGTCTTATAACAGTCTCTAACACAAGTTGTAACGACAAACTCCTTTACTTCTTCTACAATCTCCTCTTGTAGATCTTCGCTTCCTCTGAGCTCCCAGTCTCTCTCACTAGACTTGCTGATCCACTGCCACTGGATCCCCTGAGCTCTTCCAATCTTCTCACTGCGTATCTTCCTCAAGCGTCCCTGCTGGGTCCCTAGCTTGGCACTCACAGATACTCCTCAAGCGTCACCCCACTGGCCTGCTTGGTCCCTGGCTTGGCACACAAGACTGCTCTGCAAGCATCACCTCTGCTGGCTGGGTCCCTGGCTTGACACCTTCTGAAGTTTCCCAATTCTTCACCGTCCCCGGTTGGTCAGAATACTGCTCTGGTACTTGCTTCAGCTACTCACGGTGGTCCCTGGAACTAGGTGGATGGTCACTTAGTTGTGACAGCTTCCCCTCTACCTCCGACCATGATAGGTTCTCCAGCCGGCAGAACCGGCACTTCTGGTTGGACTGCAAGCCGCAATCCCAACCCTACGCTGCTCTCTTGCTTCTGGATAGGCCCTCAGATAGCCTAGCAGCCAGATGTCCCTGAGATAGGCCTCAGGCTCTGGCCTAGAAGTCTGGGGCAATACAACACACATCCACCCAGACAGCCGTCCAGGTGGCACAGAACCCTGATCACCTGACCTCACCCAAATAAATAGGCTCTCTCAGCAGGCCTAGGGACCCAAGAAGATCCCTGCCCATTGGCTGAAATACCACATCTATTCCTAATCTGTCCTTACAATGCCCTTGTCTTATCTAATGTCACCAGATACCCGGCCCTCTAGTGACAGAAGAGAGAAGTACAGCAATTCCAGACTTACGGTGGATACAATTGATCTCCTATCAATTGACCAAGGCAACTATACCTGGCAGGTAAATTTACTAGCAGCCCTGCCTAAACATCAGGGTGCTACACATAAAATGCAGAAGCCCAGCTTCTAAATCTTTAATCCTTTTGTTAGGACAGCGTTCATAAATTTAGTTTACAATTAATAGTGAGATCTGCCAGTATAGTACAGATTGTGGTTAATTGTGGCAAACATGAAAGTGATACTAAAGTCTCATGTTTTTTTTGTTAAAAATAACAACATGTCATACTTATCTCCTCTGTGCAGTGGTTTTGCACAGAGCAGCCCTGATCCTTCTCTTCGTGGGTCCCCCTTCGGCACTCCTGGCCCCTCCCTCCTGTTGAGTGTCCCCACACTAAGCAGCTTGCTATGGGGGCACCTGAGCCACAGCTCCCTGTGTCCATTCAGACATGGAGCCGCGGCCCCCCGCCCCCTCTCTCTTCTCATTGGCTCAATGACTTTGATTGACAGCAGTGGGAGCCAATGGTGAGGGGATGAGGAGGCGAGTCCTGGACATCCGAGTCTATCATGCAACATTGCTGGATCGAGATGGGGCTCAGGTAAGTATTAGGGGGGCTAAAGGGGCTGCTGCATGCAGAAGGTTTTTTATCTTAATGCATGGAATGCATTAAGATAAAAAACCTTCTGCCTTTACAATCACTTTATCTCCCCAGCTCCCGCAAAAACAAAGAGAAATTTAGCCAGGATTTTTCAGTGTTAGAGTTGTAGCGGCCTCACCCTCTCTCTTCTTCTCAGCGGTTACTCTGGCTCCAGTCTAGGGGTACCTTGAAGGGGAGAGCGAGGTGCGCCACGGCCCATGTCCTCTAGATTACAGCATGTAGAGGTGAAGGCCAGCACCAGATTACCTTCGGGCTGTGTATACGCTCAGAGCCAAGTCTGTTCTGCTGATAACCCCCTTTGCTCCCAGTAAATGGAGTACCACACACTTAAAAGGTCCAACACTTTCTTATTTCATAACGGCAAACAAATAGTCCTTTGCAAGCAGACAGTTTGAGACCCATAGAACAGTTCAGTATTGGTGGGGAGTAGGTCAAGGCACAATCCTCAAAGAAACAAAACCGTTGAGGTTTCACCAACGGTTGCTAAGCACAGTGGCTGTAAAACATACTTTTTGGCTTCAGAGTCTCTTCCAGCGACTCTAATGAACAGGAACTGGAGTTACCTTCGCTACGTTGCAGCCCCTGTCAGGGGGAAGACATCCCTCCAAGAGAGTTACCAGAGGCCCCGCCGGCACCGGATTAATGCTGTACCGGGCTATTCGGAAGGGTTACACTCCCCGGCCTCCTCACCTCAGATACGGGTCCCAACACCTTAGGGCCCCTCGGACTCCTCCACCCTCGCGGAACCCAGTCGAAGTTACTGGGCCCCAGGCCTTGGCCATAGTACCTTACCCCAGGCTTAAGGTGCCTGGAATGGACTCCATCTCTCGCTCCGGCCAGGTCAAGGGCACCTGGGCCCGAAACTCCAGAACGCCAGCACCCAGGCTGAAGGTGCCTGGGTGCGGCCGCCTCCTCCGGCTCTGAACACCCGTGGTCAGGGCATCCGCCCCTTTTAACCCCTCTCCCCGCGCGTCACAGCGGGTTCCCCGCCCCGCGGTACCAGCGCCAGGAAAGGACAAAAAAAGGGAGCAGTCTTGCGGTGCGGGTCCAACTCCGGCCAAGGGCGACAACGCCACCTGCAGGCCGCAGAGAACCTTGCACCACCAGAGTCCTCCAAGAACCATAAAAGGGATTCTCAGACTCCCTAACAATTAGTGCATCTGGATTAAATAACCCAGATGCTCCCCCCCAAATTTAAATGCCAGCCACAGAGTTATCAGAAAACAGCATCTAAAATATTAAGTAGCAGATTGCACCTCAATCGGCTCCTTCTCTCACATTTTTTGGGACTGTGAAAAAGCAGCCCAATTATGGAAACGACTAGAGAAATTTTCTTCTAAAATTTCAAACAAAATTATAACCCTTACCCTTCCCAATTGTCTCTTGTTCGCCCCGATTTTGGGTTTGAACACGTTTCAAATGAGAATAGTCCATACAATTTGTGTATCCATCCACTGGCTGATAGCTTATCATTGGAAATCCCCATCGTTACCAATTTCCCAATTGAAAATTAGAATAAACAACATTTACCTTATGGAAAAAATTTTGCATACCTTGCATAATACCATGCACCTACTGGATAAAAAATGGAACCTATGGTTCAAATATTCAGACTACCTTTTAGACCCATATTAGAATCCCCTTTTCACATCCAATTCTTTTATACACAAAAATAACCCTGCATTTCAAAATACTACTGAATCATTTATTTTTTATATGTAATAGATGTTGTCATAAATAAATAAAGGCGGTTTACTTTGTCATAAATCATTATAATTATTGATTGAAAATACTGTAATTCTATGATGTCATGACATAATGTTTGTACCATTATTTTGTACACAATAAAAAAGTTTGTAAACAAAAAAAAAATATATATTAAGTAGCAATTTTTAAATATTTATTTTTAAAATTAAAATGTAACTAAAGGCCAAACTTTTTTTTTGTATTTTTTTGTTTTGGATAGAGTGTAGAGTATGGAAGAGCCTTGGGGCCATCATAAAAAAAAGTTTGAAAGTCAGAATTCTGAGATTGAAAGTCAGAATTCTGAGATTGAAAGTCAGAATTGCAGGGCTCTTCCTTATCTTTGCTATTATATAAAATAAATAAAAAATCTGGACCACTGTAGAGTATATAAAAGCCCAATGCTAATGGCGATGTCTTATAGCAAGGATCAGTTATTCTAAGATTACTTTTAATTTTGTGTAAACTTAGACAACATTAATTTGAAGTCTTTTGTTTAGCAAAATGAGATGTTTATGTAGATTTGTATGTAATTGTTTTCCTTCTATTTCTTTGTATCTTAGAACAAAGCGGTCCCTGTTTTGCATTTCAAAACAATTAGTCATGAATTTGTTCTGCATTGTAATTAAAATGTGCTGTGCATGCTGTCAAGTCGTATAACTTCCTAATAAAATAATCTTTCTTCTGAGACCAGATCAACTAATAAGAGAGCAGTCAGAAAATAATACTCGGCGTTCCGCAGATGCTGGTAATTATTGTGTCAGTCAATGATCACTGGAATCTGGCAAACTGGACTTGGAGATGCAGCTTGATAATTATTCCTCCGCTCTGCTGATGATAACACAGATCTGTATAGACAGATAGAGATAGATAGATAAAAAAAAAGAGATAGATAGACAGATAGACAGACCGACAGACAGCTAGATAGACAGACAGACAGACAGATAGATAAATAGATAGATAGATAGATAGATAGATAGATAGATAGATAGATAGATAGATAGATAGATAGATAGATAGATAGGCCAAGGAATGTTTTTTGCAATGCTTTTTCTTTATTGGAAACATATGTAGCGCACCAACCCCACACTTTACCTGCTTTTCTTCTGCTTGGCTCCTCCGCAGGAAAAGAATGAGGCACACCGCACCACAAGCCCGTACCCTCCTGAATAGGGAGGTTGAGCGGTGTTAGTTTCTCGGGCCTGCCTGCGACTGGTGTAAAAAGGCCTCCAGTGCTGACCTTGTTTCTGCAGTAATCAGAACAAGTCTTTAACTTTCCCCAGTAAGCAACTGTCCACACCAACTGAAAGGTCCAACACTTGTTTATTCCTTCTTGCACAATAAACAGTCTCTTTTAGAGCAGACGGGTTGAGACAAACACAGGTCAGATAAGGTGGGAGGAGGTCCAGGCACAAACTTTAAATTTGGGTTTCTCCTGTTCTGAATAGCACTAACAGGCTTGGCGCACGGTCGCTGCCACCGACCATAAGGGGTCTCTGCCACAGACCAGGTGAATAGGGCCTCTGCCACAGGCCCGGTTGTTGGGTCTCTCTGCCACTGACCAAATTCACGATGGGTCTCTGCCACAGACCATGAGAACGTGGATTACCTTCTAAAAGTATTGACCCCTGTCAGGGAAAGGACATCCATCCAGAGAGTTACCAGAGGCCCCACCATCACCAGCGATGCCGCGCCGGGTCTTCGGGAAGGGTCACCTCCCTGGCCTCCTCGCCCTAGATTCGGGCACGCACTTCCAGGGGGCACCCTAGGAGCCCTCGATCCCTTGTGGGACCCAGTCAAAGGTACTGGGCCCCGGGCCTCTCTCAAAGTACCTCACCCCAGACTGAAGGTGTCTGAGATGGAACAGCAGCTCCGTCTCTGGGCCTAGAGCACCCAGAGACCTCCCGACAGGCCTCCGGGCCTAGGGTACCCAGAGGCGACACACCCACACCCAGGCTTAAGGTGCCTGAGCGCGGAACGACGACCCCTCTGGAAGATGGCCGCCCCCTTTTATATCCTCTCCCGACAGGCACAGCAGGTTCCCCGCCCCGCCGTACTGCTGCCGAGAGGGGACAAAAAGGACACAACCTCGTATGGCAGTTCAACCCGGGACCCACGGCAACAGTGCCACCTATAGGCCCCAGTGAACTTAACCACCAGTACTATCTCACAGGGACAGAAATGGTCAATGAGACCTAACAATTGGTACATCTGAGCCTGGCTACCACTCAGATGCTACCCCCTAAATGTAACCACCCGATACACATATGTATACAAAATACACTATATTGTCAAAAGTATTGGTACACCTACCTTTACACGCACATGAACTTTAATGGCATCCCAGTCTTAGTCCGTAGGGTTCAATATTGAGTTGGCCCACCCTTTTCAGCTATAACAGCTTCAACTCTTCTAGGAAGGCTGTCCACAAGGTTTAGGAGTGTGTCTATGGGAATGCTTGACCATTCTTCCAGAAGCGCATTAGTGAGGTCAGACACTGCTGTTGGATGGGAAGGCCTGGTTTGCAGTCTCCGCTCTAATTCATCCCAAAGGTGTTCAATCGAGTCAGGACTCTGTGAAGGCCAGTCAAATTGCTCCACCCCAAACTCGCTTATCCATGTCTTTATGGACCTTGCTTTGACCATACGCCACACACTGCATAAAATTTGTCTGCATGGCTGTCGTCCCATAAGGAAGCCTCTTCTAAAGATATGGCACAAGAAAGCCCGCAAACAGTTTGCTGAAGACAAGCAGACGAAGGACATGGAATACTGGAACCATGTCCTGTGGTCCAAAGAGACCAAGATAAACGTATTTGGTTCAGATGGTGTCAAGCGTGTGTGGTGGCAACCAGGTGAGAAGTACAAAGACAAGTGTGTCTTGCCTACAGTCAAGCATGGTGGTGGAAGTGTCATGGTCAGCTACAGTTCATTGAGAGATCCATGAACGCCAACATGTATTGTGACATACTGAAGCAGAGCATGATCCCCTCCCTTCAGAGACTGGGCCGCAGGGCAGTATTCCAACATGATAACCACCCCAAACACACCTCCAAGATGACCATTGCCTTGCTAAAGAAGCTGAGGGTAAAGGTGATGGACTGGCCTGTGGATACAGGATCATAATGGAGGCTTAGGAGGGAATGGGGATTTAGGGAGAATAAATGAATTGATGTAACAAGGAATTTTAATATAGAGATATGATTTTTTTTTTCCCCGTATGTATTCATGTTAATATTTTTTACATAATAAAAGAGATAATATATAAAAAAAAAGTGATAAACTGGCCAAGTATGTCTCCAGACCTAAACTCTATTGAGCATCTGTGGAGCATCCTCAAACGGAAGGTTTTACTTTTTTGAGAATCATCCTTATCATTATTAATTATTATTATTAATTTTATTTTCATTAGTAATTCAAATGTATTTTTTTCTTTTTTAATATATATATATATATATATATATATATATATATATATATATATATATAGCACACGGACCTTTTCCTGCATTCGGCTCACTTACAGGTCAAGGCACACTGCGCTATATGCCCGTACCCTCCCGTTTGAGGAGGTTGAGCGGTGTTAACAATTTTTGGTCCTGCAGCAGGTTCTCCCAGCAGACTGGTTCTCATCCCCTAGAGTATAGGGACAAGTCTCTATTATTCCCCAGTAAGGCCAACGTCCACACCACTTTAAGTCCAACGCTGAGTTTATTTCACAAGCAAGTTCAGCAGGCAGGAAAGGTGGATGAGAGAAAGGACAGCAAGGTTTGGGAGATAGGTCCAGGCACAAACTGGTATGATAGTCGCTACTCAATCCCGAGTAGGTTTAGCTCACCCGGATAGTCCCCTGTAAGAGTGGATCCTAGAAGCCAGAGTGATGCTCGAACGTTCACTTTAGGTTTTCCTTGAGATAGGATCGGGAGATCCTCTGCCACAGAATCTTTAAGTCCCAAACTTCTCAGCTGTTGCAACACAAGCACAGATGCCAGTGATAGCACGTTGCAAGGCCTTTGGTGGATCTTTGAATCTCTCCAGATGGTAACCAGGCCTCTCCTTCACCGTGAACTCTCACTGGTTCATCAGAAAGGTCCTCCCCTGGCCTCCTCTTCTTAGAGCGGGTCCACCCTTTCCCGGGCACCCTAGGATTCTTCTTTTGGAGGTAGGCCCAGGCTAAAGGTGCTGGGCCTACTAGTGGAGTTGCAGCCCCAGGCTAAAGGTGCCTGAGACCCATGCACGCGCGCACCCTTGCCCTGGAGGGCCGGGTGGCGCGAACCGCTCACACTCCAGACTCCCACCGACTCCCCAAAAGAATGGCGTCTGCCCCTTATGTATCTTCTCCCAGCATTCAAAACATGCCAACCACGCCCACCGTACTGCTGCCAAGAGAGGACACCCTAAGGCACAGCAATGTCACCCACGGTTCAACCCTGACCTGATATGGCAGTTCCACCTACAGGCCACAGGGAACTGTGCGTGAGGTTACATCACACAGGCAGAAGCGGGTACTAACAAATCAAAGTGGTCTGAGCCTTGCTACTAGCTCAGAAAAACCCCTACATTTAAGCACATAGCACCCCTGAAAAGTAAAGGGGCGCTACATATATATATATATATATATATATATATATATAATTTATTTTTTTATTTTTTTATTATATCACTATATATTTTATCTCAACTGAGACATTTAATTCATATTCTAACCATTGTTTCTTGTCCATCCTGCTTATTTTTGCACCCGTGCACTTGCTCCGGTCAATGGTTGCACTGGCTGCCTCTCGGTCCCCCCTTTGCTTCCTGGTTGCCGCGTGATTCCGCCACACACCATTGGGGATCCCATTGAGGCTCCACACTGTCCATCTGGCTCTGCACATGCTGGCTTCCCTCTTCCTAGTGACATCCAGGAAAACATGAAGGTTTTGCCATTGCAGCACTGCCCCACCAAGCCAGTCCACCACCGACTGTTGCTTAAGGTCCTGTCACAGTGAGGAGCACCCTTTTCAGTTGTTCCATCTATGCAAGCAGATGTCTAGATAATTTTTCATCAAATCATATGTTATTATTAAATCGACACATGTTTTTATCTAATTGAACGTTTTAATTATTTGACTGTTTGTCCTTTCAAGACTGTCCCGATCAACACTTTCAATTGTGGTTGCTCCTGAATGTTTTTACTTGTATTCACACCCCTCCTGGTGTGCTCATCCACACAGCTGTTCTTTTGGGCTCTTGCAGGACATTCACAAGATTCTTAGTGCAATAGACGTCCCAGTTTCCTGGCGCCAGACTATTTTTGTCTGTTCGGTTGAGGTCTCCAACATCCGCCAGCTCCGTGATGTCGTCATGGAGGAGTGGAAGAGGACTCCAGTGGCAACCTGTGAAGCTCTGGTGAACTCCATGCCCAAGAGGGTTAAGGCAGTGCTGGAAAATAATGGTGACCACACAAAATATTGACGCTTTGGGCCCAATTTGGACATTTTCACTTAGGGGTGTACTCACTTTTGTTGCCAGCGGTTTAGACATTAATGGCTGTGTGTTGAGTTGTTTTGAGGGGACATCAAATTTACACTGTTATACAAGCTGTACATTCACTACTTTACATTGTAGCAAAGTGTAATTTCTTCAGTGTTGTCACATGAAAAGATATAATAAAATATTTACAAAAATGTGAGGGGTGTACTCACTTTTGTGAGATACTGTAAAATATGTTGAAAAAAATATATATGGAGATAGATAGATAGATAGATAGATAGATAGATAGATAGATAGATAGATAGATAGATAGATAGATAGATAGATAATGGATGGGTGGATGAATGGATTTGAGAAAGTAAAGAAAAAAAAAAAAAGAAAAAAAAAATTATAGAGTGGCAAAATGGATGGATGAATGGATTGGATAGATAGTTAGACACAAAATGTAGCTATGCAAAATTAGGGAATAGTTTTCTCAGTGCTTCTTCTTTAAAATATATGACAAGTGGAGGCGCAACAACTCAGGAATCATACATATCCCAATACAAATCTGCAAGAAAAGCTAAATAAATTGATCTATAATAGATCTATGATCAATCCGTGTAATATGCACAGTCTAAAAAAGTCTATGTATTGATGATGGAAGGGGTTAAAAAACGTCCAAAGGATGCAAGCAGGGCTGCCATCATAATAGAACAGAAACCATGTTCCAGGGGGCTGCAAGAAAACACAAGGAGAGAGGCGCCTCTGGGTGCAGTAATTTTTTATGAAACTTTAATGTACATAATTAGATCAACTCACATTTAAGTGGAAAGTACAGGCATGGTATAGGTTATGTCAGGGTGACACTCCCGAGTCCTGGGCCATGTTATTCCTTGATGACAGCAGTGTTTCTTCCGACAGATGGATTCGCCAGCTCCAGAATGCGGCCTCAGAACGAGGCGTGAAGCGCAAGGAACAACAGGCTGCAGGGGATGACGTCACCATAACTGGACACGTTTCGTGAGCATGCGCACTTCCATGTATTGGCAAGTCGCACTCCTTTTTCAACAGACATCTTCTTCTTTAGAAACATGCGTATACATAATGTATTGAAAGAGATATATACAGAGATAAATAGATAGATAGATAGAAAGAATGGCTGAATAGATGGCCTAGATCAGCCATTCTCAACCAGTGTTCCGTGGAACCCTAGGGTTCCTCCATAGGTGGCTAGGGGTTCCTTGAGCTGTGGCTGGTTTACCTCCTGTTTGATGGTGCCTACATAGTTCTGAGCCAATTCCACTTGGAGGAGCCAGTGGTATGACACCAATGATCTTTATAGCTCTCTGTAAAGGGGGCCATTCTTACCACCACTGTAAAAAATGGCATTCTTCTCACTGACCACCAAAGTAAGGGGCATTGTTCCCACTGACCCCCAATAAATGGGTTTTATCAGGGGTTCCCGAGACCTGAAAATTATTTTAAGGGTTCCCCTGGGGTAACAAGGTTGAGAAAGGCTGGCCTAGATAGATAGATAGAAAGAATGACTAAATGGATAGATAGATAGATAGATAGATAGATAGATAGATAGATAGATAGATAGATAGATAGATAGATGGAAAAGTCATCAGATTCTATGGTAGGGGAGACGGACCATGACATATATTGGGGCGAATATTTTATTTCTGGGGTCCCCTAGAGATATAAATTGTCAGCTGGTGATTTAGCCCACCTGTCTGCCAATTGCCAAGATATCAATGAACCTAACCTACCAAAAGAAAAATTATGATAAAAAAATTCCAATAAAATAAACCAACATGGGGCGTTTAAGTGCTAACATTATGCCATTTTTCCCATCGATTCATCAAGGATGGTCATATTAAGCAGATCTGTGGAAATTCCATGAAGGAAATATAACAAAACTAAAAATGATGATGAAGAACGGAAGACAGCTGACAGCTGCCTGGTGCCATAGTGCGCCTGGTATTTTATCAGTCACTAGTTACTGTAAATACTGAGCTGTCAATAATTATGTCTAATTTGTATTTTCTGAATGGGCCATTGTTCAGGGGAGAAAGTTTACATTTGGTTCTCATTGCAGATACAAGGCCCTGGAAGCTTGAAGAAAGCCTGTCTTTCCGATCCTGCACAGTGATTAATAGTAATTTCCACAATGACGTATTATTATGCAGCAAACCCTGGCAAAGCTATAGCAGGAATATATATTCGGGATTTCTGAAGGGAGATTCCTAATGTAAACAATAATGGGATATGTATGAAATAAAACTTTACTTCCTGACGGCTAAGGACTGTTTTCCCTCTCCCTTGTCACTGCTGTGCTTCATCACATACCGTAGACACTGGGATTTATGGATTTTAAAGGGCATTTAATCCTATTCCTTTTTTTATGTTTTCTCAGAAGACCAACAATCACAATATATTTAATCGTGTCATAGTTACAATTGTTTTTGTTCCTAAAAATATTCACTTCCATTACCTTAACCCCTCTTAAAAAGAAAAAGTCACACCTGGACCTATACATGAATGTGAATATGACCCACTTTGGCTCTCTCACTTGTATACCCCTTTTGAATCAGAGCATTTTTTTCAGTTTAGCTTTAAAACAACTAGTGTTCATGTAGATAAAAAATACAGTTTATCCTGTCATTTCTTTATATTTATGATGACACAAAAATTATGTTTCTATTGCAAAGCTTGAGAAAGTTTTTTACAAATGAATGGGTTTTTTTTTTTTTTTTTTTAATGCACTGTTTTTGAATTGCATCTCTAAATGCATCACTAAATAGTTAAAGTGGTTGGAAAGCCACTTTGTAAACAAACACCTGCAGGTAAGCCTAGATTAAGGCTTACATGTAGGTGCATGAAATATCTCCTTAACCTACACAGTTAAGGAGATATTTGCATTTAAAACCGGCGCCGCTGACGTAACGCGCATGTGCATGGGGTTAATCCCATTCACAAATTCGGCTAGGTCACAGCATTCGACGACGTAGCCGAATTCGACGGCTCCTGCGCGCATGCGCGGAGTCACGTCTTCGCCGCTCCGGCCAATCACAGCGCCGGAGCGGCGCTGTGATTGGCTGGTGCGGCGATACCCGGAAGTAACATTCCGGCTATCGCCGTAGCGATGGCTGCGTCTGGAGAGAGGGACGCCGACTGCTTCGGGGGCCCCGATCTAAGGTAAGTGGTACATAATGAGCTAGTATGCTAGTCATACTAGCTCATTATGCCTTCTCTTGCAGGTTGCCTCAAAAAAAAAAAAAAAAAAAAGGATTAGTGGGTTTACAACCACTTTAAGGAGGAAAAAAAAGTTAAAAATAAACATTTTTACAAAAATAGAAATAAAAGAAAATAAATCAGCAGCAATTACAGCTAAGGAAAGAAGGTATATAATGTATTAATTAGGACTAACAAATAGTTAATAAATGCTTTATTTTTAAATATAAAATGTATTTTTCCATTTTATCTCACATGGTCGCTTCAATTGACATCATATGCACATTAACCATTGATCTGCTATAAATGAACCACAGAAGTTATAAAGAAGCTTTAATAAACTTTTGACTGCTCTTGTGATATGGAAATGCCAATAAATGCAGCCAGGGGGTTGTGGGGGAGGAGTAAGTTCAGGTCGTACCACACCCACCCAAAGTTTTTAGTTTTTTTTGGACATGTGTGGTACGCCTAAGGTCCACAACTGGTTGAAATATATCTGAAGGCAAAACATATTTTTCCACTTTGGGTAGGGAAAAATGAAAACCCATGTCAGTATTTTTTTTTTTTTTTTTTTTTATGCCATCGGTCTACAATTAAAAAGATTTCCCTTGTCATGTAAACACAACAGCATTCTTCCCAATAGTCTCAGATTGTACAGTACTGTCTTGCATTTTCTCCAAAATCTTTTCACCTGTGGACTTCTGATTTGTCCTGCATCACCCCACTTTAATGTTGATGCCCATCACTTTAACCACTTCCCCTCCGGAAGGTTTACACCCCCCCTTCCTAACCAGGCCATTTTTGGTGATACGGCACTGTGTTATTTTAACTGTCAATTGCGCAGTAGTGCAGTAGTACCCAAATAAAATGTATGTGCTTTTTTCCCCACAAATAGAGCTTTCTTTTAGTGGTATTTGATCACCTCTGCGTTTTTTATTATTTGCACTATAAACAAAAAAAAAAGGACGACAGTTTTGAAAACAAAAAACAAACAAAGAATCCTTTTTACTCTCTGCTATAAAACATATCCAATAAATAATAAAAAAAAAATGAATTTCTTTATAAATTTAGGCCAAAGTTATAGCATCTACAAACTATGGGATATATACTGGAATTGTTTTTTGTTTTTTTTTATACTAGCAATGGCAGAGATCAGTGACTTATATTGGGACTGCAATATTGTGGCAGACACTAGTTGACACTAACTGACACTTTGTGGGAACTAGTGACACTAATACAGTGATCAGTGCTAAAAATATGCATCTATAGCGGCAGGAGAGGGATTTAACTCTTGGAGCAGTGGCGGCTGGTGCTCAAAATTTTTGGGGGGGCGCAAACAAACTGAAAAAAAAAAAAAAATCAATTGCCGCCACTGTGCCCATTAAACGCAGCCACTGTGCCCAAACGCCACCAGTTTGCCCCCTCAAATACAGCCAGTTTGTTTCCATATACAGCCAGTGTGCCCCCATATATATATAACCAGTGTGCCCCCATATATACAGCCAGTGTGCCCCCATATACAGCCAGTGTGCCCCCATATACAGCCAGTGTGCCCCCATATATATATAGCCAGTGTGCCCCCATATACAGCCAGTTTGTCCCCATATATATAGCCAGTGTGCCCCCATATACAGCCAGTTTGTCCCCATATACAGCCAGTTCCCCCGAAATGCAGCCAGTTTGTCCCCCATATACAGCCAGTTCCCCCCAAATGCAGCCAGTTTGTCCCCCATATACAGCCAGTTCCCCCCAAATGCAGCCAGTTTGTCCCTCATATACAGCCAGTTCCCCCCAAATGCAGCCAGCGTGTCCCCCATATACAGCCAGTTCCCCGCATATTCAGCCAGTTTGTCCCCCATATACAGCCTGTTCCCCCCATATTCAGCCAGTTTGTCCCCACATATACAGCCAGTTCCCCCCATATACAGCCAGTTTGTCCCCCATATACAGCCAGTTCCCCCCAAATGCAGCCAGCATGTCCCCCATATACAGCCAGTTCCCCCCATATTCAGCCAGTTTGTCCCCCATATACAGCCAGTTCCCCCCATATTCAGCCAGTTTGTCCCCCCATATACAGCCAGTTCCCCCCAAATGCAGCCAGCGTGTCCCCCATATACAGCCAGTTCCCCCCATATTCAGCCAGTTTGTCCCCCATATTCAGCCAGTTCCCCCCATATTCAGCCAGTTTGTCCCCCATATTCAGCCAGTTCCCCCCATATTCAGCCAGTTTGTCCCCCATATTCAGCCAGTTCCCCCCATATTCAGCCAGTTTGTGCCCCATATTCAGCCAGTTTGTCCCCCATATTCAGCCAGTTTGTGCCCCATATTAAGCCAGTTTGTGCCCCATATTCAGCCAGTTTGTCCCCCAAATGCAGCCTGTCCCCCCCCAGCCCTGCACTTACCTTCCTCGGTCCGCGCCGTCCTCGATGTGTTCTCCCGCCCTCAATGTCGCTTCAGCCAATCAGGTTACCGGTAACCAGATCCGGTGAACCTGATTGGCTGAAACCTCCACACAGTCTTCTTCCAGGAACGCACCCCCGTGCGTACCTGGGAGGAGTTTTTGGAAGCCGAATACAGCGTGAGAGCTGTATTCGGAAAGCCTATCAGAGCCACTGGCTCTGATAGGCACTTCCAAGTCACACCCACCGCCGGCCGCCGCTCTAATTCATATGGCCGGCGCTCACCAGGAGGCCGGCCATATGAATAGTGGGCAGCGCGGCAGCGGTGACAATACACAGATTCATGCAATGCATGAATCTGTGTATTGTCTTTCAGTGGCGGTGCGGGAGTGAGAGGGGGCGGCGCTCCGGCGCCCTCTATGGACGCACCGCCACTGTCTTGGAGGGCTGCAGCTGTTGCGCCTTGGACTTGCGGCCTTGGCAGACTGCGCCCCTCTAATGATTCAGACCAACAGTGAATGGGCTGACAAAAGCCCAGGCGCCAGGACGCAATTTCTAGTCACCATGGCGACCTGGCACCTGGGATTTGTCGAGCCCTGAAATAAAGCAACCCCCAATAATATAAATGGTGTGACAAATACCAATATTATTAGACCTTAACCGTGTAGGTTAGGGAGATATTTCATGCACCTACAGGTAAGCCTTAATCTAGGCTTACCTGTAGGTGCATGTTGTGTAAGTGGGTTTACAACCACTTTAAAATTAGTTTACTGCTTTGTAAATAGTTTATTGTCCATAGTATGGGCACAGATGCACGTTAAGGTGATTTTGGGTGGTTTTAAGGGTAGTGAGTCTTAAATGGCTCCTGAGGGTTACAGAAGCTCCTTTCAACTTCAATTTTGTTCCTGTGCCAATAAACAGACCCTCATGAGCCTCAATGTTTACATTTTATTGCTCTCTTTTCTAAAAAATAAAAAATTAAAACAAAAATTTTTAGATACACAAACATTGACCAAGTACACAAAAAAATGAAACAACAAACGAATACAAAAAATACTAAATTAAACTATCCTAAATACCCAAAATAAACACCTTAGCATCTAAATAAAGAATGAAAAAAGATATGTTTTCCAAGCAAACATACCATAAGCAGCTGAGAGCATCTGCTGAGTGCAGTTTCGCCAACAGCAAAATTATTAAAGTTGTTCTAAAGGCTGAAGGTGTTTACCTTCAAGCATTCTATGCCTGATGATAAAAACCTTCTGCGTTTAATGCAGTGCAGCTTCCCCCCCAGAGCCCTCAATACTTACCTGAGCCCGATCTCGATCAAGGGATGTGCACAAGAGCAGCTGCTCTTCCAGCTCTCTCCCTCCTCATTGGCTCAGACACAGCAGGGAGAGCCACTGACTGTAATGCCCTGTACACACGATCGGATTTACGATGGAATAAAATCCGATGGATATTTCCGTCGGAATTCCGGTGACGCTGACTTTCATCAGTCTTGCCTACACACCATCAGACAAAATTCCGACCGTCCAAAACGCGGTGACGTAAAACACTCCAACGTGCCGAGAAAAATGAAGTTCAATGCTTCTGAGCATGCGTCGACTTTATTCTGAGCATGCGTGGGTTTTTTCACCGATGGAGTTCCCCACAGACGATCGGAATTTGCTATCATTTTTTTTTTCCCATCGGTAAAATTTAAAACATGTTCTATTTTTTTATACTGATGGAAAAAAGACAGATGGGCCCCCCACAGGATCATGTTTTCCGATGAAAAAAGTCCATCTGTCTTTTTTCATAGGAAAAAACGATCGTGTGTACGCGGCATTAATCACAGCCAGTGAGAAGGGAGCAGGGGGCTGGGCTCGGGAGCGAGCACGCATGAGTGCCCCCATAGCAAGCATCTTGCTATGGGGGCACTCGGTGGGGGAAAGGAGCCAGGAATGGTGGCAGGGGTCCTGAGAATGGGGAGGATTGGGGCTGCTCTGTGCAAACCCTTTACATATACGTCGGCAGAATGGCACGGCTGCGCAAAGTAACGTGTATGTATACATCACTTTGAATTTGCCGCGAGCTCCATGACCACGCCCGCGGGACCCGTGGACTCGATGTCCGCCAGTGTCCCGCGATCATGTCACAGAGCTGCAGAACGGGGGGATGCCTGTGTAAACAAGGCATCTCCCTGTTCTGCCTTGTGACAGGACACTGATCGTCTGCTCCCTGTAATCGGAAGGAGTGATCAGTGTCGTGTCACAGTAAGCCCAGCCCCCACACAGTTAGAATCACTCTCTAGGACACACTTAACCCCTTCCTCACCCCCTAGGGGTTAACCCCTTCACTGCCAGTGTCATTTACACAGTAATCAGGGCATCTTTATAGCACTGATCGCTGTATAAATGACAATGGTCCCAAAATAGCATCAAAAGTGTCCGATGTGTCCACCATAATGTCACAGTCACGATAAAAATAGCTGATCGCCGCCATTACTAGTAAAAAAAAAAAAATATTAATAAAAATTCCACAAAACTATCCCCTATTTTGTAAACGCTATAACTTTTGCGCAAACCAATCAATAAACGCTTATTGATTATATGTAGAAGAATATATATCGGCCTAAACTGAGGGGAAAAAAATGAATATATATTTTTTGGGGATATTTATTAAAGCAAAAACTAAAAAATATTGCTTTTTTTTTTTAATTGTCGCTCTTTTTTTGTTTATAGCGCAAAAAATTAAAACCGCAGAGGTGATCAAATACCACCAAAAGAAAGCTCTATTTGTGGGAAAAAAAGGACGTCAATTTTGTTTGGGTGCACGACCGCGCAATTGTCAGTTAAAGCGACGCAGTGCCGAATCGCAAAAAATGGCCCGGTCATTGGGCAGCCAAATCCTCCGGGGCTGAAGAAAAAAAAGAAAAAAAACAAGCCTTTAGTATCAGTTTAATATTGCTGATAAATAATTTTTTTTATTAAAATTACATGCCTAGTGACAGTTTTAAAATGTTCTTTTGACTGAATGGGCAACAATTCCCCAGACACACTCCAAAATCTTTTGGCAAGCTTTCCTGGTATATTGGAGCCTAGGGGTTATAGGTGCAAAAGAGACACATTATCGCCCCTGGTTTTGAAAGGGAATATCCAACAAGCTTATACACTAGGTGTAACGGTCATGTGTCCTTTTGGCCATATATTAGATCTCTACAACCCCTGTGTGTCACTACTGCCCTTCAGAACACTGCTAGCGGATTCACTAAAGAATAAATATCCAGATGACTTGGTTCCCCCGTCTCAGAATGCCAGTGTTATATAATGGTCATTTTGGAAAGTTATTAAGTGATTTCCTGAGAAAGACTCTTCCCCATCAACTCCGGAAATTTGAAGCAATACAGTCCATTCTGTGCTCTACAAATAATATTTATTTAGCGGTTGTCTGGTTCAATGTTATTAATGATATTGGTTTCGTGGAGCATCCATGAGATTTGGGTTTTACGAGTAAACAATGACTTTTAAGTCCGTCATAATGGAATTGTTGACAGAAGCTTGTTAATAGGGAACTATGTCTTATCTTGGCATTGACAAAAAAACACAAGGTCTATTTATGGGATTTATTCCGATCTCATAAACCGATGACCTTCAGCCAAGAAAAACAAAAAGTCAACATACCAGACAGTGAGGAAAAAACATATCACAGAATGACAGCGTGCGTTCATGAGAAACCTTCTGAATTCATTCTCATCCAGAGTGCCAGATATAGTGAAGGATAGGCTTCGTACTCAAAGGCTTTCTTTGCAAGTATTTGATTTTTAACCGGGTGTCACCCTAGACAAGAGGGGCTTTTATTATTTATTAAAAATCTGCTGCAAAACCACAATGTAGCAATCTGCAGCTCTCCAAAGAGAGTTTAATCAAGCAAGTTGCCGACAGAGAGAAATACATAAATTAGTACAATTCTGGATGCTTTTAATTCATCAAAAGAATTGCAGCAGTTTTGTGTGTATTTCCGATCCCTTTGGCTCTGACTACGGGCAGCCAACATAGATTGGCAAATTTCAATCACAGCTTTCCTCTTAACCAGTTTCCAACCGTGTCACGCAGATATACTGCGGCACAATGGCACTGCTGGGCGAAATTCCGTACGGGTACGTCATACCCGTTTTCGGCCACCAGAGGGTGCATGCTCACCGCTGCATGCAGGGGGACCCGACGCGCGTGGCCGGCGGGCACGATCGCCGCCGGCCACGCGCCATCGCGTGCACGAGCACCAGCACAGGGATTTGTGTGTGTAAACACACAAATCCCTGTGCTGTGAGAGGAGAGGAGCCCTATTGTTTCTTCCTACGAAGTAGGAAAAACGATAGGGCTTCTCTCCTAGTCACTCACATCCCCACACAGTTAGAACATGCAGAGGGAACACAAATTTAACCCCTTGATCGCCCCCTAGTGTTAACCCCTTCCCCGCCAGTGACATTTACACAGTAATCAGTGCATTTTTATAGCACTTGATCGCTGCATAGATGGCAATGGTCCCAAAAAAGTGTCAAAAGTCTCCGATCTGTCTGTCGCATTGTTGCAGTACCGCTAAAAATTGCAGATTTCACATTACTAGTAAAAGAAAAAAAAATTGTTTATAGTGCAAAAAATAAAAACCGCAGAGGTGATCAAATGCCACCAAAAGAAAGCTCTAATTGTGGGGAAAAAGGCATTAAAAGTTGTTTGGGTACAGCGTGCAATTGTCAGTTAAAGCGACGCAGTGCCAAATTGTAAAAAGTGCTCTGGTCAGCGAGGGGGTAAAACCTAAACTCAAGGCAGACAGCTAAATACACAGATGAAATACATGTTTGATAACTGTTTTACCTGTCCAAGTTATTTGTATTCCTGGCAACCCAGACCTGGGAATTACACAGCTCTGCCATTCAGCATGGACCTGTCTGACATGAAGGGAGACCTGATCTTTCTCTGGCACAGTCTCGCATACAGGTCTTCCCCAACCCCTACCCTATGATTCCACAGTGAAAGGAAAAATAGCAGACTGATGAGTTAATCTCTCTTTCACTCTAATCTCTCCTCCTATCAGCATGCTTCTTGCACTGCAACACACATGATTGGCCCCCTTGTGCTGCTTCTCCCTCACCAATTTTAAGCTCTCCTGTACAGGGACTGCAAGGGGCTGATACCAAGTCAAATTATTAGGGTATATACACAACCTGTAATAATTTTTTTTTATGTATTATAGCGGTATTAACTACTTCCGGACCGCCCGCCGTCGCTTGAAGTCGCTACTATGAAGAGGAATACCATTGTTATGGCAGCAGCTAGCTACCATAACCCCGGTATCCTCTTCAAGAGCGGACGGTCCGCTTCAAGGTAAAAGTGGTCTCGGATTTGCCGCAAGATCACTTTTATCGGCGGCGGGATTGGATCCTTTTTGATCTGTGGTATGGAGACGAGTGAGGGGAAGATGGCCCCCACCCGTCTACATACCATTGCAGGGCAGAAGTGACATCAAAACGTCACTTTCGCCCATCGCTCCTAAAGAGCTTTTTTTTTATGACATTTAATTATTAATTTTTTTTTTATTGCATTTTTGTGTAAATATGAGATCTGAGGTCTTTTTTGACCCAGATCTCATATTTAAGAGGTCCTGTCATGATTTTTCTCTATTACAAGTGTAGCAGACCCCCACATTTGGGGTCGCTATGCCTGAAATTTAGAGGGCAGCCTGAGCAAAAGTTTGGCTCAGGCTATTTGATTTGCCTAAATTGGACTCTGCTCTGCTGGAATACTACCTGGTTGTATAGTTCCCTTTGGCCTGCAGGTGGCATTGTTGCCCAGGTCTTGGGTCGAACCACAGGTGGCGTTTCGGCGTGATTGGGTGTCCTCTCTCGGCAGCTGTGCAGTGGGCGTGGTCTGCCTGCTGTGCATGCCGGGAGGGGATAAATAAGGGGCAGACGCCATGATCTGAGGAGTTTGGTTTGCGCCCCTTTTGCCCTCCAGGCAGGGGGTGCGTGTGTGTGGTCAGTCCCGGGCACCTTTGGCCCGAGGCTGCATCATTCCAGGTAGGCCCAGTACCTTTAACTGAGGCCTACAACTAAACCAAACCACAGAAGTCCCAGGGTGCCTGTGGGAGGGTAACCCGCTCTGAAGGAGAGGAAAGCAGGGGAGAACCTGTCCGGGGAATTGGTGAAGGAAGTCACTGTCTCGGGAGAGGCCTGGTTGCCTGTCAGAGGGAAGGATTCTGTGATCTGTGAAACAGCGCCTGTAATGTGCCCCATTGGCACCTATGGTCTCTAAAAGTTACAGGTGCTTAAGAGTTCCGGATTTAAGGACCAAAAGATTCTGTGGCAGAGGATCTTCTGAACCTGTCCCTGGAGGGGAGAAAACACTAAAGTAACTGTTCGTGCTTCACTTCGGCTGCTAGAATCGTGAGAGGGATCTATCTGGGTGAGCAATACCCACTCAGGCTTGAGTGGCGACGAGGGTAGATAAGTGCCGCGTGCCTGAACCTACCTCCCTACCCAACTCTATCTCTATCTTCAGTTTTTCCCACTAAGTTCCAAGCAAGAAAAATAAACTCGTCTGTTGGAGTTTAAAACAGTCTGGACATTGGCCTTCTTTTAGGAAAGAGAATAGACTTTTCCCTACACTCTAGGGACGAGAACCAATGGAGGGAGGTAACTTGCTGTAGGACCCAAAAATTGTATGAACACCGCTCAACCTCTTATACCAGGAGGATACGGGCATGTGGCATGGTGTGCCCTACTCTGCAAGTGGAGGTAAGCAGGAGAAAAAGGGATTTTTACATTCCTTGTAATAGGAATAAAAGTGAATTTTTTTTTTAAAAGAACAGTGTAAGAAAAAATAAAAAATAAGAAAAAAAATTAAACGCGTCCCGTCCCACCGAGCTCACGTGCAGAAGCAAAC
This sequence comes from Rana muscosa, assembly GCA_029206835.1. NCBI lineage: Eukaryota > Metazoa > Chordata > Amphibia > Anura > Ranidae > Rana > Rana muscosa. The sequence continues at coordinate 1,198,297,914 of CM055116.1, read as the reverse complement.
GCATATCTGAGCAGCGCCCGCATATGAAAACGGTGTTCAAACCACACATGTGAGGTATCACCGCGATCGTTAGAGCGATGGCAACAATTCTAGCCCTATACCTCCTCTGTATCTCAAAACATGCAACCTGTAGAATTTTTTAAACGTGGCCTATGGAGATTTTTAAGGGTAAAAGTTTGTCGCCATTCCACGAGCGGGCGCAATTTTGAAGCGTGACATGTTAGGTATTAATTTACTCGGCATAACATTATCGTTCATAATATGAAAAAAAAAATTGGGCTAACTTAACTGTTGTCTTATTTTTTTATTAAAAAAAGTGTATTTTTTCCCAAAAAAGTGCGCTTGTAAGACCGCTGCGCAAGTACAGTGTGACAGAAAGTATTGCAACGACCACCATTTTATTCTCTAGAGTGTTAGAAAATATATATATATAATGTTTGGGGGTTCTGCTTGACACAACAGGATCAAGTGAGGTCAAAGTAAATAGCTGAAGACCATCCCATCCAGCAAGTCTAAGGCACACATCCAATTCCTAAATAGGCCTTCTGGTGCCCACATGGCACACAGCCTGCCCAAATGCATTCTTACGCACATGCAGCTGGATACAACTATAGGCTGTCGCTTGCATCAACATACACATGCCCACACCATCCTAAAGCAGTATTCTGACACATTTTTATTTGTCCATGTTAAATATAGATGTAGACAAACAGATAAATGCAATGCGCAACTTAAAATTCATGTGCCCTTCTTTCTGCCAAACAATCTGTAATTTTGTTCAGCTTTATAAATCCAACACCCCCCAGCAAGATACTCTACACCAGTGGTTCTCAACTCCTGTCCTCAGGACCCACTAACAGGCCAGATTTTAAGTATTACCTTGGTGAGATGCAGACTAGAATACTGCAATCCCTGAGCAGCAAATTATATCACCTGTGATGCATTTCAGTTATCTTGCAAACCTGGCCTGTTGGTGGGCCCTGAGGACTGGAGTTGAGAACCACTGCTATACACGGTTCCTACCATTTACTTTATCCACTGCCAAGGAAAACAGCTTGGTCAAGACTTTATTCAGGGAGAGAAGCAGCTCACTCAGGAGGTAGTCTGTGTGCTTCCTTCTCCAATCAGCAAGCTCCATTTGTTAAAGTCACAACACTGTGAAAAGTCTGATTGTGCTACAATGCTGCCCATCCCAGTCTGAATGCAGATGCACAAAAGACTGCAAGAGGATAGTACACCTTATTTTAACTATCATGTATGTTTTATTTCAAATTTTGCTTTATATAAAAGAAAAACTACCTGAGACGCAGATTTTATGGACAGTATGACAACTTGTTGACTCAACAACATCCAAAGGCAGTGTCAACTCACCTAGAAGACTCAGAAGTATTAATCCAATGTAGTTTATTCCAGTTTGACATTACAAAGGATATTGTAGTGCCAGAATAGGGACAATTATTTGGCACAAGAACAGGTCCACAATAGATGAATGGAGCTTCTGTAACTTTCAGGGGCTATTTATAGTCAACTGCACAAGAAAACAACAGGAACCACCTTAATTTTGCCATCCCCAGTGCCACCAAATGGCATAATTTTGCAGAAATCTCTTGATTGATCAAAATTTTTGCTCATCACTAAGCACTACAGAGGCCTGTGCACACACACACCTTTACTGTCATACTGACAATTTACACGACGCAGCATCATTCCACAGACCTAGCCAGATGAGCACCATCTCTGCATGCCACTTGAAGACCCTGTGCACTAGGGATGAGTTCCATAGGTGGATCAAATGTAAAATTTGGATGTCTGCTTAAATTATAACTATAAGCAAAACTGTTTTTTTTTTTTTAAGTTTTGGATATAGTGGAGAGGTATTAGAACCCCTGTCAGTTTTTATTGCTGTCTGTGCCCCCATCAGGGGGAAATCTCTATTTGTCCTGTTTACCATTATTATTGAAAGTGAAATAAGTGGAAAAATCCTTTTTTGGGTTGCCCCAAAAAAATAATAGAGGGGAAATCTTTCAATGGGGACACTAGTTCTGGCGATCTGGGGGTCCCCAAGGAATTTCTTTAATTTTCAGGGATTTCCTTTCACTTCCTGTTTGGCTATGGGATAGGAAGTGAAGGGAAATCTCCACAATGGGACACAGATGGCGAAAAAAAAATCTGACAGGTTATAACCCTCCCTTACTCTATCCAAATATTTTTGTAAAGTTTTGCCTATAGTTCTACTTTAAGATAAGGCCCTCATCCTGCCTTAATGACAGAGCAGCTCGGAAAGATTTTATTGGTAAAAGAAAAAAAGCAACTCAAAGTTCACCTTCTTTATGGTTCACTTGCTATATCCACAATAAAAATCTGTTCTCCATACCATTCTTCTTTCATATCAATCGCAGTAATAAATAAGAAATGACTGCACTCCAGAAAGATATGTGTGCACTGTTAATACCAGACATCTGAAAATAAGCTGTTATATTTTATGTATTTATTTTCTTTTACAAGGCCTCCAATATCAATTTCAAAGGGGCAGTAAACCTGACTGTTTATAGCAAAGGCAATTTCCCTTTTCCAGCCTTTGCCTGATGCCTGAAATTCATTAATATGTATTCTTTGCAGACATGAATATCAAAGGCTGTCAGTGTTCCATCTCAAAGCTCTATAAATAAGAAACAATAACTTGGCATCTAATGAACATGAAAAATCTAAAGTTCACATAGAATGTACTAGATTGTTGCATTGTTAACTCATCTACATGGACAGTAGACTGTCAACTTGTGGTACTACAAAAACAAGGAACAGAGGGTGCACCAGCCTAGCACGTTACCTTTGTAACAGCTTTATTATTATAAAAAACAGATGTATACTCACAAACAACATCAGCAATAAGGCATATCAAAGTCCATAGTATGCCTAAAACAGTCTGGTCACCCACTCAAGTCCCAAGCGTGAGAAGACCTTCCAAAAGGCTGACTCGTTTCAATGGGAGATCACCTCTTCCTCAGAGCCAATCACAAAGGTAATGAGCTAGGCTGGTGCGCCCTCTGTTCCTTGTTTTTGCAGTATCTCCTCTGGGTTTTCCCAGCCCATCTAGGGGGCAGCAAAGCCTGTGCAAAGATGATCATTCTACGCGGTCAAAGCTGCTCTCCGGAGCAAGGGTATCCGGTACAGTATCCTGTTACCGGCCAAGCTGAGGGTTGTCGATGGAGAAACGGTGCGGATCTTCACCAGTCCCAGGGATGCTAACGCTTGGCTGGAGGCGCTGCCGCCATAGTTCTTTGCGGCCCTCCCTGTAATATGCCTGTACTGGTGCTTCTCTGCCAACTCGGACTGGGATAGAGGTATGTCACCCCCTGTTTCTGTTTTTTTGCCTGGGACCTTGAGGTTTGCATTAAACTTTGACTTTTGGGCTGTATCCCTCAGCACTATCCAGAAGGCTTTACCCTCTATCCCAGGTTTGTGTGCCTCTTGTTCTCACTGTGAACTGCAGACATATCTCCTGATTTACTCAGGTATACGTTTTTGATGTACCCTGATCGTTATAACTGACTGCCTACCCCTTCTTTTGTTTTGAACTCTCCTGCATCTCTACAAAGCTTTTTGATTGCTCCTGCTAATTTTTGTTTTAGACACCTTCTCTTTGTTTTATTTTTGTTTTTAGCGGACTATTGGGTGGATTTTTGTGCCGCCATGATGGGGGAGTCCTAGTTGGGCACCACGCCTCCCGACTAAGCGAACTGTTCTTGAACATGTGCCGCCCACGGTTTAGGGGGGCACGGGGTGGGGGGAGGGGTTGGATGGCCGTTGCTGTCCGTGTTGACTTTTGTTTACTTACTTTACGTTTGATTAGGTTTTTGGTTGGTCTATGTATTCTTTTATGCTCACACGCATTGGGTATGACTCCCGGGGTCCGGGTGTCCCGCCTTTCCTGTACCATGGCTTTTGGGGTGTGGCGGAATGCGGGACACCATACGTGGGGAGGTGGGCTGTGGACAAAGTGGTGGACGCATATCCTATTGTTATCACTGAATTTTGACTATGGCTAATTTTACAGTTTTGTCTTGGAATGTGAGGGGACTTAACTCAGCTATTAAGAGGTCACTATTGTTCAAATATTTGAAGTCTTATAACCCCCAGATTTGTATCCTGCAGGAGACCCACTTGGTGGGGGCACGAGTCCTGGGTCTGAAGAGGGCCTGGGTGGGTGCCCACTACCATGCTTCCTACTCCTCGTACACAAGGGGAGTAGGAATCCTGGTTCATAGGTCTCTCCCCTTCCAGCTTCTGGCGGTGAAGACAGACCCTGGGGGAAGATATCTCCTGCTGCATGCAACGATCTCTGGTATTCCATATATCATTGTAGGACTGTATCTGCCTCCCCGGCTGATGTTTCTTGCTTAAACACCCTAATGATGGAGGTTACGCAGTATGGGGTAGATAGAGTGCTGATTGTGGGGGACTTTAACCTGGTGATGTCTGTGGAGCGGGATAGGCTGAAACAGCGGGCCCTTGCTCCACCTGGCCTGTCTCGCTGGGCAGAATTGTTCCACTTAATGGATCTCTGGGGTCATTTTCATCCCTCGGAGGCGCAGTTTCCCTGTCTCTCGACCACCTTTCGGACGCTATCTCGTATAGACTTCGCTTTTGCCTCACCCGCTCTCTAACAGGGGGTGGTGTCTACCGAGATCCTTCCCCGAGGTATTTTGGATCATGCCCCGCTTCTAGTGGGGATCCGGGTAGCCCCGTCTGGTGGTCCAGGGTTGTGGCGATTATCCAGGTATTGGCTGATGGACTCAGAGATCCAGGAACAACTCCCTGAAGCGATATATAACTTTTGGCTGACTAATGAGGGCTCCTCTGACCCTCTCATACTGTGGGATGCCTTCAAAACATGGTTAAGGGGAGAATATATCTCAAGGATAGTAGCACGGAAGAAGGAGTCTGGGTAGACACTTGAGCAGCTGGAGGAGCGGGCAGGGGAGAGAGAGCGGGAATATGTCCTAGTCCAGAACCGCTCTACTTATGAGGCCTGGCAACATACATTGAGGGACTTGTCTCTGCTCAGGATTGACCTTACCAAGAAATCACTGTTAGACAAGGCGCAGAAGATATTCGAATACAGTGACAAGAATGGTAAACTGTTGGCCTGGCTTGCCAAAGGACAGTTGGCGACGACGCACGTGGGTAGGATGCGTGACTCGGCTGGCCGACCTTTGACCACTCCTGAGGGAATCAGTAACCGATTTCTTCAGTTCTATCGGGCTCTTTATGCCTCTAGGGTGGAATACAGTACCGCTGAGTTGACTCATTACCTGGACCAGGTCCAGCTCCTGGTCTTAGACCCGGATAAAAGCGCAGAGTTAGAGAAAGACATCTCCCTGGAAGAGGTTCAGACAGCAATGCAGAGTATGCAGGCGGGTAAGGCTCCTGGGCCTGATGGATTCACTATTGAATTTTACTCAGTACATCAGGAAGTGTTGGCCCCTAAGCTCACTTCCCTCTTAGCTCAGTTCTCTGCCTTGGGATCTCTGCCAGGCTCTATGTCGGAGGCGGTGGTGGTGCTGGTGCCCAAACCCGGTAAGGATCCGAAGTAATGTTCCTCATATAGACAGATTTACTTAATCAATGCGGACGCCAAGTTGCTGGCCAAAATTCTGGCTATCCGGTTGACCTCGGTCATTAACGACCTGGTCCACCAGGATCAAACGGGATTCATGCCAGGGAAGGGCAGGGACATTAACATCCGCAGACTATTTCTTAACTTGGACACACCCCATGATAACGGAGGTAATAGAGTCATTGCTTCACTTGATGCGGAAAAAGCATTTGACTCCTTGGAGTGGGGGTATTTGTGGGAAGTCCTTAAACGCTTTGGCATTGGCCCTAAATTCCTGCATTGGTTAGCCATGCTCTACAGAGCACCCAGGGCTAGGCTCCGCACAAATAGTACCCTTTCTGAGTGCTTTCCCCTCCAGAGGGGCACCCATTGGCAACACGGATCCGAGAGTCCTCCGATGTTCGGGGCCTCAGGGTTGGCCCTCTGGAGGAGAAAATTGTATTTGTATTTTTGTATGCGGACGATGCTTTGCTATATCTGCAAGACGCCGGACCATCCTTGCTGGCCGCCCTGGAGTTGTTTGATGAGTTTGGACGCTTCTCAGGAGTCAGGATCAACTGGACGAAGTCCATAGTGTTTCCGCTGGATCCTCGGGCAGGGGGGGTGGTGTTGCAGACCCCGCTACTTTAGGTCGAGGAATTCAAATACCTGGGTATTGTGGTGTCAAGAGACCTCCAGGCCTTTCGGCGTCTCAACCTACAACCCTTAGTGGCGAGACTAAAGGACCAATGCTCTAGATGGAGGGACCTGCCTCTCAATCTTCTTGGACGTATTAGTGTGCTGAAAATGCTCTACCTGCCCAGGTTTAAATATGTGTTCCGTAACTGCCCGGTATGGCTTCCGGCTACTTTTTTTAAGGAGCTGGACAGCTGTATAACCTCTTTTCTCTGGAGGGGTGCTAACCCTAGGCTGGCCAAGTCGACCCTGCAGCTCTTTGTGAGCTGTGGAGGTCTCGCGTCTCCCAACCTGAAAGTATACTACTGGGCGGCCATGTTAGTGACTGTACGTTGGTGGTTCGAGCAATCCAGATCCAACGCGGCCACATGTTTAGAAGCAGCCATTTTGGGTTCCCTTCGGGAACTAGGTAATTTGGTGTATAGGGGCGCCGCTGCGTACCCCTCACTCCCGGACCCTACTAGAGTGACCCTGAAGGTGTGGGGGGGTGGCTAGGAGGCGATTCCTTCGGGGGGTCACTATTCTCCCTTTTGTCCATTGTGGGGTAACCCCGCGCTCCCGCACCTTAGGATGCTTCCTGACCCACACCTCTGGGCTCGCTTTGGGATTAAAACACTTCAGGATATTATGCCCCGGGGGACGCTCCTGACATTTGCGGATCTTTCTGTTAGGTTTGGACTTCCCGGGGGGATGTTATTTAGGTATTACCAGTTGAGGCATGCTGTGAGAGCGCAATTCCCGCTCCCCATAACTCTTAAAGCTGATTCTATCGAGGCACTTTTGGCGCAGGAGACTCTTAAAAAGACCCTTTCTACACTGTACTTTGCCCTCCTAGGAAGGGACTCACCTAAGATAGAGGCCCTGTGGCAGAAGTGGCAGGCCGACATTCCTGGCCTGGACAGGGAGACCTGGGAGGAGTGCTTTGAGGCGGGCTCTAGACTAATGGTTTCCTCCAGGGATAAGCTCATACACACCAAATTCATTCACCGCGTCTATTACACACCACAAACAGTGGCGGAATTATAGGGGTCGCTGAGGTCGCCATGGCGACTGGGCCCCTTGCTGCAGGGGGGCCCTTGAGGCCCCCCTGTATACTTTGATACAAGGAGCAGCATCCCCGATCCTCAGCCGAACTGTACTCGGCACTGTGCAGGGAGCTGGTCGCACTGCTTAGAGACCTAAAGTGAAAGCAGTGCTCTTTATCTCCCCCTACAGTGCAGTACCCGGCAGGAAGAGGTAAAGTAAATGTCTGCCGTTTTTTGTAAGACTATCTATCTACTGTATGTGTGTATATGTGTGTGTGTGTATATGCATGTGTGTGTGTATGTGCATATGAATGTATGTGAGTGTGCATTGTATGTGTATATGTTTGATGGGCGCAGTGGCTGCGTTTGATGGGCGCAGTGGCTGCGTTTGATGGGCGCAGTGGCTGCGTTTCCACTGTGCCTGATGGGCGCAGTGGCTGCGTTTGATGGGCGCAGTGGCTGCGTTTGATGGGCGCAGTGGTTTCGTTTCCACTGCGCCTGATGGGCGCAGCGGCTGCGTTTGATGGGCTCAGTGGCTGCGTTTGATGGGTGCAGTGGCTGCGTTTGATGGGCACAGTGGCTGCGTTTGATGGGCACAGTGGCTGCGTTTCCACTGCGCCTGATGGGCACAGTGGCTGCGTTTGATGGGCGCAGTGGCTGCGTTTGATGGGCGCAGTGGCTGCGTTTCCACTGCGCCTGATGGGCGCAGTGGCTGCGTTTGATGGACGCAGTGGCTGCGTTTGATGGGCGCAGTGGCTGCGTTTGATGGGCACAGTGGCTGCGTTTCCACTGCGCCTGATGGGCGCAGTGGCTGCGTTTGATGGGCGCAGTGGCTGCGTTTCCACTGCGCCTGATGGGCGCAGTGGCTGCGTTTGATGGACGCAGTGGCTGCGTTTGATGGGCGCAGTGGCTGCGTTTGATGGGCACAGTGGCTGCGTTTCCACTGCGCCTGATGGGCGCAGCGGCTGCATTTGATGGGCGCAGTGGCTGCGTTTTATGGGCGCAGTGGCTGCGTTTGATGGGCGCAGTGGCTGCATTTGATGGGCACAGTGGCTGCGTTTGATGGGCACAGTGAGGCTGCATTTTTTTTTTCAGAATTTTTTAGTTTGCTTGCGCCCCCTAAACATTTTGGACTGCAGACACCACTGGTTTATATGTGTGTGCATATGTGCATTTATATATATGTGTGTGTGTGTATATACAGTATATGTGTGAGTATTATGCGTGTGTGTGTGTTTATAGATGTGTATGTGTGTGTTTACATGTATGTATGCACATTTTATGTATGCGCTTTTAATCCTGATATGTGTAGAATCAGAACCGATTTTTAATTTTTTTTTGCTTGTTCATAGTACCAGCAAAAAAATGCTGTTCCTCTGAAAATTCATGCTCAGATTGCTTTTCAGAGGCATTTGACATCTGGTAAAGAGGCAATGTGTTGCCTCCTGACCGCCTGTTTTAACCCCTTATATGCATCATCACTATGCTGCAACTGCATACAGTTGCAGGGTGGTTGCAGTGCATCCCCATTCCCCTAGGGGTATACTTCAAGGGTGCCCTGACTGGAAAAAGATTAAGAAACACAGACATAGAGGAACCGTTCCCTCCATTTTCCTCCTGCAGCCGCTGAATGCCTGGGGGAGGGAGAGGAAGAGAAGCGGGGGGAAATGGAGAAATCGGTTTCTTTATTTGCAGCCACCCACTTGCGACTGGGTCCTGTTGTTCCACCACCAGGCTCGGAGGAAAGTGCCCTGTCTGGCGCTCAGAGGGGCCCTTCATGGTTTCTTGCATCGGGGCCCTGAAGGTTCTAGTTACGCCACTGACCACAAAGGTTGCACAAGATCTATCCACAGAGGTCACAGGACTGTCCTAGGTGTCATTCCCCTGACAGCACATTCCTACACATGTTTTGGACCTGCCCATCCCTAGCTGGGTATTGGGCTGCAGTTTTTGACTGTATTAATGTCTGCCTGCAGTTGTCCCTTCCCGTGTCGCCTGAACTGGCACTACTGGGCATTCAAGATGATGAACAGAGGCCTCGTTATACTAAGCTGCTTATCTCCTATGTCCTTTTCTATGCTAAAAAGGAAATATTGCTCAGGTGGACGTCCCCCTCACCCCCTACAGTCGAGTCTTGGGACTCCTCCATAAATTCAGTGATGCCCCTTTACAAGCTGACTCAATAGAGGCTTTCCCCAAAAATGTGATCGCTTATGGCTGCCTTGGACCGAACAAGTGTGAGTTCTGGGGTGGTAGACCTATAGATTAGTACTTGAGATTCGTATTAGTGGGGGCGGCTCCCCCCCCCCACACGGGGGTATCTGCAGGGTTCCCTGTGTAATAACAAGTCCTCTTGAGTTTGTACATGTTTTGTATCCAGGTATTGGAGTCTGTATTTGAATGCTATTTGTCTACGCTTGTGTTTCTGTACCATCAATTTGTTCAAATTTACCTGATTTGTATTTGAGTATTTTAATGACTGCCTTGTGTGCTAACATGATTTTCAATAAAGACCAACCTTGTTGTTAATAAAAAAAAAAAAAAAAAAAAAAAAAGCCTGTGCAAAGATTGGATTAGCCGAAGACTAAGGGCTCTTTCACACGGAGGTCCGTTCAGGTCCGCCTGTCAGTTTTTTAGGCGGACCTGAAACGGATCCTCCATGTACCCCTATGGAAGCACGGATGTCAGCGGAGACATGTCCGCTGACATCCGCTCCGCTCCGCTCCGCCAAAGTGTGACGGAGGAAAACCCTATTTTTCCTTCCGTCGGCGGAGCGGATCGGATGACAACGGACTCTACGGTCCGTCGTCATCCGATTCCCCATAGGGGAGAGCAGCGCTCTGACAGGGGGGTCCCTGCACAGTGTGCGGGGACCGCCCAGTCATCCGCCGGCTCAGCGGGGATCAACGGAGCGATCCCCGCTGAGCAAGCAGAGCTTCACGGGGCGGATCTGCACGGATCCGCCCCGTGTGAAAGGGGCCTATAGATTGACTTTTTGTCAGTGCACTTCTCTTGAGAGCAGGAGATTGTTTTTTATTTTGTTAACTTGTGGTTGTCTAACCAAAACTGCTGCCAGCAAGCTATGTTGTAAAGGTTTTTTTTTTTCATACCGGGGTAACTGCCATTACTGATACTAAAGTTACCCTTTTATAAAAAGTAGGGCTGGGGAAATTAACTATTAATTCCTTGATTAATCGATTAATTTTTTTGATCAATCAAAATACTTTTCATCGGTCCTCACCTCTCCGCCGGCTTCCAGGTCTTCAGGGAGTTCTGTCGGAGATCCGGTGACGTCACGGACACCGGCGGGGCTTGTTGTGTCCATCTGAAGGGCTCCTTTGCTGTGCCTTCATATCTGCATGCCGGCGGGACCTTACTATCTTCCACACGCAAGGGCTGTTACACTTCCCTCTATCAACCTGGGATTCTACAGCCATCCACTGGGAGTTGTGATAGTTCCCTTCACGGGACATCTACATGCCGACGGACTGATGTTAATCCCTCCTCATCTGGATTCAGCAGTGGTATCGTTGTACACATTTTTATACCAGTATCATACTTAGCTACATGTTTTTATGACTGCTTTTGCTACCGTTTGGTATTACTCGCACCATTTTTACAGTTTATGTAGCTACATTGATTTTATCTCCAGTGCAATATTTATTTTGTTACCTACTTGAAGACTATAAAAGTTTTAATGCTATTCCCATCGAGCGCTGCCTTTGTGTGTTTTCTGTATCCTGCCATCCATTTTTCCAGTGGTTGGTAGCTGCACTGGGAATCGGCCTGCAAGGAGATCAGCTAAAAGTAGTTGGATCTGTATGTGCGTTATAATTAATCGAAATGAGTCGATTAATCGATTAAAAAAAAAATTGATTAATCGAAAACAAAAATTTTAATCAGTAACAGCCCTAATAAAAAGTAAAGCCCAAATGAAGTTGCAAACCCTTTTATCTCTTTATACTGTTGTGCTCAATTCATGCTATGATTTGTGATTGATTTTCGCTTGGAAATGCCCACTGCGGTGCTCTATGCTGGCATAGCTGAGTAACAGCCACACCCCTCAACACTCCGTGTGGGAACTGGTGTCCACACTGGCATAGAGGGACAGCTCTTCTTACATCTACCGTTCTTCTGCCATCTCCCCATCCCTGCAGCAACACCGCAGTGCACTACCTCTTCATCTTGGCAGTATTCCACCACTGGGAGATTACAGACACACGGAGTGACTCATGCCCTCCGCAGACAACTTAGAAGGATATCTATTTATGCTTATACTCCACTTCCATCCTGTGAGTAGCCATTTGGCTGTTATTTTAATTCTTTTCGAATAAATTTCTAACATACTGCACTTAGTAGGCGCATTTGTTTTTTCTTTTCTTTGCTGTATATAGAGTCTGCTTCGCTCTACAATTGCTGCCAACGGTGCATATGTTTATATGACTTGCTTTTAATATTACATGGACTTCCAAAGAGAAAGACTTTCATACTCTAAACCCCATTGATTTTCATTTGATTTATCTTTATCAGTTAGGTTGTTGTTCCTTCTTTTTGCGCCGTCATTTGTATTATAACTAGCGTACTCATACAGGCTGTAAGGCCCCGTTCACACATATTTGCGAAATGGTTGCGACTTACACCACATCCAATTCGCATAACATTTTAAAATACATTGATTTCAATGAGGCTGGTTCACATATGTGCGATGCATTGTCTGCCCATTATGTTCTATGGGAACACATCTGATTCGCAGATGTGTTGTGTTCTGAACACAGTACGTATGAATCATGAGGTGGAACTCCACGCCAAATTTTAAATAAAAAACCGGCATGGGTTCCCCTCCAGGAGCATACCAGGCCCTTGGGTCTGGTATGGATTTTAAGGGGAATCTCCTACGCCAAAAAACTGCATGGCGGTCCCCCCAAAATCCATACTAGACCCTTATCCAAGCACGCAGCCCAGCCGGTCAGGAAAGGGGGTGGGGACGAGCGAGCGCCCCCCCTCCTGAACCATACCAGGCCGCATGCTCTCAACATGGGGGGTGGGTGCTTTGGGGCAGGGGGGTGCCCTGCGGCCCCCCCACCCCAAATCACCCTGTCCCCATGTTGATGAGGACAAGGGACTTTACCCGACAACCCTGGCCATTGGTTGTCGGGGTCTGCGGGCAGTGGGGCTTATTGGAATCCGGGAGCCCCCTTTAATAAGGGGGCCCCCAGATCCCGGCCCCCCACCCTATGTGAATGAGTATGGAGTACATCGTACCCCTACCTATTCACCTGGTGGAAAAAAATGGCAATAAAAAAAAACTACACAGGTTTTTAAAGTAATTTATTAGGCAGCTCCGGGGGTCTTATTCCGACTTCGGGGGTCTCTTCTTCTGCTCCCTGGTGTCATCTCCGCGCTCTCTGGTTCTTCTCCCGCTCTCTAGTGCCTTCTTCCTTCTGCCGGGCGTCTCCCCTATCTTCTTCTAGCTCTTTTGCTAGCGGCGGCCCGGTCTTCTTCTTTGCCTTCTTCCCTCTTCTCTTCTTGAGATGTTGACACGACGCTCTCTGCCGCTGTAATGCCGGTTGCACGGTGCGCAATGATTTATATAGACATGGGGCGTGGTCACCGGGTGATGCCACCTGGTGACCCCACCCCGTATGACGTCACAGTCCCGGGGAATGATGGGACTGTGACGTCATACAGGGCCGGGGTCACTGGGTGGCATCACCCGGTGACCACGCCCCATGCCTATATAAGTCGTTGCACACCGCACACACGGCATTACAGCGGCTGGCAGCGTCGTGTCAACATTGAAGAAGAGAAGAGGGAAGAAGGCGACGAAGAAGACCGGGCCGCCGCTAGCAAAAGAGCTGGAAGAAGATAGCGGAAGTGCCGGCAGAAGGAAGAAGGCCCCGGAGAGCGGGAGAAGAACCAGAGAGCGTGGAGACGACACCGGAGAGCAGAAAAAGAGACCCCCGAAGCCGGAAGAAGACCCCTGAAGCTGCCTAATAAATTAATTAAAAAACCTGTGTAGTATTTTTTTATTGACATTTTTTTTCCACCAGGTGAATGGGTAGGGGTACGATGTTCCCCATACTCATTCACATAGGGTGGGGGGCCGGGATCTGGGGGCCCCTTATTAAAGGGGGCTCCCGGATTCCGATAAGCCCCCCGCCCGCAGACCCCGACAACCAACGGCCAGGGTTGTCGGGAAGAGGCCTTGTCCTCATCAATATGGGGGCAGGGTGCTTTGGAGTGGGGGTGCCGCAGGGCAGGGTTGGGAGCAGGCGTCCTGGTACGGTTCAGTTGGGGGGCGCTCGCTCGTCCCCACCCCCTTTCCTGACCGGCCGGGCTGCGTGCTTGGATAAGGGTCTGGTATGGATTTTGGGGGGACCCCCCACGCCAGGGCCTGGTATGCTCCTGGAGGGGAACCCATGCCGGTTTTTTATTTAAAATTTGGCGTGGAGTTCCCCCTCATGATAACAGCGGCGAGATTGCGGTCAGCCACTGTACACTTCCCTCTCCTCTCCCAGGTCAGCAAATCCGCAGCTAAAACGCGAAGGAACCGCTGAACAACTGATTGAGAACTTGGTAAAGAAACCGGAGCTCAAAAACGCAATGCACAAGTGTGAACCCAGCCTAATACACAGGAGGAAAGGGGGCGTTTTTGATCAGGTCTGATGATGATTCTCTTTGGACTAGAGATGATTGAATCTGACTGGGTTTAAAGGTTCAGTTAAACCTGTTTGAAATTTTGTGAACCCAAACTTTGCTACAAATCCCAGTGAAGACAAACCTGGTTGGTAAATTTTGCCCATTTTTCGGTCTAACAGGTGAACTACTGTAAAAATTGAGTCATGGGAAGCAGGGCACTTACGTGTGGGTACTAATGCAAAAAAAACATCAAGAATACACAAATCCTTTAAATAATAGGCTTTAGGGATGCTGTAGAGGAGCAGTATGATTTTCACAATTACCCTCCGTGGTAACATACACTGGCAGCACATATTTGGCTGTGAAGTGGATTTCTTCTACGATTAGCTTGGCTTGCATACAGCAGCAGTACCCCAATCTGTTGTATTTCAATTTGAAAAACAAATGCCTTTTCCAAGTATTTTCTAGCAGTGACACATGAGTTTTCATTATGATTCTTCTATCTATCGTATACCTCTCGACCCCCTAATACTTCTTGGAGTGGGAAAAACATCTAGGGTGGAGGAGGATAAATCCAAGTCTTGCAACATAACATAAAAACTCTCCACAACCAGCATGGTGCAAGAGCACAATTTTAAAATCCATACCTGATGATACTGATGTTCACATTTATTACACACAATTATACTTAATATAGCCATATTTGCTAGCACTTATAAAAAAAGGCAGTGCAGCGCTCAAATATCAAATCGCACGAATCAAAAGAGTCCATAAGTGTAAAGTTCAGGAATCAGAAAGTGTCGACTAGCACACCAACAGAGAGATATAGAGATCCTTTGGCCGTGATACAGGGTGCTTGAAGATAAACACTCGTGCAACCACTTCCGTGCTCATCCGCCACTAGAAATACAGGCCGCTCACCTCAAAGCATGGACCTCTGTTTTACCAGAAAGGTCATGCGTGCAGTCCCTTAATAAGGGTAATGGTAAAGATGAGAGGGCTGTCTTCATATAATCCTCCAACCAGAATCCTCATTCACTCAGCGGACCCAAAAATTGACTTTTAGGCCTCGTACACACGACCGATTTTCTCGGCAAGAACCAGCAAGAAACTTGCTGGCAGAGAGGTCTTGCCGGGTAAATCGGTCGTGTGTACGCTGCTAGCGGGTTTCTCGTCGAGAAAACCGACAAGAAACCTCGACGAGAAAATAGAGAACCTGCTCTCTATTTTCTCGTCGAGATTCTCCTCGGCATGTTTCTCGACGAGAAAAGTGAGTGTGTGTACACTTACCTGTCCTCCCGGAAGCCCGCGCATGTTCGAAATGAATTTGACGCATGCGCGGTAGCTTCCTAGGCATACGTAGGGTATACCAAGATGGCGGCGATGGCATCGAATGTGACGAGCGCATGCTCGACGTAGTTGATGACGTCACCGCGTACGCTCCTTTCAAAGAACCGCGGGTTCTTTGAAACAAGCGTGTGTACACTCGGCCGGGACAAGTTTCTTGTCCAAGAATCTCGTCGAAAAAAACGACATGTTTTTTTCAACGAGAATCTCGGCCGTGTGTACGAGGCCTCAGACTTGCGTGTATTCATGCAAAATAGCCCCTACGAGGGGCTATGTGACGTCAGGACAGCCATCTACCTGGTCAGGGGCGTACCTAGAGCATTTGGTACTAGGGTGCCCAGGTGTCCCGGATTGCCCGGGACTGTCCCGCAATTGACATGTCTGTCCTGGGTTCCGGGCACCTTCATTCCGGGACAATACAGTGTCCCAGAATGAAATAGAGGACACTGTCACCCCCTACTAACTAGTAACTATATTTCCAGAACTGGTTGCTAGGATCAGCGCTGCCTGGCGTCTTGCAACCAGTGTCAATTTACTCTCAGACAGTGAGGCCGGGAGCGAGGCCTGCGCCTAGTGCAGCACTGCTGTGCCCACCCACCTCGGCACCTCCTCCTTCTCCGGCACCCAGCGGCAAGCAGCAGGGACTGGTCTGATCTTCACTCCCCAGATAATGACTCCACTCCCTTCCTTCTACGCATGCGGCTCATGCAGACGGAGTGACAGCAGCACTGCATCTGGTGGCAGGCTATGGGTGGCAAGCGGTACTGCAACTGGTGGCAAGTGGCACATTCACCTGACAAATAACCCGCTGCCAAATTCCCCATCAACCCCGAGACTAAATTTCCCCCCGCTCCTCACATCTTTTTTTGGAGAAGGTGAGAGAGGGGGTGTGTCCCTGAATGGCAGTTTGGAAATGTGGTCACCCTATTTGGCACCCGGGGCGGATCCTATATCTGCCCCCCCCCCACATTAAAATGTAAAAACACCCCACTGTGCCCCCTGCATACCTCTGTATCCTTCAATATCTCTTTGTCAGTACTGTGTACCCCTCTCCACAACTGCACCTCTGGACCCCTTTATATTACACATCACCCTACACCTCTGGACCCTTTTTCATTACACAGCACCCTACACCTCTGGACCCCTTTACATTACACAGCACCATGCACCCCTTTACATTACACAGCACCCTACACCTCTGGACCCCTTTACATTACACAGCACCCTGCACCTCTGGACCCCTTTACATTACACAGCATCCTGCACCTCTGGACCCCTTTACATTACACAGCACCCTGCACCTCTGGACCCCTTTACATTACACAGCACCCTGCACCTCTGGACCCCTTTACATTAGACTGCACCTTGCACCTAAGGACCTTTTTACATTACACAGCACCCTACACCTCTGGACCCTTTTACATTACACTGCACCTTGCACCTCTGGACCCTTTTACATTACACTGCACCTTGCACCTCTGGACCCTTTACATTACACTGCACCTTGCACCTTTGGACCCCTTTACATTACACTGCACCTTGCACCTAAGAACCTCTTTACATTACACAGCACTCTACACCTCTGGACCCCTTTACATTACACTGGACCCCTTTACATTACACAGTACTCGGGACCCCTTTACATTACACAGCACCTTGCACCTCTGGGCCCCTTTACATTACACTGCACCTTGCACCTAAGGACCTTTTTACATTACACAGCACCCTACACCTCTGGATCCTTTTACATTACACTGCACCCTACACCTCTGGACCCTTTTACATTACACTGCACCTTGCACCTCTGGACCCTTTACATTACACTGCACCTTGCACCTCTGGACCCTTTAAATTACACTGCACCTTGCATTTTTGAACCCCTTTACATTACACTGGACCCCTTTACATTACACAGCACCCTGCACCCCTTTACATTACACAGCCCTTGCACCTCTGGAGCCCTTTACATTACACAGCACCTTGCACCTAAGGACCTCTTTACATGACACAGCACCCTTACACCTCTGGACCCCTTTACATTACACAGCCCCTTGCACCTAAGGACCTCTTTACATTACACTGCACCTTGCACCTCTGGACCCTTTACATTACACTGCACCTTGCACCTTTGGACCCCTTTACATTACACTGCACCTTGCACCTATGGACCCTTTACATTACACTGCACCTTGCACCTCTGGACCCTTTACATTACACTGCACCTTGCACCTCTAGACCCTTTACATTACACTGCACCTTGCACCTTTGGACCCCTTTACAAAACACTGCACCTTGCACCTATGGACCCTTTACATTACACTGCACCTTGTACCTCTGGACCCTTTACATTACACTGCACCTTGCACCTCTGGACCCTTTACATTACACTGCACCTTGCACCTCTGGACCCTTTACAATACACTGCATCTTGCACCTTTGGACCCCTTTACATTACACTGCACCTTGCACCTCTGGACCCTTTACATTACACTGCACCTTGCACCTTTGGACCCCTTTACATTACACTGCACCTTGCACCTATGGACCTCTTTACATTACACAGCACTCTACACCTCTGGACCCCTTTACATTACACTGGACCCCTTTACATTACACAGCACTCTGGACCCCTTTACATTACACAGCCCCTTGCAGCTAAGGACCTCTTTACATTACACAGCCCCCCACAGACACCCCCCACAGTACAGACCCCACCACAGTACAGACACCCCTAAAGTGCAGACCCCCACTTCCCCACAGTACAGACCCCCCAACAGTACAGACCCCCCCACAGTACAGGCACCCCTACAGTGCAGACCCCACCCCCCCACAGTGCAGACCCCCCACAGTACAGACCCCCCCACAGTACAGACACCCCTACAGTGCAGCCCCCCACAGTACAGACACCCCAACAGTACAGACCCCCCCACAGTGCAGACACCCCTACAGTGCAGACCCCCCAACAGTACATACCCCCCCAACAGTACAGACACCCCAACAGTACAGACCCCCCCACAGTACAGACACCCCTACAGTGCAGACCCCCGCCCCCCCCCCACAGTACAGACCCCCCAACAGTACATACCCCCCCAACAGTACAGACACCCCAACAGTACATACCCCCCCACAGTACAGACACCCCTACAGTGCAGACCCCCACCCCCCCACAGTACAAACCCCCCAACAGTACAGACACCCCTACAGTGCAGACCCCCACCCCCCCACAGTACAGACACCCCTACAGTGCAGACCCCCACCCCCCCCCACAGTACAGACTCCCCCACAGTACAGACACCCCTACAGTGCAGACCCCCACCCCCCCACAGTACAGACACTAGACACATAATGTACCTCAGTAAAGTCAGATGATAAGCGCGGGACATGCACACACAGAACTTGTCAGGTGACGGGTCCCCTCCCCCTGTGTAGGGAGGAGGAGGGGGAGGCGGCTTCACTCTGCTCGGCTAACAGCCGAGACTGAACAGAGCCGCGGCACGGCAATGAGAGAGGGGGATCGCTGCGGGTCCCAGGTGTCACTCGGCTCGCTCGCACCCCTCCCCCTTCTTGCAAAGCCACTACAGGCTTTCCGCGTGTGTTCTGTCACCGCTGCTTAAACCCGCCCGCCCCTCTGTTTTCATTTCAGCCGCGGAGGGGGGGGGGCGCTGGCCTGACACCCCCCCAGTGTCTGTCACCCGTGGCGGCCCGCCCCCCCCGCCCCCCACTTAGTACGCCTCTGTACCTGGTCCTATCTTAATGCTACATGACTGTTATCCATGCACAGGGACTCTGTGCCGTGCTTGTGAGTAACTTTTATTAAATACATTTTGTGTTTTTTTACAAATGGAGAGCACTATGTATTCTTTTTAAATTTTGCATGAATACACGCAAGTCTAAAAGTCAATTTTTGGGTCCGCTGAGTGAATGAGGATTCTGGTTGGAGGATTATATGAAGACAGCCCTCTCATCTTTACCATTACCCTTATTAAGGGACTGCATGCATGACCTTTCTGGTAAAACAGAGGTCCATGCTTTGAGGTGAGCGGCCTGTATTTCTGGTGGCGGATGAGCACGGAAGTGGTTGCACGAGTGTTTATCTTCAAGCACCCTGTATCATGGCCAAAGGATCTCTATATCTCTCTGTTGGTGTGCTAGTCGACACTTTCTGATTCCTGAACTTTACACTTATGGACTCTTTTTTGTTTTGTGCGATTTGATATTTGAGCGCTGCACTGCCTTTTTTTATACGTTTTACATAAGGATTTTTTATATTGACCTTCAGTGTCCAGCTGCATCTGGTTAGGATTTGGTTTTGCGCTGTCTGTTTTTTTCCAATATTTGCTAGCACTGCCTATCCCATCCAGGTGTGATGTCTTATGTAGCACCCTGCTCCTGATGATCAGGCGCTTTGTTAAATTTAGTGGGTGTTTGAGCTGGTAGTTAGCTCAGACTCTGTATGATTAAGGCTAAATCAGCCTCTGTTCCGGCTATGGCTGTGTTTGGAAGGACTTCCCACTGTTTGCCTGTAGGTGGCATTACCACCCCAGGCCAATGTTGGAACACAAGCAGGCCATAGTGTATTGGGTATTTTTCCCCGGGAACAGCTCAGTTGGAGTGGTCTCCCCGCTGAGCATGCCGGGGAAGGGTACTTAAGGGGCAGGCACCATTTCTCTGGGCTCTTCGGCTCATGGCCCTCCTGGCTCGAGGTATGTGACACTGAAATTTCAGCCGCGGAGCCATGTTGGCCCGAGGCTGCATCTCTGCCAGGTAGGCCCAGTTGTCCCGACTGGGGCCTACACTTTGAAGGTGATCCTGTGCTGTATGTCCTGCGGGAGGAAGCCACTCAATGGAGGAAACCAGGGGAGGACCTGTCCTGGAGAGGACCAAGCGGAAGGCTGGTATCTTGAGGAAGGCCTGGTGACCCTATTGGAGGATGCACCGTAGCTACAGTTACCTTACAGTGTGCCGGGTTGGCTTAAAGGCTATCCGGGTACTAAAATCCTGTGGCAGAGGATCATTGAACAGTTCAACTTAATCATCCTAACGGTCTGTGGCAGAGACTGTTATTTCTTTATTTGTTCGTGCATCGTCCCGGCTGCTAGGCCAAGTGAGAGGGGCCTATCCGTATGAGCAATACCCACTTGAAGGAGAGTGGTGAGTGTGACTTTGGAAGCTGAAGAAGTTTCCCCAGTGATGTGCTGTGTGTGCCTGAACCTTCCCCTAACCCTCCATCCCTCTACCTATGCAAGTTGTTTGGAAATAAAGCCTGACGAAAAGGATTCATAACTTGTGTGGACATTGAACTTTCCATAGACTCTCATCCCCTAGACAACGAACAGTGAGGTAACGTGCAAGGCCCAAATTTAAACCAGCAGCTCCTACGGGGGTGTGCTACACTTATATCTGGTGGGACTGCCTTCAACTAAAATGTTTTTGGGATGTAGTCTTAGTACATACACGAGTGACCTCAAAAGCAGTCCCCATGACCCCACAGGTCTTATCTATGACTCCTAGCTCTGTATCCTTGATAAAAAATAGTCTGTTGAACTTCTTTCTCATAGCAGTAAGAGCTGTATTACCCAGACATTGAAATATGACAACCTCTCCAACCGCAAGAGAATGGATTAATGAAAAAAAATTATTGATTCAGATGGAAGAATCAATGGCACGATTATATATTATTCACAATTTTCGCACATATTGCTTCCCTGGATACTCTTCCACGATAGCCTTGACTTTGGTACCCCAATGGCCTGAAGAACAGCATGGACATCAATAACATCTTGTTAAATGTGGTTTCTGTCTGTATATATTTCCTATCTTATGTAGCTCCTACTCCCCTCTTTCCCCTCTTCCTTCTATTTTCCTTCTTTTTTTTTACCTCTCCCCACATTCCTTTTCTTCATTCTTTGTCATCATTGGACCTTTTCTTCACACGTTGGAATGCCTAACTACCTAATAAATAGGACCTTGCCCCTCTGGATGCATTGTTGACCCTATACCAACATAGACACTTAGAGAGGCCAACCTGGTCCTACTTTCATTTGTTGTCAATATTGATTTTAAATGAACGGACTCAAGGTCTTTTTACTTTCACAAAATTTCTACATTTTCTGTAGATGTTTCTTATGGAAATCCTTAATCCTTAATAAAAATGTATGATGCTTTAAAAAAAGATAATAGGCCCACTTTAAGCAGCAGATAGAGATTGCCCAGAATTTTGCTGTGTGTCAGGCCGTCAGGCTAGAATGTGCTATCTAGGCATGGGCGTGTATATGCATACATGTCCACTGCTGACAAACGGCCTATTTAAACCTGAACTCTGTGCTAGTACTTTTCTGTATGGTATTTAGCCTTGTTCCTGTGATCCAGTCTTGATGGCCATCCTTGATCCTTTTAGGCATACAGAAGAAATCCTGAACAAATATCATCATGCAATAAAAAAGTGTAAAACAATATGTTCTTTAATATGATATCTTCATATTTGATTCAACTTGTCACTGTTACTGACCTGGATTCCTCTCTGACCTTGCTCTAGGATTGCCCTAGCCTGCTCATGTTTGCTGTCTGCCTCCGTTACTGACCCCAGCTTGGACTACAGACATGCTTCTGCCTAGTGACTCTGTACCTCGCTGCCTAATTGTTGCTGACTTCTGCCTGTTCCTGACTTTGATTTTGCTTACATCCCGGTGTCCTTCCACTCAGCTGTCTTTTCACCAGGTGTGGGACCGGACTCCACCATCAACTGGACTTGGTGTTTCCACAAGGCATCCCCAGCTGTACCTGTACTTGTCAGATACCAGGGCTATCAAGTTCCTGCTCACAGTGTCTACATCTTGGCACATTGTTCTTGCTTCGATTTCATTGGTGCAATCTTATTACAAGTGCTGCATTTTACTGGTTATCCCAGATATCTGTCTCATTACGTTTCCTTTGAAAACTGAAAATCCATAAAAGTTTTTCAGTTCATTATAGAAATCTTAAATGCTTGATCTAAGATACTTTATTATTAAAGTGTAACTATGGCCAGAATCATCAATGGCATATACCGTATGATGCAGTCTGTCACATCCATTTAAAGCCAGGCTGCCCAGCAAAAGTGTCAGTTATGGTTACAGAAAGTCCAAGTCAAGGCTGCTGAATGGTCAGAGCAGCTGTTAATTAACCAGCAGGGGGCACTCATTGCAACAGATTGGATAAAAGCACAGCTTCCTGTAGTTTACACGGTAACATGACAATGCTTTTGTGGCATTGGGAGCTGGTGGCTAGCGTTTTCACCCTGTCAAAGGAAAACATTTTCTCACTCCAGTAAAAACAAAATCTTGAACAAATACATTTACAAGGCATATTTTTCCATTTGCGTTTTTATATGCTTCATGGGTATTCATCTTTCACCTTTCTAATGAATAAGAAACACAGGGGTTGATTTACTAAAAGCAAATAGACTGTGCACTCTGCAAGAGCAAATGGGACGAAGATTCACTTTGCAAAGAATACTCAATCACATGCAAGGAAAAAAAGAACAGCATTTTTCAGAGTGCAACTGTACTTGCAAAGTGCATAGCCTAATTGCTCTTAGTAAATCAATGCAATAGTGTCTTCTGAGGAGCATTGCAACTTTTTATTTAACCGCTTCAATACTGCTGTATGTATACAGTATATATTCTTAAGGCTACAACCGTGATCACAGTATAATTTTTTCAGTAAGCGATCCCCACAGTAAAAGTAGTTCTAGAGGCTATACAGCCACTGGATTACTTTTACAGGCAGTGGGGTCCTGTCTTTACTGTGCTCTCCCTTCTAATCATAACGCATAAAGGCCAACGCAGATGTCAGTCCCATGCGCATATGTAAACAGCGATTGCACCACACATGTGAGGTAATACCGTGAACGTCAGAGTAAGGGCCAGACCTCCTGTGTGACTCTAAACTGGTAACCTGTGAAGGCTGTTGCCAATGGATAATTTAAAGCACTGTAGTGCATCACCATTCCACAGGCATGTGCAATTTTAACATGTGACATGTTTGGTATCTATTTACTCAGCATAACATCATCTTTTATATTTTACTCAAAACTGGTTATTATTTTGTATTTGCGTTCACTAAAATTTATTAAAGTGTATTTTTTTCAAAACATTTGCATTTGAACAGCCACTGTGCGACTACCGTCTGACATAAAAAATTGCAACACCCACCATTTAATTCTCTAGGTCCTCGACAAAAAAAATAATAAATATATATATATATATATATATATATATATATATATATAAAATGTTTGGGGGTTCTAAGTAATTTTTTAGCAAAAATGTTAAGCATGGCTCACCTTCAAAGGACAGGCCATCAAAGGACTCGGTTGTTTAGGGAGTTTCTGGCCCAATTACCAAAAACCGCCACAACTTTGCAGGGATGAAGGAGCACTTCTCATTGTACCTGATTATGAGTTGACTTCACTTTACACATTGAAATGCCCCACTTCCCTGGTGGTTCCAGGTCTGATCCATAGATAAAAACATTGTTTTATTGAAAACTGTATATTTAAAAAGATGAAAAAATCTTTTGAACACACAATAATTTATAAAATCTTACTGTATGTGAGATTTTAGTGACTGTGTTTTGATCACCTACAACATTTATACTCATTAACTGCTTGCCGACCATGTACTGTATATATGTGTTGGATCACGTATCTAGTACATAATCCGGCAGGCGTGCCGCCGATGGCGCCTTTTTGGATGTGATTAGACACAGCGAGAGCTAATTAGCGGGTACGGCAGACTCGATATCCGCCAACACCCGCTGATCATTAGGCAGAGAACAAGAAGGGCGATGTACACAAGGCAGATCACCCTTCTGTCAGTACAGAAGATATGTCTCTGCTAAGCAGGGGCACGATCCATGCCTTCTCCTAGTACAAGTACCTCCCTCGCAGTAGTAAAACACTGGTCAGGCACACATTTAACCCTTTATTTTCCTCCTATGTTAACCCCTTCACTGCCAGTGTCATTATTACAGTGACAGTGCATATTTTTTAGCATTGATCACTGTATTAGTATCACTGGTGTATTAGTGTCACTGGTCCCCTAAAAAGTGTCAAAAGTGTCAGTCCTGACTGTCCCCCGTCCTACTATACGTCGCTGATAATTGCTAGTAAAAAATAAAAAATAAATAAAAAAAATATCCCATAGTTTGTAGACGCTATAACTTGTGTGCAAATCAATCAATATACGCTTATTGGGATTTTTTTTACTAAAAACATGTAGCAGGATTCATATTGGCCTAAATTAAAGAAGAAATTAAATTTTTACATTTTTTCATCGGATATGTTTTATAGCAGAAAGTAAAAAATATAGTTTTGTTTTTTTTCAATTATCGATCTTTTTTATTTTAGCACAAAAAATAAAAACTGCAGGGGTGATCAAATACCACCAAAAGAAAGCTCTATTTGTGGGAAAAAAGGACATATATTTTGTTTTGGTACAGCGTTGCACGACCGCGCAATTGTCAGTTAAAGTAATGCAGTGCCGTATCGCAAAAAATTGCCTAGTCATGAAGGGGGTAAACCTTACGGAGCTGAAGTGGTTAATTTATATTCAACCTAAATCTTGCAAAAAGAAATAAAAAATATTTGAGATCTCCAGCACAAATTTATTCCTATTCCATATTAGATTATCATACTTTTAATATTGTGTGCTGAAATATGGGAGACCAGAACCTACTAAATCAACATCAGCATCGCAGAGCTGACCAAACAAAGCTGTTCCATCGTACTGGGCTTCTTAACCGCAGCTCTGCGTCCAACACAGTATGTCATGAGCACAGTCTGCCTGTGTTTACACAGCTGCTTAACCCTTGTGGTGCAGCGACACGCGCACAAATACCAGCAAATAAAATATAGGGAACCCAATGGCAAACGTTGGCACATAGTAGAAGAATTTATTTTTAAACATGAATAAGTATTATATGTATAAAAACAGTACAAGGACGCAGACATTAAAATATGGCCAGGCATAGGCATAGGGTGACAACATTTTAGGAAGGCAGATACTACACTCTTTTTAAAGTATATCATAAGATTTTTATTTCATTTTAGGGAAGGTTTAAAACCCCTGTCAGATGTACTTTTAGACACTTTGTCACCTTTATTGCCTCTCCTATAGATGTAGCAGGGAATGAGAGGAAATCTCTCCTCTTAACTACTTAAGCCCTGGACCATTACGCAGTAGGCTTGTGCAATTCGTTTCGTAACAAATCGAAATTCGTCCGAATTTAGCAACTTTCGGACATTCGGAAGCATTCGAATTTCCGAACAGAGCAATTACGAATAAAACCGAATCCGAAATAAATTATACCGCAAAATAGCGAATGCCCGAAGGTCTTCGGCATAATTCGTTATGAAAAAAGTTACGAATGTACGAATCCATTCGAAGCACAATAACACTCACTCTGCTCTCTGCTTCTCCCTCACCATGCTGAACTCCCTCTCAAAATGGTGTACAGGGGGCGGAGGCTATAGCCGCATGAAAAAACTAAAGTAAAATACGAGATTTCGAATCCATTCGAAGCACAATAACACTCACTCTGCTCTGCTCTCTGCTTCTCCCTCACCGTGCTGAACCCTCTCAAAATGGTGTACAGGGGCGGAGCCTATAGCCGCATGTAAAAAACAAAAGTAAAATACGAGATTTCGAATCGTTACAAATAACCGCTATGTATTTAGAAAAGTACAAATCCATTCGAAGCACATTAGGCATAATAGGCAGCGTCGTTGTGAGAGAGACACGGAAAATTACGAATCAACGAACCCAAAAAAAGTTACGAAAGTAGGAGTTGTGTCCAGAATCAACTAAAAACAACGTACTCTACCGAAAGTACGAATTATAAAGCAACAAAAAATTCAACGAAAAATGTCGCTTGCGAAAATACGAATGAGTCCGAACACGAAAAATCCCGTCTAGCAAAATTACGAATGATTACGAATCAACAGGACCGGAAAGAAACGAACCGAAACGGAACGAATTTTTCCGTTGTGCACAAGTCCGCAGCTTAATGACCAGAGGTGTTTTCACAATTTGGCACTGCGCTGCTTTAACTGAAAATTGTGCAGATATGCAATGTTGTACCCAAACAAAATTTGCGTCCTTTTCTTCCCACAAACAGAGTTTTTTTTTAATGGTATTTGATTGCCTCTGTGATTATTATTTTTTTGCGATATAAATGGAAAAAGACCGAAAATTTTGAAAAAAAATGATATTTTTTTATTTTTGTTATAAGAAAAATTGAATAAACTCAATTTTAGTCATACATTTAGGCCAAAATTTATTCAGCCACATGTCTTTAGTAAAAAAAAATGTCAATAAGCGTTTATTGGTTTGTGCAAAAGTTATAGCGTCTACAAACTAGGGTACATTTTCTGGAATTTACACAGCTTTTAATTTATGACTGCCTATCTCATTTCTTGAGGTGTTAAAATGACAGGGCAGTACAAAACCCCCCCAAATTACCCCATTTTGGAAAGTAGACACCCCAAGGAAATTGCTGAGAGGCATGTTGAGCCCATTGAATATTATTTTTTTTTGTCCCAAGTGATTGAATAATGACAAACAAAAAAATAAAAAATTATAAAAAGTTGTCACTAAATGATATATTGCTCACACATGCTATGGTTATATGTGGAATTGCACCCCAAAATACATTCTGCTGCTTCTCCTGAGTACAGGGATACCACATGTGTGGGACTTTTTAGGAGCCTAGCCACGTACGGGACCCCGAAAACCAAGCACCGCCTTCAGGATTTCTAAGGGCGCAAATTTTTGATTTCACTCCTCACTAAAAACCTGACGGGGAACCTAAATAACAAAATAACTAACTGGCTAACCAGTGTCTGCAGTGACACTTATACGGTGATCACTGGTGAAAGGGTTAACTCTAGGGGCAATCAGGGGGTTAAAACCTTTATTAGATAATATATGGGGGTACCTGACGCTATAAAAACCTGGCGGCGAGCCTAAAAAAATAACAGACTACCTAGCGGCACCAGCATACCTAATACAGCGATCAGAAAAACGATTGCTTAGTGACACTGGCAAAAGGGGGTGAAAGGGTTACCTGGGGGGCGATCAAGGGGTTAAACCTTTATTAGATAATATATGGTGGTACCTGACGCTATAAAAACCTGGCGGCGAACCTAAAAAAATAACTGACGTGACTACCTAGCGGCACCAGCATAACCAATACAGCGATCAGAAAAACGATCGCTTAGTGACACTGGCAAAAGGGGGTGAAAGGGCTACCTGGGGGGCGTTCAAGGGGTTAAACCTTTATTAGGTAATATATGGGGGTACCTGACGCTATAAAAACCTGGTGGCAAACCTAAAAAAATAACTGACTACCTAGCGGCACCAGCATAACCAATACAGCGATCAGAAAAACGATCGCTTAGTGACACTGGCAAAAGGGGGTGAAAGGGTTACCTGGGGGGCGATCAAGGGGTTAAACCTTTATTAGGTAATATATGGGGGTACCCGATGCTATAAAAACCTGGCGGCGAACCTAAGAAAATAACTGACTACCTAGCGGCATCACCGACGCTAATACAGCGATCAGAAAAACGATCGCTTAGTGACAGTGGTGCTAGGGGGTGAAAGGGTTACCTGGGGGGCGATCAAGGGGTTAAACCTTTATTAGGGGGGGTTAGGGGGCTACCCTGAACCTAAAGGGACCTACACTAACTGCCCTGACACTTTTACAGTTACAAATGTCACTGTTTGCAGTGATCAGTAAATAAATGATCACTGCAATCAGTGATACTGTGACTGGGGGCTGGGGGGTGATCTGGGGGGTGATCTGGGGGTGACTGTGGGGGCGATCGTGTTCCTATGTGTGCTGGTGTAAGTGTAGTGTTTGTGCACTAACCTGACATCTTCTCTCCATGGCGCTCCGGTATGTGTGAGCGCCGCAGGGAGAGATGACATCACTTCCTCTGCCTGTGTTTACATTACACAGGCAGAGGAAGATTGTAATTCGCCGGGAGCGATCGTGAGGGGGTGGCCGGAAACCAATGGCCGTCCCCTCATCACGGATCATTTCCGAACGGAAAACCACCGCTCACTGTACCGGAGGGGGGTCCGATCGGACCCCCCACCCATACGCAGGCAGTCACGTACAGGTACGTGATTGTGCCTGTACGTGCCATTTTGCCGATGTATATAAACAGTGGGCGGTCGTTAAGTGGTTAAGCCTCGTACACACGACCGGTTTTCTCGTCAAGAAACGACAAGAAAACTGTTGGGAGAGCTTTCTTGCTGAGAAAACCGGTCGTGTATGCTTTTCCGAGTCTTAAAAAATCGCACATGCTCAGAATCAAGTATAAGACGGGAGCGCTCCTTCTGGTAAAACTAGCTTTCGTAATGGAGATAGCACATTCGTCACGCTAAAACAAACTGAAAGCACAAAGACTGAAGAGCGCGAATCGTCTCTCCCCAAACTTTTACTAACACGCGGTAACACGAGATCAGCAAAAGCAGCCCAAGGGGTGGCGCCATTGGAATCCAACTTCCCCTTTATACTGCCGTTGTACTCGTCGAGAAAAACTACAGATTTTTTTATGACAAGATTCTCGGTTGTGTGTACGAGGCTTTATGCCGCATACACACGATCATTTTTCCCGTCGGGAAAAATTAAATGTTTTCTTTTGGACGAGAAAAACGACCGTGTGTGGGCTTTTTGTCATTTTTCCCGAAGGGAAAAATGGCATTAATCACGACGAGAAAAATTAAAACATGCTCTAATTTTTCTCGTCGTGATTCCCGTCATTTTTTTCCGCTGCAGTTTTCCCATAGGGAAACACTGCCGGGGAGCCTACACAGAGTCGTTTTTTTCGACCAAGAAATAAAATGTCATTTAAAACAGCCGTGTGTAGGGGAACAAGCTGTTCCTTGTTTTTCACGTCGATTTTCTCGACAGTGTTTTCACCGTCGAAAAAATCGATCGTGTGTACGCGGCATTAGGCTTAGTTTACATTTGGGCGCTAGTAAAAAATAGGCCTTTCAGCTGTGTTTTAACCATTCCCCCAGCCCTCCCCCATAAGCTACAAAACCAATTGCATGAAGAAGTACACATATAGTTACATAGTTGGTAAGGTTGAAAAAACACACCAGTCCATCCAGTTCAACCTGTGTGTGTGTTATGCCCCGTACACACGAGCGGTTTTCCCGTCGGAAAAAAAACGGATGGTTTTCCCGACAGAATTCCTCTCAAGCCTGCCTGCATACACATGGTCACACAAAAGTCCGGTGAACTTTTGACTGCCAAGAACGCGTTGACGTAAAAGACTACGACGAGCCGACAAAATTAAGTTCTATGCATGTTTTTTTTCCTGTCGGAAAAGCATACAGATGAACGTTTTTTCCCCTAGGATTTTTTCCTGACGGGAAAAAAGAGATCCTGCTCTCTTTTTTTCCCTGTCAGTTTTCCTGTTGGAAAAAGTCTGATGGAGCATACACACGGTCGGGATTCCAGACCAAAAGCCTTCATCAGACTTTTTCCTACAGGAAAACCGGTCGTGTGTACGGGGCATAAGAGTTTATTTCAATAGTAATTCCCATATCCCTGTATGTTGTGATCGTTAAGGTGCCCATCTAATAGTTTTTTTAAATTATCTATGCTCCCTGCTGATACCACCGCTTGTGGAAGGGAATTCCACATCCTTATCGCTCTGACAGTAAAGAACCCTCTCCGCAGTTTAAGGTTAAACCGCTTCTCTTCCAGTTTCAATGAATGGCCAGGTGTCTTTTTAACCTCCCTCCCACTGAAAAGTTTTTCCGTATGCTAAGGTCACCAGTAAGGTATCTGTATATCGCTATCATATCTTCTCTCAAGCGTTTCTTCTCCAGAGAGAATACGTTGAATGCTTGTAGTCGTTCCACATAGCTGAGGTCCTCTAGTCCCTAGCTTTGTTGCTCTTGTCTAAACGTTCTCCAGTTCCAGCCCATCCTTCTTGAGGACTGATGCCCAGAACTGGACAGCAAACAAAAAGTGGCCAGACCAGAGTCTTGTAGAGTGGCAGAATTATCGTTTTATCTCTGGAGTAAACATTAACATGCCGCTGCCGCAATGCTTTGCAAAAATTATCCCTCCTGTCGTGTTTCTTAGGCAGTACCTTTGGTATTCCATGGGTATTCCCATTAAAAAAAGGCTGTTTGGCTTTAAAAAACGTAATAACCAGAGGCAATCAGGAGACAGCTGTATCACCTCCTGAATGCCCATCAGCCACACCTGCACAGACTCAGGTGTAAACAAACCCTAATGCTGGCCATACACTATACGAAAAATCGGGCGAAAATCGGTCGTTCAGACAGTTCTTTTGTTTTTCGAACAGTTAATGGGCACAAAATCGATAATCGTTGGGACGTTTTTGAGCCGAAAAAACGAAGGACAAGTTTGGAAATTTTCTGCCGAACGAACGATAAATTTTCTGCCGAACGAACGATAATGTGTTTCCCGTCCGAACTTTCTGCACTAGGTATATGTAAAAAAAAAAAAAAAAATTTTTTTTTTTTATTTATGTCCACTGAACGATTTATCGGTCATTACATGATGGCAATATCGTATGCACTCGCGGCCGAACGTTCGTTTTCCGAAAGTTCGTTCGGACGATTTTTCGTAGAGTGTATGGCTAGCATTAGACAGGAACCACCAGAATTAATGTACCTGGTGGGGGAATGGTTCACTAGCATGGGAGAACGACATACGGCCCACTCACTTGCTACACCAGGCCCCACTACTTTCTCCCACCAGTGACACCTGTCCTGTCACTTACTATAAAGCTGTTTTGAGGGAAATAATGTGAAATACTGATCTTCCTCCACTCGTTCTAAACACGTTACATATTACACTTTAATTGCTTCAACCTGAAGGCATAGAGGGAAACTGCTACTTTGCAGAGTCTCAGACATGTGTCCCAGGTCCACTCCATAGGAGGGTTCTGCTACACAGTGGGCCCTAACTTGGGGTCCCTGCCGGTAGAGGGGTAGACCATACAGCCACTAATCTGCCCCTCTGACAGAACCTCCATCACCAGCCCCTTTCGTCACCTCTCCCGAACTGACTGGTTCTCCTTCTTATTACTCATCTCTCTCCAATACTCAGCAAGATAACATGAAGGCATACACTTCATTCCCTCCACTGTAGGATTTCACTCTTGTTCCGTACTCTCAGTAAATCAGTCAGACAATTCACTTAACCTGCAACTATGTTTACTGAATAAAATGGCATGGTTATACAACTTCTCTTCATACAGTTGGTTTCAGGTAGAGATGTGCACAATGGAAAAAATTATTTTTCTTTTGTTTCAGATTCATTCGTTAAGTTAATAATTTTGTTTCGCTATATTTATTATGTTAGACTGATTTGTTTTCGGAAT
This sequence comes from Rana muscosa, assembly GCA_029206835.1. Lineage (NCBI taxonomy): Eukaryota > Metazoa > Chordata > Amphibia > Anura > Ranidae > Rana > Rana muscosa. Next base: position 1,198,266,191 of record CM055116.1, on the reverse strand, counting down.
TTGTTTCATATATTCGTTGTTCTGAATTGATTTGTATTTCGGGAGATTGGCTATATTCAATTTAACAATTTTTTGGGGAGATTACTTATGCACTCTATTTTTGTTAGATGGAGGTGGATCCATCAGAATCACCCGTTAAAAACATAACGAATGGAACAAAATACATTTTGGATTAATTTGTTATGTTATGATTCAGAAATTCTGATGGGTCCACCTCCAACTAACCCAAACACAATAAGTAGGACTCAGTATTTTATTCCACTTTTATACCTTACGGTATTTATTTGTGTAGTGATGGTGGACTACCGTTACAATATTATGCAATTTCCCCCCGTTCTTCTTCATCTATAGTTATACCCCTCTAGTGCTGGGCGCCAGTGACTGTCATCATATCTGTGAGACCAACCAAAAGGATTGTGGGACTAGTAGTCTTTCAGACTGACGATCCTGTTGCGTGACATTACACCTGGACTACACATACCAGGGACCCCTGCTACAATCTGGAGAGATTGCTGGGAGGAACTATTAAAGAGTCACGAGATCCGCACTGCGCTCTCTTCTTCCTGGGCCTTGCAAAGTGCACACCTCTCTGTAGCTGAGAGATGGGGCTGCAGCCTACCACCCGGTGATCGAGTGATTCCAAACCGGCCTCGAAGGGCCTAACTTTGCTTGCTGTTCGTCAGACATCTACGTGGCACCAACCCCTCAGATCGACACTACGATCTTCCGTACTCAGCAGCCGTGGATCGTCGCCAGTCGCTTCACTGAAGGACGTCTCTTCCAGGGTCGCTGTCTGCAAGGCGTCTATCCAGTCCAGTCCTTGGTGAGAGGGCCATTGCCAATCTTTTGCAATCCTTCCCTGTTACTTTATGTGAACACTGTGTACAGACACTTTTACCTTAAGAACACTTTACTGCACTTCTATTTGAACACTGTACATAGACACCTTTACCAAAAAATTACTTCAAGGAGTACCACTAGCCTGTTTAAGCCATTTGGTTTGCTATCACATCACTGTGCCTTATTGGATATAATCTAATGAGCTCCAACTGCCAGTGAAGACTATCAGGCCTGCATCTTGGACATTGCTGTTTTTACTACTTAAAGGGCCCTATCCCATCCCTATTTTGTCTGATCTCTCATTAGGATATAAAGGTTGTATAGGCGGACCTGGGGTTCCTCTTTAGTGTGTGAATACCTGCATTAAATAGCTAACCCTTTTACTGTCCTTACAGGTTATGCTCCAAGTAGTATTTCATTGTACATATATGTATACAGTGGAACCTTGGTTAACGAGTTAACGAGCATTTTGAAAGACGAGCAACTTTAACATGGGGACAAGGGTCTCATCCCCACAACCCTTGCCCGGCGGTTGAGGGGGTCTGCGGGCAGGGGGCTTATCGGAATCTGGAAGACCCCTTTAACAAAGGGGACCCCCAGATCCCGCCCCCCCTATGTGAATTGGTAAGGGGTACATTGTACCCCTAACATTTCACGAAGAAAGTGTAAAAAAAAATGTAAAAAAACACATACCGACACCTTGGAAAAGTCCTTTATTAAAAAAAAAAAAAACGTTCCTGCGATGAAATCCAGTGTCCCGCGGCGATCCGATGTCCAGCGCTGTCCGTCATTGGCTGAGCCTAAGCAGACCTGATGGGAAACTTCCTCCGCAGTGTATTAAATGAATACACCCGACCCTTCTAAAGTTCCCCATCAGGTCCGCTCAGCCAATGACGTAGGTGTAAGGCTGAGGACCTGATGCGGAACGTGAGAAGGGGCGGGTCTATTTATGTATTAAACTGTGGAGGAAGTTCCCCATCAGGTCCGCCCCCTCGTATGTCAGACCCCGCCTACGTCATCGGAGGAGCGGACCTGATGGGGAACTTCCTCCAGTACCAGGCCCTTGTCCCCATCAACATGAGGACATCCTCCCCATGTTGAGGGCATGTGGCCTGGTACGGTTCAGGAGGGGGGCGCTCTCTTGTCCCCCCCTCTTTTCCTGCGGCCTGCCAGGTTGCGTGCTCGGATAAAGGGTCTGGTATGGATATTTGGGGAAACTCCACGCATTTTTTTTTTAAATTTGCGGCAGGGTTCCCCTTAATATCCATACCAGACCTGAAGGGCCTGGTAATTGAATTTGGGGGGACCCCCACGCTTTTTTTTTTTTTATCAATGACTTTTCTATGCATTCCCGGGAGCCGACAATTCATTATAGTCGCAATTGAGTTTTAAATTACTTTTTTTCCTTCAGAAATTACACTTTGTGCAGGGACAGTTCTAAGCATGGGAAACAAGTGCGACTTTACATGCATACTATACACACACCCTAGGTACGAAATTTAAAGGAATATTTCACTTTTATTGTTTCACTTTAAGCATTATTAAAATCACTGCTCCCGAAAAAACGGCCGTTTTTAAAACTTTTTTTTTGCATTGATACATGTCCCCTGGGGCAGGACCCGGGTCCCCAAACACTTTTTATGACAATAACTTGCATATAAGCCTTTAAAATTAGCACTTTAGATTTCTCCCATAGACTTTTCGAATTTGCCGCGAACACCCCAAATTGTTCGCTGTTCGGCGAACGGGCGAACAGGCAATGTTCGAGTCGAACATCAGTTTGACTCGAACTCGAAGCTCATCCCTACTGCTAATGAGAAAAGGTAATGAGCATTTTATATTTACTAAAATAATTTCATTTTCATGTTCTCTGTACTGTGGGAGACCATATATAGGGAATGCAGTGTCCTGGGTTTGGTAAAACTTTAAGGTAGTTTGCTTTATTTTATTTAGTGTGTTTGTATATATGTATGTGTGTTGTTTCCTATTTTTTTGTGTTTGTGTATTTGCTTTATCTGTGTACTGTTGCCTTTATTTTATTTTCACTATTTGTTTAACTTTTTTTGCAATTTTTTTTAAAATTATGGTTCTAGTGAGGGTCTGTAATTTGGTAAAAGAGCAGGTTCTGGATAGTTAAAAAGAACTTCCATAGCCCTCAGTGGTGCATTCCACCAAAATAGTGAAATTTCCCAAAAATGTCCTAATTTGTACCGGAATGTAAACTCTCTCAAAAGGTTGTCCATATAAAGTTGAAGGCAAGTTCAAACCATGTTAGCCATTGATTAATGAAGAAAGTTTGTTGTTTAATTGATGCCCTTATTTGGCTAACATAGGTTTTTAAATATGTAAAGATGCAAGCTTCTAGGATGCCTTAGATCCCTTCTTAAGAAAATATATAAAGCCTGACCAAGGCATCCCGAAACCTTACATCTTTAATAAGCTAAAATAAATATTAATATAATTGTAGCAGGGTCCTCAATTTAGGGGTAGTGTTTGAGTGGTAGTTATGCTCAAACACCTAAATTGTTAGGACATTATCAACCATTTTGCCTGCAGGAAGAGTATCAGTGTACCGTTCCCTGTGGCCTGCGGGTGGCGCTGCCATAGTGGGCCAGGGTTGAACCGCTGATACAGTGCTGTGCCTTGTGTGTCCCCTCTCGGCAACCATACAGTGGGCGTGGTAGGCCTGCTGTGTATGCTGGGAGAAGATATAAAAGGGGCAGACGCTGCCTGCTTTGGGGGTTCGTTGTCGGGAGTCCTACTCCTGTCCGCCCTGGGCACCTTTGGCCCAGGGGCGGTGGTCGGAGATTCAGTCCCAGGCACCTTTAGCCCTGGGGCTGCAACTAAAGGCCTTGGGCCCAGCACCATTGGCTGGGGCCCACCAAGGATCGAGGAATCTCAGGGTGCGCCCCAGCCAGGGGACCCGCATCTTAGACAAGGAGGCCGGGGGAAAGACCGTTCCGAGGGACTGGTGAGAAGTCACAGTGAAGGAAGGGGCCTGGTAACTCTCTGGAGGGATGTCTTCTCCTTACAAAGAGGCCAAGCTTTGAAAACCAAGTTCACCAGGTCTGTGGCAGAGACCAAGATCACCAGGTTGTGTAGTGACTGTGCGTTTAGTTAGAGTACCATTCTGGCTGCTAGTCCTTATCTAGGGAGACTATCCAAATGGGCTAAGTCTGCTTGAGAAGCCAAGCAGTGAAGTGTATTACGTTTGTGCCTGGACCTCTCCCACACCTTATGCTGTCCTGTTCTCTCTCCAACCTTTCCTATCAGAGACTGTGCTTTAAGAGAAATAAACTCTACGTTGGAGTTACAGCTGGAGTGGACCTTGGAGTTATTGGGGGAAATAGAGACTTGTCTTTAATGAGCATAGAGATAAGAGCCATTCTCTGGAGAACCTGGCTGTGGAGACCTGTTTCATAACACCGCGCAACCTCTTTACACAGGATGGTACGGGCATATAGCTGGGTGTGCCCTCTCTTCCTGCGAGGAGCCAAAGACAGGTGAAGAAGAGAGGGTTTGGCCTTTCGGAAGATGCAAAAGATGTAAGGAGTTCCTTTTCAAGGTAGAGCAACCCACAGAAAAGCCTCGGGCCTTCCGTCTGAATTGCCTTACGGGCACCACTGCTCTTGAGGAGGAAACCAGCACTTCTGCAGTCACCCCTACGCGCACTGTCGAGACTTCGGAGGAAGTCGTTGTTGTGAATATTCCGGTAGTTGAGGAACCAGAGACAGAGAAACCGGAGGATGCTGCCTCGGTTGTCACAGAATCCCCGCTCCCACCGCCCAAGCGGAAGGTCGGCTACCTGAAAGCCTCCTGCGGTCGTGGTCGAGCTACACCCCAGCGCTTACCTGAGTCGGATCGTCCAGTCAGAGGGACCTCCAGACGATCCACGACAGCTACAGGTCGAGGTAAGCCGGGGAAGGGAGCAGAGAAAAGCGTCCAGAGTGTTGGGGATGCTTGGGTCTTGGACCCCAAAGAACTTGAACTTGCCATAGATAGTGGTTCCTCTGTCACTAGGAATTAGTTACTAGCAGAGGAATGTGACACCTCGGATCTAGAGTCATCTTCTGATGTAGGAGAAGACGCAGAGATAGATGAAATATTCATCAAAAAAGGGCTGGGACAGAATACCCCTATCCTCCGCCAGAAGTAGAAGGGACTCACCCAAGTCTGCTGGGGATGTTACACCCCGGGTGGAAGTCCAGGTGTCTGAGGAGGGACCTGACCCCATCCCTGAGTCGTCCGGACCTGTGGTGCCCGTGCACATTACTACGGATGACTGTGTATTGCTACGAGCTGTTGTAATGGGTCCCAGGGCAGTGAAAGTGCCCCCGGTATCCGGAAGCCATCGTTTTGCCAGGTGCGGGAGACCGTGCCACGCTTCCACCACTCTCCAGGATGCAGCGTCTGTTTAATCAAAAGGTGGCTGCTGACTACGGATGGGAGTACCCGTATGTCACCAGAGACTTACTGTTCGAAGTGGAGGCCTACAGAGAGAGATGGTACGCAGACTTTCTGTGGAACCACTTGAAGGTACAACACGCCCGCAGGTATCTCTCATGTTCCGCGGCTGTTGCCGAGAGATACAGTGGGTGCAAGAAAGAATGGATGTTGGGTCGGCACATTCATGCAGATCGGGTGGTTGTGTGTCGGAAGGAGCGTGAGGATGCAGTCTTATCAATAGAGAGACCTTTGACAAAAACCGGAAGCTCCTCATCCTGCCTGATCCAAAGTTTTATTTGTGAGAGACTGAACTCTGTGTTTTTTTTGTGTGCTTTTGTTCCGGAGTGTACTCTCCTGGAGTTCAGGAACTTTGCCCTTGCAAATCGGGGTAGTCTACTTAGCTGGAGAGCAGGGGAGCTGTTGATGTTTTTCTCTCCGCTCACAGCGCAACAAAGACAGAGACTTTGGGGTAGAAATAGTTTAGGGTCCACAGCCAGATTCAAGGAAAAAGAGGAAGATTTGCTTCAAAGAAAGTAAAGTGTCTTGACGGTGGCACTTCCACTAGGTGGCGGTGTTGCTCAAGCTTGAGCAAAAGAAAAAAAAAACTCTTGAATTACGTTTAAAAGTGTTTTACTTTCTAGAAGGAAAGGATTTTTCCCTCGGGGAGAGTTTTTTCTCTTCTAACGTACATAGAAGATTAGGATGTGTAATTTGTTGGTTTTATGTGTATTTATTTTCTCCCTCTGCAGGTGGACACTAAGCAACCACTGAGGATGGGTGGGTTTAGCTATTGCAGGAGGGGAGGAAAATGTGAATGATAAAAATGTTTTGTTTTAAAATATGTGACATTTGAGAATGGGATGTACACATTTGTTTTCTGCTATTCTTCCTTCATCTTTTCATTTTAACTCCCTTTCCCCATGTTCAGGTTTCGGCACAAACAAACAAATTTTTTCAAAATTTCGTTTTTGTACATAGTTTCTGGAATAGGTCTATGTTGACTCAGGCTTGAGACGCATAGGTTTGCTCCAGACACTGGGGACAGTGTCTATTTTAGTGGAGGGAGTGTGTAGCGGGGTCCTCAATTTAGGGGTAGTGTTTGAGTGGTAGTTATGCTCAAACACCTAAATTGTTAGGACATTATCAACAATTTTGTCTGCAGGAAGAGTATCAGTGTACCGTTCCCTGTGGCCTGCGGGTGGCGCTGCCGTAGTGGGCCAGGGTTGAACCACTGATACAGTGCTGTGCCTTGTGTGTCTCCTCTCGGCAACCATACAGTGGGCGTGGTAGGCATGCTGTGTATGCTGGGAGAGGATATAAAAGGGGCAGATGCTGCCTGCTTTTGGGTTTCGTTGTCGGGAGTCCTACTCCCAGGGAGTGTGTGTTCCTGTCCGCCCTGGGTACCTTTGGCCCAGGGGCGGTGGTCGGTGATTCAGTCCCAGGCACCTTTAGCCCTGGGGTTGCAACTAAAGGCCTTGGGCCCAGCACCTTTGGCTGGGGCCCACCAAGGATCGAGGAATCTCAGGGTGCCGCCTTACGAGGGGACCCGCATCTTAGACGAGGAGGCCGGGGAAAGACCGTTCCGAGGGACTGGTGAGAAGTCACAGTGAAGGAAGGGGCCCGGTAACTCTCTGGAGGGATGTCTCCTCCTTACAAAGAGGCCAAGCTTTGAAAACCAAGTTCACCAGGTCTGTGGCAGAGACTAAGATCACCAGGTTGTGTAGTGACTGTGCGTTTAGTTAGAGTACCATTCTGGCTGCTAGTCCCTATCTAGGGAGACTATCCAAATGGGCTAAGTCTGCTTGAGAAGCCAAGCAGTGAAGTGTATTACGTTTGTGTCTGGACCTCTCCCACACCTTATGCTGTCCTGTTCTCTCTCCAACCTTTCCTATCAGAGACTGTGCTTTAAGAGAAATAAACTCTACGTTGGAGTTACAGCTGGTGTGGACCTTGGAGTTATTGGGGGAAATAGAGACTTGTCTTTATTGAGCATAGAGATAAGAGCCATTCTCTGGAGAACCTGGCTGTGGAGACCTGTTTCATAACACCGCTCAACCTCTTTACACAGGAGGGTACGGGCATATAGCTGGGTGTGCCCTCTCTTCCTGCGAGGAGCCAAAGACAGGTGAAGAGAGGGTTACAAGCGCTATATAATAAAAAAACAGGTATTACTTACCGTATATACTCGAGTATAAGCCGACCCGAATATAAGCCGAGGCACCTAATTTTACCACAAAAAAATGGGAAAACGTATTGACTCAAGTATAAGCCTAGGGTCTGCATGCCTCACTGTGCCTCTCTTTGCTTCACTGTGTCCATGTGCATGCCTCACTGTGCTCATGCCTCACTGTGTCCATGACTAGACTGACGTTTAACATGGGAGTCTATGGAAGAGGTGCCCGGTTTGAAAAATCGGTGCTCTCCGGCCGTAGGTCCCCCACACTTGTAGAGGAGAAATGGAGCTACATGTGTGCCAAGTTCTGGGTCCAGGGGACCTACGACCAGCTGGTACCGGGTCCCCAAATATCACCAGAGAAATTACCGTTTAACATAGGAGTCTATGGAAGGGGTGCCCGGCTTTGAAAAATTGGTGCTCCCCTGCCGTAGGTCCCCCGGACAACAAACTTTGCACACTTATATAGAAAGAGTGGGGCTACAAGTGTGCCAAGAGCCGGATCCAGGGGACCTACGACCACTCGGTACTGGGTCCCCAAATATCACCAGAGAAATTACCGTTTAACATGGGAGTCTATTGCCCCATACACACGATCGTTTTTCATGCCGTTAAAAATGCCATTTTAAAAAATGGCCATTAAAAATGATCGTGTGTAGGCTCCAGAGCATTTTTAACGACGTGAAAAACGGCCATTAAAAATTCCGGACATGCTCTCTTTTTTCACGTCGTTTTTCATGTTGTTTTTTTTAACGACGTGAAAAACGATAGTGTGTATGCTTTCAGGACGTGAAAAAGAACGCGCATGCTCAGAATCAAGTATGAGACGGGAGCGCTCGTTCTGGTAAAACTAGCGTTCGTAATGGAGATAGCACATTCATTACACAGTAACGGACTGAAAAGCGCGAATCGTCGCTCAACAAACTTTACTAACATGAAGGGTGGCGCCATTCGAACGGAACTTCCCCTTTATAGTGCCGTCGTACGTGTTGAACGTCACTGCGCTTTGCTTGATCGTTTTTTTTAATGATGGTGTGTACGCAAGGCAGGCTTGAGAGGAAACATGAAAAAAAACGAGGAGAAAAACGTCGGTTTAAAAAATGACATTAAAAACGATCGTGTGTACGGGGCATAAGGAAGGGGTGCCCGGCTTTGAAAAATCGGTTCTCCCCCGCCATAGGTCCCCCGGTCAACAAACTTTGCACACTTGTAGAGGAAGAGTGGGGCTACATGTGTTCTAAGTTTCTGTGCCGGGTCCCCAAATTCCGGGAGATCAGGCGCAAAAAGGCAACTCGAGTATAAGCCGAGGGGGGCATTTTCAGCACAAAAAATTGTGCTGAATATCTCGGCTTATACTCGGCTTATACTCGAGTAAACAAAATCCAGTGTATGACTATATTTCACAGCATTCCCTGGTAAACCTGTTGGCTGGCAATTTTCCCATGCAAAGGAAGCATCAACAAGGTTGCATAACATAATGGCTGAATGCAGAGCAGAAAGGCTGACAATACTGTGTGTAACGGCCATACACCATACTGTACTGGTACATCGTTTTGGGGGCTGCACTCTGCACACTTGACTGTACGTCACATACTACTGACCACTGCACTTTGCACACTTGCCTGTTCATGGCATACTTATGACCTTTGCACTCGGTATATCTTACAGTGCCTTGAAAAAGCATTCATACCCCTTGAAATGTTTTACATTTTGTCATGTTACAACCAATAACGTAAATGTATTTTATTCGGTATTTATATCATAGACCAACACAAAGTGGCACATAATTGTGAAGTGGAAGGAAAATGATAAATGGTTTTCAAAATTATTTACAAAAAAATATGTGAAAAGTGTGGCGTGCATTTGTATTCAGCCCCCTTTACTCTGATACTCCTAACTAAAATCTAGTGGAACCAATTGCCGTCAGAAATCACCTAATTAGTAAATTGAGGCCACCTGTGTGTAATTTATTTTCTGTATAAATACAGCTGTTCTGTGAAGCCTTCAGAGGCTTGTTAGAGAACCTTTGTGAACAAACAGCATCATGAAGGCCAAGAAACACACCAAACAGGTCAGGGATAAAGTTGTGGAGAAGTTTAAAGCAGGATTAGGTTATAAAAAAATATCCCAAGCTTTGAACATCTCATGGAACAAACCTACCAAGACATGGCCGTCCACCTAAACTGACAGGCTGGCCAAGGAGAGCATTAATCATAGAAGCAGCCAAGAGGCCCATGGTAACTCTGGAGGAGCTGCAGAGATCCTCATCTCAGGTGGGAGAATCTGTCCACAGGACAACTATTAGTCGTGCACTCCACAAATCTGGTCTTTATGGAAGAGTGGCAAGAAAAAAGCCATTGTTGATGGAAAGCCACAAGAAGTCCATTTTGCAGTTTGTGAGAAGCCATGTGGGGGACAAGGCAAACATGTGGAAGAAGGCGCTCTGGTCAGATGAGACCAAATTTTACTTTTTGGCCTAAAAGCAAAACGCTATGTGTGGCGGAAAACTAACACTTCACATCACCCTAAACACACCATCCCCATGTGAAACATGGTGGTGGCAGCATCATGTTGTGGGGATGCTTTTCTTCAGCAGGGACAGGGAAGCTGCTCAGAGTTAAAGGGAAGATGGATGGAGCCAAATACAGGGCAATCTTAGAAGAAAACCTGTTAGAGTCTGCAAAAGACTTGAGACTGGGGCGGAGGTTCACCTTCCAGCAGGACAACGACCCTAAACATACAGCCAGAGCTACAATGGAATGGTTTAGATCAAAGCATATTCATGTGTTAGAATGGCCCAGTCAAAGTCCAGACCTAAATCCAATTGAGAATCTGTGGCAAGACTTGAAAATTGCTGTTCACAGACGCTCTCCATCCAATCTGACAGAGCTTGAGCTATTTTGCAAATAAAAATGGGCAAAAATGTCACTCTCTAGATGTGCAAAGCTGGTAGAGACATCCCCAAAAAGACTTACAGCTGTAATTGCAGTGAAAGGTGATTCTACAAAGTATTTTGAGTCTGAATACAAATGCACGCCACGCTTTTCACATATTTATTTGTAAAAACTTTTGAAAACAATTTATCATTTTTATTCCACTTCACAATTATGTGCCACTTTGTGTTGGTCTATCACATAAAATCCCCAAAAAATACATTTATGTTTTTGGTTGTAACATGACAAAATGTGGACAATTTCAAGGGGCATGAATACTTTTTCAAGGCCCTGTAAAATACAGTCACCCAGCATGCATTGGGGCACATCTCCTTCTAATTGGCCAGGGCTGTATGGACATTCATGCTTTCATCTGCCTGGTTTCCACCCACTGTCCAGTACATTCCATAGCTAATAGACCAGTGTGAAACTTCATGACAGCATGAGTAGCACCAGAGCACACTGAGCAGACCCTGCTAAACAATCATTGTTGCCCTCACTAGGGATGAGCTCGGTGTTCGATCGTTCGCCGAACAACGAATGATTTGGGCCGTTCGCGCCTAATTCGCGGCCCACAATGCACTACGCCATCGCAGTGTCATCCAGGCGCTGTGATTGGCCAAGCATGCACTGTGACCCCGCATGCTTGGCCAATCACAGCGCCGGCAGCGAGGAGAGCAATGATTGGCCACAGGCAGGATGCCTTTGGCCAATTATTGCTGAGGGTGTTTAGTACACGCCCCACACTATAAAAGGCCGCCAGCACGGCGGCCTAGTGTAGTGTGTTCCGGAGCAGGGAAAGAGAAGCATAGGCAGGGACAGTGAAATTTTTTTTCTTGCTTAACCTGGATTCCTTTAGTTTAGGGAAAGAGAAGGATAGGTAGGGAGAGTGTCAGTGTGTTTTACTGTGCTAATCCTTGTTTGTAGGGACAGGGAAGGACAGTGAGGGAAATTCTCCTTGTGCTATACTGTGCTAAAGCATTCCTCATCAACCATCTTTAAAAAAACATTTTTTATAGGGACAGAAAACTATAGGTAAGGAGAGTGTCAGTGTGTTTTACTGTGCTAATCCTTGTTTGTAGGGACAGGGAAGGACAGTGAGGGAAATTCTCCTTGTGCTATACTGTGCTAAAGCATTCATCATCAACCATCTTTAAAAAAAAAATTTTTATAGGGACAGAAAACTATAGGTAGGGAGAGTGTCAGTGTGTTTTACTGTGCTAATCCTTGTTTGTAGGGACAGGGAAGGACAGTGAGGGAAATTCTCCTTGTGCTATACTGTGCTAAATCATTCATCATCAACCATCTTTAAAAAAACATTTTTTATAGGGACAGAAAACTATAGGTAGGGAGAGTGTCAGTGTGTTTTACTGTGCTAATCCTTGTTTGTAGGGACAGGGAAGGACAGTGAGGGAAATTCTCCTTGTGCTATACTGTGCTAAAGCATTCATCATCAACCATCTTTAAAAAAACATTTTTTATAGGGACAGAAAACTATAGGTAGGGAGAGTGTCAGTGTGTTTTACTGTGCTAATCCTTGTTTGTAGGGACAGGGAAGGACAGTGAGGGAAATTATCCTTGTGCTATACTGTGCTAAAGCATTCCTCATCAACCATCTTTAAAAAAACATTTTTTATAGGGACAGAAAACTATAGGTAGGGAGAGTGTCAGTGTGTTTTACTGTGCTAATCCTTGTTTGTAGGGATAGGGAAGGACAGTGAGGGAAATTCTCCTTGTGCTATACTGTGCTAAAGCATTCATCATCAACCATCTTTAAAAAAACATTTTTTATAGGGACAGAAAACTATAGGTAGGGAGAGTGTCAGTGTGTTTTACTGTGCTAATCCTTGTTTGTAGGGACAGGGAAGGACAGTGAGGGAAATTCTCCTTGTGCTATACTGTGCTAAAGCATTCATCATCAACCATCTTTAAAAAAACATTTTTTATAGGGACAGAAAACTATAGGTAGGGAGAGTGTCAGTGTGTTTTACTGTGCTAATCCTTGTTTGTAGGGACAGGGAAGGACAGTGAGGGAAATTCTCCTTGTGCTATACTGTGCTAAAGTATTCATCATCAACCATCTTTAAAAAAACATTTTTTATAGGGACAGAAAACTATAGGTAGGGAGAGTGTCAGTGTGTTTTACTGTGCTAATCCTTGTTTGTAGGGACAGGGAAGGACAGTGAGGGAAATTCTCCTTGTGCTATACTGTGCTAAAGCATTCATCATCAACCATCTTTAAAAAAACATTTTTTATAGGGACAGAAAACTATAGGTAGGGAGAGTGTCAGTGTGTTTTACTGTGCTAATCCTTGTTTGTAGGGACAGGGAAGGACAGTGAGGGAAATTCTCCTTGTGCTATACTGTGCTAAAGCATTCATCATCAACCATCTTTAAAAAAACATTTTTTATAGGGACAGAAAACTATAGGTAGGGAGAGTGTCAGTGTGTTTTACTGTGCTAATCCTTGTTTGTAGGGACAGGGAAGGACAGTGAGGGAAATTCTCCTTGTGCTATACTATGCTAAAGCATTCATCATCAACCATCTTTAAAAAAACATTTTTTATAGGGACAGAAAACTATAGGTAGGGAGAGTGTCAGTGTGTTTTACTGTGCTAATCCTTGTTTGTAGGGACAGGGAAGGACAGTGAGGGAAATTCTCCTTGTGCTATACTGTGCTAAAGCATTCATCATCAACCATCTTTAAAAAAACATTTTTTATAGGGACAGAAAACTATAGGTAGGGAGAGTGTCAGTGTGTTTTACTGTGCTAATCCTTGTTTGTAGGGACAGGGAAGGACAGTGAGGGAAATTCTCCTTGTGCTATACTGTGCTAAAGCATTCATTATCAACCATCTTTAAAAAAACATTTTTTATAGGGACAGAAAACTATAGGTAGGGAGAGTGTCAGTGTGTTTTACTGTGCTAATCCTTGTTTGTAGGGACAGGGAAGGACAGTGAGGGAAATTCTCCTTGTGCTATACTGTGCTAAAGCATTCATCATCAACCATCTTTAAAAAAACATTTTTTATAGGGACAGAAAACTATAGGTAGGGAGAGTGTCAGTGTGTTTTACTGTGCTAATCCTTGTTTGTAGGGACAGGGAAGGACAGTGAGGGAAATTCTCCTTGTGCTATACTGTGCTAAAGCATTCATCATCAACCATCTTTAAAAAAACATTTTTTATAGGGACAGAAAGCTATAGGTAGGGAGAGTGTCAGTGTGTTTTACTGTGCTAATCCTTGTTTGTAGGGACAGGGAAGGACAGTGAGGGAAATTCTCCTTGTGCTATACTGTGCTAAAGCATTCATCATCAACCATCTTTAAAAAAACATTTTTTATAGGGACAGAAAACTATAGGTAGGGAGAGTGTCAGTGTGTTTTACTTTGCTAATCCTTGTTTGTAGGGACAGGGAAGGACAGTGAGGGAAATTCTCCTTGTGCTATACTGTGCTAAAGCATTCATCATCAACCATCTTTAAAAAAACATTTTTTATAGGGACAGAAAACTATAGGTAGGGAGAGTGTCAGTGTGTTTTACTGTGCTAATCCTTGTTTGTAGGGACAGGGAAGGACAGTGAGGGAAATTCTCCTTGTGCTATACTGTGCTAAAGCATTCATCATCAACCATCTTTAAAAAAACATTTTTTATAGGGACAGAAAACTATAGGTAGGGAGAGTGTCAGTGTGTTTTACTGTGCTAATCCTTGTTTGTAGGGACAGGGAAGGACAGTGAGGGAAATTCTCCTTGTGCTATACTGTGCTAAAGCATTCCTCATCAACCATCTTTGAAATCCTTGTTTTTTGGACAGTCAGGGAAATTGTCATTGTGCTATTCTGTGCGAAAGCAATCATCCTCAACCATATTTAGAAATCCTTAAGTAAAGGGACAGAGAAGGACACCTGAAGGTAGCCCTTATTGCTTTTTTCCCATCTCCCTGTAGGCCATCCATTAGAATGTCTGGAAGGTAAACAAGGAGAGGCAGACAGTCAGGAGGCAATAAAAGAGGGCAAGCAGGCTCTGTGTCTGGGGGCAACAGTGCTGGTCGTGGACGCGGTGCATTGTCATCAGCACATGGCCATGGGACACGCTTGTCCTTCTTTTCGGCAGCTGGACATGTTGAGCCACATCATGCCGAAGACTTGGTAGAGTGGATGACCAAGCCCTCCTCCTCCTCCTCATCCTCTCTCACCCAGGCTCAGGGTACTGGCAAAGCAGCTGCCAAAGCATCCTCTTCCCTGGTATCAATGTCAGACTCATCATCAGTCACTCCTTCCCTAGACCCACCATGTCCTCCTCCTGAGGAGTCCCCCGAACTGTTTGAGCACAGTGTTGGGTACATGCTCCAGGAGGATGCCCAGCGTTTCGAAGGGTCTGATGATGAAACCCAGCTACAGGAAGGCAGTAGCGTGAGACCAGACAGAGGGGATGCTCAAGAAGGACACCAATCTGGCAGTCATGTTCCAGCAGCTGCAGCATACTGCCAGATTGGCTCCAGTGATGAGGAGGGAGGGGATGATGAGGTCACTGACTCCACGTGGGTGCCTAATAGGAGAGAGGAGGAGGAGGAGGATGAGGAGGAGGCACATCTCCAACGAGGCAGGATGCCCTTTGGTGGCCAGCGTAAGGGCAGTACACCGACGGAATCACACCGCAGAGCTCCGCCTGTGCAGGGCGCTGCCTCTGCCCGTCATTCAAAAAGTTCTTTGGTGTGGGCCTTTTTTGAGGCTAGTGCATCAGATCGCACAGCTGCTGTTTGCAACATATGTCTCAAGCGTATATCGCGTGGCCAAAACATCAGCCGCTTGGGTACCACATGCCTGACCAGACATATGTTGACCTGCCATGCAGCTCGTTGGCAAGCCTACCTCAAAGACCCACACCAAAGAACAAAGCGGACCTCTCCTTGCACCGCATCAGCTGGGATCTCCAACCCCACTATAACTTCAGTCCTCTCTGAAACATGCACTGAGAGGAATGAAGGAATAGAATTAGGTGTGTCACAGCCAAGTACTTGCGGCCACTCTGCTAGCAGTACACCGACGTCCGATTCTAGCAGGCAAATTTCCCTGCCCCAGCTGCTGGACCGTCTAAAGAAGTTCACTCCCAGCCATCCACATGCCCAGCGGTTGAATGCTAGCCTGGCTAAATTGCTAGCGCTTCAACTGCTGCCTTTTCAGTTGGTAGACTCGGCCCCCTTCCGTGAGTTTGTGCAATGTGCGGTTCCTCAGTGGCAGGTTCCCAAACGCCACTTTTTCTCACGGAAGGCTATTCCGGCTCTCTACCGGCATGTGGAAGGCAATGTCTTGGCCTCGCTGGACAGGGCGGTCAGCGGTAAGGTGCATATTACCGCTGACTCATGGTCCAGCAGGCATGGACAGGGACGTTACCTTTCTTTCACGGCCCATTGGGTCACTCTTTTGGCAGCTGGGAAGGATGCAGGACAAGGTGCAGTAGTGTTGGAGGTTGTTCCACCGCCACGCCTCCAAAATGCTACTACTGGTTGTGACACACCTCTCTCCTCCACCCCCTCCTCTTCTTCTTCCTCCATGGCCTCTTCCTGTGGTTTGTCCTCGGAACCAGCGGTGCTCCGTAGGCGTTCAAGGGGCTACGCAAGTAAGCAGGCAAAAAGATGCCATGCCGTGCTTGCGCTGGTGTGTTTGGGGGACAGAAGCCACACTGGGTCAGAGGTCCTGTCTGCTCTGCAGGGCCAGGCCGAGAGGTGGTTGACGCCACGCCAGCTTAAGCCAGGAATGGTGGTTTGCGACAATGGCACCAACCTCCTCTCCGCCCTCCGACAGGGACAACTGACCCATGTGCCCTGTGTGGCTCACGTCCTTAACCTGGTGGTGCAGCGGTTCTTGGGCAGGTACCCGGGCTTACAGGATGTCCTGAGGCAGGCCAGGAAAGTCTGTGTGCATTTCCGCAGATCTTATAATGCCAGTGCTCGCCTGGCTGAGCTGCAAAAGGAGTTGAACCTGCCCAAGAACCGCCTTATATGTGACATGCCCACCAGGTGGAACTCAACGTTGGCCATGCTGCAGCGGCTGCACACGCAGCAGAGGGCCCACAATGAGTACCTGTGCGACTACGGCACCAGGACAGGGTCAGGGGAGCTTGGTTTTTTTTCTCCACGCCAGTGGGGCATGATCAGGGATGCATGCACTGTCCTGGCACCATTTGAGGAGGCCACGAGGATGGTGAGCAGTGACAGTGCATGCATCAGTGACACTGTACCTCTTGTCCACCTGTTGGAGCACACGCTGCGTGGAATAATGGACAGGGCACTTGAGGCAGAACAGAGGCAGGAAGAGGAGGACTTCCTTGCCTCTCAAGGCCCCCTTTACCCAGACAGTGTTCCTTCTGTCCCACCCATCGCACAGGAAGAGGAGGAGGAGGAGGAGGAGGAGGAGGAGGATTGTGTCAGCATGGAGGTGGAGGCTGGCACTCAGCATCATCAGCAGCAGTCTTTTAGGGATGATTTACAGTCCCAAGAAACCAGTGGACTTGTACGTGGCTGGGAGGAGGTGGCTGCGGATCATGTCGTCCTTAGTGACCCAGAGGACTCCGGACCGAATGCCTCAGCTAACCTACGCTGCATGGCCTCCCTGATCCTGCAAAGTCTGCGGAAGGATCCTCGTATTCTTCGGATCAAGGAGAGGGACCATTACTGGCTGGCCACTCTCCTTGATCCACGGTACAAGGGTAAGGTTGCGGACCTTATGTTACCGTCGCAGAGGGAGCAGAGGATGAGACAACTCCGGGAGGCCTTGCAGAAAGGTCTGTGCAACGCGTTCCCAGAGACTGGGAGGTTACAAACTCCTGGTCCTGGACAACGAGTTGCTGAGGCTTCGGCCAGTCAAAGAAGGAGCGGTGGGGAAGGTGGCCGTCTGACCGATGCGTTCAGACAATTCTTTAGTCCGCAGCCCCAAAGTATGATCGGTTCCAGCAACCATCGCCAGCGTCTGATAAACATGGTGCAGGAATATCTAGGGGCAAGGTCAGACTTGGACACCTTCCCCACCGAAAATCCTCTGGCTTACTGGGTCTTGAGGATGGATCACTGGCCAGAGCTTGCACAGTATGCAATTGAGCTACTGGCCTGTCCTGCATCCAGCGTTCTTTCGGAACGCACATTCAGTGCTGCTGGAGGATTTGTCACGGATCACAGGGTGCGCCTGTCCACCGACTCGGTTGATCGACTGACTTTCATCAAGATGAACCAGTCTTGGATCACCACCAGCTACCACACACCTGATGCTGATATAACAGACTAATTGATTTTAACATGTCACATCCCTTCAAGACTGATGCTGATGCTGAGTGCCTGTGCTGTTATGTTGACTGGCTATCCTCCTCCTCCGAGTCCTCAATGATACGATTGATGATGATAGCTTGGAAGATCATTTTTGTTTATGGGTGCCGCCACCAGTGGCTAAGGCCCAATTTTTCAGCCCCTGTTTAACAGGGGCGTGTAATTACAATTTTTGAAGCAATACTTTGCAACAGGGCTCATTGCTGTGCTCCAAGTACAGTATCTGTGAGGGGTTGCAGTGTTGTGCCACCAGTGCCTAAGGCCCAATTTTTCAGCCCCTGTTCAACAGGGGCATGTAATTACAATTCTTGATCTAATAATTCACAGCAGGGCCCATTGCTGCACCCACCAAGAGTAACTCTGAGGGCTTACAGTGTTGTGGCAACGCCACCACCACGAAAGGCCCAATTTTTCAGCCCCTGTTCAAAAGGGGCATGTAATTACAATTCTTGATCTAATAATTCACAGCAGGGCCCATTCCTGCACCCACCAAGAGTAACTCTGAGGGCTTACAGTGTTGTGGCAACACCACCACCACCACGAAAGGCCCAATTTTTCAGCCCCTGTTCAACAGGGGCATGCAATTACAATTCTTGATCTAATAATTCACAGCAGGGCCCATTGCTGCACCCACCAAGAGTAACTGTCAGGGCTTACAGTGTTGTGGCACCAGCACCACCATCAAAGGCCCAATTTTTACTACCACTGTTCAACAATTATATGTAATTACAATTCCTGATATAATAGTTGACAGCAGGGCGTTCCAGCACCAACCAAGAGTAACTGTGAGTGCTTACAGTGTTGTGCCAACACCAACAACTAAGGGGCCTATTTCTGCAGAGTATATACGGCAGGTCCCTACTTTCAAACATCCAACTTACAAACGACTCCTACTTGCAAACGCAAGAAGACAACAGGAAGTGAGAGGAAATCTACCCCTAGGAAGGAAAATTCTCTCCTGTAAGAATTAATATGGGAGAAAGGTGTCTCCTCTGTACTGATGCTTTATCACCAATCCTTGTTTCAAGAAAAACACCACATTTCAAAAACAGTTGTCATTGGGACGGAAAGTGAGGTGAAATGTTCTGAACAGGAGCACAGACAGCAAAACAAATGTTACAGGGGTGATAACCCTTACCTATGTTTTCCAAAAAGTTTAAAAATAGATTTTTGGGCTGGAGCTACACTTAAACAATGTACCTGTTCAAAATTACAAACAGATTCTACATAAGAACAAACCTACAGTCCCTGTCTTGTATGCACCGCCTGTATACGGCTGTTCAGAGTATATAGGGCCTTTTTTATTTTGTGTGCGGTGTTCCCCTTAATATCCATACAAGACCCAAAGGGGCTGGTAATGGGCTGGGGTAGGGGGGGGGGGTCATGGGGTAGCTATGCCATTTTTCTTAAAGATTTTCATCCATATTACCGGGACCAGACATTACATTAAAGCCGCAAGCAGTTTTAAATGGCTTTTATTTCCTTTAGAAGTGTCATTTTGTGCAGGGACAGTTCTAAACACGGGAAACACGTGGCACTTCACAGGCATACTTTAGACACCCCCCAGGTACGATATTTAAAGGAATATTTGACTTTTTTTTTTTCACTTTATGCATCATTAAAATGACTGCTCCCAAAAAACGACCGTTTTTAAAACTTCTTTTTGCATTGATACATGTCCCCTGGTGCAGAACCCGGGTTCCCAAACCCTTTTTAGGACAATAACATGCATAATAGTTATTATAATTAGCACTTTAGAATTCGAACGTTCGCATCCATTGTATTTAATAGGGTTCTAATGTTCGTACGAACTTTCGGTCCGTTCGCGGGTTCTGGTGCGAACCGAACCCGGGGGTGTTCGGCTCATCACTAGCCCTCAACCTACACTAGTATTTTTCTCGATTAACAACAGAAGAAGAGAACCTTCCACAGTGACTTACAGGTAACCTCATCCTCCCACAATGCTCCCTAAGTGTCCCTCGCCCCAAAGTGCCCCCCAACTTCCCAGAGAGTCTATCAACACCCTACAGTGCCCCCCAACCTTCCACAGTGCCTCTCCCAGCCCTCTGCAGTGTCCCCAACCTCCCACAATGCCCCTCCAGCTTGTTGCAGGGCATAAAGCCCCACATAGTGCCCCCAACCTCTAACAGTGTTCCATACATAGTGCCTCCCAGCCCTCAGTGGCCTCAAGTCTCCCACAGTGCCACTGCAATGCCTCCAGCTCCCTCCAGAACCCTCATAACCCACTGGGCCATTGGGTTAAGTTTGCAGCAGAGTATACTAACCCCCTCCAGAACTCCCATCCCCTCAGAGTGACACTCAGCCCAAAAGACACTTACTAATGCCATATAAACCTGGGGGGTGAGGTGCAATTTGGAAATGTCCTTCTAGCCATTTTTTGATCTTGTCCTGGCACTGGCTCCACGTCCATAGTCTGTGTGCAGAAAGGCAGACAATTTTCAGCTTTCCAAGAATGACTGCTCCAAGATTCATATGTGTTTTAAGGACTTTTTCTTGTGGCACAGCAATTTGACCAGATTTTCTGGGTATAAGGACTGTGGCATATGTGCAAGGAATACATTTTGCAGTAGTTGCATCCTGGCAGCTATTATGTATTATTTTCTGTTATTTCTGCATATGTGTTATACTAAGCTACTCAGTGTTTGCTTAGAGATTTATGGCATGGCAAAAGTAACACTTTCTCAAATTTGATTTGAGACCTTTTCATCTATATAGATGTTGAAACATCAACCATAAGGAAGCCTTGGCTCGGACAGGTGCAGAAAAGAACAGTTGTACTTCCAGCAAGTTTATGTTATTTTTTTTTCTTTTATGGTATAAAAAGCAGTTTCCACACTTTTGTCGTCATTGGAGGAAACGTCAGTAAACTGTGAGATTTATAGAGTGGCTGCATTGACTTTAGTCCGTCAGACCAACAGCCGTCTTCCCGGCATGCTCACCCTCACTGACGTCAGCATGCTTGAAAGGAACGACGGAGACAACGGTTTTCAAGAATACTATTCCTAAGGATGAGTATGTACATAGGACCACATCCAGTTCAAACCAAAACTTGGTCTAGGCCCATGAATGTGCCTTTCATTGCGGCTCAAGTGTTGTCAAGAGGGGAACAGAAAGTATTCTAGGGAAACCTAGACTTTGCTAACTTTTCTCTTAGCAAAATAATCAACTTAAAACGCTAATGGTAACAACGTTTGCTGCAACAACATTCAAAGAATAAACACACACAAACGCGTTTTTGTTATTAAATCTGTCAAAATACCAATGGCTTAGCAGTTTAACAGTCAATGTAGTCTCTGGTCTAGAAATATGTACCCTGTCACATAAATGGATTTATTCAATAAAGAAAAGATCAGCTGGCAGAACACAGTAACCCACAGCAACCAAATTGAATTATTTTTTAGGGTTCTGAATTCAACAAAGTGAAACTGTCCACCAATGGTCACAGAACCTTTCACTGCCTAATGACGTGTACACACGATCGGTTTTACCGATGAAAACAGTCCGATGGACTTTTCTCATCGGACAAAACGATCGTGTATGGGCCCCATCGGTCTTTTTTCCATCGGTGAGAAAAAATAGAACATGTTTTAAATTTATCCGATAGGAAAAACGATAGCAAATTCTGATCGTCTGTGTGGAACTCCACCAGACAAAAAACCCATGCATGCTCAGAATCAAGTCGACGCATGCTCAGAAGCATTGAACTTAATTTTTCTCGGCTTGTCGGAGTGTTTTACGTCACGGCGTTTGGGACGGTCAGATTTTTGACTGATGGTGTGTAGGCAAGACTGATGGAAGTCAGCTTCATCGGATTTCAGATGGAAAAATCCATCGGATTAGAATCCATAGGAAATCCGATCGTGTGTACAGGGCTTTAAAGTAGATATAACCCTAACTTGATGACATTTAGTTTGTAAAAGCACTTTGTATCATAAACAATTACATTTTTTTTTTCTTTTAGAAAATACTGTTTTTACCTTTGGTTCTTTCTTTTTTGCATTTTCCGCAGCCACTTTCTGTTTACATGCACTGGATCCTACAATGGTTTTATGTCATTGTACAGGGCCGGCTCCTAATGGTGACAACATTGGAACATGCCTATACATTGAACATCAGCATGGACACCTTTTTTTATCCAATGGAGGTACATGTGACAAAGCAGAAGTACATTTGGGAGACAGGGACAGAGGGTTGTCACCATGAAGCAGGAAGTGCCTGAACCAGGACCTTTAAGGTAAGACCAATAGGTACTTTTTAATGAAAGCTGTAGATTTAAAAAGATTCACAATTCCTTTTCAAATTACAAAGTTGGAATTTGGAGACTGATTTTTAATCTACTTTACCCCACTTGGTTCAAATGGGCAGGTTATTATTCACAATTTTCCTTTCTTCGTCCTTTTCTGGATGAAAAACTGTAAAAGTGTGTGAAAGAGTATTGATGTATGTACTATCATTTTAAATTTGAAGTTCAGAATAAATTCAGAATAAATTTGTTATTCACCTTCTAACGGAGACAATATGTATATCTTGCTGTCACTATCAAGGCTTTCTGGTTCCAGACAAGAACCATTTTTTTTAAGGACAATTGTTCCTAACAACCACTTATAACCATCAGTTAACCCTTACTGTTTTTATTAAAGTGGAGTTCCACCCATTTTTAAGATATTTAAATGTTTGTTTTTTTTTTTACCTTTTTGGAAGTACCTACCGAGTGTACTTCCTATCCAGCCTGGCCACGGCCCGTGCCGTCACATCCTCCTCTTCTGCAAGCTCCCTGTTGTCTTCTGGAACCTGTGTGTGTCCCAGAAGACAAGCTGGCTATTGATAAAGTACCGTGCTACTTGCGCATGCGCAGTAGGAGCCGCAAGGCCCCACTGCCAGTTTCCCTTAGTTAGAATGGCTCGGACAGATTAGCCTCCCTGGACAGGTAAGTGTCCTTATAAAAAGTCAGCAGCTACAGTGATTGCAGCTGCTGACGTTTAAAAAAAAAATGTTGGCGGCTGGAACACCGCTTTAACAAAATTTTTTCTTTTTTAAACAATGTGCATTCAAACTGTTTCTTTTTTCCTCATTTTATTTTTGTAACAAAAAAATACAAAACCATATTTGGTGGACATGTCCTAGCATTAGACGGTTCTGGGGACGTGTCCGCTCGTTGATATATCCCATTACGTTGGTCAATATTTCCAGGGGTGCATTGATTGCACTGTTGAACAGTAGATAACATCTCAAGAAATACTCAGATCTTAATCTTATTTTATATTTTTAGTGGCCAAGATAGCCATTGCAACAGCTTGGAAGAGCCCAGTAGTCGACTTGGTCCCGTTGAAGTGACTTAAGTTGACTTGATGAAAAAATTGTGAGTGTCCTATGAGATAAACAAGCACTTTTGATATGATATTGAAACCCTGGTTTTCTTATTTACAAGTACCGGATGTTAAATGGCAACTGGATAAGTGGTCAGTGGGGGGGCTTCTGGATGGACAGGATTCTTTCCTTTTCTCTTTCACTTCCCTTTCCTCTTCTCCCCCTTTTTTTTCCTCCCTCTCCTTTTCTCTTTTTCCCCTTTCTTTTTATTTACCAACAACGCTGCATATTGTGTTGTCCTATTGATACACCTTTTTGATGGATGAATATCCTCACCTATCTGCTATTGGTATTTATTTTTGTGGGTGGCTGCCCTATCTGTGAGCTGTTGTCATGGTAGCTGCTGCCACTGGACTACTTTATATTTCTTTAGCATGTTTTATGTTTATCGCTTTCTTTTTAAATTCTGACTATTGCATTACCGATACGTTTTAAATAATGGGAGACTGTTGTATACCTTCAACCTATTTTCTTTAAAACTGGGCATACACTTTGTGCTGCTTACCCGAAGCAACTCTGGGATGCTTTTCTTTTCCAGTTCTCCCAACTATATTTTTCAGAATGTGTTGTATATATATAATGATATTACAGTTGGTTTTCTATTTTGTAACTCTTTATGATATTTTTCTTTGGAAAAAACTATTAAAACGATTGAAACAGAAAAATATACAAAACATTTTTAAAATCCTTATTTCAAAATAATTTCACCATAACTTGGACTATAACTGCAGTGCCTTTATAAAATACATACATTTCATAATAAAATGCATTCTTTAGAAGGGACCTAAGCTACTTAAAATGTCTTTTGAAATTACATTAACGTGTCATGGGTAATATGAGATTTTTGTAATTGGATCTTCTTTATTGAACAATTTCTATTACTAAAATTCTGTCTCTGTGCTACCATGCTCATCATGACTAGGGATGAGCTGCGAGTTCGAGTCGAACCCATGTTCAACTCGAACATCGCCTGTTTGCCGAATTTCGAACATTATGGGCGGTTCGCACCAAATTCGAGTGGCACGTCACGGCCCATAATTCACTGCGGCATCGCAGTGCATTGCTGACTGATGATTGGCCAAGCATGCACTATGACCCGCATGCTTGGCCAATCACAGCGCCATAAGTACAGAGAGCCGTATATGGCCAAAGCCAGGGTGGCTTTGGCCAATAATGGCTCAGAGGAATAGGTACACGCCCCACATTATATAAGGCTGCCGGGGTGGCGGCCTTGTGTAGTGTGTTGCGGCGTTGGTTAGAAGACAGAGAGAGAGACAGCGTAATTTGATTTGAGTTAGATAGAGCAGGCAGGCGAGTCAGTTAGCTGCAGTTACAGTGTGTAGAGGATATATATGCATCCTAGGTGTTGTATATATATTTACACACTGTATTCAGTTTAGCTAGATCCGTTCCTGTTATTCTCCATACTGACAGGCAGGCAGGTGATTGTGCAAGCTGCAGTATTTTCACTTAGTGTACTGTGTCCTTTGCACAGCGTGCACCTGAAGGTACCTGAATACAATTGCTGTTCTCATACTAATACCACAGGCAGGGAGCTGCATTATTTTCATTTAGTGTACTGTGTCCTTTGCACAGCGTGCACCTAAAGGTACCTGAATACAATTGATGGTGTTCTCATACTTATACCACAGGCAGGGAGCTGCAAGTATTTTCACTTAGTGTACTGTGTCTTTTGCACAGCGTGCACCTAAAGGTACCTGAATACAATTGGTGGTGTTCTCATACTAATACCACAGGCAGGGAGCTGCATGTATTTTCACTTAGTGTACTGTGCCCTTTGTCTAGCGTGCACCTAAAGGTACCTGAATACAATTGGTGGTGTTCTCATACTAATACCACAGGCAGGGAGCTGCATTATTTTCATTTAGTGTACTGTGTCCTTTGCACAGCGTGCACCTAAAGGTACCTGAATACAATTGGTGGTGTTCTCATACTAATACCACAGGCAGGGAGCTGCATTATTTTCATTTAGTGTACTGTGTCCTTTGCACAGCGTGCACCTAAAGGTACCTGAATACAATTGGTGGTGTTCTGATACTAATACCACAGGCAGGGAGCTGCTTTATTTTCACTTAGTGTACAAAATCCTTTGCACAGCATGCACCTAAAGGTGCCTGAATACAATTGGTGGTGTTCTCATACTAATACCACAGGCAGGGAGCTGCATTATTTTCATTTAGTGTATTGTGTCCTTTGCGCAGCGTGCACCTAAAGGTACCTGAATACAATTGGTGGTGTTCTCATACTTATACCACAGGCAGGGAGCTGCAAGTATTTTCACTTAGTGTACTGTGTCTTTTGCACAGCGTGCACCTAAAGGTACCTGAATACAATTGGTGGTGTTCTCATACTAATACCACAGGCAGGGAGCTGCAAGTATTTTCACTTGGTGTACTGTGTCCTTTGCACAGCGTGCACCTAAAGGTACCTGAATACAATTGGTGGTGTTCTCATACTAATACCACAGGCAGGGAGCTGCATTATTTTCATTTAGTGTACTGTGTCCTTTGCACAGCGTGCACCTAAAGGTACCTGAATACAATTGGTGGTGTTCTCATACTAATACCACAGGCAGGGAGCTGCATTATTTTCATTTAGTGTACTGTGTCCTTTGCACATCGTGCACCTAAAGGTACCTGAATACAATTGGTGGTGTTCTCATACTAATACCACAGGCAGGGAGCTGCTTTATTTTCACTTAGTGTACTAAATCCTTTGCACAGCATGCACCTAAAGGTACCTGAATACAATTGGTGGTGTTCTCATACTAATACCACAGGCAGGGAGCTGCATTATTTTCATTTAGTGTACTGTGTCCTTTGCACAGCGTACACCTAAAGGTACCTGAATACAATTGGTGGTGTTCTCATACTTATACCACAGGCAGGGAGCTGCAAGTATTTTCACTTAGTGTACTGTGTCTTTTGCACAGCGTGCACCTAAAGGTACCTGAATACAATTGGTGGTGTTCTCATAATAATACCACAGGCAGGGAGCTGCAAGTATTTTCACTTAGTGTACTGTGTCCTTTGCACAGCGTGCACCTAAAGGTACCTGAATACAATTGGTGGTGTTCTCATACTAATACCACAGGCAGGGAGCTGCATTATTTTCATTTAGTGTACTGTGTCCTTTGCACAGCGTGCACCTAAAGGTACCTGAATACAATTGGTGGTGTTCTCATACTAATACCACAGGCAGGGAGCTGCATTATTTTAATTTAGTGTACTGTGTCCTTTGCACAGCGTGCACCTAAAGGTACCTGAATACAATTGGTGGTGTTCTCATACTAATACCACAGGCAGGGAGCTGCAAGTATTTTCAGTTAATGTACTGTGTCCTCTGCACAGTGTGCACCTAAAACTAACTGAAGACAATTTCTGGTGTTCTCATACTAATACCACAGGCAGGCAGTTGATTCTGTTAGCTGCAGTATAATCAGTATAGATATGTATTTATACATCCCACCTTTGTGCAGCTACATCTCACTGCAGGCCATTAGTATGTCTGGAAGGCAAACAAGGATACGCAGACAGTCACGAGCCAATAAAAGAGGGCAAGCAGGCTCTGTGTCTAGAGGCAACAGTGCTGGTTTTGGACACGGTGTATCCTCATCAGCACGTGGCCGTGGGACACGCTTGTCCTTCTTTTCGGCAGCTGGCCATGTTGAGCCGCAACATGCCGAAGACTCGGTAGAGTGGATGACCAAGCCGTCCTCATCCTCCTCATCCTCTCTCACGCAGGCTCAGGGTACTTTGTCTGGCAAAGCAGCTGCCAACGTGGCCTCTTCCCTCGACTCAATGGCATCAGTCACTCCTTCCCTAGCCCCACCTTGTCCTCCTGAGGAGTCCCCCGAACTCTTTGACCACAGTGTTGGGTACATGCTCCAGGAGGATGCCCAGCGTTTTGAAGGCTCCGATGATGGAACCCAGCTAGAGGAAGGCAGTAACGTGAGCCCAGAGAGAGGGGGTAGTAACGTGAGCCCAGAGAGAGGGGGTGCCCAACAAGGACAGCAATCTGGAAATCATATTCACCCAGCTGCAGCATACTGCCAGGTTTGCTCCAGTGATGAGGAGGGAGGGGATGATGAGGTCACTGACTCCACGTGGGTGCCTGATAGGAGAGAGGAGGAGGAGAAGGAGGAGGCACTACTCCAATGAGGCAGGATCCCCTCCAGGGGCCAGCTTAAGGGCAGCACACTGACTGAATCACACCGCAGAGCTCCGCATGTGCTGTCTCTGCGCATTATTCCAAAAGTTCTTTGGTGTGGGCCTTTTTTGAGACGAGTGCATCAGATCGCAGCGCTGCTATTTGCAAAATATGTCTCAGGCGCATCTCACGTGGCCAAAACATCACCCGCTTGGGCACTACATGCTCTACATGCTTGATCAGACATATGTCGACCTGCCGTGCAGTTCGTTGGCAAGCACACCTAAAAGACCCACACCAAAGAACAAAGCGGACCTCTCCTTGCTCCTCATCAGCTGGGATCTCAAACCCCACTATACCTTCAGTCCTCTCTGTAACCTGCACTGAGAGGAATGAAGGTGTAGAATTAGGTGTGTCACAGCCAAGTACTTGCGGGCAATCTGCTATCGGTACACCAACGTCAGATTGTACCAGGCAAACTTCCCTGCCCCAGCTGCTGCGCCGCCGAAAGAAGTTCGCTCCCAGCCATCCACAGGCCCAGCGGTTGAATGCTAGCTTGGCTAAATTGCTAGCACTTCAACTGCTGCCTTTTCAGTTGGTAGACTCTGCCCACTTCCGTGAGTTTGTTGAATGTGCGGTTCCTCAGTGGCAGGTTCCCAAACGCCACTTTTTCTCACGGAAGGCGATTCCGGCTCTCTACCGGCATGTGGAAGGCAATGTCTCGGGCTCGCTGGACAGGGCGGTCAGTGGTAAGGTGCATATTACCACTGACTCATATTCCAGCAGGCATGGACAGGGACGTTACCTATCTTTCACAGTGCATTGGGTGACTCTGATGGCAGCTGGGAAGGATGCAGGACAAGGTGCAGTAGTGTTGGAGGTTGCTCCGCCACCACGCCTCCATGCTACTTCTGGTGATTCTGACACACCTCTCTCCTCCACCCCCTCCTCTTCTTCTTCCTCCATGGCCTCTTCCTGTGCTTCGTCCTCGCAACCAGCGGTGCTCTGTAGGCGTTCAAGGGGCTACGCAAGTACGCAGGCCAAAAGATGCCATGCGGTGCTTGAGCTGGTGGGCTTGGGGGACAGGAGCCACACTGGGGTAGAGATTATGTCAGCTCTGCAGGGGCAGGCTCAGAGGTGGTTGACGCCACGCCAGCTTAAGCCAGGAAAGGTGGTTTGCGACAATGGCACCAACCTCCTCTCCGCCCTCCGACAGGGACATCCTTAACTTGGTGGTGCAGCAGTTCTTGGGCAGGTACCCGGGCTTACAGGATGTCCTGAAGCAGGCCAGGAAACTCTGTGTGCATTTCTGCCGGTCATATAATGCCAGTGCTCGGCTGGCTGACCTCCAAAAGGAATACAACCTGCCCAAGAACCGCCTAATCTGTGACATGCCCACCAGGTGGAACTCTACGTTGGCCATGCTGTAGCGGCTGCACACGCTGCAGAGGGCCATCAATGAGTATCTGTTGCAATATGGCACCAGGACAGGGTCAGGGGAGCTTGTTTTTTTTCCCCACGCCAGTGGGCCATGATCAGGGATGCATGCACTGTCCTGTCACCATTTGAGGAGGCCACGAGGATGGTGAGCAGTGACAGTGCATGCATCAGCGACACTGTCCCTCTTGTCCACCTGTTGGAGCACACGCTGTGTGGAATAATGGACAGGGCACTTGAGGCAGAACAGAGGGAGAAATGGGAGGACTTTTTTACCTCTCAAGTCCCCCTTCTAACCAGACAGTGTTCCTGCTGGCCCGCCTATCACACAGGAAGAGGATGAGAAGGAGCAGGAGGAGGAGGATTGTGTCAGCATGGAGGTGGAGCCTAGCACTCAGCATAAGCAGCAGTCTTCAAGGGATCAATTACAGTCTCAAGAAACCCATGGACTTGTACGTGGCTGGGAGGAGGTGGCTGCGGGTCATGTCGTCCTCAGTGACCCAGAGGACTCCTGGCCGAATGCCTCAGCAATCCTACGCTGCATGGCCTCCCTGATCCTGCAAAGCCTGCGGAAGGATCCTTGTATTCGTGCTATCAAGGAGAGGGATCATTACTGGCTGGCAACCCTCCTTGATCCACGTTACAAGGGTAAGGTTGCGGACCTTATCTTGGCATCGCAGAGGGAGCAGAGGATGAAACATCTTCGGGAGGCCTTGCAGAAAGGTCTGTGCAACGCGTTCCCAGAGACTGGGAGGCTAAAAAATTCCTGGTCCTGGACAACGTGTTGCTGAGGCTTAGGTCAGTCAAAGAAAGAGCGGTGGAGAAGGTGGCCGTCTGACCGATGCGTTCAGACAATTTTTTAGTCTGCAGCCCCAAGGTATGATCGGTTCCAGCAACCATCGCCACCGTCTGTTTTACATGGTGCAGGAATACCTAGGGGCAAGATCAGACTTGGCCAACTTTCCCACCGAAAATCCTCTGGGTTACTGGGTCTTGAGGATGGATCACTGGCCAGAGCTTGCACAGTAGGGATGAGCTCGGTGTTCGAGTCGAACATACGTTCGACTCGAACATCGGCTGTTCGATCGTTCGACGAAGATCGAACGATTTGGGCCGTTCGCGCCTAATTCGAGTGACGCGAACGGCCCACAATGCACTACGCCATCGCAGTGTCATCCAGGCGCTGTGATTGGCCAAGCATGCACTGTGACCCCGCATGCTTGGCCAATCACAGCGCCGGCAGCGAGGAGAGCAATGATTGGCCACAGGCAGGATGCCTGTGGCCAATTATTGCTGAGGGTGTTTAGTACACGCCCCACACTATAAAAGGCCGCCAGCACGGCGGCCTAGTGTAGTGTGTTCCGGAGCAGGGAAAGAGAAGCATAGGCAGGGACAGTGACATTTATTTTTTCTTGCTTAACCTGGATTCCTTTAGTTTAGGGAAAGAGAAGGATAGGTAGGGAGAGTGTCAGTGTGTTTTACTGTGCGAATCCTTGTTTCTAGGGACAGGGAAGGACAGTGAGGGAAATTCTCCTTGTGCTATAGTGTGCTTTAAAAAAACATTTTTTCTAGGGACAGAAAACTATAGGTAGGAAGAGTGTCAGTTTCTTTCACTGTGATAATCCTTGTTTCTAGGGACAGGGAAGGACAGTGAGGGAAATTCTCCTTGTGCTATAGTGTGCTAAAGCATTGATCATCAATCAGCTTTAAAAAAACATTTTTTCTAGGGACAGAAAACTATAGGTAGGAAGAGTGTCAGTTTGTTTCACTGTGATAATCCTTGTTTCTAGGGACAGGGAAGGACAGTGAGGGAAATTCTACTTGTGCTATAGTGTGCTAAAGCATTGATCATCAATCAGCTTTAAAAAAACATTTTTTCTAGGGACAGAAAACTATAGGTAGGAAGAGTGTCAGTTTCTTTCACTGTGCTAATCCTTGTTTGTAGGGACAGGGAAGGACAGTGAGGGAAATTCTACTTGTGCTATAGTGTGCTTTAAAAAAACATTTTTTCTAGGGACAGAAAACTATAGGTAGGAAGAGTGTCAGTTTCTTTCACTGTGATAATCCTTGTTTCTAGGGACAGGGAAGGACAGTGAGGGAAATTCTCCTTGTGCTATAGTGTGCTTTAAAAAAACATTTTTTCTAGGGACAGAAAACTATAGGTAGGAAGAGTGTCAGTTTCTTTCACTGTGATAATCCTTGTTTCTAGGGACAGGGAAGGACAGTGAGGGAAATTCTCCTTGTGCTATAGTGTGCTAAAGCATTGATCATCAATCAGCTTTAAAAAAACATTTTTTCTAGGGACAGAAAACTATAGGTAGGAAGAGTGTCAGTTTCTTTCACTGTGATAATCCTTGTTTCTAGGGACAGGGAAGGACAGTGAGGGAAATTCTCCTTGTGCTATAGTGTGCTTTAAAAAAACATTTTTTCTAGGGACAGAAAAGTATAGGTAGGAAGAGTGTCAGTTTCTTTCACTGTGATAATCCTTGTTTCTAGGGACAGGGAAGGACAGTGAGGGAAATTCTACTTGTGCTATAGTGTGCTAAAGCATTGATCATCAATCAGCTTTAAAAAAACATTTTTTCTAGGGACAGAAAACTATAGGTAGGAAGAGTGTCAGTTTCTTTCACTGTGATAATCCTTGTTTCTAGGGACAGGGAAGGACAGTGAGGGAAATTCTCCTTGTGCTATAGTGTGCTAAAGCATTGATCATCAATCAGCTTTAAAAAAACATTTTTTCTAGGGACAGAAAACTATAGGTAGGAAGAGTGTCAGTTTCTTTCACTGTGATAATCCTTGTTTCTAGGGACAGGGAAGGACAGTGAGGGAAATTCTCCTTGTGCTATAGTGTGCTAAAGCATTGATCATCAATCAGCTTTAAAAAAACATTTTTTCTAGGGACAGAAAACTATAGGTAGGAAGAGTGTCAGTTTCTTTCACTGTGATAATCCTTGTTTCTAGGGACAGGGAAGGACAGTGAGGGAAATTCTCCTTGTGCTATAGTGTGCTTTAAAAAAACATTTTTTCTAGGGACAGAAAAGTATAGGTAGGAAGAGTGTCAGTTTCTTTCACTGTGATAATCCTTGTTTCTAGGGACAGGGAAGGACAGTGAGGGAAATTCTACTTGTGCTATAGTGTGCTAAAGCATTGATCATCAATCAGCTTTAAAAAAAACATTTTTTCTAGGGACAGAAAACTATAGGTAGGAAGAGTGTCAGTTTCTTTCACTGTGATAATCCTTGTTTCTAGGGACAGGGAAGGACAGTGAGGGAAATTCTCCTTGTGCTATAGTGTGCTTTAAAAAAACATTTTTTCTAGGGACAGAAAACTATAGGTAGTGTGACAGCAGGAAGGTAAAGTCACCTGGTTGCATCCAGGGGGGTAGATATATTTCGCCCAGATTCAGGCTTTACGCCGACTTATACAACTAGGTGGAGAGTTGTATAAGGCTAGTGGGCTCATGGATGACTCATACCTCTAGGGAGAGTGTGGGGCGTCGTACAGACAGGGAGTTGATGAGGCCAGCTGAAGCCTGTCAGTTCGTTTAAGGCCTCTATAAAAACTCCCAGATTCATTAGGTGTTAGCTCATGCCTGGACCCAGACCTGTGTGGACTGTCTAGGGAGAGTGAACCCCTGTGCGGTGAGACAAAGCCTGTGTGGCTATTTGCTTGGACATTTAAAACCAGGGACTTAGGGACTAGGACAGCACTAGGCTGATCCCAGTTGTTAGTTAGGAAACCTGTATGTTTAGTCAGAGGTCAAGTTGACCAGGATTTATTTTGTTTATGTTTCTTTTGCTTTGCTGTGTTTTGTCACTGTAAATAGAAAATAAACCGCACCTTTTTGATTTTGAAAACCACAACCACCGTTTGCTGGGCCTGTTTTTGTGTGGGGAGCCCATCTCGGGGGTCACACACACCCGCTGCCGAGCTAACCCCCTCACAGTTGGTGGAGAACCAGTGGCAGTTTTTTTTTAAGCCAGCATGGAGGAGATACTGAAGCAGCTGGCTCTAGCAAATGCCAATCAACAGCAGACAAATGCAGGTTTGCAAAAGAGCCTTGCAGCTCAACAACAGAACTTCGCAGCCCAGCAGCAAGCTCATCAACAGAGCCTTGCAGCCCAGCAGCAAGCTCATCAACAGAGCCTTGCAGCCCAGCAGCAGACAAACGCAACTTTGCAACAGAGTCTGGAGGCTCAGCAACAAGCCCAGCAGCAATCTGAGGCCCGCTTCATAGACCTGTTACAGAAGCAAGAGCAGAGACTACAACAACAGATGGAAGCAGCAATGCAGCAACGTCCGCAGACCAGTGAGGAAAGCCCTCCCACTAATACCGCGTCCTTTGGGGTGAGTCGTTTATTGACAAAAATGACTGGAGAGGATGATCCAGAGGTATTTTTGACCACATTTGAAAGGACCGCTGAAAGAGAAAAGTGGCCTGAGGAGCAGTGGGCTGGACTGGTGGCTCCTCTGTTAACTGGTGAATCGCAGAAAGCTTACTATGACCTAGAGCCTAACCAAGCAAAAGACTATGCGATGCTAAAAGCTGAAATATTGGCAAGGCTGGGTGTCACCCAGGCTGTCCGGGCTCAGCGTGTGCATAACTGGACTTTCCAGCTTGGAAAACCCCCCAGGTCTCAAATGTATGATCTCATTCACCTGAGCAGAAAGTGGCTACAGCCAGAGACTTTGTCCGCACCAAAGATTGTGGAACGTGTTGTAATGGATCGGTTTTTGAGAGCTCTTCCTACTGCCATCCAAAAGTGGGTAAGCCATGGAGACCCAGAGACGACCGATGGTCTTGTGGATCGTGTGGAGAAATACTTGGCTACAGAGAACCTGACGGCCTCTTCCAGAGACACTCGGACTTTCCACCCTAAGACCAGACCATCCCCAGGGGCGGATAAGAGGATTCCAAGGGGTGAGGGTGGAGAGAGTGAGAGGGTGGGAGCTCTACCCCAAGTTTGGCGAGAACAGCCTGGGAAATCAGCGGCTCAAGAGGCCGCAAGAAGGATCGTTTGCTACCGCTGCCGGCAAGCGGGACATATTGCAGCCAATTGCCCGGTTGTGGAGGAACCCATGCAGTGTGACTTTCTGACGGGCAGACGTCAGTCGCTGTGTGCGACAGTCGCATGCACTGCCATTCGAGGAACTGAGAAACATTTATGCAAAATGTGTGTTAATGGTAGAAATGTTGTGGTATTGCTGGATTCAGGTAGCCTTGTGACCCTGATAAAGGCTGAGTTAGTTAAAACAGAGGTCTCTGGGAATAGCAAGGTAGCTGTTATTTGTGTGCATGGGGACACCCGAGAGTATCCAGTGACTACAGTGTGTTTCGAGACCCCCAAAGGTACCCTCTCTCATCCAGTGGGCTTAGTATCTCAGTTACCGCATGACGCCATTGTGGGAAGGGATTTTCCGAAGTTCTGGGAACTGTGGGATGATCCTGAGCCCCCCACTGGTGCCCCTATGTACCAGGAATGTGATAGCCAGAACTCCCCTGAGAGTGGTGAGGACTCTCCAGAATTTCCCTTATCAGTATTGGCAGGGGAGACTCAAGAAACTGGAGAGGAGCCCACCTCCTCAGACGAAAACCTACCGTCTGTGGAGTTTTCTGATCTTGAGGTTCACAGGGAAAACTTTGCCACAGAACAGTTGAAAGACCCCGCCCTAATAAAGGCACGGGAAAACGTAGTGAAAATAGATGGCGAGTTAGTGAACCCAGATAATACCTGCACTTACCCATACTTCAGCGTAGAGAAGGACCTACTGTATCGGGTGGCAAAAAGGGCAGAAGAAACCGTTGAGCAGCTTGTGGTGCCCAAACCTTACAGGAAGTTGGTGTTGGAGTTGGCCCATGGGCACATTCTTGGAGGTCATCTGGGGACAGAGAAAACCCGAGAGAGGGTATTACAGAGATTCTATTGGCCGGGGGTGATGAAGGACATAGAAAATTATTGTTCCTCTTGCCCTGTGTGTCAGAGGTCGGCCCCGATGCCACATTTCCGTAGCCCGCTGGTCCCTCTACCCATCATTGAGGTCCCGTTTGAGAGGATCGCCATGGATTTGGTAGGTCCTATAATCAAGTCCGCTACGGGGCACCAGTACATATTAGTTATAATGGACTATGCCACCCGTTATCCAGAAGCGATCCCTCTCCGAAATACCTCGGCCAAAACCATAGCCAAAGAGCTATCTCTTGTGTTTAGCCGGGTGGGTATTTGTAAAGAACTGCTTACGGACCAAGGTACACCCTTTATGTCCCGGGTTATGAAGGAGCTGTGTAAATTGTTCAAAGTGACGCAATTACGTACATCTGTGTATCACCCCCAAACCGATGGGCTGGTTGAAAGGTTCAACAAAACCCTAAAACAAATGTTGAAGAAAGTGGTGGATAGAGATGGAAAGGATTGGGACTGTCTACTTCCTTATCTGATGTTTGCTATTAGGGAGGTGCCCCAATCCTCTACGGGATTCTCCCCCTTTGAGTTACTGTATGGGAGACACCCAAGAGGGCTGTTGGATATTGCCAAGGAAACTTGGGAAAGTGAGAGTTCTCCCCACAGGAGTGTGATTGAGCATGTCGCCCTGATGCAAGACCGAATTGCACAGGTAATGCCCATCGTGAAGGAACATTTGGCCCAAGCGCAGTTAGCACAGCAGAGAGTGTACAACCGTGGAGCCAAGACCCGTACCTTTTCCCCGGGAGATAGGATACTGGTACTTGTCCCTACGGTTGAAAGTAAATTCCTTGCCAAATGGCAAGGCCCCTACGAGATAATGGAAAAAGTGAGCGAAGTGAATTACAAGGTCAGACAACCAGGAAGGCGAAAGCCCGAACAGATCTATCACGTTAATCTGTTGAAAGCCTGGAGGGATAGAGAGTCCCTAGTCGCAGACACTTGGTCACCAGCTCAAACTGGTTGCGTGATTCCGGAGGTTGGAATAGCAGCCACCTTGTCACAACCCCAACAACAGGAGGTTAAGGAGTTTGTGCTTCGCAACAAGGAGGTATTCTCTGAGCTGCCGGGACAAACATCTGGGGTAGAGCATGACATCATTACCCCGCCCGGTGAAAGGGTGAAGTTAAAACCCTATCGGATCCCAGAGGCCCGACGGGAGGCAATACGGGAGGAAGTACAGAAAATGCTGAACTTAGGGGTGATAGAGGAGTCCCAAAGTGATTGGTCTAGTCCCATTGTGTTGGTGCCTAAACCGGATGGGAGCTGGCGATTTTGTAACGATTTTCGACAGTTGAACAAAGTTACAAAATTTGACACCTACCCCATGCCACGTATAGATGAGTTGATCGACCGGCTGGGAACAGCCCGATACATGACGACTCTTGACCTCACAAAAGGGTATTGGCAAATCCCCCTGGCCAAGTCGGCCAAAGAGAAAACCGCATTTGTAACCCCAGACGGGGCGTTCCAATATAAAAGAATGCCGTTCGGGTTACAGAATGCGCCGGCCACATTCCAGCGGAAAATG
Organism: Rana muscosa; assembly: GCA_029206835.1. Taxonomy (NCBI): domain Eukaryota; kingdom Metazoa; phylum Chordata; class Amphibia; order Anura; family Ranidae; genus Rana; species Rana muscosa. The sequence goes on along the minus strand of CM055116.1, from coordinate 1,198,229,997 downwards.
GACCAGATGCTGAGGCCCCATCGGAAGTATGCTGCGGCTTACCTGGATGACATAATTGTCCATAGCACAGATTGGGCCTCACATCTGCCAAAAGTGCAAGCAGTCCTGGACTCTGTTCGGGAAGCGGGGTTTACGGCTAACCCCAAGAAGTGTACCATTGGGCAGGAGGAGGCCAAATATCTTGGGTACACCATTGGGAGGGGAGTAATAAAACCCCAACTCAACAAAGTCGAGGCCATCCAGAGTTGGCCACGTCCCAACAGCAAGAAGCAGGTACGAGCCTTTCTGGGAATCGCTGGGTATTATCGGCGATTCATTCCCCACTTTGCTTCTAAGGCTGTGCCCCTAACCAACCTGACGAAGGGGAAAGGGTCGGTCATGATTAAATGGACCCCCGAGGCTGAGGCAGCATTCCAATTCTTGAAACAAGCCTTATGTAGCCAGCCAGTGTTGTACTCACCCGATTTCTCTAAAGACTTTGTCGTACAAAGTGATGCGTCAGATGTGGGGTTAGGAGCAGTATTGTCCCAGGTCTGGAACGGGGAAGAGCACCCAGTCATTTACCTCAGCAGGAAGTTGAAGTCCCATGAGGTAAATTACGCCACCGTTGAAAAGGAGTGTTTAGCGGTGAAGTGGGCTCTAGATTCCCTTCGGTACTACCTACTAGGTAGGCACTTTGACATGGTTACGGATCACGCTCCGTTAAAGTGGATGGCTCAAAACAAAGAAACAAATAGAAGAGTGAATAGGTGGTTCCTGGCCCTCCAGGAATTCAACTTCACAGTAAAGCATCGCCCTGGCGTTCAAATGGGGAATGTGGATGCTTTGTCTCGAGTACATGAATGCCTGATTGCTGGTGTTCCAACCCCGAGGTTAAAACAAGAGGGGGGGGTATGTGACAGCAGGAAGGTAAAGTCACCTGGTTGCATCCAGGGGGGTAGATATATTTCGCCCAGATTCAGGCTTTACGCCGACTTATACAACTAGGTGGAGAGTTGTATAAGGCTAGTGGGCTCATGGATGACTCATACCTCTAGGGAGAGTGTGGGGCGTCGTACAGACAGGGAGTTGATGAGGCCAGCTGAAGCCTGTCAGTTCGTTTAAGGCCTCTATAAAAACTCCCAGATTCATTAGGTGTTAGCTCATGCCTGGACCCAGACCTGTGTGGACTGTCTAGGGAGAGTGAACCCCTGTGCGGTGAGACAAAGCCTGTGTGGCTATTTGCTTGGACATTTAAAACCAGGGACTTAGGGACTAGGACAGCACTAGGCTGATCCCAGTTGTTAGTTAGGAAACCTGTATGTTTAGTCAGAGGTCAAGTTGACCAGGATTTATTTTGTTTATGTTTCTTTTGCTTTGCTGTGTTTTGTCACTGTAAATAGAAAATAAACCGCACCTTTTTGATTTTGAAAACCACAACCACCGTTTGCTGGGCCTGTTTTTGTGTGGGGAGCCCATCTCGGGGGTCACACACACCCGCTGCCGAGCTAACCCCCTCACAGTAGGAAGAGTGTCAGTTTCTTTCACTGTGATAATCCTTGTTTCTAGGGACAGGGAAGGACAGTGAGGGAAATTCTCCTTGTGCTATAATGTGCTTTAAAAAAACATTTTTTCTAGGGACAGAAAACTATAGGTAGGAAGAGTGTCAGTTTCTTTCACTGTGATAATCCTTGTTTCTAGGGACAGGGAAGGACAGTGAGGGAAATTCTCCTTGTGCTATAGTGTGCTAAAGCATTGATCATCAATCAGCTTTAAAAAAACATTTTTTCTAGGGACAGAAAACTATAGGTAGGAAGAGTGTCAGTTTCTTTCACTGTGATAATCCTTGTTTCTAGGGACAGGGAAGGACAGTGAGGGAAATTCTCCTTGTGCTATAGTGTGCTTTAAAAAAACATTTTTTCTAGGGACAGAAAACTATAGGTAGGAAGAGTGTCAGTTTCTTTCACTGTGATAATCCTTGTTTCTAGGGACAGGGAAGGACAGTGAGGGAAATTCTACTTGTGCTATAGTGTGCTAAAGCATTGATCATCAATCAGCTTTAAAAAAACATTTTTTCTAGGGACAGAAAACTATAGGTAGGAAGAGTGTCAGTTTCTTTCACTGTGATAATCCTTGTTTCTAGGGACAGGGAAGGACAGTGAGGGAAATTCTACTTGTGCTATAGTGTGCTAAAGCATTGATCATCAATCAGCTTTAAAAAAACATTTTTTCTAGGGACAGAAAACTATAGGTAGGAAGAGTGTCAGTTTCTTTCACTGTGATAATCCTTGTTTCTAGGGACAGGGAAGGACAGTGAGGGAAATTCTCCTTGTGCTATAGTGTGCTTTAAAAAAACATTTTTTCTAGGGACAGAAAACTATAGGTAGGAAGAGTGTCAGTTTCTTTCACTGTGATAATCCTTGTTTCTAGGGACAGGGAAGGACAGTGAGGGAAATTCTACTTGTGCTATAGTGTGCTAAAGCATTGATCATCAATCAGCTTTAAAAAAACATTTTTTCTAGGGACAGAAAACTATAGGTAGGAAGAGTGTCAGTTTCTTTCACTGTGATAATCCTTGTTTCTAGGGACAGGGAAGGACAGTGAGGGAAATTCTACTTGTGCTATAGTGTGCTAAAGCATTGATCATCAATCAGCTTTAAAAAAACATTTTTTCTAGGGACAGAAAACTATAGGTAGGAAGAGTGTCAGTTTCTTTCACTGTGATAATCCTTGTTTCTAGGGACAGGGAAGGACAGTGAGGGAAATTCTCCTTGTGCTATAGTGTGCTTTAAAAAAACATTTTTTCTAGGGACAGAAAACTATAGGTAGGAAGAGTGTCAGTTTCTTTCACTGTGATAATCCTTGTTTCTAGGGACAGGGAAGGACAGTGAGGGAAATTCTCCTTGTGCTATAGTGTGCTTTAAAAAAACATTTTTTCTAGGGACAGAAAACTATAGGTAGGAAGAGTGTCAGTTTCTTTCACTGTGATAATCCTTGTTTCTAGGGACAGGGAAGGACAGTGAGGGAAATTCTACTTGTGCTATAGTGTGCTAAAGCATTGATCATCAATCAGCTTTAAAAAAACATTTTTTCTAGGGACAGAAAACTATAGGTAGGAAGAGTGTCAGTTTCTTTCACTGTGATAATCCTTGTTTTTAGGGACAGGGAAGGACAGTGAGGGAAATTCTACTTGTGCTATAGTGTGCTAAAGCATTGATCATCAATCAGCTTTAAAAAAACATTTTTTCTAGGGACAGAAAACTATAGGTAGGAAGAGTGTCAGTTTCTTTCACTGTGATAATCCTTGTTTCTAGGGACAGGGAAGGACAGTGAGGGAAATTCTCCTTGTGCTATAGTGTGCTTTAAAAAAACATTTTTTCTAGGGACAGAAAACTATAGGTAGGAAGAGTGTCAGTTTATTTCACTGTGATAATCCTTGTTTCTAGGGACAGGGAAGGACAGTGAGGGAAATTCTCCTTGTGCTATAGTGTGCTAAAGCATTCCTCATCAACCATCTTTGAAATCCTTGTTTTTTGGACAGTCAGGGAAATTGTCGTTGTGCTATTCTGTGCAAAAGCAATCATCCTCAACCATATTTAGAAATCCTTAAGTAAAGGGACAGAGAAGGACACCTGAAGGTAGCCCTTATTGCTTGTTTCCCATCTCCCTGCAGGCCATCTATTAGAATGTCTGGAAGGCAAACAAGGAGAGGCAGACAGTCAGGAGGCAATAAAAGAGGGCAAGCAGGCTCTGTGTCTGGGGGCAACAGTGCTGGTCGTGGACGCGGTGCATTGTCATCAGCACATGGCCATGGGACACGCTTGTCCTTCTTTTCGGCAGCTGGACATGTTGAGCCACATCATGCCGAAGACTTGGTAGAGTGGATGACCAAGCCCTCCTCCTCCTCCTCATCCTCTCTCACCCAGGCTCAGGGTACTGGCAAAGCAGCTGCCAAAGCGTCCTCTTCCCTGGTATCAATGTCAGACTCATCATCAGTCACTCCTTCCCTAGACCCACCATGTCCTCCTCCTGAGGAGTCCCCCGAACTGTTTGAGCACAGTGTTGGGTACATGCTCCAGGAGGATGCCCAGCGTTTCGAAGGGTCTGATGATGAAACCCAGCTACAGGAAGGCAGTAGCGTGAGAGCAGACAGAGGGGATGCTCAAGAAGGACACCAATCTGGCAGTCATGTTCCAGCAGCTGCAGCATACTGCCAGATTGGCTCCAGTGATGAGGAGGGAGGGGATGATGAGGTCACTGACTCCACGTGGGTGCCTAATAGGAGAGAGGAGGAGGAGGAGGATGAGGAGGAGGCACATCTCCAACGAGGCAGGATGCCCTTTGGTGGCCAGCGTAAGGGCAGTACACCGACGGAATCACACCGCAGAGCTCCGCCTGTGCAGGGCGCTGCCTCTGCCCGTCATTCAAAAAGTTCTTTGGTGTGGGCCTTTTTTGAGGCTAGTGCATCAGATCGCACAGCTGCTGTTTGCAACATATGTCTCAAGCGTATATCGCGTGGCCAAAACATCAGCCGCTTGGGTACCACATGCCTGACCAGACATATGTTGACCTGCCATGCAGCTCGTTGGCAAGCCTACCTCAAAGACCCACACCAAAGAACAAAGCGGACCTCTCCTTGCACCGCATCAGCTGGGATCTCCAACCCCACTATAACTTCAGTCCTCTCTAAAACATGCACTGAGAGGAATGAAGGTGTAGAATTAGGTGTGTCACAGCCAAGTACTTGCGGCCACTCTGCTAGCAGTACACCGACGTCCGATTCTAGCAGGCAAATTTCCCTGCCCCAGCTGCTGGACCGTCGAAAGAAGTTCACTCCCAGCCATCCACATGCCCAGCGGTTGAATGCTAGCTTGGCTAAATTGCTAGCGCTTCAACTGCTGCCTTTTCAGTTGGTAGACTCGGCCCCCTTCCGTGAGTTTGTGCAATGTGCGGTTCCTCAGTGGCAGGTTCCCAAACGCCACTTTTTCTCACGGAAGGCTATTCCGGCTCTCTACCGGCATGTGGAAGGCAATGTCTTGGCCTCGCTGGACAGGGCGGTCAGCGGTAAGGTGCATATTACCGCTGACTCATGGTCCAGCAGGCATGGACAGGGACGTTACCTTTCTTTCACGGCCCATTGGGTCACTCTTTTGGCAGCTGGGAAGGATGCAGGACAAGGTGCAGTAGTGTTGGAGGTTGTTCCACCGCCACGCCTCCAAAATGCTACTACTGGTTGTGACACACCTCTCTCCTCCACCCCCTCCTCTTCTTCTTCCTCCATGGCCTCTTCCTGTGGTTTGTCCTCTGAACCAGCGGTGCTCCGTAGCCGTTCAAGGGGCTACGCAAGTACGCAGGCAAAAAGATGCCATGCCGTGCTTGCGCTGGTGTGTTTGGGGGACAGAAGCCACACTGGGGCAGAGGTCCTGTCTGCTCTGCAGGGCCAGGCCGAGAGGTGGTTGACGCCACGCCAGCTTAAGCCAGGAATGGTGGTTTGCGACAATGGCACCAACCTCCTCTCCGCCCTCCGACAGGGACAACTGACCCATGTGCCCTGTGTGGCTCACGCCCTTAACCTGGTGGTGCAGCGGTTCTTGGGCAGGTACCCGGGCTTACAGGATGTCCTGAGGCAGGCCAGGAAAGTCTGTGTGCATTTCCACAGATCTTATAATGCCAGTGCTCGCCTGGCTGAGCTGCAAAAGGAGTTGAACCTGCCCAAGAACCGCCTTATATGTGACATGCCCACCAGGTGGAACTCAACGTTGGCCATGCTGCAGCGGCTGCACACGCAGCAGAGGGCCATCAATGAGTACCTGTGCGACTACGGCACCAGGACAGGGTCAGGGGAGCTTGGTTTTTTTTCTCCACGCCAGTGGGGCATGATCAGGGATGCATGCACTGTCCTGGCACCATTTGAGGAGGCCACGAGGATGGTGAGCAGTGACAGTGCATGCATCAGTGACACTGTACCTCTTGTCCACCTGTTGGAGCACACACTGCGTGGAATAATGGACAGGGCACTTGAGGCAGAACAGAGGCAGGAAGAGGAGGACTTCCTTGCCGCTCAAGGCCCCCTTTACCCAGACAGTGTTCCTTCTGTCCCACCCATCGCACAGGAAGAGGAGGAGGAGGAGGAGGAGGATTGTGTCAGCATGGAGGTGGAGGCTGGCACTCAGCATCATCAGCAGCAGTCTTTTAGGGATGATTTACAGTCCCAAGAAACCAGTGGACTTGTACGTGGCTGGGAGGAGGTGGCTGCGGATCATGTCGTCCTTAGTGACCCAGAGGACTCCGGAGCGAATGCCTCAGCAAACCTACGCTGCATGGCCTCCCTGATCCTGCAAAGTCTGCGGAAGGATCCTCGTATTCTTCGGATCAAGGAGAGGGACCATTACTGGCTGGCCACTCTCCTTGATCCACGGTACAAGGGTAAGGTTGCGGACCTTATGTTACCGTCGCAGAGGGAGCAGAGGATGAGACAACTCCGGGAGGCCTTGCAGAAAGGTCTGTGCAACGCGTTCCCAGAGACTGGGAGGTTACAAACTCCTGGTCCTGGACAACGAGTTGCTGAGGCTTCGGCCAGTCAAAGAAGGAGCGGTGGGGAAGGTGGCCGTCTGACCGATGCGTTCAGACAATTCTTTAGTCCGCAGCCCCAAAGTATGATCGGTTCCAGCAACCATCGCCAGCGTCTGATAAACATGGTGCAGGAATATCTAGGGGCAAGGTCAGACTTGGACACCTTCCCCACCGAAAATCCTCTGGCTTACTGGGTCTTGAGGATGGATCACTGGCCAGAGCTTGCACAGTATGCAATTGAGCTACTGGCCTGTCCTGCATCCAGCGTTCTTTCGGAACGCACATTCAGTGCTGCTGGAGGATTTGTCACGGATCACAGGGTGCGCCTGTCCACCGACTCGGTTGATCGACTGACTTTCATCAAGATGAACCAGTCTTGGATCACCACCAGCTACCACACACCTGATGCTGATATAACAGACTAATTGATTTTAACATGTCACATCCCTTCAAGACTGATGCTGATGCTGAGTGCCTGTGCTGTTATGTTGACTGGCTATCCTCCTCCTCCGAGTCCTCAATGATACGATTGATGATGATAGCTTGGAAGATCATTTTTGTTTATGGGTGCTGCCACCAGTGGCTAAGGCCCAATTTTTCAGCCCCTGTTTTACAGGGGCGTGTAATTACAATTTTTTTAGCAATAATTTGCCATAGGGCTCATTGCTGTGCTCCAAGTACAGTATCTGTGAGGGGTTGGAGTGTTGTGGCACCAGTGCCTAAGGCCCAATTTTTCAGCCCCTGTTTAACAGGGGCGTGTCATTACAATTTTTGAAGCAATACTTTGCAACAGGGCTCATTGCTGTGCTCCAAGTACAGTATCTGTGAGGGGTTGTAGTGTTGTGCCACCAGTGCCTAAGGCCCAATTTTTCAGCCCCTGTTCAACAGGGGCATGTAATTACAATTCTTGATCTAATAATTCACAGCAGGGCCCATTGCTGCACCCACCAAGAGTAACTCTGAGGGCTTACAGTGTTGTGGCAACGCCACCACCACCACGAAAGGCCCAATTTTTCAGCCCCTGTTTAAAAGGGGCATGTAATTACAATTCTTGATCTAATAATTCACAGCAGGGCCCATTCCTGCACCCACCAAGAGTAACTCTGAGGGCTTACAGTGTTGTGGCAACACCACCACCACCACCACCACCACCACCACGAAAGGCCCAATTTTTCAGCCCCTGTTCAACAGGGGCATGCAATTACAATTCTTGATCTAATAATTCACAGCAGGGCCCATTCCTGCACCCACCAAGAGTAACTCTGAGGGCTTACAGTGTTGTGGCAACACCACCACCACCACCACCACCACCACGAAAGGCCCAATTTTTCAGCCCCTGTTCAACAGGGGCATGCAATTACAATTCTTGATCTAATAATTCACAGCAGGGCCCATTCCTGCACCCACCAAGAGTAACTCTGAGGGCTTACAGTGTTGTGGCAACACCACCACCACCACCACCACGAAAGGCCCAATTTTTCAGCCCCTGTTCAACAGGGGCATGCAATTACAATTCTTGATCTAATAATTCACAGCAGGGCCCATTGCTGCACCCACCAAGAGTAACTGTCAGGGCTTACAGTGTTGTGGCACCAGCACCACCATCAAAGGCCCAATTTTTACTACCACTGTTCAACAATTATATGTAATTAAAATTCCTGATATAATAGTTGACAGCAGGGCGTTCCAGCACCAACCAAGAGTAAATGTGAGTGCTTACAGTGTTGTGCCAACACCAACAACTAAGGGGCCTATTTCTGCAGAGTATATACGGCAGGTCCCTACTTTCAAACATCCAACTTACAAACGACTCCTACTTGCAAACGCAAGAAGACAACAGGAAGTGAGAGGAAATCTACCCCTTGGAAGGACAATTCTCTCCTGTAAGAATTAATATGGGAGAAAGGTGTCTCCTCTGTACTGATGCTTTATCAGCAATCCTTGTTTCAAGAAAAACACCACATTTCAAAAACAGTTGTCATTGGGACGGAAAGTGAGGTGAAATGTTCTGAACAGGGGCACAGACAGCAAAACAAATGTTACAGGGGTGATAACCCTTACCTATGTTTTCCAAAAAGTTTAAAAATAGATTTTTGGGCTGGAGCTACACTTAAACAATGTACCTGTTCAAAATTACAAACAGATTCTACATAAGAACAAACCTACAGTCCCTGTCTTGTATGCACCGCCTGTATACGGCTGTTCAGAGTATATAGGGCCTTTTTTATTTTATGTGCGGGGTTCCCCTTAATATCCATACAAGACCCAAAGGGGCTGGTAATGGGCTGGGGTAGGGGGGGGGGGGGGTCATGGGGTAGCTATGCCATTTTTCTTAAAGATTTTCATCCATATTACCGGGACCAGACATTACATTAAAGCCGCAAGCAGTTTTAAATGGCTTTTTTTTCCTTTAGAAGTGTCATTTTGTGCAGGGACAGTTCTAAACACGGGAAACACGTGGCACTTCACAGGCATACTTTAGACACCCCCCAGGTACGATATTTAAAGGAATATTTGACTTTTTTTTTTCACTTTATGCATCATTAAAATGACTGCTCCCGAAAAACGACCGTTTTTAAAACTTCTTTTTGCATTGATACATGTCCCCTGGTGCAGAACCCGGGTTCCCAAACCCTTTTTAGGACAATAACATGCATAATAGTTGTTATAATTAGCACTTTAGAATTCGAACGTTCGCATCCATTGTATTTAATAGGGTTCTAATGTTCGTACGAACTTTCGGTCCGTTCGCGGGTTCTGGTGCGAACCGAACCCGGGGGTGTTCGGCTCATCACTATTGCACAGTATGCAATTGAGCTACTGGCCTGTCCTGCATCCAGCGTTCTTTCGGAATGCACATTCAGTGCTGCTGGAGGCTTTGTAACCGATCACAGGGTGCGCCTGTCCACCGACTTGGTCGATCGACTGACCTTCATAAAAATGAATCAGTCTTGGATCACCACCAGCTACCAAGCACCTGATGCTGATGTAACCGAGTAATTTTTTTTTAAATGTCAGATCCCTTCAAGACTGCCTATGCTGATGCTGAGTGACTATCCTGTTATGCTGAGTGACTATCCTCTTCCTCCTTAATGATCATGCTGATAGCTTGTAAGAACATTTTTGGTTCTGGGCACCGCCACCATTTTTTCAGCCCCTGTTTAACAGGGGAGTGTAATTACAATTTTTGATGCAATACTTTGCAGCAGGGCTCATTCCTGCGCTCCAACTAGAGTTTGTGTGAGGGGCTGCAGTGTTGTGGCACCAGCACCAGTGTCTAAGGCCCAATTTTTTAGCCCCTGTTTAACAGGGGCGTGTAATTACAATTTTTGATGCAATACTTTGCAGCAGGGCTCATTCCTGCGCTCCAACTAGGGTATCTGTGAGGTGTTGGTGTGCTGTGGCACCACTGCCTAAGGCCCAATTTTTCTGCCCCTGTTCAACAGGGGCATGTAATTACAGTTCTTGATCTAATATTTCACAGCAGGGCCCATTCCTGCGCCCACCAAGAGTAACTGTGAGGGCTTACAGTGTTGTGGCAACACCACCACCACCACCACCAAAGGCCCAATTTTTATACCACTCTTTAACAATGGCATATAATTACAATTCATGATATAATAGTTCACAGCAGGGCCCGTTCCAGCGCCCACCAAGAGTAACTGTGAGGGCTTACAGTGTTGTGGCAACACTAACACCTAAGGGCCAAATTTCTGCAGCGTATATATGGCAGGCCCCTGCTTTCAAACATCCAACTTACAAACGACTCCTACTTGCAAGGAGACAACAGGAAGTGAGAGGAAATCTACCCCTAGGAAGGGAAATTCTCTCCTGTAAGAGTTAATATGGGAAAAACGTGTCTCCTCTCCACTGATGCTTTATCACCAATCCTTGTCTCACTAAAAACCCCAAATTTTCAAAAATCTTTTGTCATTGGGACAGAAAGTGAGGTGAAATGTTCTGAAGAGGTGCACAGACAGCAAAACAAATGTTACAGGGATGATAACCCTTCCCTATGTTTTCCAAAAAGCTTAAAAATAGATTTTTTGGCTGGAGCTACACTTTAAAAATGTACAGTTCAAAATTACAAACAGATTCTACTTAACAACAAACCTACAGTCCCTGTCTTGTTTGTACCACCTGTATACTGCTGTTCAGAGTATATAGGGCCTGGGGGCCCCACGCCTTTCCTTTTTTTAATTTGGGTGTGGGGTTCCATATCCATACAAGACCCAAAGGGGCTGGTAATGGGCTGGGGGGTACCCATGCCATTTTTCTGCCGGGACCAGACATTACATTAAAGCCGCAAGCAGTTTTAAATTACTTTTTTTCCTTTAGAAATGTAATTTTGTGCAGGGACAGTTCTAAACACGGGAAACACGTGCCACTTCACAGGCATACTTTAGACACACCCCAGGTACGATATTTAAAGGAATATTTCACTTTTTTTTTTTCACTTTAAACATCATTAAAATCACTGCTCCCCAAAAAACTGCAGTTTTTAAAACTTTTTTTTGCATTGATACATGTACCCTGGGGCAGGACCCGGGTCCACAAACCCTTTTTAGGACAATAACTTGCATATTAGCCTTTATAATTAGCACTTTTGATTTCGAACATTCGAGTCCCATAGACTTTAATGGGGTTCTAAAGTTTGCACGAACTTTCGATCCGTTCGCAGGTTCTGGTGCGAACCGAACCGGGGGGTGTTCGGCTCATCCCTAATCATGACTAAGGGTCTGTGTCGAAGGATTTTGGGCTTGTGTTGATGGTATCAGTTTGATATCAGTTTGAGATGCTTCTGAGATCATTAAGAATTCATTGACAGATACATTTGACCTGCAGTTGACTTCCTTCTTATTTGCATTTGAACTACTTCAAGCAGGTTATGCATTCCCATAGACTTATTTTTCAATGCAAAACCCAAACAGAAGCCTGTCAACATGGACCTTAAATCATACTGGTTTAACCATGTCAAAACACCCACCCTATACCATTTAGCTTTCCATTGTCCTAGGTCAGCAAAGAGTGACTGTCAATTATGCATTGGTTCAACCATTGTACATGTGAACATTCAAAGCACAATCCTTGGTAGAAGGGTATGTACTTCTACTTCCTTGTCTTGGGTATCAACCATACAGTGGGGCAAAAAAGTATTTAGTCAGCCACCAATTGTGCAAGTTCTCCCACTTAAAAAGATGAGAGAGGCCTGTAATTGTCATCATAGGTATACCTCAACTATGAGAGACAAAATGTGGAAACAAATCCAGACAATCACATTGTCTGATTTGAAAATATTTTTTTTTGCAAATTATGGTGGAAAATAAGTATTTGGTCAATATCAAAAGTTCATCTCAATACTTTGTTATATATCCTTTGTTGGCAATGACAGAGGTCAAACATTTTCTGTAAGTCTTCCCAAGGTTGTCACACACTGTTGCTGGTATGTTGGCCCATTCCTCCATGCAGATCTCCTCTAGGGCAGTGATGTTTTGGGGCTGTCGCTGGGCAACACGGACTTTCAACTCCCTGCAAAGGTTTTCTATGGGGTTGAGATCTGGAGACTGGCTAGGCCACTACAGGACCTTGAAATGCTTCTTACGAAGCCACTCCTTCGTTGCCCGGGCGGTGAGTTTGGGATCATTGTCATGCTGAAAGACCCAGCCACGTTTCATCTTCAATGCCCTTGCTGATGGGAGGAGGTTTGCACTCAAAATCTCACGATACATGGCCCCATTCATTCTTTCATGTACACGGATAAGTCATCCTGTTCCCTTTGCAGAGAAACAACCCCAAAGCATGATGTTGCCACCCCCATGCTTCACAGTAGGTATGGTGTTCTTTGGTTGGAACTCAGCATTCTCTCTCCTCCAAACACGATGAGTTGTGTTTCTACCAAACAGTTCTACTTTGGTTTCATCTGACCATATGACATTCTCCCAATCCTCTTCTGGATCATCCAAATGCTCTCTAGCAAACCTCAGACGGGCCCGGACATGTACTGGCTTAAGCAGGGGGACACGTCTGGCACTGCAGGATCTGAGTCCCTGGTGGCGTAGTGTGTTACTGATGGTAGCCTTTGTTATGTTGGTCCCAGCTCTCTGCAGGTCACCCCCCCGTGTGGTTCTGGGATTTTTGCTCACCGTTCTTGTGATCATTTTGACCCCACGGGGTGAGATCTTGCGTGGAGCCCCAGATCGAGGGACATTATCAGTGGTCTTGTATGCCTTCCATTTTCTAATTATTACTCCCACAGTTGATTTCGTCACACCAAGTTGCTTGCCTATTGCAGATTCAGTCTTCCCAGCCTGGTGCAGGTCTACAATTTTGGTTCTGGTGTCCTTCAACAGCTCTTTGGTCTTCACCATAGTGGAGTTTGGAGTGTGACTGTTTGAGGTTGTGGACAGGTGTCTTTTATACTGATAACAAGTTCAAACAGGTGCCATTAATACAGGTAATGAGTGGAGGACAGAGGAGCCTCTTAAAGAAGAAGATACAGGTCTGTGAGAGCCAGAAATCTTGTTTGTTTGTAGGTGACCAAATACTTATTTTCCATCATAATTTGCAAAAAAAATTATTTCCAAATCAGACAATGTGATTGTCTGGATTGGTTTCCACATTTTGCCTCTCATAGTTGAGGTATACCTATGATGACAATTACAGGCCTCTCTCATCTTTTTAAGTGGGAGAACTTGCACAATTGGTGGCTGACTAAATACTTTTTTGCCCCACTGTATATAACACTCGCCCAGGAAATTACCCCTCGGGGCCTGAGATATCCTTTGATTTGTGCCAGTCCTGCGTTGGTAAGCTTCATATGTCCTTTCTACTTCGGGATACATTTATTGGGTTGAATTTCGCAATAGATATTATGGATATTGGTTGCTTTATTTTTGGATGGGCTCACCTCTGTGGCAGACAGGGTTGGGTTCCAAGTGTATCCGAAATATTTACAACTATTATTATGTATATATTTGAAGTTTACTTATATTTATATGTTTGTTCTTGTAGTGATATCCACACATAAACTCTGAAGTATACTCCTGAAGAAGCGGTCCAATTGCAAAACATGAAGAGGTTGAACTGACCAGGGACGAGTATCTGATCCCCTCCCTCATGGATGGATACGCGTCTACTCTTGCAGTTCTTTTTTCAGAGATTGAAGCTTGTGTGTACTGTAATTTTACTTCAAAGGACTATTTTAATTATGTCTCGTCTTAATAAATTATATATTCTTTATACATCTGCACATGTGAGTATTTACCGTACCATGAAAGTCTAAAGTTGCCTCAAATTTTCTGCCATCTTTTCTTGAATTGATAGGACGAAGGTACATTACTATCTAATTATTATTGTGTTCAGTAGTGATAATTAACATATATAAAGTGTAGTGACAGACAGTCCCAAGTGACCTATGGAATAATCAGAGATGTGAGCTAATGGATTTCTTTAATTTAGGGCTTTTAAATTTGACCAAGGTAACAGTGGGTGGGTTCCATCTCTCCACTCCTGGTTTTACACCTTGTCTCATATGTATTTTAAAATGTATTTTTCAGCAAGAACATTAATCATTTTATGGGGTCATTTATTTGTAGGAAATATTGTTTATTTGATGATTGCCTGTTAGATATTTTCTGAGTTATAAGTCAACCCCTTTGATTCAAAGCCCCGTGGTTTTAGTTATGACAGATTTGCAAATTCTTAATACCTCTATAGTAATGATATGTGCTCTTGTTAAGGACAGACAGTTCCAGACATTCAAACAGATGTGATTTATGAACACAGACAGGGTACTACTTGGTCTTTGTAAGTACTACCTACCATAAACCTAGTGATTCCGAAAATGGAAGCAATGGAAGCAATAACTTGTCAAGAAACTGGTCAAGTGTAAATTTAAAAGAAAAACTGGAAAACCTGTTTAAAAAGAAAATAATAATATGGTTTAACCAGTGGAGCCAATGAACTTTGTGCAATAAGATATGGATGGTTTTCCCCATCACTGTATCTCATTTCTGTGGTCCAAAGGCAGCAACAGTTCTTATAGTAGAAAAATAAGCATTTATATTTCCAGTGGTCAAAGCTGGAACAGCCCTGGGAAAACTGGTTAGAAGTTATGAGAAGGCTACAAATTACTGGTATTTCTCCAACAACTGGCACCTATTCATATTTACATATCATTCTATCAGGTTGGGTTCACAGGGGCAGGAGTTGCAAAACATTAAAAAAGGAAAAAAGGAATGCATGCAGGGATCAAGGTAACCAATTACTGGCTTTCCGAAATGGACACTGCTCATTTTATTTTGTTAATGTGAAAAACAATCCTTTGCAGGCCAGGTATAAAGCCAAACTCCAGGCAGATAGCTAAAACCACAATTGAACTTTATATTCAGGAACTGTTTAATCTGTCAAAGGATTTGTGATTGTGCTCAGCCTGTCTTATGTTCCAGGGACCCCTTCCAGACAGCATAGCCAATTGTGTGACTTCACTTTTCTTTAGTGCAGTTAACCACTACATTATATGGCAAAAAATATGTGTTAACTTCACCATCCCAGTAAAGGATCTGGTAAATGCTATAGCATACAAAGACATTTTAAACAATTGTGCACTTGTTGAAGGCAGTTTTCTGTTCTAGCATGCCACTGTGCACCAATTCAGCTCTATAAAGACATGGTTTGAGCAATTAGGTGTGGGAGAACTCGAGGGGTGTCACAGATCAGGAGTAAAAGCTGCTGCTGATTTGTTACATATTGTTTTACAAACCAGAAGGTTAGCTTTTACTTGTACTTCAACAGACCAGCAGGCAAACAAATGCACTACATTACCAAAAGTATTGGGACACCTGCCTTTACACGCACATGAACTTTAATGTCATCCTGGTCTTAGTCCATGGGGTTCAATATTGAGTTGGCCCACCCTTTGCAGCTATAATAGCTTCAACTCTTCTGGGAAGGCTGTCCACAAGATTTAGGAATGTGTTTATGGGAATGTTTGACCATTCTTCCAAAAGCGCTTTTGTGAGGTCAGGAACTGATGTGGACAAGAAGGCCTGTCTCACAGTCTTCACTCTTATTCATCCCAAAGGTGTTCTATTGGGTTGAGGTCAGGACTCTGTGCAGGCCAGTCACGTTCCTCCACCCCAAACTCACTCATCCGTGTCTCTATGGACTTTGCTTTGTGCACTGGTGTGCAGTCATGTTGGGACAGGAAGGGGCAATCCCCATAACTATTCCCACAAAGTTGGGAGTATGAAATTGTCCAAAATGCCTTGGTATGCTGACACCTTAAGAGTTACCTTCACTGGAACTAAGGGACCAAGCCAAACCCCTGAAAAACAACCCCACAACATAATCCCCCTCCACCAAATTATTTGAACCAGTGCACAAAGCAAGACCCATAAAGACACGGATGAGCGAGTTTGGGGTGCAGGAACGTGACTGGCCTGCACAGAGTCCTGACCTCAACCTGATATAACAGCTTTGGGATGAATTAGAGCGGAGACTGTGAGCCAGGCCTCATCCACATCAGTGCCTGATCTCACAAATGCGCTTCTGGAAGAATGGTCAATACTGTCTCACCCATAATTATTTTGAAACGAATGGTGAGTTCTATATACAGATTCAGGGTACAGCGATGGGGGCCAATTTTGCCCCCAGTTATGCAAACCTCACAATGGGCTACTGGGAACATTTTCATATTTGGCATAATAACCCCTTTTCCTCCAATCTGGTCTTTTACGGTCGCTATATAGACGACGTAGTGATTATTTGGGATGGACCAGATACGTCTATTCCAGACTTTTTACATTACTGTAACTCTAATACCATGGGTCTATCATTTACTTCTGTTACTGACGAGAACACTCTAGCTTTTCTTGATTTGAAATTGTCTCATGATGATCATACCATACATGCCCAGAACTATACCAAGCCATCAGCAGGTAACTCCTTTTTGCACTACGAGAGTTGCCATCATCCACGTTGGATGAATAATATACCCAAAAGCCAATTTTGTAGACTTAGACACAACTGCACTAAGCTACAGGACTATACCACTCATGGCCTAAACCTGAAGACAAAGTTTTTAGAAAAGGGTTACCCCGATCAGTTAGTGGAGGGAGCCTTTCAACATTACCTCAACACTGAGGCTAGGAGTGACAAAATTACCACCACAGATGACAACCTACAACAGGTCAGGTTTGTTACCCAATTCCATAGTCAGTTTAGACGAATGGAAAGGATCTTGGTTAAACATTGGTCAATCTTGAGTGAGGATACCCACCTCAAATTAACACTCCCTGAAAGACCAATAGTCAGCTATAGAAGAGCCAAAAACCTGAAGGCACGCATAGCCCCAAGTAAAATTACACAATTAGGGCCTACTGCTAGCACCTCTCTGACATTTTTTAATGTAAAGGGGATGTATCAATGCAGGAAAGCCCTATGTCTCACCTGTAAACATGTCACTCACAGACAAAAAGAGTTTACGTGTAAGGACAAAATATACACCATACCTGATTTTTTCACGTGCTCTTCCGAGTATGTCGTCTATTGTCTTACGTGCCCTTGTGGCCTACTCTATGTAGGCCGCATTATTCGTACCCTCCGCAAAAGGTTTGGGGAGCACCGTAATTTTGTGGAGAAGGGCCTAGACAAATATAGTGTTGCAAGGCATTTTAAAGAATTTCACCAGCAGTCTTCGGAGGGGCTACGTGTTTGGGTCATAGAGGCCGTTTCCAAACATTTGCCCAAGGCAGAACGTTATAAGAGGCTATGTGAGAGGGAAAATTACTGGATCTACACTTTAGATAGCCTCTCTCCTGGGGGCCTTAATGAGGGTATTGAAATAAACATACTCTTATAATATTGTGTTATTCAGTGCATTGAGTATAGGTTTGCCACATTTATTTCTTGTGGCACATTTTATATGGCACATTAGGGTGACCTTTTTGAGCTGATTGATAAATAGCTAAGGTATCAGGTGCGCACGCGTCAGCTTAAGCATAATGATGCCTATTA
Organism: Rana muscosa; assembly: GCA_029206835.1. Lineage (NCBI taxonomy): Eukaryota > Metazoa > Chordata > Amphibia > Anura > Ranidae > Rana > Rana muscosa. The sequence continues at coordinate 1,198,212,429 of CM055116.1, read as the reverse complement.
TACCAACCAATTAACTTTATTCCAATCTATTTTTAATATTTATTTTTATTCTATTTTATTTATTTCTATTTTCTATTTAGTATTTATTATTTTTTATGAGGTATTGAAGGATCCCTAAAGTGATTTTTTTGGGGAAATTATAGTAAACTTCGGATTCCCAATTTTATTAATATTTTTTATTTATTAATAATTTATATATATTGTATTTGTAGCATCTATAATATAATGTTATATAATATATTTTAATACTGCACCTAGAGTGCTTGATTATACATTATCTTCATAATGTTTTTATTATATATCTTGCCCATATGTATGTGTGCATATGATTGTGCATGTGTGTGTATGTATATATACATGCATGAGTGTATTTATATACTTTTATTGTACTCCCCATTTTGTATCCATTTATTGTATTTGGGTGGTGCTTTCTTCTTTCTCCTTTTTGTTTTTTGTTTTTTCTCCTTCCCTATGTTCATTACTTGATAACACTCCTATTAGTGCTATCTAAATCCATATTGTAAGCGCCATGTTATGTCCTTTAGCCGCGTCCTGTATCCATCTCCTTGGCAACTAAGTATGCTAATTCATTTGCATTGTGGTGTGGTATAAATTGCCCCACTCCAAGATGGCCCCTATGAGCCTGATGAAGAAGCACGCATGCTTCGAACGCGCGCATCCCCCGCTGACATCATACCCGGAAGTGACGATTCCACTAGCTGTGTTCCAGTGAGGATTCTTCCCCATCTCTGCGGCCGCGAGAGTGAAGTTCCTTTTACCACCGCCAACCACTACGTGGGACTCCAGCTTGTAACATCAGGATTCGCAGCTCCCGGGTCGAGCGGATGACAACCTTTAAAGATAAGCCTCTTACTATACTCGTTTGTGAGTGTATCTCTTGCCGCTGTATTTTATATTGCTCTAATAAATTTCTGATACTACTACGCTTAGAAGGCGCTGCTTTTTTCCTCTTCCTGTCTTATTTCAGATCACTTCTATCTGTAAGCTGGCAGCCTTCCTTGCGGATAGTCTTCAAGCTATTCCACACATGGACTAATTGATATGGACTTTTAACGTTTGTTTTTATACAGCTTATTTCAGTTTTATTCCCACTCCGTCCGCCCCGTTTTATGTTTAGTTTTTCTTTTGTATTTCCTTATCCAGAGTGCGCTCAATTCATCTATTGTTTATATTATATGGTTAGTCATTGCCCAGCTGTCAGGGTCACCTGTGGCCAGGTGACAGATGCACACCGTAGGGGGACAGGAGTGCACCGCGAGGTAGTGAACCCTATGGCTGGCTTCTGTGGGTAGGAAACTGGGTGGTTGTGGAAAGCGGGACCAGAGGAGCACAACCGGGATCCCAACGGAAGCGAGAGCCAAGATTCCCCAGGGCGCGGAGTCTAAGACCCAGCTGGTCTTCTCCAGGGCCTCTAGTGGTGAGGATGTTACGCTGCAGGCTGGGACCAGGTCGCGGCCCCTGGAGTTTCCTAGCTCACGCCCCGTAGGATAAGGGGAAGCAGCGGCACACGATAGAGAGAACCGAATAACAAGCCGAAGGTCAGGGGCCACAAGCAGACAGGGATGGTCGGGGACAAGCCAATAACGTAACAGAGAGACAGACGTAGCACACGGCAGGCAGGAACCCAAACACACAATGCCTAACAAACACGTTGATCAGCCAAGCAGGCTTGCAGTGCACAGGTTAATATAGTGTTCAGTGATAGGGCCTGGGGTGGAGTCAGGCTGGGAGGAGATTATAAAGGAAGCCAGGTGAAGGAGGTCTGGTCTCTAGATGAACACATGAGGAGGAAGGTAAGATGGCAGACAAACACTACTGCATATCCATGACAGTACCCTCCCTCTTATGGGCCCTCCCCCGCCTGGACCCAGGCTTAAAGGGAAATCTCTGATGAAACCTTCTCAACAGATGAGGTGCAGCGACATCAGATGCAGCGATCCAAGACGCCTCCTCAGGACCAAAACCTCTCCAATGCACAAGGTACTGAAGAATGCCTCTGCAGAGCCGAGAATCCAGAACTTGTCTAACCTCGTACTTAAGATTATCCTCAGAGACTGAAAACGAGGTAGGGAGATGACAAGAAGATCTATTGAGGACCAAAGGCTCTCTAGGAATAAGCAAGGGCATGAGACGATCAACAGGAATCTGAGGAGGGTCCCCTAGACCCTTAAAGGGGAACTGGTCATCTTGCACAGGACCATCAGACTGGGCAGATGTCAGTGGAACCCTGAAGTCAGGTTGGTTAGAAGGTGACATGTCGCCGGAGTCAAGCTGAATAGCTGAAGGACAAGCAGAATGTCCCGAACAAGAAAAAGTGAGAGGCTCACTGGGCATGGGCTGGACTGGCATAACTAGTACAGAGGCAGAGTGAATAGCTGAGTCAGGTGTAGCGACTACCTGAATCGCATCGCAAGACGTAGCGACTGCAGGACTTGTAGACAAGCTAGCCTGGCTGTGCGTCCAAGGGTGGTTAGGGACAGAGAAATGTAAATGGTTATGCAACCTGGAATGAATGACCGGCTCAGATTCACAGGGGGCAACCTTGGGTAGGCAGGACGAGGAACAGGAGGGACCCCAAGCCAGGATCTGTCCAGTAGTCCAGTCCACATGAGGAGAATGGAGCTGTAACCATGGGAGACCCAAAATTATAGGCGTTGAGGCCTTGGGTAAGATAAGGAAGGATATCCACTCCTGGTGGAGTGTACCCACCGACATCTTAACAGGGAGGGTCTGGAAGCGGATAGGTCCCCCTGGGAGAACAGTACCATCAATCGCCAAGACCACCAATGGCGTGGTGAGGGGCAAAAGAGTAAGTCTCATGGACGATGCGATTTCCCAGTCCATGAAATTACCAGCGGCTCCGGAATCCAGATATGCTGAGACCGAATGAGAAGAAGCACCAACATGAAGGAACACAGAAAGCAGAAGACGAGAAGGGGAAGGTGATATTTCTGGGTCCAATACTCCACTTTCCAGATGAAGTGGACCCAAACGTTTTTCTGGACAAAGAGAGCAAGTGTCACGAAAATGACCTTTGCCCCCACAGTAGAGACACAGGCCTAGATTTCTGCGCCTAGCACGTTCCTCTGGGGATAGCCTGGTCCTGCCCAGCTGCATGGGTTCCTCAGCTGGCAGGAGATGCTCCACGGGTCGAGGAGAGGGGAGCTCAGGCTGACTAAGGACCAAGGAGTGCTGGCGCCGCTTTTCTAGGGTCCTTTCCTGAAAGCGAATATCGATCTGGTTACACAAGGAGATAACTCCGTCCAGATCAGTGGGGATGGTTCTTCCTGCTAATTCATCCTTCACTCTATCAGAAAGGCCATGCAAAAAGGTTGCGACTAAGGCCTCATTGTTCCAGCTCAACTCAGCCGACAGTATGCGGAAATTAAGGGCGTACTGTCCCACTGAAGCAGACTCTTGGCGGAGAAGTAGAAGGGCGCTGGCCGCTGAAGAGACACGAGCCGGTTCTTCAAAGATATTCCGAAAAAGTTTCAAGAAGCCAGACAGGCTAGAAACCACTGGATCATTCAGTTCCCACAGAGGGGCTGCCCAGGCTAAAGCTTCACCGGAGAGGAGGGAAATGATATAGGCTACCTTTGCCCTATCAGACAGAAAGTTTTGAGGCTGAAGCTCAAAATGAATCGTGCATTGGCTAAGAAACCCTCTGCAGGCCTTGGAGTCCCCAGAGAAACGGAACGGAGCTGGCAGTATTAGTGAGTGTGTGGCTGCGACTGGTGCGATAGGTACCACCGCTGGTTGTACTTGAGGTTGCGGATTCGGGGTTCCCAAGGAGGCCTGAAGCTGCTCGAATCGAGAAGCCAGATCCTGGAGGAATCGCATCACCTGAGTCTGATTCGATTCCTGGGTTTCAAGTCTGTGGACTATGCCCTGCAATGGATCATCCGCGGGGATCGGGATGTCAGCCGGGTCCATGGCTGATCAAACTGTCAGGGTCACCTGTGGCCAGGTGACAGATGCACACCGTAGGGGGACAGGAGTGCACCGCGAGGTAGTGAACCCTATGGCTGGCTTCTGTGGGTAGGAAACTGGGTGGTTGTGGAAAGCGGGACCAGAGGAGCACAACCGGGATCCCAACGGAAGCGAGAGCCAAGATTCCCCAGGGCGCGGAGTCTAAGACCCAGCTGGTCTTCTCCAGGGCCTCTAGTGGTGAGGATGTTACGCTGCAGGCTGGGACCAGGTCGCGGCCCCTGGAGTTTCCTAGCTCACGCCCCGTAGGATAAGGGGAAGCAGCGGCACACGATAGAGAGAACCGAATAACAAGCCGAAGGTCAGGGGCCACAAGCAGACAGGGATGGTCGGGGACAAGCCAATAACGTAACAGAGAGACAGACGTAGCACACGGCAGGCAGGAACCCAAACACACAATGCCTAACAAACACGTTGATCAGCCAAGCAGGCTTGCAGTGCACAGGTTAATATAGTGTTCAGTGATAGGGCCTGGGGTGGAGTCAGGCTGGGAGGAGATTATAAAGGAAGCCAGGTGAAGGAGGTCTGGTCTCTAGATGAACACATGAGGAGGAAGGTAAGATGGCAGACAAACACTACTGCATATCCATGACACCAGCCTGGCTATATGACTCTCAGTTCTCCTGCAGCCAGTCAGAAATGCTTCCTCCTCTTGCCTCGTCTATTTCAACTCATTGCAGCTCTCAGCAGTCTGCTTGAGCCATGCAAGCTAGCTCTCGAGTCATGTACCTGCCTGCTATCCAGCCTGATTTCCACCATTGATTCCTGTGTAACAACCTTTTAATTTGTTTCCTGGTTATCTACCTGCTACCTGCCCTAAACCATGACTTCGCTCCTGGCTATCCAAGTCTACTACGTGCCCTGACCATTGGCTTCATTCCTGGCTGAATCTAGCACCAGCCCTGACTCTTGCCTTTGTTTCTGCTTATCCAAGTCTGCCGATGGACCTGACCTGTACCTTCCCTGCTGTGACTGCAACCAGCTCTATTCTTTGCACTGCAGAATACCTATTGTACTTCCTGGTGTTACCTGTTCTCACCCAGGACCATCTGTCTAGTTCTGCAACTCCCTACTTCCAGGTCTTACTCCTTCCTGAGTAGTGATGAGCCGAACACCCCCGGGTTCGGTTCGCACCAGAACCCGCGAACGGACCGAACGTTCGTACGAACATTAGAACCCTATTAAATACAATGGATGCGAACGTTCGAATTCTAAAGTGCTAATTATAACGACTATTATGCATGTTATTGTCCTAAAAAGGGTTTGGGAACCCGGGTTCTGCACCAGGGGACATGTATCAATGCAAAAAGAAGTTTTAAAAACGGTCGTTTTTCGGGAGCAGTCATTTTAATGATGCATAAAGTGAAAAAAAAAAAAGTCAAATGTTCCTTTAAATATCGTACCTGGGGGGTGTCTAAAGTATGCCTGTGAAGTGCCACGTGTTTCCCGTGTTTAGAACTGTCCCTGCACAAAATGACACTTCTAAAGGAAAAAAAAAACATTTAAAACTGCTTGCGGCTTTAATGTAATGTCTGGTCCCGGTAATATGGATGAAAATCTTTAAGAAAAATGGCATAGCTACCCCATGACCCCCCCCCCCTACCCCAGCCCATTACCAGCCCCTTTGGGTCTTGTATGGATATTAAGGGGAACACCGCACACAAAATAAAAAAGGCCCTATATACTCTGAACAGCCGTATACAGGCGGTGCATACAAGACAGGGACTGTAGGTTTGTTCTTATGTAGAATGTGTTTGTAATTTTGAACAGGTACATTGTTTAAGTGTAGCTCCAGCCCAAAAATCTATTTTTAAACTTTTTGGAAAACATAGGTAAGGGTTATCACCCCTGTAACATTTGTTTTGCTGTCTGTGCCCCTGTTCAGAACATTTCACCTCACTTTCCGTCCCAATGACAACTGTTTTTGAAATGTGGTGTTTTTCTTGAAACAAGGATTGGTGATAAAGCATCAGTACAGAGGAGACACCTTTCTCCCATATTAATTCTTACAGGAGAGAATTTTCCTTCCTAGGGGTAGATTTCCTCTCACTTCCTGTTGTCTTCTTGCGTTTGCAAGTAGGAGTCGTTTGTAAGTTGGATGTTTGAAAGTAGGGACCTGCCGTATATACTCTGCAGAAATAGGCCCCTTAGTTGTTGGTGTTGGCACAACACTGTAAGCACTCACAGTTACTCTTGGTTGGTGCTGGAACGCCCTGCTGTCAACTATTATATCAGGAATTGTAATTACATATAATTGTTGAACAGTGGTAGTAAAAATTGGGCCTTTGATGGTGGTGCTGGTGCCACAACACTGTAAGCCCTGACAGTTACTCTTGGTGGGTGCAGCAATGGGCCCTGCTGTGAATTATTAGATCAAGAATTGTAATTGCATGCCCCTGTTGAACAGGGGCTGAAAAATTGGGCCTTTCGTGGTGGTGGTGGTGTTGCCACAACACTGTAAGCCCTCAGAGTTACTCTTGGTGGGTGCAGGAATGGGCCCTGCTGTGAATTATTAGATCAAGAATTGTAATTACATGCCCCTTTTGAACAGGGGCTGATAAATTGGGCCTTTCGTGGTGGTGGTGGTGGTGGCGTTGCCACAACACTGTAAGCCCTCAGAGTTACTCTTGGTGGGTGCAGCAATGGGCCCTGCTGTGAATTATTAGATCAAGAATTGTAATTACATGCCCCTGTTGAACAGGGGCTGAAAAATTGGGCCTTAGGCACTGGTGGCACAACACTGCAACCCCTCACAGATACTGTACTTGGAGCACAGCAATGAGCCCTGTTGCAAAGTATTGCTTCAAAAATTGTAATGACACGCCCCTGTTAAACAGGGGCTGAAAAATTGGGCCTTAGGCACTGGTGGCACAACACTCCAACCCCTCACAGATACTGTACTTGGAGCACAGCAATGAGCCCTGTTGCAAAGTATTGCTTCAAAAATTGTAATGACACGCCCCTGTTAAACAGGGGCTGAAAAATTGGGCCTTAGGCACTGGTGGCACAACACTCCAACCCCTCACAGATACTGTACTTGGAGCACAGCAATGAGCCCTGTTGCAAAGTATTGCTTCAAAAATTGTAATTACACGCCCCTGTTAAACAGGGGCTGAAAAATTGGGCCTTAGCCACTGGTGGCGGCACCCATAAACAAAAATGATCTTCCAAGCTATCATCATCAATCGTATCATTGAGGACTCGGAGGAGGAGGATAGCCAGTCAACATAACAGCACAGGCACTCAGCATCAGCATCAGTCTTGGGATGTGACATGTTAAAATCAATTAGTCTGTTATATCAGCATCAGGTGTGTGGTAGCTGGTGGTGATCCAAGACTGGTTCATCTTGATGAAAGTCAGTCGATCAACCGAGTCGGTGGACAGGCGCACCCTGTGATCCCTGTGATCCGTGACAAATCCTCCAGCAGCACTGAATGTGCGTTCCGAAAGAACGCTGGATGCAGGACAGGCCAGTAGCTCAATTGCATACTGTGCAAGCTCTGGCCAGTGATCCATCCTCAAGACCCAGTAAGCCAGAGGATTTTCGGTGGGGAAGGTGTCCAAGTCTGACCTTGCCCCTAGATATTCCTGCACCATGTTTATCAGACGCTGGCGATGGTTGCTGGAACCGATCATACTTTGGGGCTGCGGACTAAAGAATTGTCTGAACGCATCGGTCAGACGGCCACCTTCCCCACCGCTCCTTCTTTGACTGGCCGAAGCCTCAGCAACTCGTTGTCCAGGACCAGGAGTTTGTAACCTCCCAGTCTCTGGGAACGCGTTGCACAGACCTTTCTGCAAGGCCTCCCGGAGTTGTCTCATCCTCTGCTCCCTCTGCGACGGTAACATAAGGTCCGCAACCTTACCCTTGTACCGTGGATCAAGGAGAGTGGCCAGCCAGTAATGGTCCCTCTCCTTGATCCGAAGAATACGAGGATCCTTCCGTAGACTTTGCAGGATCAGGGAGGCCATGCAGCGTAGGTTAGCTGAGGCATTCGGTCCGGAGTCCTCTGGGTCACTAAGGACGACATGATCCGCAGCCACCTCCTCCCAGCCACGTACAAGTCCACTGGTTTCTTGGGACTGTAAATCATCCCTAAAAGACTGCTGCTGATGATGCTGAGTGCCAGCCTCCACCTCCATGCTGACACAATCCTCCTCCTCCTCCTCCTCCTCTTCCTGTGCGATGGGTGGGACAGAAGGAACACTGTCTGGGTAAAGGGGGCCTTGAGAGGCAAGGAAGTCCTCCTCTTCCTGCCTCTGTTCTGCCTCAAGTGCCCTGTCCATTATTCCATGCAGCGTGTGCTCCAACAGGTGGACAAGAGGTACAGTGTCATTGATGCATGCACTGTCACTGCTCACCATCCTCGTGGCCTCCTCAAATGGTGCCAGGACAGTGCATGCATCCCTGATCATGCCCCACTGGCGTGGAGAAAAAAAACCAAGCTCCCCTGACCCTGTCCTGGTGCCGTAGTCTCACAGGTACTCATTGATGGCCCTCTTCTGCATGTGCAGCCGCTGCAGCATGGCCAACGTTGAGTTCCACCTGGTGGGCATGTCACATATAAGGCGGTTCTTGGGCAGGTTCAACTCCTTTTGCAGCTCAGCCAGGCGAGCACTGGCATTATAAGATCTGCGGAAATGCACACAGACTTTCCTGGCCTGCCTCAGGACATCCTGTAAGCCCGGGTACCTGCCCAAGAACCGCTGCACCACCAGGTTAAGGACGTGAGCCACACAGGGCACATGGGTCAGTTGTCCCTGTCGGAGGGCGGAGAGGAGGTTGGTGCCATTGTCGCAAACCACCATTCCTGGCTTAAGCTGGCGTGGCGTCAACCACCTCTCGGCCTGGCCCTGCAGAGCAGACAGGACCTCTGCCCCAGTGTGGCTTCTGTCCCCCAAACACACCAGCGCAAGCACGGCATGGCATCTTTTTGCCTGCGTACTTGCGTAGCCCCTTGAACGGCTACGGAGCACCGCTGGTTCAGAGGACAAAGCACAGGAAGAGGCCATGGAGGAAGAAGAGGAGGGGGTGGAGGAGAGAGGTGTGTCACAACCAGTAGTAGCATTTTGGAGGCGTGGCGGTGGAACAACCTCCAACACTACTGCACCTTGTCCTGCATCCTTCCCAGCTGCCAAAAGAGTGACCCAATGGGCCGTGAAAGAAAGGTAACGTCCCTGTCCATGCCTGCTGGACCATGAGTCAGCGGTAATATGCACCTTACCGCTGACCGCCCTGTCCAGCGAGGCCAAGACATTGCCTTCCACATGCCGGTAGAGAGCCGGAATAGCCTTCCGTGAGAAAAAGTGGCGTTTGGGAACCTGCCACTGAGGAACCGCACATTGCACAAACTCACGGAAGGGGGCCGAGTCTACCAACTGAAAAGGCAGCAGTTGAAGCGCTAGCAATTTAGCCAAGCTAGCATTCAACCGCTGGGCATGTGGATGGCTGGGAGTGAACTTCTTTCGACGGTCCAGCAGCTGGGGCAGGGAAATCTGCCTGCTAGAATCGGACGTCGGTGTACTGCTAGCAGAGTGGCCGCAAGTACTTGGCTGTGACACACCTAATTCTACACCTTCATTCCTCTCAGTGCATGTTTCAGAGAGGACTGAAGTTATAGTGGGGTTGGAGATCCCAGCTGATGTGGTGCAAGGAGAGGTCCGCTTTGTTCTTTGGTGTGGATCTTTGAGGTAGGCTTGCCAACGAGCTGCATGGCAGGTCAACATATGTCTGGTCAGGCATGTGGTACCCAAGCGGCTGATGTTTTGGCCACGCGATAGACGCTTGAGACATATGTTGCAAACAGCAGCTGTGCGATCTGATGCACTAGCCTCAAAAAAGGCCCACACCAAAGAACTTTTTGAATGACGGGCAGAGGCAGCGCCCTGCACAGGCGGAGCTCTGCGGTGTGATTCCGTCGGTGTACTGCCCTTACGCTGGCCACCAAAGGGCATCCTGCCTCGTTGGAGATGTGCCTCCTCCTCCTCCTCCTCCTCTCTCCTATTAGGCACCCATGTGGAGTCAGTGACCTCATCATCCCCTCCCTCCTCATCACTGGAGCCAATCTGGCAGTATGCTGCAGCTGCTGGAACATGACTGCCAGATTGGTGTCCTTCTTGAGCATCCCCTCTGTCTGCTCTCACGCTACTGCCTTCCTGTAGCTGGGTTTCATCATCAGACCATTCGAAACGCTGGGCATCCTCCTGGAGCATGTACCCAACACTGTGCTCAAACAGTTCGGGGGACTCCTCAGGAGGAGGACATGGTGGGTCTAGGGAAGGAGTGACTGATGATGAGTCTGACATTGATACCAGGGAAGAGGACGCTTTGGCAGCTGCTTTGCCAGTACCCTGAGCCTGGGTGAGAGAGGATGAGGAGGAGGAGGAGGGCTTGGTCATCCACTCTACCAAGTCTTCGGCATGATGTGGCTCAACATGTCCAGCTGCCGAAAAGAAGGACAAGCGTGTCCCATGGCCATGTGCTGATGACAATGCACCGCGTCCACGACCAGCACTGTTGCCCCCAGACACAGAGCCTGCTTGCCCTCTTTTATTGCCTCCTGACTGTCTGCCTCTCCTTGTTTGCCTTCCAGACATTCTAATGGATGGCCTGCAGGGAGATGGGAAAAAAGCAATAAGGGCTACCTTCAGGTGTCCTTCTCTGTCCCTTTACTTAAGGATTTCTAAATATGGTTGAGGATGATTGCTTTCGCACAGAATAGCACAACGACAATTTCCCTGACTGTCCAAAAAACAAGGATTTCAAAGATGGTTGATGAGGAATGCTTTAGCACAGTATAGCACAAGGAGAATTTCCCTCACTGTCCTTCCCTGTCCCTACAAACAAGGATTAGCACAGTAAAACACACTGACACTCTCCCTACCTATAGTTTTCTGTCCCTATAAAAAATGTTTTTTTAAAGATGGTTGATGATCAATGCTTTAGCACAGTATAGCACAAGGAGAATTTCCCTCACTGTCCTTCCCTGTCCCTACAAACAAGGATTAGCACAGTAAAACACACTGACACTCTCCCTACCTATAGTTTTCTGTCCCTATAAAAAATGTTTTTTTAAAGATGGTTGATGATCAATGCTTTAGCACAGTATAGCACAAGGAGAATTTCCCTCACTGTCATTCCCTGTCCCTACAAACAAGGATTAGCACAGTAAAACACACTGACACTCTCCCTACCTATAGTTTTCTGTCCCTATAAAAAATGTTTTTTTAAAGATGGTTGATGATCAATGCTTTAGCACACTATAGCACAAGGAGAATTTCCCTCACTGTCCTTCCCTGTCCCTACAAACAAGGATTAGCACAGTAAAACACACGGACACTCTCCCTACCTATAGTTTTCTGTCCCTATAAAAAATGTTTTTTTAAAGATGGTTGATGATCAATGCTTTAGCACAGTATAGCACAAGGAGAATTTCCCTCACTGTCCTTCCCTGTCCCTACAAACAAGGATTAGCACAGTAAAACACACTGACACTCTCCCTACCTATAGTTTTCTGTCCCTATAAAAAATGTTTTTTTAAAGATGGTTGATGATCAATGCTTTAGCACAGTATAGCACAAGGAGAATTTCCCTCACTGTCCTTCCCTGTCCCTACAAACAAGGATTAGCACAGTAAAACACACTGACACTCTCCCTACCTATAGTTTTCTGTCCCTATAAAAAATGTTTTTTTAAAGATGGTTGATGATCAATGCTTTAGCACACTATAGCACAAGGAGAATTTCCCTCACTGTCCTTCCCTGTCCCTACAAACAAGGATTAGCACAGTAAAACACACTGACACTCTCCCTACCTATAGTTTTCTGTCCCTATAAAAAATTTTTTTTAAAGATGGTTGATGATCAATGCTTTAGCACACTATAGCACAAGGAGAATTTCCCTCACTGTCCTTCCCTGTCCCTACAAACAAGGATTAGCACAGTAAAACACACTGACACTCTCCCTACCTATAGTTTTCTGTCCCTATAAAAAATGTTTTTTTAAAGATGGTTGATGATCAATGCTTTAGCACACTATAGCACAAGGAGAATTTCCCTCACTGTCCTTCCCTGTCCCTACAAACAAGGATTAGCACAGTAAAACACACTGACACTCTCCCTACCTATAGTTTTCTGTCCCTATAAAAAATGTTTTTTTAAAGATGGTTGATGATCAATGCTTTAGCACAGTATAGCACAAGGAGAATTTCCCTCACTGTCCTTCCCTGTCCCTACAAACAAGGATTAGCACAGTAAAACACACTGACACTCTCCCTACCTATAGTTTTCTGTCCCTATAAAAAATGTTTTTTTAAAGATGGTTGATGATCAATGCTTTAGCACAGTATAGCACAAGGAGAATTTCCCTCACTGTCCTTCCCTGTCCCTACAAACAAGGATTAGCACAGTAAAACACACTGACACTCTCCCTACCTATAGTTTTCTGTCCCTATAAAAAATGTTTTTTTAAAGATGGTTGATGATCAATGCTTTAGCACACTATAGCACAAGGAGAATTTCCCTCACTGTCCTTCCCTGTCCCTACAAACAAGGATTAGCACAGTAAAACACACTGACACTCCCTACCTATAGTTTTCTGTCCCTATAAAAAATGTTTTTTTAAAGATGGTTGATGATCAATGCTTTAGCACAGTATAGCACAAGGAGAATTTCCCTCACTGTCCTTCCCTGTCCCTACAAACAAGGATTAGCACAGTAAAACACACTGACACTCTCCCTACCTATAGTTTTCTGTCCCTATAAAAAATGTTTTTTTAAAGATGGTTGATGATCAATGCTTTAGCACACTATAGCACAAGGAGAATTTCCCTCACTGTCCTTCCCTGTCCCTACAAACAAGGATTAGCACAGTAAAACACACTGACACTCTCCCTACCTATAGTTTTCTGTCCCTATAAAAAATGTTTTTTTAAAGATGGTTGATGATCAATGCTTTAGCACACTATAGCACAAGGAGAATTTCCCTCACTGTCCTTCCCTGTCCCTACAAACAAGGATTAGCACAGTAAAACACACTGACACTCTCCCTACCTATAGTTTTCTGTCCCTATAAAAAATGTTTTTTTAAAGATGGTTGATGATCAATGCTTTAGCACAGTATAGCACAAGGAGAATTTCCCTCACTGTCCTTCCCTGTCCCTACAAACAAGGATTAGCACAGTAAAACACACTGACACTCTCCCTACCTATAGTTTTCTGTCCCTATAAAAAATGTTTTTTTAAAGATGGTTGATGATCAATGCTTTAGCACAGTATAGCACAAGGAAAATTTCCCTCACTGTCCTTCCCTGTCCCTACAAACAAGGATTAGCACAGTAAAACACACTGACACTCTCCCTACCTATAGTTTTCTGTCCCTATAAAAAATGTTTTTTTAAAGATGGTTGATGATCAATGCTTTAGCACACTATAGCACAAGGAGAATTTCCCTCACTGTCCTTCCCTGTCCCTACAAACAAGGATTAGCACAGTAAAACACACTGACACTCTCCCTACCTATAGTTTTCTGTCCCTATAAAAAATGTTTTTTTAAAGATGGTTGATGATCAATGCTTTAGCACAGTATAGCACAAGGAGAATTTCCCTCACTGTCCTTCCCTGTCCCTACAAACAAGGATTAGCACAGTAAAACACACTGACACTCTCCCTACCTATAGTTTTCTGTCCCTATAAAAAATGTTTTTTTAAAGATGGTTGATGATCAATGCTTTAGCACACTATAGCACAAGGAGAATTTCCCTCACTGTCCTTCCCTGTCCCTACAAACAAGGATTAGCACAGTAAAACACACTGACACTCTCCCTACCTATAGTTTTCTGTCCCTATAAAAAATGTTTTTTTAAAGATGGTTGATGATCAATGCTTTAGCACAGTATAGCACAAGGAGAATTTCCCTCACTGTCCCTACAAACAAGGATTAGCACAGTAAAACACACTGACACTCTCCCTACCTATAGTTTTCTGTCCCTATAAAAAATGTTTTTTTAAAGATGGTTGATGATCAATGCTTTAGCACAGTATAGCACAAGGAGAATTTCCCTCACTGTCCTTCCCTGTCCCTACAAACAAGGATTAGCACAGTAAAACACACTGACACTCTCCCTACCTATAGTTTTCTGTCCCTATAAAAAATGTTTTTTTAAAGATGGTTGATGATCAATGCTTTAGCACACTATAGCACAAGGAGAATTTCCCTCACTGTCCTTCCCTGTCCCTACAAACAAGGATTAGCACAGTAAAACACACTGACACTCTCCCTACCTATAGTTTTCTGTCCCTATAAAAAATGTTTTTTTAAAGATGGTTGATGATCAATGCTTTAGCACAGTATAGCACAAGGAGAATTTCCCTCACTGTCCTTCCCTGTCCCTACAAACAAGGATTAGCACAGTAAAACACACTGACACTCTCCCTACCTATAGTTTTCTGTCCCTATAAAAAATGTTTTTTTAAAGATGGTTGATGATCAATGCTTTAGCACAGTATAACACAAGGAGAATTTCCCTCACTGTCCTTCCCTGTCCCTACAAACAAGGATTAGCACAGTAAAACACACTGACACTCTCCCTACCTATAGTTTTCTGTCCCTATAAAAAATGTTTTTTTAAAGATGGTTGATGATCAATGCTTTAGCACAGTATAGCACAAGGAGAATTTCCCTCACTGTCCTTCCCTGTCCCTACAAACAAGGATTAGCACAGTAAAACACACTGACACTCTCCCTACCTATAGTTTTCTGTCCCTATAAAAAATGTTTTTTTAAAGATGGTTGATGATCAATGCTTTAGCACACTATAGCACAAGGAGAATTTCCCTCACTGTCCTTCCCTGTCCCTACAAACAAGGATTAGCACAGTAAAACACACTGACACTCTCCCTACCTATAGTTTTCTGTCCCTATAAAAAATGTTTTTTTAAAGATGGTTGATGATCAATGCTTTAGCACACTATAGCACAAGGAGAATTTCCCTCACTGTCCTTCCCTGTCCCTACAAACAAGGATTAGCACAGTAAAACACACTGACACTCTCCCTACCTATAGTTTTCTGTCCCTATAAAAAATGTTTTTTTAAAGATGGTTGATGATCAATGCTTTAGCACAGTATAGCACAAGGAGAATTTCCCTCACTGTCCTTCCCTGTCCCTACAAACAAGGATTAGCACAGTAAAACACACTGACACTCTCCCTACCTATAGTTTTCTGTCCCTATAAAAAATGTTTTTTTAAAGATGGTTGATGATCAATGCTTTAGCACACTATAGCACAAGGAGAATTTCCCTCACTGTCCTTCCCTGTCCCTACAAACAAGGATTAGCACAGTAAAACACACTGACACTCTCCCTACCTATAGTTTTCTGTCCCTATAAAAAATGTTTTTTTAAAGATGGTTGATGATCAATGCTTTAGCACACTATAGCACAAGGAGAATTTCCCTCACTGTCCTTCCCTGTCCCTACAAACAAGGATTAGCACAGTAAAACACACTGACACTCTCCCTACCTATAGTTTTCTGTCCCTATAAAAAATGTTTTTTTAAAGATGGTTGATGATCAATGCTTTAGCACAGTATAGCACAAGGAGAATTTCCCTCACTGTCCTTCCCTGTCCCTACAAACAAGGATTAGCACAGTAAAACACACTGACACTCTCCCTACCTATAGTTTTCTGTCCCTATAAAATTTTTTTTTTTAAAGATGGTTGATGATCAATGCTTTAGCACACTATAGCACAAGGAGAATTTCCCTCACTGTCCTTCCCTGTCCCTACAAACAAGGATTAGCACAGTAAAACACACTGATACTCTCCCTACCTATAGTTTTCTGCCCCTATAAAAAATGTTTTTTTAAAGATGGTTGATGATCAATGCTTTAGCACACTATAGCACAAGGAGAATTTCCCTCACTGTCCTTCCCTGTCCCTACAAACAAGGATTAGCACAGTAAAACACACTGACACTCTCCCTACCTATAGTTTTCTGTCCCTATAAAAAATGTTTTTTTAAAGATGGTTGATGATCAATGCTTTAGCACAGTATAGCACAAGGAGAATTTCCCTCACTGTCATTCCCTGTCCCTACAAACAAGGATTAGCACAGTAAAACACACTGACACTCTCCCTACCTATAGTTTTCTGTCCCTATAAAAAATGTTTTTTTAAAGATGGTTGATGATCAATGCTTTAGCACAGTATAGCACAAGGAGAATTTCCCTCACTGTCCTTCCCTGTCCATACAAACAAGGATTAGCACAGTAAAACACACTGACACTCTCCCTACCTATCCTTCTCTTTCCCTAAACTAAAGGAATCCAGGTTAAGCAAGAAAAAATAATGTCACTGTCCCTGCCTATGCTTCTCTTTCCCTGCTCCGGAACACACTACACTAGGCCGCCGTGCTGGCGGCCTTTTATAGTGTGGGGTGTGTACTAAACACCCTCAGCAATAATTGGCCACAGGCATCCTGCCTGTGGCCAATCATTGCTCTCCTCGCTGCCGGCGCTGTGATTGGCCAAGCATGCGGGGTCACAGTGCATGCTTGGCCAATCACAGCGCCTGGATGACACTGCGATGGCGTAGTGCATTGTGGGCCGTTCGCGTCACTCGAATTAGGCGCGAACGGCCCAAATCGTTCGATCTTCGTCGAACGATCGAACAGCCGATGTTCGAGTCGAACGTATGTTCGACTCGAACACCGAGCTCATCCCTATTCCTGAGTAATCCAGCGTGGTCCCAACTCTACAGATCCAACTCCAAGGTCTGATCTGCCTTGTGGTGCACTGCTTTACTATGAACCAGCTGTTGGCCCACACTTCTTTGAAAAGTCTACTATCGTCCTTTGGGGTATCCTTTACAAAATAGCTAGAGGGTCCTTGCAGACGGCCCTTACCTTAACCCTATTGAACATTTTAGAGATGAATTGGAACGCTGATTGTGAGCCAGGTATTTTTATATACAATATCAGTACCTAACCTTATAAATGCTCTTTTGGTTGAAAGGATATGTAATCCCACAGACACACAAAGTTTTGTGGAAAGCCTTTTCAAAAGTTTAGAGGTAAATTTAACTGCAGAGAAGGGGCAATTCTATATCATTTCTCATCCGTAGAACCTTGGCTTTTCAGAGAGCTGATCCTTCACTAGGGTTCGAGAGACTAAAAGGGTTGAGATAAGGTTAAACAGGCATTTGGGGTACTTTAATCAATAGCAAAAGTGGCAAAATACTTCTTGAAAAGTGTGACAATGCATAACAACCAACCAGCTTTCACATAAGTAAAGTCACCAATATTGGGTGAATTTTATTTAGTTATCTTGGATTATGCTTCACAAAAAATTAGCAGATATCCTCCTGAACAAAAAAACTAGTTTCAAAAAGTTTGGAACCCCTGGATTAGATATTTCCCGAATGACTGGTGGTGTTCTAGGGGATGGGTGTCTGGGTCAAGGAGATCCGCTCATTTCTTTCTCTCTCTCCCTTTGCTTCTTTCTTTCCCCCTCTTCTTTATCTTTTGCTTTTCTAATATCTCTCATACGGTTGATTAGGTGGGAGCTCCAAGACCTTTCCTGGCCTAGGTCATATATGTGAGCTTTTTTGACATTGTTTGACAGCGCACCATCGTTTGATATTCATCTTTATATTTATTTTTGTACATTGTCTATAATACATTTAACAAAAACTATTGGAAAATAATTTTGATTCATTAATGAAAGTATTGAACTTTGCATTTAGTCATCTGTTCCTCCTTTGTTTTTTGAATATTAATAATATTGCACAAATACTGGACATGGATGCTAATTTGGCATCTTCTTAACTCATCATTGGCATATCAATGGTCTTTTCTCCATTGCTGACCATTTTCTCACATTACTTTTTTAAAGTAATTAATTAAACATTACTTATATGCTTATGCTTAAAGGGAAACTACTGTATATAAAAAAATATTGCCAAGTTATACTTATCCTCTTCATGTTCTGGTGCTGTCCCCAAATTCCTCAGTGCCCCAGTCCTCTTCAGACAAAACAACCCTCATAACATCCTGCCCATTTCCAGCCTATCATTGATGTCCCCTGGGAGGGGTGTCATCATGCAAGATTGGCTTACACTTCATTACACTCAGTGCTATTCAGTCCAGGAAGAATGCTTTCCCCCTGCGGATCAAGTTCCCATGACTTCATCGTACCAGCTACAAGACTGCTGGTAAAAGGTATGTGTAGGTTTTTTTTTTTAAAATAAGAAAGATCGTAGGAAGGGATTCAAAGGTAGGTGGGTGGGTCAAAATCACTGGAACTCAAACTGGAACTTCAGGCAAACCTCTTTGTCTTGTTCTGGACAAAGGAGGAACGTTTTGGAAATAAAGATAGGCTGTTGTTGTTGTGTGTACTTCCATTTGGGAAATGCACTCCTACTTTCTGTCCAGGGACACCAGTTCTGCCAATAGCTATTTTGTCTTCTAGACAGGAAGGAAAGGAAAATCTTTTCACAATGGGGCAAAGACAGGAATAAAAAATTGGACCATGATGCTAACTCTTCCCTGCCTTATTCAAACCAGAAAACAAAGTTTGACCTAGAATTTCACTTTAAATTTGCTAGCAAAGGTCTAATTTACATAACCCAACCCAATGTGAATGCCTACCTAGAATCCACTACCCACAGACCCACAATCCGGACCTAAAACTGATATTTCATTTGTTTATACAAATCCACATTCAATAATCTTCGGGTCAGATGAAAACTTGACATTTTCAAACTGAAAATTTAATTCTGATAAGCTCCCTAAATGTTTTAAATCTGTGAACGTTGGTTGCTGTTCTAAAGAAACTAATTTATAATTTAAGTTTAATGGCTCTTTAAAGGAAAAATAAATATCATGACCTTTCAGCCCTGTGCACCCTCAATGCCTCTACATTGAATACTTTGAAATAACATTAAAATAAAAATATTTATATCTTTGCCTTCTAAAAGGTGATAGAACATTTTCCAAGCTTGACGTGACTTCGATAAATCTTCCATCACGGCTGTATTAACATTCGCTCGCCTTCTCCCGAGTTACACCACCATGAATAACACTCAGATGTACAAGAATGTTTTAATCCCTTTAATATGGGTTACTGTACTTACAAGCCTTTAATGTTATGACGTCCTTAAACGTTCCAGCCTATTACATATGTTTACTTGTTCTGTTATCTATAAAAAAAAATGCCTTCTTGTATTCTTCCCACTGGAAATCAAATATTATCGTATATGCTATTATTTTTGTAAGGATTTGTTTTTGCAAACGCTGAACCCGTCTTTGTGGTAATAATATCACACATCAATCAGTCACTCACAGAAATCTTTAGCTGTACTGAGTAGGGCATTCTGTCAGCACATTTTTAGAAAAGTTAAAATGACTTTCTAGCCTCCAAAGTAAATTGACTTGTTTAATGTGTAAGAGTAACATTTTTTATAATATGCTTTTCAGTAGTTGCTTGGTTATAGATTTAGGACATAGTTAATCTTGCGAGAGATTAACAGAGATTTCATTTAGAATTTATTTAATGTATGTCTGTGATTCCCAAAGTGTTATGGCCCGGGGACCACTTAAACCGAGTCGTAGGTGCAGTGGACCACCTTTGCTTAAAATGACCACACACCAGTTAGATTTTCCTTATAATTTGATCTGTTAGATCAGCACAATGTTCCAATAGTTAGGCAGTGAGCAGTTCTACGTAGTTGAATATAAGCAGATGGATGTTTCCTTCTGATAGGTAATTAATAACTTTAAAGTAGATGTAAACCCTATATAATGACAAAGGTTTGCTAAGTTTATCATAAGCAGTTTCCATTTTTTTTTTCAAAAATTTTTTTTGAAAATATCCAATTTACAAGCCTCAAACAAAAACAGAAACAGTAAGGGGTAGATTTAAAAAAGCTTGTATCTAACCCACTACTAATGTTTCCATTTACTGCATTGATATTATGTCTTTGTACCTAATATCATGCCGTTTTAATCACATTAACATATATATAAATAGATAATTATTAATAATTTATTCATTTATAGTGGAAGCATGTATGAGTAGTTTGCATTTAACTGATAATATAACCAATTACAGGCGGTCACCTAGTTACAAACATCCGACTTACAAACGACTCCTACTTACAAACGTAGGGAGACAACAGGAAGTGAGAGGAAATCTACCCCTAGGAAGGGAAATTCATTCCTGTAAAAATTATTATGGCAAAAAGGTACCTCCACTGAAGCTTTATCACCAAGGTTACTTTCCACAACAACCCCAAATTTTAAAAATCCAATTGTCATTGGGACAGAAAGTGAAGTGAAATCTTCTGAACAGGGGCACAGACAGCAAAACAAACGTTACCGGAGTGTTATCCCTTCCCTATGCTATCCAAAAAGCTTAAAAAAAGTTTTTTTTGGCTGGAGCTACACTTAAAAAATGCACCTGTTCTGACTTACAAACAGATTCAACTTAAGAACAAACCTTCAGACCCTATCTTGTTTGTAACCCAGGGACCGCCTGTAATCCATATAAAAGATCTACTATGAAATATAGAAAAAGAAAAGAACAAAGAAAGAAAACAAAATAAAATAAAGAAAAATCCTATATATTAATAATATAAAGTGATAGTAATAGTTGTTCGTCAATAGTATTGTCATTCACTATGTTGGAGGTCCTTAGATTTCCTGCAGACACTTGGTGGAGAAAAATTGTTGATACTAGGAATCACTTGGTCGAATTCTAGAAAATTATTCACATTTGCTTTAATGTACCATTCAGTATAAAAAAATGGTGTCATCAGTAGGGATTTTTCTGAGTTTGATAATGAGTGTTCCATAAATCTTTGCCATTGGTTAAAGAAACATTTTGTAGCATTAAGAGCTTGTGTTATTGTGTCCAGTTTTTGATATACAGCAAGGATTTCAGTTCCTTTTTCACCGTAGTTAATTTGGGAGCAATAGGTGATTTCCAGGATTTTAATAAGGTTCTGCGAGCCGGAAACAAACATAGTGAAGACCATGATAGTAAAGTGGTTGTAAACCCAACCACACAACTTGCACCTACCATTAAGCCTAGATTAAGGCTTACCTGTAGGTGCAAGAAATATCTCCTTAATCTACACGGTTAAGGAGATATTTTCAGAAAACCCTGCACTGATGTCTACGGTGCATGCGCGCCATAGACAACGGCGCAGGCGCACTGAGCGCTGCTGGTTTTCTCAATGGGAGAATGCCGGCCCCGCGCGCATGCGTGTGACATCATCGCTGCTCCGGCCAATCACAGCGCCGGAGCGGCGATACAATGACAGCAGTGACGGGACATCGAGGCAAGATGGCGACGGAGGGGAACGAGAAGCAGTTCGGGGGCTTCGATCTCAGGTAAGTCATTCATAATGAGCTAGTATGCTATGCATACTAGCTCATTATGGCATTCTTTTGCAGGGTTTTTAAAAAACAATTCCGGGTTTACTTCCTCTTTAAGGGTGTTGAAGAGGAGGAAGGGCCAAGACATCGAAAAAGGCAGATCATAGGATCCTAGTTTGATTTTTTTTAATAAAATAGCACCACAGAAGGAAAGGATTCTAATCCTGCACTCTTCAACCTAATCATCAATGAAATGGTTGAGGTTTTTTTTTTTTTATAATTTTTTTCATTTAATTTCTTAAACAAACAAAACATAACATGACAACACATCAAATCTAAAATATATTAGTAAAATAACACGATCCCATCGCCTTGCATAGCAAAAAACAAGAAATAAAAAATGGTTGAGGTTTACTAGGTACAGCTGCTTTCCCAAAGAGAGTACCAAAAAGGTCTGGGCTGCAATCCGCAATGGAAGATAAGAAGGGAAAAAAACAAGGGAAGCTCTCCCTGAGGAAGGAGGCTACACCGTCAGAAACTAGTTGCAGTATCCACAGCAATTTGGAGTACACAGACTTTTGTTCTGTGACCCCCTCGGCACATTGGTCCGGCGTTGACACATGCCCCGGGTTCCTCACCGCTCGGCTATAGATTTCAGTGCCTGAGTGTCTGTCTTGACTCCTGCAGCAGCCCTTGGCTCAGACCACCAGGCTGCAAGCAGAAGTACATTGTTGGAGCAGCCATTAAGCTTGGTGGATGGATGGGATCACTCTGGCTTTTTTTTATACTGAGACAGGCATTTTGTTTCACTGGAACAATGTCAGTAAATCTTAAAGCGGAGGTCCACCCTGAAAAATTTTTAACATTAAAAATCCCCCAAAAAAATAAAATTAATAGAATTTTTTTTTTTATACTCACCCTAAATGCCTGTTGATATGCGGAAGTCCCCTAATCTGCCTCTAATGTTCCTCTTCTCATCCGCGGTGGGTCTCCTTCCGCTTCCTCTTCTTGTGAATGGGGCGCGCTGCCTTCTGGGAACTGTGTGTATCCCAGGAGGCAAGCCGCCCATTCACAAAGCGCCGTGCGAGTGGCACATGCGCAGTAGGAAACGGGCAGTGAAGCCTTACGGCTTCACTGCCTGTTTCCCTTACTCAGGATGGAGGAGCTTGGACCTGCCAGCAGCGATCGATCACCGCGGCAGGACCGACATCGCGGGCGAGTAGGACAGGTAAGTGTCCTTATTAAAAGTCAGCAGCTACACTGTTAGTAGCTGCTGACTTTTTTTTTTTTTTTCGGCTACACCTCAGCTTTAAGCAATCTTTTTTATTGTGTCAAAATAAAAAGAGGTTTTACACCAGGGCCGGTACAGGGGGGGGGGGGGGCAGAAGGGGTGGATGCCCTGAGCGGTACAATTTGCTAGAGGGAGGAGGGCTCAGGTGAAGTGCACAAGCCCTTCACCTCCCTTCTCTGTCAGTGGCGGCATATCATCCATGTGTGTAGGGTGTTCACTGCACACGGGCCCTCAAAGGGGGGGCACTGTGACCCACTCTGCACACATGGAAGATTGTCCCTTGACAGCCAGGGTTGATCGGTGCGGTGGGGGGACAGTTGCAAGCACCGATCTCCCTGCATGGCTTTTCAGACAGCCGCTTCACCTCCTCTCCCTCCCACCGCTGTCACCTAAAATGCCATACAGGGAGATCAGTGCTTGCAACTGCATGGTGCTTGCCCAATAACCCCCCTCCAACCCTGCCATACCGATCATCCCCCCAATGTCCGCCGTGTCTTCCTCCAGCCCCGTGTTCTCCGGACCCCTGTGTCCTCTTCCTCCGGCCCGCTGTCTGCTCCTCCTATGCCCCCCCTCGTACCTCCGTAGCTGGCTCCCTCCTCTCCTCTCCTCTCCTCTCCCACCTGCTGGGGGGGTTATGTGTCAGAATGGAGAGTGTAGAAAGGAGGCGGAAAATATGTAATTTACCACCTCCTTCCTTTTCTGAATTGGACACAGTGAGCGATCGCTACCGAACGCTCTCTATGTCCTGTAATACCTGAGCAGGATAACATTTTTAATGCTGAAGCTGCTGAGAAAGGGACTGGGGAATCTGTATATTCAGGCTCTTTCTCTGTCTCAAAGGGGAGATGTCAGGGGTCCGTTTAGACACCTGATATTTCACCAAAGCCCACCAACAAGGCTGATAAAAAAAAAAATTGCAATAAATAATACAAAATTAAATTGTAAAAAAGTGCTAAAAAATTTAATTGGGTAAAAAAAATATATAAAATAAAAAACTACTGACTAACAACCCACCCCCCAACACTGTCCTCAGTCCCAACCCCCTCCCCCCCAAAAAGCATTGTGAAAAAAAAAGGAAAATCAAATTAAATTGTAAAAAAAAAAAAACATAAAAATGACACTGTCCACTGCCCTACTTAACACCGTCCACTGCCCCATAACTTCCCCCCGCCCACCACTTCCCCAGGAACACTGTGAAAAAATAAAAAGCAAAATTGTAAAAGATAATAAAATAATAAAAACAAAAAACTGACACCATCCACTGCCCTACTGTCACTGTCCACAGCCCCCCTTCCCCCAATCATTGTGAAAAAAAAAAAAAATAGTAAAAAATAATTAAAATAACAAAAAAATCTGTCACTGTCTATTGTTCTACTGACACTATTTTTGAATGCAGCTCAGATTAATAAATGAGCCGGCTGGATTGGGGGAGAGGAGGTGGCTGAGGGGAGGTTAATGACCAAGGTTATTTAAAGGAGAAGTATAGCTAAAGCTTGTTTGGCTGTACTTCACATTTGGATCACAGGAGTGCAATTAGTTTTTCACTCCTGTGACCTGTTTTCAGCAGAGAGCAAGCTGAAGTCCACAGGAATCAGTCCAGGCACAGCGTCATCCCAACAATGGGAGTCTGGATCCGACACAGGCCTGGACCGACACCCGTTTTAGCCTCTCAACGAGCCTGAGCTGGCCGCCCCCGCCACAGTTCAGCGCTCCAATGAGCGAGGAGAGAAGAGCAGAGAGCTGTGACTGAAAGTCTACAGCTCTCTGCTCACGGAGCTCTGAAAACTGGGCGATCTGCGTGTTAGATCCCTCGGTTCTCAGTGCAGAGGCGCCAGGGGACAGATGCAGCATCGTGCTGATGCTGCATCCCCTGCGGTAAGTAAAAATCTGCCCAAAAAAAAAATTCCCTTACTTATCATTTAATTTCTGTAAAATGCAGCATGGACTAGGATCAGCACTGGTGTCCGTGAATGGTACTTGCAATGGCCACGGCCACCGCAGACTTTTTTATAATAACTTGATTCTTAATGACTCACTGCTCTCTCCTCCTGTACGTGTGTACTGTCTGTGTTGTAGATCCGGCTGGGGTGCGGCCCCGACCACTAGTCCTGCTGCGTGCGGAGTGATCTCTCTGTTGGAGGGAGGTACTGGTATTTTCTTGTTTTGAAATGACACTGACTATTTCTTGACACCTGGTGGGGGGGGGGGCGCAGTTTGCCATATTCGCCCTGGGCACCGAATGACCTTGTCCCAGAACTCTTTTACACTAGGGGAGCGCTTCTCTTTTTTTTTGTTCCCTTCTCAAAAAAAAAAAAAAAAAAACATTTACTCAAATTTTTCGTCATCAGTGCTGCTGTTCTCCTGCAGCCTCTTTATTGCAATCACTTCCTGTCTACATTCAATTCAGCAATCACTGCATAGTATTTCTCAGGACTTGTTTCTTAAAGATGACAATTGTGGACCATGCCTGTGCAATGTATATTGAAAGGCCATAGCATTATTTGCCTTTGTGAAAAAGCGGTGTCATCCTGTGGCCGGGTGCTTGGCTACAATAAGGACAAGTTAGGACACTGTGCTTCAGCGGCTCTATATGCTTCACTGCCTGTTGTGCTGAACTAGTTAACACTGCCTGCTTCCAGCCAGCGAGGGAGTTACCAAGCAGGAGGATTTCAACAGACTTTGCCACAGGCTACATTGAACTGTTGGAGGTGTAGTCCAGGGGAAGGATCCTGCTATAGAAGTCAAGGGACGATTTAACTACATTTCCCAGATATAAACTGAGCATGTAGGAACTGACCATCTGCCTAGCAGTCTTATTCACTGCATAAAGATTTTATTGGGACTGTAGTTATGTGCACCACTGTACCACTGTAAAGACTGAGGCCCCAATGTTAGCCGACTGAAGGATTAGAACTAAATCACTGCTTACCCAATAGCTGCTCCCCAGAGACCTTTGCCTATTGCCCATAGTTGTAAAAAGGGGGAATAGTTGCGCTAGATGGATATATGAAAACATAATAAAATAATAAATGTGCTCTTGAACCATATATGGTGTATCTTCAATAGAACAAAGTAGCCAACCATACAAACACAAAAATCATAAACATACAGTGAGTTCAGTGAAAAGTATAAGATATCAATGACATAAAAGAATTGGATGTGAAAAGAGGATTCTAATATGGGTCTAAAAGGTAGTCTGAATATTTGAACCATAGGTTCCATTTTTTATCCAGTAGGTGCAAATAAATAAAGGCGGTTACTCTGTCATAAATCATTATAATTATTGATTGAAAATACTGTAATTCTCTGATGTCATGACATAATGTTTGTACCATTATTTTGTACACAATAAAAAAGTTTGTAAACAAAAAAAAAAGATATCAATGACATATATCTGGAATTGTCCACCAAATTATCAGTACATTGAACCAATAAATAGTGGTCAAGAAAGATAATAAAAAAAGATAATAAAAAAGTGATGACAAAATAAATCAATAAAAAGTCCACTACATCCAAGAAAAAAATAAGTCCAGTTCCACAATGTGACAAAGGAAGAGTGAACAGGGAGTTGAGATAAAAAGTATAGCTGTAACTGATTATCCACCAACACCAAGGGATGAACTCCTCCTCGTGAGACACACTACAGATAATAGGGACCCTTACCGTATCGGGTGGACCTCCCGATAGTAGCAATGCCTGCAGATATAACCCTCTGCAGGGTCTTGGGCTCACGGGGTGGTCAGAATCTCCAGGCTCCTATCGTTCTCCTCATCGCAAGATGCTGTGTCGCCGTCGTGAGTGCAGCTGGAACACTCTCTCCAACAAGGGTCCAAGCCTTCCCTCGGATCGGGGGACAGACGTGGAGTGGGATAAGAAAGGACTAGGATAGTGCGTTAAACCACCCAGCATTTTAAAAGTTAACGCACTATCCTAGTCCTTTCTTATCCCGCTCCACGTCTGTCCCCCGATCCGAGGGAAGGCTTAGACCCTTGTTGGAGAGATTGTTCCAGCTACACTCAGGACGGCGACACAGCATCTTGCGGTGAGGAGAGCGATAGGAGCCTGGAGATTCTGACCACCCCGGTGAGCCCAAGACCCTGCAGAGGGTTATATCTGCAGGCATTGCTACTATCGGGAGGTCCACCTGATCCGGTAAGGGTCCCTGTTATCTGTAGTGTGTCTCACGAGGAGGAGTTCATCCCTTGGTGTTGGTGGCTAATCAGCTACAGCTATACTTTTAATCTCAACTCCCTGTTCACTCTGCCTTTGTCACATTGTGGAACTGGACTTATTTTTTCCTTGGATGTAGTGGACTTTTTATTGATTTATTTTGCCATCACTTTTTTATTATCTTTTTTTATTATCTTTCTTGACCACTAGTTATTGGTTCAATGTACTGATAATTTGGTGGACTATTCCATATATATATGTCATTGATATCTTATACTTTTCACTGAACTCACTGTATGTTTATGATTTTTGTGTTTGTATGGTTGGCTACTTTGTTCTATTGAAGATACACCATATATGGTTCAAGAGCACATTTATTATTTTATTCTTTTTTCATATATCCATCTAGCGCAACTATTCCCCCTTTTTACACATTATTTACATGATTATCACATGTTTTGTGTCACAGCTTGGCTCCACTAGCATTTATTTTTCACTATTCACATTAGCGCGGTATTCACCCCCCCCCCCCCATTACTATTGTCGATAGTTATTTATATTAAAGTTAAAGATTAAAAAAAAAAACTTATTAAAATTATTTTAAGATTTTAGAATTCGATTACACTAGTGCTTAAAGAGCAACTACAATGTATCTGAGCACCACAATCCAAAAGCGCTACTTCATTTTTAATATTCAAAGCAAACTCCCTCATCCATCCATGCCTTCATGCTTTAATTTGCAGATAAATCACTTTGAAAAACACCCCCCTAGCATTTTTGGCTGTGGCCATCTTGAGTAAGGGCAAATGATTCATGTAACATTTACTTTCTGGAATCAATCGGCCCATAGCTCAGGTATACAGGCAGGAGGGTGTGTTTAGCTAAGAAAACCTCTCCTCCCCTAAAGACTCCTAGGATGTATGACATAATTTGCTTAGGCATAGAAAAAAGGAAGTGACTGAGGAAATGAGAAATAGGGTTTAAAACAAGCAAATATAATACACTTTCCTATCTATTTACTAATGCTAGCAGCATAAGGATTAACCTCTTGCTTACTGGACACATATACCCCCTTCCTGCTTATGCCAATTTCCAACTTTCAGAGCTCTCACACCTTGAATGATAATTGCGTGGTCATGCAACACTGTACCCAAATTATTTTTTTATAATTTTGTTTTCGCACAAATAGAGCTTTCTTTTGGTGGTATTTAATCACCACTTGCTAAAAAAAAAACAAAAAAACAGACAATTCTAAAAAAAACAAAACAAAAAAAAACTTTTTTCAGATTTTGTTATATTTTGAAAACAGGTATTTTTTCTTCTTCGCTGATGGGCACTGATGAGGTGGCACTGATGGGCACTGATAGGTGGCACTGATATGCACTGAGGAGGTGGTACTGGTGGGCACTGATAAGGATGCACTGATGAGGCTGCACTAATGGGTCGCACGGATGGGCACTGATAGGTGACAAAACACAAGGGGAGAGGCGCCTCTGGGTGTAGTAGTTAAAACAATTTAAAGATAAAAATAGTAGACATGGCCACTCACATTTAGGTGGTTTAAAATAAGCATGTAAATTCCCAGTGAAGGGAGGGAGGTCATCAGGTCCGCCAATCGATTCCTGGTCCTGTTGAGTTGCTGTGTGGCTGGATGTTTTTTCTCACACCGCTGGTGGTAGTGAAGCCGGCTGCAGTGCAGGAAGGGACTTCAAAGCGAGGCTAGGATTGCAGTTGGTGAGGCAGACGAGGGATGATGACGTCACTGGAACTGCGACACGTTTCCGAGTGTACAGGCAGCGTATGACGCCGCTGCCGCACTCCTTCATCAAGCTAGTGAATAAAGGGTGTGGAGCTAAATTTAAGTTACGAAGAGGGGAGGGGCCAAGGCGGGACATACAGGATGATAGGTGGAGCAATGGATCGGGACGTAAACAGTGTAGACTAATGAGTGACAATGGAAGGCTAAATTACATGGCGGGGAAGGATGAATATGGCGCTAAAGGCAGGACATATGCTAAGCATTAAACTGTAACAGACACCAATGAAAAAAAGCTAAACAATAAAGATGATAGAGATGATGGCAAGTCGGGACATTGTATAAATTATATGAATGGGGGTCACGGTAATGAGCGGGTTTTATGTTATATTGTCAGAGTTTGGACTCTCACCGCCTTCTGATTGTACTATGATGCTTACCAAGTTAACCATAAACTGACTTGATACTTGTTGCTCTGGCCTTTTGCGCATTCTTACTTGTAGTACTGATAGGTGACACTGATAGGCACTCATAGGTGGCACTGATGGGCACTGATAGGTGGCACAGAGAGGTGGCACTGATAGGTGGCACTTATGGGCCCTGATAAGTGGCACTGATGGACACTGATTGGCAGCACGGATGCACTGATAGGTGGCACTGGTGGGCACTGATTAGCAGTACTGGAGGGCACTGATTAGCAGCACTGGTTGGCATTTAGGGGACCGATATCCCTCTAACAGAAGCCGGTTACCAGCTTTATTTATTTCTTCATGCTGAGAGCGTGTAGAAAAAAAAGCCGGTAACCGGCTTCTGCTTACTTCCGTGATCAGCTGTCATTGGCTGACAGCTGATCATATGGTAAAGGGCCCTCTGTTATTGGCCCTTTACCCTGCTCTGTGATCAGCCAAATTAGATGGACTCAGCGATCACAAAGCGCGATGCGCGCACAGGGGAGGGCTGGGGCAGGGGGGCAATTGCCTCCCAGGCCGCCCTAACTTATGTTCAAAATGGCCGTCAGCCGCTGCCCGCTACCATTTTCTTTTTTATTCTGGTCTAGGAAGTCGGGCCGGGGGCATGGCCATGGCGGCCGACCACTAGCTGTTGCATTCCGGGAGTTGTAGTCCGCACTCAAGCTTCTGGTGGGTGGAAAACACAGCAGCGCAGAGGAAACTACAACTCCCTGGGACCAGATTCTTGGAAGTAGGCAGAGGCAGGGCGTGCCAGGGAGTCGGGACGCAGGGCTGCAGGGCTGGGCGCTGGCTGCAACTTGACCCCAGGATCAGGAGTAGGGATGAGCTTCGTGTTCGAGTCGAACATACGTTCGACTCGAACATCGGCTGTTCGATCGTTCGACGAAGATCGAACGATTTGGGCCGTTCGCGCCAAATTCGAGTGACGCGAACGGCCCACAATGCACTACGCCATCGCAGTGTCATCCAGGCGCTGTGATTGGCCAAGCATGCACTGTGACCCCGCATGCTTGGCCAATCACAGCGCCGGCAGCGAGGAGAGCAATGATTGGCCACAGGCAGGATGCCTGTGGCCAATTATTGCTGAGGGTGTTTAGTACACGCCCCACACTATAAAAGGCCGCCAGCACGGCGGCCTAGTGTAGTGTGTTCCGGAGCAGGGAAAGAGAAGCATAGGCAGGGACAGTGACATTTATTTTTTTCTTGCTTAACCTGGATTCCTTTAGTTTAGGGAAAGAGAAGGATAGGTAGGGAGAGTGTCAGTGTGTTTTACTGTGCGAATCCTTGTTTCTTGGGACAGGGAAGGACAGTGAGGGAATTCTCCTTGTGCTATAGTGTGCTTTAAAAAAACATTTTTTCTAGGGACAGAAAACTATAGGAAGGAAGAGTGTCAGTTTCTTTCACTGTGATAATCCTTGTTTCTAGGGACAGGGAAGGAAAGTGAGGGAAATTCTCCTTGTGCTATAGTGTGCTTTAAAAAAACATTTTTTCTAGGGACAGAAAACTATAGGTAGGAAGAGTGTCAGTTTCTTTCACTGTGATAATCCTTGTTTCTAGGGACAGGGAAGGAAAGTGAGGGAAATTCTCCTTGTGCTATAGTGTGCTTTAAAAAAACATTTTTTCTAGGGACAGAAAACTATAGGTAGGGAGAGTGTCAGTGTGTTTTACTGTGCGAATCCTTGTTTCTAGGGACAGGGAAGGACAGTGAGGGAATTCTCCTTGTGCTATAGTGTGCTTTAAAAAAACATTTTTTCAAGGGACAGAAAACTATAGGTAGGAAGAGTGTC
This sequence comes from Rana muscosa, assembly GCA_029206835.1. Lineage (NCBI taxonomy): Eukaryota > Metazoa > Chordata > Amphibia > Anura > Ranidae > Rana > Rana muscosa. Next base: position 1,198,181,568 of record CM055116.1, on the reverse strand, counting down.
AGTTTCTTTCAATGTGATAATCCTTGTTTCTAGGGACAAAGAAGGAAAGTGAGGGAAATTCTCCTTGTGCTATAGTGTGCTTTAAAAAAACATTTTTTCTAGGGACAGAAAACTATAGGTAGGGAGAGTGTCAGTGTGTTTTACTGTGCGAATCCTTGTTTCTAGGGACAGGAAAGGACAGTGAGGGAATTCTCCTTGTGCTATAGTGTGCTTTAAAAAAACATTTTTTCTAGGGACAGAAAACTATAGGTAGGAAGAGTGTCAGTTTCTTTCACTGTGATAATCCTTGTTTCTAGGGACAAAGAAGGAAAGTGAGGGAAATTCTCCTTGTGCTATAGTGTGCTTTAAAAAAACATTTTTTCTAGGGACAGAAAACAATAGGTAGGAAGAGTGTCAGTTTCTTTCACTGTGATAATCCTTGTTTCTAGGGACAGGGAAGGAAAGTGAGGGAAATTCTCCTTGTGCTATAGTGTGCTTTAAAAAAACATTTTTTCTAGGGACAGAAAACTATAGGTAGGGAGAGTGTCAGTGTGTTTTACTGTGCGAATCCTTGTTTCTAGGGACAGGGAAGGACAGTGAGGGAATTCTCCTTGTGCTATAGTGTGCTTTTAAAAAAACATTTTTTCAAGGGACAGAAAACTATAGGTAGGAAGAGTGTCAGTTTCTTTCACTGTGATAATCCTTGTTTCTAGGGACAAAGAAGGAAAGTGAGGGAAATTCTCCTTGTGCTATAGTGTGCTTTAAAAAAACATTTTTTCTAGGGACAGAAAACTATAGGTAGGGAGAGTGTCAGTGTGTTTTACTATGCGAATCCTTGTTTCTAGGGACAGGGAAGGACAGTGAGGGAATTCTCCTTGTGCTATAGTGTGCTTTAAAAAAACATTTTTTCTAGGGACAGAAAACTATAGGTAGGAAGAGTGTCAGTTTCTTTCACTGTGATAATCCTTGTTTCTAGGGACAAAGAAGGAAAGTGAGGGAAATTCTCCTTGTGCTATAGTGTGCTTTTAAAAAACATTTTTTCTAGGGACAGAAAACTATAGGTAGGGAGAGTGTCAGTGTCTTTTACTGTGCGAATCCTTGTTTCTAGGGACAGGGAAGGACAGTGAGGGAATTCTCCTTGTGCTATAGTGTGCTTTAAAAAAACATTTTTTCTAGGGACAGAAAACTATAGGTAGGAAGAGTGTCAGTTTCTTTCACTGTGATAATCCTTGTTTCTAGGGACAAAGAAGGAAAGTGAGGGAAATTCTCCTTGTGCTATAGTGTGCTTTAAAAAAACATTTTTTCTAGGGACAGAAAACTATAGGTAGGGAGAGTGTCAGTGTGTTTTACTGTGCGAATCCTTGTTTCTAGGGACAGGAAAGGACAGTGAGGGAATTCTCCTTGTGCTATAGTGTGCTTTAAAAAAACATTTTTTCTAGGGACAGAAAACTATAGGTAGGAAGAGTGTCAGTTTCTTTCACTGTGATAATCCTTGTTTCTAGGGACAAAGAAGGAAAGTGAGGGAAATTCTCCTTGTGCTATAGTGTGCTTTAAAAAAACATTTTTTCTAGGGACAGAAAACTATAGGTAGGGAGAGTGTCAGTGTCTTTTACTGTGCGAATCCTTGTTTCTAGGGACAGTGAAGGACAGTGAGGGAATTCTCCTTGTGCTATAGTGTGCTTTAAAAAAACATTTTTTCTAGGGACAGAAAACTATAGGAAGGAAGAGTGTCAGTTTCTTTCACTGTGATAATCCTTGTTTCTAGGGACAAAGAAGGAAAGTGAGGGAAATTCTCCTTGTGCTATAGTGTGCTTTAAAAAAACATTTTTTCTAGGGACAAAAAACTATAGGTAGGAAGAGTGTCAGTTTCTTTCACTGTGATAATCCTTGTTTCTAGGGACAAAGAAGGAAAGTGAGGGAAATTCTCCTTGTGCTATAGTGTGCTTTAAAAAAACATTTTTTCTAGGGACAGAAAACTATAGGTAGGGAGAGTGTCAGTGTCTTTTACTGTGCGAATCCTTGTTTCTAGGGACAGGGAAGGACAGTGAGGGAATTCTCCTTGTGCTATAGTGTGCTTTAAAAAAACATTTTCTCTAGGGACAGAAAACTATAGGTAGGGAGAGTGTCAGTGTCTTTTACTGTGCGAATCCTTGTTTCTAGGGACAGTGAAGGACAGTGAGGGAATTCTCCTTGTGCTATAGTGTGCTTTAAAAAAACATTTTTTCTAGGGACAGAAAACTATAGGAAGGAAGAGTGTCAGTTTCTTTCACTGTGATAATCCTTGTTTCTAGGGACAGGGAAGGAAAGTGAGGGAAATTCTCCTTGTGCTATAGTGTGCTTTAAAAAAACATTTTTTCTAGGGACAGAAAACTATAGGTAGGGAGAGTGTCAGTGTGTTTTACTGTGCGAATCCTTGTTTCTAGGGACAGGGAAGGACAGTGAGGGAATTCTCCTTGTGCTATAGTGTGCTTTAAAAAAACATTTTTTCAAGGGACAGAAAACTATAGGTAGGAAGAGTGTCAGTTTCTTTCACTGTGATAATCCTTGTTTCTAGGGACAAAGAAGGAAAGTGAGGGAAATTCTCCTTGTGCTATAGTGTGCTTTAAAAAAACATTTTTTCTAGGGACAGAAAACTATAGGTAGGGAGAGTGTCAGTGTGTTTTACTGTGCGAATCCTTGTTTCTAGGGACAGGAAAGGACAGTGAGGGAATTCTCCTTGTGCTATAGTGTGCTTTAAAAAAACATTTTTTCTAGGGACAGAAAACTATAGGTAGGAAGAGTGTCAGTTTCTTTCACTGTGATAATCCTTGTTTCTAGGGACAAAGAAGGAAAGTGAGGGAAATTCTCCTTGTGCTATAGTGTGCTTTAAAAAAACATTTTTTCTAGGGACAGAAAACTATAGGTAGGGAGAGTGTCAGTGTCTTTTACTGTGCGAATCCTTGTTTCTAGGGACAGTGAAGGACAGTGAGGGAATTCTCCTTGTGCTATAGTGTGCTTTAAAAAAACATTTTTTCTAGGGACAGAAAACTATAGGAAGGAAGAGTGTCAGTTTCTTTCACTGTGATAATCCTTGTTTCTAGGGACAAAGAAGGAAAGTGAGGGAAATTCTCCTTGTGCTATAGTGTGCTTTAAAAAAACATTTTTTCTAGGGACAAAAAACTATAGGTAGGAAGAGTGTCAGTTTCTTTCACTGTGATAATCCTTGTTTCTAGGGACAAAGAAGGAAAGTGAGGGAAATTCTCCTTGTGCTATAGTGTGCTTTAAAAAAACATTTTTTCTAGGGACAGAAAACTATAGGTAGGGAGAGTGTCAGTGTCTTTTACTGTGCGAATCCTTGTTTCTAGGGACAGGGAAGGACAGTGAGGGAATTCTCCTTGTGCTATAGTGTGCTTTAAAAAAACATTTTCTCTAGGGACAGAAAACTATAGGTAGGGAGAGTGTCAGTGTCTTTTACTGTGCGAATCCTTGTTTCTAGGGACAGGGAAGGACAGTGAGGGAATTCTCCTTGTGCTATAGTGTGCTTTAAAAAAACATTTTTTCTAGGGACAGAAAACTATAGGTAGGAAGAGTGTCAGTTTCTTTCACTGTGATAATCCTTGTTTCTAGGGACAAAGAAGGAAAGTGAGGGAAATTCTCCTTGTGCTATAGTGTGCTTTAAAAAAAACATTTTTTCTAGGGACAGAAAACTATAGGTAGGGAGAGTGTCAGTGTCTTTTACTGTGCGAATCCTTGTTTCTAGGGACAGGGAAGGACAGTGAGGGAATTCTCCTTGTGCTATAGTGTGCTTTAAAAAAATATTTTTTCTAGGGACAGAAAACTATAGGAAGGAAGAGTGTCAGTTTCTTTCACTGTGATAATCCTTGTTTCTAGGGACAAAGAAGGAAAGTGAGGGAAATTCTCCTTGTGCTATAGTGTGCTTTAAAAAAACATTTTTTCTAGGGACAGAAAGCTATAGGTAGGAAGAGTGTCAGTTTCTTTCACTGTGATAATCCTTGTTTCTAGGGACAGGGAAGGAAAGTGAGGGAAATTCTCCTTGTGCTATAGTGTGCTTTAAAAAAACATTTTTTCTAGGGACAGAAAACTATAGGTAGGGAGAGTGTCAGTGTGTTTTACTGTGCGAATCCTTGTTTCTAGGGACAGGGAAGGACAGTGAGGGAATTCTCCTTGTGCTATAGTGTGCTTTAAAAAAACATTTTTTCAAGGGACAGAAAACTATAGGTAGGAAGAGTGTCAGTTTCTTTCACTGTGATAATCCTTGTTTCTAGGGACAAAGAAGGAAAGTGAGGGAAATTCTCCTTGTGCTATAGTGTGCTTTAAAAAAACATTTTTTCTAGGGACAGAAAACTATAGGTAGGGAGAGTGTCAGTGTGTTTTACTGTGCAAATCCTTGTTTCTAGGGACAGGGAAGGACAGTGAGGGAATTCTCCTTGTGCTATAGTGTGCTTTAAAAAAACATTTTTTCTAGGGACAGAAAACTATAGGTAGGGAGAGTGTCAGTGTCTTTTACTGTGCGAATCCTTGTTTCTAGGGACAGGGAAGGACAGTGAGGGAATTCTCCTTGTGCTATAGTGTGCTTTAAAAAAACATTTTTTCTAGGGACAGAAAACTATAGGTAGGAAGAGTGTCAGTTTCTTTCACTGTGATAATCCTTGTTTCTAGGGACAGGGAAGGACAGTGAGGGAAATTCTCCTTGTGCTATAGTGTGCTAAAGCATTCCTCATCAACCATCTTTGAAATCCTTGTTTTTTTGGACAGTCAGGGAAATTGTCGTTGTGCTATTCTGTGCAAAAGCAATCATCCTCAACCATATTTAGAAATCCTTAAGTAAAGGGACAGAGAAGGACACCTGAAGGTAGCCCTTATTGCTTTTTTCCCATCTCCCTGCAGGCCATCTATTAGAATGTCTGGAAGGCAAACAAGGAGAGGCAGACAGTCAGGAGGCAATAAAAGAGGGCAAGCAGGCTCTGTGTCTGGGGGCAACAGTGCTGGTCGTGGACGCGGTGCATTGTCATCAGCACATGGCCATGGGACACGCTTGTCCTTCTTTTCGGCAGCTGGACATGTTGAGCCACATCATGCCGAAGACTTGGTAGAGTGGATGACCAAGCCCTCCTCCTCCTCCTCATCCTCTCTCACCCAGGCTCAGGGTACTGGAAAAGCAGCTGCCAAAGCGTCCTCTTCCCTGGTATCAATGTCAGACTCATCATCAGTCACTCCTTCCCTAGACCCACCATGTCCTCCTCCTGAGGAGTCCCCCGAACTGTTTGAGCACAGTGTTGGGTACATGCTCCAGGAGGATGCCCAGCGTTTCGAAGGGTCTGATGATGAAACCCAGCTACAGGAAGGCATTAGCGTAAGAGCAGACAGAGGGGATGCTCAAGAAGGACACCAATCTGGCAGTCATGTTCCAGCAGCTGCAGCATACTGCCAGATTGGCTCCAGTGATGAGGAGGGAGGGGATGATGAGGTCACTGACTCCACGTGGGTGCCTAATAGGAGAGAGGAGGAGGAGGAGGATGAGGAGGAGGCACATCTCCAACGAGGCAGGATGCCCTTTGGTGGCCAGCGTAAGGGCAGTACACCGACGGAATCACACCGCAGAGCTCCGCCTGTGCAGGGCGCTGCCTCTGCCCGTCATTCAAAAAGTTCTTTGGTGTGGGCCTTTTTTGAGGCTAGTGCATCAGATCGCACAGCTGCTGTTTGCAACATATGTCTCAAGCGTATATCGCGTGGCCAAAACATCAGCCGCTTGGGTACCACATGCCTGACCAGACATATGTTGACCTGCCATGCAGCTCGTTGGCAAGCCTACCTCAAAGACCCACACCAAAGAACAAAGCGGACCTCTCCTTGCACCGCATCAGCTGGGATCTCCAACCCCACTATAACTTCAGTCCTCTCTGAAACATGCACTGAGAGGAATGAAGGTGTAGAATTAGGTGTGTCACAGCCAAGTACTTGCGGCCACTCTGCTAGCAGTACACCGACGTCCGATTCTAGCAGGCAAATTTCCCTGCCCCAGCTGCTGGACCGTCGAAAGAAGTTCACTCCCAGCCATCCACATGCCCAGCGGTTGAATGCTAGCTTGGCTAAATTGCTAGCGCTTCAACTGCTGCCTTTTCAGTTGGTAGACTCGGCCCCCTTCCGTGAGTTTGTGCAATGTGCGGTTCCTCAGTGGCAGGTTCCCAAACGCCACTTTTTCTCACGGAAGGCTATTCCGGCTCTCTACCGGCATGTGGAAGGCAATGTCTTGGCCTCGCTGGACAGGGCGGTCAGCGGTAAGGTGCATATTACCGCTGACTCATGGTCCAGCAGGCATGGACAGGGACGTTACCTTTCTTTCACGGCCCATTGGGTCACTCTTTTGGCAGCTGGGAAGGATGCAGGACAAGGTGCAGTAGTGTTGGAGGTTGTTCCACCGCCACGCCTCCAAAATGCTACTACTGGTTGTGACACACCTCTCTCCTCCACCCCCTCCTCTTCTTCCTCCATGGCCTCTTCCTGTGGTTTGTCGTCGGAACCAGCGGTGCTCCGTAGGCGTTCAAGGGGCTACGCAAGTACGCAGGCAAAAAGATGCCATGCCGTGCTTGCGCTGGTGTGTTTGGGGGACAGAAGTCACACTGGGGCAGAGGTCCTGTCTGCTCTGCAGGGCCAGGCCGAGAGGTGGTTGACGCCACGCCAGCTTAAGCCAGGAATGGTGGTTTGCGACAATGGCACCAACCTCCTCTCCGCCCTCCGACAGGGACAACTGACCCATGTGCCCTGTGTGGCTCACGTCCTTAACCTGGTGGTGCAGCGGTTCTTGGGCAGGTACCCGGGCTTACAGGATGTCCTGAGGCAGGCCAGGAAAGTCTGTGTGCATTTCCGCAGATCTTATAATGCCAGTGCTCGCCTGGCTGAGCTGCAAAAGGAGTTGAACCTGCCCAAGAACCGCCTTATATGTGACATGCCCACCAGGTGGAACTCAACGTTGGCCATGCTGCAGCGGCTGCACACGCAGCAGAGGGCCATCAATGAGTACCTGTGCGACTACGGCACCAGGACAGGGTCAGGGGAGCTTGGTTTTTTTTCTCCACGCCAGTGGGGCATGATCAGGGATGCATGCACTGTCCTGGCACCATTTGAGGAGGCCACGAGGATGGTGAGCAGTGACAGTGCATGCATCAGTGACACTGTACCTCTTGTCCACCTGTTGGAGCACACGCTGCGTGGAATAATGGACAGGGCACTTGAGGCAGAACAGAGGCAGGAAGAGGAGGACTTCCTTGCCTCTCAAGGCCCCCTTTACCCAGACAGTGTTCCTTCTGTCCCACCCATCGCACAGGAAGAGGAGGAGGAGGAGGAGGAGGAGGATTGTGTCAGCATGGAGGTGGAGGCTGGCACTCAGCATCATCAGCAGCAGTCTTTTAGGGATGATTTACAGTCCCAAGAAACCAGTGGACTTGTACGTGGCTGGGAGGAGGTGGCTGCGGATCATGTCATCCTTAGTGACCCAGAGGACTCCGGAGCGAATGCCTCAGCAAACCTACGCTGCATGGCCTCCCTGATCCTGCAAAGTCTGCGGAAGGATCCTCGTATTCTTCGGATCAAGGAGAGGGACCATTACTGGCTGGCCACTCTCCTTGATCCACGGTACAAGGGTAAGGTTGCGGACCTTATGTTACCGTCGCAGAGGGAGCAGAGGATGAGACAACTCCGGGAGGCCTTGCAGAAAGGTCTGTGCAACGCGTTCCCAGAGACTGGGAGGTTACAAACTCCTGGTCCTGGACAACGAGTTGCTGAGGCTTCGGCCAGTCAAAGAAGGAGCGGTGGGGAAGGTGGCCGTCTGACCGATGCGTTCAGACAATTCTTTAGTCCGCAGCCCCAAAGTATGATCGGTTCCAGCAACCATCGCCAGCGTCTGATAAACATGGTGCAGGAATATCTAGGGGCAAGGTCAGACTTGGACACCTTCCCCACCGAAAATCCTCTGGCTTACTGGGTCTTGAGGATGGATCACTGGCCAGAGCTTGCACAGTATGCAATTGAGCTACTGGCCTGTCCTGCATCCAGCGTTCTTTCGGAACGCACATTCAGTGCTGCTGGAGGATTTGTCACGGATCACAGGGTGCGCCTGTCCACCGACTCGGTTGATCGACTGACTTTCATCAAGATGAACCAGTCTTGGATCACCACGAGCTACCACACACCTGATGCTGATATAACAGACTAATTGATTTTAACATGTCACATCCCTTCAAGACTGATGCTGATGCTGAGTGCCTGTGCTGTTATGTTGACTGGCTATCCTCCTCCTCCGAGTCCTCAATGATACGATTGATGATGATAGCTTGGAAGATCATTTTTGTTCATGGGTGCCGCCACCAGTGGCTAAGGCCCAATTTTTCAGCCCCTGTTTTACAGGGGCGTGTAATTACAATTTTTTTAGCAATAATTTGCCATAGGGCTCATTGCTGTGCTCCAAGTACAGTATCTGTGAGGGGTTGGAGTGTTGTGGCACCAGTGCCTAAGGCCCAATTTTTCAGCCCCTGTTTAACAGGGGCGTGTCATTACAATTTTTGAAGCAATACTTTGCAACAGGGCTCATTGCTGTGCTCCAAGTACAGTATCTGTGAGGGGTTGTAGTGTTGTGCCACCAGTGCCTAAGGCCCAATTTTTCAGCCCCTGTTCAACAGGGGCATGCAATTACAATTCTTGATCTAATAATTCACAGCAGGGCCCATTGCTGCACCCACCAAGAGTAACTCTGAGGGCTTACAGTGTTGTGGCAACGCCACCACCACCACCACCACGAAAGGCCCAATTTTTCAGCCCCTGTTCAAAAGGGGCATGTAATTACAATTCTTGATCTAATAATTCACAGCAGGGCCCATTGCTGCACCCACCAAGAGTAACTCTGAGGGCTTACAGTGTTGTGGCAACACCACCACCACCACGAAAGGCCCAATTTTTCAGCCCCTGTTCAACAGGGGCATGCAATTACAATTCTTGATCTAATAATTCACAGCAGGGCCCATTGCTGCACCCACCAAGAGTAACTCTGAGGGCTTACAGTGTTGTGGCAACGCCACCACCACCACCACCACGAAAGGCCCAATTATTCAGCCCCTGTTCAAAAGGGGCATGTAATTACAATTCTTGATCTAATAATTCACAGCAGGGCCCATTGCTGCACCCACCAAGAGTAACTCTGAGGGCTTACAGTGTTGTGGCAACACCACCACCACCACCACCACCACGAAAGGCCCAATTTTTCAGCCCCTGTTCAACAGGGGCATGCAATTACAATTCTTGATCTAATAATTCACAGCAGGGCCCATTGCTGCACCCACCAAGAGTAACTCTGAGGGCTTACAGTGTTGTGGCAACGCCACCACCACCACCACCACGAAAGGCCCAATTTTTCAGCCCCTGTTCAAAAGGGGCATGGAATTACAATTCTTGATCTAATAATTCACAGCAGGGCCCATTGCTGCACCCACCAAGAGTAACTCTGAGGGCTTACAGTGTTGTGGCAACGCCACCACCACCACCACCACGAAAGGCCCAATTTTTCAGCCCCTGTTCAAAAGGGGCATGTAATTACAATTCTTGATCTAATAATTCACAGCAGGGCCCATTGCTGCACCCACCAAGAGTAACTGTCAGGGCTTACAGTGTTGTGGCACCAGCACCACCATCAAAGGCCCAATTTTTACTACCACTGTTCAACAATTATATGTAATTAAAATTCCTGATATAATAGTTGACAGCAGGGCGTTCCAGCACCAACCAAGAGTAACTGTGAGTGCTTACAGTGTTGTGCCAACACCAACAACTAAGGGGCCTATTTCTGCAGAGTATATACGGCAGGTCCCTACTTTCAAACATCCAACTTACAAACGACTCCTACTTGCAAACGCAAGAAGACAACAGGAAGTGAGAGGAAATCTACCACTAGGAAGGAAAATTCTCTCCTGTAAGAATAAATATGGGAGAAAGGTGTCTCCTCTGTACTGATGCTTTATCAGCAATCCTTGTTTCAAGAAAAACACCACATTTCAAAAAGAGTTGTCATTGGGACGGAAAGTGAGGTGAAATGTTCTGAACAGGGGCACAGACAGCAAAACAAATGTTACAGGGGTGATAACCCTTACCTATGTTTTCCAAAAAGTTTAAAAATAGATTTTTGGGCTGGAGCTACACTTCAACAATGTACCTGTTCAAAATTACAAACAGATTCTACATAAGAACAAACCTACAGTCCCTGTCTTGTATGCACCGCCTGTATACGGCTGTTCAGAGTATATAGGGCCTTTTTTATTTTATGTGCGGGGTTCCCCTTAATATCCATACAAGACCCAAAGGGGCTGGTAATGGGCTGGGGTAGGGGGGGGGGTCATGGGGTAGCTATGCCATTTTTCTTAAAGATTTTCATCCATATTACCGGGACCAGACATTACATTAAAGCCGCAAGCAGTTTTAAATGGCTTTTTTTTCCTTTAGAAGTGTCATTTTGTGCAGGGACAGTTCTAAACACGGGAAACACGTGGCACTTCACAGGCATACTTTAGACACCCCCCAGGTACGATATTTAAAGGAATATTTGACTTTTTTTTTTCACTTTATAAATCATTAAAATGACTGCTCCCGAAAAACGACCGTTTTTAAAACTTCTTTTTGCATTGATACATGTCCCCTGGTGCACAACCCGGGTTCCCAAACCCTTTTTAGGACAATAACATGCATAATAGTTGTTATAATTAGCACTTTAGAATTCGAACGTTCGCATCCATTGTATTTAATAGGGTTCTAATGTTCGTACGAACTTTCGGTCCGTTCGCGGGTTCTGGTGCGAACCGAACCCGGGGGTGTTCGGCTCATCACTAATCAGGAGCGTTACCCCCCCAGGAGACTGTGGCGTGCAAAGACCTGCTGAGCTGAGATCGCTGAGGTGAGAGACCCTGACACCCCTAGCTGACCCCCCATCTCCCCCCATACACCCCATGTAACCTGCCCCAGTGATCAGGCTGCATTGATGGGCACTGGAGTTGGCTGCACTGATGGGCACTGGTGAGGCTGCATTGAAAAACCAGGTGGGCCATGGATGGTGAGCTGATCCGGCGGTTCAATGGGCCACTTGACTGGACTTGCCCCCCAGGCCTAAGGCCGCCAGCCCTCCCCTGTGCGCGCATGCTCCCTGGGGCGCACGGGCGGTGCAAGAACGGGAGGACATACATGGACGTCCTCCCGGCATTTGAGGTCCGCGCTGCAGCCCTCTTTCGGCTATAGCGCAGATGTCAAGTGGTTAAAAATAGTCAATGTTGACTAAGAGAGTGAAGTTCCACTTTATGGAGTGGTAAAACCCAGCAGTTAGGTTGTGCTTTTGCCGCCCAATTGCTACCCCCTTTAGCTGTCCCTTATACCTGGCGGTTTTGGTGGGTGCAGCGCCTGTTGAATGTGACCCATGCAAGTTAATGTGGCCACTCTGCAAGTATCCCACAACCATGTGCAATGTACAAGGTTGTAGAGTGCTAGTACAGGCTTTAAGGGGTAAAGTAGGTAGTGAGGAGGTGATACCATGCCTGTCAAATCTGAACAGGATTACTGTTGCCTTGGAAGAGTGTCAGCAGATGTGTGGTGTGATCTTGATACATTCTTTAACCACTAAAGGATCGAGCCTCTTTCTGAGATTTGGTGTTTAAAAAGTTAAAAACTATTTTTTTTGCTAGAAAATTACTTAGAACCCCCAAACATTATATATATATTTTTTTCTAACACCCTAGAGAATAAAATGGCGGTCATTGCAATACTTTTTGTCACACCGTATTTGCGCAGCGGTTTTATAAGCGCACTTTTTTTGAAAAAAAAACACTTTTTTGAATTTAAAAATAAGAAAACAGTAACGTTAGCCCATTTTTTCTTATATTGTGAAATGTAGCACTACCACCGTAGGAGCTGCTGGTTTAGTTTTGGGCCTGCCCCAGAATTTGGCTCAATCCCCTCTGGCACAAATGGACAATAATATGTTTGAGGACCCCAATTGGCTGTAAGGGATCTCAATGATACACACACAATAATAAAGGCAATAAAAGGGTTGTTACCTTGGTGTTGTTCACCTGCCACTCTGCTGCAAAGACAGAGTTCCACACAAATTGTAGTTTAACCAATGGTGATATGTTTACTTGGTAGAGAAATTAAATAATGATTATACAATAGGCATTCAATACATACAACTCCCTGTATAAATCAATGAATGAAATACCACCGGTTCAAAATACCTCTAAAATCCGCCCCTAGTAACGCAACCCGAGGGTCAGACTTGAGCGAGGGTATGGTAGAGGAATCTCCCAGTGAAGGTGATACAAACAGTTATCACTAATATGCGGAATCAAAACTCTATGGCTCCCCCTAGTGGACAGTTCAATTGGTGCGTGTCCTATAGCAACCACTTGCAAAGGTAAAAAAGTGGATGATTATCCCTTTAAGAGTCAGGTAATCTTCAGCTAGCCACGTTGGTGCACTTAAAGATTTGTAATCCAAAAGATAGGGTGAAGAAAGAATCTGCTGATTGAAGCACACGGACTAACAGTACAAGGGGTACTAGTTTCCCCAAGGCGTTGAGTTCCTACGTGCAGAGGTGCAACCGCCAGCAAATACAAGTGAAGCTTGTGATAGTCACATTCCTGGCAGTCAGTTAACTAAATTGATGGGCAAGTGCCCGCTCACCAGATGAGGCCTTGTCTTGCTGCTTTTCCTCTCAGTCCAGAATCCTCCTTCAATGGTCCGTCTCTCTGTGTCACGAGGCCCCCAGTCCTTCACCCGGCCGTCCTCTGGATAACGATGGATAAAAGGCTCCGGATGCTGCGAGCTGCAGACCGATCCTCCTCCGGTTGATCAGTGAGACTGTCCGCAGGGATCCCTCTTTGGCTAGGCGATCTGCTCTCGGTCTCCGTAGGCCCAGGCTTCTCCGGCCTAGGCACACTCACAGCAGGCCTCAGCACAGGCCTCCTGCCAGCTTGAAGATGGCGTCCAGAGAGAGCGTGCTAAAAAGGTCCTCCCATCAGGCTTTGCGCGGCGCACCCTCTGGTAGCACAGTGGCCTTGTGGGCAATGTAGTCTCTGTGCTACTTACTGTAATGGAGTCTTTGTCTCTCGGTAACTGAATCAAACAAGTTGTAACTGACTAGCATGAAATGAACACAGAAGGGAGCCAAACTTATATACACAGCACGGATTGCAGTCCTTAATGATGCTTGCAATGGAAACACCTTGCTACAGAAAGATAATGTTACGCCGAGTAAGTTGATACCCAACATGTCACGCTTCAAATTTGCGCCCGCTTGTGGAATGACGACAAACTTTTACCCTTAAAAATCTCCATGGCTGGCAATTAAAAAATTCTGCAGGTTGCATGTTTTGATGTTTTGAGTTACAGAGGAGGTCTAGGGCTAAAATTATTGCTCTCACTCTAACAATCGCAGCGATACCTCACATGTGTGGTTTGAACACAGCTTTTGAACACTGCTCACGCGAGCTCGTATTTATTTTCTTATTTATTTTACATTATTTTTTTATTTTGACACTGTTTTAAAAAATAAATAAAAGATTGGGTCACTTTTATTCCTATTACAAGGGATGTAAACATCCCTTGTAATAGACAAAAGCATGACAGGTCCTCTTAAATATGAGATCTGGGGTCAAAAAGACCTCAGATCTCATATTTAAACTAAAATGCAATAAAAAAAAATGTAATTATGTCATTCTAAAAATTGGCGGTCCGTAAGTGGTTAGCCCATGGGCTCTTTGTGACGTCTCTTTCATTAGCGGGTCATTTACAGCTGGTAAGCCTGCATTTACAGTGCTTTGAAAAAGTATTTATACCCCTTGAAATTTTCCACATTTTGTCATGTTACAACCAAAAACATAAATGTATTTTATTGGGATTTTATGTAATAGACCAACACAAAGTGGCACATAATTGTGAAGTGGAAGAAAAATGATAAATAGTCTATAATAAATGTTTTTACAAATAAATATCTGTGTGGCATTTGTATTCAGCCCCCTTTACTCTGATTCCCCTAACTAAAATCTATTATTAGTAAATAGAGCCCTCCTGTGTGTAATTTAATCTCAGTATAAATACAACTGTTCTGGGAAGCCCTCAGAGATTTGTTAAAGAACCTTAGTGAACAAACAACATCACGAAGGCCAAGGAACTCACCAGACCGGTCAGGGATAAAGTTGTGGAGACGTTTAAAGTTTACGTTTTTGGTTGTAACATGACAAAATGTGGAACATTTCAACGGGTATGAATACTTCAAGGCATTGTATATGGTTACAGGTAGGGATGAGCTTCGAGTTCGAGTCGAACTCATGTTCGACTCGAACATTGCCTGTTCGCCCGTTCGCCGAACAGCGAACAAATTGGGGTGTTCGCGGCAAATTCGAAAAATCTATGGGAGAAATCTAAAGTGTTAATTATAAAGGCTAATATGCAAGTTATTGTCCTAAAAAGTGTTTGGGGACCGGGGTCCTGCCCCAGGGGACATGTATCAATGCAAAAAGAAGTTTTAAAAACGGCCGTTTTTTCGGGAGCAGTGATTTTAATAATGCTTAAAATGAAAAAATAAAAGTGAAATATTCCTTTAAATTTCGTACCTGGGGGGTGTGTATGATATGCATGTGAAGTGGCGCATGTTTCCCGTGCTTAGAACTGTCCCTGCAAAAAATTTCAATTTTGAAAGAAAAAAAGTATTTTAAAACTGACTCGCGGCTATTAATGAATTGTCGGCTCCCGGCAATACATACAAAAGTCATTGATAAAAAAAAAAAAAAAAAGCGTGGGGGTTCCCCAGAATTCAATTACCAGGCCCTTCAGGTCTGGAATGGATATTAAGGGGAACCCCGCCGCAAATTTAAAAAAAAATTGACGTGGGGTTCCCCCAAATATCCATTCCAGGCCCTTCAGATCTGGCATGGATTTTAAGGGGAACTCCACCCCAAATTTAAAAAAAAATGGCGTGGAGTCCCCCTAAAAATCCATACCAGACCCCTTATCCGAGCATGCAACCTGGCCGGCCGCAGGGGAAAAGGGGGGGACGAGAGAGCGGCCCCCCCTCCCTCCTGAACCGTACCAAGCCACATGCCCTCAACATGGGGAGGATGTCCCCATGTTGATGGGGACAAGGGCCTCATCCCCACAACCCTTGCCCGGTGGTTGTGGGGGTCTGCGGGCGGGGGGCTTATCGGAATCTGGAAGACCCCTTTAACAAAGGGGACCCCCAGATCCCGGCCCCCCCCTATGTGAATTGGTAAGGGGTACGTTGTACCCCTACCATTTCACGAAGAAAGCGTAAAAAAATGTTTAAAAAAACACACAAACACCTTGAAAAAGTCCTTTATTAAAAAAAAAAAAAAACATTCCAGCGGTGAAATCCAGTGTCCCGCGGCGATCCCGATGTCCAGCGCTGTCCTTCATTGGTTGTGCCTGAGCGGACCTGATGGGGAACTCCCTCTCAGTATTTTAAATGTATAGACCCGCCCTTTCTAAAGTTCCCCATCAGGTCCGCTCCCTCGGTATGTCGGACCCGCCTACGTCATTGGCTTGAGCGGGGAACTTCCTTCACTGTGTAATTTAAATTTACATAGTGAAGGAAGTTCCCCGCTCAAGCCAATGACGTAGGCGGGTCTGACATACCGAGGGGGCGGACCTGACGGGGGACTGCTCTCACTTTGGTAATACATGTATAGACCCGCCCCTTCTCATGTTCCGCATCTGGTCCGCTGAGCGGACCTGATGGGGAACTTTAGAAGGGGCGGGTCTATACATTTAAAATACTGAGAGGGAGTTCCCCATCAGGTCCGCTCAGGCACAACCAATGAAGGACAGCGCTGGACATCGGGATCGCCGCGGGACACTGGATTTCACCGCTGGAATGTTTTTTTTTTTTTTAAATAAAGGACTTTTTCAAGGTGTTTGTGTGTTTTTTTAAACATTTTTTTTTACGCTTTCTTTGTGAAATGGTAGGGGTACAATGTACCCCTTACCAATTCACATAGGGGGGGCGGGATCTGGGGGTCCCCTTTGTTAAAGGGGTCTTCCAGATTCCGATAAGCCCCCCGCCCGCAGACCCCCACAACCACCGGGCAAGGGTTGTGGGGATGAGGCCCCTGTCCCCATCAACATGGGGACATCCTCCCCATGTTGAGGGCATGTGGCCTGGTACGGTTCAGGAGGGAGGGGGGGCCGCTCTCTCGTCCCCCCCTTTTCCCCTGCGGCCGGCCAGGTTGCGTGCTCGGATAAGGGGTCTGGTATGGATTTTTAGGGGGACTCCACGCCATTTTTTTTTTAAATTTGGGGTGGAGTTCCCCTTAAAATCCATGCCAGATCTGAAGGGCCTGGAATGGATATTTGGGGGAACCCCACGTCAATTTTTTTTAAAATTTGCGGCAGGGTTCCCCTTAATATCCATTCCAGACCTGAAGGGCCTGGTAATTGAATTCTGGGGAACACCCACGCTTTTTTTTTTTTTTTTTATCAATGACTTTTGTATGTATTGCCGGGAGCCGACAATTCATTAATAGCCGCGAGTCAGTTTTAAATGCATTTTTTTCTTTCAAAAATGACATTTTTTGCAGGGACAGTTCTAAGCACGGTAAACATGCGCCACTTCACATGCATATCATACACACCCCCCTGGTACGAAATTTAAAGGAATATTTCACTTTTATTTTTTCATTTTAAGCATTATTAAATCACTGCTCCCAAAAAAACTGCCGTTTTTAAAACTTCTTTTTGCATTGATACATGTCCCCTGGGGCAGGACCCGGGTCCCCAAACACTTTTTAGGACAATAACTTGCATATTAGCCTTTATAATTAACACTTTAGATTTCGAACTTTCGAGTCCATTGTATTTAATAGGGTTCTAAAGTTTACACAAACATTTTGTCTGTTCGCAGGTTCTGGTGCGAACCGAACAGGGGGGTGTTCGGCTCATCCCTGGTTACAGGTTACACAATTATAAAGAACTGAGGTATTTCATTATATATAATGACCCTATTAGTATTGCGTTAACCTCCCTGGCGGTATTTCCGAGTCTGGCTCGGGGTAAGATTTCAGTACCATAAGCGGTAACCCCGAGCCAGACTCGGGCTGCATCGCAGGATACAGGGAGAGTTACTTACCTTGTTCCCTGGATCCTGCGATGTCTCCCCGCTGTGTGTGCGAGCCGTGTCTCCTCGCTCGATTCACACAGTGCCCGAGTGCCGCCGAGCTCCGTTCCCTGCGATGTTGCGGCGCACGGGGGCGGAGATCGGCGCCAAATTCAAAAAAGTAAAAACACAGTACACATACAGTATACTGTAATCTTACTGATTATAGTACTGTATCAAATAATTACAAATCCCCTTTGTCCCTAGTGGTCTGTCCAGTGTTCTGCATTTGCACTTTTATATTATAAATACTGTTTTTTCTGCCTGGAATTTGGAGATTGTCCATAGCAACCAAAAATTGTCCCTTTATGTCAAAAGTGGTTTTAGACCAGCTAGAAAACAGCGATAATAAATTAGAATCACTTGCAGAATTGAGCGATAGCGATTTGTGGGGAAATTCGTCATCAAACACTGAAAGTAATGATAGCGACAATTCTGCAAATGAGCAAATTTCAGTGTTTTTGATTTGATTACATTATTGAATATATTTTATTATTATTATTTGTTATAATTATTTATAGTTATTTATTATATTATAATTTATGTTTTTGTGTTTCAAACTTTATCATACCTGGGATGTCTACTAGACTCTGGTTTGGACAGATTTAAGTGAGTTATTCCTAAGAATTGCAGGCCTACAATATAAAATGCCAAATTTCCATGCAAAATAATGGTACCGCTTTCAGCACCTAAAATCTGACAGAATCATACCGCCAGGGAGGTTAAAGTAATACTAAACACAACTAGTACTGCATTACATCTTAGAGATGTATCAATTAGAAACAAACATTTTATTTGTTGTAATAGTGTTGTAATAGGTTGGATTTGTTATCTATTTGCTCAGGATTTTGTTTCTATTCTTTATCGTGTTTAAATGAAAATCTTTAATATATTCAGATTGAACGACAAAAAATGTATAAATTAAAAAACAAAATCTATATTTGAATGTTTAAAGGATTCTCTGGTAAATATATATATATATATATATATATATATATATATATTTGTATGTATTAAATGTAGTATTTAAAAGAAAGATCTATACTTAAATATGCAAATTTGTGATGTTGTAAAATATTTTACATTTTGGGTTATTCTGTTATTGGGTTATTCTGTTATTGTTCAAAAAAATTATTTCTTATCATTAGGTAAATAGGAATTCTAGGTTAGGATTATTTATACTTTTACCAGCCAGGAGGTGGCGCTCTATGCAAGTTGTGTGCTCTGTGAAATCGCTGCTAAATCAAAGCTGAATGAGAACTTTACGCAACTTTAAAATGTTTAAAAGTAGTTATCCTATAAAAGAGTAAGGTGGTCCCTATTATCTTTATTATGAAAAATAGGAATTTGTGAGGAATGCCTCAATGAGAGACCCTCATTTGGTAGACCATGTAGGTCTGGTACCTCATCCTAATCAATGATATACAAAATAATGGACCCTAATTCCGCGTACACTCAACCGTTTTTCATGACGAGAAAAATGCCATTTTTAAAAATGGTCGTGAAAAACGGTCGTGTATATGCTCCAGAGCATTTTTCTCGACGAGAAAAATGGGCGAAAGAAAATTAGAGCCTGCTCTATTTTTTCTCGTCGTTTTTCACGTCGTTCTTTTTAACATCGTGAAAAACGGTAGTGTGTATGCTTTTACGAGGGGAAAAAAACGTGCATGCTCAGAATCAAGTATGAGCTGGGAGCACTCCTTCTGGTAAAACTAGCATTCGTAATGGAGATAGCACATTCGTCACGCTGTAACGGACAGAAAAGCACGAGGCTGAAAAGCGCGAATCGTCTCTCACCAAACTTTATTAACACAAGGATCAGCAAAAGCGTCCCAAAGGGTGGCGCCATTCGAATGGAACTTCCCCTTTATAGTGCCGTCGTACGTGTTGTACGTCACCGCGCTTTGCTCGAGCGTTTTTTTTCATGAACGTGTGTATGCAAGGCAGGCTTGAGAGGAAACACGAAAAATCACGTTGAGAAAAACTTCGTTTTTTTCCATGACATGAATAACGGTCGTGTGTACGCGGCATAACAGACTAAATATAAGGACTATAACGGTACCCATATTTATTGTATGATAAAAATTGCACATGTATACATATCAAAAAACATACAAAACACACAAAAACTGCACATGAAACATAACCAAAACCATTGAGTACTGAATACGGGTTCTTGGTGGCTCCCCTATTGTGGAGCAGTGAGTTGCTGTAATTTCGATGCAGTTTGCGTTTCGCAGGAGATAAACCGGTTCTTCAGGAAAAGTTTCAGCAAGAACACTCACGGTTAATAGTCAAAAACATCACAATAGAAACGCATTGAATGGTCCTCCTACAAATGGTCATTGTCACCCATATAATGCCACAGGACGGTCCTCCTCGTTTTCCAAGATAGTCGTTAGTTCTAATTGAAACTTGGTATCAATAGTCAAATAGTATGCACCTAGTGATATACAAGGTATTATATTAGGTCGGTAAAGAGGTTCCCATCATGTCATTCCTCAGATCAGCATGGAGTGAGATAGATTCTGGAGATTTATTATTATACATGATTTTGTACATTATGTTTATTAGTTTCCTCTCCCATATTTAGTTTCACGATTTTACCTGGGCCTGACTTCACCTGACTTGATTTCTAAGCTTACCAACTCTCATTCCAATGTCAATTAAGAGTGCTTTTACTGGCTACTGAGGTAGCCTCACTGAACACTACAATGGCAGCAGGTAGGGCTTAGCCATAAAGTCAGAAGTCAGGCCTCAGTAATAGAGTTGAGTGGACACCTGAATGTTCGGGTTCGACGGGTTCGGCCAAACTTCGCTAAAAAGTTTGAGTTCGGGACCCGAACTTGACCCGAACTTGACCCCGAACCCGAACCCCATTGAAGTCAATGGGGACCCGAACTTTTGAGGACTAAAATGGCTCTAAAAAAGTAATGGAAAGGGCTAGAGGGCTGCAAATGGCAGCAAAATGTTGTTAAGAGCATGGCAAGTGCTCTGCAAACAAATGTGGATAGGGAAATAACTTAAAATAACATAAAATACATAAAAAAAATAATAATAATCTTGACCTAGGAGGACGAGGTCCATATGGAGTAGGAGGTTGAAGTGGCGGTGGATGTGGCGGTGTAGGTGGAAACGGGCGGCAGTGGAGGAGGACGAGGTAGCCAACACTGGTTTTTGTTTTTAATTTTTTTTTTTTTAATTAGGGTACACCCCAAAAGAGTGAGAAAGATCAAAAATACAACAATGGCTGGGTAAGGCTGGTATACATGTCTATTCTGCACAAGGTACGGACAAGTCCTGTGGGATCCATGCCTGGTTCATTTTAATGAACGTGAGCTTGTCCACATTGGCTCTGGACAGGCGGCTGCACTTGGGGTGAGGTGAAAGACTGATGGACATCGGCTGCAGGTGCCAACTCTGATCTTTCAGAAGGAGACTGGGTGGGAGACAATGTGAAGGAACTGGAGGCACTGTCAGCAACCCAATCTACTATCGCCTGTACTTGTCCTGGCCTCAACATTCGTAGAGCCGCATTAGGAGAAGGGGGGGAGAGGAGCGGAGCTCCGGGCGTCGCGTCGCTGGACAGTGGAACAGGTAAGTGTATGTTTATTAAAAGCCAGCAGCTACACTTTTTGTAGCTGCTGACTTTTAATAAGCATAAAAAAAGTCTGGAACTTCCCTTTAACAAGTACTTTCAGAATCACTAGGCACTTAAATCAAAGGTGCAAATTTAAAAAATATAAAAAACGATTTTTTAAATTATATTAACATGTTAAAACTTTAGCATTTCCTAACACCATAAACTGGGTCAGTACACTGGACAATTTGATATACATATAGGAACTGGTGATCCATGCAGTGGTGTATTTTGGTTTTGTGCTGCCCTAGGCAAGACTAAAATCAGGCGCCCTTCTCCATCTAAATTTTTCCCACCCCTTCCTATTCGGGTGGCTTTAGTGGCTATTTGGGGTCTCTGGTGGCTGTGCAGAGTCTCTGGTGGATGTGTAGGGTTTTTGGTGGCTGTGTGGGTCTCTGGTGGATGTGCAGGGTCTCTGGTGGATGTACAAGGTCTCTGGTGGCTTTTGGGTAGTAACCCCCCTGCTAGTCTGCCACAGTGCTCCCCCCAACCCCCCCATAGCTTGCCACAATGCTCCCCCCAATCCCCCCCGCTAGCCTTCCACAGTGCTCCCCCCAAACCCCTCACTAGCCTGCCACAGTGCTCCCCAAAAAAACCCTCACTAGCCTGCCACAGTGCTCCCCCTTCTAGGAGAAAAGATAGGAAGGATAGAGAGATGGGGAATATGGAAAAGGAGAGAAATGGAAGAAGGGGGAGAGAGGGAGGGAGGGTGAGAGAGAGAGGGGTGTGAAACCCCTCTAGTAGAGACAAATCAATATAGAGACAAAACATAGGGATTGATTTACTAAAGACAAATAGACCACTCACTTTGCTACGGAAATTTTTAGGGCTGTGGAAATTAACTATTAATTCCTCGATTAATCGATACATTTTTTTGATCGATCAAAATTATTTTGATCGGTGCTCACCTCTCCGCCGGCTTCTGGGTCTTCAGGGAGTTCCGTCGGAGATCCGGTGACGTCACGGACACCGGCGGGGCTTGCCGTGTCCATCTGAAGGGCTCCTTTGCTGGGCCTTCATATCTGCATGCCGGCAGGACCTTACTATCTGCCACACGCAAGGGCTGTTACACTTCCCTCTATCACTTCCCTCTATCAACCTGGGATTCTACAGCGATCCACTGGGAGTTGTGATAGTTCCCTTCTCGGGACATCTACTTGCCGACGGACTGATGTTAACCCCTCCTCATCTGGATTCAGCAGTGGTATCGTTGTACACATTTTTATACCAGTATCATACTTAGCTACATGTTTTTATGACTGCTTTTGCTACCGTTTGGTATTACTCGCACCATTTTTACATTTTATGTAGCTACATCGATTTTATTTCCAGTGCAATATTTATTTTGTTACCTACTTGAAGACTATAAAAGTTTTAATGCTATTCCCATCGAGCGCTGACTTTGTGTGTTTTTTGTATCCTGCTATCCATTTTTCCAGTGGTTGGTAGCTGCACTGGGAATCAGCCTGCAAGGAGATCAGCTAAAAGTAGTTGGATCTGCATGTGCATTATAATTAATCACAATTAGTCGATTAATCGATTAAAAAATAAATCGATTAATCGAACACGAAAATTTTAATCAGTAACAGCCCTAGAAATTTTGCTTAGCTCAGTGAATGTGCTGAATACTCACTTTTTACAGAATACGCAATCACAAAAAAAGAAAAAAACAAACAACATTTTTTTATTTATGCTTGCACATGTAGCGAGGTGCCACTTTGCAGTGTGGTTATAGACTACTGTGTGTATTGAAAAGGAACTCAGCTCCCTCCGGTGTTTCAATTTAGACATTACAGCAACTTGTTTGTTTTAATTGTATTGAGTAAAGCATTATGGAACTTGCAGTACAGGTAGAAAAAGACTCCATTGCCTTGGGTATTAAACAGACTATAATACCCACAGTGCAGCTGTGCTACCAGAGTGCACTGCATCATCGCACAGCCTGCTGGGAGAGGTTATTTAAAGGAGGGGAGGAGTTACATCCGGCCTCTCGGGACATCGCCTTCTATCAAGCAGGAAGCCTGCATTGAGGCCTGCTACAGGAGAGTCTAGGCTGGAAAGCCTGGGCCTACCGTGGTCAAGAAGGATCACTCAGCCCGAGTAGGGATCCTTTTCCGTGTGTCCAACTCTCGCTCCACAGAGACCGGAGTCGTCCATCTACCGACACCTTGTGCGGCTGTGTGAAGGACCAGAGACTGCAAGTTGCGGAGAGACCGTGGACCAGAACACCGACAGCAGAACGTACCCGGGGGACGAGGCCTGCTTTGGTGAGGGGGGCACCTGCCCAATATTGACTAACTGTTGCGTAGGAAGGTGACTCCTAAAGACTCGCCAGTATTACTTGGAGTAGTGCGTCACTAGCCAGGACATATTGCATCTCGCAGTGACTGCGTGTTTAAGGGATTGGCGCTAGAGCAGCCAGGGAGTTATATATCCTCAGGAACATTGTGGATGTTTGTTCTATGCCCTTTCATAACCTTTTGGATTACAAATGTTTGATGTGCACCAACTGATGCTAGCGAAGACTCCGACTGCTGGAAGGAACTTTGTACGGGACTCAGTCAGGCCTGTTTTGAACAGATAGTTATTAGGACACGTGCATAATATTGTCCATTAGGGGGAGCTCGCAAGCATACAGCTTAAATATATAAGTGTACACTAGAATTGTGATTACTTATTTGACTGTTTTAACTAAAATTTTCTATTATACCATTGACTCTTGCAGGGCCCTGTAGGATTCAACCATATTTTGTCTAACTGTTTACTTTTCTTACCAAGTAAAATTGACTCTTGTTTAGGAAGAACTTTGTGTGGAGTCTATCTGTTACCCTGTGGGACAAGTGGCCATTACAAGGTAACAACTTTATTTACAATTTTATTACTGTGTGGTATTATTGTCTTTCCCAATTACCAGTGGGTTCCACAATCTCTGCGTAGACCAGTTGTGCCAAGGGAGGGTTCGAGTCAAATTCCTTGGGTTGATAGCCAGTGTACAGACCCAAAAACCAAACCAGCAGCTCCTTCGGGGGTAGTGCTACACATGATTTAATGATGGAAGTCTGAAGCTCTTCATCTCAATAGCAAAGAGAAATTTCCTTTGCAAAGTGAAAATTATCTTGTAAAGTGTACAACCTACTTGTTTTTAGTTAATCAATCTTAAAGAGTTACTTTCCTGACAGACTCCATGTCAGCCTACGTGTGGGTTAATCCCGCCTCCTCTCCAATGCTATAGGACCCCATACCCATAAAAGTGAGCTCACCTCCCAGTACTGTGTTCCTTTTTTGTCCTCCTCCAACAGACCTACGCTGTTCACATTAGGATGATCCAGGATGGCCGGCACACTTCTATGCGGTGCAGCTCGGAGCCCAGCCACGGGCGGGTGTGGAGCTTGTGGCAACTATGTGTCCTTGGATGGGAAAGTTGCTGCTGTGTGCCCAGTGAATAAGAAGCATCCTCGGCTGGCAAGGTCTGCGACTATCTTCATTTTCCTCATGGCAGTCGCCTCTGTATTTGTATATTCACTGTTTGTTTTCCTTTGTGTGCCCCCTGCTGCTCCCTAATGGCGGCTGGAACGCTTCTGCGTCCCAGCTCGCTGCGGTGTAAAGTTTAAAAAAATAAATAAAAATAAGAAATAAGAAAAGAAACGGGGAAATGCTTTCTGTATATGAGTATACCAATCTCTGTGTTATAGCGCAAAAAATAAATAAAAAATTTCATCGCTTGATGTCTTATCCCGCCCCCCCCCCCCCAATCTTTTTTTTCCAGCCCTTCCGGTTCAGATCCTCAGATCGTGGTCCAAAACAACACAGACCTTGCCAGGCCACAACAGCAATCATCATCAAAATAATCCAGACGTGATTCTCCGTCTGCATCTCACCACCAGAGGAGACGCTCCCATTCCTCCTCTAGACACCGCTCCCACCGACATGACAGCCGCTCTGATCGCAGAGCCTGCTGGGGATGTGGCACACGAGTCCCAGAGGGCAAGTCATTGTGTGACCGTTGTTATGCCTGCGCGGTTGGGGAAAAAGAGACAGAGAATCAACGTATCAAATCTCTAGTGAAACGGGTGGTGCAACGTTCTCTGAGGGAAATGGATACTTCCCACGCACAAAACCAGTCCAATACCATTCTGTCTGACTCCCCGGCTGATGAGGCCCATGATGTCTCAGGTCCTTCCCAGCCCTATGCTTCCTCACCCGTTTCCTCGGAGGGAGAGTTGGGAAGTGATGAGGAGAGTGTGGAATTCAACTTCTCCCTAGTGATTCCACTTATAAAAGCAGTCAAGGAGGCCCTTATGTGGGAAGACCCATCTACTCCCCCAGCTAAGCAGAATTCTTTTTTCAAACGCCTGGGGAAAGAGCGCCCAAGCTTTCCGCTCTTGGCCGAACTAAAGGGCATTTTCAATGAGGATTGGAGTAAAGTGGACAGGAAGTCCTCCATGACAAATAAAACTTCCAGGATGTACAGTATCCCTTCAAAGCGGATGAAGTAAAGTACCTGGAGAACATTCCTCTTGTAGACGCGGCTGTAATGCGTCTGGCCAAACACGTTACACTCCCTTTGGATGATGCAGTTTCCTTCAAGGATGGCCTCGATAGAAGGATAGATCAGGACCTCAAGAGGATCTACAGGTTTGCTGGTATGGCTTGTAAACCCGCCCTGGCCCTGGCAGCCATGTCTAAGGCTATGGAAGCATGGACAGAGAATGTAGATTCCTTCATTAAGGGTGTTTCAGAAGAGCTGGCCAGGAATTTGGCAGCAGCAGAGCTAAAACTAGTAGCGGTGGCCTTCCTGGGGGAGGCATCTGTCGATTTTGATCCGCCTGCTGGCTAGAATTATGCTGTCCTCAGTTACGGCTAAGCGGGCCTTGTGGCTGCGCCCTCCGCTCACAGAACAGTTATCTAAACAAACCTGGTGCAAGATTCCTTTCGAGGGGTCGTCACTGTTTGGCAACAAATTGGACAATGCCATAGCTTAGGCCACGGGTGGAAAATCGTCCTTCCTTCCCCAGAACAGGCGTCTGCTTGGTCGGAAGAAACCCCAGTTCAGAAGACGCAGCCTGGAGCGTTCGAGAGAAGCACGCTCCTACAAACCTGGTCGGGACTTCAGAAGAAACTGGAGTAGAGGTCAGGCGTCCTTTCGCAAGCCAGTGAAGAGCCAGGCGTCCAGTGGCCGTGAACCGGCTAAATCTTTTTGAGATCACGCCCGCCCAGGCGGGTAGGGTGGGAGCCCGTTTGCTCCTCTTCCAGCACGTCTGGGTGGCCTCGATCTCGGACTTATGGGTCGTATGGACGGTGTCGTCAGGTCACGCATGGTCCTTCTCCAGGGTGACTCCCCCCAGATTTGTCTTCACTCTACTCCCGCATGCGGAAGAACAAAGGCAGGCTCTACTGTCCTACGTGGACTTGTTGAAATCCCAGGGAGCAGGGGTTTGTGTTCCAAAGGACGAACAGTTCCAAGGGGTATACTCCCCCCTTTTCTTAGTTCAAAAGAAAAATGGCGCCCGGTAAAAGACTTGACTTATCTGAACAAATTTATAAGGCACGGAAAGTTCAAAATGAAGACTCTATCAACCATTCGACAAGCCATACAACCAGGCGACTGAATGATTTCAATAGATTTAAAGGACGCCTATTTCCACGTGCCAGTGGCAAAGGAGTTTCTCAAGTACCTCCGGTTCCACGTCGGGCAGGAGCATCTGCAATTCATCTGCCTGCCCTTCAGGTTGACGACCTCGCCTCGAGTTTTCTCAAAAGTCCTCTTGGCTGTAGTGGCCCTCATCAGGCTGAAAGAGGTACGTCTTTATCATTATTTAGACCATCTCCTAGTTCTGTCTCAGGACAGGGAACAACTGCTGATGCACAGAGAACAGGTGATCTCGACCCTATCCAGTTTCGGTTGGCTCTCAAACTTAGAAAAGAGCCACCTGGATCCAGCCCAACGTTTAATATACCTAGGGGCTCAGTTCAATACAGTGGAGAACACCATCTCCCTTCCGGTGGAGAAAATTCTGGTGTTTCATGAGAGGATTTCTCGGGCTCTGGATTTCACGTCTGAAAGCATCACAATGCCTAAGGATCATTGGCACGATGGTCTCCACGACCACCATGGTCAAGTGGGCTCTGTGGAGGTTTACGCCCTTTCCAGTCAGAATTCCTCCGGCAGTGGAAGTCAGGGAACAAGAGTCAACTTATCCACATATCTGCAGCAATGAGGAACAGCCTCTTCTGGTGGTTCCAGCACAAGAACCTGCAAAACTTCCACTCCATTGCCCCCATCTCTTGGGTCACAGTCACGACTGACGCCAGTGGTTCAGGCTGGGGGCCTTCTGCGGTCCAAACCTGGCCCAAGGCAAATGGGACTCTCGCCTCCACAACCCAGGTTCGAACGTCCTGGAACTTCGAGTGGCTTGGTGTGCCCTCCAATCCTTCTCTCGGCTCCTGAAAGGAAAATCGGTGTTGATAAGGATAGACAACACCACGGCAGTCTCCTACGTGAAGAGGCAAGGGGGTACTCGGAGTTCCACACTCCTTCGAGAAGTCAAACCTATCATGACATGGGCCCAGAAAAACCTGGCCGGTATCTCGGCAGTTTTCATTCCCAGAGTCCAGAACTCCCAAGCAGATTTCCTCTCACGCACTCAATTAGACAACAACGAGTGGTCCCTCCACGTGCAGTCATTCAAATGGATTCTGTCCCTGGGAGTCAATCCTGAAGTGGATCTATTCGCTTCCCCCTGCAATTTCAAAGTAGAGAAGTTCTACACTCGGGGCCGGTGCAGTCAGACATTCAGAACAGACGCCCTGACAGATCAATGGAGGTTCAAGAGGGCGTATGCCTTTCCCCAACTCCCAATCGTACTCAAGTTGCTGCGGATGCTCCAAGCAGAAGCAGTCGAAGTAGTGGTGGTGGCTCCCTACTGGCCGAACAGGCCTTGGTTTCCGCTCTTGATCCAGCTGAGCTACCGGGATCCAGTATCTCTTCCTCTCAGACCAGACCTTCTCTCTCAAGGGTCACTCCTGCACCCTTGTCCGGCACTGATGAGTCTGGTTCTTAAGAGGGAGAGGCTGGAATCCCTCAGTTGCACCTCCAGAGTGATTTCCACCCTGATGAGCTCAAGAAGAACAAGTACAAATAAGGTTTATGGGAGAATCTGGTCCAAATTCGTCGAGTTCTCCTCTGCTTCGGGCAGGTTCTTCAAAAATCCAGGAGTTCAAGATATTCTCAGTTTCCTTCAAACTGGGCGAGACCTACCCTTATCTGTCAGCTCTCTTAGGGTGCAAGTTTCAGCCTTGTCAGCCTTCTCTGGGACCTCATGGGCAGTCCATCCCTTAGTTCGGCAATTCTTCCGGGGGGCATTAAGAATTAAGCCCCAAAGGAGACCAAGGTTTCCCAAGTGGGATATTCCTCTCGTTCTAGACTCGCTGACTGGACTCAGTACTACGGGGCTCTGCCCGTGTTCCATTAAGGACTTTTCAGCAAAAGTAGCCTTCTTAGTAGCCATCACCTCGGCTAAGAGGGTTTCTGAGATTGGGTCACTGGGTCATGAAGAACCCTTTTTGACGTTTTTTCCGGATCGGGTAGTCATTATACCTATGCTGGGTTCAAACCTGAAAGTGACTCCAGTATTCCACGAGAATCAGGAAATTGTTCTACCTACCTTCAGGACTCCGGAGTCCAATGAAACTCATCCCTTGGATATAGGCAAAGTTCTGAAAGAATATCTACAGATTACTTCTCCCTTCAGACGTTCTGATCATCTGTTCATACTGCATTCAGGCAGAAATAAAGGGAAAAAAGCTTCAACCAGGACAATTGCTTCCTGGATTGTCCAGACCATCCAGCAAGCATATAGGGCTAAGGGCTTGGCTCCTCCACAGGCGGTGACAGTGCACTCCACCAGAGGAATGGCAGCATCTTGGGCAGCGGCCCGACATGTGGCTCCAGACATCATTTGTAAAGCGGCCTCCTGGGCCTCTATCAATACATTTATGTCCCATTACTGTATAGAGCCTGCATCACTGTCTTCTGTAAACTTTGGTTTGAGAATCCTGTCAGTTTACGGGACAAATTAAAACTATTTTCTGTTCAGCGTACCCACCCGTGTGGACTGGCTAGTTATTTCCCACACATAGGCTGCCATGGAGTCTGTCAGAAAAGGAAAATTACGGTAAGTATTTGATAATAAATTTTCCGTTATTATCTAAAAATAAATAAATATAAATAATATAAGCATAGTGCTAAGTTGCGTTACCTGTATGCATTCGGGCTTGACACTTACACCTGCTGTCAAATTGGGACGAGTGTCCATGCAGCCGCTGCGTTTCAATAGACATGAATTGTTTGTCTGCACACACCACCTGGTGGCTCCAGCTGGTTAAGCCTAGGTTCTCACTGTAGCGATGTGGGAACCAGCGCGATTTCAGCGCCAGTTTCCGCATTGCATCTCTCCCGCAGGCATTTCACACTGCCCTCTGTGAACCGATGCGAGTGTCAAAACAATGTTAATGATACTCCAAGATCTGTTCACAGATCGCAGTGCAAACTGTGGATTCGGACAGGGATCGGAACGCATGGGTGAGAACACCCATGCGACACGATTCCAATGCGGGGAAAAAAAAGTCCCTGGACCTGTTTTTTTATTGCAAATCCAATGCGAGTACAGCCATACAACTTTATGGCTGAACTCGCACTGCACAGACATCGCATGTGATCAGCACCACAGTACGGGTGCGATTCACATGCAATGTCTGACATCGCTACAGTGTGAACCTAGACTAAAGATTAATTCCAGGTATGGATATTTTATACATAGTTACGTTGGTCCTGCTTCTGGGTCCAATGCCAAACGGCGGCTGCCCTGCTGCATTCTGAACACAGGAGGTCAGCCACTCAGCATGGGTGCCATTCAAAGAATGCATTCATCTACAGAATGCAAAGCATTCTTTGAATGGTATCCATATGGAGATCCCACCTCCTGTGTTTAGAATGCAGCAAGGTAGCCACTCGCCTTGGGATCCGGAAGCAAGTGCAGATAACTGGAGTAGTGGTGTCTACAGTGATTTCCAGCTTCCAGGGGGCATTGACCAGGTATGGGGTGGAGTCTATTGTTGCTGGGTGGGGTCTAATGTTATTCATTGTAAGGGATCTGTTTTACTATCTTTCTTGTTTTCATTAACAAATTTCATAGAAATTACTGAGTAGCACAAAATACTTGGTTCTGTATTCTCTGAAAGGTGCTGTACTGGGCGGTGGGTAGGGGGTGGAACCAAGGTATGGCGTTCAGAAATGGGTAGGGGGCAGATACGAAGTGTGACTCGTAAGAGTGGAGTTCCTGCACGTATTTCCTGAGAAAAAAAAAGCCCTGTATTGCAGGTGTAGCGGGTATTTGAATTTAGGGGAGGCATCTGGGTGGTAGTGTAACCCAGATGCACTGATTGTTAGGGAATCTGAGACCCTTTTATGGTTCTTGGAGGACTCTGGTGGTGTGAGGTTCCCTGCAGCCTGCAGGTGGCGCTGTCGCCCTGGGCTGGAGCTGAACACTTACCGCAAGACTGCATCCCTTTTTGTCCTTTCCTGGCGCTGGTACAGCGGGGCAGGGAACCTGCTGTGACGCAAAGGGAGAGGAGATAAAAGGGGCGGACGCCCTGACCTTGGGGTTCAGAGTCGGAGGATGCAGCCGCGCCCAGGCACCTTCAGCCTGGGTGCTGGCATTCCGGAGTTCCGGGCCCAGGTGCCCTTGACCTAGCCTGGAGCGGGAGATGGAGTCCATCCCAGGCACCTTTAGCCTGGGGTGAGGTACTAATGCGGAAGCCTGGGACTCAGTACCTTTGACTGGGTTCCGTGAGGGTGGAGGAATCCGAGGGGGCCCTAATGTCTTGGGTGCACGTGTCTGAGATTGAGGAGGCCGGTGAGCGGAACTTCTCCGGAAAGTCTGGCGCAGCATTTGCCGGTGACGGAGAGGCCTCCGGTAACTCTCTTGGACGGATGTCTTCCCTCTGACAGGGGCTGTGATAGCGAAGGTAATTCATGCTCTTGTTCTATATAGTCGGTGGCAGTGACTATACATCATAACCATTGGTGACACCACAGTGGTTAGCTCTACTAAAAGAATTGTGCCTTGACCTACTCCCCACAAATACTGAAGTGTTCTATGGGTCTCAACCTGTCTGTGCTGTATGACTATTTATTGCTGGAAGAGAATAAATACGAGTTGGACCTTTTCAGTGTGTGGAACTCTGGTTACTAGGAGCAAAGGGAGTAATTTCGAGGAAAGGATTTGACTCTGGGACACACACACAAAACCCGATAGTTCTGGCTTTCACCTCCAGTCTCTCTGGAGGACATGGGCCGTGGTGTATCGCATCCCTCCCCCCAGTACTAACCCCCTAGACAAGTCAAACAAGCCGAGAATGAGAAGGGGTGAGAGGGGTGAGGTCGCTACACGTGGGGGCATCGTGTCCGTGATGTGTATTGTGTCTGAATTTGAACTTTGCTGCCCGGAGGAGTTCTGAGTAGGTCGGCCATATTGGCCAACGCGCCACGAGGCACACCATAGCTGCGCAGTTCGTGGGCGGGAAGAAGAGAAAGCCTGCGAACAAATGCAGAGTATGGGAGGAGTCTGGCCATGTGGAAGGACACACGTAGGGATTCCGGTGCAAAGGGGTGAGTGCGCATTGGAGCAGCAGCCAGTCAGGATGACCTCAAGTACTCCGTGGATTTCTGTTCCTTCTACAGCGGAGATGACTTCCTTTGCTGCTCCGATCACAGATACAGGAATAAGACTAGGGCCCCGGGGGCGGGTGGCTCTGTATACCTACAGAGACATAGAGGCCCTCGGTGTGATCTGTCCCGGCTGTTCGGGACTGGTGGTGAAGTTGAAGCCGTTCGGGCGATGTGAGGTCTGCAAAGAATTTCTCTTCGAGGTGGAGCCATCCACAGAAAGCCCTCGCGCCTTCCACCTCAACTACCTCACAGGTACTGCCACTCCGGAGGGAGAGATCGATGCCTATGCGGACATTCCTGCGCGCACTGACCAGGACAAAGTGACTGCCCCAAAGGAGATTGAGAGAGAAAAATCCGAGGATGCTGCCTCGGTCACCACAAGCTCCCTGCTCCCACCGCCGAAGAGGAAAGTTGGCCTGGTGATGGCATCCCGTGGTCGTGGAAGAGCTTCGCCCCGTCGCTTGCTGGCCTGGATGGATCCGGAGGGAAGAGCCCTGGACATCCCTGTTCTTCTAAAGGCCCAGATGAGCCAGGGGTTGGGACTGTGTGTGTGGGTGGAGGTGTCGGGAGCCCACGGTCGGTGGAACCCATCGAGGGGGGTGATTCTGAGTCTACGGGGAATTACCTGCCCGCAGAGTGTTATGACACCTCCGACCTAGAGTCACTATCTGATGCCGGTGATGATGGGGAGATAGATGAGATCTTCCACAAGAAGGGATGGGACAAGATGAAGTTACCCTCGTCCCGTGTCACAAGGGACCCACCTATGTCCATTGGGGATAGTACGCCCCGGGTGGAGGCCTCGGAGCCTAGGGAAGAATCTGGTCCCCTGCCTACACCCTCGCTTCTTGAATCATCGAGAGTTTCACCTGCTCCTGTTGCGGGAGTGCAACGCGCATCACTGCGGGCTCCTAGGCCCAAATCTACCGAGGTGGTTGGAGTACCTCGTCATCCTGAATCAATTGTTCTGCCTGGAGAAGGAGATCGTGCCACAATGCCACCTTTGGCAAAGCTGCAGTGTCTCTTTTGTCAGAAGGTTGCCTGAGAATATGGGTGGGAATACCCATATCTACCCCGAGAATTGTTCTATGAAGTGGAAGTTTTGGGGCAGCGGTGGTACGACGAGTTTGTCTGGACAAAGCTTAAGGTACCTCACGCACGCCGATACCTCTTGTGTTCCCCTACAGTTACCAGAAAATTCAAGGACTGTAAGGCGGAGTGGATGTTAGGAAGGCACATCCATGCTGACAGGGTGGTTATCTGTCAGAAGGATGGAGGGAACATTGAGTACAACGTGGAGGCTTTTGACAAGCATTTGAAGCCTTTGTGCCCTATATTTTTATTTGGGTGTTTTTGCTCTTTGGAGAAATGGGAGCTGTAACGGGAAGGCCCGGGGAACTCAGAATCGCTTAGAAAGTATGAGATACCCTTGCTTCAGCTCCCCCAATGCCTCTTATGTGTCAACCACCCTGTGTCTCTATTAGGGGCACAGGGTGAATGAAAACCCCAATATGGTCTGTGATAGCCATATTCAATGCTGCACATACATTGTATCTAGATTGGGTCTGTAATATTGATCCACCATATTCCTCAGGATAACTGCAAAGAACTATTTACTGTTTGATTATGACCTCAACAGGGTAATTGAAAAGTGACGCCTTCATGATGTTGGGACACATACTGTTAGATGCTAATGTCATCACCCCCAGCCCCTGCCTTTGTGTAATCATTGCTGGGAGGAATTAAGGTGATTTGCATTCTATTGTTCACTATGCCTGTGTGTATGGTATCCGGCAGACAGACTGGCTGCCAACACTTTGTGATAAGATGTGTATTGGGGATCGTTATATTCTATTGTGTGGGATCTTGTGAAGCCTAGCAGACGTCAGGATGATGTGTTGAGTCTTGTGATGTGTGGGTGGAGCTGGGCCATTGTTCATGTTAAACTACTTATTGAACAAAGGGGGGACAATGGGTATACTCAATACCCTGGGATTTTTTGAAAAAACGGTGCTTGGTAGAGATAAACACAGAAATCAGATCTATAAAAGATTATATTTTATTACATAAAATAATGAAAAACAATACAAAAAAGTAACCATCCTTGAAGATATAAAGGTCAATTATCAAGAGATGCAATTCGCTGCTTAATTTCCACTCAACTAGTTTCGCTCCAAACGGAGCTTCCTCAGGAGTGTTTAGAGCAAT
Organism: Rana muscosa; assembly: GCA_029206835.1. Taxonomy (NCBI): domain Eukaryota; kingdom Metazoa; phylum Chordata; class Amphibia; order Anura; family Ranidae; genus Rana; species Rana muscosa. The sequence goes on along the minus strand of CM055116.1, from coordinate 1,198,147,818 downwards.
AGCAGATTAAACTGTGAATACAGGATATATAACAATTAGTAACATAGAATGGTTAAAAAGTTACAAACTCTAGTGTTAAACTTTAGAAAAAACTAGTTGACATGCGTGGGCATGTTAGTAATCAAATTATTCATAGGGACAAATCATAAAAACATTGATCAATTCATATTAAGATCATGGCCCATGCTGAGCATCATGCATACAAAAATATATACAGGCACTCACCAATTTGCAACATAACCACAGACTTGAAGGAAAAAATTGCATTTTCCACTGGTCTACTCAGCCGACTGACCCAATCTAATAAAACAACCCAAAATGGTACCGGAAGGTGTCTAGCGCTCATTTGCATTTAGTCACTGAACGGTACAAATATTTTATTGGCAATGCCTATCATGAAGGTTTAATTACCAAAAAAAACTTGGGAGTTTCTTAATGTCACTAATCCCCGAACCCCCACTCTGTATGCATTGCCGAAAGTTCACAAGAGCCTGTCCTCTCCACCGGGACGTCCCATTGTCTCCGGCAATGGCTCACTGACAGAGACGGCCAGTCAATTGGTCGATGATTTTCTTAGACCTCACGTTGAAGGATTGGTATCATATCTACAAGATACAACTGATCTTCTAAGAACTCTGGATGGCATCTCTGTGCCTGGGGGATCATGGTTGGTGGCACTCGATGTTGAGGCCCTCTACAATTCCATACCACACCGTCTGGGTGTGCGGGTTGTGGAGGGCTTCATCACCGAGGACAGGGGCATCTCTCGGGCCTACATCTCATTTATTTTGAATCTTCTGGAATTCATTTTATCAAACAATATATTTTTGTTTGGAGACTCCCACTACCTCCAGATACAGGGGGGGGGCAATGGGGACCAAGTGTGCCCCCTCCTATGCTAACCTGTATCTGGGGGGGTGGGAGAGAAATCTTTTCTTCAGAGAAGATTTACAGAGCTATTTGGACTTCATTCCAATATGGCGACGATTTATTGATGACATTTTCTTTATTTGGACCGGCCCTAGAGATGCCCTCACCACTTTCCTTGATTGCCTCAAGATCAATGACTTTAATCTTAAATTCACCTTTGAAATCAGTCAGACGGATTTGACTTTTCTTGATCTTAAAATCAGTGTAAAAACCGATGGCACCATCAGCACCTCTCTCTATCGGAAATCCTCGGCCGGAAATTCCCTGCTACACGCAGAGAGTGCCCATCCCAAGCCCTTGATTTCCAGTGTGCCCTATGGGCAATACCTCAGATTGCGGCGGAACTGTAGTAGTCAACAGGACTTTGAACATGAGGCCAAACTGCTGAGGGCCCGCTTTCTAGAACGAGGCTATAGCAATAAATGCCTCAAAAAAGCATATGCTAGAACCAAGAAACAAAACAGAACTGCTCTTCTACATGGTCCTAAGAAAATTAAATCTGACCCTGGGATACGGTTAATAACCAAATTTTCAAACCAACATCAACAAGTGCGCCTCATCCTACAAAAATATTGGTATTTACTAGCCAGTGATGATCAAATTTCCAAATTCATTAAACCGTACCCACAGATTACCTATAAGAGAGCTCGATCCCTACGAGATACCTTGGTTCATAGTCATTTTGCTCCATCACCATCCAACGCCACCCCGTTTAGGGGCACCAGGCCTTGTCATAAATGCAAATACTGCAGATATTTACATTCCTCATCTATTGTTACTCTTCCTGATGGACAAGTGCACAGACCTCTGTTCTCAGTTACCTGTCAATCCATTGGCATAGTATATTTGATGCAATGCCAATGTGATGCGTTTTATGTCGGGAAGACCAAAAGGCCATTTTTTCACCGTATCAGAGATCATGTCTCTTTGATAAATAAGAAAAAAATGGAAACACCAATAAGTAGACATGTAGGTCTGTTTCACCAATTCGACAGTGCAGTAATGCACTTTTCTGCCTTAGAACACATTCCTCCAGGAGACAGAGGGGGTAATTTTGACAAAATTTTGCTTCAGAAAGAGGCCAGGTGGATTCATAGACTATCGGCTCTCAGGCATCCGGGTCTTAATGATGCCTTTAGCTTTAAGCCTTTTCTATAGAGTTCTGTTGACAATCATCATAACATGTACCTTTATTGTTTTCTTAATATTCCTATTTCCTCCCTTTCCTCTTTGGTTGTTTTTTTTTTTTTTTTTACACCACATCTCGCATCTCTCAGACTCCAATGCATGTTTCATCTAGAGTGTATAATATCATTTATAATGTACTGAATATGATTGATGTATGTCACTCTGTGACTTGATTTGGCATGTTGTATGTTCATGCCCCATCCTGAGCTTTTCCAATCTCACCAATTTGTATCTATTATAGACCATTGCTATATATTGTATAGAGTTTCAACATCATTGTACCACTTTTCTTGAAGGAATGGCAATTGAACCTCCTAGCATTATTTATCTATATAGTCAATATACGTTTATGCATATAATTCATGTGCACTAAATTTCTAATTAATTTTCTTTATATTCCACATGGCATTTCTTGACTGGCTCAATTTATAATCCTCCCAGTGCAACCATACGGACGCCCAGGGGCCCCCAAGTTTGATTTGACTCGTGATGCCAATCGAGTTTTCAACTGGGTGCCCCAATACGGATGACCAATGCTGACAGTCACCCTTTAGTTCCATCTGCGCTGCTTTGCCACTTTTTCAACACCTTTTTTTTTTTTTTCCACCATTATATATCAGATTGCGGGTTCATTCTGTTTATTTTCCCTAACTTAAGATGGCGCGGTTGACCTCAGCAGCAAGCGGCTGGCCAGCACACACCCCTTTGGACGTGTGACGTGCCACGCTGCCTGCTGTTCCAATGACGCTTGCGCCAGTCCAACTCATGGACGGCGCGCGTCATCATTGATCTACCAATAGACGTCCGCATCGCGGCGATGATGTCAGACGCCGCCGCGATGGGGGTATTTTAAATGCGGCTTCAGCCGCCGATAGTCTGCCAGGATCTCTCGTCGCTCTGGGGCATTGAGACGTGCATGCTCCAGCCTGATAGATTCTGATTCCCTATACTCACCCAGGTAGGATGCTGTATGGACAACAGCTCGTCCGCTGTGTTGATTGTTTTTCTCCTCGCAGCGGTCGCTGTTGCTCACTACTTTTTCCTTTCTTCTTTTTTATCTACAGCTGATGTAAAATTCATTGACCCTATTCAGTCTCCTAGGGTGAAGCCTAGCTATTGAAGTCTCCCCACTTTTTGATCTCCAACATTCCAGCCTGAGGGTTTTCTTTTTTCTGAGCTATAAATGTCTTTGCCATTTAAATGCTCACAATTCCCTATTGGCATATTGCTATTGTGAATAAGTGACACACTGAATAAACCTCTCAAGGTAAGAGGCTGCATCCTTACCCATCCTAGGAACTACATTTCTGTCCCTATGTGTTTGCAATTGTGACAGTTTTGTTGGATATATGTATCATATATATTCTACATTCTTATATTTCAACAGGAATTTTCTTTACCCCTATGGTTGCAATCATAATCATTTTGGGTTGTTTTATTAGATTGGGTCAGTCGGCTGAGTAGACCAGTGGAAAATGCAATTTTTTCCTTCAAGTCTGTGGTTATGTTGCAAATTGGTGAGTGCCTGTATATATTTTTGTATGCATGATGCTCAGCATGGGCCATGATCTTAATATGAATTGATCAATGTTTTTATGATTTGTCCCTATGAATAATTTGATTACTAACATGCCCACGCATGTCAACTAGTTTTTTCTAAAGTTTAACACTAGAGTTTGTAACTTTTTAACCATTCTATGTTACTAATTGTTATATATCCTGTATTCACAGTTTAATCTGCTATTGCTCTAAACACTCCTGAGGAAGCTCCGTTTGGAGCGAAACTAGTTGAGTGGAAATTAAGCAGCGAATTGCATCTCTTGATAATTGACCTTTATATCTTCAAGGATGGTTACTTTTTTGTATTGTTTTTCATTATTTTATGTAATAAAATATAATCTTTTATAGATCTGATTTCTGTGTTTATCTCTACCAAGCACCGTTTTTTCAAAAAATCCCAGGGTATTGAGTATACCCATTGTCCCCCCTTTGTTCAATAATAAGTCAAAATGGGATGTGGTGCTTTTTTGATTTGACCAAGAATGCCCCAAAATATCACATGTTAAACTACTGTGTATTAGATGTATATAAAAGTTACAATGTTTCTCAATAAAAGGCATTCGATTTAGGAAGATACAGAGCGTGTGTCTCGTTCTTCCAGAAGGATTAATTCCTATGGGAAAGGGTCGCCTGGCTGTGGAAGATTGGTAGCGAGTGGGTGTCCAGGAGAGGGAACATCGTAAACGGCATTTAACCCCCTTGTATATTTGGGGTGTCGTTACATTGGTTGGCAGCGGTGGGATTTTCCCTCCAGTTCCTGGGACACTCCAAACCACCACAGTGAAGGACCAGCTATGCAGCCTGCAGGAGAGCCACGCTGAAAGACCTACTTGAGAGCCGTGGAGGGACAAAGAACAAAGTCACCTTGATCAGGTAGCATAGCCGAGATGGACCAGAAGAAGGGTGATGCAGGACCCCGGTCAGTTGAAGATTTGTTTCCGCAACGAGTTCAACAGCGCTTGGCATTATATGGTGCTAACCCATCAGAGACCGCCATACAGGAAGCCATTAGAGGCATCCAGCTGCAGGATGCGCGACAAGAGAGAAAACGACAGCGGCAAGAGAGAGAACTAGAGCGACAAAAGAGAGAACGAGAGCGGCAACATGAGCGGAGAACGGCGGAGATACGGCAATCGGAGATCGCCTACAGACAGCTGCTGGAATCTGCTCAGCAGCAGGGTGGGGCTGCCTTTGCCTGGGACTATCAGGAAATACCAGTTGACAACTCTGAAATCCTGGCTGAAGAATCGGCAGTGGAAAAGCTGAAGATTGCCCTCCCTAAAGCCAAAGTGGATGATATGGAGTTCCAGGGAGCTAGGGCAGTTGGCTCATCTCCCCAGCCACAGATTACAGAAGGTATGGACTTAAGGGACTGTTCAGAGGATGTTATGGATTATGCATCGCCCGCTCAAGTACTGACAGCAGGACAAAGTACTGCAGACCCTTGCTCTACACCCGTGGCAGTTTTGGAGGCCCGAGTTGAGAAGGTGATGGTTCCTCTTTCCGAGTGGATTTCAGAGATGCAGGGAGGAGAAGCAGGCCATTTCCCCCCCCCCCAACAGTTAACCAGAGCAGATAGTGTGGAGTCCCCAGCAGAAGTGCTGGCAACAGGGCAGAGTGATACCCACCTCTGCCCAGCACCGGAAACCACTGTGGAGTTTCAGGGAGACGTGGCAGTTGGCCCTTCTCCCCAGCAACAAGCTGAGGCAGTAAAGCTTTTACTCCCAGCTGAATCACTGGCAGCAGGGCAGAATGCTACTGGCCTCGGCACACAACTGCCACTTGAGCGGATATCGGTGGATGGGACTGCGGTCTCCACTCACAGCAACCCAGCAGAAGAGCTGGCAACAGAGCAGAGTGCCACGGGCCTCTGCTCTCAACTAACAGAAAAGGGAGCTCCTGTGGTATTGGATGGGACTTCGGTCCTCACTGACACAACCCCAGAAAATGGTGTGACACTGAGACAGGAGGATGTCAACCTTGCTTTGCAAGCACTAGGGGATTTTCACCTACCACAAGGGGATGGGAATTCAGTCTCCACTTGTATACCCCAGGAATGCTGGGCAGTTGGTCCAGATCCCCAACAGCATGACGGACTGAGCCCAGTCACCCTGTCTTCTCTCCAGCGGCTGAAGGGACTCCAGGGAGAAGGGCCAGTCCAGGCCTCCCCCCGGCGGCGGGTACGTTCTCTGAGAGAGGCAGAGGTTGGCTGGGTGAGTAGTGCTCTGTTTGGAGCAATTTATTTGGGGTACTGTGTGGATACCGGCATTAGAAGAAGGGACCTATGGACTAACTTCGGAGTCAACCCGTCTGGAATTCTCTCCTCTGTTAGTCTCCTGCCGAAAGGGGAGACATGTAACGGGAAGGCTCGGGGAACTCAGAATCGCTTAGAAAGTATGAGATACCCTTGCTTCAGCTCCCCCAATGCCTCTTATGTGTCAACCACCCTGTGTCTCTATTAGGGGCACAGGGTGAATGAAAACCCCAATATGGTCTGTGATAGCCATATTCAATGCTGCACATACATTGTATCTAGATTGGGTCTGTAATATTGATCCACCATATTCCTCAGGATAACTGCAAAGAACTGTTTACTGTTTGATTATGACCTCAACAGGGTAATTGAAAAGTGACGCCTTCATGATGTTGGGACACATACTGTTAGATGCTAATGTCATCACCCCCAGCCCCTGCCTTTGTGTAATCATTGCTGGGAGGAATTAAGGTGATTTGCATTCTATTGTTCACTATGCCTGTGTGTATGGTATCCGGCAGACAGACTGGCTGCCAACACTTTGTGATAAGATGTGTATTGGGGATCGTTATATTCTATTGTGTGGGATCTTGTGAAGCCTAGCAGACGTCAGGATGATGTGTTGAGTCTTGTGATGTGTGGGTGGAGCTGGGCCATTGTTCATGTTAAACTACTGTGTATTAGATGTATATAAAAGTTACAATGTTTCTCAATAAAAGGCATTCGATTTAGGAAGATACAGAGCGTGTGTCTCGTTCTTCCAGAAGGATTAATTCCTATGGGAAAGGGTCGCCTGGCTGTGGAAGATTGGTAGCGAGTGGGTGTCCAGGAGAGGGAACATCGTAAACGGCGTTTAACCCCCTTGTATATTTGGGGTGCCGTTACAGGAGCTGCTATGGTTGTTTTGTTCTCCTTCTTTCTCCTTTCATCAAGAAAAGAAATCAGTTACTTTTGGGGCATAGCTAGTATAGGGTCACAGTACAGGAAAAAAAAAAAAGAGAGAAAAGTTCATCTGGATTTGATAAGTGTCTTGACCGGGGCATTGCCACCAGGTGGCGGTGTTGCGCAACAATTGTGTTTTTTTCTGTACACTATACACCATAATCATTGGAGCGAGTGGGTTTCTCCCTGTATGGACCCATTCCTTCCAAGAAAACATATACATTGTGTTAGGATGTGTGTTTTCTTTTCTTTTCCCTCTGCAGGAGATTTGTCTGTCAAGGCTGCTGAGAGTGGGGTGGTTCTTAGATAGTGAGGGGGGAAATTTCAATGTGTAGAATCATTTAAAGTTTTTATACTAAGTTTATTGTTTTATATTCCTGTTTCCCTTTCCCGTTTTAGTTCCTGGCACAATTCATGACTAAATTGTGAGGTTGCATTCTATGTGTAGTTTGGTCTCTGGGTCGAACTTATGTTACCACTCTTTGGGAGACATGGGTTTGCACCAGACACTGGGGACCAGTGTCAAATCACCAGGGGGAGAGTGTAGCGGGTATTTGAATTTAGGGGAGGCATCTGGGTGGTAGTGTAACCCAGATGCACTGATTGTTAGGGAATCTGAGACCCTTTTATGGTTCTTGGAGGACTCTGGTGGTGTGAGGTTCCCTGCGGCCTGCAGGTGGCGCTGTCGCCCTGGGCTGGAGCTGAACACTCACCGCAAGACTGCATCCCTTTTTGTCCTTTCCTGGTGCTGGTACAGCGGGGCGGGGAACCTGCTGTGACGCAAAGGGAGAGGAGATAAAAGGGCGGACGCCCTGACCTTGGGGTTCAGAGTCGGAGGATGCAGCCGCGCCCAGGCACCTTCAGCCTGGGTGCTGGCGTTCCGGAGTTTCGGGCCCAGGTGCCCTTGACCTGGCCTGAGTGGGAGATGGAGTCCATCCCAGGCACCTTTAGCCTGGGGTGAGGTACTAATGCGGAAGCCTGGGACTCAGTACCTTCGACTGGGTTCCGCGAGGATGCAGGAATCCGAGGGGGCCCTAATGTCTTGGGTGTCTGAGATTGAGGAGGCCGATGAGCGGAACTTCTCCGGAAAGTCTGGCGCAGCATTTGCCTGTGACGGAGAGACCTCCGGTAACTCTCTTGGACGGATGTCTTCCCTTTGACAGGGGCTGTGATAGTGAAGGTAATTCATGCTCTTGTTCTATATAGTCGGTGACAGTGACTATACATCATAACCATTGGTGACACCACAGTGGTTAGCTCTACTAAAAGAATTGTGCCTTGACCTACTCCCCACAAATACTGAAGTGTTCTATGGGTCTCAACCTGTCTGTGCTGTATGACTATTTATTGCTGGAAGAGAATAAATACGAGTTGGACCTTTTCAGTGTGTGGAACTCTGGTTACTAGGAGCAAAGGGAGTCATTTTGAGGAAAGGATTTGACTCTGGGACACACACACAAAACCCGATAGTTCTGGCTAGGGATGAGCTTCGAGTTCGAGTCAAACTCATGTTCGACTCAAACATTGCCTGTTCCCCCGTTCGCCGAACAGCGAACAAATTGGGGTGTTCGCGGCAAATTCGAAAAGTCTATGGGAGAAATCTAAAGTGCTAATTATAAAGGCTTATATGCAAGTTATTGTCCTAAAAAGTGTTTGGGGACCCGTGTCCTGCCCCAGGGGACATGTATCAATGCAATTTTTTTTTTTTAAAACGGCCGTTTTTTCGGGAGCAGTGATTTTAATAATTTAAATGAAATAGTGATTTAAATTGAAACAATAAAAGTGAAATATTCCTTTAAATTTCGTTCATGGGGGGTGTGTATGATATGCATGTAAAGTGGCGCATGTTTCCCGTGTTTAGAACTGTCTCTGCAAAAAATGTCATTTTTGAAGGAAAAAAAGTCATTTAAAACTCACTCGCGGCTAATAATGAATTGTCGGCTTTTATCAATACATACAAAAGTCATTGATAAAAAAAAAAAAAAAAAGCGTGGGGGTCCCCCAGAATTCAATTACCAGGCCCTTCAGGTCTGGAATGGATATTAAGGGGAACCCCGCCGCAAATGTAAAAAAAAATGGCGTGGGGTTCCCCCAAATATCCATACCAGGCCCTTCGGATCTGGTATGGATTTTAAGGGGAACTCCACCCCAAATTTAAAAAAAAATGGCGTGGAGTCCCCCCAAAAATCCATACCAGACCCCTTATCCGAGCACAAAACCTGGCCGGCCGCAGGGGAAGAGGGGGGGACGAGAGAGCGCCCCCCCTCCCTCCTGAACCGTACCTGGCCACATGCCCTCAACATGGGGAGGATGTCCCCATGTTGATGGGGACAAGGGCCTCATCCCCGCAACCCTTGCCCGGTGGTTGTGGGGGTCTGCGGGCGGGGGGCTTATCGGAATCTGGAAGACCCCTTTAAATAAAATTTTACACAGTGAAGGAAGTTTCCCGCTCAGGCCAATGACGTAGGCGGAGTCCGACATACCGAGGGGGCGGACCTGATGGGGAACTTCTCTCACTGTGGTAATACATGTATAGACCCGCCCCTTGTCATGTTCCGCATCTGGTCCGCTGAGCGGACCTCATGGGGAACTTTAGAAGGGGCGGGTCTATACATTTAAAATACTGAGGAGGAAGTTCCCCATCAGGTCCGCTGAGGCAAAACCAATGAAGGACAGCGCTGGACATCGGATCGCCGTGGGACACTGGATTTCGACCGCTGGAATGTTTTTTTTTTCTTTTTTTTCTTTTTTAATAAAGGACTTTTTCAAGGTGTTTGTGTGTTTTTTTTTTACATTTTTTTACGCTTTCTTCGTGAAATGGTAGGGGTACAATGTACCCCTTACCAATTCACATGGGGGGGCGGGATCTGGGGGTCCCCTTTGTTAAAGGGGTCTTCCAGATTCCGATAAGCCCCCGCCCGCAGACCCCCACAACCACCGGGCAAGGGTTGTGGGGATGAGGCCCTTGTCCCCATCAACATGGGGACATCCTCCCCATGTTGAGGGCATGTGGCCTGGTACGGTTCAGGAGGGAGGGGGGCCGCTCTCTCGTCCCCCCCTTTTCCCCTGTGGCCGACCAGGTTGCGTGCTCGGATAAGGGTCTGGTATGGATTTTTGGGGGGACTCCACGCCATTTTTTTTTACATTTGGGGTGGAGTTCCCCCTTAAAATTCATGCCAGATCTGAAGGGCCTGGTATGGATATTTAGGGGGAACCCCACGCCATTTTTTTTTTAAATTTGCGGCGGGGTTCCCCTTAATATCCATTCCAGACCTGAAGGGCCTGGTAATTGAATTCTGGGGGACCTCCACGCTTTTTTTTTTTTTTTTATCAATGACTTTTGTATGTATTGATAAAAGCCGACAATTCATTATTAGCCGCGAGTGAGTTTTAAATGACTTTTTTTCCTTCAAAAATGACACTTTGTGCAGGGACAGTTCTAAGCACGGGAAACATGCGCCACTTTACATGCATATCATACACACCCCCCAGGTATGAAATTTTAAGGAATATTTCACTTTTATTTTTTAATTTTAAGCATTATTAAAATCACTGCTCCCGAAAAAACGGCCGTTTTTAAAACTTCTTTTTGCATTGATACATGTCCCCTGGGGCAGGACCCGGGTCCCCAAACACTTTTTAGGACAATAACTTGCATATAAGCCTTTATAATTAGCACTTTGGATTTCGAACGTTCGAGTCCATTGTATTTAATAGGGTTCTAAAGTTCACACAAACATTTTGTCTGTTCGCAGGTTCTGGTGCGAACCGAACAGGGGGGTGTTCGGCTCATCCCTGGTTCTGGCTTTCACCTCCAGTCTCTCTGGAGGACATGGGCCGTGGTGTATCGCATCCCTCCCCCCAGTACTAACCCCCTAGACAAGTCAAACAAGCCGAGAATAAGAACGGGTGAGAGGGGTGAGGTCGCTACACAGGTATATAAGTATACAGTAATACAAACGCACCTAGTCTGTCTGCGCAGGGGCTACGACTGGCGACATAGAGAACATAAATGTACATACATAGGATAGCCGAAGGAGGGAGGGCCTCCTTCTCAAACAGGCCCATCCAACCTAAAGAAAACATATATGCATTTTGGGGGAGCCCCATAATTGCTAAAATAGCAAGGAAATGTATGTCAATGACCCCTTAGTATGTAGTCCTGGACACCAATAGGCAGCTAAAGAGGCTGAAGAACGAATCAAAAGAAAGAGAACAGAAAGCAAGACAAAAGATAAAGGTAAAAGTAAAGTGAGGGGAGGGAAGAATTGTAGGGACCCCAATTAGAGTCGACCCATGCTTGTCAGGGGAAGATCAGGGAAGGCATACGTCAGCCATGGTTCCCAGATCTTAAGGAACTATGTGTGCGTGTCTTAAAGAATGCTAGACATTTGTTCATTAACCACTTCCCTACCAGGCACGAAAACCCCCTTCCTGCCCAAGCCATTTTTCAGCTTTCAGCGCTGTCACACTTTGAATGACAATTGCGCGGTCATGCGACGTGGCTCTCAAACGAAATTTGCGTTGTTTTTTTCCCACAAATAGAGCTTTCTTTTGGTGGTATTTGATCACCTCTGCGGTTTTTATTTTTTGCGCTATAAACAAATGAAGAGCGTCCAGTTTGAAAAAAAACACAATATTTTTTACTTTTTGCTATAATAAATATCCATTTATTTATTTTTTTTATTAAAATTTTCCTCAGTTTAGGCCGATATATATTCTTCTACATATTTTTGGTAAAAAAAAATCGCAATGAGCGTATATTGATTGGTTTGCGCAAAATTTATAGCGTCTACAAAATAGGGCATAGATTTATAGCATTTTTTTTTTTTTACTAGTAATGGCAGCGATCCGCGATTTTTATTGTGACTGCGATATTGCGGCGGACACATCGGACACTTTTGACACATTTTTGGGACCATTCACATTTATACAGCGATCCCTGCTATAAAAATGCATTGATTACTGTATAAATGTGACTGGCAGGGAAGGGGTTAACACTAGGGGGCGAGGAAGGGGTTAAATGTGTTTCCTAGATGTGTTCTAACTGTGGGGGGAGGGGACTGACTGGGGGAGGTGACCGATGGTTGTCCCTATGTACAAGGGACACACCATCGGTCTCCTCTCCCTGACAGGACGTGGATCTGTGTGTTTACACACACAGATCCAATTTCCTGCTCGGGTACTGGGCAATCGCGGCTGCCCGGCGGCCATTGCGGCTGCCCGGCAGCCATCACGGCCGCCGGGCACGCGCACCGGGTCCCCAGAAACACGGCGGGGGTGCGTGTCCCCTAGCTCCATTTAGAGGCAGGACGTCATATGACGTCCTGTCAGAACGAGAGAGTCTTCCGCCCGCCATCATTTGACGGTGGGCGGTAGACAAGTGGTTAAGCATCATGGCCGGAAAACGGTCCCTCACTTCCTGGACAGGGACTGTAGGTTTCTTCTTGGTCTGTGCAATCATCCTTTTGGCTGCTATGAAAAAATAAGCTACCAATTTTTGTTGACTAGCGAATAAGCCTGGAATGGGGCAATGCAGCAAAGCACATTTAGCCTCCTATCAGATATTTAGATGAAACAAACAGCAGACCAAACACTCAGGACTAAAAGCCCACCAACCGAGGGCAGGTCCACCGGGTATGCAGAACATCCGCTCGATGGCCACATCCCCAAATATAGCAATCACCAGAAGTCGGATTAGTATGGGCAATACGGGCCGGAACCCAATACCACCGCAACAACACTTTATACGCTGTCTCTGAACTACGTAAGGTGGCAGTATTAAATTAACATTTAGCAATCGGAGACCAGACTTTGCTTTAATTCGAGAATGGAGAATTACTTCAAGGATTCCTCCGTGTTAAAAGGTTGAGAAAAGCTCCTGTAATGTTTCCTTTTTTTTTTTTCATTATACAAAACTCTATATAATGCCGCGTACACACGATCGGACATTCCGACAACAAAACCGTGTTTTTTTTTCCGACGGATTAACGCTCAAACTTGTCTTGTATACACACGGTCACACAAATGTTGCTCTGAAATTTTGATTGCCAAGAACGCGGTGACGTTCAACACTGCAACGAGCCGAGAAAAATTAAGTTCAATGATTCTGAGCATGCGTCTTATTGATTCCTAGCAGGATTTTTGTGCGTCGGAATTGGATACACATGGTCGGAATTTCCGACAAGAATTTTTTGTTGTCAGAAAAATTGAGAACCAGCTCTCAATCATTTGTTGTCGGAAATTCAGACAGCAAATGTCCGATGGAGCCTACACACGGTCAGAATATCCGACCAAAAGCTCACATCGAACATTTATTGTCGGAAATTACGATCGTGTGTACGCGGCATAAGAGTTATAACTATTTTCAGATTTACTTAGGATCGAAGCCAACCTCTACATGCAAAACATTAGCAATTTGTATGAAACCAAATATGCCAGAAATTGCACAATAATGCCGCGTGCACACGACCGTTATTCATGTCATGCAAAAAACGACGTTTTTCTCGTCGTGATTCCTCTCAAGCCTGTCTTGCATACACACGTTCATGAAAAAAAACACTTGAGCAAAGCGCGGTGACGTACAACACGTATGATGGCACTATAAAGGGGAAGTTCCATTCGATTGGCACCACCCTTTGGACTGCATTTGCTGATCTCGTGTTAGTAAAGTTTGGTGAGAGACTTTTCAGCCTCGTGCTCTTCAGTCCGTTACAGCGTGACGAATGTGCTATCTCCATTCTGAACGCTAGTTTTACCAGAACGAGCGCTCCCGTCTCATACTTGATTCTGAGCATGCGCATTTTTTTTCCCCCTCGTAAAAGCGTACACATGACTGTTTTTCACGACGTGAAAAAGAACGATGTGAAAAACGACGAGAAAAAATAGAGCAGGTTCTAAAAATTTTTCGGCCAGTTTTCTCGTCGCGAAAAATGCTATGGAGCCTACACACGACCGTTTTTCACGACCAGTCTAACAAATTGAATTTTTCTCGTCATGAAAAACGGTCGTGTGTGCGCGGCATAACACTTTCAACATTTTTTATTTTTATGAAGTGTCAATAGTCTTGTTAAACAAATGCACATGATTGAAGAAATACGCTCGCTTGCACTGCTTAGAGAGGTCAAAATAAAATAAAAAAAAGGAACACAATTTTGATTTCTTGCCAGAAAACCTTACGTTCCATCTTATTGGTCAGGAGGGAAAAGATGTTAAGAGTATTAAGGCATTTTTCACAGCTGAGTAGATGTGGCAGGCTGTGAAAGGGAAATGTTTGTGGAGGGGTTAAGTTCCGGCTACTGGTTATACATAAACAGCCAATGGCCCACCTCCAATCGCCATCTGTCCGGATACATTATAAAAGACTTTAAAGAAGAATGTCACATGGCCTAATGCCGATTAAATAAACCTAGCAAGAGACGCGTACAAATGTTTATGTTCGGCTGTGCAGAATCGTATAAACAACTTAATTGCCTGTTTTAAACAAAACCACCTAAAATAATTCAATAAAACCCCTTGTGAGGTATTTCATATTATAAATCGGGTTCTGCTTCACTTAAGGTGTATGTATTGGTGTCCAGATGTATAATATGGTATTATATAAGCTAATGTAACAGAACAGATGTTGAGGACCAATCTTTCCAAATATTTTATATTCTTTTTGGAAGCAGTGGTGAGGAGTTAGAACCTCTGTCAGGTTTTATAGCTGTCTGTGTCATCTTTGGGAAGATTCCATTGGGACAGAACGTAAGGAAAAACCTCTCCAAAACTCTATTTTGTATATATCAGAAGGGTTAGGTTTCCCCACACTTCTTGTTAGGAGGATACCATATGTATCGGGATGCGGCGATCTTCATAACGGAGACGATACCTGCACTATCCAAAAACTAAAGATATAATGGCTGGAGTTAAGTTTTATTATGAAATTGTGGCAAACTATAATATGATACAAGAAAGAATGTAATATACTCTATTAAAATGTCATATATAAATGTTAAACAGTTTTTCAACTTGGTCATGAGAATTGAAAGCTGAACAGGCCAGTCTAGACTTTTCTTTGGATAGCCATGAACTCAAACTTTTTCTGTGGGAGTTTGTGGTTAGAATGCTTGCCTTGCAATGCCATGCTCCTGGCTTCATTCCCACTAGAGAATTATCTCCACGGCTGTTTTTGAGATGCCTAAGTTCCCGGTAACAGTTTAAAACATACAAGAAGACTAAAGCCCAAGTCTCCCACTTTGTTTTCTCTGTAGTCCTGTACCTACGTAAGTTATGAATTTTAGAAAGTTTTGCCTTAGCATGCTTTAATATACCATTTTCTTATCTTAGCTCCCTCTTCAGTGCTCTGTGCTGGAATAGCTGAGCAACAGCCATACTCCTAATTACAAGTGACCCCCTTGACTCTTGGGCATCATTTTAAAATGGATAGTCGTTATTCATCTCAGAAAAACCCTAACAAAGTTTCAAAGCAACACTTGGTCTTAGTGGTTCTTGCAGGTCCGAGTGACTTTAGCGTTAAGCCCAGGAGCTGAATTACTTATCATCTGGGCTTCCTTTCTTCCTACACAGCTGTAGCAGATCGCGGTTAACACACTGCTTTCTAATTGTGTTTACATTGGAAGAAATGTGACGTCATAGTGACATCACATCATTGCCTCTGGGTAGTGATGAGCCGAACACCCCCGGGTTCGGTTCGCACCAGAACCCGCGAACGGACCGAAAGTTCGCACGAACTTTAGAACCCTATTAAATACAATGGATGCGAACATTCGAAATCTAAAGTGCTAATTATAACGACTATTATGCATGTTATTGTCCTAAAAAGGGTTTGGGAACCCGGGTTCTGCACCAGGGGACATGTATCAATGCAAAAAGAAGTTTTAAAAACGGCCGTTTTTCTGGAGCAGTCATTTTAATGATGCATAAAGTGAAAAAAAAAAAGTCAAATATTCCTTTAAATATCGTACCTGGGGGGTGTCTAAAGTATGCCTGTGAAGTGCCACGTGTTTCTCGTGTTTAGAACTGTCCCTGCACAAAATTACATTTCTAAAGGAAAAAATAGGATTTTTTACTCACCGTAAAATCCTTTTCTCTGAGTCCATGGACCGACACAGCTTCTCTATTGACAAAGTGGGTATTATCCGTTAATTAGGAGTGACTAGGCAGAAAAACTTGTAAAAAGTGTTGCATCACACCTTCTACAGCACCGCCCAGGGGGCGGACCCTCCGGGCATACCCTCTCAGTCTGCACATCGCAGATCAGTTTGTCAAAAAGCAGTACAAACTTAAAAGGAGGGGTGGGTGCTGTGTCGGTCCATGGACTCAGAGAAAAGGATTTTACGGTGAGTAAAAAATCCTATTTACTCTTTCGTCCATGGACCGACTGTCATGGATATGCATTAATGTCTGTCTGCCATCTTACCTTCCTCCTCATGTGTTCATCTAGAGACCAGACCTCCTTCACCTGGCTTCCTTTATAATCTCCTCCCAGCCTGACTCCACCCCAGGCCCTATCACTGAACACTATATTAACCTGTGCACTGCAAGCCTGCTTTGCTGATCAACGTGTTTGTTAGGCATTGTGTGTTTGGGTTCCTGCCTGCCGTGTGCTACGTCTGTCTCTCTGTTACGTTATTGGCTTGTCCCCGACCATCCCTGTCTGCTCGTGACCCTTGACCTTCGGCTCGTTCTTCGTTATCCTTGTCTGCTTGTGGCCCCTGACCTTCGGCTTGTTATTCGGTTCTCTCTATCGTGTGCTGCTGCTTCCCCTTATCCTACGGGGCGTGAGCTAGGAAACTCCAGGGGCCGCGACCTGGTCCCAGCCTGCAGCGTAACATCCTCACCACTAGAGGCCCTGGAGAAGACCAGCTGGGTCTTAGACTCCGCGCCCTGGGGAATCTTGGCTCTCGCTTCCGTTGGGATCCCGGTTGTGCTCCTCTGGTCCCGCTTTCCACAACCACCCAGTTTCCTATCCACAGAAGCCAGCCATAGGGTTCACTACCTCGCGGTGCACTCCTGTCCCCCTACGGTGTGCATCTGTCACCTGGCCACAGGTGACCCTGACAGTTTGATCAGCCATGAACCCGGCTGACATCCCGCTTCCCGCGGATGATCCATTGCAGGGCATAGTTCGCAGACTTGAGACCCAGGAATCAAATCAGACCCAGGTAATGCGATTCCTCCAGGATCTGGCTTCTCGATTCGAGCAGCTTCAGGTCTCCTTGGGAACCCCGAATCCGCAACCCCAAGTACAACCAGCGGCTGTACCTATCGCACCAGTCGCAGCCTCACACTCACTAAGATTGCCAGCTCCGTTCCGTTTCTCTGGGGACTCCAAGGCCTGCAGGGGGTTTCTCAGCCAATGCACTATTCATTTTGAGCTTCAGCCTCAAAGCTTCCTATCTGACCGGGCTAAGGTAGCCTATATCATTTCCCTCCTCTCCGGTGAAGCTTTGGCCTGGGCTGCCCCCCTGTGGGAGAGGAACGATCCGGTGGTTTCCAGTCTGTCCGAATTCTTGAAGCTCTTTCGTAATATCTTCGAAGAGCCGGCTCGGGCTTCTTCAGCGGCTAGTGCTGTCTTACGTCTTCGCCAAGAATCTAGTTCAGTGGGGCAATATGCTCTTCAGTTCCGTATCCACACAGCTGAATTGAGCTGGAATAATGAGGCCCTGGTCGCTACCTTTTTACATGGCCTCTCTGACCGAGTGAAAGACGAATTAGCGGGAAGAGCCATTCCCGTCGGTCTGGACGATGTAATTTCATTATGCAACCAGATCGACATTCGTTTTCAAGAGAGGTCCTTAGAAAAAAGACGCCAGCACTCTCTGGGTCCTAGCCAGTCTGAGCTCCCCTCCCTTCATTCCGTGGAGCATCCTCTACCTGCTGAAGAACCTATGCAGCTGGGCCGGACCAGACTAACCCCCGAAGAACGTGCTAGGCGCAGAACTCTGGGCTTGTGCCTCTATTGTGGGGGCAAGGGTCATTTTCGTGACTCCTGCTCGCTTCGTCCGGGAAACGCTCGGGTCTAATACATTTGGAAGGTGGAGTATTGGACCCAGAAACATCACCTTCTCGCCTGCTCTTGCCGGTGTCCCTTCATGTAGGCACTTCTCCTCAGTCAACCCTTGCATACCTGGATTCCGGGGCTGCCGGCAATTTCATGGATTGGAGAACTGCTTCTTCTATGAAGCTTACCCTTTCACCTCTCACTACCCCATTGGTAGTCTCGGCAATTGATGGCACTGTTCTCCCAGGGGGCCCTATTCGCTTCCAGACGCTACCCATTAGGATGTCGGTAGGGATTCTCCACCAGGAGTGGATATCCTTTCTTATTCTACCCAAGGCCTCTACCCCAGTTGTATTGGGCCTCCCTTGGCTACAGCTCCACTCTCCACATGTGGACTGGGTCTCTGGGCAGATCCTGGCCTGGGGTTCCTCATGTTTCTCGTCGTGTCTTCTCAAGGTGACCCCCAAGGAGAGTCTTCCGGTTGCTGCCACTTCTGTTTCTTCTGATCTTCCCGCCGCATACAGCGATTACCGGGATGTGTTCTGTAAAAAATCAGCTGAGGTGCTTCCTCCCCACAGGTCTTTTGACTGTGCTATTGATCTTGTCCCCGGAGCAACTCTACCCAGGGGTCGTACCTACCCTCTGTCCATCCCAGAGACCCAGGCCATGTCGGAGTATGTAGCAGAGAATCTGGAGAGAGGGTTCATCCGGAAATCCTCATCGCCTGCAGGGGCAGGGTTCTTTTTCGTTGCCAAAAAGGATGGTACCTTAAGACCCTGCATCGATTATCGGGGTTTAAATGCGGTTACTATTAAAAATCGATACCCCTTACCCTTAATATCTGAGCTATTCGATAGGTTGAAGGGTGCCTCCATTTTCACCAAGTTGGATCTCAGAGGCGCGTACAATCTCATTCGAATACGGGAGGGTGACGAATGGAAGACTGCATTTAACACTAGAGACGGGCATTACGAATATCTGGTGATGCCTTTTGGTCTGTGTAATGCTCCAGCCGTGTTTCAAAACTTTGTCAATGAAATCTTCAGAGATCTGCTGTACCAGTTTGTTGTCATCTATCTGGATGACATTCTGATCTTTTCTGAAAATCTGCTCGTCCACAGAAACCATGTCCGCACTGTACTTCAACGTCTTAGAGAGAACAATCTCTATGCCAAGCTGGAGAAATGTTCCTTTGAATGTTCTGAGGTCCTGTTTTTGGGGTGCTTTGTCTCATGTTCGGGGCTTCGTATGGACCCTGGGAAGGTCTTGGCTATCACCAACTGGCCTCTTCCTGCTAGCCTCAAGGCCACACAGCGCTTTCTTGGCTTCACTAATTATTATAGGCAGTTCATAAGGAATTACTCTTCCATTGCCGCGCCTATTATCGCTTTGACCAAGAAGGGTGTGAATGCCAGAGACTGGCCTCCCGAAGCTGTCTCTGCATTTCACAACCTGAAACAGGCCTTTGTTTCTGGCCCCCTCTTGAGGAGACCAAATCCTGGGAATGCATTTTTTATTGAAGTGGACGCTTCCTCAATGGGGGTGGGAGCTGTGCTTCTTCAAATCTTTGAGAAGAGACGCCAACCATGTGCGTTCTTCTCCAAAAAAAATTCTCAGGCAGAGAGGAATTATGCCATCGGTGATCGGGAACTTCTCGCAATTAAATTGGCGTTAGAGGAGTGGCGTCATCTCTTGGAGGGTTCCCCTCACTCCATAACGATCTTTACCGATCACAAGAATTTACAGTATCTACAGAATGCTAAACGTCTGAATCCTAGACAGGCCAGGTGGAGTCTCTTCTTTGCCCGTTTTAATTTCACGATTACCTACAAACCTGGTTCCTGCAACGGTCGGGCTGATGCGCTCTCTAGGTCATTTGACACTTTGGACGAGGAGTCCGCCCCTGAACCTGAGCCGATCATTCCCACCTCATGCATTGTTGCCCACTCTACCACCCTGAAGTCTAAAATTCCGCCTGGTAAGACCTTTGTCCCCACTGGGCTAAGAGCTAAGATCCTTCGTTGGGGACATGATTCCAAGGTGGCAGGGCATTCTGGATTCCTCCGATCCTTCCTACTCATCAGTCGTCACTACTGGTGGCCTAATCTCCGCTCAGACGTCAAAGACTACGTTAAAGCTTGTCATGTCTGTGCTCAGTCCAAATCCTCCACACAAGCTCCTGCTGGTCTCCTCATGCCCTTGCCTATTCCTAAGGAACCCTGGGCCCATATTGCCATGGATTTTATCACCGATCTCCCACTGTCTGAGAATAATACAGTCATTTGGGTGGTAATCGATCGATTCTCCAAGATGGCTCATTTTGTTCCTCTTCCTGGTCTTCCTTCTGCCCCTGCCTTGGTTCCCATTTTCATTCGAGAAATTCTCCGCCTACATGGGGTCCCTTCTCATATTGTTTCCGACAGGGGAGTCCAATTCACGTCTCGTTTTTGGAGAGCCTTTTGCAAATCCCTCAATATTGTCTTGGATTTTTCTTCTTCTTACCATCCCCAATCCAATGGACAGACTGAGAGGGTTAATCAGGAGTTAGAGGTCTTTCTTCGCACCTTTGTGTCTTCTCACCATGACGATTGGTCCTCTCTACTCCCGTGGGCAGAATTCTCCCATAACAATCATGTGAATACCAGTTCGCAGAAGACACCCTTTTTCACAGTTTATGGAAAACACCCTCAACTTCCTCTTCCTATGATCTGTTCTCCAGACATTCCAGCTTTGGCTTCGGTTCAGGAGTCTCTCAATTCCGTTTGGGGTCACGTTCATGATTCCCTCCGGGCAGCTGCTGAAAAATTCAAAGGCTTTGCCGACCGCCGCAGGCGTAAACCGCCTTCTCTTCAGCCAGGGGACAAAGTCTGGCTCTCTACCAGGAACATCAAGCTCCGAGTTCCTTCTCTGAAGTTTGCTCCACGATTCATCGGTCCATACACGGTAACTGCTAAACTGAATCCGGTTTGTTTCAAACTCCAGATTCCTAAGAGCCTTAAAATCACTAACTCCTTTCATGTTGCTCTTCTAAAGCCTTTAGTCCTCAATAAATTCTCTCGTCCTCTTCCTACCGTGGCGCCTGTCTCTGAGGATAATCAGGAGTACGAGATCAGTCAAATTCTGGACTCCCGACTCTGTAAAGGCGTTCTTCAGTACCTCGTTCATTGGAAAGGGTTTGGTCCTGAGGAGAGGTCTTGGATCACTGCATCTGAGGTCTTTGCACCTCGTCTGTTAAAGGAGTTTCATCTGAAGTTTCCCTCTAAACCTGGGCCCAGGCGGGGAAGGGGGAGGCCTCGTAAGAGGGAGGGTACTGTCATGGATATGCATTAATGTCTGTCTGCCATCTTACCTTCCTCCTCATGTGTTCATCTAGAGACCAGACCTCCTTCACCTGGCTTCCTTTATAATCTCCTCCCAGCCTGACTCCACCCCAGGCCCTATCACTGAACACTATATTAACCTGTGCACTGCAAGCCTGCTTTGCTGATCAACGTGTTTGTTAGGCATTGTGTGTTTGGGTTCCTGCCTGCCGTGTGCTACGTCTGTCTCTCTGTTACGTTATTGGCTTGTCCCCGACCATCCCTGTCTGCTCGTGACCCTTGACCTTCGGCTCGTTCTTCGTTATCCTTGTCTGCTTGTGGCCCCTGACCTTCGGCTTGTTATTCGGTTCTCTCTATCGTGTGCTGCTGCTTCCCCTTATCCTACGGGGCGTGAGCTAGGAAACTCCAGGGGCCGCGACCTGGTCCCAGCCTGCAGCGTAACATCCTCACCACTAGAGGCCCTGGAGAAGACCAGCTGGGTCTTAGACTCCGCGCCCTGGGGAATCTTGGCTCTCGCTTCCGTTGGGATCCCGGTTGTGCTCCTCTGGTCCCGCTTTCCACAACCACCCAGTTTCCTATCCACAGAAGCCAGCCATAGGGTTCACTACCTCGCGGTGCACTCCTGTCCCCCTACGGTGTGCATCTGTCACCTGGCCACAGGTGACCCTGACACCGACACAGCTTCTCTATTGACAAAGTGGGACGTCCCAAAGCAGTGTCAGAGAAAAAACGAGGGGTGGTAACAGCATAAAAAGAAACTTCACCCCAAAACACAAAACAGCACTCCTCCAACGGAGGAGTTGCAACTCTAAACAGCCGCCTGCAAAACCTTGCGGCCGAAAGAGGCATCCGAAGATGCACCTACATCAACTTTGTAGAATTTTGTGAAAGTGTGAGCGGACGACCAAGTCGCCGCTTTACATAGTTGGGAAACAGACGCTTGATGTCGGAAAGCCCAAGAGGCACCTATTGCCCTGGTCGAATGCGCCGTGACAGGAAAGGGGGGCGCCTGACCCTTTAAGGCGTAAGCCTGGATTACTATCTGTCGGATCCACCTAGAGATGGTGGCCGATGAGACTGCTTGGCCCTTTTTGGGACCAGCCACCGAAACAAACAGTGAGTCTGACTTCCGGAACAGGGAAGTAGCAGATAGGTATACTCTCAAAGCTCGGACAACGTCCAAGGAATGCAACGCCGACTCCTTAGGATTCGACGGCTGAGGACACAAGGATGGAAGTACAATGTCTTCGTTGAGATGAAAAGCCGAAACGACTTTCGGAAGAAAGGAAGGCTGCGGCCACAGCACCACCTTATCCTTGTGGAAAATCAAATAGGGAGCCTTGCAGGACAAGGCTGCCAGCTCAGAGACTCGTCTAACTGACGTAACAGCCACCAAAAATACCACTTTCTGAGAAAGTGTCAACAGGGGAATCTCTAATATTCTCAAACGGTGCCTTCTGAAGCACCGAGAGGACCAGGTTCAAGTCCCACGGAGGTAACGGGGGACGGACCGGAGGGGCCACATGTCGGATCCCCTGCACAAATGTACTCACGAGAGAGTGAGTCGCCAGGGGTCGCTGAAAAAAGACAGCCAGGGCAGATATCTGTCCCTTAAATCGTACTTAGGGCAAGCCCTTGGTCCACCCCATGCTGTAAAAACAGCAGGATTCTGGAAACCAAATAGGTACGCGGATGCCATTTCATTTCCTCACACATGGAGATGTAGGCCCTCCAAGTGCGGTGATAGACCTTCCTAGAGGACGGTTTTCGAGCACTTCTCATAGTAGAGATTACTGAGTCTGACAGGCCCCGGTCTCTCAGTACCTGGTTCTCAACAGCCATGCCGTTAAAGCCAATGACTGTAAAGCAGGATGGAATATGGGACCTTGCGATAGCAGGTCCTTCCGTAGTGGTAGGCGCCAGGGGACGTCTGCTACCAGACGTACTAGATCGGCGTACCAAGGACGCTGAGGCCAATCTGGAGCGATTAGGATCATTGGAATTCCCTCTGCCTCCACTCTGCGGAGCAGAAGAGGAAGAAGCCTTAAGGGAGGGAAGGCATAGATTAGCCGATACTGACCCCACGATGCTACCAACGGGTCCGTTGCGTCTGCCCATGGGTCTCTTGACCGGGCCACAAATCTCAATACCTTCCGATTGAGTCGGGAAGCCAGAAGATCTACGTCTTGTGTGCCCCATCTTTGGCAGAGGAGTTGGAACACCTCCGGGTGTAAGGACCCTTCTCCCTGGTCCAGCATCTGGCGGCTCAGGTAGTCCGCCTGCCAGTTTTCCACACCCGGAATGTACACGGCCGACAGTGCCGGTACGCTCCTCTCTGCCCACTTCAGGATGCGAGCGATCTCCGATGTTGCAGCTGAGCTTCTTGTTCCTCCTTGATGATTGACATATGCCACTGCTGTGGCGTTGTCTGACTGGATCCTGACTGGACGCCCTTGCAGCCTCTGAGACCATTTGAAGAGGCACAGCCTGATCGCCCGGATTACCAGGACATTGATCGGCAGGAGGGCTTCCTCTGGGGTCCAGCGACCTTGCGCTGACTGAACACCCCAGACTCCCCCCCAACCTGTAAGGCTGGCGTCCGTCGTGATCACTATCCAGTAAACCGGAAGAAATGACTTCCCGGCCATTAGAGCCGGTGCTGTCAGCCACCATACCAGGGATCTCCTGACTATGTGGCTCACTCGGATTTGATAATCCAGAGATGATGGACATCTGTTCCATCTGGACAGAACTTCCTTCTGTAACACTCGAGTGTGGTATTGAGCATATGGAACCGCCTCGAAGGAGGCTACCCTGAGGCCCAACACTCGCATGCAAAAAACGGAGTGACGACCAATTCCTGGAAGTCAGCTGCCGTACTGCAGCCCGGAGGGTCTGCAACTTCTCCACAGGGAGGAATACCTTTGCCTCTGAAGAATCCAGAATCAACCCCAGGTACCCTAGGCGTTGAGTGGGCACCAATACTGACTTTTGCGTGTTTAGTATCCAACCACAGTCTCGAAGAGTCTGACAGGTAATGGACACGCTTACCTCTAATTCTGAGCTTGAAGGGGCCTTCAGCAGAAGGTCGTATAAGTAGCCTGTGATAGCGATACCCCGCTGTCTTAGAAGTGCCAGAATCGGAGCGAGCACCTTGGTGAACGTCCTGGGTGCTGAGGCAAGGCCCAACGGGAGGGCCACAAACTGGTAGTGGTCCTTCCCGATAGCAAATCGCAGAAACCTCTGTGGTCTGGAGTATATGGGGACATGCAGGTATGCGTCCTTGATGTCCAAGGAGGCCAGAAAGTCCCCCGGATGGAGAGCCGTGACTACAGATCGAACCGACTCCATCCGAAAACTTTGTACTTTCACAAAGCAATTGAGGGCTCTGAGATCCAAGCTTGGACGAACCCCCTCCTTCTTTGGCACAATGAACAGATTTGAGTAAAAACCCCGTTCCAGTTCTGGAACTGGAATAACTACCCCGCGTTCCAGTAGACCCTGGACCGCCCCATACAGGGCCTCCCGACGGGTCGGTAGTAGCTGGAGATTGGAGGTGTTGAATCTGTCCGGTGGACAAGAGAGAAACTCTATCTTGTAGCCTGAGGAGATTACTTCGCAAACCCACCTGTCGGAGATTAGTGCTGTCCACTGAGTCGCGAATTTGCGAAGACGTCTCCCCACCCGAGAGCTGGGTGGGGGTGGACCTTCATGCGGACGCAAATTTGTCCGCAGGCTTATTGGGTATGCGGGACCAGGGACGCTTTTGTCCTTGGGCAGACGCTTTATCGGCCTGGGGTCTTTTCCCTGTCGCCCTAGGGGGATGAAAAAAACACTTGTTTGCATGTCATCCAGAGAAGCCCCAAAAAGTCTGTCGCCCTTAAAAGGCAGATCCAACAGGGCTTTCTTGGAAGTCTGGTCCGCAGACCAGCCTTTTAGCCAGATCAGGCGGCGTATTGCTACTGCATAAACCGAAGTTTTAGACAGCAGGGGAATAGTATTCATGTCTGACTCGCAGACAAACCTAAGGCCCTGGACCAACAGGTCGGCCAATGTTATCTCATCAGGAGGAGCATCTCGCTCCTTAACCCCTGGAGTAGCAATCTTGCCCATTCAGTAAGTGTGTGAGACACTAGGGCCCCCACCAATGCCGGGCATACTGCCGAGCCTACCACTGAGTATAGGTAGCAAGCGAGTGCTTCAGCCTTCTTATCCACAGGGTCCTTGAAAACAGGAGCCCCTTCTACAGGAATTGTGGTGGCTCTATTAAGTCTGGACACCGGAGGGTCCACTATAGGGGGGAGAGGTCCATTTCTTCAAAAAACTCTCCTCAAAAGGGGTACCGTGCCGCAAACCTCTTTGGGGCTGTAAAGACCCTCAGTGGGTTCTCCCATTCCTTGTATAAGAGTTTATCAAAAGACACACAAGGGAACACCTTAGCAGTGCGGGCAGGTCTATGAAACCCAAGTGGACCGGAGTCTCTGCTGCTTCTGCAGTATTTTCCAATTTTAGCATATCCCGCACTGCAGTAATAAGGTCAGATACCAAAGCCGTCTCGCGTACTGACCTGGACTTTGAGTCATTCTCACTGTCCGGTCACGGTCTGCAGTCTCTGATGCGTCAGAATCTGGGCCCCGAGCCGTAGCTGGACCTGGTTCTGCACCAGAATTATCCCCAGAAGCTTGCAGGGGATGGGGCGTTTCCACCCTGGCAGCAAACACCTCTAGGATTGCAGTCATAGCGTTCATAGACACCTCAGGGGCACCAGCTGCTAAATCTGGTGTTTCAGGGGAGAAGACATCTGGCTCAGATGCCATGCTGACCACACGCTGACACTCACAGGGCTCCAGGCAAGATATCAATAGGCCACCCTCCTGTGCTGCAGAGAGGCCAGGTCACCCAGAGGACTCACCACCCTGGATAGGTACTGCTATGCTGCGCCTGTGATGCTGTCCCCCCTGCTGCTGTGTCAGTCTGCTTCTTTTATCAGCACTTCCTGTGTGAATTTTCGCGCCAGTGTAATGCACCCTAGAGGCCGCAGGCTCTCGAAAAATGGTTGCCAAAAACGTCTGTATGGAAGATAATGTGGGCTCTAAGAAAATGGCCGCCGACAGAAGATAGAGGTCAAGCAGCCATAGCCCACAAAAAGATGGCCGCCGAACGGCAATATCTGCATACAGGGGGGACAAACATGGCCGCCGATCAGCTGATAGGGGCCAGTGGGTGTGGCCGAACCACAGGAAGATGGCCGCCGGGCAGTCACAAGAGGCCAAACTTGGCATGGACCACCTCAAAATGGCCGCCGACAGCATGGAGGAGGAAGGACACAAACACAGGTAAGAAAAAATGACATTTCTTTTAAATGTTAGTTACAGCCAGCCCCGCTCCAGTGGGACCCCCTAGGTGACCCCCAGCACCCAGCAACCTTTAGCTAGAAGCCCAGGGAGGAGGGAAAGGCAGGGAGAGAGGGAAGAAAGGGGCCACAACCACTTACTTGATCTCTCCAGGAATGTCCAGCTAAATCACCCAGCCGAGGCAGGGGAGTTTTACTTACCTATCCTGCATGTATTCTGCTGGAAGACATTCCAAACAGATCATCGTCCGCGCACGGAAGGTGACTGTTGGCCAGGCATGCTGTGATTGGACCCAGAAGGGACGATCATATGTATGCCCTGGAGCATGACGCTCACCGGACAGGCTGCTGCGACTCGGTCGTAAGGTCAGCCGAAGCTGAGCGGTCCGATGCAAGCCTTGGAGCGTAAGCTCACCGGCCAGGCTGCTGCGACTCGGCCGTAAGGTCAGCCAAGGCTGAGCGGTCCGATGCAGGCCCTGGAGCGTAGGCTCACCGGCCACCCGTGGAGTGACGAGCATGTCGTGGAAAACCCAGCGCGTAGCTAGGGTCGGCACACGCTCGATGGCCGAAACTGGGGAGACTACAAGGATCGAGGATCCAGCCTGTCACCCAGTCGGCAGTTGATCGAAGATCGCAGGAAACAACAAATGTAGCAAAAAAAATAAAAATATATGTATATATATCTTTTTTCCCCCGGACCAATGGGCCCGAAGGGAGCCATGTCCTACTCCTTGCTAGACAGAAAAAAACTGATCTGCGATGTGCAGACTGAGAGGGTATGCCCGGAGGGTCTGCCCCCTGGGCGGTGCTGTAGAAGCTGTGATGCAACACTTTTTACAAGTTTTTCTGCCTAGTCACTCCTAATTAACGGATAATACCCACTTTGTCAATAGAGAAGCTGTGTCGGTCCATGGACGAAAGAGTAAAAGCCATTTAAAACTGATTGCGGCTTTAATGTAATGTCTGGTACCGGTAATATGGATGAAAATCTTTAAGAAAAATGGCATAACTACCCCATCACACACCCCCCCCCCTACCCCAGCCCATTACCAGCCCCTTTGGGTCTTGTATGGATATTAAGGGGAACCCCGCACACAAAATAAAAAAGGCCCTATATACTCTGAACAGCCGTATACAGGCGGTGCATACAAGACAGGGACTGTAGGTTTGTTCTTATGTAGAATCTGTTTGTAATTTTGAACAGGTACATTGTTTAAGTGTAGCTCCAGCCAAAAAATATATTTTTAAGCTTTTTGGAAAACATAGGGAAGGGTTATCACCCCTGTAACATTTGTTTTGCTGTCTGTGCAGTGTGCACCTGTTCAGAACAGTTCACCTCACTTTCCGTCCTAATGACAAATGTTTTTTGAAAATTTGGGGTTTTTATTGAAACAAGAATTGGTGATAAAGAATCAGTGGAGAGGAGACACTTTTTTTCCCATATTAACTCTTACAGGAGAGAATTTGCCTTCCTAGGGGTAGATTTCCTCTCACTTCCTGTTGTATCCTTCCGTTTGCAAGGAGGAGTCGTTTGTAAGTTTGATGTTTGAAAGTAGCGGCCTGCCGTATATACTCAGCTGAAATTTGCCCCTTACATGTTGGTGTTGCCACAACACTGTGAGCCCTCACAGTTACTCTTGGTGGGCGCATGAATGGGCCCTGCTGTGAATTATTAGATCAAGAATTGTAATTGCATGCCCCTGTTGAACAGGGGCTGAAAAATTGGGCCTTTGGTGGTGGTGGTGGTGGTGTTGACACAACACTGTAAGGCCTCACAGTTAGTCTTGGTGGGCGCAGGAATGGGCCCTGCTGTGAATTATTAGATCAAGAATTGTAATTGCATGCCCCTGTTGAACAGGGGCTGAAAAATTGGGCCTTTGGTGGTGGTGGTGGTGGTGGTGTTGACACAACACTGTAAGGCCTCACAGTTAGTCTTGGTGGGCGCAGGAATGGGCCCTGCTGTGAATTATTAGATCAAGAATTGTAATTACATGCCCCTGTTAAACAGGGGCAGAAAAATTGAGCCTTAGGCACTGGTGCCACAACACTGCAACCCCTCACAGATACTGTACTTGGAGCACAGCAATGAGCCCTGTTGCAAAGTATTGCATCAAAAATTGTAATTACATGCCCCTGTTAAACAGGGGCTGAAAAATTGGGCCTTAGCCACTGGTGCTGGTGCCACGACACTGCAACCACTCCCAGATACTCTAGTTGGAGTGCAGGAATGAGCCCTGCTGCAAAGCATTGCATAAAAAATTGTAATAACACACCCCTGTTAAACAGGGGCTGAAAAATTGGGCCTTAGCCACTGGTGGCGGCACCCAGAAACAAAAATGTTCTTCCAAGCTATCATCGTCAATCGGATCATTGAGGAGGAGGAGGATAATCAGTCAACATAACAGGACAAACTCTCAGCATCAGCATCAGTCTTGAAGGGATGTGACATTTGAAAATAAATTGGTCTGTTATATCAGCTTGAGGTGTTTGGTAGTTGGTGGTGATCCAAGACTGGTTCATCTTTATGAAGGTCAGTCGATCAACAGAGTCGGTGGACAGGCGCACCCTGTGATCCGTGACAAATCCTCCAGCAGCACTGAATGTGCGTTCTGAAAGAACGCTGGATGCAGGACAGGCCAGTAGCTCAATTGCATACTGTGCAAGCTCTGGCCAGTGATCCATCCTCAAGACCCAGTAAGCCAGAGGATTTTCGGTGGGGAAGGTGTCCAAGTCTGACCTTGCCCCTAGGTATTCCTGCACTATGTATATGAGACGCTGGCGGTGGTTGCTGGAACCGATCATACCTTGGGGCTGTGGACTAAAGAATTGTCTGAACGCTTCGGTCAGACGGCCACCTTCCCCACCGCTCCTTCTTTGACTGACCGAAGCCTCAGCAACTCGTTGTCCAAGACCAGGAGTTTGTAACCTCCCAGTCCCTGGGAACGCGTTGCACAGACCTTTCTGCAAGGCCTCCCAGAGTTGTCTCATCCTCTGCTCCCTCTGCGACGGTAAGATAAGGTCCGCAACCTTACCCTTGTACCGTGGATCAAGGAGAGTGGCCAGCCAGTAATGGTCCCTCTCCTTGATCCGAAGAATACGAGGATCCTTCCGCAGACTTTGCAGGATCAGGGAGGCCATGCAGCGTAGGTTAGCTGAGGCATTCAGTCCGGAGTCCTCTGGGTCACTAAGGACGACATGATCCGCAGCCACCTCCTCCCAGCCACGTACAAGTCCACTGGTTTCTTGGGACTGTAAATCATCCCTAAAAGACTGCTGCTGATGATGCTGAGTGCCAGGCTCCACCTCCATGCTGACACAATCCTCCTCCTCCTCCTCTTCTTCCTGTGCGATGGGTGGGACAGAAGGAACACTGTCTGGGTAAAGGGGGCCTTGAGAGGCAAGGAAGTCCTCCTCTTCCTGCCTCTGTTCTGCCTCAAGTGCCCTGTCCATTATTCCACGCAGCGTATGTTCCAACAGGTGGATAAGAGGTACAGTGTCACTGATGCATGCACTGTCACTGCTCACCATCCTCGTGGCCTCCTCAAATGGTGCCAGGACAGTGCATGCATCCCTGATCATGCCCCACTGGCGTGGTGAAAAAAAACCGAGCTCCCCTGACCCTGTCCTGGTGCCGTAGTCGCACAGGTACTCATTGATGGCCCTCTGCTGCGTGTGCAGCCGCTGCAGCATGGCCAACGTTGAGTTCCACCTGGTGGGCATGTCACATATAAGGCGCTTCTTGGGCAGGTTCAACTCCTTTTGCAGCTCAGCCAGGCGAGCACTGGCATTATAAGATCTGCGGAAATGCACACAGACTTTCCTGGCCTGCCTCAAGACATCCTGTAAGCCTGGGTACCTGCCCAAGAACCGCTGCACCACCAGGTTAAGGATGTGAGCCACACAGGGCACATGGGTCAGTTGTCCCTGTCGGAGAGCGGAGAGGAGGTTGGTGCCATTGTCGCAAACTACCATTCCTGGCTTAAGCTGGCGTGGCGTCAACCACCTCTCGGCCTGCCCCTGCAGAGCAGACAGAACCTCTGCCCCAGTGTGGCTCCTGTCCCCCAAACACAGCAGCGCAAGCACGGCATGGCATCTTTTTGCCTGCGTACTTGCGTAGCCCCTTGAACGCCTACGGAGCACCGCTGGTTCCGAGGACAAAGCACAGGAAGAGGCCACGGAGGAAGAAGAAAAGGAGGGGGTGGAGGACAGAGGTGTGTCACAACCAGTAGTAGCATTTTGGAGGCGTGGCAGTGGAACAACCTCCAACACTACTGCACCTTGTCCTGCATCCTTCCCAGCTGCCAAAAGAGTGACCCAATGGGCCGTGAAAGAAAGGTAACGTCCCTGTCCATGCCTGCTGGACCATGAGTAATATGCACCTTACCGCTGACCGCCCTGTCCAGCGAGGCTAAGACATTGCCTTCCACATGCCGGTAGAGAGCCGGAATCGCCTTCCGTGAGAAAAAGTGGCGTTTGGGAACCTGCCACTGAGGAACCGCACATTGCACAAACTCACGGAAGGGGGCCGAGTCTACCAACTGAAAAGGCAGCAGTTGAAGCGCTAGCAATTTAGCCAAGCTAGCATTCAACCGCTGGGCATGTGGATGGCTGGGAGTGAACTTCTTTCGACGGTCCAGCAGCTGGGGCAGGGAAATTTGCCTGCTAGAATCGGACGTTGGTGTACTGCTAGCAGAGTGCCCGCAAGTACTTGGCTGTGACACACCTAATTCTACACCTTCATTCCTCTCAGAGCAGGTTTCAGAGAGGACTGAAGGTATAGTGTGGTTGGAGATCCCAGCTGATGCGGTGCAAGAAGAGGTCAGCTTTGTTCTTTGGTGTGGGTCTTTAAGGTAGGCTTGCCAACGAGCTGCATGGCAGGTCAACATATGTCTGGTCAAGCATGTGGTGCCCAAGCGGGTGATGTTTTGGCCACGCGATATACGCTTGAGACATATGTTGCAAACAGCAGCTGTGCGATCTGATGCACTCGACTCAAAAAAGGCCCACACCAAAGAACTTTTTGAATAACGGGCAGAGCAGGCGGAGCTCTGCGGTGTGATTCCGTCGGTGTGCTGCCCTTACGCTGGCCCCCCGAGGGCATCCTGCCTCGTTGGAGATGTGCCTCCTCCTCATCCTCCTCCTCCTCCTCCTCTCTCCTATTAGGCACCCACGTGGAGTCAGTGACCTCATCATCCCCTGCCTCCTCATCACTGGAGCCAATCTGGCAGTATGCTGCAGCTGCAGGAACATGACTGCCAGATTGGTGTCTTTCTTGAGCATCCCCTCTCTCTGCTCTCACGCTACTGCCTTCCTCTAGCTGGGTATCATCATCAGACCCTTCGAAACGCTGGGCATCCTCCTGGAGCATGTACCCAACACTGTGCTCAAACAGTTCGGGGGACTCCTCAGGAGGACATGGTTGGTCTAGGGAAGGAGTGACTGATGATGACATTGATACCAGGGAAGAGGACGCTTTGGCAGCTGCTTTGCCAGTACCCTGAGCCTGGGTGAGAGAGGATGAGGAGGGCTTGGTCATCCACTCTACCAAGTCTTCGGCATGATGCGGCTCAACACGTCCAGCTGCCGAAAAGAAGGACAAGCGTGTCCCATGGCCACGTGCTGATGGCGATGCACCGCGTCCACGACCAGCACTGTTGTCTCTAGACACAGAGCCTGCTTGCCCTCTTTTTTTGGCTCCTGACTGTCTGCCTCTCCTTGTTTGCCTTCCAGACATTCTAATGGCCTGCAGGGAAATGGGAAAAGCAGCAATACAGGCTAAGTTAAGGTGTAATATGGTCAGGAGGCACACTCCGCCCGCTGTAAGTGCCGCAAAATCCTGTTTGGTAACACACCAGGAAAAAGCAGCAATACAGGCTAAGTTAAGGTGTAATATGGTCAGGAGGCACACTCCGCCCGCTGTAAGTGCCGCAAAATCCTGTTTGTGTAACACACCAGGAAAAAGCAGCAATACAGGCTAAGTTAAGGTGTAATATGGTCAGGAGGCACACTCCGCCCGCTGTAAGTGCCGCAAAATCCTGTTGGTGTAACACACCAGGAAAAAGCAGCAATACGGGCTAACTTCAGGTGTATAATGTGCAGGAGGCTTAGCAACAATGACACTGACACTGTCCCCTGCCTATCCTTCTCTCTCCCTGCACACAAGGTTTATCAAAGTATATGACACTGACACTCTCCCTGCCTATCCTTCTCTCTCCCTGCACACAAGGTTTAGCAAAGAATATGACAAAGACACTGTCCCCTGCCTATCCTTCTCTCTCCCTGTACACAAGGTTTATCAAAGTATATGACACTGACACGCTCCCTGCCTATCCTTCTCTGTCCCTACACACAAGGTTTAGCAAAGAATAGATTTGACAAGATTTGACACTGTCCCTGCCTATCCTTCACTTTCCCTGCTCCGGAACACACTACACAAGGCCGCCGCGCTGGTGGCCTTTTATAGTGTGGGGCGTGTACTAAACCCCCTCAGCTATAATTGGCCACAGGCATCCTGCCTGTGGCCAATCATTGCTCTCCTCGCTGCCGGCGCTGTGATTGGCCAAGCATGCAGGGTCACAGTGCATGCTTGGCCAATCACAGCGCCGGGATTACACTGCGATGGCGCAGTGTATTGTGGGCCGTTCGCGTCACTCGAATTTGGCGCGAACGGCCCAAATCGTTGGTTGTTCGCCGAACGCGCGAACAGCCGATGTTCGAGTCGAACCTATGTTTGACTCGAACACCGAGCTCATCCCTACCTCTGGGTATGGATATCTGTCCCTGCTCTGTCTAGTGTCTCCCTGCAGCAACAGATCATTTATATAGTGATCTATTGCTGGCTGATTGCAGTCAGCCATGGATCACTATTAGAAGTGATCTGTTTCTATAAAGCTGCATGGTGGTCTCGATCTAGTCTCCATTGACCAGATTCAGATCCCTGTTTTGCTTGCGTCTATCTATTAAAGGTGCTTGCAGTAAAATCAAGGAAGCTTAGACTTCTGTAGTGTATCAATACTTTACTAAACAGAAAAGCTGCACATACAACTGTAGGATACACAATACAACACAATTCATAGCTCACAAAACATGCCTACAACATACACAAGCCAAGTATCCTTTCTAGCAAAATAAGCATGTACAAAATGTATGCAATAAGTAAACTAAACAGTTATGCCGTGTACACACGATCGTTTTTTTTTAACGATGAAAACAGTCCGATGGACTTTTCTCATCGGACAAACCGATCGTGTATGGGCCCTATCGGTCTTTTTTCCATCCGTGAGAAAAAATAGAACATGTTTTAAATTAATCCGATGGGAAAAAAAAAACGATAGCAAATTCAGATCGTCTGTGTGGAACTCCATCGGACAAAAAACCCACGCATGCTCAGAATCAAGTTGACGCATGCTCAGAAGCATTGAACTTCATTTTTCTCGGCTTGTCGGAAAGTTTTTTTACGTCACGGCGTTTGGGACGGTCGGATTTTTGACTGATGGTGTGTATGCAAGACTGATGGAAGTTAGCTTCATCGGATTTCCGACGGAAAAATCCATCGGATTAGAATCCATAGGAAATCCGATCGTGTGTACAGGGATTTACTCAACTTAATTAAGGTAATGTCCTTCATAGTTCTCTTCTCCAACTCAAAAAGTTCTCCAAATAAAACTCCATAATATGGCTATAAAGTCACCACAAAATAGCAATGGCAACACAACCCCACATGAAAAAAAAGTTTCAAAAAGTGTAACAAATAAAATAAATAAATACACATACCGTATATACACACAATATGCTAATATATATATGTGTGTATGTTTGGTATACCTGAGGAAGGATCTTGATGGATCCAAAACGTCGTGATTTTTTGATGTCTCTTTGATGATTTTTTTTACTTTCTTAATAAATTTACAAGGTGCTGCAGATTGGACTGTTTCTTGTTATCCTATATACTGGAGTCTGGGTGATCTCCATTGCCTGCTCTGCACCTAAAGGATCAAGTTATATGCCGGGGCGTGTGCAGTTTTGACCTGTCTGTGTGTATATATATATATATATATATATATATATGTGTAGCGGGGTGTTCCCCTTTAATCAGAGACAGGAAATTCCAGAGAGAGGGGAGTCGGGGGGAAGGAATATAAGGAGGGGGCGAGGCCTAGCTCTTTCGCTTTGGACACGGGGAGGCAGAGAGAGAGAGACACCTGTGCGGATCTGTGCTGTTCCAGGCCTGAAGCCTGGGGCCTGTGGAGCGAACCAAAGAGCCTTTCACCCCCTTTGCGAGCCTGGGGGTATCCAGACTCATCTCTTCTGAAGTTATCTGGATCGGGGATCCGATCGCAGAGGGCGCTGTGGACGAGGACCGACACAGCCGGTGGGAGTTCCGGACTGAGGGAAGTGTTCCGGAGTGGTGAGCGAGCGAAAGCTCATCTTTAAACTGTTACTTTTATACTTTGTGCCTACTAGACTTCCGAGGCCTAACACCTCTGGTGAGGGAGAATTACCCCCCCCTATTGGATTACAAATACATGGATTTAAATACTTCAAGTGCACCACCTTTACAGATCCTGTGCCGGTGAAGATTTGTGTTTCTTCTAAGACTGAGTTTCATGGTTAGGGATCAGGCCTGATCCGTTAGATAGTTATAAGTTAGTTATCACACCACAGGGTGTTTAGGTGACGGTCGCCCCACGTGGCGTTCCGTCCCCTTTCCATTGCTGGTACACACGCACACAGTATTGTGATTTATAACTGCAGGGACCTGCTTATGTGTTGTGAACCAAATGTTACATGCATGTTATCCCCTTTTATCTTACCACTAGCAGTAAAGTCAGTTATTATTTACAACATTGTCTATGAGTCTGAGTTATCAATTTCACACACCCACATTTAAAGCATAAGTGATTGTTTATGTGAAATTGCTGTGGGTTAACTGTGCCAGAGCGGGTAGAGCAGATTGCCGGGGGGTTGAGGAAGCTGTACTCAGGGCCCAAAATCAAAACTTGCGGCTCTCTTAAGTTGAGGGTATCGCTACACGTGGGGGCTCGTACATCCGGGATTACTGAGACAGCGGTGAAACCGCCAGAAGCTACCGGCATGGACCCGATAGAGGTGGGACAGTGGTACAAGAGATGGGGCGTAGACCCAGCCAGGACGGCAGTTATAGAACTCCCGGGGATATGGCAGACACAAGCAATGATACAACTCATAATGTCCCTATCACCGATTCACAAACCATGGGTGATAGACGTGAAAACTAGTGGTGGACTTTCACATGTCTTACTGGAATGGCAGGCAGAAATTCCTGAACAGTTTAGAGGCAACAGCATACAAGATGAGGACGATCAGGTCTATCATTTGCTGCATGCGCTGCCGCGCACAAGAGACAGCCCTCAGACAACAATAACACTATCACCGCAGCCATCTTCCCCGTCATCCCCACAGAAGGACACAAAGAGTCCCAGGACAAGCCCAGGCACCCTTAGTGCAGAATTATGCGCTGTTCTGGGGGAGATTGTAGCTCAGTGCAAGAAAGAGCCCACAGATTACCCGATGTCGGGGTACAGGAAACTCCGGATGTTTTCAGGGAGGAAACCAGTACCCTTGGAAGAAGAGGGATTTGAGGAGTGGCTAGACAGCGCAACTCAGGCACTAGAGGAATGGGAAGTTCCGGACCGCAGAAAGAAACAGAGGGTTGTGGAAAGTTTGAAAGGGCCTGCTCTAGAGGCCGTACGCAACCTGAAGATGAGCAAGGCAGATTGTACTGCACAAGAGTGCCTCGATGTGTTACAGAATGTGTTTGGTGGGACAGAGAAAGTCACGGAGCTTGCTTATCAGCTGGAGCATTGCTACCAGAAGGAAGGTGAGAAACTATCAGACTATATGGGACGCCTGGACAAAATACTGCATAGGATGATCCTAAAGAAGGGGATCAGCCCAGGGAAAGTAGATGAGGCCCGTGCTCAACAGGTAGTGAGGGGAGCTCAACCCATGGATCCAATTGCATGGACACTGCGTGCCCGGCAGGATGGGAAGAATCTGGAGTACCCTGACCTCATCCGAATGATTAGAGAGGAAGAGGCTATATTGGAAGAAAAAAAAAAAGAACGCCTGATAGAGCCCGTCAAACAGCCGGTAGCTATAGTTACACCGGCCATGACTCCCGATAGGGGAGCGGAGGTGGACACTTTGAAGTTGCAGATGTCCCAGATGATGGAGATGATGACTGCTATAATGGCGAAAGTTCAAGGTGGAGCAGAGAAACCAAGCCCCAGAAAGGAGTTGTTCCCAGATACGTCAATACCGAGTCCCACTCGGGACCGAGAAGAGATGTTATGCTACAACTGCGGAGGCAGTGGCCACTTTGCCAGTAGGTGTTCCAGTCCTAAGAAGAAGAAAATGGATAATCGCCAGACGGCGGGAAACGCCAGAGGGCCCCGGTGAGGGAGTCAACCGGGTGCCCATCTCTTTCAGTGAGCTCCAAACTGAATGGAAGGAAGCAAAAGAGAGAGAACAAAACTCCTCAAAAGGAATCTAGGGTCTCTCAACCAAGATACACGCCAGAGAGAGGGGACAAGACCCCTCAGAAGAAATTTAGCACTCCCAAGAAGGAATGCCTACAACCAAGAGACAATAACATCCCTCAGCGGGTTTGTACTCCCATTAGGGTGGGGAAGGTCAATGCATACCGGGCTCAAGAGAGAATAAAGTCAAAAACAAACTGGATGAAGACAAGTCCTCAGAAGAAAGTGACCTCAACCCGGCCGTACCCAGAAGAATTGGTCGGCCCGTCCCCCACTGTATCTATCCAGGTAGAAGAAGTATATACGAAGGCCCTCCTGGACACTGGAGCTCAAGTGACTTTGTTGTACAGAGACTTCTACGATAGGCACTTAAGCCATTTGCCTATACAGAAGATAGAAGAGCTGGAGATATGGGGCCTGGGAACGCAGAGGTTCCCCTATGATGGTTATCTGCCCATAAAGCTGACATTCGACCCCTCTGTGGCTGGGAAGACAGAAGTGTTCGACACCCTGGCAGTTGTGTGTCCTAGACCACCCGGGGCCAGCAAGATGTCCCTCATCATAGGCACCAATACGGATCTAGTGAGAAGACTTCTGACGCCCCTGGTGAAGATGAGGAGCCATCAAGATCCAAACATCCATCCCATGCTGAAGACAGCCTACCAACGGTTAGTGTTGGAGCAGAAGACCCCAGGAGAGGGGATAGGGAAGGTGTGGAGACTGGGGAGAGAAGGAGTGGTGCTGCAGCCCGGACAGGTGGCTTGCCTCAAGGCCACTGTGAAGCTCACCTGGGAGCAGCCTGGCCCCTTTGTCATGCTGGAATCCGACCCAAGGGAAGATCACTCAGGCCTGGAAGTGATACCGGAAGTGATTCCAATCAAGGCCTTGAAGAAAGCCAGGGGAAGAGTCCTGGTGAGTGTAAGGAACTCTACAGGAAGGGCCATAGAGGTACCTGCCCGGATGTTGCTGGGACAGGTGAGTCCTGCTGTCCCAGTCAGCTGGTCAGAAGTGAAGCAAGCGGGTGAAGAAGAAGATGTTTGGGAAAAACTTTCCATTGAGAACCCGAACTTGCCTGGGGCCTGGAAGGAGAGAGCCAAGGCCCAGCTGACTAGATGGGAGAAGATTTTCTCAAAAGATGAATTCGATGTGGGGCGTGCGAGGAGTGCTACCCACCGCATCCGCCTGCAAGAAGACAAACCGTTCAGGGAGAGAGTCAGGCGGGTTCCGCTGGCAGATCTGGAGGATCTGAGAGAACAGCTTGCAGAACTGAAAAGGACTGGGGTGATTCGAGAGTCCAGAAGCCCTTATGCCTCTCCAATAGTGGTGGTCAGGAAGAAGAATGGGTCGCTGAGGCTCTGCATTGACTACAGAACTCTCAACAGGAGGACCACCCCTGATCAGTACACCACGCCAAGGATAGAGGATGCCTTACAGAGTTTGTCTGGAGCCAAGTGGTTCAGCGTGATGGACCTCAAGAGCGGGTACTATCAAATCCCCATGCACCCAGAGGATAGAGAAAAGACCGCTTTCATAACTCCTGTGGGATTCTTTGAGTTTAACAGAATGCCTCAGGGCCTATCTGGGGCCCCAGCTACTTTTCAACGTCTCATGGAAAAGACTGTCGGAGATATGAACCTCATAGAAGTCCTCGTGTACCTGGACGATGTCATTGTCTTCGGGAGAACTTTGGAGGAACATGAGGCCCGATTGGAGAAAGTGTTGAGGAGACTTAGTGAAGAGGGGTTGAAGCTTTCCCCCGAGAAGTGTCGGTTCTACCAGTCTTCGGTGAATTATCTGGGACACGTAGTGTCTGAAAAAGGGGTGGCGACTGATCCTGAGAAGTTGGAGGCAGTTACCTCCTGGCCAAGACCCACAACAGTCACCGAACTTAGATCTTTCCTGGGGTTCTGCTCCTATTACAGGAGGTTTGTGGATGGGTTTGCCCGTATTGCCAAGCCCTTAAATGAACTGCTCCGGACTGAAGGGGAAGAGGATGGCTTGGGCCCTAGAAGACCTGGGGAGTCGGTTCAAG
The DNA here is from genome assembly GCA_029206835.1 of Rana muscosa. NCBI lineage: Eukaryota > Metazoa > Chordata > Amphibia > Anura > Ranidae > Rana > Rana muscosa. Next base: position 1,198,108,714 of record CM055116.1, on the reverse strand, counting down.
ATCAGTGGACCCCCAGGTGTGAAGAGGCCTTCAGAACCTTGAAGAGGAGCCTCACCACAGCCCCAGTATTGGCCTATGCTGATCCCACCAGGCCCTACGAGTTACATGTTGATGCTAGTCATGAAGGCCTAGGGGGAGTGCTCTACCAGGAACATGAAGAGCAAATGCGACCAGTGGCTTATGTGAGTCGAAGTCTGACCCCCTCGGAGAAAAACTACCCCACCCATAAGTTGGAGTTCTTGGCCCTCAAATGGGCAGTTGTGGACAAACTAAGAGACTACCTTTATGGAGCAGAGTTTACAGTGAAAACAGATAACAACCCCCTGACCTACCTGTTCACCACTGCCAAGTTGGATGCCACAGGACACAGGTGGCTAGCTGCATTATCTGGGTTCAACTTCAGTCTGAAGTACAGACCAGGGGCTGGAAATAGGGATGCAGATGCCCTGTCCCGAAGATCTCATGCCATGGCTGATGACTGGGAGGACTGGACTCAGATAGCACCGGACGGGGTGCGGGCCCTTTGTCAAGGAGCTGAATTCCAAGCCCGAGGAGGCTCCAGAGCCGAGGAGATAGGAGTTACCACAGTGGGAGTCCCAAAACACTACTGCGGGGTGACTCAACTTGAAGAGGAATGCTTACCGAAGCTGTCTAAAAAGGAACTGAGGTGCGACCAATTGGAAGACCCCATGGGGAGATTGGTCTTTGAAGCATTGGAAAACAAGAGTCCAGAGAAACTTCGACATCACCCCTCCAAGGAGGCTCATCTGCTAAGGAGAGAGCTAGACAAGCTACAGGTCAATCAGGGAGTGGTCTACCGAAGGGGCCCCTCTGATGACTCCGAGGATAAATGGCAGTTGTTTCTCCCAGAGAAGCACCGAGAGACTGTGCTGGTTGCCTTACATGACCAGCATGGTCACCTGGGAGCTGAAAGAACTTTCCAACTTGTCAGAAGCCGGTTCTATTGGCCCTGTATGAGGGCTGAAGTGGAGGAGTATTGCCACTCCTGTGCACGATGCATCCAGAGGAAGACTCTACCCCATCAAGCTGCCCCAATGGGCCACCTACAGAGTCAAGGCCCAATGGATCTGGTATGCATTGACTTTCTCTGCCTCGAACCCGATTTGAGTGGATTGGGAAATGTTCTGGTGGTAACCGATCATTTCACCCGTTATGCACAGGCGTTCCCCACCAGAGACCAGAAGGCTTCCACTGTAGCTAAGGTGCTTGTAGAAAAATACTTTGTCCACTATGGATTACCACAGAGAATCCACTCCGACCAAGGAAGGGACTTTGAGAGTCGCCTGATCCGGAACCTACTGGACTCCCTGGGAGTGGAAAAGACCAGGACTACCCCTTATCATCCACAAGGAGATGCCCAGCCTGAGAGATTTAACCGGACTTTGCTAAACATGCTTGGGACTCTGGAGACAGAGAAGAAGCAGCATTGGAGTCAACACATATCCACTTTGGTGCATGCCTACAATTGCACCACCAGTGATGTGACGGGTTACTCTCCCTACCGCCTCATGTTTGGGAGAGAAGCAAGATTGCCAGTGGATCTGGCCTTTGGCATTTCTCTAGACTATACCTCTGCTACCTCCCACAAAGGATATGTAGACAGACTTAGGTATAATTTGAAAGCGGCCTATGAACAAGCCCAAGCGGCCTCAGACCAGAGAGGGGCCCGAAATAAAAGGAACTATGATTTGAAGGTTCGAGTGCAAGACCTGCAGCCTGGAGACCGTGTTCTGCTACGCAACCTAGGGATCCCAGGGAAGCACAAACTTGCTGATAGGTGGAGGTCTGAGCCTTACGTTATTTGTAGGAAACTCCCTGGACTACCGGTGTACAAGTTAAAGCCAGAGGGGAGAGTGGGACCCTTGAAGACCTGGCACAGAAACCACTTACTCCCGCTTAAAGAAGCAGTCAGGATACCTCCAGTGAGGAACCTACCGGAATCTGTTTCCATCTTGGATACTCCCAGACCCAACACTCGGTCTCAGACCTCTCGATCTAGAGGTGGACAGGCTTCTCAACCAAGTGAAGATGGGAGAGGAGAACTGGAGTGGCTATGGCCCTCCCCAACCCCGGAAAATCCCACCATAGACCTTCCACCCACTGAGGATATGCAGGATGGGACCCTGAACCCAGAAGCTACAGAGTTCATTCCATCCAGTGGCGTGCCTGAATGCTGGGAAGATATTCCGGGCCTGTGCTCAGATGAAGAAGAGACAGAGACCCCAGAACCAGTGACGATGTCAGAGAGTGTTGCTGAAACAGAGCCTGTGGCACCAGAGCCTGAAGTCCCAAGGGAGCAGAGAGCTCGCAGAGTCGTGAGGCCTCCCATGAAGTTAACCTACCCTCAATTGGGAAAGAGCTCAGAGGACTCTGTTACCACCGCTAGAAGAAGTACCGAGTGCTCCAATCCTTCCACTGTTCATTTGGTGGAGGGCAACCCCAGCTCACTCTCTGGCACAGTTAGGCAGGCCACTCATGCCAGTGTGACCTGTGGGACAGGGAATCCCACCTCTGAGTTTTGGTGGCAATTCCCTGTACCAACATCATACTCCGCACTCTCTAAAATGGTTCAGAAATGTTGTTAAAATGTTTATCTTTGGGGACCAAAGAGTTTTAGTGGGGGGAGTGTGTAGCGGGGTGTTCCCCTTTAATCAGAGACAGGAAATTCCAGAGAGAGGGGAGTCGGGGGGAAGGAATATAAGGAGGGGGCGAGGCCTAGCTCTTTCGCTTTGGACACGGGGAGGCAGAGAGAGAGAGACACCTGTGCGGATCTGTGCTGTTCCAGACCTGAAGCCTGGGGCCTGTGGAGCGAACCAAAGAGCCTTTCACCCCCTTTGCGAGCCTGGGGGTATCCAGACTCATCTCTTCTGAAGTTATCTGGATCGGGGATCCGATCGCAGAGGGCGCTGTGGACGAGGACCGACACAGCCGGTGGGAGTTCCGGACTGAGGGAAGTGTTCCGGAGTGGTGAGCGAGCGAAAGCTCATCTTTAAACTGTTACTTTTATACTTTGTGCCTACTAGACTTCCGAGGCCTAACACCTCTGGTGAGGGAGAATTACCCCCCCCCCCTATTGGATTACAAATACATGGATTTAAATACTTCAAGTGCACCACCTTTACAGATCCTGTGCCGGTGAAGATTTGTGTTTCTTCTAAGACTGAGTTTCATGGTTAGGGATCAGGCCTGATCCGTTAGATAGTTATAAGTTAGTTATCACACCACAGGGTGTTTAGGTAACGGTCGCCCCACGTGGCGTTCCGTCCCCTTTCCATTGCTGGTACACACGCACACAGTATTGTGATTTATAACTGCAGGGACCTGCTTATGTGTTGTGAACCAAATGTTACATGCATGTTATCCCCTTTTATCTTACCACTAGCAGTAAAGTCAGTTATTATTTACAACATTGTCTATGAGTCTGAGTTATCAATTTCACACACCCACATTTAAAGCATAAGTGATTGTTTATGTGAAATTGCTGTGGGTTAACTGTGCCAGAGCGGGTAGAGCAGATTGCCGGGGGGTTGAGGAAGCTGTACTCAGGGCCCAAAATCAAAACTTGCGGCTCTCTTAAGTTGAGGGTATCGCTACATATATATATATATATATTCATATATATATATATATATATATATATATATATATATATATATATATATTCATATATATATACAAACAGTTTTTTCCCCCTGCATGTGTCACAAGGGAAGTAAAATACTATACGTTTCCAAATTTTTTACCATACTAAAGCCTTATCTGTGCTGAAAAAATGATTTAATTCTTTAGGGTATATGACAAACTCTAAAAAGTGCAGAACTGAAGCATCACCAAAAACATAAAAATTGCTCTGGGACTCTAGAGGGTTTAGAGAGAAAGGGATTGGAAATTCAAGTGGTTAAGAAGCGCAATGGGCAATGTGGTCAAGTTCTGGTGCCTGTTGGACTGTGCAGTCTCATCTAGACATACTGTGCAACTACTACAGAAATAAAGTGGAGATAAGACTATGAAAATGAAGGTTAATAATGCAATTTCAAGCTGACTTAGTATCTATTTCTATTCAATTGGGTTTCATCTGACTTCAGATCAAACTGGCTGTTGAGTATGCCTATATGAATGGATGTTATATGGGTCTTCTAGGGACATTAGTTTAAAAAGAGGAACAAAACATTTACTAATATAAAGCACATACACTATACCAAAACTGCAATGATTGGCGACACTTTTGATAATGCAGTGTGTTCTGTAATATTTACAATAGTTCATTATCCTCTATATTGCTGTGCTGAAGATTATTTTGGTCTCTGTACATCTGTAAAACTGGTAATTTAACATCCTTTGAAATAGAAAGTGCTTTCTGCCTACTTCATTGCCTCTAGATTGCGGGTCAGCATCCTTTTCCACATTCAGTGTCAATTTACAAGCATTCCAAAATCGGGGCAGGGGCCAGTGAACATAAGCACGCTGTAGTCGTATATATTTTTTTTTTTTGCTCTCCCAGTTGTGTCGGGCTTCAAACTGGTCCTAAATTCAAGCACCTTTAGACCTCAGATCAGTCCCAATTCACACACTTTCACGTCTTAGATCAGCCCCAGTTTTGCACCTTCACGCCGCAGATCTGCCTCAATTGACCACAGATCAGCCCCATTTAACCACAGATCAGCCCCAATTCATGTACCTTCAGACCTCAGAACAGCCCCAATTCAGACACCTTCACAGTTAGGATCATCTCCAATAAGAAGCGTTCAGAAACACAGGCATTTTACATACCTGGTGCAGGTGGCAGTTCCAGGGAGGAAAGGGGGGCTGGCACTGACACACAAAATCAGTATGTAGTTGGGGTCTACTGCACCCATGCACGTGGGGTAACACCTCGCCTGAAGGTATGCTAATCCAATGTCCAGGACCAGGTGGAATCGAAGAATCGAACATTAAGACTGTCCCCTACTCAGAGATGAGCCACTTGTGTGCAGCAATAATGTACGGATGGTCACTACACACTTGTATTGATGTATGTGTTGCATTTGGAGGGACATGCAGAGCCATTGCCCACTTCCCCAGTCCTCTGTTACCTCACTCCCAGTAACGGAATGAAACCCCACCGGACACATAGCACAGGTCTCATACTTGTCCTAGGTAAATCTTTCCTTCCTGTACCTAGTGATCAAGTCTTAGATCTCCATAACGCTAGTCTGTTCCTGGTGACCAGAGGAGATGGACAACTAGGAAAGGGAATCAGAGCACCAACCCCCTCGCTACTAGAGTCATCTAACCTGGTACCACGCCAAACGACTGGTTGCTTGTAGCTCTTGTATTCTTCGGTTATCCATGGCAACTACCTCCTCTTCTTTGCCTTGCTTGGTAGTGTTACATATACCCCATCGTGCTATTACAGACCCATGTTCTTTAAGAATACATCAAGACCCAACATACACCCCTGAATAACTTCAGACCAGGCTCATAGCAGCTGAAACAATTTTTACTGGAATTTGGCACAACATATGTCTTTCTCCTAACTACATCTAACTGTGGATGCCCCAGGTTACCTGCACATGTGAAGTAACTTTGGGAAAAGTCCATACTTGGCAAAACTCAAATGGAGAAGTTCATGTTCTTGGGGTGTCCTGATGAATCAGCGTTCCAAAGTGGACCATAGACCTAGCATGCCTCTGCATGTGTCCTGTTCTTTCTTAGCTCCCGTTCTGCTGGGATATGGACAGCCAAGTGCTAGCTAAACACAAAATACAGTAGGCCACTTGCATACAACTGATGTCAGGGAGGAGGATGATCTGTAGTTGCAGAAGGTAAAACCAGGCTTTGTATCTTATCTTTTAGTGAGCCGTCAGTTACAGCCTATAGCAGCAGCGCTTCCAGGTGCCACTGAAAAAGATATTACTTACCTTCCAGGGCACATGTGCTGTAGGTTGATGACCCCTGCTCTAGATTATTCTTCTAGGAGTGGAAGCCCCTGAACCGGTGGATTTCACCAAGGATTTTGTGAGATGTAACTACGTTTGTTAAAGTTTCTAACCTGTATCAATGCAATAATATAGCTGACATCGGCTTGGAGATTAGCTATAAGTTCCTGCAGAGCAAGGCCTAATGAAAGTGGTTCTTTGTTGGTGATATACAGTATAAATATGGGACACAGGGGTTGATTTACTAAAACTGGAGAGTAAAACTGGAGAGTAAAACTGGAGAGCGCAAAATCTGGTGCAGCTCTGAATAGAAGCCAATCAGCTTTCAGTTTTGGATGTACATGCCATTCCTGTGGGCATAAAGTCTGTTTTCAATCAGTTTATGCTGCTGGTGCAGCCATGAGCTTGGTATTTTCTTTAGCTGACTCTCATCTTTCATGTAAAAGTGATATGTAGAGCCACCCGATCATTTTTATGGCACAGTAAATGCGGCGCTCCTTTCTCCAAGCCAGTGCCGCCCATAACAGTTCCTGGGATTTCCTGTCCCTTCTGGTAAATTTGTTTAGGATGCAGAGCATGAGGAGCTTGGATAACATTGGTTCCAAGATCTCCTCTGTGACTAATGAAGCAGGGAGTGAAAAGCATTTCTTCACTTCCAGGTTCTAAAAATTGTCATTGGAGCGTTTGTCCCCATTGGATGATTTCCTCTCACCTACTGCTCTAGTGATCATTTTAAACTATTGGATTGGGAGATGGATGGAAAAACCTTTTACTATCCAATCAGCAGGCTGAGGGTTGGGAGGTGACACTACTATATTTATTAACTCTAACAAAGAAAATGGTGTCACCCTTTTGGATGTGCTGTCTGAGAGAGTTGTATACACCACAAAAGTGAGTAAACAGAATTACAGTACAACTCCTTTGGTAGAGAAGACCATTTATGTATAGACAAGACCATTTACGTATGTGTATCTTAAGTGCTTTGCCTGGAGTTCATCTTAAAATTGTATTTTCCATTTCTTTTTGGGGCTGCTGTTATGCCTAAAATCTCACATCTTGTTCAAATTTCACGCTGTTTTTCTAATTTCTACAGAGTTTACCTATTCTAAGCAGAAAAACAAAAATGGTGCCTATTTGCACAGTCAAATATTTAAACAATGATGAATTAATTGAAGCTCAGCAAACGATTACACTCACAACTGTAGCTGTGTAGTGCAGTCTCCTGGCAAAGATCTATATAATTTTAATACCTACTTGGCACCAGGCCCTGATAATAGTTTGGGATTTCCTTCTCTAATCTCTTACCACATAGCCACATAACATGGGATATACTCGACAGCTGCACAACCCAGATGCTAGGCTTGAAAAGACCGTTTCTTAAATATGTCTTCCGTTTTAGATTTGTTTGAATTCTTGAGCTTTTAGCAGAAAATGTGAAATAAAAAAAAATGCAATGAGTTTTGTGTAGGCGTTTAGGTGAACACAGTATTAGCAATTGTCCAAAGAAGACTCCAGGCAAACCTCCATCCAGGTAAAATATATACACCGTTCAAAACAATTAAGGGAACACTTAGAAAACACATTAGATCTCAATTGGGAAAAATATTATGCTGGATATCTATATTGATATGGACTGGGTAATGTGTTAGAAATGAAAGGATGACACATCGTTTGATGGAAGTGAAAATTATCCACCTACAGAGGGCTGAATTCAAAGACATTCCGAAAATCAAAGAGAAAAAATGATGTAGCAGGCTAGTCCATTTTGCTGAAATTTAATTGCAGCAACTCAAAATGGTATTCAGTAGTTTGTAGTTTGTATGGCCCCACGTGCTTGTACGTATGCCTGACAACATCGGGGCATGCTCCTAATGAGACAACAGATGGTGTCCTGAGGTATTTCCTCCCAGATCTGGACCAGAGCATCACTGAGCTCCTGGACAGACTGAGGTGCAACCTCACGGCGTCGGATGGACCGAAACATAATGTCCCAGAGGTGTTCTATTGAATTTAGGTTGGGTGAGCGTGGGGGCCATTCAATGGTATCAATTTCTTCATCCTCCAGGAACACACTGCATACTCTCGCCACATAAGACTGGCATTGTCATGCACAGGAACCCAGGACCCACTGCACCAGGGTCTGACAATGGGTCCAGGAATTTCATCCCGATTCCTAATGACAGTCAAGGTACCATTGTCTAGCCTGTAGAGGTCTGTGCGTCCCTCCAAGGATATGCCTCCCCAGACCATCACTGACCCACCACTAAACTGGTCGTGCTGATCGATGTTACAGACAGTATAACATTCTCCATGGCTTCTCCAGACCCTTTCACTTCTGTCACGTGCTCAGGGTGAACCTGCTTCCATCTGTGAAAAGTACAGGGTGCCAGTGGCAGACCTGACAATTCTGGTGTTCAATGGCAAATGCCAATCAAGCTCCACAGCGCTGGGCGTTGAGCACAGGTCTCACTACATGATGGAAAAGGGAAGTTACCGCTCCAGGCAGATCTAAATTGTGATAGTTCTCCTCACAGAAACCACAGGTGCAGGCAATGCATATAGCGGAACAAGAAGAAATATTTTCTGCAAAAAATCGTAGCCTTTATTGTAAAAACTGGAAAAGCACCACAAGCCACAGCAAACTGAACACTGACGCGTTTCACACTACACTTAGTGTTTAATCAAAAGAAAAGGGGGAAAAGAAAGGGAAGAAAGGGGAAAAAAGGGACAGGGTAAGGGAGGGAAAGAAGGGAAGGGGGAAGAGAGGGAAAGGAGGGAGGGGAGAGGGGAAGGGGGGAAAGGGGGGAGGGGGAGAAAAGATGAGAGAGAAAGAGAACAGGAAAAGTAAAAAGAGGAAAAATGAGGGCTAATCGGACACCTGGACTGTGGTGCTAAATATAAGTGTAAGATACTGAATACACAAATATACTTAAAAGATGATGAATATGTATACAGCCAAGTCAAATGGAATCACCGTGGGTGAGACTGTATACATGTAAGAACGTGATTGTACGTACATGCATGTGTAATCCCCACACACAACACTAGACACTAGACCCCCAATCTATAAAACACCATGGATTCCTCCGGAATAACAACCGTATATTCCGGCATGTCATCCGTGTATAAATAGACTGCATGGGGTACACGTTCGGCACTACATCGGAGATGTCACATGCAGGGACAATCTCCATTGGCTCGCGATCCAGAGTCAATAGAAGAGATGACTAATAGGCAATACAAGACCATACTAGGGGGAATTAATTAAATTAGTAGAGTTAGATTAGAGTAAAGAAAAATTGCCTCAAAATGAGAACCGAGAGTGTACCATACTGTGTCACATAAATGAGCTTATATTTCTTCTTGTTCCGTCCACTACAGGATGTCGGGCCCTCAGGCTACCCTCAGGAAGTCTGTTTCTGATTGTTTGGTCAGAGATATTCACACCAGTGGCCTGCTGGAGGTCCTTTTGTAGGGCTCTGGCAGTGCTAATCCTCTTCCTCTTCCTCCTTGCACAAAGGAACAGATACAGTCCTGCTGACGGGTTTAGGACCCTCTACGGCCCTGTCCAAATCTCTTATGCCACATACACAAGGTCGGAATTTCCCACAACAAATGTTCGATGTAAGCTTGTTGTCGGAAATTCTGACCGTGTTTAGGCTCCATCGGACATTTGCTGTCGGAATTTCCGACAGCAAAAATTTGAGAGTTGGTTCTCAAATTTTCTGACAACAAAACTTGTTGGAAATTTCGAGTGTGTGTACACAATTCTGACGCAAAAAAATCCATGCATGCTCGGAATCAAGCATAAGGCTATTGAACTTCATTTTTCTCAGCTCGTCGTACCTCTTGTACGTCACCGCGTTCTTGACGTTAGGAATTTCCGACAACATTTGTGTGACCCTGTGTATGCAAGACAAGTTTGAGCCAACATCCTTCATCTGTACGCAGCATTAGAGTAACTGCATGTCTCCTGGAATCTCCTCCATGCTCTTGAGACTGTCCTGGGAGACACAGCAAACCTTCTTGCAATGGCACATATTGATGTGCCATCCTGGAGGATTGCCTGTACAACCTCTATAGGGTCCAGGTAATGCCTCATGCTACCAGTAGTGACACTGAGCCTAGCCAAATACAAATCTAGTCAAAAACAGTCCGAAAAGGTGAGAAGGGAAAGAGAATGTCAGTGGCCTCCACCTGTAAAACCATTCCTGTTTTGGAGGTCGTCTCATTGTTGCCCATCTAGTGCATCTGTTGTTACTTTCATTAACACCAAAGCAGCTAAAACTGATTGACAACTCTCTCTGCTACTTAACTGACCAGATCAATATCCCAGGAGTTTAATTGACTTGATGTTATGCTCTGATTAAAAAGTGTCCCTTTAATTTTTTTGAGCAGTGTAAATGTGTTTGTGGACACCAAGCATCACAGTTCAGAAACCATATGCATTAATAACAGATGGTCCTTGCTTTGTAGCTTTACCAGACATCACTCTTCCAGAAAGGTGTTCCACATCTTCTGGAAAGGTTTAGTCTTTGTCTCTGGACATTTGTGGCATTTAACCAAAAGAACATTTGTAAGGTCAGCTATTTTATCAGGATAGGTAATCAGCCGAATAATCATAAATGGAGTAACTGTAACTTGCAGTTTACTAAACCGTTACAAATTTGGAAGCAATAATGCAAAATAGGTGTAGCGCCCACCCCATTTAGGGGTGCTATATACTCAAATTTAGGGGCTGGTCTGAGATAGTAGTTAGGCTTAGACCGTTCTTATTGATAGGTTGCACTATTTTGTTCCCGCAGGTGGTATACTGGTGTGCAGTTCCCTGTGGCCTGTAGGTGGCACTGCTATGACTGGCCAGGGTTGAACCACTGGTAATAGTGCTGTGCCTTAGGGTGTCCTCTCTCGGCAGCGTTACAGTGGGAGTGGTTGGCCTGCTGTGCATGCTGGGAGAGGATACATAAGGGGCAGACGCCACCTGGGAGGGGGTTCGCGAGAGGAGTCGAAGTCCAAGTGCGTGGCGCATGGCCCTCCAGGCCATGGGGCTGCGTGCGCATCAGTCCCAGGCACATTTGGCCCTGGGGCTGCAACTTCAACACTGGGCCCAGCACCTTTAGCTGGGGCCCACTTCTGGGAAGAGGAATCCCAGGGTGTCCCTTGCGAGGGAACCCGCTTCTACGAAGAGGAGGCCGGGGGAGCACCTTTCCGAAGGACCGGTGAGAGTTTGCGGTGAAGGAAGGGGCCCGGTAACTTTCTGGAGGGCTTCATCTATCCACCAAGGGCCTAGTAATGTGCTGTTGCTGGCACCTGTCCTTGTATTGCAAGAACTGAGAAGTTCGGGACATGATAGATTCTGTGGCAGAGGATCTCCCGATCGTATCTAAGGAAAGAACCTAATTAAGTGTCCGAACATCACTTCGGCTGCTAGGATCCACTTTTACAGGAGACTATCCGGGTGAGCTGAACCCACTCAGGGATTGAGTGGCGATTGTAGCATTTACTTGTGCCTGGACCTACCTCCCAAAACCTTGCTGTCCTGTCTCTTATCCACCCTTTCCTATCTGCTAATATTGAAGAAAAATAAACTCAATGTTGGAGTTTAGAGTAGTGCGGACATTGGAATTACTTGGGGGGAAAACAGAGACTTGTCCCTATATCCTAGGAGATGAGAACCAACCCATGGAGAACCTAGCTGTGGGACCCGAATACATTACACCGCTCAACCTCTTCAAATAAGAGGGTACGGGCATATAGTATGGTGTGCCCTTTTCCTGCAAGTGTGCCAAAGGTAGTGAAAAAGGGTCTGTGTGCTACATAGGTTTAGGATGACAAAAACATGCAAAAACTGCAGAATAATAAAAAAATAGGTTGATGATAGCAAAGAGCATGTATACATTCGGAGTCTGACTATGAAAGCTTCACAATCATGGTTTCTTCACAGCAATGTCTCTGTGACTCATTCAGGGTAACATATGGCTGCAGAGTATAGTCTCTAAAAATCTGGCTAAAACACTTATTGAAACTGAAAATTTGATCTGTGTGTGGATTCCCCCTCATTAGATGTCAGTTGTTTAATTGGCTTCTTTCGAAGGTACAGTACACGTTGGAAAATTTTCCATTGATCAGCGACCCCAAGCCAATCAACTGTCAAAATACAGTGTCTTGGCAGGGGGGGATTCCTTCATCCATCTAGTGGAGAATCATTACTTTAGTAAAACAGTTCAGAACACTTGAAATTATCCTCATAGACAGCGTCCCTCACAATGAAGTCCAGGGAAGCTCTGGTAACACAGGTGAACAGCTGGAGGGATCCAAGGCCTGAAGATACAAAGGGAGGCTATAACCACAGGAAATTATTTACCCTGGTAGCAATTGGAGAGGGTTTCCCACAGAAGCTGGGTCTGGCCCAGCTGCCCGCATGTCGATTCTGAAAGTGGAGGACCTGTTACCTGATTGCAGATCCTGTAGCCAGTTAACTCTGCCTCATAAGTTGTGTGATCTCTCTAAGCACCTGTCAGAGGAAAGCTGACGAATGTATACTCCCTGGATGTCTCTAGGAATTCAAGGAGTTCTGGGAGTTAAACAGCCTACTCCTGCATCTAAGTAAATGGGCACTCCACTACCGTACTTGTCATGTACCTGGGTGTATTTGAACCGGGATCTTCCTGGTCCCAAAGCTGCAGCCTTACCTGTTGCGCTACTGAGCAGATCTAGACTTTTGGAAATGTCCTCTCAGTATTAAACATTACCTTGGACTCACCAGCCCCACCTACTGCCAGCTGTGGACAATTTTCAATCAAAGCAGCCCTTAAAAAGGAAGTGATGCTATCTCTCAGCGCCCGTTTGTGTGGAATAGCTCCCTGGGTGTTGTGACTGCTTTTTGAGCCTGATTTTCGTGTTGAACTTCTGCCTGAATTCCTGACTACTCTCCAGCCTGCTGATTTTGTACTTCACTGCCAGCTCGTGTATGACCTTTGCCTGCCTGACCACTCTCTGGATTTCGATCGTGTACCATTTTGCCTGATCTGTTGCCAACCTAATCTGCCTAACTACGTTTTCGCCTGAATCCTCAGCACACAAGTTCCACTTCGGACACTACCTATCACAGGTACCTTACATTACAAACGGGCCACAATGACAGTGGACCCTGCTGAGATTGTTAAGGCGATTTCACGTCAGGGACAATTGATTGGAGCTCATGAACAGCATCTTTCTTCCCTGGACGCCAAGTTAGATGAACTTTGTACTATGCTTAAATCTTGTTTGCCTGCTTCCTCTGCAACGGTCCAGACTCTGGATCCTACTCCTGCTACGATCCAACCCACCTCTTCTGTACCACCCAAACTTCCTATGCCTGACAAATTTGGTGGTGATACTGAGGACTGCAGAGGCTTTTTAAATGTTTGCCGTTTGCATTTCCGCAACAACCCGGGGACCTTTAGCACTTCTTCTGCCAAAGTGACTTTTGTAATTTCCTTGTTAAAGGGGAAGGCCCTGGCCTGGGTCTCTCCTTATCTGGAACGCAATGATCCTGTGCTGCAAGACGCTGACAAATTTCTGGCTTCTCTCCAGACTGTATTTGACAAGCCAGATAGAGCTTCTGCAGCTGAGTACTCACTCTTGGACATGCAACAAGGCACCAGGTCTGTGGCACAATATGCTATTGAGTTTCGTACCCTTGCTGCTGAGACTACTTGGGACTCAAGGGCATTACGTGCAGCCTTCCGAAAAGGTCTTGCAGATCGCATCAAAGACGAATTAGTCTATAAGGATTCCCCAGAAGACCTAGAGAAATTCATAGAGCTCTGTGTTCGTCTGGATGTCCGGTATCATGAAAGATGCCAAGAGAGACTTAGAACTCACAAGTTTCCTCGGCCAGTCTACCGTTTGGCCCCTAACTTCCAAGCACCACCTCAGCCAGAACCTGAAATCTCAGTTGAACCCCAGACACCTGTGGAACCCATGGATGTAAGCCGTCTCCACCTAACTGAGTCTGAGAAACAAAGGAGGCGTGCATTGGGCCTATGCCTATACTGTGGACTTAAAGGACATTTATTATCTGTCTGCCCTTCCCGTCCAGTAAAAGGCAGGGTCTAACCAGTGTTGGAGGAGCTGGCTTAGACCTTACAGGTATATCCTCCAAGACCAAGATTACCATTCCTGCAATTATACATTTACCCTCTAAACTTGTCTCCTGTGAGGCTTTTGTGGATTCTGGAGCTGCTGGCATATTCTTGGACTACACTTTTGCAAAAAAAAATAATATCCCATTTGTTCCAAAATCTAGACCCCTGAACATTACCACCGTGAATGGACAACCCTTGGGAGATGGCATTGTAAAATTTGAGACTATGACAATCACCCTTCAGGTAGGCGTACTCCACAAAGAGGAAGTTGTCTTGTCTCTTATTGATTCTCCACTTCTGCCTGTTATCCTTGGTTACCCATGGTTACAACAACATAACCCTTCTTTTGATTGGGAAAATGGAGAACTAACCTCTTGGGGATCGTTCTGTCATTCAAACTGTTTGTCTCAACTCAAAAGACTTCCTGCTTGTATGTTGGCTTCCGTGGCCGTCCCACCTACCTTGCCTCATGAATACCATGCGTTTGCAGACGTATTTTGCAAGCAAAAGGCAGAGGTTTTACCTCCACATCGTTCTTTTGACTGTGCAATTAAATTGATTCCTGGAGCACCTCTTCCCAAAGGAAGGACCTATCCCCTGTCTTTGCCTGAACAAAAATCCATGGAGGAATACATAAAAGACAACTTGGAAAGAGGTTTTATCCGACCCTCTTCTTCTCCAGTAGGGGCAGGTTTTTTCTTTGTTGAAAAAAAAGATGGGGGTCTTCGACCATGCATAGACTATCGAGGGTTAAATCAAATCACTGTAAAAGACTCCTACCCTTTGCCTCTCATTCTTGAACTGTTTGATGTACTTAAGGGGGCTGTTATCTTCTCCAAGCTAGACCTACGAGGGGCTTACAATCTAATTCGAATTAAAGACGGGGACGAGTGGAAGACAGCATTCAACACTCGTAATGGACATTTTGAATATCTGGTTATGCCATTTGGGTTGTGTAACGCCCCTGCTGTCTTCCAACGTTTCATGAATGAAATTTTTCATGATTTCAGCAACAGTTTTGTGATCATCTACTTGGACGACATTTTAATCTTTTCCAAGACTCATCTAGAGCACATCTCGCATGTAAAGCAGGTATTGCAATGACTGAGAGAAAACCATCTTTACGTGAAGATTGAGAAATGCAGTTTCCATCAAAGCCGTATTCCTTTCCTTGGATACATTATAAGTGCTGCCGGTTTCCAAATGGACCCTCAAAAACTTTCCGCTGTCTTGCAATGGCCCCAACCGACCACTTTAAGAGGGCTCCAAAGCTTTCTAGGGTTCGCAAAATACTACAGACGCTTCATCAAAGGTTTTGCCTCCATTGCGGCCCCCCTTACTGCTATGACTAAGAAAGGTACAAATTGCAAGGTATGGTCCTCAGAAGCAGAATCGGCTTTCCAGCAATTAAAAGACATGTTCAGCAAAGCTCCAATTCTTCAGCATCCAAATCCCGATCTCCAGTACATAGTTGAGGTTGATGCCTCTGAGGTAGGAGCAGGTGCCGTGCTCTCCCAGAGACAGCCTAAGTCTGGTAGAATCCATCCAGTAGCATTTTTTTCTAGAAAGTTTTCTCCAGCGGAGATGAATTACGATGTTGGGAATCGAGAACTACTGGCCATCAAATTGGCATTGTCTGAATGGCGACATCTTCTGGAAGGGGCTCCCAAACCTTTTTCTATCCTCACTGACCATAAAAATCTACTATACCTTCAGACTGCAAGACGTTTGAACTCACGTCAGGCTCGATGGGCTCTGTTTTTCTCCCATTTTAATTTTGTTCTTTCTTATGTTCCTGGGCATAAAAACAAGAAAGCCGATGCTCTTTCCAGACAGTTTGCTACCTCCGAAGAAGACCAACCTACCGAGCAGTATATAATCCCACCTCACAAAATTGTCGCACAGATCTCTACGGCTCTTTCCCAACAGTTACAAGAAACCCAGAATTGTGTTCCCCAAGGCTTGAAGATACCACCAGGTCGCCTGTTCGTAGCCCCTAGCCTCAGAAAACCTGTACTTCTCTGGGCACATGATGGTGTTTTATCTGGTCATCCTGGTGTCACCATCACTCTTAAGACCTTGCAGCGTCATGTCTGGTGGCCTCATATGAAAAGGGATGTTACTGACTATGTGGCCGCCTGTCCAACTTGTGCTGCTAATAAAGTACCCCGTACATTGCCTACTGGACTGTTACAACCACTTTCAGCACCTCGTCAGCCTTGGACCCATTTGACTATGGACTTCATTACAGACTTACCCAAGTCCGAGGGCATGACTGCTATATGGGTCATAGTGAATCGCTTTTCAAAAATGTCTCATTTTGTGCCGCTCCCGGGATTACCTACAGCGGAAGCACTGTCTACTCTCTTCCTTTCCCATATTGTGAGATATCATGGCATACCTACCAATGTCGTCTCAGACCGCGGATCCCAGTTTGTTTCCCGATTCTGGAGAGCGTTCTGAAAGAAACTGGGAGTAACGCTTTCACTCTCTACCTCACATCACCCTCAAACAGATGGTCAAACTGAACGCATGAACCAGACCCTAGAAACCTATCTTCGACATTATGTCAATGCCTTACACTCCAACTGGTCTGAGTATTTGCCTTTAGCTGAGTTCGCCATTAATTCCCGTTGGCACAGTGCTCTTCATACCACACCATTCTACGCAGCCCTAGGCTATCACCCTCAGACTTTTCCCCTACTTCAACCTTCTTCTGGTGTACCAGCAGCAGATCAGCGGGTTAAAAATATTCTGCTACATTGGAAAAAGATTAGCTTATTACTACGGAAGTCAGCAGGCAAGTATGCACTTTTTTCCAACAAACGAAGACGCCATATACCTCCATATGTGGTGGGGGACAGAGTTTGGCTATCAACCAAATATGTGAGACTGAAACAACCTTCTACCAAATTGGGCCCTCGATTCATTGGTCCTTACAGAATTATTGCTCGAGTCGGGCCAGTCTCCTACCGGTTGAAATTACCCTCCTCTCTCCGGATTCATCCTGTGTTCCACGTTTCCCTCCTCAAAAAAGCAATTTTCAATCGCTACTCCAGAACGCAACAGCTACCTCCTCCTGTTCTTGTTGATGGACAAAATGAGTTTGAAGTCTCCAAGATTCTTGATTCTAGAAGACAGGGTCGTGGCCTTCGGTATCTGGTTCATTGGAAGGGATATCCTGTCACAGACCGTTCCTGGGTTCCAGCCAAAGATCTGCATGCCCCTTCTCTTATTCGAGACTTCCATGCCTCCTTTCCCACTAAGCCCCGCTAGGCCCCCGGAGGGGTCCACTGGGGAGGGGGCCCTGTCATGTACCCGGGTGTATTTGAACCGGGATCTTCCTGGTCCCAAAGCTGCAGCCTTACCTGTTGCGCTACTGAGCAGATCTAGACTTTTGGAAATGTCCTCTCAGTATTAAACATTACCTTGGACTCACCAGCCCCACCTACTGCCAGCTGTGGACAATTTTCAATCAAAGCAGCCCTTAAAAAGGAAGTGATGCTATCTCTCAGCGCCGCCCGTTTGTGTGGAATAGCTCCCTGGGTGTTGTGACTGCTTTTTGAGCCTGATTTTCGTGTTGAACTTCTGCCTGAATTCCTGACTACTCTCCAGCCTGCTGATTTTGTACTTCACTGCCAGCTCGTGTATGACCTTTGCCTGCCTGACCACTCTCTGGATTTCGATCGTGTACCATTTTGCCTGATCTGTTGCCAACCTAATCTGCCTAACTACGTTTTCGCCTGAATCCTCAGCACACAAGTTCCACTTCGGACACTACCTATCACAGGTACCTTACAGTACTAATGTGGGATGAGAAGACATATGAACCAGTGCTGGCTGGGGAAGGCAGAGACTGTAAATAGTCAAAAACACATGTAGCGGGGTCTCCTTTAAGACTCTCTGGACTACCTTACCCAGAACCCCATTTGGCACCCAGGGTGCATTGTTGCCACAGCAGAGACTTATGGGTGGGGCTATAAAGGGAAGGGGCGAGGCTAAACTCGGTCTCTTTGGGACACAAGACTTCGATGAACAAGTCCTCCTGTGCGGATCTGCTGATGTGCAAGGCCTGAAGCCTGGGGCCTTGCGCAGCTAAGGTGTGATCTCTCTAAGCACCTGTCGGAGGAAAGCTGACAAATGTATACTCCCTGGATGTCTCTAGGAATTCAAGGAGTTCTGGGAGTTAAACAGCCTACTCCTGCATCTGGGCATCTCCTGCATCTGAGTAAATGGGCACTCCACTACCGTACTAATGTGGGATGAGAAGACATATGAACCAGTGCTGGCTGGGGAAGGCAGAGACTGTAAATAGTCAAAAACACATGTAGCAGGGTCTCCTTTAAGACTCTCTGGACTACCTTACCCAGAACCCCATTTGGCACCCAGGGTGCATTGTTGCCACCGCAGAGACTTATGGGTGGGGCTATAAAGGGAAGGGGCGATGCTAAACTCGGTCTCTTTGGGACACGAGACTTCGATGAACAAGTCCTCTTGTGCGGATCTGCTGATGTGCAAGGCCTGAAGCCTGGGGCCTTGCGCAGCTTTCAAAGAGCCTTCCACCCCACTGCGAGCCTGGGTGGCATCTGACTTTGTTATCCTCAACCTTTGTTGGATCGGAGACCTGACCGCTGCAGATGCTGTGTGTGGAGACACAGCAGGTGGAAGTCCCGGACTGGGATCGTGTCCGGAGGGGTGAGCGAGCACATGCTCAATCTATATACTTTATACTGTTGTTAGGCCTACAGACTGCCGTGGCCCACCAGCTTATATTTGAGACCCCACTGGAGGTCTATAGCAGAACTGAGCCAAAGGGTCTTCAGTGAAGTGTTCCGTGTTGT
Source organism: Rana muscosa (assembly GCA_029206835.1). NCBI lineage: Eukaryota > Metazoa > Chordata > Amphibia > Anura > Ranidae > Rana > Rana muscosa. Next base: position 1,198,089,805 of record CM055116.1, on the reverse strand, counting down.
TACTTTGACCTGTGAATTACAAATGTGTTCCTGAATGTGCACCAATATTAAAGACTTGCATGCAAAGAAATCATCCCCTAGAGACTGAGTTTTAGAGTCTGGGTCAGGCCTGACCAAGTGTTAGAGTCTAGTTGCTGCGCCACAGGGCGCTTAGTTAACGGCCGTTACACGTGGTATGCCATTACTGTATTTCACTAATGTGTAGTATGTGATTCGCTGCAGGGCTCTGCAAGAAGCACGGGTGATCTGTTATAACTGTTGATCTATTATACCAAGAGAGAGTAAACTCGTAATGCTTTAATAGCTTTCCATTGGTGTCTGAATTTTACCATAGAGTATAAGAGATATTACCCTAGACTAACTGTGCCAGAGTGGGTCGAGTGAATTGCCGGGGGTTGTCGGTGCTGTGTGCAGGGCCTGAGACCAAATTCAGCGGCTCTCTTAGTTGGGGGTGCGCTACACGTGGGGGTTTTCTTCTGGGATCCTGATACAGCAGGTGAACACGCCAGAGGTACCGGCATGGACCCGCTAACAGTAAAAGCGTTGTGCGAAGCATCTAGAGCGAATCCAAACAAGTCGGTAGTCATCAGCTTCCCGGGGGAGGAGTGGTCAACAGAGACGGTAGAACAGCTAATGATGTCCGTGTCCCCAGATCATACACCGTGGGTGATGGAGATGAAGTCAGACGCAGATATCTCGTATCAGTATGCACTAGTGGAGTACTGGGGCGGGATGCCAGAGACTTTCAGGCACAACTGTGTGCGGACGCCAGACAACAAAACCTATAGGTTGGCGCACGCAATAACTATAAAGAAAGAGCCATCACCAACGGGATCACCGCAGGGGGCAACCCGTGCCTCACCTGAAAGAAGAGGGAGGGCGACGCCTCCGGCGGCACCTGCACCTGTTGCTGCCATATCACCAGAACTGATAAATGCTATAGGGGATCTGCTAACAAAATGTCAGAAGACAAGCACGGTACATGTAGAGACTAGCTCTAGGAGGTTAAAGACATTCTCGGGGAAGCTCCCTGTCCCTGCAGGGGAGGAAGATTTTGATACTTGGGTGGAGCAGGCGTTACAAGCAGTAGAGGCATGGGAGGTGACTGAAGCGCAGAAGAGGCAACGCGTGATAGAGAGCCTGAAAGGCGCAGCTGCAGAAGCAGTAAAAAGTTTCCGGTTTGGGAATACAGACGGTTCAGGACTGCCTAGCCATGCTACAGGAGGAGTTTGGTCAGTTAGAAAAGGTGACAGAGATGATCTACCAATTCGAACATACTTTCCAGCAGCCGAATGAGAAGCTTTCAGAGTATGTCAGAAGACTGAACAGGTTGCTGTGCAAAATGGTATTAAAGAAGGGAATGATGCCCAAAGATACAGATGCGGCAAGAATGAAGCAAGTCTAGAATGGAGCGTTGCGCTCGGATCCAGTCTGGCTTCACCTGAAAACCTCGGGAGGAGGAACGTCACTGACCTACTCTGACTTAATAAAAATTATCAGAGATGAGGAGGCGCTACAGCAGGACCAGCAAATGATTAAGACAAATGCCGCCCCTGCACCAGTGATAGTCAACTCAGTGATGACCCCTGAAAGAGACTCTGAAGTAGACACTTTAAAATCACAAATGTCTAAGGTGTTAGAGATACTGACCTCTCTGATAGCAAAAGATTCAGAGGGTCCCGAGAGAGAAGTACCAAGGAAGGAACTATTCCCAATTGCCTCAGCACCCGCATCTCTACAAGAATGGGGAGATATAGTCTGTTTTAACTGTGGAGGAATTTGCCACATTGCAGCTGTGTGTTCCAGCCCCAAAAAGAAGAAAATAGACAACCGCAGGCCAGCGGGAAACTTCAGAGGGCCCCGGTGAAGGAGTCAACCGGGTGCCCATCATCTTCAGTGAGCTCCAAACTGAATGAGAAGCCAAAGAGAGAGGGCAAGACCCCTCAGAAGAGGCACAGCATTCCCCAAAGGGGATGCACACCTAAGAAAGACAATAACATCCCTCAGCGGGTCTGTACACCCATTAAAAGGAGGGAAATCAATGCATATCAGGCCCAAGAAAGACTAAAGTCCAAAGGGAGTTGGACGAAAGAGAGTCCGAAGGGCAAGGACCAGAAGAAGGTGACCTCTGCCAGGCCATATCCAGAGAAGCTGGTAGGCCCATCTCCTATAGTACCCATTCAAGTGGAGGGAGTCTACACAAGAGCCATCTTGGATACTGGGGCACAAGTGACCCTGCTATATAGGGATTTCTATGATAAACCCTTAAGTCATATACCCATCCAGAAGATAGAAGAGCTGGAAATATGGGGAATCGGCACCCAGAGTTTCCCTTACGATGGCTACCTGCCTATCAAGATGACCTTTGACCCATCCGTGGCTGGGAAGGCTGAAGTGTTCGACACCCTGGCAGTTGTGTGCCCTCGGCCGCCTGGAGCCAACAAGAGTTCCCTTATAATAGGGACGAAAACGGATCTGGTCCGGAGACTCCTGACCCCTCTAGTACAAGGGAAGGGCCCTGCAGTCACCAAGATCCATCCCATGCTGAAGACGGCCTACCAACGACTGGTCTTGGAGCAGAAGACCCCTGAAGAGGGGATAGGGAAGGTGTGGAGACTTGGAAGAAAAGGGGTAGTGTTGCAGCCCGGCGAAGTAACCTGTCTAAGGGCCACTGTGAAGCTTACTTGGGAACAACCTGGACCCTTTGTCATGCTGGAGCCCATCCAAGGGGAGAACACTCGGGTTTGGAAGTGATCCCAGAAGTGGTTCTGCTGAAGGCCCTGAAGAAGGCCCATTGTAGAGTTCCGGTGGGTGTCAGGAACACTACAGGTGGCCCCATGGAGATTCCCGCCAGAATGCTGCTGGGCCAGGTGAGCCCTGCTGCCCCGGTTGCCCTGTCTGAAGTCAAGGGAACGGGTGAAGGAGGAGATGTTTGGGAGAAGCTCTCTATGGAGAACCCGAATCTACCCAGGGCTTGGAAGGAGAGAGCCAAGGCCCAGTTGACCAGATGGGAGACGATCTTCTCCAAAGATGAGTTCGATGTGGGGTGTGTAAGGAGTGCCACCCATCGAATCCGCCTCCAGGAAGACAAGCCCTTGAGAGAGAGGGTCAGGTCTGGAAGATCTGAGGGAACAACTCGCAGAACTCAAGAGGACTGGTGTGATCCGGGAGTCTAGAAGCCCCTATGCTTCCCCGATAGTGGTGGTCAGGAAGAAGAATGGATCATTGAGGCTATGTATAGACTACAGGACTCTCAACAGGAGAACCATCCCTGACCAGTACACCACTCCCAGGATAGAGGATGCTCTACAGAGTTTGTCTGGAGCGAAGTGGTTCAGCGTTATGGATCTCAAAAGTGGGTACTACCAGATCCCTATGCATCCAGAAGACAAGGAGAAGACAGCTTTCATAACCCCAGTGGGGTTCTTTGAATTTGACCGAATGCCTCAGGGACTGTCTGGAGCTCCCGCAACCTTCCAACGTCTCATGGAGAAGACTGTAGGAGACATGAACCTTATTGAAGTCCTTGTGTACCTGGACGATGTCATTGTCTTTGGAAGAACCTTAGAGGAACACGAGGAGAGGCTGGAGAAGGTATTGAGAAGACTCAGTGAGGAGGGGCTCAAGCTTTCGCCCGAGAAGTGTCAGTTCTACCAGTCTTCCGTTAACTATCTGGGACACATAGTGTCTGAAGAAGGGGTGGCCACAGACACCGAGAAGCTGGAGGCAGTTACCTCCTGGCCACGGCCCACTACAGTAACAGAACTCAGATCCTTCTTGGGGTTCTGCTCCTATTGGGAGGTTTGTAGAAGGATTTGCCCGAATCGCCAGACCGTTGAATGAACTACTCAAGACAGAAAGGGAAGAGGACGACTCAGAGCCCAGGAAGCCGGGAGAGTCAGTCAAAGACCAGTGGAACCAGAAGTGTGAAGAGGCCTTCCGGGCGTTGAAGAAGAGCCTAACCACTGCCCCAGTCTTGGCCTACGCAGACCCAACAAGACCCTATGAACTACACGTGGATGCCAGTCATGACGGTCTGGGAGGAGTGCTCTACCAAGAGCACGAAGGGCAACTGCGGCCCGTTGCCTATGTGAGCAGGAGCCTCACCCCCTCTGAGAAGAACTACCCCACTCACAAGTTGGAGTTCCTGGCCCTTAAGTGGGCGGTAGTTGACAAGCTTAAAGACTACCTGTATGGGGCAGAGTTCACTGTGAAGACAGACAACAACCCCCTTACTTACCACTTCACCACAGCAAAGCTGGATGCCACAGGACACAGATGGCTGGCCGCCCTGTCTGGGTTCAATTTCAGCCTGAAGTACAGGCCAGGGGCTGGAAATCGAGATGTGGACGCCTTGTCTAGGAGATCTCATGCCCATACCAGTGAGACAGAAGACTGGACCCAAGTGGCACCTGACGGAGTGCGGGCCCTTTGTCAAGTGGCTGAATTACAAACCAGAGGAGGCTCAAGGGCAGAAGAGATAGGAGTTACCATGGTAGGAGTTCCCAAACAATACTGTGGAGTAACTCAACTGGAAGAAGACAATCTGCCAAACTGTCAAAGAAGGAGCTGAGAGGTGATCAACTGGAAGACCCTATGGGAAGATTGGTCCTGGAGGCCCTGGAGAATCAGAATCCAAATGGACTCCTGCGTCACCCCTCAAGGGAAGCTCGCCTATTGAGGAAGGAGTGGGACAGGTTGCAGGTACATCAGGGAGTGGTCTACCGAAGGGGCCCCTCTGATGACCTAGAAGATAAATGGCAATGGTTTCTTCCCGAGAAACACTGTGAGACTGTCCTGGTCGCCCTACATGACAACTACGGCCACCTAGGGGCTGAAAGAACCTTTCAACTCGTTAGAAGTTGGTTCTATTGGCCCTGCATGAAGGCTGAAGTAGAGGAGTACTGCCATTCATGTGCACGCTGCATCCAGCGGAAGACTTTACCCCATCAAGCTGCCCCAATGGGCCATCTACAAAGTCAAGGCCCAATGGATCTGGTATGCATTGATTTCCTCTGCCTCAAACCCGACCTGAGTGGACTGGGAAATGTGCTGGTGATAACTGATCATTTCACCGGGTATGCCCAGGCTTTCCCAACCAAAGACCAGAAGGCTTCCACGGTGGCCAAGGTACTTATGGAGAAGTATTTCGTCCACTATGGGCTACCGCAGCGACTCCATTCAGATCAAGGGAGGGACTTTAAGAGTCGGCTGATCCGGAAACTCCTGGATTCTTTAGGGATCAAGAAAACCCGAACCACACCTTACCATCCACAAGGAGATGCTCAGCCTGAGAGGTTCAACCGAACCCTGCTCAACATGTTGGGGACTCTGAGTAGTGAGAAGAAACAACATTGGAGCAAACACATAGCAGCTATAGTACACGCTTACAACTGTACCACTAGTGATGCTACAGGCTACTCCCCCTATCGACTCATGTTTGGGAGAGAAGCAAGGTTACCCATAGACCTGGCCTTTGGCACTTCCTTAGACCATTCCTCAGCCACATCCCACAAAGGATATGTGGACAGACTCAGACACAGCTTGAAGTTAGCCTATGAACAGGCCCAAGCGGCCTCAGATCAAAGGGGAGCCCGCAACAAAAGGAACTTTGACCTGAAGGTCCGGATCCAGGACCTGCAGCCTGGGGACCGAGTACTGCTACGCAATCTGGGGTCCCTGGAAAACACAAACTTGCAGACAGATGGAGACCTGAACCCTATGTCATTTGTAAGAAGTTGCCTGGCCTACCTGTCTACAAGTTGAAGCCAGAAGGGAAGGTGGGGCCATTGAAGACCTGGCATCAGAACCATCTGCTCCCACTTGCCGAAACAGTTAGGATACCTCCAGTGAGGGACTCCCCTGAACCAGCCTCCATCCTGGATACTCCCAGGCCAAACACTCGGTCCCAGACCTCTCGAGCTGAAGATATCGAGGCCTCTGAACTAAGTGGAGATGAAGAACAAGAACTTGATTGGTTGTGGCCTTCCCCAACCCCAGGGGCTTCTGCTATTGATCTTCCAACCACTAAGGACACTATAGACGGTACAGTGAATGCAGAAGCCACTGAGTTCATCCCATCTAGTCCTTTATCAGATCACTGGGAGGATGCCTGTGACACTTACTCGGAGGAGGACCCCAGAGACTCTATATATCTTCCAGTTTCTGAATCAGATGTTCCAGAGCCCGCCGTGTCCCCCGAGCCTGCTCCGGAAGAAGAACCTGTGGTGCCAGAGCCAGAAACTCCAAGAGAACAAAGGGCTCAAAGAGTCATAAGGCCTCCCAAAAAGTTGACCTACCCACAAATGGGTAAGAGCTCAGAAGATTCTGTGGTCACTGCCAGGAGGAGTGCAGAGAATCCGTATCCCTCCACTGTTCATTTGGTGGAGGGCAACCCCAACTCACTCTCTGGCACAGTTAGGCAGGCCACTCATGATAGTGTGACCTGTGGGCAAGGGAATCCAAGCCCTCAGTTTTGGTGGGAATTCCCTTTGCCAACATCATACGCTGCTTTATCCAGGGTTGTCCGTAGAGTATGTTAAATTTATCTTTGGGGACCAAAGAATTCAAGTGGGGGGAGTGTGTAGAGGGGTCTCCTTTAAGACTCTCTGGACTACCTTACCCAGAACCCCATTTGGCACCCAGGGTGCATTGTTGCCACCGCAGAGACTTATGGGTGGGGCTATAAAGGGAAGGGGCGAGGCTAAACTCGGTCTCTTTGGGACACGAGACTTCGATGAACAAGTCCTCCTGTGCGGATCTGCTGATGTGCAAGGCCTGAAGCCTGGGGCCTTGCGCAGCTACCAAAGAGCCTTCCACCCCACTGCGAGCCTGGGTGGCATCTGACTTTGTTATTCTCAACCTTTGTTGGATCGGAGACCTGACCGCTGCAGAAGCTGTGTGTGGGGACACAGCAGGTGGAAGTCCCGGACTGGGATCGTGTCCGGAGGGGTGAGTGAGCACATGCTCAATCCATATACTTTATACTGTTGTTAGGCCTACAGACTGCCGTAGCCTACCAGCTTATATTTGAGACCCCACTGGAGGTCTATAGCAGAACTGAGCCAAAGGGTCTTCAGTGAAGTGTTCCGTGTTGTTACTTTGACCTGTGGATTACAAATGTGTTCCTGAATGTGCACCACCATTAAAGACTTGCATGCGAAGAAATCATCCCCTAGAGACTGAGTTTTAGAGTCTGGGTCAGGCCTGACCAAGTGTTAGAGTCTAGTTGCTGCGCCACAGGGCGCTTAGTTAACAGCCGTTACACGTGGTATGCCATTACTGTATTTCACTAATGTGTAGTATGTGATTCGCTGCAGGGCTCTGCAAGAAGCACGGGTGATCTGTTATAACTGTTGATCTATTATACCAAGAGAGAGTAAACTCGTTATGCTTTAATAGCTTTGCATTGGTGTCTGAATTTTACCATAGAGTATAGGAGATATTACCCTAGACTAACTGTGCCAGAGTGGGTCGAGTGAATTGCCGGGGGTTTGTGCAGGGCCTAAGACCAAATTAAGCGGCTCTCTTAGTTGGGGGTGCGCTACACGTGGGGGTTCTCGTCCGGGATCCTGATACAGCAGGTGAACACGCCAGAGGTACCGGCATGGACCCGCTAACAGTAAAAGCGTGGTGCGAAACATCTAGAGCGAATCCAAACAAGTCGGTAGTCATCAGCGCTACACACAGAAAAAATTAGATATTAGTAAATACAGACTGACAAAACATACTTGACTGTACTTGACAGTTAAAGCACACCAGACTTTAGATATTTAGGGGAACCCACCATACTCTGGGTAATGTACTCCAATGCCTAACTACTAGGTTTACTACAAGGATAACTTGCCTTTGTCATACTGTATCATACCCAGGTCCAGAGATAAAGCAGCTCAAACCCATTTAGCTTTCAGGGACCAAGAATGGATGTGCACTACAACCCTAAAATTACTTCACCTAATAAAATATACTTAGCTCTTGAGTATCAGAATAGTTCATCACAGCTCAGCATGGAAAATGTAAGAAAACTTCTTCTGTATTTACAATCTTGGATCAGGCAGAACTTTTCTTATGGAAGAACAGAGTTGGAGTAGATTGGAGTAGATAGCACCCACTGACTTGCAGGAGGTAAAACAAATACTTATTTTGGAGGACACATTGACATGATTCCTAAATTTCGAACGTGCTGAAAGCACATTGATTAAGCAAAATAATACATTATAACAACTCACGATGGGGTAAATTACTGGAGTCAGACTGAGAGGAGACAGAAGGGCTACATTCCTTTTCTATCATTTGGTCAGAAGTCAGACTCTGCTGGAGTTGGGTTCACTGAGAATTGTTTGGTAATAGCTGTTTGATTTGTTACTGTAAATGAGATATATCCTCGTCCTCGTAAAAGAAAACTCAGATTTTGCTTAAATAAATTATATCATTGCTACACCGTCTTTCACAGTTTGCTGGTAAAAATGTATCTTTGCTTTTGTACCTTTATTTGCCATGATTTTATAAAATTGTCGAAAAATCACAACTCTGGCAACCTTTGGGTGTAAATGCCTTCAGAAATCAAATGTTCTGCCTGTGTGATTGACATATTGCTTTTCATAGATGGCTGCAGGAGACCTGAAAGATAAAGCCGCTCAAAACTGATTTTTCAGTTCTTGGTAGTTAAAGCGTAACTGTATCTGAGCACCGCAAACTGAAAATGCTATTTAAAGCAGAACCAAAGGGGTTAATACTGAGCTTTCCAATGGCCCCTCGCCTGTGCCTGCATCTTTTTTTGTGTGCCAGTCTTCAGCCGTCTTCATTAGCTGGTGCAGGATAGAGATGGCCTTGCGGTTCGCGGCGAATTTTGCGCATTCGCGGTTCGCGAAACCGGCGGACATATGGCGCTATTCGCGGCCGTTTCGCGTTCACCATATTCTTTTACATTGTGGAACTTTGACCTATGACACATCCATCATGTGGTACAGGACAGCCAATGAGACATTTCAGCAGATGGACATACCCCCGACCTTATAAATAGACCTGATCTGGCTGCCATTTTACATTCTGTTATTTGTCAGCGTAGGGACAGGTTTCTGTGTGGAGCAGGGACAGACTGTAATCCTAGCTATTAGGTCCACAAAAGTCCTTTTAAGGACTGGTATAGGTGTACAATTGTTTTGTGTGCAGTATATAGGGGTGTAATACACTTTTAGTTCATTTCAATTGTGCAGCATTGTGCAGCATTGGGACTGCAGTGCTGAGCGGTTCTTCAGCTGTCTTTAGTCAGTGTAGGAAGGTTGCTGTGTGTGTACTAGCAGGGACAGACTCTACTAAAACAAAAGTCCTTCTAAGGACTGGTATAGGTGTACAGTCCACAAAAGTCCTTTTACGGACTGGTATAGGTGTACTATTTTGTAGGCTTGTGCAATTCGTTTCGTAACGAATTGAAATTCGTCCGAATTTAGCAACTTTCGGACATTCGGAAGCATTCGAATTTCCGAACAAAGCAATTACGAATAAGACCGAATCCGAAATAAATTATACCGCAAATAGCGAATGCCCGAATGTCTTCGGCATAATTCGTTATGAAAAGGTTACGAATGTACGAATCCATACGAAGCACAATAACACTCACTCTGCTCTGCTCTCTGCTTCTCCCACACCGTGCTGAACTCCCTCTCAAAATGGTGTACAGGGGCGGAGGTTATAGCCGCATGTAAAAAACGAAAGTAAAATACGAGATTTCGAATCCATTCGAAGCACAATAACACTCACTCTGCTCTGCTCTCTGCTTCTCCCTCACCGTGCTGAACCCTCTGAAAATGGTGTACAGGGGCGGAGGCTATAGCCGCATGTTAAAAACGAAAGTAAAATACGAGATTTCGAATCGTTACAAATAACCGCAATGTATTTAGAAAAGTACAAATCCATTCGAAGCACATTAGGCATAATAGGCAGCGTCGTTGTGAGAGAGACACGGAAAATTACGAATCAACGAACCCAAAAAAAGTTACGAAAGTAGGAGTTGTGTCCAGAATCAACGAAAAACAACGTACTCTACCGAAAGTACGAATTATAAAGCAACAAAAAATTCAACGAAAAATGTCGCTTGCAAAAATACGAATGAGTCCGAACACGAAAAATCCCGTCTAGCAAAATTACGAATGATTACGAATCAACAGGACCGGAAAGAAACGAACCGAAACGGAACGAATTTTTCCGTTGTGCACAAGTCTACTATTTTGTGTGCAGTAAATAGGGGTGTACTACACGCATAAAATACTCTAGGAAGAATAGTATAGTGCGGTTCTACTGTGCAGCTTCTGAGCGGTTCTGCTGCAGCTCTTTTCTCGGTTTAGGTACAAGTTGCCTCTGTGTGTCGCAGGCACAGACTAGCGACTAAAATCGCTAACCAATAAAGCTCCACAAAAGTTCATTTTAAGGACTGGTATAGGTGTAATATTTGGTGTGCAGTATATAGGGGTCTAATACACGCATAAAAAACTTTTAAACATACTATATAATATATACTATATACTATACTATATAATATATAGTGCATTTCAACTGTGCAGCATTTCTACTGTGCAGCTTCTGAGCGGTTCTGCTGCAGCTCTTTTCTCGGTTTAGGTACAAGTTGCCGCTGTGTGTCACAGGCACAGACTAGCGACTAAAATCGCTAACCAATAAAGCTCCACAAAAGTTCATTTTAAGGACTGGTATAGGTGTACTATTTGGTGTGCAGTATATAGGGGTCTAATACACGCATAAAAAACTTTCAAACATAATATATAATATATACTATATACTATACTATATACTATATAGTGCATTTCAACTGTGCAGCATTTCTACTGTGCAGCTTCTGAGAGGTTCTGCTGCAGCTCTTTTCTCGGTTTAGGTACAAGTTGCTGCTGTGTGTCGCAGGCACAGACTAGCGACTAAAATTGCTAACCAATAAAGCTCCACAAAAGTTCATTTTAAGGACTGGTATAGGTGTACTATTTGATGTGCAGTATATAGGGGTCTAATACACGCATAAAAAACTTTCACATATAGGAAGAATAGTATAGTGCATTTCTACTGTGCAGCATTGTGACTGCTGAGAGTTTCTGCAGCGATACTACAAAGAGTGACAAACACAATTAGAAAAAGTATTATAACTGCTGTGATAGACCAGTGGCCCCCGAAAACGACAGTTTGAAGCGGGGTGTTATATACCTTCTTCCACATATACTGACCTTCTCTACAGCCTTTTGTCACAGGGTCATTTAAAAAGATGACAGGCAGAGGAAGAGGCAGGCCCTTCCGCAGGGGTGGTAGGGGTAGGGCAGGAGCACCAGGCCGGAGCCAAAGTGGGAAGTTGCAGAAGATGCGTTCGATTACGTCAAAGGACGCACCAGACTTGGTTGAGTGGCTCACTCAGCCTTACTCTTCTGCACCCTCCTCATCCTCTCTATCTGCACCCTCTTCACTCTCTGCTGTGTGCACCCCCAAAGACACTACCACCAACACCACCGCCACCATATACCCTCCGCTTGAGTCACAGAAATTATTTTCCGATCCATCACAAGACTTCTCTGATGCGCAGGCATTCTTGACATTGGATCAGGAAGAGGAGGTAGCAACAACCGCCACTCAGCAGTCTGACGACAGTACCCAGATCAGCCCAAGGATGTTGGTCCCCGCTGTTGCTGCCTACTCCGAGATCTCTAATGTTAGTGGTGGGGAAGGTGACGTAGATGATGATGTGTCTATGGACGTCACGTGGGTGCCCACAAGAGAGGACCAGGAGGGGAGTTCAGAGGGAGAGATGGACCAGCAGATAGGGAGGAGAGGCAGGCGGAAGTTACATTGCACAGGAGGGACAAACAAGACTGCTGATGTATCAGGACTCAGAGCGAGCCATCAACCATGTACGGTCACATCTGGCGCTCCCAGGACGCTGGCACATGGCTCCGCAGTGTGGGCTTTTTTTAACGTGTCCGCTGCTGACAATAGTGTTGCCATCTGCAGCCTTTGCAGTCAACGCATAAGTCGCGGTAAGCCCAACACTCACCTAGGGACGACCGCCTTAAGAAGGCACATGAACTCCCATCACCGAGCCCAGTGGGAGCAACGCTGTCAAAACCCACAAAGCCAAACTCCAGGCTCTCACCGTCCAGCCTCTTCTACTACTTCTCCTCTCTCTTCACAGTTGTCATCCACTCCACCTTCCATCATCCAGTCCGCAAGTTTATCTGGAAAAAGGCAGGCTTCCGTGTGCCAAATGTTCGAGCGTAAAAGAATGATGACACCGGATAACCCTCTTGCCCAACGGTTGACCGCTGGCTTGTCAGAACTCCTAGCCCGCCAACTACTGCCATATAAACTGGTGGACTCGGAGGCCTTTCGAAAATTTGTGGCCATTGGAACACCACAATGGAAGGTCCCAGGAAGGAAATATTTCTCCCAGAAGGACATCCCAGAGCCATATGGCCATGTTCAGCGGCAAGTGAATGTATCTCTGGCACACAGTGTCGGTGCCAAGATACATCTGACCACAGACACGTGGTCTAGCAAACACGGGCAGGGAAGGTATATTACTTTTACTGCCCACTGGGTGAACCTTCTGACGGCTGTCAAGCATGTAACCCGTGGCACCCGTGTAGATTTGGTTTTACCGCCACGGATTGCATGCAGGCATGCCTCTTCTTCTCCTCCTCCTCCTACTCCATCCTCCCTCTCCTCCTCGGCTGACTCCTCCTCTTCCGCTGCTACCATCTCTTCCGCTGCGCCGCCCAAGATCCCCAGAACCTATTTTACATGCCAGGTGAGACGTTGCCATGCTGTGCTGTGTCTGTTGTGCCTGGAAGCCAAGAGCCACACTGGCCCTGCACTCCTTTCAGCTTTGCGTTCACAGGCAGATCAGTGGCTAACACCGCTCAATTTGACAGTTCGTAAAGTGGTGTGCGACAACGGTGCCAATCTGCTGAGCGCATTGAAACAGGGCAAAATTACACACGTGCCATGCATGGCACACATCTTGAACTTGGTCGTGCAGCAATTCGTTGTCAAATACCCTGGGGTCCAGGACGTCTTGCGGCAGGCAAGGAAAATCTCGGCCCATTTCAGAAGATCTTACACGGCCATGGCTCGCCTTGCTGACATTCAGCGGCGACACAATCTGCCGGTCACACGTCTTATTTGTCCGACGCGATGGAACTCAACCTTGTATATGCTTGATAGGCTGCTCCAGCAGAAACGTGCAGTTAACGACTACCTGTACGAACTCTGCGCCAGAACAGGTTCTGGGGATCTTGTTTTTTTTTCACTGCGTCAGTGGCTGCTCATGCGCGACACATGCAGACTTTTGCGGCCATTTGATGAGATCACCAAACTGGTCAGTCGCAGCCATGGTGCCATCAGTGACATCGTACCTTATGCCTTCTTTATGGAGCGTGCATTGCGTCGTGTCATTGATCAAGCCGTCGAGGAGCAGGAGCAGGAAGATGAGGAAGTCGCAATGCTGGATGAATTCCCAGGGGGGGCTACTCTATCTGAGACAAGTCAACAACAGGAGTCTGAAGAAGAGTCAGAGGAGGATGGTGCAGGGGCGGATGAGGAGGAGCAAGAAGAGCATGCTTTAAACCTTTCTGGGATCCCTGCTGTTGTTGTTCGTGGATGGGGGGAGGAGATTGAGGACGACATTATCCTGCATGATGACGAGCAGGAGCCAGGCCACCACACTGCTTCCAGTTTAGTGCAAATGGGGGCCTTCATGCTCCAGTGTTTTAAGAGGGACCCCCGTATAAAAAGCATAAAGGGCAAGGACCATTACTGGGTGGCAACGTACTTGGACCCCCGGTACAAACAAATAATGGCAGAAATGTTACCACCATCACAGAGGGCTGTCAGAATGGAGCACTTCCAGGCCTTGCTTCGAGAAATGCTGCATTCTGCTTTTGCGTGCGCTGGCAGAGGAATTTCCACTCCCAGAGGAACAGTTGTGGATACCAATCCAACAGTGCCTGCAAGAAGAGGGCGGTTTGAAGATGTCTTGGTCACTTCTGATATGAGATCATTCTTTCAGCCGACCCATCGACAGGTCTCATCCGGATCCAGCATCAGGGAACGCCTAGACCCACAGGTGTCCGACTACATCGGATTAACGGCCGATGTGGACGCTCTGAGAAGTGATGAACCCCTGGACTACTGTGTGGGCAGGCTTGACCTCTGGCCAGAGCTTGCACAATTTGCAATGAAACTGTTGGCTTGCCCCTCGTCCAGTGTCCTGTCCGAAAGGACGTTCAGCGCAGCAGGGGGGATCGTGACCGATAAGCGCACTCGCCTAGCTCACGACAGTGTTGACTACCTCACATTTATAAAAATGAATGAGGCATGGATCTCTGAGGAATTCAACACATGTGACCAGTAGACCATGTTTCATTCAAATTCCTCATGACAGGCCACAAATATCCACCACCACCTATAACAATTATTCATGGTCCCTGTCTTCTTGGGTAAATACAGCGGCATAAAAGGCCTTTTATGTCCGTTGAATGCCTAATTTTTGGGGCCTGTAGTGCCCGAAACTTATTTATCCTGTGAATGCCTAATGTACCTCCAGCCACAGAATACAAAGTTCTTTGCTGTCAGATGAATGCCTGTTGGCTAATTTTTGGGGCCTGTACTGGCCGACACTTACTTCTTTATCCAGGCTGTGAATGCCTAATTTTTCAGACTGGAATTGAAAATTAATTCCGCTAAATTGTGGAATGGATGCGGACCCATTTTACAGACGTGTGAATGGACCCTATATGTATTTGACATGTATTTACCGGCTGCTGTCAGTTCTGGCTGATTTAGGCCGAGCTATTCCTAATAAAACCGAGCAATATTACTTATAAAAAAACAAAAACATTTATGGCAACTTTTCCAATAGCAGGATCATCTCCTGCACCCCCTTCATAGCCTGGCCTTGCGTCTCTTCCATGGCCTTTATGCGCTCCTGAATTGACAAAAAATTTCAGATAAAAAAAGAATGCTTGTCGTTGTCAATCTCAAATTTGCTTAATACTTCTGTTATGTCATTGTCCATGTTGTGGGACTATGTGTGCACAGCTAGTAATTATTTTGTGGCTGCAAATATGACTTGGAGGTTTTTAATGTTCGCCTCCCATTGAAATGAATGGGGCCCGCCGCGAACCCGCGGTTCGCGAACATTTACCCACGTTCGCGCGTTCGCGTTCGTGAACCGTCCCGGGAGATGTTCGTTCATCCCTAGTGCAGGATGACGTCACTCCTGCACATCTGTAGGAGACATTCATTCTGGTACAGAGAAACCAGCCCTGCGCTGTAAGCATTTACAGCATCGGAGAGTATAGTGAGAAGGCAGGTAGGGGAATTTTATTGCTGAAGAGACATTGCATGTCTCCTCTGCAATAAAAGCCTGCCTGCTCACTGTTTGTTACAATAGAACTTCAGTTTCACGCTAAATCCTTTTTACTATTCAAAACTCACCCATCCATCCATGTTTCCATGCTTTATTTTGTTGAAAAATCACTTTAAACCCCCCCCCCCCACCCCTAGCATTTCTAGCTGTGGCTCTCTTGAAGACAGATTGTTCACGTAGCATTTACTTTGTGGAATACACCTGCCCTTAGCTCAAGCATGCAGGCAGGAGGGTGTGATTAGCTGATAAAGCTTCTTCTTCCCTCCTCCAGATGAAAGAAAAACAAATGCCATTAAGACTCTTGAGATGTATGAACAAGACACCGCAGAGCTGTAAAGATGTAATCCTGTATTGGGCTGAGCTAAATGGCCCTGTGCAAGGCTGAATACCCTGGAGAAGTGGCAAAGATTGTGTGAGGACTAGCCATAGCTGTATACTTTTTTTATGGTTGCTGCGTTTTTGTTTTTGTTTTTTTTCCCGTGCCTGCCCCCTTTTTTTAAATTGTCAGCTGCAGTTTTTCTGACTGCGACACTGTTGTTCCCCATGTTTTCTTTATTTTTTTATAGTTTTTACATTTATGTCAGCGGTAGTCCTTAATTTAAAGTGCATCAAACACCACTTTTCATTGAATAAAGTACATCCAATTACACATTTCCTAGTATCTATTCATTTTGGGTAATAAGCCCCCTCCATCATATCTGGGAGGCCAACAAGGGGAGGCAGGTGTTCCAATGCCACTATGAGGGGGCCAGCAGCGTATGTGTCCACAGTAGGGTGACCACATTTCCAAACTGCCATTCAGGGACACGCCCCCTCTTTCACCTTCCCCCAAAAGAAAGATGAGGGGGGGGGGCAGGGGGAAATGTAGTCTCGGGGTTGATGGGGAATTCGTCAGTGGGTTATTTGTTAGGTGAATGTGCCGCTTGCCACCCATAGCCTGCCACCAGATGCAGTGCTGGAATCACTATCTGGAGAGTGAAGATCACACCAGTCCCTGCTGCTTGCCGCTGGGTGCCAGAGAAGGAGGAGGTGACGAGGTGGGTGGGGACAGCAATGCTGCACTAGGCGCAGGCCTCGCTCCCGGTCTCACTGTCTGAGAGTAAATTGTCACTGGTTGCAAGATGCCAGGCAGAGCTGGCCCTAGCAACCAGTTCCTAAAATGTAGTTACTAGTTAGTGGGGGGTGGCTTTGTCCTCTATTTCATTCTGGGACACTGTATTGCCCCGGAATGAAGGTGCCCCGAACCCGGGACAGACCTGTAAATTGCGGGACAGTTTTGGGCAATCCGGGACACGTGGGCACCCTAGTCCACAGGCAAAGGTTGACATGGTCAGCATGAAGAGGAGGTGTTGGACTGGCTTACTAAACCATCCTCATCCTCTATCATCCAAGCTGAGACTAGTGCGCAGTCCACTGCAGCTGCCAGAGCGGCTTATTCGGCCTCCTTGCCCACAGCTACTCCTTCCATTGTCCCACCATCAGGCACGGAGGAGTCTGATAAACAACAAATTAGCAGTCATGTTCTCCCAGCCGCAGCTTATTACCAGGTTTGCTCCATTGATGATGAGGATGGAGGGGATAATGATGATGATGCCGCCACTGATGCAATTTGGGTGCTTGATAGAGCAGATCACAAACAAGGCAGGATGTTCTCCAGAGGCAGTCATCATGGAACAGTAGAGAGCAACCATCCTATTCCATCAGATTGTGGAGCTGTTATGTCCTGGCCCACTTCCCAAAGCTCTGTACCATCACATGGAAGGCAATGTTTTGGCATCGTTGGGCAAGGCGTGGTCCAGAAAGCATGGTCAGGAATTATATATTTCATTCACAGCACACTGGGTAACTCTGCTTGCAGGTAGGAAGGATGCTGGAGATTTTTTTTTCCCGCCACGGCTCCATACAGTTGGTGGTGATGATGCGGATCTGTCAGCTACACCCCCTCCTCCTCCATGCCATCCTATGCTGAATTGTCCTATGAACCACCAGTCCCCCATTCAAGCGTTCAAGGGGCTATTCAAGGGGCTATTCAAGGAGCCAGGCTGAAAGATTCCATGCAGTGCTTCAGCTAGTCTGTCTAGGAGACAGGAGCTACACGGGAGCAGAGATTCTTTCAGCTCTGCAGGGGCAGACCCCCGAGGTGGTTCATGCCATGGAAGCTTGAACCAGGAATGGTGGTGTGCGATAATGGCATTAACCTTCTGTCCACCCTTCGACAGGGAAAGTTGTCACATGTACAATGCCTGGCACATGTTCTCAATTTGGTGGTGAAGCATTTCTTAAACAGGTACCCAGGTTTGCAAGATCTTCTAAGACAGGCCAGAAGAGTCTGTAGCCACTTCAGGAGGTCATACACAGCCAGTGTTTGGTTGGCTGAAATTCAGCAGGAATTCCATCTGCCCAAAACTGCCTGATTTTTGACATCTCAACTGAACTTTGGCAATGCTTTAGTGGCTGCACATGCAGCAGAGGGCCATAAACGAGTACCTGTATGAGTATGGCACAAGGACAGGCTCAGGGGAGCTTTGGCTTTTTTCCCCCATGCCAATAACTGCTGGTAAAGGATGCATGCACTATACTGTCACCATTTGACAAGGATGGTGAGCCATGACAATGCATGCATCAATAACACTATCTCTCTTGTATTCCTGCTAGAGCATACTCTGCATTGCATTATGGACAGGGCACTCGAAGCAGAACAGTGGGAGGAAGAGGAGGACTTCCTTTTCTCAAGGCCCGCTTTATATAAACACCATTCTTGCAATGCCACAGAACACTCAAGAGGAGAGGGAGGAGGAGGAGGATTCTGGCAGTTTTGGAGGCATTGAAGCAGAGTAAGACATATGTCAAACACTGAAGCCTCGTACACACGGCCGAGTTTCTCGTCGCAAAAAAAACGTTGTTTTTCTCAACGGTTTTCTTGTCAAGCTTGACGAGATTCTTGTGAAGCTTTCCTTGCATACACACTGTCAATCCAAAATCTTGTCGGTCTAAAAACGCGGTGACGTACAACACGTACGACGGCAGTATAAAGGGGAAGTTCCATTCTCATGGCGTCCTCCCTTGGGCTGCTTTTGCTAATCTCGTGTTGCCGCGTGTTAGTCAAAGTTTGGGAAGAGACGATTCACGCTTTTCAGACTTCGTGCTTTCAGTTAGTTTTTTGCGGTTCAGTAGGTGCTTGTGGGTTCGTATCTTGTCTTTCAGGGCGAGTAGTCAGGTTGTATCTGTTTATCAGTGCGTTCTTGTTCACTCGTTTCTGATTTTCAGGTCGTTCTTCATAGGCCTTGCTGTACTTCAATGCGTTCTGTTTAGTTCATTCTGATCAGACAAACGTTTTTTAGCCATGTTGCGGATACGTTCTCATCGTAGAGATTGTGTTGTGCACCGACTTTGTGTTTCTGTTGGTCTTCTTGTCTTGGACCAAGACGAGTCTATGAACAGGGTGAGGAGGAGTTCATGGACCAATTCTCTCACATGCCTCTGCTGCGGGAGATCATGGAGAATAATCCTGAGGACTACAGGAATTTTCTGCGGATGTCTGACCCCGTTTTTCAGCATCTGTTGGCTTTGGTGTCCCCCTATATTACCAGGCAGGACACCGTTATGCGGGAAGCCATAAGTGCTGAGTAGAGGCTCATCGCCACGTTACGCTACCTGGCGACAGGGAGAAGTCTGCATCATCCAAGACCTGCAGGATGACTATATGAGGGTAATTTTTCGCATTTTATATAAATTTCTATGTATTTCATGTATGATAATGTATTGTATTTCTTTCATCCTTCCCTAATTAGCATGATTGTAATATGCTGAGAATGTCCCTTTTGTCCCCATGCATGCTGGAATTTTTAAAGTCATTTTTTGGCCTACATGCATTTTTCCCTTCACTTACCTCTCCAGCATGCTCTCCTGGGCCCAAACACATCTAGCCTAGTCTGTTAACAATTAATTTTTTCATCTCCATTGTAGTCCCCCCCCGCTCAAATGGTTTAGACATTTTCCCGATTGTGATTTTTGGGGGGGGTCCCAAACTCATCTAGCCCCCCCAAAGAATAACAATGGGCCATCAGAGGGGGGTGAGCAATGTGAGAATTGTGAATTTGTTGTTCTATTTTTAAGAATCCTTAAACAAAATGTTATACTTATATTGGCCACGAATGTTTTTGTATAATCTGCTTGCAATGTTATTTGCAAAAGTACTAATATTTTTTTATCTTGTTTGATTCCCCAGCTTCCTTCCACGCCACAGGAATGGCAGACTGTGGCATCGGAGTGTGCCAGGCGGTGGGACTTCCCCAACTGCGGAGGAGCCATTGACGGGAAGCACGTCCGCATCATGCCACCACCCTGTTCGGGCTCCTTTTTTTATAACTACAAGGGGTTACATAGTATCGTGCTGATGACGGTGGTGTCAGCACAGTATGAATTCCTCTATGTGGATGTGGGGAAGAATTGCCGGATGTCGGATGGGGGAGCCTTCGCACAGATGGAGTTTGCTCTTCATCTACAGACTGATGACCTTGCATTGCCACCTGATGCAGGGAATGTGGAAGGACTCCCCTTTGTCTTTTTGGCTGATGAAGCCTTTGACCTGGGTCGGCATCTCATGAGGCCTTTCCCCCAGAGGACCCTCACCCCGGAGAGGAGGGTCTTCAACTACCGGCTGGCCAGAGCCCGAAGAGTTGTGAAGAATGCCTTCGGGATAATGGCCAGCCGGTTCCGTCTATTTTTAACTACTATTAACATGGCGGAGTACAAATTGAACAATATAATTTTTTGTTTTTGTGTTCTGCACAATTATTTACGACAGAAATCTCCTACTTCAATGGCCACCGTTGGGCCCGAGGCCGGACTTGCTGCAGACAATGCCCTGCCGGGCCTGGAACATGTCCATGCTGGCTTGCCCCCCCAAAGTGCCCGTGCAATACGGCAGAAATATGTGGATTATTTCATGGGTAGGGGGGTCATTCCAATGCCAGAGAATCATTCCTAGTTGTTTTATCTTTTACCCAAAAAAAATTAAAATTATGTGAACTTTAATTTTGTAGTTTTGCTTTGTTTATATTTGAGCTTTCTGCTACTTTTTCAAAGTGTACTTGTAGTGCCAAGTGTATTTTCCTTAGTAAACACAAAACATTTCACTGCTAACAACAAAACTAAACCCAAAACAGGTTATAGTGTTTAAAAAAATGAGCAGCCACACTTTTTTAGTTTTCTTGTATTTTACTCTGTGCACAATCACACATATGTTTTTTTGTACATTTTTGGTGTCTCTACATTTTAGAAACACATTTTTGGGTTTTCTCCTAACATGGCAAATTATGGTGCTAATGAAATTACAAAAACTCTCCTCAACATACCTCAAAATACAACAATGTTATTAACGTCTAGGCAAGATCTCAGACCTTTTTTTAAAAAACAAATGTCTATCTGCCCTTCATTAAAGATGGAGTGTTGTCACCCCTGAACAAGACAAAGTTTGAAGATGCACACAATTTTAGGGTGGGTAAAATAGGTTATTTACTTCCTCATCCCTAGGGGCAACATGTGCTACCCGCCATCATGGGGGATCAATCAACATGTTTTGGGGGGCAACCCCTTCTTCCTTTCTACTACTTGAGTTGTGAGGAAGAGGTTGCACCCCCAAAACACGTACATGGAGATCCCCTGATGGCAGATAGCACATGTTCACCCACTGTGTGCATCTTCAAAATTTGAGTTTTAGAAAAAGTGCTACAAAAGTGAACAAAAACTAGGAAAAAAAAGGGGGGGTTTATTCAATTCACCCCAACACATCAATGATGTCCTTAAATGTATTCTCCATATCATTAATCCTTTTCTTCATGAAGTCCAGTTGAGTACTACAATCCATTATTTGTTGGATGAGTCTTTGTGCACAATCACTGGAGAATCGTGGAATTTCAGCAACATATTCATCCCCTAAAATAAAAATAAAGGGATTTTTATAACAGCTTACCTGTAAAATCCTTTTCTTGGAGTACATCACGGGACACAGAGCGACTTAGTCATTACTAATGGGTTATATAGTTTACCTTCAGGTGCTGGCACTGGCAACTTCCAAACCGGAAGTACCCTCCCCTATATAAGCCCCTCCCATCCGGGAGCACCTCAGTTTTGTAGCAAAGCAATAAGTGTCCCAAAAAGAGGGGTGGGAGCTCTGTGTCCCGTGATGTACTCCAAGAAAAGGATTTTACAGGTAAGCTGTTATAAAAATCCCTTTTTCTTTTTCGTACATCACGGGACACAGAGCGACTTAGTCATTACTAATGGGACGTCCCAAAGCAATGCCAAATGAGGGGAGGGACACATAAGCTGGGCGCCATCAGGCATGAGGATCTTTTGCGGCCTGCAACACACTGCGCCCAAAGGCGACATCCTCCTGACTTCTAACGTCTACCTGGTAGAATCTAGTAAACGTGTGTACCGAAGACCATGTTGCGGCCTTACATACTTGAGCCAGGGAGGCCTGGTGATGCACTGCCCATGAAGTTCCAACTGCTCTTTGAACGGAGGCGGTCTCTTTCTCAAGCCATAGGCTTGTATTATGACCTGTCGAATCCACTTGGCTAAAGTAGATTTTGATGCTGCCTGACCCTTTCTAGGGCCTTCCGGCAGAATAAACAAAGTATCCGTTCTGCGAATCTGAACAGTGGCTTTTAGATAAGCTTTAACTGCTCTTACTACATCCAAAGAATGTAATAACTTTTCCTCTACCGAGCTAGGTTTGGGGAAAAAAGAAGGGAGAACCACATCTTGGTTCAAATGAAACCTCGATACCACCTTAGGAAGGAAGGCTGGATGAGGACGTAATACTACTCTGACCTTATGGACAACCAGATATGGCTCCTTACAGGACAAGGCGGCTAATTCCGATACTCTTTTAGCCGAACAAATGGCTACTAAGAAAATCAATTTCCTGGTGAGAAGAACCAAGGAAATGTGTTGCAATGGTTCAAACGGTTGTTTCTGTAGAACCGACAGAACCAGGTTTAAGTCCCATGGACATATGGGAATACTAACCGGAGGGCTAATACGCATCACTCCTTGTATGAAAGCTTTGACTAGTGAATGCGAAGCCAAGGGCCTTTGAAAAAATATTGACAAGGCCGAAATCTGACCCTTGATAGTACTCAAGGTTAGGGATGAGCTTCGTGTTCGAGTCGAACATACGTTCGACTCGAACATTGGCTGTTCGATCGTTCGACGAAGATCGAACGATTTGGGCCGTTCGCGCCAAATTCGAGTGACGCGAACGGCCCACAATGCACTACGCCATCGCAGTGTCATCCAGGCGCTGTGATTGGCCAAGCATGCACTGTGACCCCGCATGCTTGGCCAATCACAGCGCCGGCAGCGAGGAGAGCAATGATTGGCCACAGGCAGGATGCCTGTGGCCAATTATTGCTGAGGGTGTTTAGTACACGCCCCACACTATAAAAGGCCGCCAGCACGGCGGCCTAGTGTAGTGTGTTCCGGAGCAGGGATAGAGTAGCATAGGCAGGGACAGTGACTGTTATTTCTTTCTTGCTTAACCTGGATTCCTTTAGTTTAGGGAAAGAGAAGGATAGGTAGGGAGAGTGTCAGTGTGTTTTGTGCTTCTGCTATAGTGTGCTTAAAAAAAACATTTATTCTAGGGACAGAAAACTCTAGGTAGGGACAGTGTCAGTTTCTTTCACTCTGCAAGTCCTTGTTTCCAGGGACCTGTAAGGACAGTGAGTTAATTGTCCTTGTGCTATATTGTGCTTAAAAAAAACATTTATTCTAGGGACAGAAAACTCTAGGTAGGGACAGTGTCAGTTTCTTTCACTCTGCAAGTCCTTGTTTCCAGGGACCTGTAAGGACAGTGAGTTAATTGTCCTTGTGCTATATTGTGATTAAAAAAAACATTTATTCTAGGGACAGAAAACTCTAGGTAGGGACAGTGTCAGTTTCTTTCACTCTGCAAGTCCTTGTTTCCAGGGACCTGTAAGGACAGTGAGTTAATTTTCCTTGTGCTATATTGTGATTAAAAAAAACATTTTTTCTAGGGACAGAAAACTGTAGGTAGGGAGAGTGTTTTTTTTCTTTCACTCTGCAAGTCCTTGTTTCCAGGGACCTGTAAGGACAGTGAGTTAATTGTCCTTGTGCTATATTGTGCTTAAAAAAAACATTTATTCTAGGGACAGAAAACTCTAGGTAGGGACAGTGTCAGTTTCTTTCACTCTGCAAGTCCTTGTTTCCAGGGACCTGTAAGGACAGTGAGTTAATTTTCCTTGTGCTATATTGTGATTAAAAAAAACATTTATTCTAGGGACAGAAAACTCTAGGTAGGGACAGTGTCAGTTTCTTTCACTCTGCAAGTCCTTGTTTCCAGGGACCTGTAAGGACAGTGAGTTAATTTTCCTTGTGCTATATTGTGATTAAAAAAAACATTTATTCTAGGGACAGAAAACTCTAGGTAGGGACAGTGTCAGTTTCTTTCACTCTGCAAGTCCTTGTTTCCAGGGACCTGTAAGGACAGTGAGTTAATTTTCCTTGTGCTATATTGTGATTAAAAAAAACATTTATTCTAGGGACAGAAAACTCTAGGTAGGGACAGTGTCAGTTTCTTTCACTCTGCAAGTCCTTGTTTCCAGGGACCTGTAAGGACAGTGAGTTAATTTTCCTTGTGCTATATTGTGATTAAAAAAAACATTTTTTCTAGGGACAGAAAACTCTAGGTAGGGAGAGTGTTTTTTTTCTTTCACTCTGCAAGTCCTTGTTTCCAGGGACCTGTAAGGACAGTGAGTTAATTGTCCTTGTGCTATATTGTGCTTAAAAAAAACATTTTTTCTAGGGACAGAAAACTCTAGGTAGGGAGAGTGTTTTTTTTTTTTCACTCTGCAAGTCCTTGTTTCCAGGGACCTGTAAGGACAGTGAGTTAATTGTCCTTGTGCTATATTGTGCTTAAAAAAAACATTTATTCTAGGGACAGAAAACTCTAGGTAGGGACAGTGTCAGTTTCTTTCACTCTGCAAGTCCTTGTTTCCAGGGACCTGTAAGGACAGTGAGTTAATTTTCCTTGTGCTATATTGTGATTAAAAAAAACATTTTTTCTAGGGACAGAAAACTGTAGGTAGGGAGAGTGTTTTTTTTCTTTCACTCTGCAAGTCCTTGTTTCCAGGGACCTGTAAGGACAGTGAGTTAATTTTCCTTGTGCTATATTGTGATTAAAAAAAACATTTTTTCTAGGGACAGAAAACTCTAGGTAGGGAGAGTGTTTTTTTTCTTTCACTCTGCAAGTCCTTGTTTCCAGGGACCTGTAAGGACAGTGAGTTAATTTTCCTTGTGCTATATTGTGATTAAAAAAAACATTTTTTCTAGGGACAGAAAACTCTAGGTAGGGAGAGTGTTTTTTTTCTTTCACTCTGCAAGTCCTTGTTTCCAGGGACCTGTAAGGACAGTGAGTTAATTGTCCTTGTGCTATATTGTGATTAAAAAAAACATTTATTCTAGGGACAGAAAACTCTAGGTAGGGACAGTGTCAGTTTCTTTCACTCTGCAAGTCCTTGTTTCCAGGGACCTGTAAGGACAGTGAGTTAATTTTCCTTGTGCTATATTGTGATTAAAAAAAACATTTTTTCTAGGGACAGAAAACTGTAGGTAGGGAGAGTGTTTTTTTTCTTTCACTCTGCAAGTCCTTGTTTCCAGGGACCTGTAAGGACAGTGAGTTAATTTTCCTTGTGCTATATTGTGATTAAAAAAAACATTTTTTCTAGGGACAGAAAACTCTAGGTAGGGAGAGTGTTTTTTTTCTTTCACTCTGCAAGTCCTTGTTTCCAGGGACCTGTAAGGACAGTGAGTTAATTTTCCTTGTGCTATATTGTGATTAAAAAAAACTTTTTTTCTAGGGACAGAAAACTCTAGGTAGGGAGAGTGTTTTTTTTCTTTCACTCTGCAAGTCCTTGTTTCCAGGGACCTGTAAGGACAGTGAGTTAATTGTCCTTGTGCTATATTGTGCTTAAAAAAAACATTTTTTCTAGGGACAGAAAACTCTAGGTAGGGAGAGTGTTTTTTTTTTTTCACTCTGCGAGTCCTTGTTTCCAGGGACGTGTAAGGACAGTGAGTTAATTGTCCTTGTGCTATATTGTGCTTAAAAAAAACATTTATTCTAGGGACAGAAAACTCTAGGTAGGGAGAGTGTTTTTTTTCTTTCACTCTGCAAGTCCTTGTTTCCAGGGACCTGTAAGGACAGTGAGTTAATTGTCCTTGTGCTATATTGTGCTTAAAAAAAAACATTTTTTCTAGGGACAGAAAACTCTAGGTAGGGAGAGTGTTTTTTTTTTTTCACTCTGCAAGTCCTTGTTTCCAGGGACCTGTAAGGACAGTGAGTTAATTGTCCTTGTGCTATATTGTGCTTAAAAAAAACATTTATTCTAGGGACAGAAAACTCTAGGTAGGGACAGTGTCAGTTTCTTTCACTCTGCAAGTCCTTGTTTCCAGGGACCTGTAAGGACAGTGAGTTAATTTTCCTTGTGCTATATTGTGATTAAAAAAAACATTTTTTCTAGGGACAGAAAACTGTAGGTAGGGAGAGTGTTTTTTTTCTTTCACTCTGCAAGTCCTTGTTTCCAGGGACCTGTAAGGACAGTGAGTTAATTTTCCTTGTGCTATATTGTGATTAAAAAAAACATTTTTTCTAGGGACAGAAAACTCTAGGTAGGGAGAGTGTTTTTTTTCTTTCACTCTGCAAGTCCTTGTTTCCAGGGACCTGTAAGGACAGTGAGTTAATTTTCCTTGTGCTATATTGTGATTAAAAAAAACATTTTTTCTAGGGACAGAAAACTCTAGGTAGGGAGAGTGTTTTTTTTCTTTCACTCTGCAAGTCCTTGTTTCCAGGGACCTGTAAGGACAGTGAGTTAATTGTCCTTGTGCTATATTGTGATTAAAAAAAACATTTATTCTAGGGACAGAAAACTCTAGGTAGGGACAGTGTCAGTTTCTTTCACTCTGCAAGTCCTTGTTTCCAGGGACCTGTAAGGACAGTGAGTTAATTTTCCTTGTGCTATATTGTGATTAAAAAAAACATTTTTTCTAGGGACAGAAAACTGTAGGTAGGGAGAGTGTTTTTTTTCTTTCACTCTGCAAGTCCTTGTTTCCAGGGACCTGTAAGGACAGTGAGTTAATTTTCCTTGTGCTATATTGTGATTAAAAAAAACATTTTTTCTAGGGACAGAAAACTCTAGGTAGGGAGAGTGTTTTTTTTCTTTCACTCTGCAAGTCCTTGTTTCCAGGGACCTGTAAGGACAGTGAGTTAATTTTCCTTGTGCTATATTGTGATTAAAAAAAACATTTTTTCTAGGGACAGAAAACTCTAGGTAGGGAGAGTGTTTTTTTTCTTTCACTCTGCAAGTCCTTGTTTCCAGGGACCTGTAAGGACAGTGAGTTAATTGTCCTTGTGCTATATTGTGCTTAAAAAAAACATTTTTTCTAGGGACAGAAAACTCTAGGTAGGGAGAGTGTTTTTTTTTTTTCACTCTGCGAGTCCTTGTTTCCAGGGACCTGTAAGGACAGTGAGTTAATTGTCCTTGTGCTATATTGTGCTTAAAAAAAACATTTATTCTAGGGACAGAAAACTCTAGGTAGGGACAGTGTCAGTTTCTTTCACTCTGCAAGTCCTTGTTTCCAGGGACCTGTAAGGACAGTGAGTTAATTTTCCTTGTGCTATATTGTGATTAAAAAAAACATTTTTTCTAGGGACAGAAAACTGTAGGTAGGGAGAGTGTTTTTTTTCTTTCACTCTGCAAGTCCTTGTTTCCAGGGACCTGTAAGGACAGTGAGTTAATTTTCCTTGTGCTATATTGTGATTAAAAAAAACATTTTTTCTAGGGACAGAAAACTCTAGGTAGGGAGAGTGTTTTTTTTCTTTCACTCTGCAAGTCCTTGTTTCCAGGGACCTGTAAGGACAGTGAGTTAATTTTCCTTGTGCTATATTGTGATTAAAAAAAACATTTTTTCTAGGGACAGAAAACTCTAGGTAGGGAGAGTGTTTTTTTTCTTTCACTCTGCAAGTCCTTGTTTCCAGGGACCTGTAAGGACAGTGAGTTAATTGTCCTTGTGCTATATTGTGCTTAAAAAAAACATTTATTCTAGGGACAGAAAACTCTAGGTAGGGACAGTGTCAGTTTCTTTCACTCTGCAAGTCCTTGTTTCCAGGGACCTGTAAGGACAGTGAGTTAATTGTCCTTGTGCTATATTGTGATTAAAAAAAACATTTATTCTAGGGACAGAAAACTCTAGGTAGGGACAGTGTCAGTTTCTTTCACTCTGCAAGTCCTTGTTTCCAGGGACCTGTAAGGACAGTGAGTTAATTTTCCTTGTGCTATATTGTGATTAAAAAAAACATTTTTTCTAGGGACAGAAAACTGTAGGTAGGGAGAGTGTTTTTTTTCTTTCACTCTGCAAGTCCTTGTTTCCAGGGACCTGTAAGGACAGTGAGTTAATTGTCCTTGTGCTATATTGTGCTTAAAAAAAACATTTATTCTAGGGACAGAAAACTCTAGGTAGGGACAGTGTCAGTTTCTTTCACTCTGCAAGTCCTTGTTTCCAGGGACCTGGAGAGACATTGAGTGAATTGTCCTTG
The DNA here is from genome assembly GCA_029206835.1 of Rana muscosa. Taxonomy (NCBI): domain Eukaryota; kingdom Metazoa; phylum Chordata; class Amphibia; order Anura; family Ranidae; genus Rana; species Rana muscosa. The sequence goes on along the minus strand of CM055116.1, from coordinate 1,198,061,768 downwards.
TGCTATATTGTGATTAAAAAAAACATTTATTCTAGGGACAGAAAACTCTAGGTAGGGACAGTGTCAGTTTCTTTCACTGTGAAAGTCCTTGTTTCAAGGGACAGAGAAGGACACCTGAAGGTAGCCCTTATTGCTTTTTTCCCATCTCCCTGCAGGCCATCTATTAGAATGTCTGGAAGGCAAACAAGGAGAGGCAGACAGTCAGGAGGCAATAAAAGAGGGCAAGCAGGCTCTGTGTCTGGGGGCAACAGTGCTGGTCGTGGACGCGGTGCATTGTCATCAGCACATGGCCATGGGACACGCTTGTCCTTCTTTTCGGCAGCTGGACATGTTGAGCCACATCATGCCGAAGACTTGGTAGAGTGGATGACCAAGCCCTCCTCCTCCTCCTCATCCTCTCTCACCCAGGCTCAGGGTACTGGAAAAGCAGCTGCCAAAGCGTCGTCTTCCCTGGTATCAATGTCAGACAAATCATCAGTCACTCCTTCCCTAGACCCACCATGTCCTCCTCCTGAGGAGTCCCCCGAACTGTTTCAGCACAGTGTTGGGTACATGCTCCAGGAGGATGCCCAGCGTTTCGAAGGGTCTGATGATGAAACCCAGCTAGAGGAAGGCAGTAGCGTGAGAGCAGACAGAGGGGATGCTCAAGAAGGACACCAATCTGGCAGTCATGTTCCAGCAGCTGCAGCATACTGCCAGATTGGCTCCAGTGATGAGGAGGGAGGGGATGATGAGGTCAATGACTCCACGTGGGTGCCTAATAGGAGAGAGGAGGAGGAGGAGGATGAGGAGGAGGCACATCTCCAACGAGGCAGGATGCCCTTTGGTGGCCAGCGTAAGGGCAGTACACCGACGGAATCACACCGCAGAGCTCCGCCTATGCAGGGCGCTGCCTCTGCCCGTCATTCAAAAAGTTCTTTGGTGTGGGCCTTTTTTGAGGCTAGTGCATCAGATCGCACAGCTGCTGTTTGCAACATATGTCTCAAGCGTATATCGCGTGGCCAAAACATCAGCCGCTTGGGTACCACATGCCTGACCAGACATATGTTGACCTGCCATGCAGCTCGTTGGCAAGCCTACCTCAAAGACCCACACCAAAGAACCAAGCGGACCTCTCCTTGCACCGCATCAGCTGGGATCTCCAACCCCACTATAACTTCAGTCCTCTCTGAAACATGCACTGAGAGGAATGAAGGTGTAGAATTAGGTGTGTCACAGCCAAGTACTTGCGCCCACTCTGCTAGCAGTACACCGACGTCCGATTCTAGCAGGCAAATTTCCCTGCCCCAGCTGCTGGACCGTCGAAAGAAGTTCACTCCCAGCCATCCACATGCCCAGCGGTTGAATGCTAGCTTGGCTAAATTGCTAGCGCTTCAACTGCTGCCTTTTCAGTTGGTAGACTCGGCCCCCTTCCGTGAGTTTGTGCAATGTGCGGTTCCTCAGTGGCAGGTTCCCAAACGCCACTTTTTCTCACGGAAGGCTATTCCGGCTCTCTACCGGCATGTGGAAGGCAATGTCTTGGCCTCGCTGGACAGGGCGGTCAGCGGTAAGGTGCATATTACCGCTGACTCATGGTCCAGCAGGCATGGACAGGGACGTTACCTTTCTTTCACGGCCCATTGGGTCACTCTTTTGGCAGCTGGGAAGGATTCAGGACAAGGTGCAGTAGTGTTGGAGGTTGTCCCACCGCCACGCCTCCAAAATGCTAATACTGGTTGTGACACACCTCTCTCCTCCACCCCCTCCTCTTCTTCTTCCTCCATGGCCTCTTCCTGTGGTTTGTCCTATGAACCAGCGGTGCTCCGTAGCCGTTCACGGGGCTACGCAAGTACGCAGGCAAAAAGATGCCATGCCGTGCTTGCGCTGGTGTGTTTGGGGGACAGAAGCCACACTGGGGCAGAGGTCCTGTCTGCTCTGCAGGGCCAGGCCGAGAGGTGGTTGACGCCACGCCAGCTTAAGCCAGGAATGGTGGTTTGCGACAATGGCACCAACCTCCTCTCCGCCCTCCGACAGGGACAACTGACCCATGTGCCCTGTGTGGCTCACGTCCTTAACCTGGTGGTGCAGCGCTTCTTGGGCAGGTACCCGGGCTTACAGGATGTCCTGAGGCAGGCCAGGAAAGTCTGTGTGCATTTCCGCAGATCTTATAATGCCAGTGCTCGCCTGGCTGAGCTGCAAAAGGAGTTGAACCTGCCCAAGAACCGCCTTATATGTGACATGCCCACCAGGTGGAACTCAACGTTGGCCATGCTGCAGCGGCTGCACACGCAGCAGAGGGCCATCAATGAGTACCTGTGCGACTACGGCACCAGGACAGGGTCAGGGGAGCTTGGTTTTTTTTCTCCACGCCAGTGGGGCATGATCAGGGATGCATGCACTGTCCTGGCACCATTTGAGGAGGCCACGAGGATGGTGAGCAGTGACAGTGCATGCATCAGTGACACTGTACCTCTTGTCCACCTGTTGGAGCACACGCTGCGTGGAATAATGGACAGGGCACTTGAGGCAGAACAGAGGCAGGAAGAGGAGGACTTCCTTGCCTCTCAAGGCCCCCTTTACCCAGACAGTGTTCCTTCTGTCCCACCCATCGCACAGGAAGAGGAGGAGGAGGAGGAGGAGGAGGAGGAGGAGGAGGATTGTGTCAGCATGGAGGTGGAGGCTGGCACTCAGCATCATCAGCAGCAGTCTTTTAGGGATGATTTACAGTCCCAAGAAACCAGTGGACTTGTACGTGGCTGGGAGGAGGTGGCTGCGGATCATGTCGTCCTTAGTGACCCAGAGGACTCCGGAGCGAATGCCTCAGCAAACCTACGCTGCATGGCCTCCCTGATCCTGCAAAGTCTGCGGAAGGATCCTCGTATTCTTCGGATCAAGGAGAGGGACCATTACTGGCTGGCCACTCTCCTTGATCCACGGTACAAGGGTAAGGTTGCGGACCTTATGTTACCGTCGCAGAGGGAGCAGAGGATGAGACAACTCCGGGAGGCCTTGCAGAAAGGTCTGTGCAACGCGTTCCCAGAGACTGGGAGGTTGCAAACTCCTGGTCCTGGACAACGAGTTGCTGAGGCTTCGGCCAGTCAAAGAAGGAGCGGTGGGGAAGGTGGCCGTCTGACCGATGCGTTCAGACAATTCTTTAGTCCGCAGCCCCAAAGTATGATCGGTTCCAGCAACCATCGCCAGCGTCTGATAAACATGGTGCAGGAATATCTAGGGGCAAGGTCAGACTTGGACACCTTCCCCACCGAAAATCCTCTGGCTTACTGGGTCTTGAGGATGGATCACTGGCCAGAGCTTGCACAGTATGCAATTGAGCTACTGGCCTGTCCTGCATCCAGCGTTCTTTCGGAACGCACATTCAGTGCTGCTGGAGGATTTGTCACGGATCACAGGGTGCGCCTGTCCACCGACTCGGTTGATCGACTGACTTTCATCAAGATGAACCAGTCTTGGATCACCACCAGCTACCACACACCTGATGCTGATATAACAGACTAATTGATTTTAAAATGTCACATCCCTTCAAGACTGATGCTGATGCTGAGTGCCTGTGCTGTTATGTTGACTGGCTATCCTCCTCCTCCGAGTCCTCAATGATACGATTGATGATGATAGCTTGGAAGATCATTTTTGTTTATGGGTGCCGCCACCAGTGCCTAACGCCCAATTTTTCAGCCCCTGTTTAACAGGGGCGTGTAATTACAATTTTTGAAGCAATACTTTGCAACAGGGCTCATTGCTGTGCTCCAAGTACAGTATCTGTGAGGAGTTGCAGTGTTGTGCCACCAGTGCCTAAGGCCCAATTTTTCAGCCCCTGTTTAACAGGGGCGTGTCATTACAATTTTTGAAGCAATACTTTGCAACAGGGCTCATTGCTGTGCTCCAAGTACAGTATCTGTGAAGGGTTGCAGTGTTGTGCCACCAGTGCCTAAGGCCCAATTTTTCAGCCCCTGTTCAACAGGGGCATGTAATTACAATTCTTGATCTAATAATTCACAGCAGGGCCCATTGCTGCACCCACCAAGAGTAACTGTCAGGGCTTACAGTGTTGTGGCACCAGCACCACCATCAAAGGCCCAATTTTTACTACCACTGTTCAACAATTATATGTAATTAAAATTCCTGATATAATAGTTGACAGCAGGGCGTTCCAGCACCAACCAAGAGTAACTGTGAGTGCTTACAGTGTTGTGCCAACACCAACAACTAAGGGGCCTATTTCTGCAGAGTATATACGGCAGGTCCCTACTTTCAAACATCCAACTTACAAACGACTCCTACTTGCAAACGCAAGAAGACAACAGGAAGTGAGAGGAAATCTACCACTAGGAAGGAAAATTCTCTCCTGTAAGAATAAATATGGGAGAAAGGTGTCTCCTCTGTACTGATGCTTTATCAGCAATCCTTGTTTCAAGAAAAACACCACATTTCAAAAACAGTTGTCATTAGGACGGAAAGTGAGGTGAAATGTTCTGAACAGGGGCACAGACAGCAAAACAAATGTTACAGGGGTGATAACCCTTACCTATGTTTTCCAAAAAGTTTAAAAATAGATTTTTGGTCTGGAGCTACACTTCAACAATGTACCTGTTCAAAATTACAAACAGATTCTACATAAGAACAAACCTACAGTCCCTGTCTTGTATGCACCGCCTGTATACGGCTGTTCAGAGTATATAGGGCCTTTTTTATTTTATGTGCGGGGTTCCCCTTAATATCCATACAAGACCCAAAGGGGCTGGTAATGGGCTGGGGTAGGGGGGGGGTCATGGGGTAGCTATGCCATTTTTCTTAAAGATTTTCATCCATATTACCGGGACCAGACATTACATTAAAGCCGCAAGCAGTTTTAAATGGCTTTTTTTTCCTTTAGAAGTGTCATTTTGTGCAGGGACAGTTCTAAACACGGGAAACACGTGGCACTTCACAGGCATACTTTAGACACCCCCCAGGTACGATATTTAAAGGAATATTTGACTTTTTTTTTTTCACTTTATGCATCATTAAAATGACTGCTCCCGGAAAACGACCGTTTTTAAAACTTATTTTTGCATTGATACATGTCCCCTGGTGCAGAACCCGGGTTCCCAAACCCTTTTTAGGACAATAACATGCATAATAGTTTTTATAATTAGCACTTTAGAATTCGAACGTTCGCATCCATTGTATTTAATAGGGTTCTAATGTTCGTTCGAACTTTCGGTCCGTTCGCGGGTTCTGGTGCGAACCGAACCCGGGGGTGTTCGGCTCATCACTACTCAAGGTCAGCTTCCTATCTACAGCCCACTGTAGGAAGTCCAAAATCCTACCTATTACGTACTTACGTGGATGCCATTTCTTGGCCTCACACCATGTAATGTACGCCTTCCAGATCCTATAATAGATCTGCCTGGATACCGGCTTCCTGGCATTGATCATGGTAGATACCACAGGATTAGAGAGCCCTCTCTTTTTTAGAATGTGGGCTTCAATACCAGGCCGTCAAACCTAGGGCTGGTAAGGAAGGGTAGTATATCGGTCCTTGCGAAAGCAGGTCCGGACGATGTGGGAGGGTCCAAGGACTTCCCACTGACATTTTTACAATCTCCGCGTACCATGCCCTTCGGGGCCACGCTGGAGCCACCAGAATCACTGGTTTCTTTTCTACCCTGATTCTGCGGATTAATCGCGGTGGGAATGCATATATCAGCTTGAACTGATCCCAAGGGAACACTAGGGCATCCGAACCGCAAGCTAGGGGATCCTTTGTGCGAGACACAAATCTGTCCACCTTTGCGTTGAATCTGGATGCTAGCAGATCTACATCCGGTGTTCCCCACCGCTGGCATATTGCCTGGAAAAACCTTGGGGTGAAGAGACCATTCCCCGGGCATAATTGCTGGCGACTTAAAAAGTCCGCTCTCCAATTTTCCACTCCTGGGATGAAAACCGCGGATATGGCTGTGACATAGCTTTCTGCCCATTCCAGGATGCAATTCGCTTCCCTCTGGGCTGCACGACTCCTGGTGCCACCCTGGTGATTGATATATGCCACTGCTGTGGCATTGTCTGATTGAGTTCTGACAGGTGACCCTTGGAGTTTGGATGTCCATGCTACTAGGGCATACCGGGCTGCTCGTATCTCTAAGAGATTGGTGGGCAGGGCCTTCTCTGCTTCTGACCACTTGCCCTGGAGAGACCATTGCTCCAGTACTGCCCCCCAGCCTATGAGGCTGGCATCTGTAGTGACCACCTTCCAAGAAACCGGACTGAAGGGTTTCCCTTTTTCCAGATTCTGGCACCAACCACCAATGGAGGCTCTTGCGAACGGAAGGGGACAGGGACATTGGTAAGTCTAAAGCCTGAACTTTTTTGTTCCAGGCTGACAGTATGGCCCTCTGCAAGTTCCTTGAATGGAATTGACCGTAGGGTACTGCTTCGAATGAAGCCACCATTTTTCCCAGCAGCCTTATACACAGGCGTATGGATGGTTTTTCTTTTTTGTACCCACTAAGTGGGTCAAATCTTTCAAAGACGACACCTTCTCTGGAGGTAAGAAAATCTTTCTCTGATTTGAATCCAGTCTTAGCCCCCAAGTATTCCAGGCTTTTGACTGGTTTTAGGGCTGACTTGTCTCGGTTGATAATGCAACCATGAGATTCCAGATACTTGATCATCTTGTGAACGACCACTTCTAGTTTTTTTCACTGAGTGGTCTATCAGCAACAAGTCGTCTAGATATGCCATTATCGTTACACCTTGTGCTCCTAGTTTGGCCAATCGTAGGGCCAGAATTTTTGTGAACACTCGTGGTGCTGTGGCCAGACCGAAAGGTAAGGCTCTGAACTGAAAATGGCGCCCTTCTACTGCAAAGCGTAGAAATTTCTGGTGGGCCGGACAGATGGGAATATGCAAATAAGCATCCCTTATGTCGAACGAGGCTAACCATTCCTGCCCTTATAGGGCGGTGGCCACCGATCGGATCGACTCCATCCGAAAAAGTCCTGATATGTAGGAACTTGTTTAGCCCTTTTATATTTAATATGGGCCTCATGTCCCCATTTGGTTTGGGGACTGTGACAAGGTTCGAGTAAAACCCGAACCCGTTTTCTTCCAAGGGAACCTTCATGATTACCCTTGGGGCAATAGTTGCTCTAGTGCCAGAAGGAGGGATCCACTCTTCTGGGGATCGCTTGGCACGTTTGACCTTATAAAATGGGCAGGAGGAATGTCTTTTAACTCCAGCCTGTATCCCAGACTTACTGCGGAGATCACCCATCTCTGATGGTGTCCCGCCAGGTCTCTGTGAACAACTGAAGTCTTCCCCTCACCCGATTGAGTGGGGGCAACCCTTCATGACTTGGGGGGAGGTTTTGTACCTCTCTTGACCCAGGGTTTCTTGTTACCCTGTGATTGTCCCTGATTTCTGCCCCCTGGATTTGACCGCGGAGGCCGTCGGAACTGTTTCACAGCCGATGTGCCAGGGACTGGAGAAGTAGGTCTCTTAAAAGAAGGACTTCTACCCTTGTTCTTAACCGGCAAGAGTGTACTTTTACCGGCAGAAGTTTTCTGGATATATTTGTCCAGATCATCTCCAGATAAGCGTTCTCCATGAAATGGGAAGCTAATCAGCAATTTCTTACAGGGAGCTTCAGCAGACCAGTTTTTGAGCCATAGAAGCCTACGCATATGTCTACAGACAGCGTAAAGCGGGATGCCTGTTGGATTGTATCCTTTATGGCGTCCACCGCAACACAAGGCTCTAGGTAGGTCAGCTAGGGCAAGAGCCTGCTGATCTGGTAAGTCCCTTAAGACTTGTTTCAACTGATCTTTCATTGCTTGGCAGACTCCAATCGCTGCTACTGCAGGTTGTGTCACCATGCTTGCTGTAGAGAAAGCAGATTTTAGTAAAGACTCCAATTTTTTATCTATTGGGTCCTTGAACATTGGAACATTATCTACTGGACATGTCAGTGATTTATTTACACAAGAGATGGCTGTGTCCACTTTAGGGACCCTCCATTTTTTTTTTGTATGAACTTATCCTCCATGAGATAGATCGCTGGAAATCTCTTGGGGGGAGTAAATATTTTACAGGATGCTCCCAATCCTGGTAAATAAACCCTTCCAATAAAGGGGGGATTGGGAAGGAACAGACAGTCTGGGGAGCTTTCAGCGACCCCAGTGAGGAGACAGTAGTGGTTGATGGTTCCGCCAGAGGCATTTAAAATGCTGCTCGGACCATGTTAGTCAGAGACTGAACCCATAATCTTTCAGCCTGAGATGCTGAGAAAGGTTCTTCCACTGTTGATTCCTCTATAACTTTATCAACCTCACCTGATCCCCTTCAGGTAGGTCGATCTCTGGGACTGTTCCTCCACTAACAGGCACTCTGCAGGAGGAGACGGAGATCGGACGCGCTTTTCCTGTGACAGGGAAGCAGCGATCAATGCTGTTAATCTCTCTTCCAATCCTCCCATAGTTGAGGATAAAACCTCCTCTGTTATATATACAGGAGCAGGTGGACTGGGGACAGCCGCAGTACCAGGTACTCCTGCGGGGTTCCTACGGCTACTGACCTCTGAAATTTCAGGGGAGATTGGCGCAGTACAGCATGCCCAAAATCCTCAGAGCCCGACGGAGACCCCTTTCGCTTCTTGGAAGATCTATTTCGAGAGCGTCTGGACGACATATCCTATAAGCACAAAGCTGAGGTATTCCCGTCGTCATACACCAATTTTGCTGGTAATAGTCTAACACAGTTGCTGCTATATACCAGCTGGTGTCCACTAAAGTGCCTTTCTATGGGGATGCCTGCATCAACCGCCTCTGTGTGCCACTGTTTGTTGCTAGCTCTGTTTGCATCCAGCTGACACTTGTACTGTGTCTTTATACAAGCTGGGACGCCTGCACATGCGCAGAAGCGCCGTGGCGCGCATCGAGCGTCATCCACCCGCCCCGCCCCTTTTTTTCATAGGAGGCGCGTGCACGCGCCCGCGCGCGCGCCCGTGCGCCATTGGCGCCCTTTTCGAAAATCAAACAGGGACTAGGAGCCAGGGCCCTTTTTGCCGGAGGGCCTGTGCGGTGGATGAGCGCAGCAACAGGGCAGAGGAAGTGGATTCCCACAGAGAAACTTACCAACTGCCTGGATCTTTTGACTTGAGAAAACCAAAGATCCACATGACAAGAAAAATGGACCACAGCGGCCTCTAGTGGTTTAACACAGGTACCGCGGTCCTTTTTTTTTTTTCTTGACTACTATTAAAATTTTACATTTTCAGTAGTTACAGGCATACACAGATATTAGCGGGAATACCGTTAGGTAACAGACAGAAAGACAAATTAGGCTTGGGGGTCCCCCAATAGAACCAAGTTCCTGGGGGCCCCCACTTACCTGTTCCCCGCCGCAGGACTCTGTTTGGTCCACAGAAGCCCAAACTTCACCTATCACGGCAGGCATTGTAATTAAACCTTCAGGGACCGGGTTCCCAAGGATTCCACTCCCCTGGACCTGTATAGCACCCTGCACAGACAACATCTTGGTCGTGGGTATGACCAGAGCTCTGGATCCCAGGGTCCAGCCCTCCTAAGAGAGGCATTACAGGCAAAACCTTGCTCTTCTGCTGCAAGGCCCGGGTACCGACCGTTTAGCTATGAAGCTTTTTTGGTGGGATCCGGAACAGCTTACTAAGGCCCAAAAGAACCTGTACGCAAGCCAAGTGAAAACACATGTTACTCTTTGGCCAACACCTTAGACACTGGCAAAAAACCGAGGTGCTCCCGGATGGGAGGGGCTTATATAGGGGAGGGTACTTCCGGTTTGGAAGTTGCCAGTGCCAGCACCTGAAGGTAAACTATATAACCCATTAGTAATGACTAAGTCGCTCTGTGTCCCGTGATGTACGAAAAATAAAAAAATAAAAAAATCTCCAGGCCTACATCTCTTACCTGAAGCTGTGGTGACAGATACTGACCTGTTGTAGTGACAAGTTCCACCACCTCATCCACCTCTCCTTCCTCCACTTCTCTTTCCTCCACCTCTCCTTTATCCAATTTGACTTCCTCCACATACTCAGGTTGGGCTTGTCGGGGAGGTTGGGGTTCTTTAGAAGGTGTGGTGTTCCTGGGCTCCGAGGAGTGGTGTCCTCCCAGTCTTCTCTCCCCTATGAGATTCAAACAAATGGTACACTTAACACACACATATATGAAGTCATAACGATGAATATGAAACATTGCTTGCAGGTGGGGTACACTTGTCTGTTTTGGCACAGTTCCAAGCTGAAGACCAGATTGTCGAACTTAACAAAGCTGGAATAATGTCCTTTTTGCGACAATTTTCTCACATGCCCCCACCCCCAAGTAACCACTGTAGCACCTGTGGTGGACACCCTAAAAAGTTTGTTCTGGTGGCCCACACTATAGTGCTCCTGTGAGTGCAGATGTGTAAACAACGGCTGAGTGTCCTCTCCTTTACATTGATTCGAGTTTGCATTTCATTCTATTTACAAACACATCATCTAGACCAGTGTTTCTCAACATTTTTCCAGTCGGGGCGCCCTTAAAAAGTATTTTCAGTCTTGAGGCACCCCAGTCCAAGGCTTGGTTCTCATTACGGTGTGTCGCAGAACACGTGCAAAATCGCGCTCATTCCTGACACACAGGCGAATGCTCTGCTCTTTAGGGGTACCATTAATTCCTAATGGTACCCCACAAATTGGAAAACGTGGTGTGCTTTTGCTGCAGTGCAATTTAAAAAAAAAAAAAGGTTGGGGACTTGTTTCCCTGCATTTTTGTTGGTACGGAAGCCCATTGTACACGCAGCCACACAGATGTGAACCAAGGGCTTGTTCACATTTCAGAGGGGCAGTAAAACCACATGGTTGAGCTGTTTTTACCACCCCCAACTTCTCCACCTTTAGCTGCAGAGGCAGCAGCTGGGGGTGTACACATGCTGTGGCTGCAACTGGAGATATACCGAGGGTGAATGGGGCTGTACAGCAACTACCCCGTAACTGTGTGCATTGCACGGTTGCAGTGTAGTAATGCTTTATTTACAGGCTTAAAACAGGTGGTGAGGAGGCAACATAATGCCCCTTTCCCGCCTGTCAAATGCCTCTGAAAAGCGATCTGTGCATGGATTGCTTTTCAGAGGAGCAGCAGCCCTTGCTGCTATTAAACAAGCCCTACAAAAGCCATTCTGATGGTACAAGAATGGGGGTTGGCGGGTCAGGATTAAAAGTAACACACACACGCAAACACACATACAGACACATGCACACACATACAGACAGACACTCACATGCACACAGACAGACACTCACATGTGCACACACACACACACATGTATAAAGCCCTTTTAAAACGAATCTAATAGCTACTAGCTCAGTACCTTTCCAGATTCCTCATTCAGCCGGGTACTGCACTATAGGGGGAAGCAGAGAGCACAACACACTCCTCTGCACCTTACTTTCGCTTTTGAAGCCGACGGAGCTTCTCACAGTGAGGATGTACAGTTCGGCAGGAGATCGGCTCATCTGACAGCCCTTCTCTCCCTTGACCCCGCGGCACACCTGAGAACCTCAGACGGCACACCGGTGTGCCGCGGCACACTGGTTGAGAAAGGCTGATCTAGACAACAAGGTCATAACATTTAGTGAATTTAAACATACATTAAAAAAAAAAAAGAACGGATATTGACAAATCATCGTATGTAGTGTGCAAACGATGTGTCTATATCGACCGATTACTGTGCCCACTAAATTGTAGAAGATGTCATTTTAGAATGTAAAATATTAAAAAACTACAACAGGGAGCAACATGCAAGTTGTGAAATACAACAATAGGGACACAGGAGAAGTACTTACTTTTTTTTAAGCATTCTGTTAATGCTCCTTAACTGCTCTGGCTCCCTCAGTTTAAGGTTAGACCACCTCTTTCTGAGATGCTCCTTGGATCTTTTCACACCGAAATTCTTCTTCAGACTTTTCACTACTTGCTTCATAATTTTGTCCTTCCGAAGATTAGGGTGGGAATACGGCCCATGCTTTGCATCATAATCAGAATTGTTCAATATGGCCACCATCTCCGCCATCTCCTCAAAGGACATATTAGATGCCTTGTAGCGCCTCCTTGTTCGTGACGTTTCCAACTCTGGGCTTGTCTCCTCATTAGAATTCTCTGAATTCACAGACACCTGCCGTGACTCCGCCATGTCGCCTGCGCGCTGAAAGAGAAGGGGCGGGGAAACATTGATAAAGAACGTCATGGGCGGGCGACGTGTGTCACGCCTGCGTAGTGTATATAAAGCTAACACACATGTGACGTACCTACGTTCTGTGTGCGGAGGAAGGAGTTAAGAGCGCCGAACGTAAGACCGGAGGTATGATTTAATACTTGGTACATCAGTGGCCTATACTGCATAGAGATTGTTAAGGCATATATGGGCATAAAGATTACTCAAGTTTAGAGTGTGATTGACATTAGTATTTTTTTCTGGTGTTTTGTCTTGCAGAAACAATGAATGCGTTTCTAGAGAAAGAATTCCTTTCGGAGTTTATAGATCGCTTAAGGGAGCTGCCTGCTCTGTGGGAGACCAAAAATCCGCTGCACAAAAAAAAAGGGGTAAGGAAAGCAGCGCTGGAGAGCCTGCTCCCATTTGTGCACACCAGGATGCCCAATGCAACCGTTGAGCAGCTGGACACCAAAATTGGGACCTTGAGAGGCACATACAGTCATGCTCGAAATTGTTGGCACCCCAGAAATTTTTCCAGAAAATCAAGTATTTCTCACAGAAAAGTATTGCAGTTTTGCATGTTTTGCTATACACATGTTTATTCCCTTTGTGTGTATTGGAACAAAACAAAAAAAAGGGAGCAAATTGGACATAATGTCACACAAAACTTCAAAAATGGGCTGCTCAAAATTCTTGGCACCCTGAACTTAATATTTGGTTGCACACCCTTTGGAAAAAATAACTGAAATCAGTCACTTCCTATAACCATCAATAAGCTTCTTACACCTCTCACCCGGAATTTTGGACCACTCTTCCTTTGCAAACTGCTCCAGGTCACTCTTATTGGAAGGGCGCCTTTTCCCAACAGCAATTTTAAGATCTCTCCACAGGTGTTCAATGGGATTTAGATCTGGACTCATTGCTGGCCACTTTAGAGCTCTCCATCGCTTTGTTGCCATCCATTTTTGGGTGCTTTTTGACGTATGTTTGGGGTCATTGTCCTGCTGGAAGACCCAAGATCTCAGACGCAAACCCAGCTTTCTGACACTGGGCTCTACAGTGCGACCCAAAATCCACCAAAAACAGAATGAGGCCTACAAAGAAAAGAACACGGTACCTACAGTGAAATATGTTGGAGGTTCATTGAAGTTTTGGGGTTGTTTTGCTGCCTCTGGCACTGGGTGCCTTGAATGTGTGCAAGGCATCATGAAAGCTGAGGATTACCAAAGGACCTTTGGTAATCCTCAGATTTCATGATGCCTTGCACACATTCAAGGCACCCAGTGCCAGAGGCAGCAAAACAACCCCAAAACTTCAATGAACCTCCAACATATTTCACTGTAGGTACCGTGTTCTTTTCCTTGTAGGCCTCATTCCGTTTTTGGTAAACAGTAGAATGATGTGCTTTACCAAAAAGCTCCATCTTGGTCCCCTCTGTCCACAAGACGTTTTCCCAGAAGGATTTTGGCTTACTCAAGTACATTTTGGCAAACTGTAGTCTTGATTTTTGATGTCTCTCTGTCAGCAGTGGGGTCCTCTTGGGTATCCTGCCATAGCCTTTCATTTCATTTAAATGTCGACGGATAGTTTGCGCTGACACTGATGTTCCCTGAGCCTGCAGGACAGCTTGAATTTCTTTGGAACTTGTTTGGGGCTGCTTATCCACCATCCTGACTATCCTGCGTTGCAACATTTCATCAATTGTTCTCTTCCGTCCACGCCCAGAGAGATTAGATACAGTGCCATGGGGTGCAAACTTCTTGATAATGTTGCGCACTGTGGACAAAGGCAAATCTAGATCTCTGGAGATGGACTTGTAACCTTGAGATTGTTGATATTTTTCCACAATTTTGGTTCTCAAGTTCTCAGACAGTTCTCTTCTCCTCTTTCTGTTGTCCATGCTTAGTGTGGCACACACAGACACACAATGCAAAGACTAAGTGAACTTCTCTCTTTTTTATCTGCTTTCAGGTGTGATTTTTATATTGCCCACACCTGTTACTTGCCCCAGGTGAGTTTAAAGGAGCATCACATGCTTGAAACAATCTTATTTATCCACAATTTTTAAAGGGTGCCAAGAATTTTGAGTAGCCCATTTTTGAAGTTTTGTGTGACATTTTCTTTTTTTCCTCCCTTTTTTTGATTTGTTCCAATACACACAAAGGGAATAAACACGTGTATAGCAAAACATGTGTTACTGCAATACTTTTCTGTGAGAAATACTTGATTTTCTGGAAAAATTTCTGGGGTGCCAACAATTTAGAGTATGACTGTATAGGACTGCGCGCAATCGGGTTCTGGCTTCTCAGAGGTCAGGAGCAGCAGCAGGGGAGGTATATGTCCCACATTTGTGGTACTACGACAGGTTGGCCTTTCTGAATGACCACATTACACCGAGGGAATCACTGTCCAGCCTTCCCTCCAGCCTTCCCTCCAGCCAAGATGATCCTTCTCAGGATCAGGAGGAGCCTTCCATCTTGGATGAGGACCCAGATCTGTCCGTCGGGAGCCAGGTATAGTATTTTCTGAACATTTATTGGCAAAAAATGAATGATGTAAAATAGATGTTAAGATGGGAACAAATTTAGTCAATCAAGAAAAAGTGTTTGACATAGCAATAGACAGTAGTGGGCAAAAAAGTTTGGGAGAAGAATGCAAAATGATGGGGGCATAATGATAGTATTATAAAAAGAAAAATATAATTATTTGCAACAGTCAATGAGCTGAACATTGTGGGGGTTCTTTACTAAAAGCAAATCCACTTTGCACTACAAGTGCAAACTACAAGTGCAAACTGCAATAAAAATTGCACTTATAAGTAAAGTTGCTGTAAATCTGAGGAGTAGATCTGAAATGAGGGGAAGCTCTGCTGACTTTATTATCCAATCATGTGCAAGCTAAATTTCTGATTTTACTTTGCCTTGCATGTTCCCCTCAGATCTAAAGCGACTGCACTTCCAAGTACACTTTCAATGCAATTTCAAGTGCACTTGTAGTTTGCACTTGTAGTGCAAAGTGGATTTGCCTTTACTAAATAACCCCCTGTGTGTGATTGATGAAACAAAACTCTAAAATATGTCCCTTTTTTACACAGGAGGAGGTCAGCCAGGATGACAGGTCGGAAAATGTCAGGCAGGAGGAGGCTGGGGTTAGTGGCAGAGAGGAGGTGGCTGGTCCAAGTAGTAGGACAAGGTGTCAGGTGCCTCCAATCCGCATTATTAAAGAGGCACATGCCACCCTCCAGCAGCCCCCAACCCCTGATGAGGGCTATGCGGCATTGGTCGGCATGAAAATGGCCCAGATGCAACCAGAACAACGGCTACTTTGTTAGGCCCTGCTCATGTCCCTTTTAAATAAGGGGTTGAGGGGTAGACTCACAGAGACCACTGTTATTCGTGACCACGGCCATCCTCCTGCACCTTCTTCTTATCCTCCACCTCCTTCTTCTCCACCTCCACCTCCTTTTTCACAACCTCCTCCTTCTTCTTCTCCTCCACCTCCTTCTTCTCCTCCACCTCCTTCTTCTTCTCCTCCACCTCCTTCTTCTCCAGCTCCACCTCCTTCTTCTCCACCTCCACCTCCTCCTCCTGACATGAGTACACCTCCTGAGGCACAGCCTCCAGCCTGGCGGACAAGGAAGGCTGCAGAGAAGGCTGCAGGGAAGCCTACCAAGAAGGCTGCAGGGAAGCGGAGCAAGAAGACCAGGAAGTGATTCCCTTGCTGCAATGTGGTCAGACAGAAGGCAGCCTGTTGTAGTTCCACAGACTTGGGACATGTATCTAACCTACAGCCTGTTGTAGTTCCACAGACTGTTGTAGTAGCCTGTTGTAGTTCCACAGACTTGGGACATGTATCTAACCTACTACTGTTCCTGACCTCTTGGAGTCCAAGACCAGATTGGGCTCACTACTGTATGTGCTTCTCAAGGTCCCAATTTTGGTGTCCACACAGTTGCACAAATTACATCTTATTTTGTATACCAGAATAAATGGATTTTTTTTTTACAGGTAATGCTTGCCTATGTGTTTTTGTTAAAGCTAAATATTTAGCTGGTGAGTAGGCAGGTAATTTACAAAAATTAGAAAGCTAGATTTTAAATGGGACAGATAACACCAAAAAAACGCCTTGAAGGACAAAAAATAGAAGATAATTTTTTTCAAATTGTGTTAAAATTACACTGGAGAAAAAAAAAGGAGATCACTAGAAATGACATAAGATTTTAAAATGCATATCTGAAAAAATGATTCCAAATTTAATTTTATTTATCTTGCTCGAGAAAATAAAATAACATATTCATGAGATCTGCATTCAGAAATGTTGCAAAAAATTAGTCAGAAATCTGTGTGAATATCTGCAGCCAAAAAAGCTCATAATTGCTCGTCATTGTACCATTCTAAAGAAGATTTTAATGTGCAGCATTTAAACGATGCAAAAATTGTTAACGCGCGACGAATGTGCTATCTCCATTACGAACGCTAATGTTTTACAAGAAGGTGCGCTCCCGTCTCATACTTGAGTCTGACCATGCACGGTTTTTGAAGACTCGGAAAAGCATACACACGAACGGTTTTCTCGTCCAAAAACAGTCTGACGAGAATCACACCGAGAAAAAATAAGACTCCGACGAGAAAAAAGACTGCAGGTCGTCTGTTTTCTCGTCGAGATTTTGGCCAGTTTTCTCGACGAGAAAGCATACACACGAACGGTTTTCTCGGCAAGAAAGCTCTCCCAACAGTTTTCTTGCCGTTTTTTGCAGAGAAAACCGGTCGTGTGTACGCGGCCTAAGAGATGGTTTTCAGTCCCCAGAAACCTTGGGAGTAACATGTGGCTGGGAGGAGGCAGTTCCAGATAGTTTAATTCTCAGTGACTAAGAGGACTCTGCTTCTCATGCATCAGCAAACTTTTAGTGCATGGGCTTCCTGATTCTTCAAAGCCTGCGAAAAGACCAGAGAATTTTTGGCATCAAGGAGAAGGATCATTATTGATTGGCAACCCTCCTTGACCACCATTACAAGGGGAAAGTCTCAGAACTCATCCTACCCTCGCAGAGGAAATACAGGGTTAAATATCTTAAGGACACCTTAAAGAGGAGTTTATGTAACACCTTTCCAGAGTCTGGTAGGTTATTATTGCGGCTTCTGTTGGTCAAAGGAGGAGCGGCGGAGAAGGGGGCGCCCAGGGCTGTCAGCTTTAACATCCCATTAGCAGCGCCTGCATCATATGGTGGAATGTTATCTAGGGGCGAAAACAGACATGGAGAGATTTCCGAACAGGCATTCAGTGCTGCCAGAGGTTTTGTGACAGATAAAAGAACGTGTCTGTCCACAGACTCCATTGACCGGCTGACATTTGTCAAAAATGAATCAGTCCTGATTAGCAGCAGCTATCAAGCCCCTGATGCTGATGTCGCTGATTAAATGTTTTTGGGATCTGGAATCTCTGCAAGACTGTCTAGGCTGCTTAGTTTTGTGGGTGTTGATTTTATCTTAAAGTAATATTTTGGTATAGGTTTCATGGGCACAATAATCTGGAGTGGGTGACTGGGGACAAAGAGAAGGCTAATTTATTAAATATTTTCTTCAGCTCTGTGTATACAAAGGAGCATGGGAGAGCTCATGTCCATAATGAGAATGGTATTGACACAGCTCCAAATGATCCACAATGGCTCAAAAGTGATATGGTTCAGAAATGTTTAGACAGAATAAAGGTGGATAAAGCACCTGGACCAGATGGCATTCACCCATGGATCCTAAAAGAATTGAGCTCTGT
The DNA here is from genome assembly GCA_029206835.1 of Rana muscosa. Taxonomy (NCBI): domain Eukaryota; kingdom Metazoa; phylum Chordata; class Amphibia; order Anura; family Ranidae; genus Rana; species Rana muscosa. The sequence continues at coordinate 1,198,043,791 of CM055116.1, read as the reverse complement.
CATTTCAAAGCCATTGTTTCTAACTTTTAGGGACTCGTAAATGTCTGAAATAGTACCACTGGATTGCCGTAGGGCCAATGTGGTGCCTATATGTAAAAAAGAATCAAAGTCTTTACCTAGTAACTATAGACCTGTTAGTTCAACCTTTATAGTTGGGAAGATACTGGAGAGTTTAACCACTTAAGCCCCGGACCATTTCGGGCCATTAGGACCAGGCCTGTTTTTGGGATTCGGCACTGCGCTGCTTTAACTGTAAATTGTGCGGACATGCAATGTTGTACCCAAATGAAATTTGCGTCCTTTTCTTCCCACAAATAGAGCTTTCTTTTAATGGTATTTGATTGCCTCTGCGATTTTTTTTTTTTGCGATATAAACAGAAAAAGACCGAATTTTTTTTAAAAAAATGATATTTTCTACTTTTTGTTATAAGAAAAATCGAATAAACTCAATTTTAGTCATACATTTAGGCCAAAATGTATTCAGCCACATGTCTTTAGTAAAAAAAATGTCAATAAGCGTATATTTATTGGTTTGCGCAAAAGTTATAGCGTTTACAAACTAGGGTACATTTTCTGAAATTTACACAGCTTTAAATTTATGACTGCCTATCTCATTTCTTGAGGTGCTAAAATGGCAGGGCAGTACAAAACCCCCCCAAATGACCCCATTTTGGAAAGTAGACACCCCAAGGAAATTTCTGAGAGGCATGTTGAGCCCATTGAATATTTTTTTTTTGTCCCAAGTGATTGAATAATGACAAAAAAAAAATTACAAAAAGTTGTCACTAAATGATATATTGCTCACACATGCCATGGTTATATGTGGAATTGCACCCCAAAATACATTCTGCTGCTTCTCCTGAGTACGGGGATACCACATGTGTGGGACTTTTTAGGAGCCTAGCCACGTACGGGACCCCGGAAACCAAGCACCGCCTTCAGGATTTCTAAGGGCGCAAATTTTTGATTTCACTCCTCACTACCTATCACAGTTTCGAAGGCCATAAAATGCCAAAATAGCACAAAACCCCCCCAAATGACCCCATTTTGGAAAGTAGACACCCCAAGCTATTTGCTGAGAGGCATGTTGAGTCCATGGAATATTTTATATTTTGCCACAGGTTGCGGGAATATGACAAACTTTTTTTTTTTGCACAAAGTTGTCACTAAATGATATATTGCTCACACATGCCATGGGCATATGTGAAATTACACCCCAAAATACATTCTGCTGCTTCTCCTGAGTACGGGGATACCACATGTGTGGGACTTTTTGGGAGCCTAGCCGCGTATGGGACCCCAAAAACCAAGCACCGCCTTCAAGGTTTCTAAGGGCATAAATTTTTGATTTCGCTCCTCACTACCTATCACAGTTTTGAAGGCCATAAAATGTCAAGATGGCACAAAACCCCCCCAAATGACCCCATTTTGGAAAGTAGACACCCCAAGCTATTTGCTGAGAGGCATGTTGAGCCCATTGAATATTTTTTTTTTTTTGTCCCAAATGATTGAATAATGACAAAAAGAAAAAAAAAAATGTACAAAAAGTTGTCACTAAATGATATATTGCTCACACATGCCATGGTTATATGTGAAATTACACCCCAAAATACATTCTGCTGCTTCTCCTGAGTACGGGGATACCACATGTGTGGGACTTTTTGGGAGCCTAGCCGCGTACGGGACCACAAAAACCAAGCACCGCCTTCAAGGTTTCTAAGGGCATAAATTTTTGATTTCACTCCTCACTACCTATCACAGTTTTGAAGGCCATAAAATGTCAAAATAGCCCAAAACCCCCACAAATGACCCCATTTTGGAAAGTAGACACCCCAAGCTATTTTCTGAGAGGCATGGTGAGTATTTTACAGCTCTCATTTGTTTTTGAAAATTAAGAAAGACATTTTTTTTTCTTTTTTTTTTTCTTTTTTTACATTTTCAAAACTTTGTGACAAAAAGCGAGATCTGCAAAATACTCAACATACCTCTCAGCAAATAGCTTGGGGTGTCTACTTTCCAAAATGGGGTCATTTGGGGGGGTTTTGTGCCATCTGGGCATTCCATGGCCTCCGAAACTGTGATAGGCAGTGAGGAGTGAAATCAAAAATTTACACCCATAGAAATCCTGAAGGCGGTGCTTGGTTTTTGGGGTCCCGTACGCGACTAGGCTCCCAAAAAGTCCCACACATGTGGTATCCCCGTACTCAGGAGAAGCAACAGAATGTATTTTGGGGTGTAATTCCACATATGCCCATGGCATGTTTGAGCAATATATAATTTAGTGACAACTTTTTGTACATTTTTATTTTTTTTTATTTTTTTGGTCATTATTCAATCACTTGGGACAAAAAAAAAAATATTCAATGGGCTCAACATGCCTCTCAGCAAATAGCTTGGGGTGTCTACTTTCCAAAATGGGGTCATTTGGGGGGGTTTTGAACTGTCCTGGCATTTTATGCACAACATTAGGAAGCTTATGTCACACATCATCCACTCTTCTAACCACTTGAAGACAAAGCCCTTTCTGACACTTTTTGTTTACATGAAAAAAAATTTTTTTTTGCAAGAAAATTATGTTGAACCCCCAAACATTATATATTTTTTTAAAGCAAAGGCCCTACAGATTAAAATAGTGGGTGTTGCATTTTTTTTTTCCACACAGTATTTGCGCAGCGATTTTTCAAACACATTTTTTGGGGGAAAAACACACTTTTTTTATTTTTAATGCACTAAAAAACACTATATTGCCCAAATGTTTGATGAAATAAAAAAGATGATCATAGGCCGAGTACATGGATACCAAACACGACATGCTTTAAAATTGCGCACAAACGCGCAGCGGCGACAAACTACATTCATTTTTAAAAGCATTTAAAAGCCTTTACAGGTTACCACGTTAGATTTACAGAGGAGGTCTACTGCTAAAATGACTGCCCTCGATCTGACCTTCCCGGTGATACCTCACATGCATGATGCAATTGCTGTTTACATATGACGCTAGACCGACGCTTGCGTTCGCCTTTGCGCAAGAGCAGGGGGGGACAGCGGTGCTTTTTTTTTTTTTTTTTTTTTTTTTATTATTTATTTGGCTTTTTTATTTTATTTTTAAACTGTGCCTTCCATATTTTATTTTTTTACCATTTTTATCGTTATCTCAGGGAATGTAAATATCCCCTATGATAGCAATAAGTAGTGACAGGTACTCTTTTTTTGAAAAAAATTGGGGGGTTAGACCCTAGATCTTTCCTCTTCCCTCAAAGCATCTGACCACACCAAGATCGGTGTGATAAAATGCTTTCCCAATTTCCCAATGGCGCTTTTTATATCCGGGGGGGGGGACATTCCCTCCCACTGCTTGTAAAAGCAGTCTAGAGGCTAATTATCTGCTAGAATTGCTTTTACATGAAAGCCGGCTGCTGGCTGAAAAGAATGATACCAAGATGATACCTAAACCCGCAGGCATCATTCTGGTATAAACATTCAAAGTCCAGCAACATACCAGTACGTTGCTGGTCCTTGTTGGACATGTATTGTAATCTTTTTTTTCATACAGCCTATTGGCTGAACGAAAAAAAGAGATTGATTGGTGGGTATGCCCACCATTAGAATACCTCCCTTCATCCACCCACTTCTAATGATGGGCATATATGCCGAAGCATGGGGGCATCCTCCCGCAAAAAAGTTATGCCGCGTACACACGGTCAAGCCTTCGTCGGAATTTCGACCGTATGTACGCGGCATAAAAGGTTATGCCGCGTACACACGGTCGGACTTTTCCACGGGCAAGCCTCCGTTGGAATTTCGACCGTATATACGCGGCATTAGGAGCAAAATCGCTCCTCCGCCCCTGCTGCCCCCATGCTTCGGCATATATGCTCTTTTTTTTAACTGTGGTGGTGAAATCACCTCCTACAGCGTTGGAGTCACGGCTGTCAAGATAAATAGATCCGCGCTGCAACTGAATGGCGTACCTGCTAAGCAAATGGTGGTTAACATTAAAACAAAGTAACATTACAGTACAACAGTAAGACCTTACCATGCCATACCTGCAAAGCAAATACCAAAACAAAACCTAGTAAAAAATAAAAAAATGTTTTAACGCAACCTGTGCCTAAAATATATATATGCCGAAGCATGGGGGCATCCTCCCGCAAAAAGGTTATGCCGCGTACACACGGTCGGAATTTTCCACGGGCAGGCCTCCGTCGGAATTTCGACCGTATGTACGCGGCATTAGGAGCAAAATCGCTCCTCCGCCCCTGCTGCCCCCATGCTTCGGCATATATGCTCTTTTTTTTAACTGTGGTGGTGAAATCACCTCCTACAGCACTGGAGTCACGGCTTTATGTATCGTGGGAGCAAACGCTGTTGCTGTCAAGATAAATAATTCCGCGCTGCAGTTGAATGGCGCACCTGAAAACAAAAAATTACATACCTGAAAAGCAAGCATGATAAAACATTGCAGAATAGAATACAGTAAAAAAGAGCAGAACAATAGAGAGAAAATAGAGAGAGAGAGAACAATAAAACGACAACTATTTTTGTTTTTTTTATTTTATATTTTTTTTGTGTTTTGTTTTTTACGTTTTTTTTTTTCTTTTTTACACTTTTTTTGTAACTTTACAACTGTAATGGTTCGGGTCTCTCAAAATGTAATGGCATCTTGGGAGACCCTGTGTAAGTGTGTCCTTGTCTGTGAAATGCTGTACCCTACGCTAAAACTTCACTTTTGAGTGGTAGCGTTCAAAACATTCACCTTGGACTGGTTGATATTGATGGTTGCTATGGACTGGTTGCTATGGACGGTTGCTATGGACAGTTGCTATGGACGGTTGCTACGGATTGGTTGTTATGGACGGTTGCTATGGATTGGTTGCCATGGACAGTTGCTATGGACTGGATGCTATGGATAGTTGCTATGGATGGTTGCTATGGACAGTTGCTATGGACGGGTTGCAATGGATGGTTGCTATGGACAGTTGCTATAGACTGGTTGCTATGGATGGTTGCTATGGACTGGTTGCTATGGACGTTTGCTATGGACTGGTTGATATGGATCAGGCCTGTCTCTGCGAACGCTGCAGTTATGTGTGTTGTGTTTGGTAAGTGACAGTGATCGATCGATACTGCACTTGGGTGGGCTGGGCTGGGCTGGGCTGGGCGGAGGGGCTAAACGCAGGCGCTAGCAGGTATCTGGGCTGATCCCGCTAACACTGCGTTTTTGGGAACCCTAAACCGCTGGGGATGCTAGTATAGATCTGATCAGATACTATACCACTAAGGGGGGTGTATGCTTTGCGCGTGGGTGTTAGCGTTACTGGCACTAACCTAACACTGCCTGGGGCGACGCAGACCCTCTCTGGCGCTAAAACCTAATTGATCTCACCCGCCGGGCGATCAGGGGGGTTAAACCTTTATTGGGTTATATACGGCGGGTGCCCTGATGCTATAAAAAGCAAACTAATCAACCAGCGTCACCCGTAACCTTTATATGGTGATCACTGGTGAAAGGGTTAACTAGGGGCAATCAGGGGGTTAAAACCTTTATTAGATTAAATATGGGGGTACCTGACACTATATAAAAACCTGACGGGTAACCTAAATAACTAAATAACTTACTGGCTAACCAGTGACACCAGTGACGCTTATACGGCGATCACTGGTGAAAGGGTTAACTCTAGGGGCAATCAGGGGGTTAAAATAATATATGGGGGTACCTGACACTAATAAAAACCTGCGGCGAACCTAAAAAAAAAATAACTAATAATCTAAAACACCAGCGACACAAATACAGCGATCGGAAAAACAATCGCTTAGTGACGCTGAAGTTAGGGGGTGAAAGGGTTACCTGGGGGGTGATCAAGGGGTTAAACCTTTATTAGGGGGGGTTAGGGGGCTACCCTGGACCTAAAGGGGCCTAATCCTAACTGCCCTGCAACTTTTTACAATCACAGATGACACTAAATGCAGTGATCAGTAAAATAAATGATCACTGCAATCAGTGACACTGTGATTGGGGGCTTTGGGGTGACCTGGGGGGTGATCTGGGGGTGACTGGGGGGTGATTTGTGTGCCTATGTGTACCTACGTGTCAGTGGACTGTTGGTGCACTAACCTCTGTCTTCACTCCTCGGCGCCGGGAACGAAAAGACCGCGGCGAGGGAGATGACATCACTTCCTCCAGCCTTGTTTACATCACATGGCGGAGGAAGCATTTTCATTGGCCGGGAGCGATCGCGAGGGGGGGGCGGAATCGAGCGGCCGCCCCCTCATGCCTGATCGCTCCCGAACACTTAACGGCCGCTCACTGCAGTGAAGGGGGGTCCGGATGGACCCCCCAACTGCACAAAGGCGATCACGTAGATCTACGTGATTCTGCCTGTCCGTGCCATTCTGCCGACGTAAATCGGCGGTGGGCGGTCGTTAAGTGGTTAATAAAAGACCAGATTGATGAGTTCTTGCTGGAAAAAAATATTTTAAGCAACAGACAGCATGGATTCATTAAGGACAGAAGTTGTCAACCAAACCTGATTTATTTTTATGAGGAGGTAAGTAAAACCTTGGACATAGGGATGGCTGTGGACGTATTATACTTAGATTTTACAAAAGCGTTTGACAGTTCTCCACACATTACTAATGAGTAAGGTAAAGTCTACAGGCTCAGAAAGATAAATTTGTAAATGCATAGAAAACTAACTAAAAGTCAAACTTCAGAAAGTAGTGGTTAATGATTCTTACTCTGAATGGTCTAAGGTTATCAGTGGTGTACCCCAAGGTTCAGTGTTGGGACCTTTACTTTTTAAAATCTTTATAAATGATATAGGGTCTGGGATTAAAAGTACCATTTCAGTCTTTGCAGATGACACCAAGCTATGCAGTGGAATAACGTCCTTACAGGATGTCTCCAACTTACAAGCCAATCTCAATGCACTGTTTAATTGGGTGACTATGTGGCAAATGAGATTTAATGTTGATAAATGTAAAGTTATGCACTTGGGGGCTAATAATATGCATACATCATACATACTAGGGGGAGTACAACTGGAGGAATCCATAGTGGGGAAGGATCTGGGGGTTTTGGTAGATCATAAGCTTAATAATAGCATGCAATGCCAAGCTGCAGTTTCCAAAGTGAGCAAAGTCTTTTCTTGTATTAAGAGAGGTATGGTCTCCAGAGAGAGAGATATCATTTTGCCCCTGTACAAATCATTAGTAAGACCTCATTTGGAATATGCAGTTCAGTTTTGGGCAACAGTCCTCAAAAAAGTATATCAGGGAACTGGAGAAAGTGCAAAGAAGGGCAACCAAACTGATAAGAGGCATGGAGGAGCTCAGATATGAGGAAAGATTAGAGGAACTGAATTTATTCTCTCTTGAGAAGAGGAGATTAAGGGGGTATATGATTAACATGTACAGATACAGTGGCTCATATAGTGAACTTGGTGTTGAGTTGAGTCACTTTAAGGTCTTCACAGAGGACAAGGAGGCACTCTTTACGTCTAGAGGAAAAAAGATTTCATCTCCAAATACGGAAAGGTTTCTTCATAGTAAAGGCTGTGAAAATGTGCAATAGACTCCCTCAAGAGCTGGTTCTTGCCAGCTCAGTAGATTTCTTTAAAAAAAGGCCTGGATTCTATCCTAAGTGTACATAATATAACTGGATACTAACATTTATAGGTAAAGTTGATCCAGGGAAAGTCCTATTGCGTCTCGGGGGACCAGGAAGGAATATTTTCCCCTGCTGTAGCAAATTGGATCATGCTTTGCTGGAGTTTTTCGCCTTCCTCTGGATCAACTGTGGGTATAGGATTGTGTATATGGGATTGTATGGGTGTTTTTTTATTTTTTATTTTTTTCAACCTGACTAACTATATAACTATGTAACAATGCAATTAACACCCAATGACCATTTTTTCCACACCTGTTTGACAAGTGCATATAATTAAATGTTTTTACAGCAAGGACAATTCTTGTTTTTATCAAGAGTACCTCTATAGGGTTACGGTGTGAAGGCACCACCAACACCCAAAGCCCAATTTTTACATACCTGTTACTTATATCCAAAGTCTTCGAAAGAGACACCAGAATTTATTCAAAAAATCTCAAATTTTGTTCCAAGTGCACTAAATTGTGGCCTCATCAAAATACAAAATAAAGAAAGCTTGCAGGGAAAATCAATTTAAGTGTCATTTTTTTTCTTTATATATGTCAGTTTTGCTGCAACAGGTTCTAAACACAGTACAGATGCACCACTTTACAGGCACTATAGGGGAACCCCCAGGCACTATATTTAAAGGAATTTTTCATAATTATTGTTTCACTTTAAGCATCAATAAAATCACTGCCCATTTAAAAATTATATATTTTTTGCATTGTTTCATGTCCCTTAGTGCAGTTCCTGGGCCCCTATAACTTTTTTGTGGACAATAACTTGCATATAAGCCTTCAAAATGGGCACTTTTGATTTTTCAAGTTCGGGTCCCATAGACCAGTGTTTCTCAACTCCAGTCCTCAAGGCGCACCAACAGGTCATGTTTTTGGGATTTCCTGCAGATGAAACAGCTATGGTAATTACTAAGGCAGTGAAACTGCTCAAATCACCTGTGCAAATCAATGGAAATCCCAAAAACATGACCTGTTGGTGCGCCTTGAGGACTGGAGTTGAGAAACACTGCCATAGACTTTAATAGGATTCGGAGTTCGGGTCCAAACTTTTGCGATGTTAGAGTTCTGGCATGAACCGAACCGGGGTGTGTTTCGGCCCGGCTCTATTCACTGATAGTATAGCATGATGGATAAGTATCTGCCTGTATCTCTCAGCATTGAGGACACCATGGATTCTGACCAAATCTCCAACTTCATTTGTAGAATCAAGCAGCCCCAAACTTGCAAGCAACCCCCACCATGCTTCACGGTTGCCTGTAGATGCTTATTATTGTACCACTCTCCAGCCCTTCGGCATCCCATATATCATTTTGGAGCATCCTGATCCCTTAAATCCCCTCCTGTTCAAGGTTCTGAAAATAAAATCCACAAAAGACTTCACTAAGACTTAACCTGTATTGTCGGTGTGCATGGAACTTTGCCTGTGGCAGGCAGCCTCTGTACTAGCAAGGGAGGCCTGCACATATCCTCAGCAGCCCCTCTGGGGGTGAGCACTACACTAGTGTGATAACAATTATTCAGAGGGAAAGGGGACAACCCTGCCATGAACCACTTTGAAATGTAAAGGTTTTGACTGCTGCTGTTGAGTAGAAGGCCTTAATCATGAAACTAAACATTGCCAATTCACCCTGTCAAAGGTTTTTTCCTTTTTTTTTGTCCATCTGTTGACTGAGGAAGTATGAGGATATTTTCTACTCTTGCCTTAGACAACAGATCAATGGTTCATATGGTGTTATCACATGTTCAACCCAGCATGTGTCTCATACTCAGAACACCCAGCCTCATGGAGTAGAATCAGACATACAATGGTCTTCTTGAAAAATCAGGCTAGACAAAAATTGGCGAGGTGGTCTCGGCAATTGGGAGGTCCTTGAAAATGGGTCATTATGGTTAAGTATGTCATGGCACTAGTGTGATGTGAGACAATATAGGTGAGGGTGAAATGCTAGAGGTGTCTGAGCCAGACAGCCACTCAAAACATTTACAAAGTCACAAGCTATAAGTCAGTAGGCTAAAACCCAGGGGGCATGGTAAAGAGGTTCTTTGGGCTCACTTATTAGGTATCCCAGAATTGGTACCAAGTAAGTTGTTCTGGCAGGGACTATTCAGGTAAGCACATTGTCTCGTCTTGGATTTTGGGTCTCGTCTCAAATGAATGGGTTGAAATCGCACTGCATTCATATTGCATGTGAATCACACAGGAATGCACAGCGTGTTCCTGTGTGATTTATGGTGTGAACTGACCCTTAAAGCGGAGTTCCAGCCACCTATGAAAAAATAAGTCAGCAGCTACAAAAACAGCCACTCACCTGTCCTACGATCCAGCAGTGTTCTCACCCAAGTCGGTCTCACCCGCCGTCTTTGGTCCCCGGCGCTGGCATCTTCACTATGTGCATCTTCACTATGGGCACCCGGCTGTGACAGCTTGAGGCTTCACAGCCAGGTGCCCACTGTGCATGCGTGAGTAGTGCTGGGCATCGTGAATGGTGGAGTCAGTCTTCTGGGACCTGTCGGTGTCCCAGAAGACTGCAGATGGTAGGGAGGAGAACTTCAGTCGCGGCGCTCAGGACGGAAGTGGGAACCTGTCAAAATCGGGTATCTGCTCCCCCCCTGTACCCACTCCTCAAAAGTGTAGTTCTACACAGAGCTGATCCAAAAGGCCCTTGCAGGGCTAAAGACCCAGGCGAGGGGGAACAGAACACAGAAGGAAGGCTGTAGCTCTGTCTCCCTTGACATTTGTCTACAGATCTTGCAGTGGGGTGCAAAAGGCCTTTTAGGTCAGTTCAGAGTCCTCTGATGTGAGTTGTGGTGGGGCTTGGGGATGACTGTGCCATCTGGGAGTATGCCCTGCTAGGCAGAGCAAAGGAAAGGACATTGGAAGAGACTGGTATAATAATTAGGGCACCTTGATGCTACTTGTTGAGGGAAGTTGAATGCTGTGGACTTATACATGGAAGAAGTGGTCCCAAGTGCTCCTCCCCAGCCCCAGCTTCAGCCTGTGATTGGGTAGTGAAAATCATTCTACTCTCTCCTGCTATCAGCATGTTCCATGTTAACTCATGATCACTTGAGTATAGCGAACAAGATACTTGTGCTGGGTCTTCCTCCTCCCACTCTGAGCTCTGCTGTACACAGAATTGCAAATAAAATGTTAGGCATTTACACTACTAAGTGTAAAAATAAATTTAATGACCTATTATTGAATGCAGAACTGCATCATTTGTGGCACAGCCTGGAGTTCAGCTTTAATATCTACAACAACTACGCATGTGGTAGATAGATTTGCAGAAATAAAGCCATTTTCATTAACATACAACAATCTCTTGTTTCCAAACTGTTGAAAATATTGTTTTAGGTTCCATTCCATTTTTAAATGCTAACCCCAGCCATTTGATATTGTTACTGATATCAAAATATATTGTCTACATGGGGGTCGTTATATATTTTTTTTTTGTTATCAAGGGCTTTCTTGTTATGGGTCTTGCAGAACATTCCTGCACTCTGTAAAAACAATCAAAGAGGATTATATCCACTGTTTAAGTTTGTGGATTTGATAAACTGTGTTCCAAAAATGTTAACAAAGATATCTTAAATTTAACATTTTTGGAACAGACTGAACATTTTTGTGGTTGGTCCAACTGCTTCCGAACCGTACCAGTTTAGACAAGCTGGTGTGTATTTGCACACTGAAGCCTCGTACACACGACCGGTTTTGCCGGCAAGAAAACTGTTGGGAGAGCTTTTTGCAGAGAATACTGTTTCCTGTGTACGGTTTCTCGGCAGGAAAACTGCCGGGAATCTCGACGAGAAAAATAGAGAACCTGCTCTCTATTTTTATGGTCGGGATTCTCGGCAGGGTGTTTTCTGCCGAGAAACCCGGTCGTCTGTATGCTTACCTGTCCAGGGAAACCATGCTCGATGAGACTTCGACGCATGCACGGTAGCATACAAGGGTCGTGTAGGGTGTAGCAAGATGGCGGCGATGGCATCGAATGTGACAAGCGCCCGGCTCATCGTAGTCAATGACTTCACTGCATTCTTGCCATTCAAAAGAACGGCGGTTCTTTTTAATGGCGCGTGTGTACACAGGGCTTGGCAAGACAAGCTTGCCAGAAATCCCGTTGAGAAAACCGAAAAAAAAAAAATTTACGGGATTCCCGCCCGTGTGTATGAGGCTTAACAGAATGAAACTCATGAGGTCGTACGACAGTCTAATAGCGTTTCATAGATTCTTATAGAACAGCGGTTTTGGAGCACTAGAAATACTGAACCATACAAAGAAAAAAAAGAGCACTTTCCAGCTAGTCAGCACAACAATCCTTTTTAAATAGTTTCAACATTATAAGTTAAAAACAGAGGTTTTTGTATCAAATGACTGTAAAGCCATACAACAGCATCAAAGCTCTAATGTTAAGTGTAGTCCTGAACTCAAAACTTGTTCCAGACTTGGAACATACAGCAGATAAAATAAGTATTGAACATGTCACCATTTTTCTAGGTAAATATATTTCTAAGAGCCCATTCACACAGGGGCAACACGATTTCCAGCGCGACTTTGGGAGGCAACTCAGACACGACTTGAGCATGAATCACAGCGCGACTTGGGGCAACCAAAGCGCGACCTCAGCGCGACTTGTGGTGATTTACAACACGACTTGAAGTCGCCTCCAGGACAGGAGACATTCCAGTGGCCAATCAAACAAGAATCAGCTCTGTGGGAGGGAGGGGGGAGGGAGAGGTTTGCCTGAGAAATGTATGTTCTCTTCCTGGAAAGTTGCTTCTGTTAAAGGGGTTGTAAAGGTTCGTTTTTTATTTTCTAAATAGGTTCCTTTAAGCTAGTGCATTGTTGGTTCACTTACCTTTTCCTTTGATTTACCTTCTAAATGTTTTTTTTCTTTGTCTGAATTTCTCACTTCCTGTTTCTCCTCACTAAACTTCACACCATCATCCGAGTGGTGTGGAGTCAGCCAGAACAGCTTACTGAACAGCTTACTGAGGAGGAACAGGAAGTGAGAAATTCAGACAAAGAAAACAAAGAAAAAAAACATTTAGAAGGCAAATTTAAGGAAAAGGTAAGTGAACCAACAATGCACTAGCTTAAAGGAACCTATTTAGAAAATAAAAAACGAACCTTTACAACCCCTTTAAGACAGGGGATCCGACTTCTGAGGCAACTTCTATTGAAATCAATGGGTACAGGTCGCCTAGCAGTCGCCTAGAAGTCGGATTGAAGTAGTACAGGAACCTTTTTTGAAGTCGGAGCGACTGCAGTCGTGTACATTAAAACGGCTCCATTCACTTCAATTATTTTTTTAAATAGCGCGACTTGGGGCAACTCGGGGCGACCAGAAGTCGCGTCCGGAGTCGCCCCTGTGTGAACCGGGTCTGAAGGTGTTATTGACATGAAATTTACACCACACATTGACAACAACCCATGCAATCCATACATAAAGAAACCAAAACAAATAAGTTCAGAAATGAAGTTATGTGTAATAACATGGAATGACACCGGGAAAAAGTATTGAACACGCTAGCTGAAATTTCTTTAATACTCCGTACAAAAACCTTTCTTGGTAATGACAGCTTCAAGACGCCTCCTGTATGGAGAAACTAGTCGCATGCATTGCTCAGGTGTGATTTTGGCCCATTCTTCCACACAGTTTTGAAATCTTGAAGGTTTCGTGGGCCTCTTCTATTAACTATTTTCTTTAGTTCTTTCTATAGATTTTCTATTGGATTCAAGTCTGGTGATTGGCTGGGCCATTCTAGCACCTTTATTTTCTTTCTTTGAAATCAATTGAGAGATTCCTTGGCTTTGTGTTTGGGATCATTGTCTTACTGAAATGTCCACCCTTGTTTCATTGTCATCATCCTGGTAGATAGCAGCGGAGATAGCAAATAGCAGCGGATTTTTGGTAGATAGCAGCAGATTTTTATCAAAAATGTCTTGGTACATTTTTCCATTCATCCTTCCTTCAATGATATGACGTTTGCCAGGACCATATTCTGAAAAACAGCCCCACACCATGATGTTCCCCCCTCCAAACTTCACTGTTGACCTCCAAACATGGTGTGTATTATGGCATCCAAAGAATTCAATTTTGGTCTCACCTAACCAGACTATATTCTCCCAGTATTTCACAGGCTTGTCTAAATGTTGTGCAGAAAACTTTAAACAAGCTTCAACATGCTTTTTCTTCAGCATTGGAGTCTTGCGTGGTAAGCGGGCATACAGGCCATGGTGTTTAAGTGCATTACTCATTGTTTTCTTTGAAGCAATTGTACCTGCTATTTCCAGGTCTTTCTGAATCTCTCTACAAGTGGTCCTTGGCTCTTGGACAACTCTTCTGATAATTCTTTTCACTCCTCTTCAGAAATCTGTCTGGGTCGTGGCCCGTTGATTGGGAAATTATGTTCTTTTTACTTCCAGATTATGGCCCCAACAGTGCTCACTGGAACATTCAGAAGTTTATGACATCAGTACCAGGGATGAGCCGAACACCCCCCTGTTCGGTTCGCACCAGAACCTGCGAACAGACAAAATGTTCGTGTAAACTTTAGAACCCTATTAAATACAATGGACTCGAACGTTCGAAATCTAAAGTGCTAATTATAAAGGCTTATATGCAAGTTATTGTCCTAAAAAGTGTTTGGGGACCCGGGTCCTGCCCCAGGGGACATGTATCAATGCAAAAAGAAGTTTTAAAAACGGCCGTTTTTTCGGGAGCAGTGATTTTAATAATGCTTAAAATGAAAAAATAAAAGTGAAATATTCCTTTAAATTTCGTACCTGGGGGGTGTGTAAGATATGCATGTAAAGTGGCGCATGTTTCCCGTGCTTAGAACTGTCCCTGCAAAAAATGTCATTTTTGAAAGAAAAAAATGCATTTAAAACTGACTCGCGGCTATTAATGAATTGTCGGCTCCCGGCAATACATACAAAAGTCATTGATAAAAAAAAAAAAAAAAAAGCGTGGGGGTTCCCCAGAATTCAATTACCAGGCCCTTCAGGTCTGGAATAGATATCAAGGGGAACCCCGCCGCAAATTTTAAAAAAAATGGCGTGGAGTCCCCCTAAAAATCCATACCAGACCCCTTATCCGAGCACACAACCTGGCCGGCCGCAGGGGAAAAGGGGGGGACGAGAGAGCGGCCCCCCCTCCCTCCTGAACCGTACCAAGCCACATGCCCTCAACATGGGGAGGATGTCCCCATGTTGATGGGGACAAGGGCCTCAGCCCCACAACCCTTGCCCGGTGGTTGTGGGGGTCTGCGGGCGGGGGGCTTATCGGAATCTGGAAGACCCCTTTAACAAAGGGGACCCCCAGATCACGGCCCCCCCCCTATGTGAATTGGTAAGGGGTACATTGTACCCCTACCATTTCACGAAGAAAGCGTAAAAAAATGTTAAAAAAAAACACACAAACACCTTGAAAAAGTCCTTTATTTAAAAAAAAAAAAAAAAAAACATTCCAGCGGTGAAATCCAGTGTCCCGCAGCGATCCTGATGTCCAGCGCTGTCCTTCATTGGTTGTGCCTGAGCGGACCTGATGGGGAACTCCCTCTCAGTATTTTAAATGTATAGACCCGCCCCTTCTAAAGTTCCCCATCAGGTCCGCTCAGCCTACGTCATTGGCTTGAGCGGGGAACTTCCTTCACTATGTAAATTTAAATTACACAGTGAAGGAAGTTCCCCGCTCAAGCCAATGACGTAGGCGGGTCCGACATACCGAGGGGGCGGACCTGATGGGGAACTGCTCTCACTTTGGTAATACATGTATAGACCCGCCCCTTCTCATATTCCGCATCTGGTCCGCTGAGCGGACCTGATGGGGAACTTTAGAAGGGGCGGGTCTATACATTTAAAATACTGAGAGGGAGTTCCCCATCAGGTCCGCTCAGGCACAACCAATGAAGGACAGCGCTGGACATCGGGATCGCCGCGGGACACTGGATTTCATGTTTTTTTTTTTTTTTTTTAAATAAAGGACTTTTTCAAGGTGTTTGTGTGTTTTTTTTAAACATTTTTTTACGCTTTCTTCGTGAAATGGTAGGGGTACAATGTACCCCTTACCAATTCACATAGGGGGGGGTGCGGGATCTGGGGGTCCCCTTTGTTAAAGGGGTCTTCCAGATTCCGATAAGCCCCCCGCCCGCAGACCCCCACAACCACCGGGCAAGGGTTGTGGGGTTGAGGTCCTTGTCCCCATCAACATGGGGACATCCTCCCCATGTTGAGGGCATGTGGCTTGGTACGGTTCAGGAGGGAGGGGGGGCCGCTCTCTCGTCCCCCCCTTTTCCCCTGCGGCCGGCCAGGTTGCGTGCTCGGATAAGGGGTCTGGTATGGATTTTTAGGGGGACTCCACGCCATTTTTTTTTTAAATTTGGGGTGGAGTTCCCCTTAAAATCCATGCCACATCTCAAGGGCCTGGAATGGATATTTGGGGGAACCCCACGTTAATTTTTTTTAAAATTTGCGGCGGGGTTTACCTTAATATCCATTCCAGACCTGAAGGGCCTGGTAATTGAATTCTGGGGAAAAAAATTAGATATGGGATATACTGCGCTGTGCAATGAGTGAACACAAAAATTAGCTGCCAACACAGCTGAGACAAAGCAAAAACTGGTGAATATGAAAAAGTGTAGCGCTTATTTTTGTGAAAGAGTCAGTTACCAACACATAACAAATGTTGCAAACATGCATATATATTAATTTCAGTGACACCAAGTGACTGAGTGTGATCCGTGAAAAAAAAATATTATATGTAAATAAATCAGAACGAAACAGTCCTCTATTGTGACCACACACAAATAACAGTCCAAAAGTGTAGAAAAAACTGCAAGGTTGAAAAAAAGAGTCCCACATGGATATGACCCTCTCTGTGAAAGGATAGAGACACCACCACCGATATAAGGAGGAGGCTTACCAGATGGTATTGACTTGGTAAGGTGTATACCACCCAAGTCAAAACAGGCTTAAATAATCAGTCAGCAAGGTGTATCCAGCTGGTCCTGAATCCGCATATCAGTCGGCACCGCAAATTCCCGTAAACACCAGGAAGTGTGAATACATATAGTCTTGTTGGAGCCAGAGATACGGTAACCACATAACATGCGTAATGGGGAAAAAAACTCACATAGTGTGATACCGTACAAGGAAGTATTTATTTAAAAAAAGATTAAAAAATGTACACTCACATTTGGAAGAACATCATAGGCATATCACAAAATGCAAGAGCGATGTGTGTAAATGGGTCCACCCGACGCGTTTCAACTAAAAAGTCATCATCTGGGGTGTGGACCCCCACAACAACACCGCTATTTATAGATGGAATGACTCCAGCTGGAGTGACCCCGGAAATTACATCACTTCCTGTTGGTGAACAGGAAGTGGCGGCTGCTATTTAAAATATCCCATTTGATCTCAAAAAATCTTCCCATAATATAGGATAATACTGCCAATGAATATTTATTAGATTGTGTTAGATCAATAGATAAATAAGCAGTATAGACATGGCCAGAACTTCTATATCAGCCATATAGAACAGGAAGCGCCATCCAAGCCTCTCTATGAAGACGAGGCTGGATGACATCACTTCCGCTCTGCACAGGAACATTGGAAAAGATCCCCAAGCCTCACTATGTCTGATATGGCACTGTTTTTTATGAGCCCTAACAAACACTTCCAGTGGTGGTGCTATGGGCAAAGCGCCTGATGTGTTATCGGGAGGTTGTGAGTTCAAATCCCCGCTTTGGCATGCCGAATTTGAAGTCAAATCAAACCGGGGTCATCCCTAAAAATCTAGAATGCTAATATTGGTTAATGTTCCAAAACTGACAAATTCAACTGTCAAACACAAACTAGCCATTTGAATGGTGACTAGATAGTTGACAAGTTGAAATGGGTATTAAAATTATTAAAACATTTTATTAAAAAAAGGATAAAATTTTAAATTACTATAAAAATTTATGAAAAATCGTCCTTGGAGTCAAGATCTATTAATAAAAGCGTTAATATCCCACTCCACATTTAACCCCTGTGGGTGGTGAGTCTGTAACTCGTAAATCCAGAAAGTTTCGAGTCTGGAAACTCCTCTAGTGTTGGCCCCACCCCTCCATGGAGCAACATAACGGTCAATAATCAAGAATTGGGTCCCTGTTGGGTCACGGGCATGGTTTTGCCGATAATGCCGAGGGACCGTGTGTTTGACGCTCCCAAACTTGATTAAGTTGATATGCTCGGTTACCCTGGTCGTGAATGACCTAATGGTCCGCCCAACATATTGTTTACCACATGGACATGTCAGTAAATACACGACATTAATAGTTGCGCATGTACAAAATGGTTTGATTGGATAGACCCGGTTAGTCGCTGTGGACCTAAATTCTTTACTGGCCTTTCTCCCACAGGTGTTATACTGGCATACAAGGCATTTCTTACAGGGGTAGTAGCCTGTCCAGTTATGAAAAAATGTTGGCCTAATCGGAGGATTAATGATGGTTGGTGCAATTTTACTTTTAAGTGAGGGCACTCCTCGGTATATCACTTTAGGTCTTTCTGGTAAAAGTGTACCAAGGATTCGATCATTCCTCAAGATACCCCAATGTTGTTCAAAAATAGCCTTGATTTGCTTGTGTTGGGTAGAAAAGGCTGTAAGAAAAGACCATCTAAAATTGTCTTCCCTTTCTCTTTGAGGTCTATCTGCTAACAATAGAGATCGGTCGATATTCAGAACCTTAGTCATCTCATTCTCGACATCTCGATTGTCATATCCCTTTTCAATAAACCGGCCTCTTAGAATGTCAGCTTGTATCCTGAAAGTTTCTGTGTCAGTACAATTCCTGCGGAGTCGCAGGAATTGACTTTTGGGAACGGATTTTAGCCAGGACTTATGATGGCAACTGTCTGTGGGTATATATCCGTTCCTATCCGTAGGTTTGAAATACGTACTGTACTTGAATTGATACTCAAACCTTTCTATTTCAAGATCCAAAAAATGGATTTTAGACTGGCTAAATTCGTATGTAAGTGAAATCCCTCTGTCATTCTCATTGAGCTCTGAGAAGAAATCTTCAAGAGATTCAGGGGTGCCAGCCCAAAGGAGGAGGATGTCGTCTATGTACCTGGCCCATATAATTAACTGCGGGTGTTCCAGGGCATAGACGGCATCCTCCTCCCACTTGGCCATGAAAAGGTTTGCTAAACTGGGAGCAAACTTTGCTCCCATCGCAACTCCCTTATGCTGCAAATAAAAGCGACCATCGAACCAAAAATAATTATGTTGGGTGGCAAACTCCAACAAATCAACTATAAAATCCACCTGAGGTTTAGCGAGAGTGACATCCCTATTTAGAAAATCCTTAGCAGCCTCCATTCCTCTCTGATGAGGAATGCAGGTGTATAAGGATGCCACATCCGCTGTGGCCATAATCAAATCGCCTTCAAAGGTGATAGCAGACAGGCGTTTAATCACATCCTTCGTGTCTTTAAGGTAGGATGGAGTTTTGCGTACAGATGGTTGCAAAAAGAAATCAATGTACCTACCAATTCTAGAGGTGACGGAATCTATCCCGCTAATGATGGGACATCCAGGGGGATGAAGGGAATCTTTATGAACCTTAGGTAAATAATAAATAACAGGAATGCGGGGGGCTAAAGGAACAAGGAACGATTTTTCTTTACTATTTAAAATTGAGGACTCATAACCCTGAGCGATAAGACTGGTTAATTGTCTCTTGAATTTAGATGTCGGATTACTGGGTAGCTCTTTGTACGTATCCTGATCACTCAGAATTTTGTACATCTCCCCCATATAGTCCTGTTTGTCCAGCAATACAATGCCTCCGCCTTTGTCAGCGGGACGGATAACCAGATCCTTATTGTCACACAAGGATTTAAGACCCTGACTAGGTAAAGGATTATTGAAAACTCGTTTAGGAGGTAATTTGGCAAGATCTTTCAATACCAGATCTCTAAACATGTTTATTGCTGGAGCAAGCTGGTTAGGGGGGTTGAACAGGGATGGATTGGATAAACCTGAATGGACAGTACCTGACGTAGCTGCCCTCGCTATACTTCTAGTAGGATTGGAAGTAATATAGCGCTGTATGTTAATCTTCCTAATGTACTTATGAATGTCGACAAAGGTGTCAAATTTGTTCAACCTCCGCGGGGGAGCAAATTTGAGACCCTTGTCCAAAACAATCTTTTCTTCATGTGTTAAAACAGTACTACTTAGGTTGAACACTCCTTTACAGATTATGTTCGCCCTCGCTTTTCGTCTCTGGCTCCTCCTCCCTCCTCTGGACCCTCTCTTGGGTCTCGGCCCCTTTTTCTCCCTGGGGGGTCCTTGTGAAAACCCTGATTTGGGCGGGGTTGGGAGATTGGTTGTTGATATCCATAGGAAGGCTGATCATACTCGGCATTTGGATACGGATATACTCCATCATTATACTGATCTTGAAGTGGAGAATATCTGTTATAAGTGGATGTTGGTGGATGACTATAGTGGGACGGTTTAGGGTAACCATTATGGTGGTCTTGATATCTAGCGGGTGATCCCCTATAATAGGGAGACCCCCTCTGATAGGATGACTCACGATCATAATAATGACCGTCAGGGTTAGAATGGTTCCCTCTATGTCCTCTCCCTCCCCTTCTATTAGAATTATGTCCTCTACCCCTCTGTGTGTTCCTAGGGGTATGTACATTTTGGGGGCGACCACCCTGGGTTGGAGGAGGATCCCTAGGTAGTAGGCTCCTATTCATAGAAGGTTTCGGTTGGGTCTGGTAATCAATCAGAGGAGCCTGCGCTCCTATATTAGAAGAATTAACTTCCATAGTTTGATCCTGTACTGGGGTTTTCTGCCAGCTGAATACCTTACCCGCCCTATAGTCACCTATATCCCGCGAGTATTTTTTATGTTTTTTAGCCTTTTGATCTTTATCCTCCTTGATCAAATGGGCCTGGAGGTTAGAGGACAAGGAATTGTATTCAACTGAGTTTTTATACACAAGCAGTCCTTCCTTTAATTCCTTGATCTCTCTATCCAAGACAGAGAGGCGACTTCTCTTCCTGGTAATGAGGAAATTTAAAAATTTGGTACCAGCCTCATTGAAATATTTAAACCAGGAGTCAAAATCTCCCTCACCCTGTTGTGGATGAATGTCCCATCTGAGACTTCGTGGGACCATCTGTTCCGTCACATATTGTTCCAGGAACACAAGGTCCCACTGAAGATGGAGTTCTGACACCATGACATTCCTAAGCCTTAAAAATAACCCTCCAATTTCTGTGTCGCTACCAGTGGCTACAAACACACCCTCTGTATTGACTGTGCGTGATGCACGGTAGCCAAATACATCCATATTAGTGGTTGGTATTACACCAAATAAATAATGAACACTGCTGCAATATAATGTCAAGTAAACTGTGCAAAAAATTAGATATGGGATATACTGCGCTGTGCAATGAGTGAACACAAAAATTAGCTGCCAACACAGCTGAGACAAAGCAAAAACTGGTGAATATGAAAAAGTGTAGCGCTTATTTTTGTGAAAGAGTCAGTTACCAACACATAACAAATGTTGCAAACATGCATATATATTAATTTCAGTGACACCAAGTGACTGAGTGTGATCCGTGAAAAAAAATATTATATGTAATAAATCAGAACGAAACAGTCCTCTATTGTGACCACACACAAATAACAGTCCAAAAGTGTAGAAAAAACTGCAAGGTTGAAAAAAAGAGTCCCACATGGATATGACCCTCTCTGTGAAAGGATAGAGACACCACCACCGATATAAGGAGGAGGCTTACCAGATGGTATTGACTTGGTAAGGTGTATACCACCCAAGTCAAAACAGGCTTAAATAATCAGTCAGCAAGGTGTATCCAGCTGGTCCTGAATCCGCACAATCTAATAAATATTCATTGGCAGTATTATCCTATATTATGGGAAGATTTTTTGAGATCAAATGGGATATTTTAAATAGCAGCCGCCACTTCCTGTTCACCAACAGGAAGTGATGTAATTTCCGGGGTCACTCTAGCTGGGGTCATTCCATCTATAAATAGCGGTGTTGTTGTGGGGGTCCACACCCCAGATGATGACTTTTTAGTTGAAACGCGTCGGGTGGACCCATTTACACACATCGCTCTTGCATTTTGTGATATGCCTATGATGTTCTTCCAAATGTGAGTGTACATTTTTTAAATAAATACTTCCTTGTACGGTATCACACTATGTGAGTTTTTTTCCCCATTACGCATGTTATGTGGTTACCGTATCTCTGGCTCCAACAAGACTATATGTATTCACACTTCCTGGTGTTTACGGGAATTTGCGGTGCCGACTGATATGCGGATTCAGGACCAGCTGGATACACCTTGCTGACTGATTATTTAAGCCTGTTTTGACTTGGGTGGTCATATCCATGTGGGACTCTTTTTTTCAACCTTGCAGTTTTTTCTACACTTTTGGACTGTTATTTGTGTGTGGTCACAATAGAGGACTGTTTCGTTCTGATTTATTTACATATAATATTTTTTTTCACGGATCACACTCAGTCACTTGGTGTCACTGAAATTAATATATATGCATGTTTGCAACATTTGTTATGTGTTGGTAACTGACTCTTTCACAAAAATAAGCGCTACACTTTTTCATATTCACCAGTTTCTGCTTTGTCTCAGCTGTGTTGGCAGCTAATTTTTGTGTTCACTCATTGCACAGCGCAGTATATCCCATATCTAATTTTTTGCACAGTTTACTTGACATTATATTGCAGCAGTGTTCATTATTTATTTGGTGTAATACCAACCACTAATATGGATGTATTTGACTACCGTGCATCACGCACAGTCAATACAGAGGGTGTGTTTGTAGCCACTGGTAGCGACACAGAAATTGGAGGGTTATTTTTAAGGCTTAGGAATGTCATGGTGTCAGAACTCCATCTTCAGTGGGACCTTGTGTTCCTGGAACAATATGTGACGGAACAGATGGTCCCACGAAGTCTCAGATGGGACATTCATCCACAACAGGGTGAGGGAGATTTTGACTCCTGGTTTAAATATTTCAATGAGGCTGGTACCAAATTTTTAAATTTCCTCATTACCAGGAAGAGAAGTCGCCTCTCTGTCTTGGATAGAGAGATCAAGGAATTAAAGGAAGGACTGCTTGTGTATAAAAACTCAGTTGAATACAATTCCTTGTCCTCTAACCTCCAGGCCCATTTGATCAAGGAGGATAAAGATCAAAAGGCTAAAAAACATAAAAAATACTCGCGGGATATAGGTGACTATAGGGCGGGTAAGGTATTCAGCTGGCAGAAAACCCCAGTACAGGATCAAACTATGGAAGTTAATTCTTCTAATATAGGAGCGCAGGCTCCTCTGATTGATTACCAGACCCAACCGAAACCTTCTATGAATAGGAGCCTACTACCTAGGGATCCTCCTCCAACCCAGGGTGGTCGCCCCCAAAATGTACATACCCCTAGGAACACACAGAGGGGTAGAGGACATAATTCTAATAGAAGGGGAGGGAGAGGACATAGAGGGAACCATTCTAACCCTGACGGTCATTATTATGATCGTGAGCCATCCTATCAGAGGGGGTCTCCCTATTATAGGGGATCACCCGCTAGATATCAAGACCACCATAATGGTTACCCTAAACCGTCCCACTATAGTCATCCACCAACATCCACTTATAACAGATATTCTCCACTTCAAGATCAGTATAATGATGGAGTATATCCGTATCCAAATGCCGAGTATGATCAGCCTTCCTATGGATATCAACAACCAATCTCCCAACCCCGCCCAAATCAGGGTTTTCACGAGGACCCCCCAGGGAGAAAAAGGGGCCGAGACCCAAGAGAGGGTCCAGAGGAGGGAGGAGGAGCCAGAGACGAAAAGCGAGGGCGAACATAATCTGTAAAGGAGTGTTCAACCTGAGTAGTACTGTTTTAACACATGAAGAAAAGATTGTTTTGGACAAGGGTCTCAAATTTGCTCCCCCGCGGAGGTTGAACAAATTTGACACCTTTGTCGACATTCATAAGTACATTAGGAAGATTAACATACAGCGCTATATTACTTCCAATCCTACTAGAAGTATAGCGAGGGCAGCTACGTCAGGTACTGTCCATTCAGGTTTATCCAATCCATCCCTGTTCAACCCCCCTAACCAGCTTGCTCCAGCAATAAACATGTTTAGAGATCTGGTATTGAAAGATCTTGCCAAATTACCTCCTAAACGAGTTTTCAATAATCCTTTACCTAGTCAGGGTCTTAAATCCTTGTGTGACAATAAGGATCTGGTTATCCGTCCCGCTGACAAAGGCGGAGGCATTGTATTGCTGGACAAACAGGACTATATGG
Organism: Rana muscosa; assembly: GCA_029206835.1. NCBI lineage: Eukaryota > Metazoa > Chordata > Amphibia > Anura > Ranidae > Rana > Rana muscosa. The sequence continues at coordinate 1,198,019,732 of CM055116.1, read as the reverse complement.
GGGAGATGTACAAAATTCTGAGTGATCAGGATACGTACAAAGAGCTACCCAGTAATCCGACATCTAAATTCAAGAGACAATTAACCAGTCTTATCGCTCAGGGTTATGAGTCCTCAATTTTAAATAGTAAAGAAAAATCGTTCCTTGTTCCTTTAGCCCCCCGCATTCCTGTTATTTATTATTTACCTAAGGTTCATAAAGATTCCCTTCATCCCCCTGGACGTCCCATCATTAGCGGGATAGATTCCGTCACCTCTAGAATTGGTAGGTACATTGATTTCTTTTTGCAACCATCTGTACGCAAAACTCCATCCTACCTTAAAGACACGAAGGATGTGATTAAACGCCTGTCTGCTATCACCTTTGAAGGCGATTTGATTATGGCCACAGCGGATGTGGCATCCTTATACACCTGCATTCCTCATCAGAGAGGAATGGAGGCTGCTAAGGATTTTCTAAATAGGGATGTCACTCTCGCTAAACCTCAGGTGGATTTTATAGTTGATTTGTTGGAGTTTGCCACCCAACATAATTATTTTTGGTTCGATGGTCGCTTTTATTTGCAGCATAAGGGAGTTGCGATGGGAGCAAAGTTTGCTCCCAGTTTAGCAAACCTTTTCATGGCCAAGTGGGAGGAGGATGCCGTCTATGCCCTGGAACACCCGCAGTTAATTATATGGGCCAGGTACATAGACGACATCCTCCTCCTTTGGGCTGGCACCCCTGAATCTCTTGAAGATTTCTTCTCAGAGCTCAATGAGAATGACAGAGGGATTTCACTTACATACGAATTTAGCCAGTCTAAAATCCATTTTTTGGATCTTGAAATAGAAAGGTTTGAGTATCAATTCAAGTACAGTACGTATTTCAAACCTACGGATAGGAACGGATATATACCCACAGACAGTTGCCATCATAAGTCCTGGCTAAAATCCGTTCCCAAAAGTCAATTCCTGTGACTCCGCAGGAATTGTACTGACACAGAAACTTTCAGGATACAAGCTGACATTCTAAGAGGCCGGTTTATTGAAAAGGGATATGACAATCGAGATGTCGAGAATGAGATGACTAAGGTTCTGAATATCGACCGATCTCTATTGTTAGCAGATAGACCTCAAAGAGAAAGGGAAGACAATTTTAGATGGTCTTTTCTTACAGCCTTTTCTACCCAACACAAGCAAATCAAGGCTATTTTTGAACAACATTGGGGTATCTTGAGGAATGATCGAATCCTTGGTACACTTTTACCAGAAAGACCTAAAGTGATATACCGAGGAGTGCCCTCACTTAAAAGTAAAATTGCACCAACCATCATTAATCCTCCGATTAGGCCAACATTTTTTCATAACTGGACAGGCTACTACCCCTGTAAGAAATGCCTTGTATGCCAGTATAACACCTGTGGGAGAAAGGCCAGTAAAGAATTTAGGTCCACAGCGACTAACCGGGTCTATCCAATCAAACCATTTTGTACATGCGCAACTATTAATGTCGTGTATTTACTGACATGTCCATGTGGTAAACAATATGTTGGGCGGACCATTAGGTCATTCACGACCAGGGTAACCGAGCATATCAACTTAATCAAGTTTGGGAGCGTCAAACACACGGTCCCTCGGCATTATCGGCAAAACCATGCCGTGACCCAACAGGGACCCAATTCTTGATTATTGACCGTTATGTTGCTCCATGGAGGGGTGGGGCCAACACTAGAGGAGTTTCCAGACTCAAAACTTTCTGGATTTACGAGTTACAGACTCACCACCCACAGGGGTTAAATGTGGAGTGGGATATTAACGCTTTTATTAATAGATCTTGACTCCAAGGACGATTTTTCATAAATTTTTGTAGTAATTGAAAATTTTATCCTTTTTTAATAAAATGTTTTAATAATTTTAATACCCATTTCAACTTGTCAACTATCTAGTCACCATTCAAATGGCTAGTTTGTGTTTGACAGTTGAATTTGTTGGTTTTGGAACATTAACCAATATTAGCATTCTAGATTTTTAGGGATGACCCCAGTTTGATTTGACTTCAAATTCGGCATGCCAAAGCGGGGATTCGAACGCACAACCTCCCGATAACACATCAGGCGCTTTGCCCATAGCACCACCACTGGAAGTGTTTGTTAGGGCTCATAAAAAACAGTGCCATATCAGACATAGTGAGGCTTGGGGATCTTTTCCAATGTTCCTGTGCAGAGCGGAAGTGATGTCATCCAGCCTCGTCCTCATAGAGAGGCTTGGATGGCGCTTCCTGTTCTATATGGCTGATATAGAAGTTCTGGCCATGTCTATACTGCTTATTTATCTATTGATCTAACACAATCTAATAAATATTCATTGGCAGTATTATCCTATATTATGGGAAGATTTTTTGAGATCAAATGGGATATTTTAAATAGCAGCCGCCACTTCCTGTTCACCAACAGGAAGTGATGTAATTTCCGGGGTCACACCAGCTGGGGTCATTCCATCTATAAATAGCGGTGTTGTTGTGGGGGTCCACACCCCAGATGATGACTTTTTAGTTGAAACGCGTCGGGTGGACCCATTTACACACATCGCTCTTGCATTTTGTGATATGCCTATGATGTTCTTCCAAATGTGAGTGTACATTTTTTAATCTTTTTTTAAATAAATACTTCCTTGTACGGTATCACACTATGTGAGTTTTTTTCCCCATTACGCATGTTATGTGGTTACCGTATCTCTGGCTCCAACAAGACTATATGTATTCACACTTCCTGGTGTTTACGGGAATTTGCGGTGCCGACTGATATGCGGATTCAGGACCAGCTGGATACACCTTGCTGACTGATTATTTAAGCCTGTTTTGACTTGGGTGGTATACACCTTACCAAGTCAATACCATCTGGTAAGCCTCCTCCTTATATCGGTGGTGGTGTCTCTATCCTTTCACAGAGAGGGTCATATCCATGTGGGACTCTTTTTTTCAACCTTGCAGTTTTTTCTACACTTTTGGACTGTTATTTGTGTGTGGTCACAATAGAGGACTATAAAACAAGAAAAACCCTTGCGCTAGCTAAGTAGTGGCACAGATGAGAGGTGTAAGGGGAACGGATGGGGTACTGCAGCAGTCACCGGAAGGTCTGGTCCAAGTGAACAATAAAATATATATAAAACGTGATGGTGACTGCGCTGTAGTGTGTAAAAATAGAATGATGGAAAGGGAGAGAAATTAAGCTCGGAGGGAATGTGGCAAGGAAGGGTAGGGTGTGGAGGTGTGGAGAGGAGGGGGAAGGGGAGGGGAAGAGGGAGAGACTGGGAGACGAAGTGGGTGAGTAATAAGCTAGTACTGGGCTAACTAGCAGTGATGTGCAATGTGCACAGTGACACAAATGAAAATACACTAATAAAAGACTGATCAATGATAATCAGAAAAAAATGTAACACAGTGAATAATAGACAAAAATGTGACATATAAAACCAGTATCCAAATGATCGAGGTATGCTACACGTGATAAAGATAAACCACTTAGACATAATAATAATCCACAAACAAATCCATGAATGGGAAAAGTGAAATGGATGGGATGAATGAAAACACACACTCAGTGAATGAATGAACTGTACTAATAAGGAGAGGCAGTCCCAAATAAGTCCTGGTGATGACTTCCCAATCCTTCCAAAATAACTATATGGTATATGAATAAATCATATGTGGATAAAGTCCCGTCACCAATGAAGTGCTAGAAAAGAATCCTGTGGCATCCACCCTGTGATCACACCTGGCTTACCTCCCTATTGGAAGGGGGGACAGTATACAGCAATTCTCTGTAGTGAAGGGGGGTATCACGTCCTTATGGCCTGATCTTTATGGCACCGTTACTCATTGGAGTATATAAGAGAAAACAAAAACAGAGAGTACATCAATAGCGCGACTCTGTGAGTGCAGCAAGAGGAGTGGCTGATGCATATATTCACACACTCACTTGTGATGGAGTGAGCATGGACCTCAATCCAAACGAGCGCCGAGCTCGTGCCAATGGGAAAGAGTGTGACATCTATGGTGCATCCGATGCAACCCTCCCTATTGGAAGGGGGGACAGTATACAGCAATTCTCTGTAGTGAAGGGGGGTATCACGTCCTTATGGCCTGATCTTTATGGCACCGTTACTCATTGGAGTATATAAGAGAAAACAAAAACAGAGAGTACATCAATAGCGCAACTCTGTGAGTGCAGCAAGAGGAGTGGCTGATGCATATATTCACACACTCACTTGTGATGGAGTGAGCATGGACCTCAATCCAAACGAGCGCCGAGCTCGTGCCAATGGGAAAGAGTGTGACATCTATGGTGCATCCGATGCAACCCTCAGGAGGCAAGTGTCAGCAGCGGCAATCACAGAGTTGGAATGTAGAGGAAACAAAGGACGGAGAAATAGTGTGGGTCTGAAACCGCTAAACGTTTATTAAAACTAAAGTAAAAAACTCACATTTGGAAGTAAAAACCGGGTATTGAATCCTTACGAGCAGCGAGCTCGTCTCCTCTCGGATCTGCTGGCAGTGTGTCTGTGCTACGTCCTGACGCGTGTCGTCATATCACATGACTTCATCAGAGGCTAGCACTAGACACGGGATGTAGAGTTTAAATAGTCCTCGGCACAGGGCGGGCGGCGGCCATTTTGTTGTAGACCAATGTATATGTATGCGCGCGGCCATAATTCCTATGTCTTTTTAAATCTGACTGGCAAGTGTCAGCAAGCAATAGACTGTGCACACTAGAGAGGAAAAGAAAGGGACGCTGCAGGATAAAGAAGTATGCCGCATAAGGGATAAACCCTAGGACATGAATGACACTGTGATAGAGCGGGACTACCTGTCCACGGAGTATGGATAAATATATGTGTGTGAAAAGGGTATATGGAAACTCATAAAAAATATACAAATATAAACCGGGTGTTAAAGTAGCTCCGCTCTTAACTAAAAAGCTCCATTACCATGGAGCTGGAATATGTCATATATAAAATATATAAAGCTCAGACACACTCCAGCTATGATCCTGAGAGGAAATATACCGGGTTAATTCCTAAAATCGCTTGACATGTTAGCATAGGAATAGACATATTAAATATACAGACATAATAAGTGTAACACGGGAGAGAGAATAAAATATGGGATCAGAGATCACTAACTCAGCATATAAGATAAATAAAATGATAAAAATTCGTTAAAAAGAAACAAGGGGGGGGGGGGGAGGAAATGGACCTAAGTATATAGTCAAAGGTGCAACCTACCTAAATCGTGAACTAATAAAGGTCCTGCCTTGGCAAATGGATAATCTCAGTTCACATATAATAGGGTCCAACATCAAGGAGAATGTGCTGAGGACTATTTAAACTCTACATCCCGTGTCTAGTGCTAGCCTCTGATGAAGTCATGTGATATGACGACACGCGTCAGGACGTAGCACAGACACACTGCCAGCAGATCCGAGAGGAGACGAGCTCGCTGCTCGTAAGGATTCAATACCCGGTTTTTACTTCCAAATGTGAGTTTTTTACTTTAGTTTTAATAAACGTTTAGCGGTTTCAGACCCACACTATTTCTCCGTCCTTTGTTTCCTCTACATTCCAACTCTGTGATTGCCGCTGCTGACACTTGCCTCCTGAGGGTTGCATCGGATGCACCATAGATGTCACACTCTTTCCCATTGGCACGAGCTCGGCGCTCGTTTGGATTGAGGTCCATGCTCACTCCATCACAAGTGAGTGTGTGAATATATGCATCAGCCACTCCTCTTGCTGCACTCACAGAGTTGCGCTATTGATGTACTCTCTGTTTTTGTTTTCTCTTATATACTCCAATGAGTAACGGTGCCATAAAGATCAGGCCATAAGGACGTGATACCCCCCTTCACTACAGAGAATTGCTGTATACTGTCCCCCCTTCCAATAGGGAGGGTTGCATCGGATGCACCATAGATGTCACACTCTTTCCCATTGGCACGAGCTCGGCGCTCGTTTGGATTGAGGTCCATGCTCACTCCATCACAAGTGAGTGTGTGAATATATGCATCAGCCACTCCTCTTGCTGCACTCACAGAGTCGCGCTATTGATGTACTCTCTGTTTTTGTTTTCTCTTATATACTCCAATGAGTAACGGTGCCATAAAGATCAGGCCATAAGGACGTGATACCCCCCTTCACTACAGAGAATTGCTGTATACTGTCCCCCCTTCCAATAGGGAGGTAAGCCAGGTGTGATCACAGGGTGGATGCCACAGGATTCTTTTCTAGCACTTCATTGGTGACGGGACTTTATCCACATATGATTTATTCATATACCATATAGTTATTTTGGAAGGATTGGGAAGTCATCACCAGGACTTATTTGGGACTGCCTCTCCTTATTAGTACAGTTCATTCATTCACTGAGTGTGTGTTTTCATTCATCCCATCCATTTCACTTTTCCCATTCATGGATTTGTTTGTGGATTATTATTATGTCTAAGTGGTTTATCTTTATCACGTGTAGCATACCTCGATCATTTGGATACTGGTTTTATATGTCACATTTTTGTCTATTATTCACTGTGTTACATTTTTTTCTGATTATCATTGATCAGTCTTTTATTAGTGTATTTTCATTTGTGTCACTGTGCACATTGCACATCACTGCTAGTTAGCCCAGTACTAGCTTATTACTCACCCACTTCGTCTCCCAGTCTCTCCCTCTTCCCCTCCCCTTCCCCCTCCTCTCCACACCTCCACACCCTACCCTTCCTTGCCACATTCCCTCCGAGCTTAATTTCTCTCCCTTTCCATCATTCTATTTTTACACACTACAGCGCAGTCACCATCACGTTTTATACACAATAGAGGACTGTTTCGTTCTGATTTATTTACATATAATATTTTTTTTCACGGATCACACTCAGTCACTTGGTGTCACTGAAATTAATATATATGCATGTTTGCAACATTTGTTATGTGTTGGTAACTGACTCTTTCACAAAAATAAGCGCTACACTTTTTCAAATTGAATTCTGGGGAACCCCCACGCTTTTTTTTTTTTTTTATCAATGACTTTTGTATGTATTGCCGGGAGCCGACAATTCATTAATAGCCGCGAGTCAGTTTTAAATGCATTTTTTTCTTTTAAAAATGACATTTTTTGCAGGGACAGTTCTAAGCACGGGAAACATGCACCACTTCACATGCATATCATACACACCCCCCAGGTATGAAATTTAAAGGAATATTTCACTTTTATTTTTTCATTTTAAGCATTATTAAAATCACTGCTCCCGAAAAAACTGCCGTTTTTAAAACTTCTTTTTTGCATTGATACATGTCCCCTGGGGCAGGACCCAGGTCCCCAAACACTTTTTAGGACAATAACTTGCATATAAGCCTTTATAATTAGCACTTTAGATTTCTCCCATAGATTTTTCGAATTTGCCCCGAACACCCCAATTTGTTCGCTGTTCGGCGAACGGGCGAACAGGCAATGTTCGAGTCGAACATGAGTTCGACTCGAACTCGAAGCTCATCCCTAATCAGTACGCTTTCCAACAATAAGGTTGTGAAGGTCTTGAGAGAGCTCTTTGCTTTTACCCATCATGAGATGTTTCTAGTGTGACATCTTGGTAATGAGACAACTTTTTATAGGTCATCACCATCAGTTGAGACTGAACCGGCCGATATTATTTTGCACTGACAAGAGGCCGGATTGCTTTCAAATTTCTGATAGATTTCAGCTGGTGTCTTGGCATTCCATACCCTTTCTCTTTCTTCATGTGTTCAATACTTTTTCCCTGTGTCATTACATTTTATTACACATACGGTAACTTAATTTCTGAACTTATTTGTTTTGGTTTCTTTCTATGTATAGATTGCATGGGTTGTTACCGACATGTTGTGAAAATTTTTATGTCAATAGCATTAGTGGTTTGTCCCGGATGCCAGGGACTGGGGGTGCACCTTCGGCCTTTTCGGAAGATGCGAAAGATGTAAGGAGTTCTTATTCGAGGTAGAGCAACCCACAGAAAAGCCTTAGGCCTTCTGTCTGAATTGCCTTACGGGCGCCATTACTCTTGAGGAGGAAACCAGCGCTTCTGCAGTCACCCCTACGCGCACTGTTGAGACTTCGGAGGAAGTCGTTGTTGTGAATGTTCCGGTAGCTGAGGAACCGGAGACAGAGAAACCGGAGGATGCTGCCTCGGTTGTCACAAAATCCTCGCTCCCACCGCCCAAGCGGAAGGTGGGCTACGTGAAAGCCTCCTGCAGTCGTGGTCGAGCTACACCCCAGCACTTACCTGAGTCGGATCGCCCAGTCGGAGGGACCTCCAGACGATCCGTGACAGCTACAGGTCGAGGTAAGCCGGGGAAGGGAGCAGAGAAAAGCGTCCAGAGTGTTGGGGATGCTTGGGTCTTGGACCCCAAAGAACTTGAACTTGCCAGAGATAGTGGCTCTTCTGTCACTAGGAATTACTTACTAGCAGAGGACTGTGACACCTCGGATCTAGAGTCATCTTCTGATGTAGGAGAAGATGCCGAGACAGATGAAATATTCATCAAAAAGGGCTGGGACAGAATACCCCTATCCTCCGCCAGAAGTAGAAGGGACTCACCCAAGTCTGCTGGGGATGTTACACCCCGGGTGGAAGCCCATGTGTCTGAGGAGGGACCTGATCCCATGCCTGAGTCGTCCGGACCTGTGGTGACCATGCACATTACTACGGGGGACTGTGTGCTGTTGCGAGCTGCTGTAATGGGTCCCAGGGCAGTGAAAGTGCCCAGGCATCCAGAAGCCATCGTTTTGTCAGGTGCGGGAGACCGTACCACGCTTCCACCACTCTCCAGGATGCAGCGGCTGTTCAAACAAAAGGTGGCTGCTGACTACGGATGGGAGTACCCGTATGTCACCAGAGACTTACTGTTCGAGGTGGAGGCCTACAGAGAGAGATGGTACGCGGACTTTCTGTGGACTAATTTAAAAGTACAACACGCCCGCATGTATCTCTAATTGTTCCGCGGCTGTTGCCAAAAGATACAGGGGGTGCAAGAAAGAATGGATGTTGGGTCGGCACATTCATGCAGATCGGGTGGTTGTGTGTCGGAAGGAGCGTGAGGATGCAGTCTATTCAATAGAGACCTTTGACAAAAACCGGAAGCTCCTCATCCTGCCTGATCCAAAGTTTTATTTGTGAGAGACTGAACTCTGTGTTTTTTTTTGTGTGCTTTTGTTCCGGAGTGTACTCTCCTGGAGTTTAGGAACTTTGCCCTTGCAAATCAGGGTAGTCTACTCAGCTGGAGAGCAGGGGAGCTGTTGATGTTTTCTCTCCGCTCATAGTGCAACAAAGACAGAGACTTTGGGGTAGAAATAGTTTAGGGCCACAGCCAGATTCAAGGAAGAAGAGGAAGATTTGCCTTCAAAGAAAGAAAAATTTTTTAGGGGACAAGTGTCTTGACGGTGGCGCTTCCACTAGGTGGCGGTGTTGCTTAAAATTGAACTACATTTAAAAGTGTTTTACTTTCTAGAAGGAAAGGATTTTTCCCTCAGGAGAGTCTTTTCTCTTCTAATGTACATAGAAGGTTAGGATGTGTAATTTGTTGGTTTGATGTGTGTTTATTTTCTCCCTCTGCAGGTGGACACCAAGCAACCACTGAGGATGGGTGGGTTTAGCTATTGCAGGAGGGGAGGAAAATGTGAATGATAAAAATATGTTTTGCTTTAATATATGTGACATTTGAGAATGGGGTGTACACATTTGTTTTCTGCTGTTCTTCCTTCATCTCTTCATTTTAACAGCCTGCGCGAGTCGCGCTGCGCTCTGCTATTGGCCAGCCAATCTTCTGGCACCTGTGTTGTGTCCCAGAAGATCGCTGGCAGGGAGGGGCCATCTAGGGCGTGAGAAGGAGTCGCCTAGGCGGCCAAAAAGAGGAAGGAGGAAGTGGGACAGGAAGCCCCACTAAAAATAAGGTACACACTCCCCCCCCCCCAAAAAAAATGACATGCCAAATGTGGAATGTCAGGGGGCGAGGAGTGCTTAAAGCGGAAGTTCAACTTTTGGGTGGAACTCTGCTTTAAAAACAGTAAACACAGTTGATTGATAATAAATGGCTTCAACCAAACACTAACCATGTGTGAAATAAAAGTTTTTGTGTTATCATTAATATTCTCAGAAAAATGGCCAAGAAATCATAAATTCTGCCAGGTATGTAAACTTATGAGCACAACTCTATATCCTTAAAGTGTAGCAGCTGTTCTCTTACATAAAGCAATTGGAATTTTAGGTTTAGTGCCCTTTTAAAATGAAAACACAAAAATACCTGTAGGCCATAAAAGTGATAAAACTGTGCGCAGCTAATAGAGTATGACGTACTCAATGCATGCAGACTTAAACCTGGTCTGTTTTAAAGAAACACTTCATACTTTATTTCCAACAATCTTATCTCTTGTTGTGCTATTTGGCCTGAAACATCTATTACGGACATGCACCTGTGTATTAAATCACAAAAACCCGCTAAGACCCATTCATTCTACAGTCGTTTTCCAAGTATGCCCTACAATGTATGTTATACATCAAGGTAAAATGAAATCCTTTGCTAATACAATTCTCACTCATTTAATCCAAAGTATATTTTCTGTTGGTTAACGTTCCCTCAAAGCCTTTATATAGGAGGGCTGTACAGAAATTAATGCAAAGGTGGGATAACCTTTTTATTACTTAACTTACATAAGTTGTTCAAATATTACTGGTTTTAGAAAAATAGGTGCTGGAACTAAACTACGCCCCCTGCCGAACAGCCCCGAATTGTGGGTGTGGCAAAACAGTTGGAGGATCTTTACCATTTGCTGATCGTATACTGTAAATAAACGGCAGCAAGGCGACTCCCCTGGGCATGATCACGTACATGTACATGATCCTGTACTTCCGGGTCAGAGGCGCACACCTGTGCGGCCGGCGACCCGCTCCCGCTGTGAATGGACACAGCGGGAGCCAATCAGCAGGTCAAGCGGACGCGATGTCCGCCGGGACTAACCGATCACTTGATCAATCTGCTTATGTAAATAAGGCCGATCGCCGTTCTGCGAGAAGGGAAGGTTGTCTGCCTTCCCATAGTAACAGCACCCCCCACACAGTTAGCAAGCACTCCCTAGGCACACATTTGACCGCCCCTGATGTTAACCCCTTCCCTGCCAGTGTCATTAGTACAGTGACAGTGCATACTGTATTTTTAGCACTGATCACTGTATTAGTGTCACTGGTCTCCAAAAAGTGTCATAGTGTCTCAAAGGAGATGGCATAAGATGGGTGGAGGTGATACTCAGTTCCCAATAGTATGCACACAACAAAAAACAAAATTGCCCGTGAGCAAGTCTAGGCTGACTAGCCTAGACTACTGACAGTCATCTGGATGACACATCCAGGTCTCATGGAAAGGTCTATGAAAAAATAAATTACTAAAATGTTGATTTCCAATATGTTTTCTTTTTTCTGTATTATATGTTGTTTTTAAATGTTTGTTAAATTAATCATTTATACATTTTACTTGAGGTGTGCTCTTTAAAAAGTCCCATGGGCAATTTTGTTTTTTGTTGTGTCACATAGGGGCTGATTTACTAATAACAGTGCGCTGCGCTGGTTCTAACCTTAATTGGTGCGCCGGATAACTCCTTCACTTGGCGCAGGAACCAGCGGCGCACATCGGCGCACTGTTATAGTAAATACAAATGTCACCGGCGCTCTATTGAAAATTAATGGTTTTTTGTTGGGGTGAGGTAACCAAGTTTTTTAGAAGGTGGTGGGTAATAGGAGGGGAAGAATCAAAGGAACAGGAATATTCCAATAGAATTAGATTTATGCTCTATTTAAGATCATAAGAATGTGATATATGGTTTGGGCCCGTGGGGCATTTATTGGTTTAAACTGAAATAGTAAAATGTGCTATTTGATTACTTCCCCTGTATGTTGGATAAAATAGATAAATAAAGAAATTGAAAAAAAAAAAAGAAAATGAATGGTTCCCTATGGAAGCCCATTGATTTGAATAGAGGTCGCCCGGGAAGTCGGATGAAGCGGATCCGACTCGCGGGGCGACTCGTGTGCCGGCTGACACAGGGACAGCACGACTTTGCGAGGCAACTTGGACACGACCTGAGCGTGAAGCAGCCGCTCAAGTCGTGTCCTAGAGGCGACTAGCTGGCCGAGAATGTCTCCAGCGCGATGGCATCGTGCTGGTTCTCGGCAGCCTCGCTGTCCCGTGTTTGGTATGAATCATGAAGGGGAACTCCACGCCGAATTTTAATGAAAAAAACGGCATGGGTTCCCCTCCAGGAGCATACCAGGCCCTTAGGTCTGGTATGGATTTTAAGGGGAACCCCCTAAGCCACAAAAACGGCATGGGGGTTCCCCCAGGATCCATACCAGGCCCTTAGGTCTGGTATGGATTTAAAGGGAAACACCCTAAGCCGAAAAAACGGCGTGGGGGTTCCCCCAAGATCCATACCAGGCCCTTATGCCGCGTACACACGATCGTGATTCACGGCGGTGAAAACACCGCCGTGAATCACGACATTAAAAAAAATGAAAAACGAGGGAACGGCATGTTCCCCCACACACGACCGTTTTTCCCGTCATTTTTTTCTTTGTCGAGAAAAACGACCGTGTGTGGGCTCCGTGGCAGTGTTTCCCTATGGGAAAACTGCCGCGGAAAAAAATGCTGGAAAAAACGATGAGAAAAATTAGAACATGTTCTAATTTTTCTCATCGTGATTAATGCCGTTTTTCCCGTCGGGAAAAACGGCAAAAAGCCCACAGACGATCGTTTTTCTCGTCCAAAGGAAAAAATTTCATTTTTCCCGATGGGAAAAATGATCGTGTGTACGCAGCATTAGGTCTGGTATGGATTTAAAGGGAAACCCCCTAAGCCGAAAAAACGACATGGGGGTCCCCCCAAAATCCATTTCAGACCCTTATCCGAGCACGCAACCTGGCAGGCCGCAGGGGAAGAGGGGGGGGCGAGAGCGGCCCCCCCTCCCTCCTGAACCGTACCAGGCCGCATGCCCTCAACATGGGGGGTGGGTGCTTTGGGGCAGGGGGGCGACCTGTGGCCCCCCCACCCCAAAGCACCCTGCCCCCATGTTGATGGGGACAAGGGCCTCTTCCCGACAACCCTGGGCGTTGGTTGTAGGGGTCTGCGGGCGGTGGGCTTTTCGGAATCCGGGAGCCCCCATTAATAAGGAGGCCCCCAGATACCGGCCCCCCCCCACCCTATGTGAATGAGTATGGGGTACATCGTACCCCTACCCATTCACCTGGTGGAAAAAAAGTCAATAAAAAACACAACACAGTTTTTTAAAGTAATTTATTAGGCAGCTCCGGGGGTCTTCCTGCCGGGCGCCCCGCTATCTTCTTCCAGCTCTTTTGCTAGCGGGATCCCGGGCTTCCTCATCGTCTTCGGGGGTCTTTCTGCCAGGCGCCCCGCTATCTTCTTCCAGCTCTTTTGCTAGCGGGGTCCCGGGCTTCGTTGTCGCCTTCTTCCGACTTCGGGGGTCTCTTGTTCTGTTCTCCGGTGTCGTCTCCGTGCTCTCCGGTTCTTCTCCCGCTCTCCGGTGCCTTCTCCACGATCTCCGGTTCTTCTCCCGCTCTCCGGTGCCTTCTCCACGATCTCCGGTTCTTTCTGCCTTCTGCCGGGCGCCCCGCTATCTTCTTCCAGCTCTTTTGCTAGTGGAGTCCCGGGCTTCATCGTCGCCTTCTTCCCTCTTCTCTTCGCCCATGCCATTATAAGTGGGCGCGCTCCGCGGCCAGAGCATTGTAACGGCGGACAGCGACGAGGCAACATCAGGCGAAGAGAAGAGGGAAGAAGGCGATGATGAAGCCCGGAACCCCGCTAGCAAAAGAACTGGAAGAAGATAGCGGGGCGCCCGGCAGAAGGCAGAAAGAACCGGAGATCGTGGAGAAGGCACCGGAGAGCGGGAGAAGAACCGGACAGCGCGGAGACGACACCGGAGAACAGAAAAAGAGACCCCCGAAGTCGGAAGAAGGTGACGATGAAGCCCGGACCCCGCTAGCAGAAGAGCTGGAAGAAGATAGCGGGGCGCCCGGCAGAAAGACACCCGATGACGATGAGGAAGCCCGGGACCCCGCTAGCAAAAGAGCTGGAAGAAGATAGCGGGGCGCCCGGCAGGAAGACCCCCGGAGCTGCCTAATAAATTAGTTGTGTTTTTTATTAACTTTTTTTGCCACCAGGTGAATAGGTAGGGGTACGATGTACCCCATACTCATTCACATAGGGTGGGGGGCCGGGATCTGGGGGCCCCCTTATTAAAGGGGGCTCCCGGATTCCGATAAGCCCCCCGCCCGCAGACCCCGACAACCAACGGCCAGGGTTGTCGGGAAGAGGCCCTTGTCCCCATCAACATGGGGACATCCTCCCCATGTTGAGGGCATGTGGCCTGGTACGGTTCAGGAGGGAGGGGGGGCCACTCTCTCATCCCTACCTCTTCCCCTGCAGCCTGCCAGGTTGCTTGCTCGGATAAAGGGCCTGGTATGGATTTATAGGGGGACCCCCACGCTATTTTTTTATTACGTTTGGGGGGGGTTCTCCTTAAAATCCATACCAGACCTGAAGGGCCTGGTATGGATTTTGGGGGGACCCCCACGCCATTTTTTTTTTCATTTTGGTGGGGGGGGGTCCCCTTTGAATCCATACTAGACCCAAGGGCCTGGTATGGACCTGGGGGGGGGGGCACGCTGTTTTTTTTTTTTTTAGAGCCGGCAATGTTTATTTTTTTTACATTTCCTTTAACAACCAGCTATAAGCAGGTTAAAAAAAATTGCCGCAAATTTGCGGTACTTGCGTTTTGGATGCGGGTCCATTGAATTCTATTACATCCAAAACACTGTTTTTGGCCTTGAAAAAAAAATCTGCAGTTGCGTTTAAACTCGTTTTTCACAAAGCCTAAAAATGCCTTCAGACGCCAAAGATTTCCACGTTTCAGACGCGGTACCGGTGTTTAGACGCATTTTAGTTTAGAAGCGTTTTTAAAGGTGACCTATTTTTTTACATTGATAAACTCAAAAATTAGGGCAAATGAGGAAAAACCATTAAAAATATATATATATACCGGTATATCAAAAAAATAATGCAATTGCTTCCATTGCATTGTGGACAATCCACAACTTGGGGCAGGTGACGTGGCAAGTGGACAATCCACAACTTGGGGCAGCTGACGTGGCAAGTGGACAATCCACAACTTGGGGCAAGTGACGTGGCAAGTGACACGCTAAATACAACTACACTGCTGCTCTCTCAGCTGCTGATACACACTCTGGTCTCAAAAAATAGCTGAAATCGTTAATAATACTGTTTTTGCAAACGCCACAAAGCGCGCCTTTCTAAACGCCGCTTTCAAACTTAGTTCTGAACACTTTGCACCAGCGTCCCGTGTACATGGGGCCTAAAAACACCTATGCCATTTACAGCTCAAAAACGCCATGGTGGCCATGAGGCCATAGGCTAACATGGAGAGACGTTTTTAAGCTGCAAAAAACGCTCAAACAAGCGGCTGGAAAAACGTCCGTGTGCATGTAGCCTTATATTAACCACTTGCGCACTGGCCACTTAAACCCCGTTCCTGCCCAGACCAATTTTCACATTTCAGCGCTAATACACTTTGAATGACAATTGCGCGCTCATACAACACTGTAACCTAATGAAAATCTATTTACTCTTTCGTCCATGGACCGACACAGCTTCTCTATTGACAAAGTGGGTATTATCCGTTAATTAGGAGTGACTAGGCAGAAAAACTTGTAAAAAGTGTTGCATCACACCTTCTACAGTACCGCCCAGGGGGCGGACCCTCCGGGTATAACCTCTCAGTCTGCATCTTCGCAGATCAGTTTTTTTCTGTCTAGCAAGGAGTAGGACATGGCTCCCTTCGGGCCCATTGGTCCGGGGGAAAAAGATATATATTTTTTTGCTACATTTTTGTTTCCTGCGATCTTCGATCAACTGCCGACTGGGTGACAGGCTGGATCCTCGATCCTTGTAGTCTCCCCGGTTTCGGCCATCGAGCGTGTGCCGACCCTAGCTACGCGCTGGGTTTTCCACGACATGCCCGTCGCTCCACGGGTGGCCGGTGAGCCTACGCTCCAGGGCCTGCATTGGACCGCTCAGCTTCGGCTGACCTTACGGCCAAGTCGCAGCAGCCTGGCCGGTGAGCTTACGCTCCAAGGCTTGCATCGGACCGCTCAGCTTCGGCTGACCTTACGGCCGAGTCGCAGCAGCCTGTCCGGTGAGCGTTGCGCTCCAGGGCATACATATGATCGTCCCTTTTGGGTCCAATCACAGCATGCCTGGCCAACAGTCACCTTCCGTGCGCGGACGATGACCTGTTTGGAATGTCTTCCAGCATAATACATGCAGGATAGGTAAGTAAAACTCCCCTGCCTCGGCTGGGTGATTTAGCTGGACATTCCTGAAGAGATCAAGTAAGTGGTTGTGGCCCCTTTCTTCCCGCTCTCCCTGCCTTTCCCTCCTCCCTGGGCTTCTAGCTAAAGGTTGCTGGGTGCTGGGGGTCACCTAGGGGGTTCCACTGGAGCGGGGCTGGCTGTAACTAACATTTAAAAGAAATGTCATTTCTGTTACCTGTGTTGTGTGCTTCCTCCTCCATGCTGTCGGCGGCCATTTTGAGGTGGTCCATGCCGAGTTCGGCCTCTTGTGACTGCCCGGCGGCCATCTTCCTGTGGTTCGGCCACACCCACTGGCCCCTATCAGCTGATCGGCGGCCATGTTTGTCTACCCTGTATGCATATATTGCCGTTCGGCGGCCATCTTTTTGTGGGCTATGGCTGCTTGACCTCTATCTTCGGTCGGCAGCCATTTTCTTAGAGCCCACATTATCTTCCATACAGACGTTTTTGGCAACCATTTTGCGAGAGCCTCCGGCCTCTAGGGTGCATTGCACTGGTGCGAAAATTCACACAGGAAATGCTGATAAAAGAAGCAGACTGACACAGCAGCAGTGGGACAGCATCACAGGCGCAGCACACGGCAGCATAGCAGTACCTATCCAGGGTGGTGAGTCCTCTGGGTGACCCAGCCTCTCTGCAGCACAGGAGGGTGGCCTATTGATATCTTGCCTGGAGCCCTGTGAGTGTCAGCGTGTGGTCAGCATGGCATCTGAGCCAGATGTCTTCTCCCCTGAAACACCAGATTTAGCAGCTGGTGCCCCTGAGGTGTCTATGAACGCTATGACGGCAATCCTAGAGGCGTTTGCTGCCAGGGTGGAAGCAGCACACGGGAATACAGGGGGTAGTAAACGCCCCGTCCCCTGCAAGCTTCTGGGGATAATTCTGATGCAGAACCAGGTCCAGCTACGGCTCGGGCCCCAGATTCTGACGCATCAGAGACTGCAGACTGTGACCGGACAGTGAGGATGACTCCAAGTCCAGGCCAGTACGCAAGACGGCTTTGGTATCTGACCTTATTACTGCAGTGCGGGATATGCTAAAGTTGGAAAATACTGCAGAAGCAGCAGAGACTCCGGTCCACTTGGGTTTCATAGACCTGCCCGCACTGCTAAGGTGTTCCCTTGTGTGTCTTTTGATAAACTCTTATACAAGGAATGGGAGAACCCAGTGAGGGTCTTTACAGCCCCAAAGAGGTTTGCGGTACGGTACCCCTTTGAGGAGAGTTTTCTGAAGAAATGGACCTCTCCCCCTATAGTGGACCCTCCGGTGTCCAGACTTAATAGAGCCACCACAATTCCTGTAGAAAGGGCTCCTGTTTTCAAGGACCCTGTGGATAAGAAGGCTGAAGTACTCGCTTGCTACCTATACTCAGTGGTAGGCTCGGCAGTACGCCCGGCATTGGCGGGGGCCCTAGTGTTTCACACACTTACTGAATGGGCAAGATTGCTACTCCAGGGGTTAAGGAGCGAGATGCTCCTCCTGATGAGATAACATTGGCTGACCAGTTGGTCCAGGGCCCTAGGTTTGTCTGCGAGTCAGACATGAATACTATTCCCCTGCTGTCTAAAACTTCAGTTTATGCAGTAGCAATACGCCGCCTGATCTGGCTAAAAGGCTGGTCTGCGGACCAGACTTCCAAAAAAGCCCTGTTGGATCTGCCTTTTAAGGGCGACAGACTTTTTGGGGCTTCTCTGGATGACATCATCAAGGATGCCACAGGAAGTAAAAGCACTTTGCTTCCCCAAATTAGCGAGGGTAAGGGGCCACGCCAAGGGGCAAGGGCCCTCCTTTACTGCACGCAAGCGTTTTTTTCGTCCCCCTAGGGCGACAGGGAAAAGACCCCAGGCCGATAAAGCGCCTGCCCAAGGACAAAAGCGTCCTTGGTCCCGCATACCCAATAAGCCTGCGGACAAATTTTGCGTCCGCATGAAGGTCCACCCCCACCCAGCTCTCGGGTGGGGGGACGTCTTCACAAATTCGCGACTCAGTGGACAGCTCTAATCTTCAACAGGTGGGTTTGCGAAGTAATCTCCTCAGGCTACAAGATAGAGTTTCTCTCTCACCGGACAGATTCAACACCTCCAATCTCCAGCTACTACCGACCCGTCGGGAGGCCCTGTATAGGGCGGTCCAGGGTCTACTGGAACGCGGGGTAGTTATTCCAGTTCCAGAACTGGAACGGGGTTTTTACTCAAATCTGTTTTGTGCCGAAGAAGGAGGGGGTTCGTCCAAGCTTGGATCTCAGAGCCCTCAATTGCTTTGTGAAGGTACAAAGATTTGGGATGGAGTCGGTTCGATCTGTAGTCATGGCTCTCCATCCGGGGGACTTTCTGGCCTCCTTGGACATCAAGGACGCATACCTGCATGTCCCCATATACTCCAGACACCAGAGGTTTCTGCGATTTGCTATCGGGAAGGACCACTACCAGTTTGTGGCCCTCCCGTTGGGCCTTGCCTCAGCACCCAGGACGTTCACCAAGGTGCTCGCTCCGATTCTGGCACTTCTAAGACAGCGGGGTATCGCTATCACAGGCTACTTGGACGACCTTCTGCTGAAGGCCCCTTCAAGCTCAGAATTAGAGGTAAGCGTGTCCATTACCTGTCAGACTCTTCGAGACTGTGGTTGAATACTAAACACGCAAAAGTCAGTATTGGTGCCCACTCAACGCCTAGTGTACCTGGGGTTGATTCTGGATTCCTCAGAGGCAAAGGTATTCCTCCCTGTAGAGAAGTTGCAGACCCTCCGGGCTGCAGTACGGCAGCTGACTTCCAGGAATTGGTCGTCACTCCGTTTTTGCATGCGAGTGTTGGGCCTCATGGTAGCCTCCTTCGAGGCGGTCCCATATGTTCAATACCACACTCGAGTGTTACAGAAGGAAGTTCTGTCCAGATGGAACAGATGCCCTTCATCTCTGGATTATCAAATCCGAGTGAGCCACCTAGTCAGGAGATCCCTGGTATGGTGGCTGACAGCACCGGCTCTAATGGCCGGGAAGTAATTTCTTCCAGTTTACTGGATAGTGATCACGACGGACGCCAGCCTTACAGGTTGGGGGAGAGTCTGGGGTGTCCAGTCGGCGCAAGGTCGCTGGACCCCAGAGGAAGCCCTCCTGCCGATCAATGTCCTGGAGATCCAGGCGATCAAGCTGTGCCTCTTCAAATGGTCTCAGAGGCTGCAAGGGCATCCAGTCAGACAACGCCACAGCGGTGGCATATGTCAATCATCAAGGAGGAACAAGAAGCTCAGCTGCAGCATCGGAGGTTGCTCGCATCCTGAAGTGGGTAGAGAAGAGCGTACCGGCACTATCGGCCGTGTACATTCCGGGCGTGGAAAACTGGCAGGCGGACTACCTGAGCCGCCAGATGCTGGACCAGGGAGAATGGTCCTTACACCCGGAGGTGTTCCAACTCCTCTGCCAAAGATGGAGCACACCAGACGTAGATCTTCTGGCTTATCGACTCAATCGGAAGGTATTGAGATTTGTGGCCCGGTCAAGAGACCCATGGGCAGACGCAACGGACGCGTTGGTAGCATCGTGGGGTCAGTATCGGCTAATCTATGCCTTCCCTCCCTTAAGGCTTCTTCCTCTTCTGCTCCGCAGAGTGGAGGCAGAGGGAATTCCAATGATCCTAATAGCTCCAGATTGGTCTCAGCGTCCTTGGTACGCCGATCTAGTACGTCTGGTAGCAGACGTCCCCTGGCGCCTACCACTACGGAAGGACCTGCTAACGCAAGGTCCCATACTCCATCCTGCTTTACAGTCACTGACTTTAATGGCATGGCTGTTGAGAACCAGGTACTGAGAGACCGGGGCCTATCAGATTCAGTAATCTCTACTATGAGAAGTGCTCGGAAACCGTCCTCTAGGAAGGTTTATCACCGCACTTGGAAGGCCCACATCTCCATGTGTGAGGAAATGAAATGGCATCCGCGTACTTATTTGGTTTCCAGAATCCTGCTGGTTTTACAGCATGGGGTGGACCAAAGGCTTGCCCTAAGTACGATTAAGGGACAGATATCTGCCCTGGCTGTCTTTTTTTTCAGCGACCCCTGGCGGCTCACTCTCTCGTGAGTACATTTGTGCAGGGGGTTCGACATGTGGCCCCTCCGGTCCGTCCCCCGTTACTTCCGTGGGACTTGAATCTGGTCCTCTCGGTGCTTCAGAAGGCACCGTTTGAGAATATTAGAGATATTCCCCTGTTGTTGACACTTTCTCAGAAAGTGGTCTTTTTGGTGGCTGTTACGTAAGTTAGACGAGTCTCTGAGCTGGCAGCCTTGGCCTGCAAGGCTCCCTATTTGATTTTCCACAAGGATAAGGTGGTGCTGCGGCTGCAGCCTTCCTTTCAAAGGTCGTTTTGGCTTTTTTATCTCAATGAAGACATTGTACTTCCATCCTTGTGTCCTCAGCCGTCGAATCCTAAGGAGTCGGCGTTGCATTCCTTGGACGTTGTCCGAGCTTGGAGAGTATACCTCTCTGCTACTTCCCGGTTCCGGAAGTCAGACTCACTGTTTGTTTCGGTGGCTGGTCCCAAGAATGGCCAAGCAGTCTTATCGGCCACCATCTCTAGGTGGATCCGACAGATAGTAATCCAGGCTTACGCCTTAAAGGGTCAAGCGCCCCCCCTTCCTGGTCACGGCGCATTCGACCAGGGCAATAGGTGCCTCTTGGGCTTTCCGACATCAAGCGTCTGTTTCCCGATTATGTAAAGCGGCGACTTGGTCGTCCGCTCACACTTTCACAAAATTCTACAAAATTGATGTAGGTGCATCTTCGGATGCCTCTTTTGGCCGCAAGGTTTTGCAAGCGGCTGTTTAGAGTTGCAACTCCTCCGTTGGAGGAGTGCTGTTTTGTGTTTGGGGTGAAGTTTATTTTTATGCTGTTACCACCCCTCATTTTTTCTCTGACACTGATTTGGGACGTCCCACTTTGTCAATAGAGAAGCTGTGTCGGTCCATGGACGAAAGAGTAAATAGGATTTTTTACTCACCGTAAAATCCTTTTCTCTGAGTCCATGGACGGACACAGCACCCACCCCTCCTTTTTAAGTTTGTACTGCTTTTTGACGAACTGATCTGCGAAGATGCAGACTGAGAGGTTATACCCGGAGGGTCCGCCCCCTGGGCGGTACTGTAGAAGGTGTGATGCAACACTTTTTACAAGTTTTTCTGCCTAGTCACTCCTAATTAACGGATAATACCCACTTTGTCAATAGAGAAGCTGTGTCGGTCCATGGACTCAGAGAAAAGGATTTTACGGTGAGTAAAAAATCCTATTATTTTTTGCCACACAAATAGAGCTTTCTTTTGGTGCTATTTGATCACCTCTGCGGGTTTTTTTTCTATAAATACAAAAGACCGAGTTAAAAAATAAAAAAAATTGATATTTTAACCACTTCAGCACTGGGCCTATTCTGGCACTTCCCTCCTTCATGTAAAAATCATACATTTATGGCTATAAAATTACTTCAAAACCCCAAACATCATATATGTTTTTTTAGCAGACACCCTAGGGAATAAGATGGCGGTCATTGCAAATTTTTATCTCGCTCGGTATTTGCGCAATAAATTTTCAAACGCCTTTTTTTTTGGAAATAGATGGTTTCATGAATGTAAAAAAATTACAAAACAGTAAAGTTAGCCCAATTTTTTGGGATAATGTGAAAGATGTTGTTATGCTGAGTAAATAGATACCTAACACGTCACGCTTTAAAATTGTGCACACTCATGGAATAACACCAAACTTCAGTACTTAAAAATCTCCCTAGGTGATGCTTTAAAAATTTTTACATGTTACCATTTTGACATTACAGAGGAGGTCTAGTGCTAGAATTGTTGCACTCGTTCTAATGCACGCAGCAATACCTCACATGTGTAGTTTGAACGGCGTTTACATATGTGG
The DNA here is from genome assembly GCA_029206835.1 of Rana muscosa. Classification (NCBI taxonomy): domain Eukaryota; kingdom Metazoa; phylum Chordata; class Amphibia; order Anura; family Ranidae; genus Rana; species Rana muscosa. Next base: position 1,197,997,376 of record CM055116.1, on the reverse strand, counting down.
GCAGGACTTACGTGTGTGTTCGCTTATGAGTGCGAGCTACCGGGGACATGGGTGTTTTTTCTTTTTTTTGATTATTTTTATTTTTGTTTTTTCCTTTTTTGTATTTCTTACTCTTTTTTTACCTTTTTTGTTTTTTGGATCACTTTTTTTCCTATTACAAGGTATGTAAACATCCCTTGTAATAGGAATCTATTGTGACAGGTCCTCTTTATGGAGAGATGCAGGGTCAATAAGACCCCACATCTCTCCTCCAGGCTGGAAAGCATGAGATCATTCAAAAAAATTCACCAATCTCATGCTGACAGCCGAGATCACGGCTTGGATTACATACGGGAACCCGGCGTGATGTCATAACGTCGCGCCCTGGCCTCCGACGGTCATAGAGATGACTGGTGACCATCTGGTCCCCATTCATCGCTATGCTTCCCATCCAGCGCAGGCCAAATTGTTCTCCAAGCCCAAGATGGCACGGGAGAGCTCGGAGAAGCACCGGATGGCGGTGGGAGGGGGGGACGTCCCCTCCCGCCGCCTATAAGAACGATCAAGCGGCGGAACTGCCGCTATGATCATTTTTATCGTGCACAGAATCGCCAGCTGAAAAGAATGATATCTGAATGATGCCTGCAACTGCAGGCATCATTCAGATGTCACCGCACAAAGCCAAGGACGTCATTTGACGGTGGGTGGTAGGAAAGTGGTTAATATTTCGAAAATTTTGACAAAAGGTAATTTTACACCTTCATTGATGTACACTGATGAGACTGCACTGATGGGCTGAACTGATGGGCACCGATAAGTTGGCAAGGGTGGGCACTGAGAGGTGGCATTGCTAGTTGGCACTGGTGGGCATTAAGAAGTGGTACTGCTAGATGGCAATGATAGTTGGCAGTGATGGGCACTGATAGGCAGCACTGCTAGGTGGCACTGATTGGCAGCAGTGGTGGGCATTGATAGGTGGCACTGGCAGGGGCTACTGATTGTCACAGATGACGCAGAATTGCCTCTTCCTCTTCGGGCCCGATGTCCCTTGCACATAAGCCGGTGATTGCCTTTTTTTATGCTCACGCTGTCAGCACAAGGAGAAAACAAAAACCATTACCCAGCTTTTGTTTACATCACGTGATCAGCTGTCATTGGCTGACAGCTGATCACATGGTAAAGGGCAAGTATCGGCCCCTTACTTGGATCTGTCATCACCCGAGTCTCAGTGACTCGGTGACCACAGGGGAGGACGTTTATTGATGGACTCCCGGCAATTGAGGACCATGCTGTGGCCGTCGATCAGTTATAGCGCTGATCTCAAGTGATTAAAGAGGGTCTAAATGGGCCATTGACATGCGTCACAATTTAACTTAGGAATGTGTCTTTGCAAAGTTAAACTAAATGAAATCCTTTCTTATTTTTGCTTGGGGATAGAGTGCAGAGGGATTACAAGTCTAGACAGTTTATGGGGATGTCTGCACCCCTGATAGGGTGAAGACAACTCCCAAATTTGGCCACTTTATCCTTCCAAATAATTCACTTCCTGTCACATAGCCACACAGGAAGTGAGAGGAAATCCCTACCAATGTCTTTCCTTGGGGACACACAGGTCAATATAAATACTTTCCCCATTATGTACATTGCACTCCAGCATTTTGCGGGTTACACACCAAATTATTAGTTTTTTTGGACTTTGGGGTTTATTTAATAAAGGCAAATCTACTTTGCACTACAAGTGCACTTGCTGGATATCCGAAAGGGAAATGCAAGCAAACAAAAAAAACACCATCTTTGCTTTTACATGATTGGATGTTACAATCACCAGTGATCCCTCAGATTTTCAGCAGCTACACTTTTACTGCAGAGTGGATTTGTCTTTACTAGACCCCAAACTACCCAATGATTTGGGGTGTACACAACAAAGTCCTAGAGTGCAATTTGCTTAATGGGGACACTAGTTAGATTGATCTGTGTGTCCCCAAGAAAAGACATTGGTAGGGTTTTACCTTCACTTCCCGTTTAGCTGTGTGACAGGAAGTGAAGCCAATTTTACAAGGGGACACAAAGCCCAACCTTTAAAAAAATAAAAATAAAATCACAAGCAGGGGTTCTAACACTTACTTTGTTTCCCTCAAAATGCCCACAATTAGAATTGTATTGCCTTGAGCTATTTTTAAGTGCAGTGCTCTAAATCAGTGCTTCTCAAGTACCCCCAACAGGCCATGTTTGCAGGTTTTCCTTCATCTTGCACATGTGCTTTAAATCACAGTCAATGGTTTGGTATTTTGGACAGCAATTCTCCATAAGATAAATTCACAAAACATGTCCTGTTGGGGGTACTTGAGGACTGAGGCTGAGAACCACTGCAGTAAAAAAGGAAAATTGAATACTTACCGCTCTGTATTTTTCATTTCCTGGTGACTCTCCATGGCAGCACACAATTCATGCATATGCTAGCATGAAGGCACCAGGGTAGACAAATCACACCTGTTGTTTTGACATGCCAATCAGCTGTCACATTTGTTGCAAAGAAAACGCAAAAACCTCAAAACTTTGCATCAAATTTTATTGGTCAACAAAACAAAGAATAATAAAAAAAAGGGAAATAATTTTTTTTTAAAACAGGGTCAATTTGAAACAGTTACAAACTCACAACATCTTGATAAAGATTTGGCTAAATAGTGCAGCACAGACAATTAAATCAAAGTGAACAAACGACAAACATTAACAACATCAAAATTATTTCAGGGGAACATTTCCCCCACACAAAAAAATACAATCACCTGTTTTGCAAAGACATAACAAATAAAACGCATGTGTTACAAACTCGATAAGGACACCAAAATGTACATTTTCACACACACACACACACACACACACCAAGTTCAGCCAATGTAGAGACTGAACTTCAAAGTGGCTACACCTGTTAAGGATGTCCTTCAATTACTAACCCATAAAAACACTCTCTGAGCATGCCCAGAAATATCCAGGTGCTGTTCACACACAAAAAGCACCAAAAAAAAACTAAGTCCCTGGGCATGCGCATAACAACACAAATGCAGCTATCAGAAAATAACCCCCCCCCGTCCCCCCCGTCCAAAATTAAGCACATCATCCAGCATGCTACAAAATTAGGGATGGGACAATCACCCCCCCCCCCCTACCAACAAATACCATTGCAGTCTATGGGAACTGACTTGTTAATTTTGCTAGTCCCCACTTGGCTGGCTTTTCTTCTAGTTATTGGCCTTAAAATGGGGGCCCAGGTCCCACCCTGAGGGACATATATCAATGTCACCAATTTGGACAACACCAAAAACAAAACAAAGAGAAGTGCCTTTAAATATGCCAAATTGCTTAAGGGCCATTTCACACCACATGCAGTCCATTGCGTTTTTATGCATCAAAAATGCATGGAAAGTTGGTTATATGGTTCTAAATGGCAGTGTTTGTTCCAGTGCTTTCCAGTTCCCACAAAAAAGTAGAACATGCTGCATTTTACCTGCACTGGACTGTACTGGAATGCAGCAAAACGCATCATAAACGCACTGGAACGCACCGGAACACACCTAAATGTACCAAAAACGCACTGGAACACACTTGTCCTTCTCTTTGGTTAATAAAAAAGAGGGGTGAAAAAAAAACCACTGGACTGCATCAAAAACGTAACAAAAATGCATCAAAAACGTGCATGCAGAAAAGCACCTGGAACGCATCAAAAACGTGCATGCAGAAAAGCACCTGGAACGCATCCGGATTGCGTTTCTATGGTGTGAACTGGCCCTAGTTCACACCATAGAAAAGCAGTCTGGATGCGTTCCAGGTGCTTTTCTGCATGCACGTTTTTGACACGTTCCAGTGCATTTTTGTTAAGTTTTTGATGCAGTACAGTGCTTTTTTCACCCCTCTTTTTTATTAACCAAAGAGAAGGACAAGTGTGTTCCAGTGCATTTTTGATGCGTTTTTGATGCAGTCCAGTGTTTTTTTCCCCCTCTTTTCACTTAGGACAAGTGTGTTGCAGTGCGTCTTTGGTGCATTTAGGTGCGGTCCGGTGCATTCCAGTGCGTTTTTGGTACGTTCCGTTGCATTTTTGATGTGTTTTACTGCGGTCCAGTACAGTTCTGTACCTAAAAAATGCAGCATGACCAATTTTTTTTTCCTTTATGAAACGCACTGGAACGGACTGCAGTGGTGTGACCTATGCCATTGGCATTAATGTGATCAACTTTCTTTGCGTTTTTCATGCATCAAAAAAACGCACTGCACTGCATCCGGTGTGAACTGGCCCTAAATATCATACCTGGGGGGTGTCTATAGTATGCCTGTAAAGTAGTGCATGTTTTCCATGTTTATAACAGTTCGAGAGCAAAATGACATTTCTAAAGTAAAATAATAGTCATTTAAAAGTCCTCGCGGCTGTAATGAATTGCTGGTTCCCGTCAATACAGATAAAAGTCATTGAAAGTCTTTGATAACACAAAAAAAAAAGCGTGGGGGTCCTCCAAATTCAATTACCAGGCCCTTCAGGTCTGGAATGGATATTAAGGGGAACTCTGCCGCAAATTAAAAAAAAAATGCGTGCGGTTCCCCCCAAATATCCATACCAGGCCCTTCAAATCTGGCATGGATTTTAAGGGGAACTCCACCCCAAATTTAAAAAAAATGGCGTGGAGTCCCCCCAAAAATCCATACCAGACCCTTAATCTGAGCACGCAACCTGGCAGGCCGCAGGAAAAGAGGGGGGGACGAGAGAGCGCCCCCCCTCCTGAACCGTACCAGGCCACATGCCCTCAAATGTAAAAAATGACAAGAGATGGTTTTTGACAATTCCTTTATTAATGTCTTTTCCTTTCTTCCATCTTCTTCTTCCATCTTCTTCTTCTTCCATCTTCTTCTTCCATCTTCTTCTTCTTCCATCTTCTTCTTCTTCCATCTTCTTCTTCCATCTTCTTCTGTTCTCCATTCGGGTTTCTTCCTCCATCTTGTTCTTCATCTTCATCTTCATCTTTATCTTCATCTTCCTTCTTCCTTTGGTCTTCTCGTCCGCATCTTGCTTCGGCGTCTTCCCTTCTTTCTTCGGCCGCTCCGTTTGAATTGGAGGTTCCCGCTGTGCGACGCTTCAGTTCTTCAGTTCCCCTCTGGGTCCGCTGCCACCCGGTGACCCCGCCCCCCTCTGACGCACATGGATTTCACGGGGACTTTCCCCGTGGTGTCAGAGGGGGGCAGAGCCACCGGGTGGCAGCGGACCAAGAGGAGAACTGAAGCGTCGCACAGCAGGAACCTCCAATTCAAACGAAGCGGCCGAAGAAGAAAGAAGAAGCCGGAGCAAGATGCCGGACGAGAAGACCGAAGGAAGAAGGAAGATGGAAGATGAAGATATAGATGAAGAGGAAGATGGAGGAAGAAACCCGAATGGAGAAAAGAAGAAGGAAGAAGAAGAAGAAGGAAGAAGAAGATGGAAGAAGAAGAAGGAAGAAGAAGCTGGAAGAAGATGGAAGAAAAGAAAAGACATTAATGAAGGAATTGTCTAAAACCGGCTCTTGTCATTTTTTACATTTTGACACTTTCTTTGTGAAATGGTAGGGGTACCATTTCACACAGGGGGGGTGGCGGGATCTGATCTGGGGGTCCCCTTTGTTAAAGGGGTCTTCCAGATTCCGATAAGCCCCATGCCCGCAGACCCCCACAACCACCGGGCAAGGGTTGTGGGGATGAGGCCCTTGTCCCCATCAACATGGGGACATCCTCCCCATGTTGAGGGCATGTGGCCTGGTACGGTTCAGGAGGGAGGGGGGCGCTCTCTCGTCCCCCCCTCTTTTCCTGCGGCCTGCCAGGTTGCGTGCGCGGATAAGGGTCTGGTGTGGATTTTTGGGGGGACTCCACGCCATTTTTTAAAAAATTTGGGGTGGAGTTCCCCTTAAAATCCACACCAGATCTGAAGGGCCTGGTATGGATATTTGGGGGAACCCCACGCATTTTTTTTTTAATTTGTGGCGGGGTTCCCCTTAATATCTATACCAGACCTGAAGGGCCTGGTAATGGAATTTGGGGGAACCCCCACGCTTTTTTTTATTTTTATCAAAGACTTTCAATGACTTTTCTCCATATTGCCGGGAGCCGACAATTCATTATAGCCGCAGGTGCTTTTAAATGCCTTTTTTTTTCCTTTAGAAATTACATTTTGCTGGCGCACTGGCAAGTTCAGAGCTGCGCCTGTTCAACTTATGCAAATTGAGTTACGTGACTTGACATTTACTAAGATTGTGTCTTGGCGCAAGAAAACAAGGAAAATTGCCGCGCTGAGCTCAAAAAAACCTCCCGCAGCTCGAATCGTACTTGCCGGCGCAGCGGGCTGGTTTTGAAAAAGTTACTTTCTCACTCTATTTTGGGCATATTAGTTATTTGGGCAGGTGTCACTACACTTCCTCACATCACCCCATGTCACCCCCATTATATTCTCACTTCCAGCTTCTTTATATTTAGAGTTTAACATGCCGTGCGCCAGGTCCATAGTGGCGCACTGAGCGCCTCCTCCCGTCCGCCGACAACACTATAGTAAATGGAAAATAGGGCTGCGCTACAGGCGCTAATGTTTTGTAAATACCAAAACAGCCATTGCGCGCGCAGATGCGCCGATACTCATGGCGCAAACGTTTTGTAAATCAGCCCCATAGTGTCTGATTTGCCTGCTGCAATTTTGCAGTCCCACTATAAGTCGCTGATCGCTGCCATTACTAGTAAAAAAATAAATAAAAAAATACATAAATCTATTCCATAGTTTGTGGACGCTATAACTTTTGCACAAAACCAATCAATATATGTTTATTGGCATTTTTTTTTACCAAAAACATGTAGCAGAATAAATATTGGCCTAAACTAATGAAGAACTCCATTTTTTTATTGGATATGTTTTATAGCAGAAAGTAAGAAATATTGTTTTATTTTCAAAATCATCAGTGTTTTCTTGTTTATAGTGCAAAAAATAAAAACCGAAGAGGTGATTGAAAAACCACCAAAAGAAAGCTCTATTTGAGGGAAAAAATGTACACAAATTTTATTTGGGTACAGCGTCACATAACCACGCAATTGTCACTTAAAATAATGCAGTGCCGTATCGCAAAAAATGGCCTGTTCACGAAGGGGGTTAATCTTCAGTAGGGCAAGTGATTAACCACTTCAGCCCCAGACCATTTGGCTGGCCAAAGACCAGAGCACTTTTTGCGATTTGGCACTGTGTCATTTTAACTGACAATTGCGCGGTCGTGCGACATGGCTCCCAAACAAAATTGACGTCCTTTTTTTCCCACAAATAGATCTTTCTTTTGGTGGTATTTGTTCACCCCGTGGTTTTTATTTTTTGCGCTATAAAAATAGCGACAATTTAAAAAAAAAAAGCAATATTTTTTACTTTTTGCTATAATAAATATCCCCAAAAAATATATAAAAAAACATTTTTTTTCCTCAGTTTAGGTCGATACATATTCTTCTACATATTTTTGATAAAAAAAAAAAAATCGCAATAAGCATTTATTGATTGGTTTGCGCAAAAGTTATAGCGCCTACAAAATAGGGGATAGTTTTATGGCATTTTTTATTAATATATATATTTTTTTACTAGTAATGGCACCGATCAGCGATTTTTATCATGACTATGACTTTATGGCGGACACATCGGACACTTTTGGCGCTATTTTGGGACCATTCACATTTACACAGCGATCAGTGCTATAAATATGCACTTATTACTGTGTAAATGTGACTGGCAGTGAAGGGGTTAACCAGGAGGGGCGCTGAAGGGGTTAAGTGTGTCTTAGGAATGTGTTCTAACTGTAGGGGGGATGGGATGTGTGTGACACGACACTGATCACCGCTCCCGATTACAGGGAGCTGTGATCAGTGTCCTGTCACTAGGAAGAATGAGGAAATTATTGTTTACATCAGCATTTCCCCGTTTTTCCTCTCCGTGATACGATCGCGGGTATCCCTGCGGACATCGAGTCCACGGGACCCGCAAACACAATCACGGAGCTCACAGTGGCCACAATGCCGCGTCTTAAAGGCGACGTACAGGTACCTTAATCTGCCTGTACGTGCCATTCTGCCGATGTATATCGGTGTGAGCCGGTCGGCAAGCGGTTAAAGGAACAGTAAATACCAGGAGTGCATTATGTGTGAAGTTCAGTGGTACCCTATCCAGAGAGTGCAAAGTTGAGAATGCGCTACATACAGAATACAGGGTTTAAGGATGTTCTATGCACAGTGTGCAGGGCTCAGCTCTCTTTCAAAGGCTGTCCACATCTCACTTTCACCCCTCTTCAGGTCTGACTTCTGCACCACTCTCCCCCATTCGCCACCTCTGCACAATTCTCCCTCCACATGACCCCACCGACCCCAAAAGCTTTTTTCAATCACGTTTCAGCTGAGAAAAAGCCCTGGGGGCGAGGGCCACATGAAATGGCCTGGCAGGCCAAGTTTGGTCCGCGGGCCTTGTGTTTGACACATGTGCTCTATAGTAACTCTTCTTTTCATTGCAGGTAAATAATGGATTCCAAGCAGAAACAATGTGTCAGCATTGAAGTCCTGATGAAGGAGGGGTGCAGGCTGTCCAACATCCACATAAGGCTATGGAATTTACAGAGATGACATCATTGACGAGAGCAATGTGCACAGATGGATGAAGAAGTTTAAAGAAGGGTAAAAGAGGGATACATGGTGGGGGATGTTGGGTAGGGGTAGCAGCAGTGAAGACAAATCACACAGTGGGAGACCATCAACTGCGACCACTAACACAAATCAGTGGGTGAAACTCAGTGACTGCACATTACTTCTGCTTGGAATCCACTATTTGGAATCTGCTTGGTCCACCATCCAACCCTGTCCAGGAACAGAATCTGCCATCCTCTCATAGACTTTTACAGGTTGCTGGTCCTGGGGCTGGATGGTGCACCTGTGCCTTGACTGCCTTCCATGCACACCCAAACACTAAGGCCTCATGTACCAAACCTAAACCTTTGTGTATGAGGTCTTTGTCTTATCTTCCCATGCTGTTGAAGATTGCAGAGAATAGCTAGTCAATGATTGTCCAGGTCACCAATATGTCTTCTCTCTGTAATTCATCTGCACAGGCATGGACAGGAGACACAACCGTCATATACATAGCCAGTTTCTATACACAAACAAGCAATATTTAAGGACTTCTTTTTGTGCAACAGGATATTTGACCCAGTGTACCAGAGAAACTCTCCAAAGTACCTCTTCAGATCCAACGTGTGATCTTAAGTATTTTTTGGACCGTAAAGTAGAAATAAAAAAATTACTTTGATCATAAAGCAGAACAAAAAATTGATTTTGACCTTTAATACAGTTCACATATAATTACAAGCCTAATATCTGATGCTTGACTCGGTCTGTCTCTGACTAGTGTTTCCCTAAAACATTCAGTCTCATTCTCCCTCTGGAAACACTGAAGCCTTCCTACATTTACATGTTGCCTTGTTTGAAGGTTTGCATTAGCAGAATGCCTTACAAAGGAAATTGCACACATACCAGGCCCAGGACAGCTGGAGAGGTGGGGACGGAGGAGCTTGGTAGTCCCTGCTAACTTGGATTTCCATGAGGAAGTGATTCCAGTGTGTCTGAAAGATGGTTTTGGGTAATTACACATTTTTACGGTAAAAGGAGAGGGATGGTTTCAAAGTTAACATGCAATTCTTTTGATGCATAATAACTCACTCTGGCAGCCGAGTTTAAACCACCTCCAAGCCTACTGTAGAGTGGAATGTCTGCAATGAGAACGAATGGGCAACAACATTGTGGCATGTGCTCAAACACTGTGCAATGCTGAAGCCAGAATGAGAAACAAATACTTGAACAGCTAAAATATCTATTTATCTATTTATCTCTTTCTGCATCTCTTAATCATTCTATCCCTCCTGTCTATTTCACCTATCTATCTTTGTGGATCTTTTAGTTTCAATCATTTTTATTAAAGTTTACAATACAAGGGGCGTGGCCTGGATAGAAATGGGATAGGTCGCATGTGATGTGAGCTCCGTCTGCCCATACTCCTAACCTACCATCCTGCCTGCATCCTGCTCGGTTCCTGCCATCCCCTACATCCGAGGACATGTCCTGCTCTCCCTGTGGTTCCTGAAGCCTGTTAGCCCGCTGGTTTGCCGCCACCGCCGTCGCGGCGCTTCCCGGTCCTCTGCTTCAGGAAAGGCCCCGGCTTCGGCCTAGTTCCTGGTTCGGCGGCCATCTTGGCCCTCCCGACGGCGGCCCTGGACACTTCTCCTTGCCTCCCTGGGCGCACTGGGCTCCATCCTCTCCTACATCGGCCCCCGGATTACCTGCTGCAGCTGCTGGGGTGTCTTTGCACTCTGCACCTGCTGTGTGAGCGGACCGCGGTCTCGGCCTGACTCCCGGAACGGCGGCCATCTTGCTCCACCCGGAGACATCTTTGGCAAGTATTACAGGCCTCCCTGACTCCCCTGAGCTCAGATTCCCCTGCATGCAGCCTGTTGCCATTACAGCTGCTTGAGAGTGACCTGCTGCTTACGTTGGGCCATCCCTGGGCAGCGGTGGGGGGGGGAGGTTGTGGAGGACCCGGCCTCCTTAACAGCGGCCATATTGGTGCACCAAGGGATCTTCCCTGTCGCCTTACAGCATGTCTCCGTCTAAAAATAATTCTGAAGCCATAGATAAACTGGCCAGATACCGCCGGCTTGAGGAGGGGGATCGGCAGGTCAGAGACGGCGCTGCTGCTTTCCTGGATGCGGATCACTCTGTGGTGGCTACTAACAAATTACTGGATGCCATCGCCATGTGCCAGAGCACGCTTACCACCAAGATCGAGGAGGTAAAAATTGATGTGTCCCTTATCCGGCAGGATCTTTCTACCCTCAGGGACCGCGTGACGGAGACGGAGACCCGTATTAGCAGAGCAGAGGATATCTTACACCCTTTACAACATACCACCGATGAGGTGCGCCGCCAGTTACAACAGATTAGCGCAAAACAGGATGACATGGAAAATCGCCTTCGGAGATGTAACCTCCGCTTCATTGGTCTTCCTGAGTCTGCTGAGGGCACCGATCCGGAGAGCTTCCTTGAAAACCTCCTAACCTCAACCTTCGGCAGAGACGCATTTTCGGTAATGTTTGCAGTGGAGAGAGCTCATCGAATCCCTGGCCGCCCTCCTCCCCAAGGAGCTCCACCGCGTACCCTGATAGCGAAGTTCCTTAATTTCAGGGATCGCGACAAGATCCTCCGCCTAACCAGAGAGAAGGGGAATATCCCCCATACCAACGCACATGTTGCCGTCTTCCCGGACTTCTCCAATGAGGTGCAACGGCAGCGGTCCAGGTTCCAGGATGTTAAGAAGCGCCTCCGCACTCTACACCTCAAATACGCCATGCTGTACCCTGCAAAGCTTCGTGTGGAGTGCGACGGTCGGACCCACTTTTTCGAGGACCCAGAGTCGGCATCCACTTGGATTGACCGGAGAGATCGGCGAGATTGAGCATACCGCGCTGTCTGGGAGCTGTGAGTACTTTTCTTTTCTCTCCCCTGCTGCCCCCTGTGCCGGTGGCACTCCCTGTTCGTGCCCTGGTGATTCGCCTCATGGTTGCTCTGTTGCTAGTGGGTGCCCTCCGCCGGGACGGGGGAGACAGACCTAAAAGCCTTTTCCGCCCCTCCTCGGATCTCACAGCATGCTCGCCACCTTCGGGTGACCTAACTGTTAATTCCCTGTTCTCCCCACACATGGGAGATACTTGTAGAGGGCAGCTTACCGAACGTTGCTGGAACTTCCTATCCTACTTTACGTACCACCCTGATGGCAGGCGGGGCTCCCTTCTGCACGGCTGCAATGGTGTTGTGCTTTTGTGGCCCCTACACCCCATGCACTTCTCAGAGAAGAAGTCGCCCCCCTAGGTTCTCTATGGACTTTTTTCACTCCCCCCGTTTACCTGACTGTTTTTTCCTCCTTTTTTGTTTTCTGTTCATCACAGGTATCTATGTCCCTTTGAAATCAAGTCCCTCGCCTCCAATGCTTTTTTCACGTTGGATGTCCCCGGTTGATACCTGGTTTTGGGATACTATGTTCATGCCGAGTTGGGGTGGCACTGGACTGGGAGGGAGGGGAAATGTTTTGGCTGTTTTTTATTTGCCACTATGTTCACAATTGTTTATTTCTGCTAAAGGTACTATGTCATTGTCATACATGCACTATCAATATTGGTTGCTGATGTGTTCTGTACTGTCTGATGTGTCCTTATCTGCTCTGCTGGTTCTGGTCTGGCTGCGGTCTATTATACACACCATATACCCACCATGAGTTCCCTGAAGTTCCTCACGTGGAATGTTAGAGGCTTACGCAATAAGATCAAACGCACAGCGGTCCTGACATTTCTCAAATCTCAGAGAGCTGACATTATCACACTGGTCGAGACCCATGTCACGGGCCACTTGCAATCCTCCCTTAAAAAACCTTGGGTGGGGTGGGCTTATCATGCCACTCACACCTCATATTCCAGAGGAGTATCGGTCCTGGTTGCCAAACGGGTACCTTTTGAGCTAATACTGCTCCGCACGGATCAGCAGGGCAGATATGTGTTTATGCACGCCACCATTAATGGGTCTCCTATCCTGCTACTTGCCTGCTATATTCCCCCCCGTACAGCTGTAATTCAGGAAGGCCTTGCCTTTATGACACAATACCCCTCCGTACCGGCAGTGTGGATGGGGGACTTCAATATGACCCTGATCCCCGCTCTGGACCGTCTGGGCACACTGGATCCCCCCCTTAACCCACCGACCCATACCAGACTGCACCGCATAATGACCGACTTTGCTCTTGTCGACACTTGGCGCCACAAACACCCGCACACTAAAGTCTTCTCATGCTTTTCAGCCAGTCATAACACAATGTCACGAATTGATTTTGTTTTTATCTCAATGTCCCTGCTGCCTAAACTAGGAGATGTGGGCTTTGCTCCGAGAGTACTCTCGGATCACGCCCCCTACTGGGTCACGATCCAGCTCCTGAAGGCTTCCCCTGCTCCTTCTTGGCGGCTAAACCCGTTCTGGCTGACTGCCCTGCAGGACCAGGATGACATCCCCACAGAATTGCAATACTATTTTACGGCCAACAGTGACACTGCCACGCATGATGCGGTGTGGGAAATGTTTAAACTTCACGCTCGTTCCCTACTTTCCACACGTATTAACAGGCTTAAGCGGTCATCAACATTTATTGTCCAGCAGGCTGCGGAGCACCTGCAGGTGCTGGAGGAGGCGTTCCACCGGGACCCCTCGCCCAGCGCGGCCAACAATCTAAAGATTCAGGCGCGCCAGGTCTCCCAATTGCACATAGCGAAGGCTAAACAACGTATCTTCTTCTGTAGACAGAGGGTGTTTGAGTATGGAGAGAGATCGGGCAAACTGCTCGCATATCTCGCCCACTTGGATATGCGTCCCCCTGTGGTGGTGTCCTTGACCGACCCACAGGGGAACGACATCACCGATCCGCAACTGGTGGCGGAGGAATTTGGGAGATTCTACCGTGCACTCTACACTTCCAGGGTCACCCACACTCCCCAAGACACCAGGGACTACTTAGCGGGAGTTCAATTCCCTAGACTGACAGACGACCAGCTTGAAATTCTGGAAGCCCCTATTACTGAGGAGGACATCTCCGAGGCCATTTCCTGTCTGGCCTCATCCAAGGCCCCAGGATTGGATGGCCTACCTCTTGAATTCTATGCCACCTACTCTGAAATCCTAATCCCTGAACTTAAGTACCTGTATAGATCCATGTTTGACTCAGGAGTTCTACCCCCATCTATGCGAGAAGCCCAAATAGTCGTAATTCCCAAACCCGGAAAGGACCCTAAATACCCGGAGTCGTATAGGCCCATTTCCCTGTTACAGGTAGACATTAAAATATTAGCTAAGATTCTAGCCTCCCGCCTTAACCAGGTTATTCTGTCATTGATACACCCTGACCAAACCGGCTTTATGCCAGGGAAGAACACGGCCATGAATATTCGCCGCCTATTTATGAATATTCAGGGGTCCCATGATGAAATTGGCTCGAGGGTCGTGGTGGCGCTGGATGCCGCCAAGGCCTTCGACTCCGTGGAGTGGAACTACCTGTGGGAGTGTCTCTCAAGATTTGGATTTGGCCCCAGCTTTATTCGCTGGGTCCAACTCCTCTATCAGTCCCCAAGGGCCAGAGTGTTTGTGAATGGTTGGCTTTCTGACCAGTTCCCGCTGGAGAGAGGGACCCGGCAGGGCTGCCCCCTTTCCCCCATGCTTTACGCATTGGCTGTGGAGCCGTTGGCCATAATGGTCCGTGCGGACACTTGCATCCGAGGTCTCAGGATGGGGAACCTGGAAGAAAAGATTGGGATGTATGCCGACGACACACTTTTGTATCTGGCGGACTCCGGCCCTTCTCTTATAGCAGCCCTCCAGTCCATAGAACGTATGGGTGGCCATTCGGGTCTGAGTATTAATTGGTCTAAGTCCCAGATCCTTCCGATTGACCATTTCCCCTCCTCGTTCGCGTCCCCTCCTCTGGCTCTTCCAAGGGTCTCCCAGATTAAATACCTTGGCGTACAGGTCACCAGATCGCTCTCAGATTATAAACTACTGAACATTGAACCCCTGTTTGCTCTGATCAAGAACAAGACACAGACTTGGGCCAGACTACCCCTGGGTGTTATGGGTCGCGTCAGCTTAGTTAAGATGATACTCCTTCCCAAGATACTCTATTTGGTCTGGCATGCTCCCCTCTATATACCACAAAAAATTTTCAGGACAATTGAATCCATCCTGAATTCATTTATTTGGGGTCATGGCAGACACAAATTATCCTGGAGAATTCTGAAGAACCCTGTGACGTTGGGAGGAGCTGCTCTCCCTGACCTTCAGGATTATTATTTTGCCTCCCAGCTGTCCCACTTCTATTATTTTGATAAACATGAACTAACGAGATACCAGACACTACTCTGTGAGCACCCAGATGACTCGGCCCACACCCCACTTCAATCGGTCCTAAGAGCCCCATTGACAAGACGCCCCCCCCAACGCACAGCAGACATGTTGACTCACCACCGGAGGGTATGGCGGGCGGCACTGCAGAGAACTGGGACCCCAAAAGTACACTCTCATACCCCTCTCTGGTACAATACATGCTTGCCAGAATTATTGTCCATTCCGGACCCCGCGGCGTGGATACGCCATGGGATCTTATACATACACCAGATCATGACCGATTCAGGCCTTAAGCCATTCCAAATGCTGAAGGACGAATTTTCCCTCCCCAATTGCCTTTTCTTCAGGTATTTGCAACTCCGTCACGCCATACAGGCCCAGTTTTCTGGCTCTTACCCGTCCCTGGCAGTTCCCTCCATAGTGGACACAGTCACGGGTAATGTGCCTGCTAAGCTCATCTCCACTTTGTACTCCTCCATTCGTCTCCCTAGCACCACAGCATTGGCCTATACTGCTAAGACTAGATGGGAGGCGGATGTTGGACTTATAGAGGATGAGGACTGGGGCGAGATTTTGGAGGACGTGAAAAAGGTTTCCCCCAAGCTGTGGGACCGCCTCACACAGCTGTACATTATACATAGAACATATCTGACCCCTCAGAGAGTGGCACGTTTCAGGCCCACGTACAATCCAGGATGCCGCCTCTGTGACCATACCCCGGGCTCCTTCTACCACCTCATATGGTTCTGCCCTACCATTCAGGCATATTGGACACAGGTGATACGCTTCCTACACGATCAGATGGGCTCCCCTGCTACCCTTGACCCAAAGATGTGCCTACTTGGCCTGTTGCCAGACTTGGATGCCGACAAACCCCTCCGTACCTTTTTACATGAGACGCTATTCTTGGCAAGAAAAGTAGTGGCCCGTAATTGGATGCAGGCCCTGCCCCCTACAGTTCAGTGCTGGAAAAAGGCGGTTAACGATGCTCTCCCATATAAAAAACTGATTTATGTACATAGAGGGTGTCCGCTAAAGTATGAGAAGGTCTGGGACAGATGGATGGCGGATGGTGAAACGTGTACTTGACATGTCGATTTTTTATTTTTGTTGTATACCGGCTCTACTTTCACTGCTGTTATTATCTTTATGACACACAGATGCTTTACTGTGTTCATGTATGTACTATTATATTGGCCATACTGGCTTATGTTGATTTATGTACCATGCATACTTTTCAATAAAGTTGGTTTCCAATTAAAAAAAAAAGTTTACAATACAAAGAACAATTGTTTCGGCTTTATATTGGGCATCATACAACTTCTGTAGGGAGTTAAGCAGTACATTCAGGAAATCCTCCACTGATAACTTGCTTAACACTGTATCTTATTCCGGTGCAACCTGTGTCATAATTACACCAATATTTATAGTGCACAGGCCATGTTCCATTGATCCTTGAGGATAGAACTGCATATGTGCCACTATCACCATCAAGTCAGATTCCCAATGGGTTCTTGACCGATCTGAAGATCTATTTGAAGAAGCACAATGTATGTGTGAAACGTAGTCTTTCAATAAACCTGTTGGACAGATGTGCAGCTAAGCTAATTTCTATTTGGTCTTCTTGATAGATCTGCCCACCATTGAACTAGTCATTGGGGTCTCAATATCCACCATGGTATAAGTCTGTCAGGGGGATGCCATACACAGACATCCAATACAGGTGATCAGATTATTGGGCTGCACTTAAGGAATCGGGAACAGAGTAAGTGAATATATATATATTTATTGAAGATAAAGACACACGTGTAATCAAACAACAGCAAACCATAAACAAGAAATGAGTACAAAGAGAACTCCAACAAACCCCAAAACACCTAATCTAACTATCTAACTAATATATACAAGTAAAGAAAACACACATACATAAGCAAGGCAGGGAAGAGAGACAAGGGGAGCAGAAGTCCAGGTACTGGGAGCAGTCAGCAAGGGGGAGCTGAAAGCAGGTAACAGGGGACAGGTCTCAGGAACAAGATACAAGAAACAGAGTCCAGGACAAGGCAGTAAACGGATCAGAATCAGGTTCAGGCAAACGGATCAGGTTCAGGCAGGGACAAGGCTTACAGAAGGAATTCTGGAGCATTGAGCCTTGGTTAAGGGCGGCCTTATATAGTCCAGCAGACCCAGATCAGGTATGTTTGATTGCTGGTTGAAAGTCTTGGTGGAGAGACACCCGCTGGTGGCTACCAGAACTACACCCACTGGTACCGAATGCAACAGTGCCACCAGCAGATGAGCCCAGTAATGACACCATTCCTGACTGTCCCCCCCTCCCTTAAGGAGTGGCCTCCGGACGCTCCATTCAGCCCTTGGTTTGACAGTCCGAGGGGATGCGGAAACACCCTAAAAAGTTTCCATACTGATGCCCCGTACACACGATCCGATTATCGGACGAATGATTGTCCGTTTTTTTTTGCATGCTAATCTCACGTCGAATCTGATGAGTTTACTAAAGTGACGAAAATTCTCGTACGACAGAATAAAAATTCGGAAGTGATGTCATGTGTTGTAATGCATTTGTATTGCATTTTCGAACGACGGCTGTACTGCTTAAACGAAAATCGTACGATCTGACATCGTACGAAAAAAAATTCTGTGCATGTCCGATAGAATAATATCAGATGAACTGTCCTGATCGGCTCTCGAAAGCTCTGTACTAACGATCCGATTATCGTACGATCGATTCGAATGCGGTATTTTTCGTACGATTTTCGGATCGTGTGTACGGGGCTTGAGTCTGCGGAATTCTTCGCAATTCCTAGACCAGAGTCATTTAGTTCACTGGGGGACGTGCCACCAGAGTCTGAAAATAGGACACGCACCCCACCACCAGGGTCAGGAAGTTTAGATCCGGAAATGAAAATTAGCAGAGCAACGGGCAAGAACCCATCGGAGGCAGACCACGCAGGGGCAATACATTCAGGCTGGGTGACAAGCAGAATTGTAACAGTGGCAAAAGGGGCATCCGTCAGGAAAACATCAGTGGCAAGCTGGGCATCAGGAACAGGTTTAGCAGGGACCATATCATCAGGCTGGGTAGCAGGCTCCGGGTCATCAGGCTGGGCAGCGGGCTCTGAGTCATCAGGCTGGGCAGCGGGCTCTGGGTCATCAGGCTGGGCAGCGGGCTCTGGGTCATCAGGCTGGGCAGCGGGCTCTGGGTCATCAAGCTGAGCAGCAGGCTCCGGGTCATCAGGCTGGGCAGCAGGCTCCAGGTCATTAGGCCGTGCAGCGGGCACAGGCACTTTTAGCTGGGCAGCAGGAAAATAACCACCAAGCAGGGTATCAGGAATGGGACCATTAGACAGGGCATCAGGAACAGGACCACCAGGAACTGGATCGTCAGGCTGGGTACCAGGAACGGGATCACTAAGCAGATCATCGGGCACCAGAACAGGCTGGACAGCAGGCACCGAAACATCAGACTGGAAAGTGGGTAACGGAACATCAGACTGGAAAGCGGGCACTGGATCATCAGACTGGAAAGCGGGCACCTGATCATCAGACTGGAAAGCGGGCACATCAGACTGGACAGCGGATACAGGCACTGGCACAACGGGCTGGACAGCGGGCACTGGAACATCAGAATGAACTGTGGGCACCGGAACATCAGGCTGGGCAGCAGGCACCAAATCAGGCTGGACAGCATGCACCGGAACATCAGACTGGACAGCGGGCACATCAGACTGTAAAGCAGGCACCGGGACATCAGACTGGAAGGCAGGCACCGGGACATCAGACTGGAAGACAGGCACCGGGACATCAGACTGTAAGACAGGCACCGGGACATCAGACTGGAAGACAGGCACTGGGACATCAGACTGGAAGGCAGGCACCGGGACATCAGACTGGAAGGCAGGCACCGGGACATCAGACTGGAAAGCAGGCACCGGGACATCAGACTGGAAAGCAGGCACCGGGACATCAGACTGGAAGGCAGGCACCGGGACATCAGACTGGAAGGCAGGCACCAGGACATCAGACTGGAAGGCAGGAACCGGGTCATCAGAGTGGAAGGCAGGCACCGGGGCATCAGACTGGAAGGCAGGAACCGGGACATCAGACTGGAAAGCAGGCACTGGAACATCAGACTGAACAGCGGGCACTGGAAGAGACCGAACAGCGGGCACTGGAACATCAGACTGGAAGGCAGGCACATCAGACTGGAAGGCAGGTACTGGGACATCAGACTGGAAGGCAGGCACATCAGACTGGGAAGCGGGCACATCAGATTGGAAGGCAGGTACTGGAACTTCAAACCGGGCAACAGGCACTGGAACTTCAGACTGGGTAGCAGGCACAGGTGCTGGCACATCAGGCAGAACAGCAGGTACTGGCACAACAGGCTGAAAAGCAGGTACATCGGATTGGATAGCAGGTACTGGCACTTCAAACCGGGCAGCAGGTACTGGAACTTCAGACTGGGCAGTAGGCACAGGTGCTGGCACAACAGGCTGAGCAGCAGGTGCATCGGACTGGATAGCAGGTACTGGAACTTCAAACCGGGCAGCAGGTACTGGAACTTCAGACTGGGCAGCAGGCACAGGCGCTGGCACTTTAGGCAGAACAGCAGGTATCGGAACATCAGGCTGGAGTGGATTAGCTGGTGTGGAGGCAGGATTGGGTGATGGCAGGATGGTATGGGTTGGGAAGAACTTCTGCTTCTTTTTGGTTTTAGCCACAGAAGATTTGTATGTGGGTACAGAGCTGTAGGTAGGGGAGCGGAAGGATGGTAAAACAGAGGGAGCTGATTGAAGGGAGATTTAGTGGAACTGACGGAGGAAGCCGAGAAGAAGCAGAGGGGTTAAAGGCAGGGTAGGTGCAGTGGGAGGAAACAGGGTATTGGTACTTCATTGGTAGCAGAGTGTATTGGTCGACAACTGTGGTTGTTGGGGGTAAAGGAGAGGAAGACATTCCAGCAGGCTGGTAACTAGCCACAGAAATGGGTGGTTGGGAACTGACAGAGGCTGAGTTTAACAAGCTTGACCAGGCCTGTAATAATGATTGCACAAAATCAGGTTTGCACACTGCTTGTCTGACCAGAGACTGCACTGACTCAATACATCTTGCAAGCACCTGTTAAGGACAAGCAGAGTACTGCTCAAAGAAAACAGCTGAGTCATCTTCCAGTAGCCAAACCAAAGACTCTACCTGACCTGCACTAAAAGGGGGTGTATAGTCATCTCCACTAGAGGCATCAGACAGGGCACAGATCTGGATCAATGGTTGCACGTTCTCAAACAAAAAACTGCCTTGATCAATAAAAACATGAGCTAAACGGATGCATTCTAACAACTACTCCCTAGTGTGTTTACCTAATGTCTGATAACAAAAATCTCTGTTGCCAGGAGAGAAAAATACAGAATATCTTCCAGATGCATCTTAGTAATTTAGCAAGTGCTCAGACCCAATTCCCAGGTGCAGCCGATCTGATTGTATGGCTCCAGAATTCTGTCACGGGGATGCCATACACAGACATCCAATACAGGTGATCAGATCGTTGGGCTGCTCTTCCATACCGGGCCATTGGAAAATGACGCTGGCAGGAACCCTCTCTCCCTCCGGGTGGACGTCATATGACGTCCTGGGTTTGAGGGGGGATATCTGAATGATGCCTGCAGCTAGAGGCATCATTCAGATATCCTTTTTTTCAGCCGGCGATCCTGCGCACCAGAAGAACAATCATAGCGGCGTTCTCTCCATAAAGAGGTTCTCCATAAAGAGGACCTGTCACACACATTCCTATTAGAAGGGATGTTTACATTCCTTGTAATAGGAATAAAAGTGATCAAAAAAAAAAAAAGTGTAAAAAAAAGTAAAAAAAAAAAAAAAAAGTAAAATAAAAAAAAAAAAAAATGTTTTTTTTAAACTGCCCGTCCCCAATAGCTCGCGCTTAGAAGCGAACACACACGTAAGTCCAGCCCGCATATGTAAACGCCGTTCAAACCACACATGTGAGGTATCGCTGCGTGCGTTAGAGCGCGTGCAACAATTCTAGCACTAGACCTCCTCTGTAACTCTAACCTGGTAACCTGTAAAAAATTTCAAAGCGTCGCCTATGGAGATTTTTAAGTACCGAAGTTTGGCGCCATTTCATGAGTGTGCGCAATTTTAAAGCGTGACATGTTAGGTATCTTTTTACTCGGCGTAACATAAGCTTTTATATTTTACAAAAAAAATGGGCTAACATTACTGTTTTGTTATTTTTTAATTCATGAAACCATTTTTTTCCCCAAAAAAAGGCGTTTGAAAATGATTGCGCAAATACCGTGCAAGATAAAAAGTTGCAACGACCGTCATTTTATTCCCTAGGGTGTCTGCTAAGAAAAAACATATATATTGTTTTGGGGTTCTGAGTAATTTTCTAGCAAAAGAATGATGATTTGTACATGTAGGAGAGAAGTGCCAGAATAGGCCCGGTATGGAAGTGGTATAAAAAGCCCTGTATGGAAGTGGTTAAGGAATCAGGAACAGAGTAAGTGAAAATATATATATTTATTGAAGATAGAGACAATCAAACAACAGCAAACCATAAACAAGGAATGAGTACAAAGAGAACACAACAAACCACAAAACACCTAATCTAACCAGTGGCGCCCCCTCTCGCTCCCGCACCGCCACTGAAAGACAATACACAGATTCATGCATTGCATGAATCTGTGTATTGTCACCGCTGCCGCGCTGCCCACTATTCATATGGCCGGCCTCCTGGTGAGCGCCGGCCATATGAATTAGAGCGGTGGCCGGCGGTGGGTGTGGCTTGGAAGTGTCTATCAGAGCCAGCGGCTCTGATAGGCTTTCCGAATACAGCTCTCACGCTGTATTCGGCTTCCAAAAACTCCTCCCAGGTACGCACGGGGGTGCGTTTCTTGGAGAAGACTGTGGAGGTTTCAGCCAATCAGGTTCACCGGATCTGGTTACCGGTGACCTGATTGGCTGAAGCGACATCGAGGGCGGGAGAACACATCGAGGATGGCGCGGACCGAGGAAGGTAAGTGCAGGGCTGGGGGGGGGGAACAGGCTGCATTTGGGGGGGAACTGGCTGTATATGGGGGACAAACTGGCTGAATATGGGGGGAACTGGCTGTATTATGGGGGACAAACTGGCTGCATTTGGGGGGAACTGGCTGTATATGGGCGCACACTGGCTGCATTTGGGGGGAACTGGCTGAATATGGGGGCACACTGGCTGTATATGGGGGCACACTGGCTGTATATGGGGGCACACTGGCTGCATTTGGGGGAACTGGATGTATATGGGGGACAAACTGGCTGCATTTGGGACGAACTGGCTGTATATGGGGGACAAACTGGCTGAATATGGGGGGAACTGGCTGTATATGGGGGACAAACTGGCTGAATATGGGGGGAACTGGCTGTATATGGGGGAAAAACTGGCTGAATATGGGGGGAACTGGCTGTATTATGGGGGACAAACTGGCTGCATTTGGGGGGAACTGGCTGTATATGCGGGCACACTGGCTGCATTTGGGGGAAACTGGCTGTATATGGGGGCACACTGGCTGCATTTGGGGGGAACTGGCTGAATATGGGGGCACACTGGCTGTATATGGGGGCACACTGGCTGCATTTGGGGGGAACTGGCTGTATATGGGGGACAAACTGGCTGCATTTGGGGGAACTGGCTGTATATGGGGGACAAACTGGCTGTATATGGGGGACAAACTGGCTGAATATGGGGGGAACTGGCTGTATATGGGGGACAAACTGGCTGAATATGGGGGGAACTGGCTGCATTTGGGGGAACTGGCTGTATATGGGGGCACACTGGCTGCATTTGGGGGGAACTGGCTGTATATGGGGGCACACTGGCTGTATATGGTGGCACACTGGCTGTATATGGGGGCACACTGGCTGTACATGGGGGCACACTGGCTGTATATGGAAACAAACTGGCTGTATTTGAGGGGGCAAACTGGTGGCGTTTGGGCACAGTGGCTGCGTTTTATGGGCACAGTGGCGGCAATTGATTTTTTTTTTTCAGTTTGTTTGCGCCCCCCCAAAAATTTTGAGCACCAGCCGTCACTGAATCTAACTATCTAACTAATATATACAAGTAAAGGAAACACACATACATAAGCAAGGCAGGGAAGAGAGACACAGGGAGCAGAAGTCCAGGTACTGGGAGCAGTCAGCAAGGGGGAGCTGGAAGCAGGTAACAGGGGACAGGTCTCAGGGACAAGATACAAGAAACGGAGTCCAAGACAAGGCAGTAAACAGATCAGAATCGGGTTCAGGCAAACGGATCAGGTTCAGGCAGGGACAAGGCTTACAGAGGGAATTCTGGAGCATTGAGCCTTGGTTAAGGGCGGCCTTATATAGTCCAGCAGACCCAGATAAGGTGTGTTTGATTGCTGGTTGAAAGTCTTGGTGGAGAGACACCCGCGAAGCGCGCGACCTACGCTTTCCCCGACTTGTTCATTCCCCGACTTAGTTGGGGTAGGCGGTACACTTTGGTGGGGGTCAGCCACGCCCACTGACCTTTGACCTCTGGGGACCCGCCCTCTGACCTTTGACCTCTGGGGGAGTTCCCTGTTCAAGAGCCTGGGTCCTAGCCTTGTTCTTAAAGGGAGAACCCTAACCCTAACCCTAACCCCCTAACCCTAACACCCTAACCCTAACCCCTAACCCCTAACCCCTAACCCTAACCCTAACCCCTAACCCTAACCCTAACCCCAACCCTAACCCTAACCCCTACCCTAACCCTAACCCCTAACCCTAACCCTAACCCTAAAACCCTAACCCTCTAACCCTAACCCTAACCCTAACCCATCTAACCTAACCCTAACCCTAACCCTAACACCCTAACCCTAACCCTAACCCCTAACCCCTAACCCCAACCCCAACCCCAACCCCAACCCTAACCCTAACCCCTACCCTAACCCTAACCCTAACCCTAACCCCTAAACCCTAACCGCCACCAGAACTACACCCACTGGTACCGAACGCAACAGTGTCACCAGCAGGTGAGCCCAGTAATGACACCATTCCTGTCAAAGTCAGAACATGGGAGTAGTATTGTCTTGAGGGATCTTTGGGGTGCAGAGGGTCTGGGGCAAAGAGCACACATCACACAATACATATGGGTTGGTGTATGGATTACAAGAAAAATGGTCGGCACTCGGGATAGCATCCAAAAATAATCTTCCTTTATTGAAAAAGCATGTAGCTGTACATGCTTTTTCAATAAAGGAAGATTATTTTTGGATGCTATCCTGAGTGCCGACCATCTTTCTTGTGATCCATGTGCTATAGATGTGTCGGCAGCATTAGAGTCTGAGCACTGGGCGAAGCTGTTATGCATGAAGGTTTCATATGGGTTGGCTAGAGAAAAGCCAATGGCTAGAGCAGGACTAGAGAAAATAAAAGAAGAGAAAGAGAAGAAATCCATTATTCCTGTTAGCTCATGGATACTTTAACAGATTGTGAATAAAAAAAATGTTGGGAAGGGAATAAAGTATGGGAAATAGAGGGGTTCATGTACAATGTACTGCAATGAATAACAAGCTCTGGATTGATCTCAACCTCTCTGCGGAGCTTCTCACTCTTGAAATATCCCCATTCTTTGGAAAAGAATGTCTGTAATATCTCCAAAACAGAAGCATATAAGATTTTGAACTAAAGCATGCCGATATATACGGTAGATAGTATAAGTCACGAGAGGTGTAGGAACAGTTAAAAAATTGAGTTTTTGCATCCCTCAGGGTCCTAGGTTAAGCTCACACTTCTGAATGAATTTGACATGCCTCATCAACATCACAGAGTATGGTCCTATCATTTATTTATCATTCCTATCATTTATTTATACTCAACTATTATATACGTCGCTGTGAATGATTTTGAACACACCATATTTTAATTGATAGGGAAAGCTGCACAGAAGGAGATTAGGGTCAGTTAGCAAACTGTGCATTACGTCTGATTGCTAGTTCTTTTGGCAATCACCCTCTTTGGTGACCTTTTTTTTTTTTTTTCCTATCATAGGGGCTTTTTTTGTCTTTATGTGGAACTTTACCCAAAAGGGTAAGTTCTGCTTGTTTGCATCCTCCTCCCCTCCACTGCCACATTTGGCCCTTTTTTTTTGGGGGGGGGGCGGGTATCTGTTTTTGACAGGTACCTCCTCCCACTTCCAGTTAGATGTGCCACAGCGATCTGAGCCTGAGGTTTGGCCTCCTCTTTCCCCTGCAGCCTTCTGGGATACATCACAGGTCCCAGAAGACTATGGGACCATTCACAAAGTGCACCATGGTTTGCGCATGTACAGTAGGAAACCAGCTGTAAAGCAGCAAGTCTTCACTTCCTGTCTCTCTAACTTGAGATGCCGGCGCCTGCACCCAAAGCCGATTAAAGAATCGGCTCAAATGAAGACATCGCTGGATTCATGGAAAGGTAAGTGTCCTTATATTAAAAGTCAGCAGCTACAGTATTTGTACCTGTTGACTTTAAATTTTTTGGAGGGAGCCTGGAGCTCCTCTTTAAGTTTGTGATTGATTTGAGGGCGGTGGTCACTTATAGTTTATGTCCTGCCCAGGGCACACTGTTTTTTTCTGCTGCAAAGCTTTCCTTTAAAAAGCAAGTGGACTTATATCAGGTGGAGGTGAGATGTTGAGCTTTTATTTCTTTTGTGGGTACATTGCTTTTTATTTTATGTTGATAGGGTCTTGTTTATTAAGTTATGGGTGAAACTGGAATGCATCACATTGGAGTACTGCTTCTGTATAAAAAGCCAAGCTAAAAGAAGAAACAATTAATTAGACAGCCAAAAAATGTGCTGCCGGAGGTATGCTGTCCCTAATGGCCCGTACACACTATCCGAATATCGTACGAAAAATGTCGTTCGAGGAAGAATCGTACGATAATCGGATCGTTAGTACAGGGCTTCCGTGAGCTGATCATGACAGTTCATCCGATATTATTTTATCGGACATGCACGAAAATTTTCCTCGTACGATACCTAATCGTACGATTTTCGTTTAGTCAGTACAGTTGTCCGAAAATACAACACAAATACATGACATCACTTCTGATTTTT
Source organism: Rana muscosa (assembly GCA_029206835.1). NCBI lineage: Eukaryota > Metazoa > Chordata > Amphibia > Anura > Ranidae > Rana > Rana muscosa. The sequence continues at coordinate 1,197,971,284 of CM055116.1, read as the reverse complement.
TTTTCTGTCTTACGATAATTTTCGTGACTTTAGTAACCTATTCAATTTCTGCTTGCGACTAGTAAATGAAAAAAGTCGGACGATCTGTCGTCCGATTTTCGGATCATGTGTACGTGGCATAAGGCTATCTATAAAAATTGTACTGTTCTGTAACACCATTTAAGACATCCTATATGCTTGTAATTTAAATAATTTGTGTTTTTTCCATGTCACCCTCGAAACTGTAAGAAAGTGATCTGCTCTCTAAGGCATGTTTTTTCTTAACTTTTGGCATTGGTTGGTTGTTTCTCATGACAGTGCCCAGCTTACCATGTCCCCTTTGACCATAGATTGCCTATTAGCTCCAACGAAGGCCACATTTTTTAACATGATTCACCACACCTCCCATTGACTTTGATAGGATTCGCTGATAAGTAAAGGTTTGAAATCTTTCAAAAAGGCTGGCTGAATCAATGTGAAATCGAGCATATTTCATCACCCCTAATGAAGTCCAAGTTGCTGTGGTTGGAGCTTGCACAGGTCTAAGGCCTCCCTCCCCTTCAATACCTGACAGTGCTAGGGTGCTAGGGCCAGGCTATTGGCTGCTTCAGTTTCAAGACCTGCATTGTGGGAAAAAAGGGGGTAGTCACATAAGCAGTTTTTCCACAAAACTAATATAGGGTGCTTCTCTGTACTTCAAGTGACCAAACAGAGCGATGGACTCTTGAGGGAAAAGGAAAATTCTGGAAAGGAGGTGAACATTTAGGGCCTATTCACACCTATGTGTTGCAGTAGCGTGTGCATCATTGCAACAGATGGATATGCACCATACACCTATCAGTCTATTGAAGTGTCATTCAATTTCAACAGCATTTCAAAGGACCTTTGATGCAGCACAGCTGAGCACGAGTTGCCAAAAAATCTAATTTAGTGTGAATTGGCTCTTAAAGCTCAATTGCAACCAACCCCCCAGTCCTCTGACACCATCCCACATTCGTAGCTCCCTAGTACTATTTTTGGAAATTAGTATAGTACCCTTTCCAGCTGTCTTTGTTCTAGTCAAATGATATAGGATCCTCTTCGTCTCTTCATCCATCCATCCACTTCATTTTTTTGTCCTCTCCAGCATCTGAGAACATCGCTCATGTATGATATGAGTGAAGCTCTCTGCAGCATTCACCTGAGAGCCCAGGGCAGTTTAAGGACATGCCTCCAGGGGGCATGATCTTGCTTCCTTGGCCCACGGGAAGTGTGTTGAATCATGCTGGGTGTAGTAAGAATTTCCGGCAAAACTGTAATCCTTGAAGTGTAATTTATTGGTACATCAGAGTGACAATAAAACAATAAAACTGACGCGTTTCGGAAATAGCCTTAGTCGTAGCTGGGTGCCATTCAACCTGAATGAAAGACCAGGCTTCGGGATCAAGTAGGGCATCTGCGGGGGACTGTGCCAAAGAGGAGCTGCATTTTTATTAAAATAAATTCTGATGCAGCCACCACATCTAATTATTGGTAGCTGCAATATATTACATTTTGTTTTTTGGGTTTAATATTGCTTTAAATATACATGGATACAGCACATGTTCACTTTAAAGCCCTGTACACACAATCGGATTTCCTATGGATTCTAATCCAATGGATTTTTCCATCGAAAATCCGATGAAGCTGACTTCCATCAGTCTTGCCTACACGCCATCAGTCAAAAATCTGACCGTCTCAAACGCTGTGATGTAAAACACTCCGACAAGCCGAGAAAAATGAAGTTCAATGCTTCTGAGCATGTGTCGACTTGATTCTGAGCATGCGTGGGTTTTTTGTCCGATGGAGTTCCACACAGACGATCGGAATTTGCTATAGTTTTTTTTCCCATCGGATAAATTTAAAACATGTTCTATTTTTTCTCACGGATGGAAAAAAGACCGATGGGGCCCATACACAGTCCATCGGACTGTTTTCATCGGTAAAACCGATCGTGTGTACTGTACACGGCATAAGGGTCTAATTATTTTTATATAAAAACAAACTAAAATGGAAAAAAGCTGGACTTTACAAGTTAATAAAAACTGACATTTTAGAAATGCAACAAAAGAACAAATTGTTTCAGAGGTGATATGCACAATGTTTTCAGCATCTCATTCTAGATGTCATTATTGGGTATTCAAGATTTTGTTCCAAAGTTGTCTTGTATTATTTTCTCCCCAGTAATCTTTACAGATTATTTGAACCTTTACCTTGAATTCATGTCCTTAGAAGTCCCTCTCATTTCCATTTATTGGGTGTACATATCGAGCCGTCTGGCAGGCACACAATTGTACATTTTAGATGTTAAATTATAGCTATGTGAATACTATGTCAGCTTGTGTATAAGATGCCAAACAGCTGTTCAAAGGAATAATGGTAATCTTTATAAAGGTGATTCCAGGCAACAAGTAAAATCAATCAGTCAACTGCTAATGCTGTTTGGGAAACAAAACAGTTGTAATCAGGGCCTCGTAGCCAAAACAGGCCATGGCATAGGGCCGTAGAACTGCCAGGGGCAGCAAAAGCCACCCGCACATCATATAGTTTACAGTCAGTAACACATTCCTCTGAATAATAAAAGGTTTCCCGACTGCCACAATGCCTGCCAGTGCAATCTGGCCAGGTCATCATTGTTCAGGTCTTGCACATTGGCAAACATATAGTTCACCTGTTCTGGGTACGTACACTTCCAACTAAACTGCAAACAGATCAGGGATGTTAGTTTGTCTTTCAAGTCTAGTTTTGGTTTAAGCTGGGGCAGAGAGGATGAGACAATTTGATCACTTTGTATCAGTATACCTAAAATTCATGATTGGAAGAAGAAAGTCAGCTGTCACCTTATTGCACTAGAAAGTTGGTTCAGGGTGTATAAACTCAGAATGGGTGATCTACGTAGTAGTAAACATGTGCATTCGTTTTCATCCCAATGCATTTTCGTCCGAATTTCGGTTATTTTCATTATCGTTTTAACAAACGAAAACGAATGCACAGAATCCAAAATCCGAAAGATCCGACATAAAAAAATGCTTTATTTTCGTTTTCGTTACTACAACAGTTCAATATAGATAGGAGATTCGACATGACGATGACAATAGCGATCTGTGTCTATCGAATCTGTGGTCGAATGTGCCTAACCTCAACTCTATTAGTCCAAGATTATTCTACATAGAAAGAAAAGATTCGACATTATAGAGACAGTGTTGGGGTAGACCGGGGGTGTTCAAACTTTTTTCAAAGAGTGCCAGATTTGATGAAGTGAACATGCGTGAGGGCCAAATAGTTTGCCTGACATTCTGTGAACCATTAAAATTCGGTCTAAGTGTGTTCGTTCGAGCACTAATACACTGCCCAACAAGAATTCTCTTGCCTTTGTGGCTGTGTGTGGTGAAGAGATGAGCTCAGGCGTGTTATTTGGATATACCGTATTTATCGGCATATAACACGCACCTTCACTTTAGAAAATCTTACATTTTAAATAAAGAACTGTGAATCAAAATAAGGGTCACTGCCCATCAATACAGCCTCACAAGTGCCATAAATGCAGCACCAGCGTTGCCCTGAAGGCAGCACCCCCGTTGCCCTGAATGCAACACCCCCGTTGTCATGAATGCAGCACCCCCGTTGTTATGAATGCAGCACCCCCGTTGTCCTGAATGCAACACCCGCTTGCCATGAATGCAACACCCCCTTGCCATGAATGCAGCACCCCCGTTGTTATGATTGCAGCACCCCCCTTGCCATGAATGCAGCACCCCCCGTTGTCCTGAATGCAGCACCCCCCGTTGTCTTGAATGCAGCACCCCCGTTGTCCTGAATGCAACACCCCCTTGCCATGAATGCAACACACCCTTGCCATGAATGCAACACACCCCTTGCCATGAATGCAGCACCCCCTTGCCATAAATGCAGACTCACCATTGCAGCCTGATTCATTCATCTGCAGCATTGAGGGAGACAGGGAGGGGGCGGGACGAGCGCCGACAGACATAGATGAGAATTTCCTGTTTTCTCGGCGGCCTCTTTAATCGAATGTCCCATCTCCTGTGATGGACAGGACAGTCGTCCAATGGCAGCGCAGGAGACGGGACTTCCTTTTACACAGGTCGTCGTGTAAACAGGAAGTACTCCTGTATGCACGGCCCTCGTCCCGCCTCCTCCCGGCAGCCGTCATGTATTTCTTTTGTGGCCCCCGGCACTCGGGGATTCGTTGGGGGTCACAAAAGACATACATGTCAAAATGACCAGGCGGGCCGTCCGAAACCGGAACGCGGGCCGCGATTGGCCTGCGGGCCGGACTTTGGACATGCCTGGGGTAAGCCATTCGACATGAACGATGAAGATTCGACGAAGCAGCGAAAAACATACAAACGTCAAATCTGTCATTGAAGGCTTATGGTGTCTGTCGAAAGTTCTAAGAAGATTTGACAAGCAGCTAAATTGTACGACGCTGCAATCGTACATTTCCGGTCAAATGCTCAGCCCATAGGCTATAGAAGAATTTGAATGTTGGTTGACTAATAATAATAATTTATAAATATAATTATTACGAGTGTCATACAACATTAGAATTCTTCTATAGCTTGTAGGCGGAACATTCGACCGGAAATGTACGATTGCGGCGTCAAATCTTTTAGCTGCTTCGTCGAATCTTCTTAGAGTAGGGGTCTGAAACCTGCGGCCCTCCAGCTGTTGCGGAACTACAAGTCCCATCATGCCTCTGCCTATGGAAATCATGCTTGTAACTGTTTAGCCTTGCAATGCCTCATGGGAATTGTAGTTCTGCAACAGCTGGAGGGCCACCAGTTTGAGACCCCTGTCTTACAGCATTCGACAGACACCATAAGCCTTCAATGACAGATTCGACCTTAATTAATTCGGAATTTCGGACGAATGCATTTTTTAACGAAACAAAATAAATAAAAACGAATTTCGGGAGTAACTAAATAAATAAATTTTTCGGACGAAAACGAAATTCCGAAACTTAATATTTAGTGTGCACATGTCTACGTAGTAGACTATTCTACCAACAAAAATGCACAAACTGTGCAGGGAAGGCAACAATTAGCACTGGCAGGCAGGGTGGCAGTCTGAAATCTTTAAATATACACATGAATGTACACTGACTGTAGGCACCATGATGCATGGGCATGTGTATGGAAACAATATGGCACAACCACAACATGGTCATCTACCAAAACATAGTGACCAGCTAAGTAAAAAAAATTAGGAAAGCCATCAGGAGGCCAATGGTAAAACTAATGGTAGTGTGTAAGGAGCGTATAGCACCAGGGTGGATTTAACTAGTAAAAAGGCTTGATTTAAATCAACTCGATTTAACCACTTAAGGACCGAGCCTCTTTTTCAGATATGTTGTATACAAGTTAAAAACATTTTTTTTTGCTAGAAAATTACTTAGAAACCCCAAACATTATACATTTTTGTTTTCTAACACCCAAGAGAATAAAATGGCGGTCATTGCAATACTTTATGTAAAGAGTGGGAGTGAGCATTTACAGACATCGACACTGCATCCCATATGTAAGTGAGAAGAAAGGAGGGACTGGAGGTCACATGCCTCTGGATTTTTAAGGTGTCAGAAATAAATTGTGATCAAATGAATGATCAATACAAAAATTCTTAAAAAATAGAAGATTATTTTATTACAAAAAGATTTTTACATATCCAACATAATTCATTGTTTTAAAAAAGTACAGATACACAACCGTTTGACACTCGACATGTTTCGCTCCTATTCAGAGCTTCTTCAGGAGATTATTACGGTGTATTAATGTACTGAAAACAAAGAGAGGAATATGAAGCATTCATATAAATGCACTGAGACAAAATACATTTATGAAGTACCAAGATTATAGGCATCAAAATCGAACTTTAGATGCAACAACAATTAAACAAACAATAAAATTTAATACCAATTCATAAGTAATCAAAAAAGGACATAAAATTCATAGTTGCATAACACTGCATTTATAGAGATGAATGATGTGGTCAAAGCTCTTACCGGTCATATAACAGAAGTGAAAAAGATTTTGATCTAATGAAATTTAAAAACAAAGTAAGGGAGGCTAGCCACAGACAACCGCACAAACAACCACCCAAGATGACCACCTGGAAACAGAGAGGAACTCCTATTAGAACCTGCAGATGGAAGATAAAAAGTGGGTGTCTAAACAAAAGGACACCTAGAATATACTTAGAATAGAAAAATCTAAATGTATTAATTTAAAAGTGTTAATACCTTCAGGTGGAATCAATTGTATTGCGGCAGTAGATGCACCGATGAATAATAAATATTCAAATTGACTCAGTCCACATGACAGGCAGGACAAGGGACCCAAGAAAAATCAAGGGAAGACAAATCCCTTACTAACCCACAGTATGGTACAGGAAAACCCCTGTAAATAAAGTAGATAAACCAAGATTGAATTAACACAGGAAAACACCGGAAAATATATAAAGAAAGAAAATATGTCCGCAGTCCACACGGGAAAAGAGAGATTACATACCCAAATGAAGAGGGGATTCCAGGATGTGAGCAAAGAGAATGTCCTATTCAGCGAGCTGCCAAAAAATGGCAGCAGCAAAAAGAAGAGAGGCTATCTCAGTCCCCTACTCTGGGGGAATGGCAGAGGATTGCGGTGAGAGCACGCCGTTTTAAACTTCCATCCCTAACGCGGCGACGTCTGACGTCATCGCCGCGCGGCGGACGCACACAAAGAGGAGAGGCACGCAAAGCACGTCACCGTCACCAGGCGGAGCCGAACTGGGGCCCGAAACACACGCCCAGAGGCTGTGACAGCCATGATGGAAAATCCCCATTTCCCTTAACATGTTAAGAGGAACATGAAGGGATGACGGCGATGAAGGAGGACCAATGGCGCGCCTAGACACATCATGATCCTGCTGATCGCAACTGGTGGAAAAGAGGGGAGGGAAAAATCAGATGCCTGGATAATGGGCGGTGCCAGGAGGGTGCCAATTTCCTACTAGGGCTGAAAGGAGTGGCCTATTGATTAAAGAGCACTCTCAGACTGCCGGGGGCGTCCGTACAGGCTAGACCAGAGAACCTAAACTGCCTCCAGGAAGGCCATAAGAAAGGTTGAAAATGTATATATAGATTGGAAAAAATAAAATAAATAAAATAAATAGTTACTTTGATCCTTATAATATTTACTTAGCCAAGGCAGAGAGGAATGACCACAACATCCAAAACATAATAAAGAGAAGAGTGCAAAGAGACATATTATGCAGATGAAAAACACATTCTAAGTCGAACAAAGCCTTTACTAGTTGCTTGAAACAAACAGGCAAAAATGACTATTATTCAAAAAACAGGCAGGGAGGCTCGAAAAACAAGATAATGGGAGGGCAAAAAGAAAGTGGATTAAAGAAAAGGATTAAAGCTAAGAGCATCATTTAGGCCTAGATAATGAAGAGCCCCTAAATTGGAGATCCACTTTGCTTCTCGCTGCAATAGAACTTTGTCATAGTCACCCCCTCGTGGATTGGGGGGAACATGCTCCAGTGCATAAAAGTGCATCATGGAGTCATCAAACCCATGGCAAAGACCCATATGGCGACTTATGGGTGTCTCCATTCTCTTTTTTTGAACCAGGGAAACATGGTCCCTGATTCGATGAAAAAAGGGACGCTTTGTTTTGCCTATATAATAGGCCTGGCATGCACATGTCATGATGTAGACAATGCCAATACTCTGACAGTTCACTGAAAACGTAGGTTTCTACACATTCCCAGTAGGCAAGGTTTAACTATGGGAAGCATGTAGGTAGCGACAGAAACCACATTTGTGGCAGGGTCTTGTTCCCATATTTTCCCAGGGTGGGTAGCATTGGAAGTATGGTGGCTGTGAACAACATAATCTTTCAAGGATTTGGACCATTTAAAGGTGATTTCTGGGTATTGTTTTAAATGCTTTGAAACTAAAGGGTCCCCTGTTAGTAGATACCAATGCCGCTGGAGAATGTCTCTCATTTGTTGGTGTTGCCCTGAGAACCTGGTAACAAGACGCACACCTTCAATGGATTTGTTTTTAGGAGGATGATGAATCAGAGAGGATTGGTCCTGATTCTTTGCTTCAAGATAGGCCCTTTTGAGGCATTTCCCACTATAGCCTATTAGGGAGAGACGGTTCCGCAATACTTTTGCCTCAGCCTCAAATTGAGAGTTTTCACTGCAGTTTCTCCATAGGCGAAGATATTGCCCATAGGGTACACTGGCAACTAAAGGAGCTGGGTGGGAACTTGTTGCCAGCTGAAGGCTTCCGATAGAGAGTAGTGCCATTTAAGCAATGGGAATCAACATAAATCTGGATATCCAAGAAGGTTAGACTCGATTGGCTACTCTCCATGGTGAATCTTAAGTTGTAGTTATTGGGCTTAAGACTCTCAAAGAAAAGGAGCAAGTCCTCACTGGTTCCTGTCCATATAAAAAAGACGTCATCGATAAAACGTTGCCACATGGGTATCTGTCCCACAAATCTCTGCATGTCTTCCCGATAGAAAAGATCTTGCTCCCACCCCCCCAGGTACAGGTTGGCATAGCAATACTACATTGCAATACATTATGTCACACCGTATTTGCGCAGCGGCCTTACAAGGGCACTTTTTTGGGAAAAAAGAAAACAATTTTTTATTAAAAAATAAGACAACAGTAAAGTTAGCCCAATTTTTTTATATATTGTGAAAGATAATGTTACGCTGAGTAAATTGATACCCAACATGTCACACTTCAAAATTGCGCCCGCCCGTGGAATGGCGACAAACTTTTACCCTTAAAAATCTCCATAGGAGACGTTTAAAAAATTATACAGGTTGCATATTTTGAGTTACAGGGGAGTTCTAGGGCTATAATTATTGCTCTCACTCTAGCGATCACGGCGATACCTCACATGTGTGGTTTGAACACCGTTTTCATATGCGGGCGCTGCTCACGTATGCATTCGCTTCTGCACGCGAGCTCGGTGGGACGGGGCGCATTTAAATTTTATTTATTTTTTCTTATTTATTTTACCTTTTATTTTTATTTTTTACACTGTTCTTTTAAAAAAAAATGGGGTCACTTTTATTCATATTACAAGGAATATAAACATCCCTTGTAATAGAAAAAAGCATGACAGGTCCTCTTATATATGAGATCTGGGGTCAAAAAGACCTCAGATCTCATATTGACACTAAAATGCAATAAAAAAAAAAAAAAAATGGCCCTTTAACCACTTAAGCCCCGGACCATTTGGTAGCTAGAGGACCAGAGGTGAATTCAGAATTTTGCACTGCGCTGCTTTAACTGTAAATTGTGCGGACATGCAATGTTGTACCCAAACGAAATTTGCGTCCCTTTCTTCCCACAAATAGAGCTTTCTTTTAATGGTATTTGATTGCCTCTGCAATTTTTATTTTTTGCGATATAAACGGAAAAAGACCGAAAATTTTGAAAAAAAAATGATATTTTCTACTTTTTGTTATAAGAAAAATCGAATAAACTCAATTGTAGTCATACATTTAGGCCAAAATGTATTTAGCCACATGTTTTTAGTAAAAAAAATGTCAATAAGCGTATATTTATTGGTTTGCGCAAAAGTTATAGAGTTTACAAACTAGGGTACATTTTCTGAAATTTACACAGCTTTAAATTTATGACTGCCTATCTCATTTCTTGAGGTGCTAAAATGACAGGGCAGTACAAAACCCCCCCAAATGACCCCATTTTGGAAAGTAGACACCCCAAGGAAATTGCTGAGAGGCATGTTGAGCCCATTGAATTTTTTATTTTTTTGTCCCAAGTGATTGAATAATGACTAAAAAAAAAAAAAAATTACAAAAAGTTGTCACTAAATGATATATTGCTCACACATGCCATGGTTATATGTGGAATTTCACCCCAAAATACATTTTGCTGCTTCTCCTGAGTACGGGGATACCATATGTGTGGGACTTTTTGGGAGCCTAGCCGCGTACGGGACCCCGGAAACCAAGCACCGCCTTCAGGATTTCTAAGGGCGCAAATTTTTGATTTCACTCCTCACTACCTATCACAGTTTCGAAGGCCATAAAATGCCAAAATAGCACAAACCCCCCCCAAATGACCCCATTTTAGAAAGTAGACACCCCAAGGAAATTGCTGAGAGGCCTGTTGAGCCCATTGAATATATTTTTTTTGTCCCAAGTGATTGAATAATGACAAAAAAAAAAATTACAAAAAGTTGTCACTAAATGATATATTGCTCACACATGCCATGGTTATATGTGGAATTACACCCCAAAATACATTTTTCTGCTTCTCCTGAGTACGGGGATACCACATGTGTGGGACTTTTTAGGAGCCTAGCCGCGTACGGGACCCCGAAAACCAAGCACCGCCTTCAGGATTTCTAGGCACAAATTTTTGATTTCACTCCTCACTACCTATCACAGTTTCGAAGGCCATAAAATGCCAAAATCGCACAAAACCCCCCCAAATGACCCCATTTTGGAATATAGACACCCCAAGCTATTTGCTGAGAGGAATGGCGAGTATTTTACAGCTCTCATTTGTTTTTGAAAATGAAGAAAGAAAATATATATATATATTTTTATTTTTTTTCAATTTTCAAAACTTTGTGACAAAAAGCGAGATCTGCAAAATACTCACAATACCTCTCAGCAAATAGCTTGGGGTGTCTACTTTCCAAAATGGGGTCATTTGGGGGGGTTTTGTGCTATCTGGGCATTCCATGGCCTCTGAAACTGTGATAGGCAGTGAGAAGTGAAATCAAAAATTTACACCCTTAGAAAGCCTGAAGGCGGTGCTTGGTTTTTGGGGTCCCGTACGTGGCTAGGCTCCCAAAAAGTCTCACACATGTGGTATCCCCGTACTCAGGAGAAGCAACAGAATGTATTTTGGGGTGTAATTCCACATATGCCCATGGCATGTTTGAGCAATATATCATTTAGTGACAACTTTGTGCAAAAAAAAAAAAAAAAAAATTGTCGTTTTTCCGCAACTTGTGTCAACATATAAAATATTCCATGGACTCGACATGCCTCTCAGTATATAGCTTGGGGTGTCTACTTTCCAAAATGGGGTCATTTGGGGGGGTTTTGAACTGTTCTGGCATTTTATACACAACATTAGGAAGCTTACATCCACTCTTCTAACCACTTGAAGACAAAGCCCTTTTTGACACTTTTTGTTTACATGAAAACATTTTTTTTTTTGCAAGAAAATTATGTTGAACCCCCAAACATTATATATATTTTTAAAGCAAAGGCCCTACAGATTAAAATGGTGGGTGTTGCATTTTTTTTTTCTACACAGTATTTGCGCAGCGATTTTTCAAACGCATTTTTTGGGTTAAAAAATACACTTTTTTAAATTTTAATGCACTAAAACACACTATATTGCCCAAATGTTTGATGAAATAAAAAAGATGATCTTAGGCCGAGTACATAGATACCAAACACGACATGCTTTAAAATTTCGCACAAACGCGCATTGGCGACAAACTACATACATTTTTAAAAGCCTTTAAAAGCCTTTACAGGTTACCCCAGTAGATTTACAGAGGAGGTCTACTGCTAAAATGATTGCCCTCGATCTGACCTTCGCGGTGATACCTCACATGCATGGTGCAATTGCTGTTTACATATGACGCCAGACCGACGCTTGCGTTCGCCATTGGGCAAGAGCAGGGCAGGACAGGGGTGCTTTTTTTTTTTCTTTTTTTTTTATTATTAATTTTGCTTTTTTATTTTATTTTTAAATTGTTCCTTCCAAGTATTTTTTTTTTTTTATCATTTTTATTGTTATCTCAGGGAATGTAAATATCCCCTATGATAGCAATAGGTAGTGACAGGTACTCTTTTTTTGAAAAAACTGGGGTCTTCTAGACCCTAGATTTTTCCTCTGCCCTCAAAGCATCTGACCACACCAAGATCGGTGTGATAAAATGCTTTCCCAATTTCCCAATGGCGCTTTTTATATCCGGGGGGGCATTCCCTCTCACTGCTTGTAAAAGCAGTCCAGAGGCTAATTAGCCACTAGGATTGCTTTTACATGAAAGCCGGCCGCTGGCTGAAAAGAATGATACCAAGATGATACCTAAACCCGCAGGCATCATTCTGGTATAAACATTCAAAGTCCAGCAACATACCAGTACTTTGCTGGTCCTTGTTGGACATGTATTGTAATCTTTTTATTTCATGCAGCCAGTTGGCTGAACGAAAAAAGAGATTGATCGGTGGGTATGCCCACCATTAGAATACCGCCCTTCATCCACCCACTTCCAATGATGGGCATACACGCACCATTTATATATGCCGAAGCATGGGGGCATCCTCCCGCAAAAACACATGGTCGGACTTTTCCACGGGCAAGCCTCCGTCGGAATTTCGACCGTATGTACGTGGCATTAGGAGCAAAATCGCTCCTCCGCCCCTGCTGCCCCAATGCTTCGGCATATTTGCTTTTTTTTTTTTAACTGTGGTGGTGAAATCACCTCCTACAGCACTGGAGTCGCAGGGATCAGGCCTGTCTCTGCGAACGCTGCAGTTATGTGTGTTTTTGTTTTGTAAGTGACAGTGATCGATCGATACTGCACTTGGGTGGCCTGGGCTGGACGGAGGGGCAAAACGCAGGTGCCAGCAGGTATCTGGGCTTATCCCGCTAACACTGCGTTTTTGGGAACCCTAAACTGCTGGGGACGCTAGTATAGATCAGATCAGATATTGATCTGTTCAGATACTATACCACTAAGAGGGGTGTATGCTTCACGCGTGGGTGTTAGCGTTACTGGCACTAACCTGACGCTGCCTGAGGTGTGACTCAGACCCTCTCTGACGCTAAAACCTAATTGATATCACCCGCCGGGCGATCAGGGGGTTAAACCTTTATTGGGTTATTGTCATGGATATGCATTAATGTCTGTCTGCCATCTTACCTTCCTCCTCATGTGTTCATCTAGAGACCAGACCTCCTTCATCTGGCTTCCTTTATAATCTCCTCCCAGCCTGACTCCACCCCAGGCCCTATCACAGAACACTATATTAACCTGTGCACTGCAAGCCTGCTTTGCTGATCAACGTGTTTGTTAGGCATTGTGTGTTTGGGTTCCTGCCTGCCGTGTGCTACGTCTGTCTCTCTGTTACGTTATTGGCTTGTCCCCGACTATCCCTGTCTGCTCGTGACCTTTGACCTTCGGCTCGTTCTTCGTTATCCTTGTCTGCTTGTGGCCCCTGACCTTCAGCTTGTTATTCGGTTCTCTCTTATCGTGTGCTGCTGCTTCCCCTCTTTTCCCCTTATCCTACGGGGCGTGAGCTAGGAAACTCCAGGGGCCGCGACCTGGTCCCAGCCTGCAGCTAACATCCTCACCACTAGAGGCCCTGGAGAAGACCAGCTGGGTCTTAGACTCCGCGCCCTGGGGAATCTTGGCTCTAGCTTCCGTTTGGATCCCGGTTGTGCTCCTCTGGTCCCGCTTTCCACAACCACCTAGTTTCCTATCCGCAGAAGCCAGCCATAGGGTTCACTACCTCGCGGTGCACTCCTGTCCCCCTACGGTGTGCATCTGTCACCTGGCCACAGGTGATCCTGACAGTTTGATCAGCCATGAACCCGGCTGACATCCCGCTCCCCGCGGATGATCCATTTCAGGGCATAGTTCGCAGACTTGAGACCCAGGAATCAAATCAGACTCAGGTGATGCGATTCCTCCAGGATCTGGCTTCTCGATTCGAGCAGCTTCAGGTCTCCTTGGGAACCCCGAATCCGCAACCCCAAGTACAACCAGCGGCTGTACCTATCGCACCAGTCGCAGCCTCACACTCACTGGGATTGCCAGCTCCGTCCCGTTTCTCTGGGTACTCCAAGGCCTGCAGGGGGTTTCTCAGCCAATGCACAATTCATTTTGAGCTTCAGCCTCAAAGCTTCCTGTCTGACCGGGCTAAGGTAGCCTATATCATTTCCCTCCTCTCCGGTGAAGCTTTGGCCTGGGCTGCCCCCCTGTGGGAGAGGAACGATCCGGTGGTTTCCAGTCTGTCCGATTTCTTGAAGCTCTTTCGTAATATCTTCGAAGAGCCGGCTCGGGCTTCTTCAGCGGCTAGTGCTGTCTTACGTCTTCGCCAAGAATCTAGTTCAGTGGGGCAATATGCTCTTCAGTTCCGTATCCACACAGCTGAATTGAGCTGGAATAATGAGGCCCTGGTCGCTACCTTTTTACATGGCCTCTCTGACCGAGTGAAAGACGAATTAGCGGGAAGAGCCATTCCCGTCGGTCTGGACGATGTAATTTCATTATGCAACCAGATCGACATTCGTTTTCAAGAGAGGTCCTTAGAAAAAAGACGCCAGCACTCTCTGGGTCCTAGCCAGTCTGAGCTCCCCTCCCTTCATTCCGTGGAGCATCCTCTACCTGCTGAAGAACCTATGCAGCTGGGCCGGACCAGACTAACCCCCGAAGAACGTGCTAGGCGCAGAACTCTGGGCTTGTGCCTCTATTGTGGGGGCAAGGGTCATTTTCGTGACTCCTGCTCGCTTCGTCCGGGAAACGCTCGGGTCTAATACATTTGGAAGGTGGAGTATTGGACCCAAAATCATCACCTTCTCGCCTGCTCTTGCCGGTGTTCCTTCATGTAGGCACTTCTCCTCAGTCAACCCTTGCATACCTGGATTCCGGGGCTGCCGGCAATTTTATGGATTGGAGAACTGCTTCTTCTATGAAGCTTACCCTTTCACCTCTCACTACCCCATTGGTAGTCTCGGCAATTGATGGCACTGTTCTCCCAGGGGGCCCTATTCGCTTCCAGACGCTACCCATTAGGATGTCGGTAGGGATTCTCCACCAGGAGTGGATATCCTTTCTTATTCTACCCAAGGCCTCTACCCCAGTTGCATTGGGCCTCCCTTGGCTACAGCTCCACTCTCCACATGTGGACTGGGTCTCTGGGCAGATCCTGGCCTGGGGTTCCTCATGTTTCTCGTTGTGTCTTCTCAAGGTGACCCCCAAGGAGAGTCTTCCGGTTGCTGCCACTTCTGTTTCTTCTGATCTTCCTGCTGCATACAGCGATTACCGGGATGTGTTCTGTAAGAAATCAGCTGAGGTGCTTCCTCCCCACAGGTCTTTTGACTGTGCTATTGATCTTGTCCCCGGAGCAACTCTACCCAGGGGTCGTACCTACCCTCTGTCCATCCCAGAGACCCAGGCCATGTCGGAGTATGTCGCAGAGAATCTGGAGAGAGGTTTCATCTGGAAATCCTCATCGCCTGCAGGGGCAGGGTTCTTTTTTGTTGCCAAAAAGGATGGTACCTTAAGACCCTGCATCGATTATCGGGGTTTAAATGCGGTTACTATTAAAAATCGATACCCCTTACCCTTAATATCTGAGCTATTCGATAGGTTGAAGGGTGCCTCCATTTTCACCAAGTTGGATCTCAGAGGCGCGTACAATCTCATTCGAATACGGGAGGGTGACGAATGGAAGACTGCATTCAACACTAGAGACGGGCATTACGAATATCTGGTGATGCCTTTTGGTCTGTGTAATGCTCCAGCCGTGTTTCAAAACTTTGTCAATGAAATCTTCAGAGATCTGCTGTACCAGTTTGTTGTCATCTATCTGGATGACATTCTGATCTTTTCTGAAAATCTGCTCGTCCACAGAAACCATGTCCGCACTGTACTTCAACGTCTTAGAGAGAACAATCTCTATGCCAAGCTGGAGAAATGTTCCTTTGAATGTTCTGAGGTCCTGTTTTTGGGGTGCTTCGTCTCATGTTCGGGTCTTCGTATGGACCCTGGGAAGGTCTTGGCTATCACCAACTGGCCTCTTCCTGCTAGCCTCAAGGCCACACAGCGCTTTCTTGGCTTCACTAATTATTATAGGCAGTTCATAAGGAATTACTCTTCCATTGCCGCGCCTATTATTGCTTTGACCAAGAAGGGTGTGAATGCCAGAGACTGGCCTCCCGAAGCTGTCTCTGCATTTCACAACCTGAAACAGGCCTTTGTTTCTGGCCCCCTCTTGAGGAGACCAAATCCTGGGAATGCATTTTTTATTGAAGTGGACGCTTCCTCAATGGGGGTGGGAGCTGTGCTTCTTCAAATCTTTGAGAAGAGACGCCAACCATGTGCGTTCTTCTCCAAAAAAAATTCTCAGGCAGAGAGGAATTATGCCATCGGTGATCGGGAACTTCTCGCAATTAAATTGGCGTTAGAGGAGTGGCGTCATCTCTTGGAGGGTTCCCCTCACTCCATAACGATCTTTACCAATCACAAGAATTTACAGTATCTACAGAATGCTAAACGTCTGAATCCTAGACAGGCCAGGTGGAGTCTCTTCTTTGCCCGTTTTAATTTCACGATTACCTACAAACCTGGTTCCTGCAACGGTCGGGCTGATGCGCTCTCTAGGTCATTTGACACTTTGGACGAGGAGTCCGCCCCTGAACCTGAGCCGATCATTCCCACCTCATGCATTGTTGCCCACTTTATCACCCTGAAGTCAAAAATTCCGCCTGGTAAGACCTTTGTCCCCACTGAGCTAAGAGCTAAGATCCTTCGTTGGGGACATGATTCCAAGGTGGCAGGCCATTCTGGATTCCTCCGTTCCTTCCTACTTATCAGTCGTCACTACTGGTGGCCTAATCTCCGCTCAGACGTCAAAGACTACGTTAAAGCTTGTCATGTCTGCGCTCAGTCCAAATCCTCCACACAAGCTCCTGCTGGTCTCCTCATGCCCTTGCCCATTCCTAAGGAACCCTGGGCCCATATTGCCATGGATTTTATCACCGATCTCCCACTGTCTGAGAATAATACAGTCATTTGGGTGGTAATCGATCGATTCTCCAAGATGGCTCATTTTGTTCCTCTTCCTGGTCTTCCTTCTGCCCCTGCCTTGGTTCCCATTTTCATTCGGGAAATTCTCCGCCTACATGGGGTCCCTTCTCATATTGTTTCCGACAGGGGAGTCCAATTCACGTCTCGTTTTTGGAGAGCCTTTTGCAAATCCCTCAATATTGTCTTGGATTTTTCTTCTTCTTACCATCCCCAATCCAATGGACAGACTGAGAGGGTTAATCAGGAGTTAGAGGTCTTTCTTCGCACCTTTGTGTCTTCTCACCATGACGATTGGTCCTCTCTACTCCCGTGGGCAGAATTCTCCCATAACAATCATGTGAATACCAGTTCGCAGAAGACACCCTTTTTCACAGTTTATGGAAAACACCCTCAACTTCCTCTTCCCATGATCTGTTCTCCAGACATTCCAGCTTTGGCTTCGGTTCAGGAGTCTCTCAATTCTGTTTGGGGTCACGTTCATGATTCCCTCCGGGCAGCTGCTGAAAAATTCAAAGGCTTTGCCGACCGCCGCAGGCGTAAACCGCCTTCTCTTCAGCCAGGGGACAAAGTCTGGCTCTCTACCAGGAACATCAAGCTCCGAGTTCCTTCTCTGAAGTTTGCTCCGCGATTCATCGGTCCATACACGGTAACTGCTAAACTGAATCCGGTTTGTTTCAAACTCCAGATTCCTAAGAGCCTTAAAATCACTAACTCCTTTCATGTTGCTCTTCTAAAGCCTTTAGTCCTCAATAAATTCTCTCGTCCTCTCCCTACCGTGGCGCCTGTCTCTGAGGATAATCAGGAGTACGAGATCAGTCAAATTCTGGACTCCCGACTCTGTAAAGGCGTTCTTCAGTACCTCGTTCATTGGAAAGGGTTTGGTCCTGAGGAGAGGTCTTGGATCACTGCATCTGAGGTCTTTGCACCTCGTCTGTTAAAGGAGTTTCATCTGAAGTTTCCCTCTAAACCTGGGCCCAGGCGGGGAAGGGGGAGGCCTCGTAAGAGGGAGGGTACTGTCATGGATATGCATTGTCTGTCTGCCATCTTACCTTCCTCCTCATGTGTTCATCTAGAGACCAGACCTACTTCACCTGGCTTCCTTTATAATCTCCTCCCAGCCTGACTCCACCCCAGGCCCTATCACAGAACACTATATTAACCTGTGCACTGCAAGCCTGCTTTGCTGATCAACGTGTTTGTTAGGCATTGTGTGTTTGGGTTCCTGCCTGCCGTGTGCTACGTCTGTCTCTCTGTTACGTTATTGGCTTGTCCCCGACTATCCCTGTCTGCTCGTGACCCTTGACCTTCGGCTCGTTCTTCGTTATCCTTGTCTTCTTGTGGCCCCTGACCTTCAGCTTGTTATTCGGTTCTCTCTTATCGTGTGCTGCTGCTTCCCCTCTTTTCCCCTTATCCTACGGGGCGTGAGCTAGGAAACTCCAGGGGCCGCGACCTGGTCCCAGCCTGCAGCTAACATCCTCACCACTAGAGGCCCTGGAGAAGACCAGCTGGGTCTTAGACTCCACGCCCTGGGGAATCTTGGCTCTAGCTTCCGTTTGGATCCCGGTTGTGCTCCTCTGGTCCCGCTTTCCACAACCACCCAGTTTCCTATCCGCAGAAGCCAGCCATAGGGTTCACTACTAGACATGTGCAAAAGGAAAAAATTTGTTTCGTTTCGTTTCGTTTTAATTCGTTAATTAATTAATTTCGTTTAGTTAGATTCGTTAAATTTGTTAAATTCGTTTTCGGATTTCGTTTTGTTTTCGACTGAATTCGAAAATCGGTCGCATTCGAAAATATTTCAACCGAATTCGAAAATATTTCTACCGGATTCGAAATTATTTCAACATGATTCGAAATTATTTCAACCGCATTTGAAACTATTTCAACCGGATTCGAAAATATTTTGCGACCCGACTTTGGGTCCACGTATCTCAGGGTCACTTAGTAATAGAAACCCCAAATTTGGAGATGTTATAGTGCTAGTTTTACTGTGTTTGCATACCAAATTTGGGGTTTCTAGCTACAAGTGGCCCCGAGATATGTGGCCCCAAATTCGGGTCGCAAAATGTCATTCTCTGCTGCAGAAAAGTGTTTGACATTTTGCGACCCGATTTTGGGTCCACGTATCTCGGGGTCACTTAGTGATAGAAACCCCAAATTTTGTGTGCAAACACAGGAGAACTAGCACTAAAACATCCCCAAATTTGGGGTTTCTATCGCCAACTAACCCCGAGATATGTGGACCCAAAGTCGGGTCGCAAAATATTTTTGAATCCGGTTGAAATAGTTTCAAATGCGGTTGAAATAGTTTTAAATGCGGTTGAAATAATTTCGAATCATGTTGATACTATTTAAAGCGGATTCGAAAATATTTTGCGACCCGACTTTGAAAAAAAAAATTAAATTGATTCTAACAGTCTGCAGGAGATCTGCAAAAAAAAAAAAGAAGTGAAATGGCTGTTAATAGTCTACAGGAGATCTGCTAAAAAAGAAATAGATGCTAATAGTCTGCAGGAGACCTGGTGAGAAAACGAAATAGATACTAATAGTCTGCAGGAGATCTGCAAAAAAAATAAAAATAAATGCTAATAGTCTGCAGGAGATCTTATGTAAAAAATAGTAATCTGCAAAAAAAAATTAAACATGAAATAGATAGTATCTATATTCTATTCTATTCTATTGTTTTTCTAGTGTATTCTCTATTTCTATTCTAATCTATTCTATCCAAAGTTAAAATTAATTAATTACATTTTTTTTAATTCCTACTATTCGAAATTCAAATGTATTCTATTCGAAATTCGAATTTCATAAGATGGTTGCATATTCTTTCTATTTTATTCTATTAAATTATATATTTTTTTCTATTCTGTTCTAATCTTTTCTATTTGAATTATAAATTTTGGAAGATGGTTAGTTACTTACTTATATACATCTGTCACATAAAATAAAGATGTGAAATGGCTGTCATGGATGTAGATCGCAAGGCAAGTACATATGCTGTATGTCATTGTCCGAGTGCCACGTGACCGGCCACGTGACCAAGTTGTGGATTGTCCACTTGCCACGTCACCTGCCACAAGTTATGGGGTTCCTAGCACCAAGTGACCCCCAGATAGGGGCGATCTGTCAAGTGCTTTTCTGCAGCAGAGAATTAAATTTTGTGACCCGACTTTGAGGCCACGTATCTCGGGGCCACTTATAGCTAGAAATCCCAAAATATTTGGTATGTAAACACATTACAACTGGCACTACAATAACCCCAAATTTGGGGTTTCTATCACCAAGTAACCCCGTTGTAATGCTAGTTCTACTGTGTTTGCATACCAAATTTGGGGTTTCTAGCTATAAGTGCCCCCGAGATACGTGGCCCCAAAGTCGGGTCACAAAATGTCATTATCTGCTGCAGAAAAGTACTTGAAATATCGCCCATATCTGGGGGTCACTTGGTGCTAGGAGCCCCATAACTTGTGGCAGGTGACGTGGCAAGTAGACAATCCACAACTAGGTCACGTGGCAGGTCACGTGGCACTCGTGGCCGTTCACGTGGCACTCATGGCAGGTCACGTGGCACTCGTGGCCGGTGTCGTGGCACTCGTGGCCGGTGTCGTGGCACTCGTGGCCGGTGTCGTGGCACTCGTGGCAGGTGTTGTGGTAAGTGGACAATGACATACAGCATATGTACTTGCCTTGCGATCGACATCCGTGACAGCCATTTCACATCTTTTTTTTTTATGTGACACATGTATATAAGTAAGTAAATAACCTTCTTCCAAAATTTATAATTCAAATAGAAAAGATTAGAACAGAATAGAAAAAAAATATAATTTAGAAGAATAAAATAGAAAGAATATACAACCATCTTCTGAAATTCGAATTTCGAATAGAATAAATTTGAATTTCGAATAGTATGAATTCAAATTTTTTAATTAATTAATTAATTTTAACTTTGGATAGAAAAGATTATAATAAAATAGAAAATAGACTAGAAAAACAATAACCCCAAATTTGGGGTTTCTATCACCAAGTAACCCCGAGATACATGGACCCAAATTCGGGTCACAAAATATTTTCGAATCCGGTTGAAATAGTTTCAAATGCAGTTGAAATAATTTCGAATCATGTTGATACTATTTCAACCGGATTCGAAAATATTTTGCGACCCGACTTTGGGTCCATGTATTTTGGGGTTACTTGGTGATAGAAACCCAAAATTTGGAGATGTTGTAGTGCTAGTTCTTCTGTGTTTGCATACCAAATTTGGGGTTTCTATCACTAAGTGACCCCGAGATACGTGGACCCAAAGTCGGGTCGCAAAATGTCAAGCACTTTACTGGAGCAGAGAATGACATTTTGCGACCCGATTTTGGGGCCACATATCTCGGGGCCACTTGTAGCTAGAAACCCCAAATTTGGTATACAAACACAGTAGAACTAGCACTACAAGATCTCAAAATTTTGGGTTTCTATCACCAAGTAACCCCAAAATACATGGACCCAAAGTCGGGTCGCAAAATATTTTCGAATCCGGTTGAAATAGTATCAACATGATTCGAAATTATTTGAAACTATTTCAACCGGATTCGAAAATATTTTGTGACCCGAATTTGGGTCCATGTATCTCGGGGTTACTTGGTGATAGAAACCCCAAATTTGGGGTTATTGTTTTTCTAGTCTATTTTCTATTTTATTATAATCTTTTCTATCCAAAGTTAAAATTAATTAATTAATTAAAAAATTTGAATTCATACTATTCGAAATTCAAATTTATTCTATTCGAAATTCGAATTTCAGAAGATGGTTGTATATTCTTTCTATTTTATTCTTCTAAATTATATTTTTTTTCTATTCTGTTCTAATCTTTTCTATTTGGAGATGTTGTAGTGCTAGTTCTACTGTGTTTGCATACCAAATTTGGGGTTTCTAGCTACAAGTGGCCCCGAGATATGTGGCCCCAAAATCGGGTCGCAAAATGTCATTCTCTGCTCTAGTAAAGTGCTTGACATTTTGCGACCCGACTTTGGGTCCACGTATCTCGGGGTCACTTAGTGATAGAAACACCAAATTTGGTATGCAAACAC
Source organism: Rana muscosa (assembly GCA_029206835.1). Taxonomy (NCBI): domain Eukaryota; kingdom Metazoa; phylum Chordata; class Amphibia; order Anura; family Ranidae; genus Rana; species Rana muscosa. The sequence goes on along the minus strand of CM055116.1, from coordinate 1,197,949,363 downwards.
AGAAGAACTAGCCCTACAACATCTCCAAATTCGGGGTTTCTATCACCAAGAAACCCCGAGATACATGGACCCAAAGTCGGGTCAAAAATATTTTTAGATTCGAAAAAATTCGGATTCGGTTAAATTCGTTAGTATTGTAATTCGGTAATTCGGATGCATCCGAATGTCCGAATAATGAAAAATTCGTCCGAATTTCGATTCGGAACAAAACGAAATGCACATGTCTATTCACTACCTCGCGGTGCACTCCTGTCCCCCTACGGTGTGCATCTGTCACCTGGCCACAGGTGATCCTGACAGTTATATACACGGCGGGTGCCCTGACACTATAAAAAGCAAACTAACTAACCAGCGTCACCCGTAACACTTATATGGTGATCACTGGTGAAAGGGTTAACTAGGGGCAATCAGGGGGTTAAAACCTTTATTAGATAATATATGGGGGTACCTGACGCTATAAAAACCTGCGGCGAACCTAAAAAAAATTACCAGCTACCGATCTGCATCACCGACACTAAGACAGCGTTTAGAAAAACGATTGCTTAGCGACAGTGGTGATGGGGGTGAAAGGGTTACCTGGGGGGACAATCAAGGGGGTTAAACCTTTATTAGATAATATATTGGGGTACCTGACGCTATAAAAACATGCGGCGAACCTGAAAAAAATTACTGGCTACGATCTGCATCACCGACACTAAGACAGCGTTTAGAAAAACAATTGCTTAGCGACAGTGGTGATAGGGGGTGAAAGGGTTACCTGGGGGGCGAACAAGGGGGTTAAACCTTTATTAGATAATATATTGGGGTACCTGACGCTATAAAAACCTGCGGCGAACCTAAAAAAAATTACCGGCTACCGATCTGCATCACAGACACTAAGACAGCGTTTAGAAAAACGATCGCTTAGTGACAGTGGTGATAGGGGGTGAAAGGGTTACCTGGGGGGCGATCAAGGGGGTTAAACCTTTATTAGATAATATATTGGGGTACCTGACGCTATAAAAACATGCGGCGAACCTAAAAAAAATTACTGGCTACGATCTGCATCACCGACACTAAGACAGCGTTTAGAAAAACAATTGCTTAGCGACAGTGGTGATAGGGGGTGAAAGGGTTACCTGGGGGGCGATCAAGGGGGTTAAACCTTTATTAGATAATATATTGGGGTACCTGACGCTATAAAAACCTGCGGCGAACCTAAAAAAAATTACCAGCTACCGATCTGCATCACAGACACTAAGACAGCGTTTAGAAAAACGATCGCTTAGTGACAGTGGTGATAGGGGGTGAAAGGGTTACTTGGGGGGCGATCAAGGGGGTTAAACCTTTATTAGATAATATATTGGGGTACCTGACGCTATAAAAACCTGCGGCGAACCTAAAAAAAATTACTGGCTGCCGATCGGCATCACTGACGCTAAGACAGCGATCAGAAAAATGATCGCTAAGCGACAGTGGTGATAGGCGGTGAAAGGGTTATCTGGGGGGTGATTAGGGGGTTAAACCTTTATTAGGGGGGGTTAGGGGGCTACACTGGACCTAAGACTAAACTTTGGTGACACTTTTACAGTCACAAATGTCACTGATTGCAGTGATCACTAAATAAATGGTCACTGCAATCAGTGACACTGTGACTGGGGGCTGGGGGGGTGATCTGGGGGGTGATCTGGGGTGTCTGGGGGGGCCTGGGGGGGCGATTTATGTCCCTATGTGTCCTGGTGTCAGTGTAGTGTTGTGTGCACTGACCTGATGTCTTCTCTTGTACGGCGCTCGGTATATGTGAGCGCCGCACCAGAGATGACATCACTTCCTCCTGCTCCCTCTGTCTGACACAGACAGAGGGGGCATTTCCATTCGCCGGGAGCGATCGCGAGGGGGTGGCCAGAAACGAATGGCTGCCCCCTCATCCCGGAACGCTCCCGGACACTTAGCCACCGCTCACTGTACAGAAGGGGGGTCCGATTGGACCCCCCAACTGTACAAAGGCAATCACGTATGCTCTACGTGATTGTGCCTGTCGGTGCCATTCTGCCGACGTATATATACAGTGAGCGGTCGTTAAGTGGTTAAGGGCTATTGGTGGAAGTGACGTTTTGACGTTGCTTCCGCCCTGCTATGGTATGGAGACGGGTGGGGGCCATCTTCCCCTTACTCTTCTCCATACCCAGCCACGTCAAGGACCCAATCGCCTCCGCCGCTACCGACGGCTCCGGTAAGCAGAGGAGGGCACGGGAGAGCGGCAGGAGGGGGGGCCCCTCTCCCGCCACCGATAACGGTGATCTTGCGGCAAATCTGCAGCAGAGACCACCATTATCGGAATCCGGACCACCGGCTGAAGACGAGGATATCCTTTTTGACTATTGATTGACCCTGACTATTCTGAACCCTGCCTGCTGTTTACCTGGACTATCATTGAACCACTCTGCCTGTCTGTCAACCGCAAGTACCTGTTTGCTGTGCTTAGTTTGTGCCTGCCCCGGCCTGGTAGCAATATATATACTATAGCATTGTGTAAGTCCTAGGGGAAACCGAGTATCGGTAGGCCTGCTTACCTTATGGGAAAGGGTGCTGCACACAAGCTAGCAATAGTGCCTGACCACCTGCGTTAGGGGCAATCATGACACAGTGTTTCTCAAACTTTTTTAGTTAAGGCACACTTTAAAATTCTGATGTCCAGCGCAGCGAGGAACAGCAAGCATCCTGTCTCCACCGGAGACACCCTGGGAATGACGCGGCTTCAGCCAGTGACAGCTCTTATGTAGATGAGGGCGGGCCACCCATCACGTGACCCCGTCCCCCTCTGACGCAAGGGGAAACCCGGGCTTCCCCAGTGACGTGCGGGTGACCCTGCCCCCTCTGATGTAACGCAGGTTTCCGTTGCATCAGAGGGGGGCGGGGTCACCCGGGGTGTCTCCGGTGGAGACAGGATGCTTGCTGTTCCTCGCTGCGCTGGACATCATCGTTGGAGCCTGGACCCCGGAGGGGAGAGATCATCCATCGCTGGACCTGGAGAGGAGAGATCATCCATCGCTGGACCCCGGAGAGGAGATCACCCATCGCAGAATACAGAGAGTGGATTACCACCGCTGGAATCTTTTTTTTATTTTTAATAAAGGACTTTTCCCAACGGTGTCTGTGTGGTTTTTTTACAATTTTTTACACTTTCTTTGTGAAATGGTAGGGGTACAATGTACCCCTTACCAATTCACATAGGGGGGGTGGGATCTGGGGGTCCCCTTTGTTAAAGGGGGCTTCCAGATTCTGATAAGCCCCCCCACCCGCAGACCCCCACAACCACTGAGCAAGGGTTGTGGGGATGAGGCCCTTGTCCCCATCAACATGGGGACATGGTGCTTTGAGGGGTCACAGACCCCCAAAGCATCCTCCCCATGTTGAGGGCATGTGGCCTGGTACGGTTCAGGAGGGGGGGCACTCTCTCGTCCCCCCTCTTTTTCCTGCGGCCTGCCAGGTTGCGTGCTCGGATAAGGGGTCTGGTATGGATTTTTGGGGGGAACTCCACTGCATTTTTTTTTATTTGGCGTGGAGTTCCCCTTAAAATCCATACCAGACCTGAAGGGCCTGGTAATTGAATTTGGGGGGACCCCCATGCATTTTTTTAATTTTTATCAATGACTTTTCTCTGTATTGCCGGGAGCCGACAATTCATTATAGCCGCGAGTGCTTTTAAATGACTTTTTTTCCTTCAGAAATTACACTTTGTGTAGGGAAAGTTCTAAGCACGGGAAACACGCGCTAATTTGCAGGCATACTATACACACCCCCTAGGTACGAAATTTTAAGGAATATTTCACTTTTATTGTTTCACTTTAAGCATTAATAAAATCACTGCTCCCAAAAAAACTTCAGTTTTTAAAACTTTTTTTTGTCCCCTGAGGCAGGACCCGGGTCCCCAAACACTTTTTATGACAATAACTTTCATATAAGTGTAGCGCCCCCCAATATTTGGGGGCGCTATGTGTAAATTTAAGGGTAGTCTGAACCAGTAGTTGGGCTCAGACCAATTGATTGTTCTGCATTTGCTTCTGCTCTGGGTGTGATACTGCCTGGCAGTAGTGTTCCCTGTCTGCCTGTAGGTGGCACTGTCATCACCGGCATAGGTTGAACTACAGGGGGTATAGGGGGGAACACCCCAAATTGTTCGCTGTTCAGCGAACGGGCAAACAGGCAATGTTCGGGTCGAACATGAGTTTGACTCGAACTCGAAGCTCATCCCTAATCATCAAAAAGTTAATTTATTTAAGTAATTCCATTCAAAAAGTGAAACTCAGTGATAGATTTCAAGCATTTCTTTCTTTTAATTTTGATGATTGTGGCTTACAGCTAGTGAAAACCCAAAATTCAGTGTAGCGCACCAACCCCAGACTTTACCTGCTTTTCTTCTGCTTGGCTCCTCCGCAGGAAAAGACTGAGGCACACCGCACCACAAGCCCGTGCCCTCCTGAATAGGGAGGTTGAGCGGTGTTAGTTTCCCGGGCCTGCTTGCAGCCAGTGTCAAAAAGCCTCTAGCATAGTTGCCAACATTGCAAAAAAAAAATCCGTGACACTTTTTCGCATGTAGGCGGAGCCTTGGTATAATTAGGGGGTGGGGCATTCATTTGAAGGTGTGTTATACTTTAGGAGAAAAAAGTGGCGCACGAAGCGTGGGCGTGGTTTACGCGGGTAGTGGGAGTGGCTTAAATGAGCGTGGCTCAAAGGGGGTGTGGTTAAAGTCTGATATGAATGAGGGATGAAGGGAGAAAGAAAGAGGGAGGGAAGGAAAGAGAAGGAAGGATGGAAGGACAGCAGGCCCAGATCCTACACCATAATAGAAATATGTGTATTCCAGAGTTTAACAATCAACAGATAAAGATAATCCAAACATCTGGTGTTAGCTCTTTAATCATCCCGGCACCATGGTTGTTAGGGTGTCAGGATGACTGAAGTGCATTATTTCTCTTATTACATTTTAATATAAAATGAAATCATTCAACTCACCAAAATGCCGAATCAGTGTTAGCCCCGAGTGTGTCACCTGCCACGTCGCCTGCCACCAGATGCCATCAGGTGTCCCCAGGGGAGTCCCTCCTTACATCAGGCGTCCTCAGAGGAGTCCCTCCTTACATCAGGCGTACCCAGCGGAGTCCTTCCTTACATCAGGTGTACCCAGAGGAGTCCCCCTTACATCAGGCGTCCCCAGCGGAGTCCCCCCTTACATCAGGCGTCCCCAGCGGAGTCCCCCCTTACATCAGGCGTCCCCAGTGGAGTCCCCCCTTACATCAAGTGTCCCCAGAGGAGTCCCTCCTTACATCAGGCGTCCCCAGAGGAGTCCCTCCTTACATCAGGCGTCCCCAGCGGAGTCCCTCCTTACATCAGGCGTCCCCAGAGGAGTCCCTCCTTACATCAGGCGTACCCAGCGGAGTCCTTCCTTACATCAGGTGTACCCAGAGGAGTCCCCCCTTACATCAGGCGTCCCCAGCAGAGTCCCCCCTTACATCAGGCGTCCCCAGCGGAGTCCCCCCTTACATCAGGCGTCCCCAGCGGAGTCCCCCCTTACATCAGGCGTCCCCAGTGGAGTCCCCCTTACATCAAGTGTCCCCAGCGGAGTCCCCCCTTACCTCAGGCGTCCCCAGCGGAGTCCCCCCTTACATCAGGCGTCCCCAGCGGAGTCCCCCCTTACATCAGGCGTCCCCAGCGGAGTCCCCCCTTACATCAGGCGTCCCCAGTGGAGTCCCCCTTACATCAAGTGTCCCCAGCGGAGTCCCCCCTTACCTCAGGCGTCCCCAGCGGAGTCCCCCCTTACCACAGGCGTTCCCAGCGGAGTCCCCCCTTACCTCAGGCGTCCCCAGCGGAGTCCCCCCTTAACCACAGGCGTCTCCTGTCTCGGCCGCCATTATTGTTTCCCTTTCCCCGAAGGGGAACAAAATAGAGGCGGAGCCGACAGTGTGGCTGCAAAAAAAAAAAAAATTAAGCTGTGGCGCTGCCGACCCCCGCCCCTTTCCATTACAGACAGACCTGCAGCGGGGCGGGGCGGGGGGGTGGCCGGCCGGCCAGCCAAAACACAGATGTAGTACAATAGAAGATAAAGCTGCTGCGGCGCCGCCCACCCCCGGGGAGGTGCGGGGTGTGGGCGGCGCCGCAGCGGCTTTATTTTCTATTGTACTACATCCGTGTTTTGGTCTTCTTGAACATGGCGGCCGGCCGAGACATTGTCTCCGCCAGCCGTGGACCTCTAGCGGCGGCGGCCTGCGGCGTCCAAATTCGGGGAAAACGGGAAAAATCGGATTGGCCGGGACATTGGCCGGGACAAAATAAATCCGGGAAAAGGGTTTGAATCCCGGGAACGTCCCGGCCAATCCGTGACTGTTGGCAACTATGCTCTAGTGCTGACCTAGTTTCTGCAGTAGTCAGAAACAAGTCTTTAATTCTCCCCAGTAAGCAACTGTCCACACCAACTGAAAGGTCCAACACTTATTTATTCCTTCTTGCACAATAAACAGTCTCTTTGAGAACAGACAGGTTGGGACAAGACACAGGTCAAATAAGGTGGGAGGAGGTCCAGGCACAAACTTGAATTGGGTTTTCTCCTGTTCTGATTAGCACGAACAGGCTTGGCGCACGGTCTCTGCCACAGACCGGGTGAAAAAAATATGAAAGCCACTGCTACTGACCTTGGGTGCGTAGTATCACTGCCACTGTGATTTAAAGAACACGCACTTCCTTCCGTTAGCGAACTAGCCCTTATAGGACAAGAACATCCCTCCAGAGAGTTACCAGAGGCCCCATCTGTCACCATGACTCTGCGCTGGGTCTTCAGAAAGGGTCACCTCCCTGGCCTCCTCGTCCTGGATACGGGTCCCCTCGCAAGGCAGATCCCTGGGAGTCTCGGTCCTCGGCGGATCCCAGCCGAAGGCTGCTGGGCTCCGGGCCTTTCTCCAAAGTACCTCATCCCAGACTGAAGGTGTCTGAGATGGAACACCAGCTCCGTCTCTGGGCCTAGGGCACCCAGAGACAACCCGACCAGGCCTCCGGGCCTAGGGCACCCGGAGGCGACACACACGCACCCAGGCTTAAGGTGCCTGAGCGCGGAACCGACGACCCCTCTGAAAGATGACCGCCCTATTTTATATCCTCTCCCGACAGGCACAGCAGGTTCCCCGCCCCGCCGTACTGCTGCCGAGAGGGGACAAAAAGGACACAACCTTGTACTGCGGTTCAACCCGGGCCCATGGCAACAGCGCCACCCATAGGCCCCAGTGAACTTACACACCAGTACTATCTCCCAGGGATAGAAATGGTCCATGAGACCTAACAATTAGTGCATCTGAGCCTAGTTACCACTTAGATGCTTCACCCTAAATGTAACCACCCGCTACATCAGTATCTCAGAAAGTTTGAATATTGTGAAAAAGTTCAATATTGTAGACTCATGGTCATGGTGTCACACTCTAATCACCTACATTATATAACTCAAAACACCTGTAAAGGTTTCCTGTGCCTTGCTCTCTCAGTCTGGTTCAGTAGGTTACACCTGGACATACAAGGCACATCTTAGGTTCTTACCTGGCTTAGGTCAGTATCTATTTAAGCCCCAGTTCACATTGATGCGGTGCGGGAAACACTGAGATCTGTGCATCTCCTGTACCGCATTGCAAACGCACTGTGTTTTGCGATCTGCTACAGGTGTCAATTCAAAGTTAAAATCACCGCAAAAGGACTGCATGGTAAAAAAACACCCAGGCGATTAGTTTCCAGTGGCACTCAAAAAAAAAAAGGTGCCTTCACTTTTTTGATGTGATACGGTGCAATTTGAACCCAATCAAAATGAATGGACTCAAATCGCACCACACAGAATCACATGTGAATAGCAACGGAATGCAGTGTGATTCCTGTGTGAGTCACATGCAGTTCACATAGCTCCCAACTGTCCCTGATTTTGAGGGACTGTCCCTGATTTGGAGCAATATCCCTCTGTTCCTCCTCATATGTCCCTAATTTTGGTCTGATCTATATAGATGTATATGTAGCACACGGACCCTTTTTTTCTGCCGTCCTCCGTTCGCAGTCGGGCACACCTTCTACTTGCCCCCCCCTTGTGTAGAGGGGCGAGCGGTGTTGTTGTTTGGGCCTTGCAGCAATTACCTCTCTCAAATGGATCCCTTGCTCCGTTGTCTAGGTAGAAGTTTCTCAGAATAAGGCCAATGTCCACACAGGAGTAAAACCTAAGCAGTAAGGTTTTATTCTTTATCTTTGCAGTAAACTTGAAGAGAGAGTAGGAAACGAGAGAAGCAGGGGAAGGTTCAGGTACGCAGCACGTAAAACACAATGCAACTCTTTCGTCGCCACTCAAGCCTGAGTGGGTATTGCTCACCCGGATAGTCCCCTTGTGAGCGGTCCTAGCAGCCAGGATGGAGCACAGATAAATAGTGAACTTTTTAGGGGATGCGATCAGGAATCCTATGCCACAGGATTGTTAGTCCCGAACCTCCCAGCCAAGCAATAATGAAGAACCTTTAAGACGGATTGGCGTATTGCAGGGCTTGTAACGATGGATCCCTCCTTAGGTGAGCTCCAGGCCTCCTCCCGAGACAGCAGTACCGTCGCTAGTCTCCTCCGGGGCAGATCCTCCCCTGGTCTCCTTCCCTAAGCGTGGCTTCCCTCAAGTGGGCAGCCTGGAAACCTTCTTCAGTTGTAGGTCCTAGCTGAAGGTGCTGGGCCTACCAGGTAGCGATGTAGCCTTGGGCTAAAGGTGCCCGGGGCTATTCCACACACGCGCACCCCTGGGCTGGAGGGCCAGGAGGCACACAAGAACGAACCTCAACTAATGGCGTCTGCCCCTTATGTACCCTCTCCCAGTATGCACAGCGGGTAGACCACACCCACTGTACGGCTACCGAGAAAGGACACCCAAGGTTTTGTGATACCCCCTTGTGGTTCAACCTATGCCAGTGATGACAGTGCCACCTACAGGCAGACAGGGAACACTACTGCCAGGGGCAGTATCACACCCAGAGCAGAAGCAAATCCATAACAAACAATTGATCTGAGCCCAATTACTGGCTCAATTATCCTTAAATTTACACATAGCGCCCCCAAATATTGGGGGGGGGCGCTACACATATAAAATGCACTTTTTATCTATCAAAAGTTGTTTCCATGTGCTAAACATCTCATCTAATTTCTAAATTAGTGGAATTTGTAAATTCCAAAAGCCAATATAAAGAAATAGTAGTGGTAAAAAAAAACACTTGTGGGTTTAACCAATCTTGTTTTTTGTATGATTCTCCTTTAAGGGGGCGTGGCAAGGGGTGTGTTCTATGCCTGCTTACTTTTGCTGATAGGTGTCCCTTATTCCCATCTCAAAAAGTTGGGAGGTATGAGTTCAAGCTGAACTTCAGGAAAAGTAAAAATGCTCCCTTTCAGTAGGGCTGCCCCTACACTGCAAAAGTTAAATGCTCATTAAGGCCTGGTTCACACCTATGCATTTTTTTTGTGCGTTTTCAGTTTTGCAGAAACACACTACAGTCCATTTAACATGGTTTCCCATGTTTCACATCTATGCATTTTAAGGAAAGGGCCATGGACTTTTTCTGGTTTTTGGTTCCATAGACTTCAATGGATCCAAAATGCACCTGAAATATGCAAACTGCAACCTGCATAGGTGTGAACCAGGCCTTAGGTCCAGGGTAGGGATCTCCAAACATTTTTACTACAGGAGGCACATTGTTTATTTTACAAATATTTGAGGGCAGAAAAAAAATAAAGAATCACATTTAAATTAATAAATACGTTTTTCTTTCTTTTATTTATTTTTTAATCAGCATGATATGATTTAGATTTTTAGAACAGAACAAACATCAAAACAGTAAAACAATGCAAATAAATTCCAAATAAACTTGAGCCCATCAGAGCCCTCCTACATCAGAGTCCTCATCAAAGTCCCCCTTACATCGAAGTCCACTATAAATCAGAGTTCTCTCTTACATCAGGGGGGTCCCCATCAGAGTGTATCTGGATGCCCAATTTCAGAGCTTCTGTTTTGTTGAGATATTGTTTAACCACTTAAGCCCCGGACCAATACGCAGCATAAAGACCAGGCCCCTTTTTGCGATTCGGCACTGCGTCGCTTTAACTGACAATTGCGCGGTCGTGCGACGTGACTCCCAAACAAAATTGACGTCCTTTTTTTCCCACAAATAGAGCTTTCTTTTTGTGATATTTGGTTTTTATTTTTTTGCGCTATAAACAAAAATAGAGCGACAATTTTGAAAAAAATTCAATATTTTTTACTTTTTGCTATAATAAATATCCCCCAAAAATATATATATAAAAAAAAAAAAATCCTCAGTTTAGGCCGATACGTATTCTTCTACATATTTTTGGTAAAAAAAATCGCAATCAGTGTTTTTATTTATTTTTATTTTTTTACTAGTAATGGTGGCGATCAGCGATTTTTTTTGTGACTGCGACATTATGTCGGACACTTCGGACACTTTTGACACTTTTTTGGGACCATTGTCATTTTTACAGCGACCAGTGCAATAAAAATGCACTGGTTACTGTAAAAATTACACTGGCAGTGAAAGGGTTAACCACTAGGGGCGCTGAAGGGGTTAAGTGTGCCTAGGGGCGTGTTTCTAAGTGAGGTGGGGCTTGGCTACGAGTGACACGTCACCGATCTCCGCTCTGATTACACAGAGCGGAGATCGGTGACAGTGTCAGTAGGCGAGCGGGGAGATGTTGTGTTTATACTAACATCTCCCCGCTCCATGCCTCCGTGAGACGATTGCGGGGATCCCCACGGCGATCGAGTCTGCGGGACCCGCGGTCCGACTCACGTGGATGACTGCAGGGTCGCAAGCACGCCGCCGGCGGCACGCGTGCGACCACACGGTAGGCAGTTAAAGGGGACATAAAGGTACGTGATTGTGCCTGTACGTGCCATTCTGCCAACGTATATATACCGTGATCGGTCCTTAAGTGGTTAACTGTATTTTGTTTGTTTGTTTTGTACAAAGAAAATCTATCAGACCCCCTCCCATCAAAAAATATAAAAAAATTGTACATAAATGATTAAAGTGTCACTAAACCCCCATAAAAAACTATCAATAAATAGTGTATTGGGGGGCGTGTCCGGATGTGAAGCCGAGTGGAAGTGTGGTGGCTCAGCTCCGCTTCTGCCTAATCCTTACCTTTATCCTGGCACCGGGATTATCTCTTATTTTCAGCCCGAGGGACATCTGGGGGACCCCACACTTCTCCGCTCCCACCCGGGTCCTCCTGAATGGCTCCTGGACGCCGCAAGTACAGCAAACGTCAGCCGCCTGCAGCCTGCTCTCCCCCATCGGCGGCCATCTTGCCCACACGCTCTCCCCCTCCCTCTCCATTCTCTGTCGCGGCGGGCGCACAGACGGCGGCTGCAGGTATGGGAGACGTGGCGCCATCTAACTCGGACCTGTTGGCGGCGATTACCTCACTTAAAGACACGCTAACCACCAAGATAGATGCGGTGTCCATGGAGGTGGGCCTCCTGCGCCGGGATATGGACCGGTTCCGGACCCGGATGTCGGAGGCAGAGTCCCGCATTTCCCAGGTGGAGGACACAGTGAGGGAAGACTCGAGAGATCTCAGAATCCTCCAGAGACAGGTACAGGCTCTGCAGGAGAAATCAATTGACATTGAGAACAGACTCAGGAGGAATAATCTGCGGGTGGTGGGTCTTCCCGAGAGGGCTGAGGGTGCCAATCCTGCTGAATTCACAGAGAAGTTTCTTACCACCCTGCTAGGCCTCAAGGATCTCCCCCCCACGTTTGTAGTGGAGCGGGCCCACAGAGTCCCCACTGCCCCACCTATCCAGGGGGCGCCACCTAGACCCTTCCTGCTCAGGCTCTTGAACTATCGGGACAGAGACAGGTTGCTTGCTGCTGCCAGAAACGCTGGGGAGCTTAAATATGAAAATTCCAGAATCTCCTTGTATCCTGACTACTCTCCTGAAATACAGCAAAGACGCCGCACCTTCACTGAGGTACGCAAACGCCTCAGGGAGAAGGGCCTAAAGTACAGCCTTCTGTTCCCCAGCAAGCTCCGGGTGATTGATGGCAACTCTACCCGTTTCTTTGAGACCCCTGCTGCAGCTGCTGCCTGGCTGGATTGCTGTTGATCCAGGAGTTCCTCGAGTTGTCCTACTGCTCTACCTTACCCTCTTCATGATGGTATCCTGTTTTTCACCCTTTCCTATTCTGCATCAGAAGCGGTGCAGCTCGGCCACACCACGGTATACAAGTGATCTCTGATATCACTCACCTTCCCACACTTTGGACTGCTCCCACAGTCCCGAGAAGGATACCCCGGGAAGTGCTTCTACCTCCCCCCCTGGCCCGGTGGGCCGTCTTCTAGGGGCCCTTGTGGCCTGAAGATTCTATGTTCGTTTTTGTTTTGGGACGAAACCCTGCATCAGTTTTTATGGTTCTCTGGCCCCTGTTTGTTTTGGCCTTTGAACCAGGTTTGTATGATGTCTGGGTAGGGAGTTACTTGTTCTGGGGTGAGGGGTTTCTATATTTTGCTACTCTCAATGTACACTATGCTGCTCAAATGTTTTACTGGACTCAGATCCCAATGACTTTGCTTGCTGTTGTTTCTCTCCCCAATGGGTCTGGGCCTCCTGGGTCCATCCTGCGTCTATTTCCCCCTGGTGTTTCATGATGGCTCCCCCAGATACTGAGCTGCTGACCATTCTATCATGGAACGTCAGGGGGCTTAACTCTAAGTATAAGAGATCGATCTTGTTCCAATATTTGAAAATGCACAACCCGCACATAGTGCTGCTGCAGGAGACCCACTTGACTGGCAGTAAGGTCCTTGCTTTGAAAAAACCCTGGGTGCAGAGGGCTATTCATGCAACCTATTCTTCATACTCCCGCGGGGTCTCTATTCTAATTAGTAAACGAATTCCGTGTATAATTCATGATGTCCATTTAGATCCCCAGGGTAAATTTGTTATGGTTGTATTGAGTTTGTACGCACAGAAATATGTAATTGTGAATGTCTATTTGCCTCCGCCGAGCCAGATTCAGATTCTTTACACGCTGTACGAGAGGATTGCCCCGCATTGCCCTGCACATGTCCTGTTCATGGGAGACTTCAATGCCACTCTGTCCCGGGACCTGGATAGACCTACTCCCCAGCCGACCTTTAATTCTGATCTTGGTACATGGGCCCAGGCGACGGGATTTCAGGAGGTTTGGAGGTGGCTTCACCCTCGTGACAGAATGTATTCTTGCTTCTCAGCCACATTTAAAACCTCATCTCGAATTGATTTGGCTTTTGCCAACTCTTCCCTATTAGCTCGTGTCTGTGAGGCGAGCTACCTCCCCTCTGGCCTCTCCGACCACCATCCACTTAAATTGACCATTAGGGCTGACAGGTCCCGGGACAAAGCCATGTGGCGGCTGCAGCCCCATTGGATTAACAATGAGGCGGTCCATGATAGAGTCTCTCCTCTCCTGCAGGAGTTCTGGGCACACAATCAGGGGTCGGCTTCCCTGGAGGTGACGTGGGATGCCTCCAAGGCTCACGGCAGGGGACAATATATCTCTGCTGTGGCTGCGGTGAAGGCGGAGCTTGGAGACGCTGTTTCTAACCTGCAGCACAGGGTTGACGAGGCCACGACTAAATACACTGACTCAGCTACGGCCTCTAATTTTGATTGTTTGTCCTCGCTTCGGCGGGAACTTCATCTCCAAGTGTCCGAAATTACCAGGTTGGGTATACAACGTAGTAGACAGGAATATTTTGAGTTTGGGGACAAGAATAGCAAACTACTTGCACTTCTAGCGCAGCAGGATAGGCCCTCGACAGTCATACCAGAGATCCTCACGAATGATGGCGTTTTGGTCCACTCTCAGGAGGATATTCTCTCTGCATTTACAGCTTTCTATACCTCCCTGTATGTCTCTTCGCTCCCCGCAGACTTTGACCCTGCACCCATGATGTCTATACTGGATACGTTGGCTCTGGGGTGGCTCTCTGATGCGGAAAGGCAACTCCTCGTCTCAGATATCACTCCAGAGGAAGTTGTTCGGGCCATTAAATCATTCCCGACAGGCAAAGCCCCGGGCCCAGATGGACTTCCCATAGACTATTATAGTACCCATGCTGCACTTATTGCCCCTAAGCTGGCACAGCTGTTTCAGGCCTGCTTGCAACAGGGCTCCCTACCGCCCTCAATGAGAGAAGCGCATGTTGTTCTCATCCCAAAGCCTAATAAAGACCCTAGGCTGTGTGCCTCCTACAGGCCGATCGCCCTCCTTAACTGTGATTTAAAAATTCTTACCAAACTACTGGCCACTAGACTTAGCAAGGTTATCAAATCCTTGATTGATTCTGACCAAACTGGCTTCATGCCCGGTAGATCCACAGATGTAAACATTCGTAGGCTGTTTTCTAACATCCATGCTCCACATGACAACCAAGGTACTAGGACTATTGCCACACTTGATATGGAGAAAGCGTTCGATACAGTGGAATGGGTTTATCTGTGGGAGGTGCTTAGGAGAATGGGATTCCCTCTTAAGTTCATTGATTGGATGCGTACGCTCTATACTGATCCGTTGGCGCGTATCAAGCTCAGTGGCACCTTGTCTCCCCCGTTCCCACTCCAGAGGGGCACCAGACAGGGATGCCCTCTCTCCCCGGCCCTCTTCGCCCTGGCCATGGAGCCTATTGCAGAAGCCCTTAGGAGCTCGGCTGAGATCCGTGGTCTTAGGGTGGGCTGGTTGGAGGAGAGAGTGGCTCTCTACGCAGATGACCTCCTGCTTTTTTTGAACGATGCTGGTGATTCTCTGCGGGGTGCTCTTGGGATCATGGAAGCCTTTTCCGCCTTCACTGGGCTGCGAGTGAACTGGCACAAGTCTCAACTGTTCCCGGTGGATGAGGGGGCCAGGTCCTCCTCACCCCCCTCCCTTCCGCTTCAGTGGGTCGATCAGTTTACTTACCTAGGCATTGTTGTCTCCAAGGAGAGTGCAGGCTTTGTGCGGCTCAATCTTGACCCTGTCCTGGTGGCAGTTAGGACCAAACTGAAGGCATGGAGCAATCTCCCCCTTTCCCTCATTGGCCATATTAACCTTCTTAAAATGAAAGTCCTCCCTAAATTTACTTATATTTTTCGGAATTCCCCGCAATGGTTGACCAAGGCTTTCTTTAATTCTCTAAGGCGGCTCTTCCTCACCTTTCTTTGGGGGCCTAGGCCACCTAGATTTAAATACGCTACCTTGACCAGGCCTGTGGACAATGGAGGTTTGGCTCTCCCTGACTGTCACAAGTACTTTTTGGCTACCCAGCTCGTGACCGCCCATTGGTGGCTGCAGCCGGACTTGACCAATTCTGCGGTGGTGCTGGAGGCGGCTATAGTGGGGTCTCTGGAGGCCCTGCAGGGGCTGCTGTTTAGGGGTCCTAGGACGCCCCACCATCTCACACCTTCTATGCGAACCACTTTGCGGGCATGGAGGGTGGGAGAGGAGCTGAGGACACCCCATCCTAACTCCTGGTCTCCCCACACCCCCCTGTGGCTGAATCCCAACCTTCCGCAGTTCAACACCATCCCCGATCCGCAGGCCTGGGCCAAATACAAAGTTCTTACTCTCAAACATGTGATCACCAACGGGGAGCTTTCCCCCTTCCATGTTTTACGCGCTAATTTTCAGGTTCCTCCACAGCTCCATTTCAGGTACCTGCAAATTGCCCATGCCTTCAGATGTCAGTTCTTGGGCCAACCGGTTGTCTTGGAATATTCTGAGCTCGAATCCACCCTTCGAGTGAAGGACCTGGAGAAACCCACGTCCCAACTCTATGGGTCCTTGTTGGCTGCCGCCGCCCCCGAGTTGTCCTCCCTCCGCAGGAAATGGGTGGCGGACATACCGGGGCTGGACGAGGACGACTGGAGGGAGATTTGGGACTTTCCCTTCTCCCATCTAGTCTCAGCACGGGATAAACTTGTACAATACAAAATTGTACACAGAGCTCATTATACGCCTCATAGACTGCACCAGATGTCACCGTCACATTCCTCGGAGTGTTGGCGCTGCTCAAATCAGGTGGGGAATTTTTTCCACATCTTCTGGGATTGCTCAGCGGTAGCCCACTATTGGGCGGAAGTTCTCCGGGTAATTGCTAAGGTCTCAAAAACTCATGTTGCTTATGACCCTAGATACTGTCTGCTGGGACTAGTGGAACAACTGCCGGTGCTCCGATCAAAAAAGATACTCATCTCCCTGCTACTGTACTATGCTCGTAAAGCTATCACGATGCATTGGAAAAAGTCATCTCCCCCCTCTGTTGGGTTTTGGAAAAACCTGGTTAATGCTAGTTTACCCCTCTATAAGGACACCTACTCCGGTAGGGGCTGCCCACAAAAGTTTGAGAAGATATGGACATGTTGGTTGGACGATGCTACCACGGCTAATGCTGCAGTGACAAGTGTCTAGGCCAGCAGTCGCCAGCTGGCCTGTTGGGGTGTTGATCGATTTCCCCCCCCCCCAGGATGCTATCTCCTCCTGATACCACTTTGAGCACTGTTCACCCTGAACTGATCCCCCTCCCCGTATTGGGGTTGTAGGTTTAGTAGGTTGTGTATGTTTTACTGTTGTCCCATGCTACGACCTGTTCCTGTAGCGGGACTATGGCCCCTGTGTGGGCAACTGTCTGGCCCATATGCGGGCTATTTTTGTGTGTTGAAAACTTAATAAAAATGATTTAAAAAAAAAAAAAAAAATAGTGTATTACATGCTGTTTATACTCACTTAGTCACTATGGGATTAATTTTCTGTATTCTGCAAAAAAAAACTGCTGCTCTCTATCTCCGCCTTCTGTCCATGTCTCCAATTCAGCTAGGGATTTTGCAGCTGTGGTGTTAACTCTGCACATGCTCAGTTTTCAGTGAGTTTCTATGCTGAGCATTTCCTCCCTATCACATCTGAGCAGCCCATGTGACTATAGAGTCATACATGTGGGTGTATACACAGTGGTAAATGACAGCCCACTCCCTCTTTCCTCCTCCATGTCCACTAAATAGCTAAACACAATGGTGCGGAATATTACATGTAGATTAATGGAGGCTTCACCTCCCTCTTATTCTGAGACACAGGCTGGAGGGGCGTGGCACAGCCTGTGACTGGCAGAAATCCGCCCACACCAAGTTATTTCACCAAAATAATAAAGATTTAAAACAGTTTATTGATATTAATTATTTATTTTTACTCTGTATTCCAAAGGCTTTTTTATTACATTTTTTTTTAACATATGACCAGTAACAGAGGACTAGAAGCTCCTCTTGCTTACGTTTCCTTGCAGACAGGCTGGGGAAGAGCTGGGTCATGTGACAGCTTTATATCAATTAGGAAAAGGGTACTTACATTTTTTTTGTTTGTATTAAAATAATCACAGTGCCATCGTCCACATACAGAAATAGAAGGGGCAATGTAAATTAAACAGTGTATGTTTAGTATCACTTTAACTACCTGATTTGCATTCAGTTGACTAGTATGTCTCCACTCCAAAATTTCTCAAACATTTTAGCTGAATTTACCACATACCTCACTTTAAATACATTTCATAGACCAGTCTCCTAGCTCAGAAAAATAGAATGCTCATAGACACATTCTGAGCAATTTTTCATTTTTATTCTGTCCAAAATGTAAACACCAAGTGTACTGTGATCACGCCAGGGGTGATTAAAAGATGTGGCCCTTATTATATTTCTTGTGAAACAAAAAAAAAAAAGATGTGGCCCGTGCTGACCGAAATTTGCCTGGAAGGACCACGCAGACAGATTTGATGTTGTATACAAAGAGACAGAAAAAAATGTTAAATGAAAATGAATGCACGACAAGAGACTTAGGAATGCCAGGAACACAGCTTTACAGACTGAGATATGCTACAAGTCAAATCCCGAGGCAATATGGGTGGAAAAAAGAAAAGAGTACAAAGTATTGGACTTCTGAAATCAATGGAGCAATCAGAGGGCAAAGTCTTTAGCAGAGATAATGAAGATGTTCTCAAATGACCTGAATATGTTGCATTTCTGCACATCCATGATTACGTTTAAATCATTAGTGTTCTGGACTTTATTCCAGCTGGAAGTTTGTGAATCTGCAAACCTGTTCCTTCAACCAACATGATCCAGATTCCTAAATACGTTTAAGGATAGTTTTAAGCTTGTGAACACAAGGGGGCACACTCCCTCTATTTTCAAGAGAACCATCTGGCTATAGACCTAGTTAGTTAGTTAAAGGCAAAACATTTAAGATTAACTGAAAACACTTATTATTATACCTTTTTATGGCCTAATTATTTTTAAGGACAAGTTCAGTACTTAGCTAAACATTCCTGAGACCCCTCCACTCCATAGTCCCCTAAATAAGTAAAACTTGCCCACACCCCCCATTGCCTCCTCTAATAGGACATACCTGTACAGTAGGAGCACCAGTTTATCTAGGGGGCTAGGGAGGAAAGCTAAGGAATTTTAGTGTATTACTAAACTTGTCCTCTAAAGTGGTTGTAAACTGCTGAACAAAACATATTACTCCATAGTAGAGATGGGCCGAACACCTCCCTGTTCGGTTTGCACCAGAACTCCTGAACAGGGAAATAGTTTGGCCCCGAGCCTTGAACCCCATGAAAGTCTATGGGACCCGAAAAATCAAAAGTCCCCATTTTGAAGAGCTGTATGCAAGTTTTTGGCCATAAAAAGGGTATGGGGGCCCGAGTACAGCCCTGGGGAACATGAATGCAAAAAGATAAAAAAAAAAAAACAATAGTTTTTAAAGGAGCAGTGATTTTAATGATGCTTAACGTGAAACAATACAAATTCCTTTAAATATAGTGCCTGTGGGGTCCCCTTAGTCTTCATGTAAAGTGGCACATCTGTACAGTGTATAGAACCTGCTGCAGCAAAACTGACATTTCTAAAGAAAAAAAAAGCATTTAAATGTACTTCGCGGCTGCAAACTATTGCCGACAACTGGCAATACAAAAAAAAATTGTGAAAAAAGCGGCTCCCCCCCTCCCAAAACTGCGTGGGGTCCCCCCCAACATCCATACCAGACCCCTATCTGAACATGCAGCCTGGGAGGTCAGGAAAGGGGGGAAGCGAGTGTCCCACCTCCTGAACCATACCAGGCCACACGCCCTCAACATGGGTGGGGGTGCTTTAGGCCAAAGCACCTTGTCCCAATGTTGATGGGAACAAGGTCCTCTTCCAGACAACCCTGGGCTGTGGTTGTGGGGGTCTGCAGGCAGGGGGCTTATCGGAATCTGAATTCCGCCCCCAGATCCTGCCCCCCAGAAAAGTGTCAAGTATAATTATAAACAGTACACAGACTTTTGACAACGCTGAAAAAAATTATTCTCTGCCCGCAACCAAGGCTACCCTCCTACTGCAGGCTCTGCCGTTTGACACTTCTTATATGAGCAAGGGAAGGAGCCATCTAGCGACATCACCTGGTGGCACTGCCCCCTTGTGTTGTCACTGAATAAGCATGCACTGGTCAACCACTTAACAGTTTATCTATAGGCTTTAGCCATCAACAATAATCACTGTAAGTTCTCCTGGTAGGGATGGCTCCCTTAGCCCCCCCCCCAACACACACACCGGGATAACACAATAGCTAATAGCACAATAAGAGGGATTCCCCCATCAATACTTACTGTTAGATTTGGTTGCAGAAAAGAAAACGTACCATCCATGGCCGACTTAAACCTTTAATAAAAGGACTGAAACAGAAAAAAATTGAAGGGTCCTAGGTTATAAAAAGCATATACAGTGGGGAAAAAAAGAATTTAGTCAGCCACCAATTGTGCACGTTCTCCCACTTAAAAAGATGAGAGAGGCCTGTAATTGTCATCATAGGTATACCTCAACTATGAGAGACAAAATGTGGAAACAAATGCAGACAATCACATTGTCTGATTTGGAAAGAATTTATTTGAAAATTATGGTGGAAAATAAGTATTTGGTCACCTACAAACAAGCAAGATTTCTGGCTCTCACAGACCTGTATCTTCTTCTTTAAGAGGCTCCTCTGTCCTCCACTCATTACCTGTATTAATGGCACCTGTTTGAACTTGTTATCAATATAAAAGACACCTGTCCACAACCTCAAACAGTCACACTCCAAACTCCACTATGATGAAGACCAAAGAGCTGTCGAAGGACACCAGAAACAAAACTGTAGACCTGTACCAGGCTGGGAAGACTGAATCTGCAATAGGCAAGCAGCTTGGTGTGAAGAATTCAACTGTGGGAGCAAGAATTTGAAAATGGAAGACATACAAGACCACTGATAATCTCCCTCGATCTGGGGCTCCATGTAAGATCTCACCCCGTGGGCTCAAAATGATCACAAGAACGGTGAGCAAAAATCCCAGAACCACACGGGGGGACCTAGTGAATGACCTGCAGAGAGCTGGGACCAATGTAACAAAGGCTACCATCAGTAACACACTACGCCGCCAGGGACTCAGATCCTGCAGTGCCAGACGTGTCCCCCTGCTTAAGCCAGTACATGTCCGGGCCTATCTAAGGTTTGCTAGAGAGCACTTGGATGATCCAGAAGAGGATTGGGAGAATGTCATATGGTCAGATGAAACCAAAGTAGAACTGTTTGGTAGAAACAGAACTCGTCGTGTTTGGAGGAGAGAGAATGCTGAGTTGCAACCAAAGAACACCATACCTACTGTGAAGCATGGGGGTGGCAACATCATGCTTTGGGGCTGTTTCTCTGCAAAGGGAACAGGACGACTGATTCGTGTACATGAAAGAATGGATGGGGCCATGTATCGTGAGATTTTGAGTGCAAACCTCCTCCCATCAGCAAGAGCATTGAAGATGAAATGTGGCTGGGTCTTTCAGCATGACAATGATCCCAAACACACCGCCCGGGCAACGAAGGAGTGGCTTCGTAAGAAGCATTTTAAGGTCCTGGAGTGGCCTAGCCAGTCTCCAGATCTCAACCCCATAGAAAACCTTTGGAGGGAGTTGAAAGTCTGTGTTGCCCAGCGACAGCCCCAAAACATCACTGCTCTAGAGGAGATCTGCATGGAGGAATGGGCCAACATACCAGCAACAGTGTGTGACAACCTTGTGAAGACTTACAGAAAACGTTTGACCTCTGTCATTGCCAACAAAGGATATATAACAAAGTATTGAGATGAACTTTTGATATTGACCAAATACTTATTTTCCACCATAATTTACAAATAAATTCTTTCAAAATCAGACAATGTGATTGTCTGGATTTGTTTCCACATTTTGTCTCTCATAGTTGAGGTATACCTATGATGACAATTACAGGCCTCTCAAGTTCTTTTTAAGTGGGAGAACTTGCACAATTGGTGGCTGACTAAATACTTTTTTGCCCCACTGTATGTTGATCCGACACAAATGATGCTAAAATTATTCATTCACCAGAATATTGACAGTTTGATTTTTGACATGTTAATCTTCTTTGTATTAATAAGATTTATTCAGAATACGTGAAGTGTTCTAAGTTATAAAATAAATATCTGACTTCAAAATATTGCTGTCTCTAAGTACAGTACTGTGCAAAAGTTTTAGGCAGGTGTAAAGAAATAATGTAAAGTATGAATGCTTTCAGAAATATATATTTTACTAGTTTATTTTTATCAATTTAAAAAATGCAGAGTAAGCGAACAGAAGAAAATGTAAATTAAATCAATATTTGAATACCCTTTGGCTTCAAACAGCATCAATTCTTTTAGGTACACTTCTACACAGTTTTTGAAGGAAATCAGCAATAGTCAGCAATATGTCTACATTTCAAATTTGTTTTGATTTAGATTGCAGACAAAATTGCATTTTCAGTTTATTATAATTTTTTAGGATTAGTTTAAATTTGTTTTTATTGTGATTAAAAAATTCTGATACATCTGAATTCCAGAATACCAAAACATTTGTCCGAATTTTGATTTGGAACAAAATGAACCACACACGTCTATAAACTACCGTTGGAACAGCTGGCTATTCCTTTTCGGGACTATCCCCTAGCCCAACAGCAGCTACTTCATCAACTAC
Organism: Rana muscosa; assembly: GCA_029206835.1. Lineage (NCBI taxonomy): Eukaryota > Metazoa > Chordata > Amphibia > Anura > Ranidae > Rana > Rana muscosa. The sequence goes on along the minus strand of CM055116.1, from coordinate 1,197,927,279 downwards.
TGAAGAAGCACCATTCATCGCTTTGGGTCTGAGGAAGAGAGTCCTCCCTTGAAACGCATCAGCCACCGTCTGGTCTTCCAGCATCCCTGGTACCGACTATAGACTTAAGAGAAACCGTTCGCTATTGCTGTTGCCTAGATATTCTTGTATACCACGTTTTTATGTGAGTATAACCATTGCTATTTTTACCTATATTGAAATTATTTTTGGTAATGCACTAGGTCGGTACGCCCTCCCTTTTTTCTTATATGTTATTGGAGAAGCACCTACTGGTCTTTGCTACCAGCCCTAGGTAGCACAGAGGCCAGTGACCATCCGATTCATAAGGGGGATGCTCCACCCATCCTGAAGTGGTACAGTCAAATTCCCCCAGCCCTGTGCCAGGAGGTCAAGGACTTGATCTGTAATATGCTACAGAGTGGGATAATTCAGTAGAGACATAGGATGGGTCACCCCTGTTGTGCTGGTACAAAAGAATGGGAGTCTGTGATTCTGTGTAGATTACCGCAAGCTAAATGCCTGTAGCCACCAGGATGCACATCCATTGCCCAGGGTAAAGGAGTCACTCATGGCACTGAGTCAAGCCAAGTTTTTTGTCTCCTCTGGCAAGTGGCTACTGGCAAATCTCAGTGTAGGGACCAAGACCATAAGAAGACTGCCTCTGGGACTATTCAAATTGAATTGCATGCCTTTCGGACTGAGCATTGCACCCAGTATGTTCCAGCGCTTAATGGAGAAATGCTTGGGAGATTTCAGTTTTGAGACTGTGTTAGTCTACCTGGACAATATCATAATTTTCTCCAAAACATTCCAGGATCATGTCCAACATCTGGACCTGGTGTTGGCGGAGAACCCTAGAAGCAAAAGAGGCAGTAAGTGGGAGTGCACCTATCTGGTAGAAAAGCAGTCCTTTCCTCCAACTCCAGTGTCCAATGTGGCTTCAGAGGGTCCCAACCCCAGTAAGAGGCGACTGCTTCGCAACTTGCTGAGACCCTGTTAGGTAAGTGAAGATTGCTCTGCCAAGCCTGTTAGAGATAGAGAAGAAATAGATTCTGTTGATATTCCACCATTGCAAGAAGTCCCGATGAGCCTCTTCTTGTACTCATAACTCCTCCCCTTGCAGGCCCTGAAAGAGAAGACTCCCAAAGCACCAATCTCATGCCCAGGTAAAGGGGGTGTGGTGGGCCCTGTTAATTCCCAACTACCCAGGGCTCAGGCGATCACAAACTAAAGATGACTACTCAGTTGGTGACCCCATAATGGACAGCGAGCTTCACCATCCCCTGTGCTCTAACTGTGGTCAACTGCCTGAAAATTACCGTATATACTCGAGTATAAGCCGAGTTTTTCAGCACATTTTTTTGTGCTGAAAATGCCCCCCTCGGCTTATACTCAAGTCTGTGTCCGACTTCAAATTTGTGCGCCTGATCCCGGCCAGCCGTAGGTCCCCTGGACCCCAAACTTGGCACACATGTAGCCCCACTCTTCATCTACAAGTGTGAAAAGTTTGGTGTCAGGGGGACTTACAGCCGGGGAGCACCGATTTTTCAAAGCCGGGCACCCCTTCCATAGACTCCCATGTTAAAAGTCAGTCTAGTCACACAGCGCCGGAGATCAGGTAGGGAGATTGGGCACAGTGAGGCATGGGCACAGTGACAGTGAGGCATGGGCACAGTGAGGCATGGGCACAGTGAGGCATGGGCACAGTGAGGCATAGCTACAGTGAGGCACAGTGAGGCATGCACATGGACACAGTGAGGCACAGTGAGGCATGCAGATGGACACCCTAGGTTTATACTCGAGTCAATACGTTTTCCCAGTTTTTTGTGGTAAAATTAGGTGCCTTGGCTTATATTCGAGTCGGCTTACACTCGAGTATATACGGTACTCTGATTATGTTGTTTGAGACGTTGTTGCCATTACTTCAACTATGTATATTGCAGTTTCCATGTTGTTTTTACTATGTGGTGATGCTAAGGACAGCATCTGTCAAAGAGGGGGACAGTGTAGGCAAGTGCAGACTATTTTCTCCACTGCAGGTGGTGCTTGTCTACAGTGGCAATGCAGATGGGGGAGGAGGTGAAGGGGAACCTAGTTCTAATATTTCTTCAATCACTGGGAGGCAGCTATCCAATTGGATGCTGGCACCCCATGTGACTTTGGTGGCCATCTTGAGTCAGGCAGAGTCTATTTAAGTGCTTTCCTCTCGGGTTTAGCACGCGTTTTTGTGAGTGACAGTGTAGAGACAGGATACTAGTCTGTCAGGGACAGTGCTTGGCGTCAGGTTAAGGTTCCGGAGGAGTAGGGAAATTACAGGGATATGCCATCCTTCCTAGAAGCCTCCTATTTGGGTACGGACTGGCCAGGCTAAATTCTGCTCCTCGAGACAGATGCAGTCAGCACTTCTTCAGTCTACTGTCTCATCGCTGTTACAACTTATGAGTGCTCAGGTCGCCTTCCTGTTGGGTCTGTTGTGTACTGCTGGACTTCTGTCGCAATATATTCCTGTTACTCCACTTGGACTGTGTGTTTTCTGCCTGCCGCATCACGCTGCACCTACCCACATATTCAAAAGTAAAATAATATGGCCAAAAATTTATATTTTACCGTGCAAAAAAATTATAATAATTTTTAGCTGTAGTTGAGTTTTAAATAAAATTTTCTGAATGGAACCAGAATCACGGCACTTCTAATCTCCCTCCTATATGGGGCACCTTATATGGGTCTTAGCATGTTCAGCCAATGCCCAAAATCCACGAAAAGTTACACGTTAAAAAAGTAATGTAAATGCTGATATGTCTTTTAATGTTAACCACTTCAGCTCCGGAAGATGCCTCCTGACCAGGCCATTTTTTGCTAAACGGCACTGCGTTACTTTAACTGCCAATTGCGCGGTCATGCGACACTGTACCCTTTTTTTCCCACAAATAGAGCTTTCTTTTGGTGGTATTTGATCACCTCTGCGGTTTTTATTTTTTGCACTAAAAAAAGAGAACGACCGAAAATTTTGAAAAAAATAAATAAATAATCTTTACTTTCTTCTCTAAAACACATCCAATCATTTTTTTTAATCCCGCCTCTTGTGTCCAATCACTGTGCTGTGATTCGTTACAGCACAAGCTGATTTTTGGGAAGGGAGGGTGTCCCAGAATGGTAGTTTGGAAATGTGGTCACCTTACTGGAAGTGCAGGATCACGTATATATATGTGATCCTGCGCAGCGTGGCCACCCTGTAGCAGTACATCTACTTTGGGGCAGTCAGCAAGTGGTTAACCACTTAAGGACCGCCTCACGCCGATATATGTCGGCAGAATGGCACGGCTGGGCACATCAACGTACAGGTACGTTACCCTGTAAGAGCCCAGCCGTGGGCCGCACGCGCGCCGCCGGCGGCACGCTCATGACCCGGTCCTGAGCTCCGTGACCACGCCCGCGGGACCCGCAGACCCAATCGCCGCCGGTGTCCCGCGATTGGGTCACAGAGCTGAAGAACAGAGAGGTGAGTGTAAACAAACCTTTCCCCGTTCTTCTTAGTGGCATGTCAGTGATCGTCTGTTCCCTGTCATCGGAACAGACGATCAGTGACGTGTAACATGTAGCCACGCCCCCCTACAGTAAGAATCACTTCCTAGGAAACACTTAACCCCTACAACGCCACCTAGAGGTTAACCCCTTCACTGCCAGTGTCATTTTCCCAGTAATCAGTGTATTTTTATAGCACTGATCGCTGGCCCCAAAATGGTGTCAAAAGTATCCGATGTGTCCGCCATAATGTCGCAGTCACGATAAAAATCGCTAACTAATAAAAAAATATATATATTATTAAAAATGCCATAAAACAGTCCCCTATTTTGTAGAAGCTATAACTTTTGCGCAAACCAATCAATAAACGCCTACTACAATTTTTTTTACCAAAAATATGTAGAAGAATACGTATCGGACTAAACTGTGGAAAAAAACATTTTTTTATATATTTTTGTGGGATATTTATTATAGCAAAAAGTAAAAACTATTTTTGTTTATAGCGCAAAAAATAAAACCCGCAGAGGTGATCAAATACCACCAAAAGAAAGCTCTATTTGTGGGAAAAAGAGGACGCCAATTTTGTTTGGGAGCCATGTCGCACGACCGCGCAATTGTCAGTTAAAGCGACGCAGTGCCGAATCGCAAAAAGGGGCCTGGTCCTTTAGCTGCATAATGGTCCGGGGCTTAAGTGGTTAATATATGATTGTGCTTTTAGTACAGTTATTCTTTAAATGTGCCCCTCCCACCTTTCATCTAGTAACCCCCATATGTTTACACTTACCTGTCCCTGCTTCTCATGTATGCACAGAATACTGTAATCTCTATTCATCTCTATACAAAGGCCAGCCACTATTGGAATAAATAAGAGGCAATTTTCTATTGGAATAAATGGGGATATTTCCATATACAGTCTGTCACAAAAGTGAGTATACCCCTTTGTAAATATGTTATTATATCTTTTCAGAGTAGTAGTGAGTGTACAGCTTGTATAACAGTGTAAATTTGCTGTCCTCTCAAAATAACTCAACACACAGCCATTCATGTCTAAATCACTGCCAAAAAAAAAAAAAATGTTCAAATTGGGCCAAAAGTGTCAATATTTTGTGTGTGGCCTCCATTATTTTCCAGCACTGCCTTAACCCTCTTGAGCATGGAGTTCACCAGAGCTTCACAGGTTGCCACTGGAGTCCTCTTCCACTCCTCCATGATGACATCACAGAGCTGGTGGATGTTAGAGACCTTGCGTTCCTCCACCTTCCGTATGAGGATGCCCCACAGATGCTCAATATGGTTTAGGTCTGGAGACATGCTTGGCCAGTCCATCACCTTTACCCTCAGCTTTTTTGCAAGGCAGTGGTCATTGGGGTCGTTATCATGTTGGAATACTGCTCTGCGGCCCAGTCTCTGAAGGGAGGAAGTCATGCTCTGCTTCAGTATTTCACAGTACATGTTGACTTTCATGGTTCCCTCAATATACTGTAGCTCCCCAGTGCCGGCAGCACTCATGCAGTCCCAGACCATGATACTCCCACCACCATGCTTGACTGTAGGCAAGACACACTTGTCTTTGTACTCCTCACCTGGTTGCCACCACACACGCTTGACAATATCTGAACCAAATCCGTTTATATTGGCCTCATTAGACCCAGGGTCAGCCCATCTATTAAGGATGCATGGGCGCCGCCCCCCCTGTCCATCTTGGCCGCTCGGGGGGATGGGTGGTTGTTTGCCACCCCCCCCCCCAAAAAAAGACAATCAGCTGCCACTGTTTAGATCACAGGATATGGTTCCAGTAATCCATTTCCTTAGTCTGCTTGTCTTCAGCAAACAGTTTGCGGGCTTTCTTGTGCATCATCTTTAGAAAAGGCTTCCTTCTGGGACTACAGCCATACAAACCAATATGATGCAGTGTGCGGCGTATGAACTGAGCACTGACAGGCTGACCCCCCACCCCTTCAACCTCTGCAGCAATGCTGGCAGCACTCATACGTCTATTTCCCAAAAACAACCTCTGGATATGACGCGGAGCACGTGCACTCAACTCCTTTGGTCAACCATGGCGAAGCCTGTTCTGAGTGAAATCTGTCCTGTTAAACCGCTGTATGGTTTTAGCCACCGTGCTGCAGCATAGTTTCAGGGTCTTGGCAAACTTCTTATAGCCTAGGCCATGTAGAGCAACAATTTATTTTTTCAGATCCTCAGAGAGTTTTTTGCCATGAGGTGCCATGTTGAACTTCCAGTGACCAGTATGAGAGAATGAGCGATAACACCATATTTAACACACCTGCTCCCCATTCACACCTGAGACCTTGTAACACTAATGAGTCACATGACACAGAGGGAGGGAAAATGGATAATTGGGCCATTATCCGTTTGGGCCGACTGGAGTGTGGAGAGAGGTAAGCGGCTTGACCTTAGGAGGGCGATTTGTGCATGCATAGATTTCCTTATTATTATTATTATTACTATTATATTTGTTTCACTGTTTGATTATTATTATTAATGGTTTGTATATGTATTTGTGTGTGTTTTCTGTATTTTGTAGAAGGTGTACATCACCTATTGGACAGTGCTTCCCCTTAGGGGCGAAACATGTCGGGAGTTAGGCCATCCAACTGTCCAACTCAACTGTTTTGTTTCCAATAATCACCTTCTATACCACTTTGTCTCTTTTTTGTTTTGGTGTCAAAATAAAAATATTTTATCATAATTTGCTTTATACTTTGTTATTTCTGCACCACTAAAAAATCCCATTTTCCTTGCTCCTATCTATTTACCATTCAGGGATTTGGTGCCATACTCTACTAGTTGGTTATCCACAACCATAAAAAACGAACTATAACCCTCTTTGTTGCCTTAAGAATACGTGTGACAAGATTGAATTGAGCATTGGTGCATTCATCTGGCTGTCAGTTATTATTATAATACAGGAATTATATAGCACCAACAGTTTTATACAGCGTTTTACAACATGAGGGCAGACAGTACAGTTACAATACAATTTAATTCAGAAGGAATCAGAGGGCCCTGCTCATTAGAGCTTATAGTTTTAGAAGGAGGATCAAGTTGTACAAAAGGTAATAGCTGTGGGGGATTAGCTTATGGTGAAAATAAATGTACAGTTGTTAGATGGGAGCAGAATAGGCTTCTCTGAAGAGAAGGGTTTTCAGGGATTGTCTAAAAGCAAAAATATTAGAATATAGTCAGACAGACTGGGGTAGGGAGTTCCATAGGAAGGGAGGCAACTTGGCAAGCATGGGAAGCGGCGACGAGGGAGCTAGAAAGTAGGAGGTCTAGGGAGGAACAAAGAGAACGATTAGGTTGGTACTGTGAGAGTGATTTGTAAGGGTCCTTACAACAGGATTTATCCATAAACGTATAGAGTATAGAGTATTTGGTAATCCAGAAAATTCCCACTTTTGGAAATCCCCACTGTAACGGGAAGGCCCGGGGAACTCAGAATCGCTTAGAAAGTATGAGATACCCTTGCTTCAGCTCCCCCAATGCCTCTTATGTGTCAACCACCCTGTGTCTCTATTAGAGGCACAGGGTGAATGAAAACCCCAATATGGTCTGTGATAGCCATATTCAATGCTGCACATAAATTTTATCTAGATTGGGTCTGTAATATTGATCCACCATATTCCTCAGAATATCTGCAAAGAACTGTTTACTGTTTAATTATGACCTCAACAGGGTAATTGAAAAGTGACACCTTCATGATGTTGGGACACATACTGTTAGATGCTAATGTCATCACCCCCAGCCCCTGCCTTTTGTGTAATCATTGCTGGGAGGAATTAAGGTGATTTGCATTCTATTGTTCACTATGCCAGTGTGTATGGTATCCGGCAGACAGACTGGCTGCCAACACTTTGTGATAAGATGTGTATTGGGGATCGTTATATTCTATTGTGTGGGATCTTGTGAAGCCTAGCAGACGTCAGGATGATGTGTTGATTCTTGTGATGTGTGGGTGGAGCTGGGCCATTGTTCATGTTAAACTACTGTGTATTAGATGTATATAAAAGTTACAATGTTTCTCAATAAAAGTCATTCTACCCCAGAAAGATACAGAGCATGTTGTCTCGTTCTTTCAAAAGGATTAACTCCTATGGGAAAGGGTCGTTTGGCTGTGGAAGATTGGTAGCGAGTGGATGTGTGTCCAGGAGAGGGGACATCGTAAACGGCGTTAATCCCCTTGATATTTGGGGACCCGTTACATTGGTGGCAGCAGTGGGATTTTCCCTCCAGTTCCTGGGACACTCCAAACCACCACAGTGAATGACCAGCTATGCAGCCGAAGGAGGGTGATGCAGGACCCTGGTCAGTTGAAGATTTGTTTCAGCAACGAGTGCGACAGCGGTTGGCATTATATGGTGCTAACCCATCAGAGACCGCCATACAGGAAGCCATTAGAGACATCGAGCGGCAGGATGAGCGGCAACATGAGCAGAGAATGGCGGAAATACGGCAATCAGAGACAACACCTAAAAAAGCAGCACCAACTGAAAGGAGAGGAGAGATACAGATACCAGCCGACATGGAAAAGGAATTCAGAAGGAGGTTGCGAGAGATGCAGATACAGCATAGAGGACCAGTATCAGAGGAGGTCCTGCTGGGATGGTCTGATTCAATCCGCTGCGAACTCTGGAAGAAAGTGCTAGCTCTCGAGCAGCAACACCAGGGAAAAGTTCTCCCCTCCATCCATGTAAGGTACTGGTCGCAGTATGAAGTACGAATGCTGTTATTGGGGGAACAACCGAAGCAGGAGTGGACAGCTGAGTTAAGCAGGCTGATCCGGGCAGAGATGCGGTTGGACGAGAGCTACAGAGCCCTCCGGTGGTATGTAGCCCAAGAGTGCCAGTGGTCAGCGGATGACAGCCCCACGGAAGGCTTTGACTATAATGGCCTGGGATTGTTGTATTGGAGGCTGTCCGAGGACCCTGACTTTGGGAGTGATCAGGAGTGGCATTTGGAGGAAATAATGGAGCACAGAGAGCAAAGACTGAATGTCTCGGAAGGGCACTGGGCACAGGAAGATTTGGAGTTTCTGGCCGTTCAGGAATGGGAGATGGAGATTGCCTACAAACAGCTGCTAGACTCGGCTCAGCAGCAGGGTGGGGCTACCTTTGCCTGGGACTATCAGGAAATACCAGTGGACAACTATGAAATCCTGGCTGAAGAATCAGCAGTGGAAAATCTGAAGATTGCCACCCCTAAAGCCAAAGTGGATGATATGGAGTTCCAGGGAGCTAGCCTGGCTGAAGAATCGGCAGTGGAAAAGCTGAAGATTGCCCTCCCTAAAGCCGAAGTGGATGATATGGAGTTCCAGGGAGCTAGAGCAGTTGGCTCATCTCCCCAGCCACAGATTACAGAGGGTATGGCCTTAAGGGACTGTTCAAAGGATGTTAGGGATTATGCATCGCCGGTCCAAGTACTGGCGGCAGGACAAAGTACTGCAGACCCCTGCTCTACACCCGTGGCAGTTTTGGAGGCCCGAGGTGAGAAGGCGATGGTTCCTCTTTCCCAGTGGATTTCAGAGATGCAGGGAGGAGAAGCAGGCCATTTCCCCCCCAACAGTTAACCAGAGCAGATAGTGTGGAGTACCCAGCAGAAGAGCTGGCAACAGAGCAGAGTGCCACGGGCCTCTGCTCTCAACTAACAGAAAAGGGAGTTCCTGTGGTATTGGATGGGACTTCGGTCCTCACTGACACAACCCCAGAAAATGGTGTGACACTGAGACAGGAGGATGTCAGCCTTGCTTTGCAAGCACTGGGGGATTTTCACCTACCACAAGTGGATGGGACTTCAGTCTCCACTTGTATACCCCAGGGATGCCGGGCAGTCGACCCAGATCCCCAACAGCATGACGGACTGAGCCCAGTCACCCTGTCTTCTCTCCAGCGGCTGAAAGGACTCCAGGGAGAAGGGCCAGCCAAGGCCTCTCCCCAGCGGCGGGTATATTCTCTGAGAGAGGCAGAGGTTGGCTGGGTAAGTAATGCTCTGTTTGGAGCAATTTATTTGGGGTACTGTGTGGATACCGGCATTAGAAGAAGGGACCTATGGACTAACTTCGGAGTCAACCCGTCTGGGGTTCCCTCCTCTGTTAGTCTCCTGCCGAAAGGGGAGAGATGTAATGGGAAGGCCCGGGGAACTCAGAATCGCTTAGAAAGTATGAGATACCCTTGCTTCAGCTCCCCCAATGCCTCTTATGTGTCAACCACCCTGTGTCTCTATTAGGGGCACAGGGTGAATGAAAACCCTAATATGGTCTGTGATAGCCATATTCAATGCTGCACATACATTTTATCTAGATTGAGTCTGTAATATTGATCCACCATATTCCTCAGAATATCTGCAAAGAACTGTTTACTGTTTAATTATGACCTCAACAGGGTAATTGAAAAGTGACGCCTTCATGATGTTGGGACACATACTGTTAGATGCTAATGTCATCACCCCCAGCCCCTGCCTTTTGTGTAATCATTGCTGGGAGGAATTAAGGTGATTTGCATTCTATTGTTCACTATGCCTGTGTGTATGGTATCCGGCAGACAGACTGGCTGCCAACACTTTGTGATAAGATGTGTATTGGGGATCGTTATATTCTATTGTGTGGGATCTTGTGAAGCCTAGCAGACGTCAGGATGATGTGTTGAGTCTTGTGATGTGTGGGTGGAGCTGGGCCATTGTTCATTTTAAACTACTGTGTATTAGATGTATATAAAAGTTACAATGTTTCTCAATAAAAGTCATTCTACCCCAGAAAGATACAGAGCATGTTGTCTCGTTCTTTCAAAAGGATTAACTCCTATGGGAAAGGGTCGTTTGGCTGTGGAAGATTGGTAGCGAGTGGATGTGTGTCCAGGAGAGGGGACATCGTAAATGGCGTTAATCCCCTTGATATTTGGGGACCCGTTACACCCACCAAATGTGTTTGAAAGAACCATCCATATGGCATCCCTGAAAGCACTTGGAAAACTGAGTTGGAATTGACTATGAGATTCTCAAGGGAACAAGGTACCACCTAAGAACCTTATAGTTTGTCTCTATAGCTAGCACAAGAGCACAGCTTTTGGCCGTATTTGTCCACATTCAAGACCAATCTTCCTTTGATGTATGATTTCCCAACTTGTTGTCCCACTTAGCAGCATAAGAAGAGAGGACATGACAGTAAAGAGTACACCAGTAATATAAGGCCGGGTTCTCCTAGTTAATTCAAGAAAGCACCTTCAATATCTGTGAGAGAGTATAGTTCAGTAGCACTTTGGGTACATGATTGCAAAATGTGCTTGATTTGCATTCATTGGAAGATGTCTCTAGCGCAGGGGTGTCCAAACTTTTGACCTATTTGGGCCACATTGGAAGAAGAGGAATAGTCTTGGGCCACACAAAAACTACACTAACAATAAGGATAGCTGATGAGCAGAAGAAGTCAGGCAGATCATAAGTTAACGATCACTGATATAGATAATCTACCTATCTGAGTAATAAAACTTTTTTGTAATAATGCTAATAAAACATTTTTTTGTAATATTTGTTATTAGAAAAGTAAGAGGGCAACATAAAACTAGTGCGATATTTGACACTGTTTTTGATAAATTATTGCATCAATATCTGGTTCGATGGATGTAGTAGAAATTCTCAATGAATTCTCAAGGTGCTCATCAGATATTTTGGTTCTAATTTTGCCTTTCGTGTATTCTATCCTTGAAAATAGTTGCTCACAAATATGGGTGCTGCCGAAAACTGATGACATGAATAAGGCGTGATTGTGAAGAGTGTGATATTTTTATTTGGAAAGATAGAATTGATAAAAGTCCAGTAAAGAGACACTGTCATTTATTTGCTTGGCTACATGTGTTTGCTAAGTGTAGACACATGTTTAAAAAAAAATCCCCCAAAAATTTTCATTTTTAAGTAACTTTAAGATTTTGTGTTGTACCGCATTCATAGCCACCTTGGGCCGCATGTGGCCCTCTAGCGTCAAACTTAAATCTATCCTTAAAAGTTTAAAACGGAAGAATACCTGAATTGTCCTAGGCAGTGGGTGATCAAGTATAGCCTATGTCTAAGCAATTTATGAAGCACAGATGGGGAGGTAAAATCTGATGGAAAGGTGGTATTGCCAAGTATGGAGAGCAAAGGGGTATGAGGGGAAACCAATTTGTGTTTGACTTTTAAGTCATTGCGCACTCTCAAAAAATGTTTTGTAACTTGACCTACTGTTCCCCTTTCCTTACAGTTCAACCAAAAGAGATTATTTATTAAAATAGGGGCACAGAGAAAAGCCCCCAGGGAAACCCACAAGGGGACCCACTAGGGGATTGCCAATGCGCCGGCTGTGTATGTTGGGCTGCTTGATAATATTGTCACAAGAGGGGGAGACCTATGTCGCAGTTAAATTTAGATTTATATAGATAAGTCTTAGCCACATGAAGGAAAGTACCTTCCCAAATGTATAACAGGATAGGCTGATTCAAAGCATGAAGCCGATAAGATGGTATGGAGATAGGTAAAACCCAAGTGAAATATAACAATTTCGTTAATAGCGTTATCTTCACCACTGTGATTTTGCCTAAGCGTTGTGTTTTCCTAGTATATGAGGTGCGAGGCCAGATAAGTGAACAATTACGGATTGTTTGCTTGATACAGAGGGGTTGATTTACTAAAACTAGAGAGTGCAAAATCAATCATATTCCAGGTTTTATTGTCAAAGCTTAATTGAACAAGCTGAAGTTAGAAGCTAATTGGCTACCAAGCACAGCTGCACCAGATTTTGCACTCTCAAGTTTTAGTAAATCAACCCCAGAGTATCATAAGCTGGGTTGAAATGGAGGAAGAAAGGGCAAATTATCTCTATAGCCTACTTAGTGTATCCTTGGGTAAAGAGACATTTAGGGCTTTCAACTTAATATAAAGTCCCAAAATATGACCAAAATGAGTCATGGGAGTCAAAAGTTTGAGGAGAAAGATCAGTGGGTTAGTTCGTATCAATAAAGTATCATCTGCAAATAGGCAGATTTTTGGATGATAGTCCGCAACCTCAATCCCTGTCACATCCTGGTGCTAGGAGATTGCCAAAGCAAGAGGTTTGACTGTGAGAACCAACAATAATTGAGAAAGTGGATGGTCCTGTCTTGTGCCTCAGGCAACTGTAAATTCTTCCAAACCAAAGCCTAAGTACCTGATACCGTATATGCAGAATGAGAACTATAAAACATCATTATTGAAGTGAGTAAGCAGAGACCAGATCCCCAGTGTTGCATAACAAAATAGAATTAATCCCAACTGAGAGAATCAAAGGTCTTTCTTATGCCAGGAGAAAGAAGTATTGTTGGGCACAATCTTTGCCTAGAGATATGCAAGAGAAGTGGGATCCTATGAACATTGTCCCTACCTGGTCTTTAAAAACGAGTCTGGCCAGCACCTTATTTACTCTGGCGGACAGAATTTTAAACTCATCAATTCAACAATATCCCAAAATATTATTTGTAATGATAACACTTTTGATTTTCAGGATCTAGTTGTGAGGTCCACACTGGACAGATTGTATTCAAAATCTAATGGAGGAGTACATGGGGTTAACTCTGATAGAAGACACAGAAGAGATACCGTATTTATCGGCGTATAACACGCACTTTTTTCCCCTTAAAATCAGGGGAAAATCGTGGGTGCGTGTTATACGCCGATACTCCGTCGAATTCCCCTGCTGAAAAGGAGCGAGCGGAGCCGAAGTACAATCGGCTTTACTCGGCTCCTCTCGCAATCCCGCCCATCTCTGACTGCGCCGCTGACATAGAGAAAGCCGAGTGTACTTCGGCTAGTCTCGGCTCCTCTCGCAGTCCTGCCTGTGACTGTGAGCAGAGCCGAGTCTAGCCGAAGTACACTCGGCTTTCTCCGTCAGCGGCGCAGTCAGTGGAGATGGGCGGGACTGCGAGAGGAGCCGAGTCTAGCCGAAGTACACTCGGCCCCGCGCGCTCCTCTCCACAGAAATCGGCGCCAAATTTAAAAAAACGCCGGGACTGACACGATCGCAAAGGCACTGGGCAAGGCTGCAGATGGACAGATGGTCACTGGGCAAGGCTGCAGATGGACAGATGGTCACTGGGCAAGGCTGCAGATGGACAGATGGACACTGTGCAAGGCTGCAGATGGACAGATGGACACTGGGCAAGGCTGCAGATGGACACTGGGCAAGGCTGCATGCTGCATTTAAATGTAAGTTTTTTTTTCCTTGAATTTCCCTCCTAAAAGTTTTTTTCCTTAAAATTCCCTCCTAAACTTGGGGTGCGTGTTATACGCCGGTGCGTGTTATACGCCGATAAATACGGTAGTTTTTTCTACCCCGTACATACCAGGAGCAGTGCAGTTGAAACCGTCCAGGCTCTTGTAGAGCAGGACCTGCAAAAGACCTTACCTGGATAGAAAGACAGGCTCTTAAAACACTTAGTTCCCAGAGTGACATTGTCATAAGGGAAGCAGATAAAGGAGGGTCGGTTGTAGTTTTGGATTCAGAGGATTATAGGAGGGAGGCTTTAACAAACCTTAGTGACATTACCACTTATCGCACTTTAGATGCCAACCCAACTAACATTTTCAAAACACAATTATTGAGTTTATTGGATAGTGGAGTGGAGATGGGTGCCATAACTCCAAAAACAGCACAATTTCTTTGTGTACACAATCTATTGGTCCCAGTCTTTCACCATCTACCGAAGCTTCACAAAAATACTGTTCCCAATCACGGCCGCCCTATTGTTCCGGGCATTGGTTCCTTATTTGAAAGACTAGGGGAATGGATTGATTGATTAATTACCCGGCCATATTAAGGATACATCAACATTGCTGTCCCATATTGAGAGCATACAGTGGCAGGATTCCCTTTTGTGGGTTACCGTGGATGTAAATTCTCTCTACTCATGCACCCCTCAGGATCTTACATTGCATGCCTTGAGATTTCATTTGAATCTCTATGGTTTGTATGACAGGAATTTACGGGAATTTATTGTAATGTGTGTTGCCTTTCTTCTTGGGCATAACTACAGTATTTTTTGTTTGATAAAACTTATTTTCTGCAGTGTAGAGGAGCATCCATGGGGGCAAAGTTTTCACCCTCCTTGGTAAACCTCTATATGGGCTGGTGGGAGGAAGAGTTTCTCTTCTTTCACCATAACCCATATGTGGGCTATGGTGTACATTGATGATCTCATCCTTGTGTGGGACTACACGTGGGTGACCTGCGATCCTTTATCGGCTATGCGAATGATAACAGCTTAAACTTGGAATTCAGTTTTGAGAGTCATGATCATATTAATTTTTTGGATGTTACTTTAACTGGTGATATCCAGACTAAAGCTGTCCGTTCACATATTTTTCAAAACAGAGTGTGCAGGGAATTCTCTGCTTTTGGCTACTAGCTGTCACCCCTCCCATACCATCAGATCAGTACCTGTGGGAGAATTCACCAGGGCAAAAGGCAATTGCTCTGATGATGAGTCCTTTTTACAAGAGTGTGAAATTATTAGCACTAGGCTTAGAGAACGTGATAACAAACAATGGCTCATTGATAGAGCCATAGGTCTGGCCACTAAGAAAGAAAGATTGTCCCTCTTTTCACATACTAGGGACAATGGTAGCAACAGGACTGGAAACTTATGCAAGAAAACATCTGGACGTGGTCATGGGGGGGGGGGGAGTTTCTAAAGATACCCATAACCCTCTAACTTTTGTCACTACTTTTTCACATGAATTTGACTGTATTAAGGATATTAATTTCAAAATATTTTCCAGTACTATATGCAGATCTAGACCTAGTCACTATCACTATCATCACATGCCCGACGAAGGGGCCCTGCACGGCTCCAAAACATTGCACTTTCCTTTGTGATGTGATCTCTTTCATTAAAGAAACCTTTGGATGGAAGCTGTCGATCCATGGTGTGTTGGCGAATATGTACGCTTGCTTGATGTTTCCAAGACCCAACTGGTAATCGCTGCAGCACCCACCATTTTAAGAGCCATATTTGCCAGGAACGTGTGCGATAGGAATATTGACCAGACTAGTCGCTATCCTGTCTGTGGGCTGTAGGTTGTCTAGCCCCCTGCTCCCAAACTTTGGGGAATATACTATCCCCTAGTCTCTTTTCATCTACTGGCCACAATCAAACATGGTTGCATGTTCAGGGTTCATATATTTGCGGCTCCAATACCTGTGGTTTTTGCAACAAACATAATAGCGAACATAAAACTATTGTGTCTTGTGCAACAGGCAAGAATATTTCTATCCGGAGCTACATTAATTGTGGTTCCTCTAATGTTGTCTGTCATAGAATGCACTTTGTGTAAACTTCAATATGTGGGATGTACTACATGCCCGCTATGTACCAGAATTAGTTAGCATTATCATGAGGCTTCCTATGCCTGGGATAAAGGCTTGTGGAATGTTTTAAAGCACTTTAAACACACTCATACAGGCAATGTTGACTACTTTAAATTCTGTGGCTTGAAAAAAGTTAGAAATTCTCCTAGAGGGGGTGATATCCACCAGAAACTCTTTGAAAAGGAAGTTTGGTACCTCCATACAAGAATTCCCACAGGTATGAACCACAAATATGACGTGGATCTTTTTCTAGAATAGTATTTACAGTGGATATAAAAAGTCTACACACCCCTGTTAAAGACCTATAAACTGTACAACTCAGTTGAATAACAAACTGAAATCTGGTGGAGGGAAGTAAAAAAAAAAATTCAAAATATAATACTTTGTTGAAGCACCATTTTTTTTTTTTTAAAACACTTAGGGGGAGATTTACTAAGACTGGTGCACACAGAATCTGGTGCAGCTGTGCATAGTAACCAATCAGTTTCCAGGTTTTATTGTCAAAGCTTAATCGGACAAGGTGAAGTTAGAAGCTGATTGGTTACTGTACACTGCTGCATCAGATTTTGTGTGCACTAGTCCTAGTAAATCTCCCTCTTAGTCTTTTTGGGTATGAGTCTATCAGCACGGCTGTTTCGCTTGCGTCTATCTAGCAAGGTTACTCTGTGGTATAACAAGGAAGCTGAGACTTCTGCAGTGTGTAAATGTGCTTTTACTATACAAGATGCTGTACATTAGGGATGAGCCGAACACCCCCGGGTTCGGTTCGCACCAGAACCTTCGAACGGACCGAAAGTTCGCGCGAATTTCCGAACCCTATTCGTTATAATGGACGCGAACGTTCGAAATCAAAATTGCTAATTACAACGGCCAATATGCATGTTAATGTTATAAAACAGGTTTGGGGACCCGGGTCCTGCCCCAGGGGACATATATCAATGCAAAAAGAAATTTTAAAAACTAAAGTTTTTTCGGGAGCAGTCATTTTAATGATGCATAAAGTGAAAAAAAAAAAGTGAAATTTTCCTTTAAATATGGTACCTGGGGGGTGTCTAAAGTATGCCTGTGAAGTGGCATGTGTTTCCCGTGTTTAGAACTGTCCTTGCACAAAATGACATTTGTAAAGGAAAAAAAGAAGCCATTTAAAACCACTTGCGGCTTTAATGTCATGTCTTGTCCTGGCCGCCATATGGCTGAAAATCCTTGAGAAAAATGGCATGGCTACCCCATCACCCCCCCCCCACCCCAGCCCCTTTGGGTCTTGTATGGATACTAAGGGGGACCCCGCACCCAAAATAAAACCCTATACCTACAACCCTATATACTCTGAACAGCAGTATATAGGTGGTGCAAACAAGACATGGACTGTAGGTTTGTTCTTAAGTAGAATCTGAACAGGTACATTATGAAGTGTAGCTACATCCCAAAAAAATCAATTTTTAAGCTTTTTGGAGAACATAGGGAGGGGTTATCACCCCTGTAACATTTGCTGTCTTTGCACATCTGTTCAGAACATGTCACCTCACTTTCCGTCCCAATGACAAATGTTTTTGGAAAAGTGGGGTTTTAATTGAAACAAGGATTGGTGATAAAGCATCAGTAGAGAGGAGATACCTTTTTCCCAAATTAAATCTAACAGGATAGAATTTTCCTTCCTAGGGGTAGATTTCCTCTCACTTCCTGTTTTCTCTTGCCGTTTGCAAGTAGGAGTCGTTTGTAAGTTGGATGTTTGAAAGTAGGGGCCTGCCGTATATACTCTGCAGAAATTTGCCCTATTAGATGTTGGTGTAGCCACAAGACTGGTGGGCACAGGAATGGGCCCTGCTGTGAGTTAATAGATCAAGATTTGTACTTGCATGCACCTGTTGAACCGGGCAGAAAAATTGGGCCTTTGGTGGTGGTGGTGGTGGTGGTGGACGGTGTTGCCACAAGACTGTAAGCCCTCACAGTTACTCTTGGTGGGTGCAGGAATGGGCCCTGCTGTGAGTTATTAGATCAAGATTTGTAATTGCATGCACCTGTTGAACAGGGCAGAAAAATTGGGCCTTTGGTGGTGGTGGTGGTGGTGGACGGTGTTGCCACAAGACTGTAGGCCCTCATAGTTACTCTTGGTGGGCGCAGGAATGGGCCCTGCTGTGAACTATTAGATCAAGATTTGTAATTACACGCCCCTGTTAAACAGGGGCTGAAAAATTGTGCCTTAGGCATTGGTGCTGGTGCCACAACACTGCAACCCCTCACAGATACTGTACTTGGAGCACAGCAGTCACACCTGTTGCGAAGCATCTTTTTAAAAAATTGTAATTACACGCCCCTGTTATACAGGGGCTGAAAAATTGTGCCTTAGGCACTGGTGCTGGTGCCACAACACTGCAACCCCTCACAGATACTGTACTCTGAGCACAGCAATGAGACCTGTTGCAAAGCATTGCCTAAAAATTGTAATTACACGCCCCAACAGGGGCTGAAAAATTGTGCCTTAGGCACTGGTGCTGGTGCCACAACACTGCAACCCCTCACAGATACTGTACTCTGAGCACAGCAGTCACACCTGTTGCGAAGCATCTTTTTAAAAAAATTTAATTACACGCCCCTGTTATACAGGGGCTGAAAAATTGTGCCTTAGGCACTCGTGCTGGTGCCACAACACTGCAACCCCTCACAGATACTGTACTCTGAGCACAGCAATGAGACCTGTTGCAAAGCATTGCCTAAAAATTGTAATTACACGCCCCAACAGGGGCTGAAAAATTGTGCCTTAGGCACTGGTGCTGGTGCCACAACACTGCAACCCCTCACAGATACTGTACTCTGAGCACAGCAGTCACACCTGTTGCGAAGCATCTTTTTAAAAAATTGTAATTACACGCCCCTGTTATACAGGGGCTGAAAAATTGTGCCTTAGGCACTGGTGTGGTGGCATGGATCATTGAGGAGGAGGAAGAGGATAGTCAGTGAACATAACAGGACAGTCACTCAGCATCAGCATAGGCAGTCTTGAAGGGATGTGACATTATAAATTATTCCGTTATATCCGCTTCAGGTGTCTGGTAGCTGGTGGTGATCCAAGACTGATTCATTTTTATGAAGGTCAGTCGATCAACCGAGTCGGTGGACAGGCGCACCCTATGATCGGTGACAAATCCTCCAGCAGCACTGAATGTGCGTTCGGAAAGAACGCTGGATGCAGGACAGGCCAGTAGCTCAATTGCATACTGTGCAAGCTCTGGCCAGTGATCCATCCTCAGGACCCAGTAAGCCAGAGGATTTTCGGTGGGAAAGGTGTCCAAGTCTGACCTTGCCCCTAGGTATTCCTGCACCATGTATATCAGACGCTGGCGATGGTTGCTGGAACCGATCATACCTTGGGGCTGCGGACTAAAAAATTGTCTGAACGCATCGGTCAGACGTCCACCTTCCCCACCGCTCCTTCTGCTACTGACCGAAGCCTCAGCAACTTGTCGTCCAGGACCAGGAGTTTGTAACCTCCCAGTTTCTGGGAACGCGTTGCACAGACCTTTCTGCAAGGCCTCCCTGAGATGTCTCATCCTCTGCTCCCTCTGCGACGGCAAGATAAGGTCCGCAACCTTACCCTTGTACCGTGGATCAAGGAGAGTGGCCAGCCAGTAATGGTCACTCTCCTTGATCCGAAGAACACGAGGATCCTTCCGCAGGCTTTGCAGGATCAGGGAGGCCATGCAGCGTAGGTTAGCTGAGGCATTCGGTCCGGAGTCTTCTGGGTCACTGAGGATGACATGATCGCCAGCCACCTCCTCCCAGCCACGTACAAGTCCACTGGTTTGTTGGGACTGTACATCATCCCTAAAAGACTGCTGCTGCTGATGCTGAGTGCCAGGCTCCACCTCCATGCTCACACAATCCTCCTCCTCCTCCTCCTCCTCCTCCTCTTCCTGTGTGATGGGTGGGACAGAAGGAACATTGTCTGGATAAAGGGGGCCTTGAGAGACAAGGAAGTCCTCCTCTTCCTGCCTCTGTTCTGCCTCAAGTGCCCTGTCCATTATCCCACGCAGCGTATGCTCCAACAGGTGGACAAGAGGTACAGTGTCACTGATGCATGCACTGTCACTGCTCACCATCCTCGTGGCCTCCTCAAATGGTGAGAGGACAGTGCATGCATCCCTGATCATGCTCCACTGGCGTGGGGAAAAAAAGCCAAGCTCCCCTGACCCTGTCCTGGTGCCGTAGTCGCAAAGGTACTCATTGATGGCCCTCTGCTGCGTGTGCAGTCGCTGCAGCATGGCCAACGTTGAGTTCCACCTGGTGGGCATGTCACATATTAGGCGGTTCTTGGGCAGGTTCAGCTCCTTTTGCAGCTCAGTCAGCCGAGCACTGGCATTATAAGATCGGCGGAAATGCACACAGACTTTCCTGGCCTGCCTCAGGACATCCTGTAAGCCTGGGAACCTGCCCAAGAACCGCTGCACCACCAGGTTGAGGACGTGAGCCCTACAGGGCACATGGGTGAGCTGCCCCTGTCGCAGGGCGGAGAGGAGGTTGGTGCCATTATCAGAAACGACCATTCCTGGCTTAAGCTGGCGTGGCGTCAACCACCTCTCGGCCTGCCCCTGCAGAGCTGCCAGAACCTCTGGCCCAGTGTGGCTCCTGTCCCCCAAACACACCAGCGCAAGCACGGCATGGCATCTTTTTGCCTGCGTACTCGCGTAGCCCCTTGTACGCCTACGGAGCACCGCTGGTTCCGAGGACAGAGCACTCGAAGAGGACATGGAGGAAGAAGAAGAGGAGGGGGTGGAGGAGAGAGGTGTGTCACAACCAGTAGTAGCATTTTGGAGGCGTGGTGGCGGAACAACCTCCAACACTACTGCACCTTGTCCTGCATCCCTCCCAGCTACCAATAGAGTGACCCAATGGGCCGTGAAAGAAAGATAACGTCCCTGTCCATGCCTGCTGGACCATGAGTCAGCGGTAATATGCACCTTACCGCTGACCGCCCTGTCCAGCGAGGCATGGACATTGCCTTCCACATGCCAGTAGAGAGACGGAATCGCCTTCCGTGAGAAAAAGTGGCGTTTGGGAACCTGCCACTGAGGAACCGCACATTGAACAAACTCACGGAAGGGGGCCGAGTCTATCAACTGAAAAGGCAGCAGTTGAAGTGCTAGCAATTTAGCCAAGCTAGCATTCAACCGCTGGGCATGTGGATGGCTGGGAGTATACTTCTTTCGACGGTCCAGCAGCTGGGGCAGGGAAATTTGCCTGCTACAATCGGACGTCGGTGTACTGCAAGTACTTGGTTGTGACACACCTAATTCTACACCTTCAGTCCTCTCAGAGCAGCTTTCAGAGAGGACTGAAGATATAGTGGGGATGGAGATCCCAGCTGATGAGGAGCAAGGAGAGGTCCGCTTTGTTCTTTGGTGTGGGTCTTTTATGTGTGCTTGCCAACGAGCTGCATGGCAGGTCGACATATGTCTGCTCATGCTTGTGGTGCCCAAGCGGCTGATGTTTTGGCCACGCGAGATACGCTTGAGACAAATATTGCAAATACCAGTGGTGCGATCTGATGCACTCGTCTCAAAAAAGGCCCACACCAAAGAACTTTTGTGATAACGTGCAGAGGCAGCGCCCTGCACAGGCGGAGCTCTGCGGTGTGGTACAGTTGCTGTGCTGGCCTCTAGCTGGCCTCCAGGGGGCATCCTGCCTTGTTGGACATGTGACGCTGCATCCTCCTCCTCCTCCTCCTCTCTCCCTTCAGGCACCCACGTGGAGTCAGTGACCTCATCATCCCCTCCCTCTTCACCACTAGAGCAAACCTGGCAGTAAGCTGCAGCTGGTGGAACACTACTGCCAGATTGCTGTCCTTCAGCATCCCCTCTCTCTGCGCGCACACTACTGACTTCCTTAAGCTGGGTATCATCATCCGAGCCTTCGAATCGTTGGGCATCCTCCTGGAGCATGTACCCAACACTGTGCTCAAACAGTTCGGGGGACTCCTCAGGAGGACATGGTGGGTCTAGGGAAGGGGTGGCTGATGATGCCATTGAGTACGCGTTGGCAGCTGCTCTGCCAGTACCCTGAGCCTGGGTGAGAGAGGATGAGGAGGATGAGGAGGGCTTGGTCATCCATTCTACCAAGCCTTCGGCATGATGCGGCTCCACATGTCCAGCTGCCGAAAACAAAGACAAGCGTGTCCCATGGCCACGTGCTGATGACGATGCACGACCACGTCCACGGCCAGCACTGTTGTCTCTAGAAACAGAGCCTGCCTGCCCTGTGTTCTTGCCTCGGCACGCTCTGCCTCTCCTTGGCGGTCTTCCAGCCATTGTAGTCGGTAGTGTATATAGTATAAAAAATAGAACTCCTATGTGTGCTCACAACACACTGTAGGTCCTATGGGTGCTGACACTAACACACTATAGGTACTATGTGTGCTGCTGACAAGAAAATATAGGAGCTCTGTTTGCTGCCACTAACACACTAGAAGTCCTATGGGTGCTGCTGAGAAGAAAATATAGGAGCTCTGTTTGCTGCCACTAACACACTAGAAGTCCTATGGGTGCTGCTGAGAAGAAAATATAGGAGCTCTGTTTGCTGCCACTAACACACTAGAAGTCCTATGGGTGCTGCTGAGAAGAAAATATAGGAGCTCTGTTTGCTGCCACTAACACACTAGAAGTCCTATGGGTGCTGCTGAGAAGAAAATATAGGAGCTCTGTTTGCTGCCACTAACACACTAGAAGTCCTATGGGTGCTGCTGAGAAGAAAATATAGGAGCTCTGTGTGATGCCACTAACACACTAGAAGTCCTATGGGTGCTGCTGAGAAGAAAATATAGGAGCTCTGTTTGCTGCCACTAACACACTAGAAGTCCTATGGGTGCTGCTGAGAAGAAAATATAGGAGCTCTGTTTGCTGCCACTAACACACTAGAAGTCCTATGGGTGCTGCTGAGAAGAAAATATAGGAGCTCTGTTTGCTGCCACTAACACACTAGAAGTCCTATGGGTGCTGCTGAGAAGAAAATATAGGAGCTCTGTGTGATGCCACTAACACACTAGAAGTCCTATGGGTGCTGCTGAGAAGAAAATATAGGAGCTCTGTTTGCTGCCACTAACACACTAGAAGTCCTATGGGTGCTGCTGAGAAGAAAATATAGGAGCTCTGTTTGCTGCCACTAACACACTAGAAGTCCTATGGGTGCTGCTGAGAAGAAAATATAGGAGCTCTGTTTGCTGCCACTAACACACTAGAAGTCCTATGGGTGCTGCTGAGAAGAAAATATAGGAGCTCTGTGTGATGCCACTAACACACTAGAAGTCCTATGGGTGCTGCTGAGAAGAAAATATAGGAGCTCTGTTTGCTGCCACTAACACACTAGAAGTCCTATGGGTGCTGCTGAGAAGAAAATATAGGAGCTCTGTGTGATGCCACTAACACACTAGAAGTCCTATGGGTGCTGCTGAGAAGAAAATATAGGAGCTCTGTTTGCTGCCACTAACACACTAGAAGTCCTATGGGTGCTGCTGAGAAGAAAATATAGGAGCTCTGTTTGCTGCCACTAACACACTAGAAGTCCTATGGGTGCTGCTGAGAAGAAAATATAGGAGCTCTGTTTGCTGCCACTAACACACTAGAAGTCCTATGGGTGCTGCTGAGAAGAAAATATAGGAGCTCTGTGTGATGCCACTAACACACTAGAAGTCCTATGGGTGCTGCTGAGAAGAAAATATAGGAGCTCTGTTTGCTGCCACTAACACACTAGAAGTCCTATGGGTGCTGCTGAGAAGAAAATATAGGAGCTCTGTTTGCTGCCACTAACACACTAGAAGTCCTATGGGTGCTGCTGAGAAGAAAATATAGGAGCTCTGTTTGCTGCCACTAACACACTAGAAGTCCTATGGGTGCTGCTGAGAAGAAAATATAGGAGCTCTGTTTGCTGCCACTAACACACTAGAAGTCCTATGGGTGCTGCTGAGAAGAAAATATAGGAGCTCTGTTTGCTGCCACTAACACACTAGAAGTCCTATGGGTGCTGCTGAGAAGAAAATATAGGAGCTCTGTGTGATGCCACTAACACACTAGAAGTCCTATGGGTGCTGCTGAGAAGAAAATATAGGAGCTCTGTTTGCTGCCACTAACACACTAGAAGTCCTATGGGTGCTGCTGAGAAGAAAATATAGGAGCTCTGTGTGATGCCACTAACACACTAGAAGTCCTATGGGTGCTGCTGAGAAGAAAATATAGGAGCTCTGTTTGCTGCCACTAACACACTAGAAGTCCTATGGGTGCTGCTGAGAAGAAAATATAGGAGCTCTGTTTGCTGCCACTAACACACTAGAAGTCCTATGGGTGCTGCTGAGAAGAAAATATAGGAGCTCTGTTTGCTGCCACTAACACACTAGAAGTCCTATGGGTGCTGCTGAGAAGAAAATATAGGAGCTCTGTTTGCTGCCACTAACACACTAGAAGTCCTATGGGTGCTGCTGAGAAGAAAATATAGGAGCTCTGTTTGCTGCCACTAACACACTAGAAGTCCTATGGGTGCTGCTGAGAAGAAAATATAGGAGCTCTGTGTGATGCCACTAACACACTAGAAGTCCTATGGGTGCTGCTGAGAAGAAAATATAGGAGCTCTGTGTGATGCCACTAACACACTAGAAGTCCTATGGGTGCTGCTGAGAAGAAAATATAGGAGCTCTGTTTGCTGCCACTAACACACTAGAAGTCCTATGGGTGCTGCTGAGAAGAAAATATAGGAGCTCTGTGTGATGCCACTAACACACTAGAAGTCCTATGGGTGCTGCTGAGAAGAAAATATAGGAGCTCTGTTTGCTGCCACTAACACACTAGAAGTCCTATGGGTGCTGCTGAGAAGAAAATATAGGAGCTCTGTTTGCTGCCACTAACACACTAGAAGTCCTATGGGTGCTGCTGAGAAGAAAATATAGGAGCTCTGTTTGCTGCCACTAACACACTAGAAGTCCTATGGGTGCTGCTGAGAAGAAAATATAGGAGCTCTGTTTGCTGCCACTAACACACTAGAAGTCCTATGGGTGCTGCTGAGAAGAAAATATAGGAGCTCTGTTTGCTGCCACTAACACACTAGAAGTCCTATGGGTGCTGCTGAGAAGAAAATATAGGAGCTCTGTTTGCTGCCACTAACACACTAGAAGTCCTATGGGTGCTGCTGAGAAGAAAATATAGGAGCTCTGTGTGATGCCACTAACACACTAGAAGTCCTATGGGTGCTGCTGAGAAGAAAATATAGGAGCTCTGTTTGCTGCCACTAACACACTAGAAGTCCTATGGGTGCTGCTGAGAAGAAAATATAGGAGCTCTGTTTGCTGCCACTAACACACTAGAAGTC
The DNA here is from genome assembly GCA_029206835.1 of Rana muscosa. Lineage (NCBI taxonomy): Eukaryota > Metazoa > Chordata > Amphibia > Anura > Ranidae > Rana > Rana muscosa. Next base: position 1,197,902,024 of record CM055116.1, on the reverse strand, counting down.
CTATGGGTGCTGCTGAGAAGAAAATATAGGAGCTCTGTGTGATGCCACTAACACACTAGAAGTCCTATGGGTGCTGCTGAGAAGAAAATATAGGAGCTCTGTTTGCTGCCACTAACACACTAGAAGTCCTATGGGTGCTGCTGAGAAGAAAATATAGGAGCTCTGTTTGCTGCCACTAACACACTAGAAGTCCTATGGGTGCTGCTGAGAAGAAAATATAGGAGCTCTGTTTGCTGCCACTAACACACTAGAAGTCCTATGGGTGCTGCTGAGAAGAAAATATAGGAGCTCTGTTTGCTGCCACTAACACACTAGAAGTCCTATGGGTGCTGCTGAGAAGAAAATATAGGAGCTCTGTGTGATGCCACTAACACACTAGAAGTCCTATGGGTGCTGCTGAGAAGAAAATATAGGAGCTCTGTGTGATGCCACTAACACACTAGAAGTCCTATGGGTGCTGCTGAGAAGAAAATATAGGAGCTCTGTTTGCTGCCACTAACACACTAGAAGTCCTATGGGTGCTGCTGAGAAGAAAATATAGGAGCTCTGTGTGATGCCACTAACACACTAGAAGTCCTATGGGTGCTGCTGAGAAGAAAATATAGGAGCTCTGTTTGCTGCCACTAACACACTAGAAGTCCTATGGGTGCTGCTGAGAAGAAAATATAGGAGCTCTGTTTGCTGCCACTAACACACTAGAAGTCCTATGGGTGCTGCTGAGAAGAAAATATAGGAGCTCTGTTTGCTGCCACTAACACACTAGAAGTCCTATGGGTGCTGCTGAGAAGAAAATATAGGAGCTCTGTGTGATGCCACTAACACACTAGAAGTCCTATGGGTGCTGCTGAGAAGAAAATATAGGAGCTCTGTTTGCTGCCACTAACACACTAGAAGTCCTATGGGTGCTGCTGAGAAGAAAATATAGGAGCTCTGTTTGCTGCCACTAACACACTAGAAGTCCTATGGGTGCTGCTGAGAAGAAAATATAGGAGCTCTGTTTGCTGCCACTAACACACTAGAAGTCCTATGGGTGCTGCTGAGAAGAAAATATAGGAGCTCTGTTTGCTGCCACTAACACACTAGAAGTCCTATGGGTGCTGCTGAGAAGAAAATATAGGAGCTCTGTTTGCTGCCACTAACACACTAGAAGTCCTATGGGTGCTGCTGAGAAGAAAATATAGGAGCTCTGTGTGATGCCACTAACACACTAGAAGTCCTATGGGTGCTGCTGAGAAGAAAATATAGGAGCTCTGTTTGCTGCCACTAACACACTAGAAGTCCTATGGGTGCTGCTGAGAAGAAAATATAGGAGCTCTGTGTGATGCCACTAACACACTAGAAGTCCTATGGGTGCTGCTGAGAAGAAAATATAGGAGCTCTGTTTGCTGCCACTAACACACTAGAAGTCCTATGGGTGCTGCTGAGAAGAAAATATAGGAGCTCTGTTTGCTGCCACTAACACACTAGAAGTCCTATGGGTGCTGCTGAGAAGAAAATATAGGAGCTCTGTTTGCTGCCACTAACACACTAGAAGTCCTATGGGTGCTGCTGAGAAGAAAATATAGGAGCTCTGTTTGCTGCCACTAACACACTAGAAGTCCTATGGGTGCTGCTGAGAAGAAAATATAGGAGCTCTGTTTGCTGCCACTAACACACTAGAAGTCCTATGGGTGCTGCTGAGAAGAAAATATAGGAGCTCTGTGTGATGCCACTAACACACTAGAAGTCCTATGGGTGCTGCTGAGAAGAAAATATAGGAGCTCTGTGTGATGCCACTAACACACTAGAAGTCCTATGGGTGCTGCTGAGAAGAAAATATAGGAGCTCTGTTTGCTGCCACTAACACACTAGAAGTCCTATGGGTGCTGTTGGGGTGCAATGCTGTGCTAACAGCACTGCGGTTGGTACTACTGCAATACTGTACTAACAGTAAGCACGCACCAGACTAATCCCCAGCAGCAGCTAATAACACACTAACTGTGCAATCAGCAGCAATGAACGATCAATGACTTAGGTAGCAATGGTTTAGCAAAGAAATAGCCAATGGTTTAGCAAAGAAGAGCAAATCTTTCAGTATCAAGCAAAGACAGAATCAGCAGACTAATCTCTCCTAAAGCCGGAACTCATGTGACCGGGGCCGATGGCGTGGCGGCCTTTTAAATGGTGGGGCGTGTACTAAAGCCCCTGAGCTGTAATTGGCTACAGCCGTCCTGCCTGTAGCCAATTATTGCTCTCCGAGTTTCGGGCGCTGTGATTGGCCAAGCATGCGGGGTCACAGTGCATGCTTGGCCAATCATCAGCCAGCAATGCACTGCGCCGGCCGCGCCGGCCGCAATGCATTGCGGGGCCGCTCGCATCACACGAATGTGATGCGAACGGCCCAAATAGTTCTGGGCTCGACGAGCGAGCGAACGCCCGATGCTCGATTCGAACATGGGTTCGAATCGAGCACCGGGCCCATCCCTACTGTACATACAAAACTATTACAATATTAGGAATATACTACAAGACTGACAGATTTCTATAACAAGCAAAATGCCTAGAAAAATAGAACAGCCTATGGTCTATAACTACAAATACATTTAAAGGTTACTTAACTTGGATTACGCTTTGTTCATGATCTCCATTGGCAATGATTCTTCTTGGAGATCAGGTCCTGTTCTTCTTATGATGAGTGGCTTCTCCTCTCTTACAGCAACATGATGTGTGTGTCTTACAGCTTACTGTCTGCTTTTATGTGTGTGTGCTGTTTACCATTATCAAAACTGTAGCTGTATTTCAACAAAAGCATTGAATACAACAATGCTATCTACCTATTGTCTACTCAAAACGAACCTGTAATCTAAACTGTGATTTCTTTCAGTTTGAGAGCTGAAAGAAATCTCAAACAGGTAATGTTTACTGTGGCTATAGAGACATTAGTATATTGGATACAACAATGGTATCTAACCTATTGTCTACTCAAAACGAAACCTGTAATCTAAACTGTATTTCTTTTCAGTTTGAGAGCTGAAAGAAATCTCAAACAGGTAATGTACTAAAATACAACAATGGTATCTAATCCCATTGTCATTTGTTTGAGAGATCTACTTAAACCAAATGCTGACAGGTAATCTGACTATTGTAAAATTGTCCCATGTATCCTATGTCTGATTAATATAATAAAAATCATATTTTTAACAAACGCAATACATTCCGCCCTATGATTTTTATTTTTTCTCTCTCAGACCACACACAGAAAATCTCTTCATTACTAAAAACTCAATATACACATGAATTTTCCTTAAATGCAACCCCTCCCATATTTCTGTCACTGGGAAGGTGTTTCCGTCTTTGGATAAAAGTTCATTAGAAAGTCCATTCTAAAGTTCTTTAGAAACAAGTCCAGGCTTGGAATACATCAAAAGGCCTTGTTCTCCACAGCTCTTGCGATCTTCCGTCATTCTTTCCATCATGTAACCACTTTTCTCTGGTCTTCCTATGGATCAAATCGGAGACAACCTGTGGAGTGGAAAACAAAGCGGATTATCTGTTCCTTCTAACAATACATAAACAGTAGATCCTGGCCCTTCAGCTACTATCTCTCCTCTAAATGGCTTCTTGCCTGGATATCTGACCAATACTTTGCCACCTGCCTGTATGCACCTCTGACCCTCCCAAAGAACATCAATAGGGAGGACAGGAAATATATTGATATTTCCCAGAAAATCACTGCTGTTTATTTTGGAAGGTTTGATGTTATGTAGCCTCACTTTTCACTCTTGCTGAGAAGTATCGACTAACCAGTCAGAGTCCCAGCCACTGTCTTGAAGCTCATCTGCCAATGCAAATATAACTTCAAACCTTCCTGCCAGATTCCCTCTCATTCCTAGATAGGCTTCAGCTTCAGATACGTCACTCTTGGTTTCTATGTCATGGGAAGCAGTAACATGGTATCTGTTAAACCCTGTTCTTTCAGGAACCTTACATAAATACTGAACTCTGCACTCCAGCTGTGGAATCTGTGCCTCAGCCCCTACCATCCTCTCATATGGTGTGCTTTTGGCTATTGGCCTAGAATTTAACAACATGACTGCCTGTGTGAGGACCCGATCCCACCCCCTTAGTGTATGTGTGGGTGTAATTTTGCGTATCTGGTCCTTCAATAGCCCGTTGTATCTTTCAATCAAACCAGCTACCTGTGGATGGTATGGGATGTGGCACAACCAGTACACTCCAGAATCTTTGGCCCACTGCTGTACTGTTAATCCGGTGAAGTGTGAGCCATTATCACTTTGTACTTGTTTGGGACAACCATAAGCAACGACAAGTTTCTGAAGCAGTTGAAGCGTTGCGGCTTGATCTGCACGTTTGCAAGGATGAACAAGCATAAGTCCTGAATAGGTGTCCACTGCAGTGCAACAATATCTCAGTCCATTGTTTCCCCGGGGCAGGGGACCGATGAAGTCAATCTGCCAGATCTCTGCAGGCCTCTCACCCCTCTTAATCGACCCAGTGGAGTACTTTTGCAATGGCCATTGTCGCACTTCTCCACACACTGTACAGTTCCCTATTACAGTCTTTATCATGTCCATGGATATAGGCAATCCTCTCTGCTGTGCCCATTCATATGTTGCTTTCTGCCCCAAATGTCCAGATTGTTTGTGGGCCCAGTTGGCCAAGTTCATCAAAACAGGATCAATTGGCACAGCTGCCTTCACTTTTGCGATTTCATCTGCAACTCTGTTATAGTTCTCAAAGTCTGGTACTAGGGGCACATGTGCATCAACGTGCCCCACTTTTATGGTGCGGGAGTGAGCTTCCTTCCAGATGTAGTCCCAGACTTCCTTGCCTCCCCACACCACCTTTCCATGAATCATCCATTCATTGGACTTCCACATGGGCATCCAAGTTGTCAGTCCTTTAAAAACCGCCCAGCTGTCAGTGTAGATAGTGACATGGGAAGAAGGATCCTCCTGAAAAGTCATTACTACAGCTTTCAACTCTGCATACTGACTGGACCCTCCGATTCCGGACTCCTGCAGGACTGTGTCTGTACTTGGATTGTAGGCTGCTGCTGTCCATTTACGCCCAGACGAGGTGATTATGGCTGAACCATCAGTGAACCACGCTGACTCCTTCATGTCTTCTGACAGAGACTCAAAGGGTGGAGCCTCTTGAATGGGGGATGACTGCAGCACAGGAATTTCTTCTTCCGGCCGGGTGCTGGTAAAAGTAACAAGCCCTGCCAACTGTTTTGAAATGTCTCTAACATCCCCAGCTGCAATACCCCCTCTTTCTTGAAGGTACCACTTCCATTTCATCAGTGTCTGGTTCTGGGCTACAGCTGCCCTAGTGGTCAGTCCATTATCTATCACCTATCCTGCTATTGGCAATGCAGTATGGATGGTGACTGTGTCCTTTCCTGTAATGGTCTCTACATGTTGAAGTGCTGTGTAGGCCCCAAACAGGTACTTCTCTAAGGGTGTGTATCTCGTCTGTGCCCCTGTCAGTTGTTTGGACCAAAATCCAATAGGTATTGCTCTCAGTCCTTTCTTTTCATTTGGCTGCCACAGACTCCAAGATATGGTACCATTCTGCTCCACTACATCCAGCTGAAATGGTACTCCTTGTCTCACAGGTCCCAATCCCTGATGCTGCAAAATAGCTTCTTTAGCAGCCAGGAATGCAGTCCGCTGCTCTGAACCCCATGAGAACTCAGTCTTTTTTCTGGTAACATTGTATATAGGCCTCAGAATCAGTCCAAGATGTGGGATGAACGATCTCCAGAATCCTACAACTCCAATGAACTTCTGTGCCTCCTTTTTGGTAGTAGGGGGCGACAGCGCCTGGATAGTTTGCACAACTGTCTCTGGAATCTTCCTTTGTGGCCCAGTCCACATCATTCCTAGGAATTTCACCTCTGTGGCAGGTCCTTGGACTTTGTCTCTGTTGATAGCCCATCCTCTGTTCTCCAAGTGCTGTATCAGCAGGTGCAGTGCTTCAGTTACATCTTCTTTTGTCCCAGAGATCATGATGTCATCAATGTAGTGAAACACAGCGATTTTCAAATCCAGGGTACTTAAATCTCGGGCAATCAGTCCATGACAAATCGTTGGAGAATGAAGATAGCCTTGCGGAAGGACAGTGAACGTGTACTGGCGGCCGTCCCACACCATAGCAAACTGGTCTTGACAATCTGGGTCTATCAAAATTGAAAAGAAAGCATTAGCCAGGTCTATCACAGCATGATATCCTCCTGCATCTTTAGCAATTTTCTCAACAATTGAAATCATATCTGGTACAGCTGACATTAATGGAGGTGCCACTTTGTTTAGACCTCTGTAATCCACAGTCATTTTATATGTCCCATCAGGTTTCTTTACTGGGAACACCGGAGACGAGAAAGGACTTACAGCAGGTCTAAGGATCCCTACTCTCAACAGTTCTTGAATAGTCTCCCCAATTTCTTTGTGGCCTCCAGGAAGTCTGTACTGCTTGAGACAGACTGGCTTCTCTGGTGGAGGAATGTAGACAGGGGTCCATTTCGCATGACCTCTGACCACAGCCTTCACCGCCCTTACCAGATACGCTTTATCAGGATACCCGAACGTGAATGGACCTCTTTCAGTCTGAATTGACTGACCTTGAAGTACATCCATCCCAAGAATATTTTCGGATAACTCTGATATCAAAACATTTGTCATAAATCCTGATCCCTTGCCAATAGCCAATTTCACCCGTATCCTGGTGTAGTTTGCCCTCCCAAACCTTCTACATAAATCAATTCTCCTTTGTGATGGGAAGGATTTCCTTGCAAAAGTGTAACTTCAGCTCCACTATCAACTAAAGCCATTACATGTGTAGGAGAAGATGACTTCCCCCACCATACAGTGACAGGTGCATATGGGCGTCGGTCTCCTGCTGTCACTGCCCTTGCTGCTATTACAGGAGACTCACCTTCCCTTCATAAAAGGATATTGAACCTCCCAATACCCTTTTCTGATTCTCTCTAACTCCTCCCCAGGATAAAGGGATTTTGGTTTGAGTTCATGTTCACTTTTGGGAATTGGTTTGGGGCTAACAGGAGGGGTCTGTTCTGTTTCCTCTAAGTCTAGGCTGATGTTATCTTCACTAGGAGTAGTGTTTCTAACCCTGACAGTTTTCCCTACTAAATGTTTCCACCTCTTCAGCATTTCTGCAGTAGGAATGCCATCTATCTCATCTTTAGGTACTCCTGCCTTTAATAGATCCACCCACATTTCTTTCCTAGAAATAACTAGCCTGGTTTTCTCTCCACCTTCTGTCTTCTCTACCCCATTCCGTTTCTTCTCTGTTATTTTCTGCTTGTATTCTTCCTGTCTGGCCTTGACCTTATCTACTGCCCTGACAGGTTTTGTTTTAGTCTCCTCTATCTCCCCCAACTGGCTTAAAAGGGTTGTGGCTTCATGAATCTTGTTTAATCCCAGGCCTCCCAACAAAGACAATAATGGAGCCCTGAGATTAAATGGCACAGACTTCATCAGCTTAGAGCGCAGAGCAGACGTAAAGGGTTCCATATCTGGACCTATCCATTCTGGAAATGTATTTAATCCGGTTATACAGCCCATCTCACGTAACCTGGAAATACCCTCTCCTATTGATCTCCAGGAGTAGGTATTTTCCAGGTCAGTAGGACTGGCGTATACTCGGACTATTCCATCTCTCACAAGGTCTAACAGTGAAAAATTCACGCTAAACTCTCGGGCTTTTCGCATTGCCTGACGCAATTGTGGATCATGGGTTAACACTCCCATAGCCACTGCTTCCTTACCTGACAAAACAACACTGTCCGCCCCTTCATCCCATAAGCGTAGGAGCCAACCCAATAGGGGCTCCCCAGACCTTTGTTTGTATTGTTTTGCCAGCTCATGGAGTTCAGTTTGTGAAAACTCCCGTACTTCTTCAAATTCAACATCTCTGGGGTTGCGATAATGCACCTCCCCATCTGCCATATCCTCTCTATCATGTTGCCGTTTCCTATGCTTAGTAATGAGAGGTCTGGCATACTTTTTCTTTCCCACTAGCAGATCATCCTCTGAAAAATATCAAACTCTATCTCCTCATCCTCACTATCATTTGAGGAGAACACATCCTCACAATCCCAATTTTGGGATGTGACAATGGCACGTACCCTGGCTTTACTAACAGGTTTACGCCCCTTCCTTTTCCTTAAGGCATTAATTGATTTGGTCATGAGGGCTGCACACCGCTCTTGCAAATCATCAGCCCGACTAGCGGTTGAACGTACACACTCTGAAGCAACTGCTAGCTGGTCTTTTAATACCTTAACTTCTGCCTCTGCCTCTGCCTTCTCCCTTCTATGTGATTCAGTATAGAGAGCATGGAGGAAGTACCAACCCACTGTGGACACTGTCCTCTTCTCTTTCTTACTTAAATCCAACCCCTTATGGCTAAAATCTACAAAATGATCTGTGTCACGTTAGGTACTTACCGAGGCCGAGATGCCGAGAGCGGTTCACCCTTGCAACTTGACGCACTCCGCCCCCTGGAAGTCAGACAGGGAGAGAATGGCGAGAAGAGGCACTGGTGACCAGCAGGTGGAGTAGACTTGAAAAGCAGGCTGAGATAGCTTGAGAAGTCCGTGAAGGTGCTGGAGGTTAGACACCAGGCGGTGGCAGGGTTAAACCGGAATTTAGTGGTAATAGTCCAGGTAATCAGGGAGATGCAGATCCAGGGTTTTAAAGCTGCTGATGGAAAAGTCCAGATAGGTACAGGGATCAGATCAGATCAGAGTTGAGGATTTACAAGGAGGATCCAAGTGCAAGCAGAGGGGGGTCAAGGGCTGGAGAAAACAGCAGATCCGGGTCACAAGCCAAGGGTCAAGCACAGGTAGAAGGCAGAAGTCCGTAAAACAAGCAGAAGGTCGGGTCCAGGAGAGATGAGAGAGGTAGTCAGGCCGATCCGGGTCACAACAGGGTTTTCAAACAGGTTTTCAGGAAACAGGATTCACAGGAAAGCTGACAACAAACCAGCAACCTGTCAGTGGATTTATGCCTCTTTAAATATACCCACCTGCAATCTGATTGGCGCCGCAGCGCGCACGTGCACACGGCGTTGCGTCGGCGCGCGCATGCGCCGAAGCGTTGTTACACCGTGCGTGCGCACTGGGTGCTGGCTGGTACGGCTGGGTTGAATGTTTCCCTGACAGTGCCCCCCCTGAGGGGCGGGCTCCGGACGCCCAAACTAGACATCAATTCGGGATGCTCTAAGTGAAAAGTTCGGATTAAACGGGGAGCATGGAGATTTACAGATGGTTCCCAAGAATTGTCTTCAGGAGGATACCCCTTCCACTTGACCAAATACTGCAGTTGCCTACCTCTTTTTCTACACCCCAGAATAGATTCCACTTCATACTCACATTCACCATCTACCTCTACTGGTAGAGGAGGTGGAGCCTCTCTTCCTGGAAAAGAGTTGGGGACAACAGGCTTCAACAAGGATGTGTGGAAGACCGGGTGTATCCTGTAAGATTCGGGTAGTGCCAATTCGAAGGCCACAGGGTTGATTGCCCGCTTGATCTTGAAAGGCCCAATGAATTTTGGTCCCAACTTCCGTGAGGGGATTGGAAGTTTGAGGTTGGTAGCGGAAAGCCACACTTCTTCCCCAGTTTTGAAAACAGGATTTTCTTTCCTTCCTTTATCATAGTATTTTTTATAGGCATTCTGAGCGTTCTGCATCATTTCTTGCAACTTTAGGAAGTTAGATTGGACAGAGGCTATCCGGTCCTGAACGGCAGGGACGGGACTTTCAGGAATGTCATCAGGGAGGAAAGGAGGGTGAAAACCGAAGTTGGCCCAAAAAGGAGTCTGGCTGGTGGTCGAATGGATGGAGTTATTGTACGCAAATTCAGCGTATGGAAGCAAAGAAGACCAGTCGTCCTGGGAAGCAGAGCAGAAGCAACGGAGATATTGCTCCAGGGTCTGGTTGGTTCTCTCTGTCTGGCTGTTGCTCTGAGGATGGTACGCGGAGGAAAAACAGATCTTAACTTCCAGGGATTTGCAAAGTTCCCTCCAGAATTTGGATGTAAACTGGGTGCCTCTATCAGAGGTGATGCTCTAGGGTACCCCATGGAGCCTGATTACTTCTTTAAAAAAAATCTTATCAGTGTCAGCAGCCGAGGGAGTACCGAACATTGGCAGGAAGTGGGCCATCTTGGAGAGTCGGTCAATAACGACCAGGATTGTAGTAAAACCCCCAGAGGCAGGTAGATCAACAATGAAGTCCATTGAAACGTCTGCCCATGGACGTTCAGGGATGGGTAAGGGTTTGAGCAAACCCCAGCTTTTGGTGTTCGGGCCCTTATTGCGTTGGCAATGGGTACAAGAGGTAACATAGGTTTTGCAATCCTGTCTCCAACCGGGCCACCAAAAGGAGTGAGAAACTAACTCTGTGGTTTTCCGAGTTCCGAAGTGGCCTGCTAATTTGTGATCGTGAAAAGTCTTTAGAACCAGTTGTCTGGTTTCTAGAGGAACGAAGATTTTACCTCGAGACCAAAACAAATCATTACGTTTTTCTAAAGAGGAGGTTTCTTGGTCAGAACAGCGTCTGGAGGTGATCTTAATGGAGGTTAATAGATCGGTCTGAGAAACCAATAGAAAGTTTTGTGCTGATAGAATGGAACTGGGTTCCCCTGTTTGAGACACTTCAGAAAACATCCTGGAGAGTGCATCCGCTTTTCCATTCTTGGAGCCGGGCCTATAAGTGATGTGGAAATTAAACCTGGTAAAGAAGAGCGCCCAGCGGGCCTGTCGGGGTCTTAGACGTTTCGCCGTCCTCAAATATTCCAGGTTTTTATGATCAGTGAAGATCATGACCCGATGCGATGCGCCCTCCAGAAGGTACCGCCATTCTTCCAGAGCAAATTTGATGGCCAGTAGTTCTCTGTCTCCCACGTCGTAATTTTGTTCCGGAGGGGTTAATTTCCGGGAGGCAAAGGCTACTGGATGTAGAAGGGATTTGGGACCCAGCCTTTGAGAGAGAATGGCCCCAGTGGCTGTTTCGGAAGCGTCTACTTCCAATGTGAAAGGTAGTGAAGGATCTGGATGCCGTAGCACAGGTGCTGAGGTGAAAATGTCTTTCAATTTGGTGAAGGCTTCCTGAGCCTCTTGTGTCCAATGGAACCGTTTACCCTGACATGTCAATTGAGTGATAGGAGCCACCACAGAAGAGAAACCAACAATTAATCTTCTATAAAAATTGGCGAAGCCAATGAATCGTTGTACCCCCTTCTTGTCAGTTGGAGCCGGCCATTCTTGGATGGCTTTGACCTTCTGCGGATCCATTGCAACCCCATCGGTAGAGATGATAAACCCCAGGAATTGTACCGTGGTCTTCTCAAAGTCACATTTCTCAGCCTTGAGATAGAGCCTATGTTTCCTGAGGATGGTAAGGACCTTTGTGACGTGAACCCGGTGTTTTTCAACAGAGGCAGAAAAAATGAGAATGTCATCCAGGTATACCACCATAAAGTCATCCAGATGTTCGCGAAAGATATCGTTGACCAGGTGTTGGAAGGTGGCTGGAGCATTGCAAAGCCCGAATGGCATGACCAAATACTCATAGTGCCCGAATCTGGATCTGAAAGCAGTCTTCCACTCGTCTCCAGCCCTGATCCGGACAAGATTATAGGCACCCCGAAGATCCAGTTTGGAGAAGATCCGGGCAGTTCGGAACCTCTGGAACAACTCTGGGATAAGGGGCAACGGGTATCTGTTTTTGATCGTAATTTTGTTTAACTCCCTATAGTTGATGCAGGGTCTCAGGGATCCGTCTTTTTTTTCAACAAAAAATATCCCTGCACCGGCTGGAGAAGAAGAGGGACGAATAAATTTATTTTTAGGTTCTCATCTATGTAGGCTTTGAGAGCCTTTAACTCAGTCTCGGACAAGGGAAAAATCCGGCCAAAAGGAACTTCAGACCCGGGTAGAAGATCGATGGGGCAATCATATGGCTGAAGAGGTGGCAGTTGTTCGGCCTGTTGCTTGTCAAAAACGTCCCGGAATTCCAAGTACGCAGGGGGAACATTTCGTAGGTGGTCCGAGAGGGTTGCTACGGTGGCACAAGTGGTAGGAGCTGTGGGAAGACCATGCTGGGTACAATATGATGAGGTGAAGTCGACTTCCTTCCTGGCCCAATTTATAAGGGGCTCATGCGCCTGTAGCCAGGGGAGGCCCAAGATGATGGGGAACATAGGAGAGGGAATGAGATCCAGGTGCAGAAACTCTTTGTGGCCTGAGTCCGTAACAGCAAGGAGGGGCTTGGTTTCTTGTGTGATTAGTCCTGAACGGGACAATGAGCCATCTGCAAGGTGCACTTGAAGGGAGTGGTCCTTAGGTTGCAGGGGGAAGTGAAGCTTGGAAGCTAGTGCAGAGTCCAGAAAGCAACTGCAGGCTCCGGAGTCAATAATCGCCGGTAGGCGGGTTGTTCCTTCCGGTAGCTGTAAGGAGAGAAAAAGGACAACATAAGTTTGTGGGAAGCCAGAAACCTGGTAATTCAGAATGTCTTTAGGAGGAGGCTTACTAGGTCTCACTGGACAGTTGCGAAGGAAGTGACCGGTGCTCCCACAGTAAAGGCATAGGTTGGCTTGACACCTGCGCTGCTTTTCTTCGGGAGAGAGAGGAGGGCGGACTAATCCGAGTTGCATAGGCTCTGGTTCAGGAAGGGATGAAGCTGCAGGAGTCTGAACGGGTGGATGAGCAGGGCCTGATCTGGGAAGGGTCCAGTTGGGACGGGTGGTCTGAAAACGCTCAGAGCGTCGCTCACGCAAGCGCCTGTCAAGTTGTGTGACAGATTGGATCAATTCTTCCAGGGAAGTGGGAGTGCCAATCCTGGCCAACTCATCCTTGAGAGCTTCGGATAGTCCTTGGTGGTACTGGTATTTGAGGGCTGCTTCATTCCAGCCGGTATCAGCTGACCACTTCCGGAATTCCGCCGTGTAGTCTTCCACTGGTCTTTTTCCCTGGAGTAGGTTGTGAAGAACAGACTCAGCTGTGGCTGTGCGTTGGGGGTTGTCATATAACTGCGCCATATTCTCAAAGAAAGTGTCCACAGAGTTCAATACAGGGCTACTTTGCTCCATCAAACCGTGGGCCCAGGCTTGTGGTTCATCGGTCAAGAGAGAAATGACAAACCCTACCTTTACCACCTCAGAAGAAAAAGTCCTGGGCTGAAGAGCGAGGTAAAGGGAGCAAGCGTTTTTGAACGCCCGGTATTTCTTGCGGATGCCCGAGAACCGTTCCGGCATCGGGACCCTGGGTTCAGGGGTGGTCATCAGTACAGTGGGGCTCACTGTGGCTTGTGAGGTGGCGGCATCATTGGTGCCGGTGGCGACTGGAGATGCTAGACCTAAAGGCCCGGGGAGTTGCTGCAGGCGGCCATCCATCTGGGTATATCCCTCTTGTAATTTTTAAACTGCGTCGGTCAGTGCGGACACCTGCTGGCAGAGGTTCTCGAACGGGGAACGCGCTCTGTCGGCCTCAGACATCTGGCTGGTTTGTACTGTCACGTTAGGTACTTACCGAGGCCGAGATGCCGAGAGTGGTTCACCCTTGCAACTTGACGCACTCCGCCCCCTGGAAGTGAGACAGGGAGAGAATGGCGAGAAGAGGCACTGGTGACCAGCAGGTGGAGTAGACTTGAAAAGCAGGCTGAGATAGCTTGAGAAGTCCGTGAAGGTGCTGGAGGTTAGACACCAGGCGGTGGCAGGGTTAAACCGGAACTTAGTGGTAATAGTCCAGGTAATCAGGGAGATGCAGATCCAGGGTTTTAAAGCTGCTGATGGAAAAGTCCAGATAGGCACAGGGATCAGATCAGATCAGAGTTGAGGATTTACAAGGAGGATCCAAGTGCAAGCAGAGGGGGGTCAAGGGCTGGAGAAAACAGCAGATCCGGATCACAAGCCAAGGGTCAAGCACAGGTAGAAGACAGAAGTCCATAAAACAAGCAGAAGGTCGGGTCCAGGAGAGATGAGAGAGGTAGTCAGGCCGATCCGGGTCACAACAGGGTTTTCAAACAGGTTTTCAGGAAACAGGATTCACAGGAAAGCTGACAACAAACCAGCAACCTGTCAGTGGATTTATGCCTCTTTAAATATACCCGCCTGCAATCTGATTGGCGCCGCAGCGCGCACGTGCACGCGGCGTTGCGTCGGCGCTCGCACCCGCGAATGCCGGAGTACTGTCCCGTGCGCGCGCATGCGCCGAAGCGTTGTTACACCGCGCGTGCGCACTGGGCGCTGGCTGGTACGGCTGGGTTGAATGTTTCCCTGACAATCTGAGACTTTATTACCCCAAGTCAGCTTCAAGGGAGAAGCATACTTCCCAAATGCATTAGCAAGAGGCTCCCACTCATTATTTCTGGCCCAGATAGGTAAGCTGCACACTTTCTTCTGGTCACCAGAACCCTCTGCAGCCTTGCTTTTCCTAAACAGCTTACGCAGCATTTTACCTAGCACAAGCTACACAACACACTACAGAAAAACAAGTCTGCTTCAATTGAATTATAGCACAAATTCCGGCCGAGCCCCCAAATGTTTCGCTTTACGTCTATCTAGCAAGGTTACTCTGTGGTATAACAAGGAAGCTGAGACTTCTGCAGTGTGTAAATGTGCTTTTACTATACAAGATGCTGTACATACAAAACTATTACAATATTAGGAATATACTACAAGACTGACAGATTTCTATAACAAGCAAAATGCCTAGAAAAATAGAACAGCCTATGGTCTATAACTACAAATACATTTAAAGGTTACTTAACTTGGATTACGCTTTGTTCATGATCCCCATTGGCAATGATTCTTCTTGGAGATCAGGTCCTGTTCTTCTTATGATGAGTGGCTTCTCCTCTCTTACAGCAACATGATGTGTGTGTCTTACAGCTTACTGTCTGCTTTTATGTGTGTGCTGTTTACCATTATCAAAACTGTAGCTGTATTTCAACAAAAGCATTGAATACAAAAATGCTATCTACCTATTGTCTACTCAAAACGAACCTGTAATCTAAACTGTGATTTCTTTCAGTTTGAGAGCTGAAAGAAATCTCAAACAGGTAATGTTTACTGTGGCTATAGAGACATTAGTATATTGGGTACAACAATGGTATCTAACCTATTGTCTACTCAAAACGAAACCTGTAATCTAAACTGTATTTCTTTTCAGTTTGAGAGCTGAAAGAAATCTCAAACAGGTAATGTACTAAAATACAACAAAGGTATCTAATCCCATTGTCATTTGTTTGAGAGATCTACTTAAACCAAATGCTGACAGGTAATCTGACTATTGTAAAATTGTCCCATGTATCCTATGTCTGATTAATATAATAAAAATCATATTTTTAACAAACGCAATACAACGGCACATCTTGGCTTAGAAATATCTGCCAACTCTTCTTTGCAAAAACACTCCAAATCTGTCAGATTGCAGGGAGCCTCTCCTGTGTACAGCCCTTTTCAGATCACCCCACAGATTTTCAATCGGATTCAGGTCTGGGCTCTGGCTGGGCCATTCCGAAACTTAAATTTTCTTCTGGCGAAGCCATTCATTTGTTGATTTGGATGTATGCTTTGGGTCGTTGTCATGCTGAAAGATGAAGTTCCTCTTCATGTTCAGCTTTCTAGCAGAAACCTGAAGTTTTTGTGCCAATATTGACTGGTATTTGGAATTGTTCATAATTTCCTCTACCTTGACTAACGCCCCTGTTCCAGCAGAAGAAAAAAAAAAACCCTAAGCATGATGCTGCCACTACCATGCTTCACTGTGGGTATTGTGTTCTTTTGTTGATGTGCAGTGTTGTTTTTTGTACCAAACATATATTTTGAAATTATGGGCAAAAAGTTCATCCTTGGTTTCAACAGACCATAACACATATCCCCAGAGGGATCTCTGCGGGCAGCATCGCTTCTTCAGTGCAGCGGACTGGAGGGTGTTCCAGGTCATCCAGAGACGCCTGCAATTCAGATACCAGTGGGCTGCAGAGTGGCACGGAAAACACCATTACCCAGGGCTAAGATACAGAGAGAGAGATCCGGCTGGAGTCTTCTCATCATCCGCATCATTACCAACTTCATCTGAGTTCCAGAGTGGTGAGCGGTCATAGCCCATGTCATAGTTAAGGACACTGCTTTCAGACATCACTTACAAAGTTCAGCTGGTGGCAGTGGCGTAGCATAGGTTGTCAGTGCCTGGGGCAGGGCAAGAGATTTGCGCCCCCTAACCCGCAGATTTTTAGCACTCTGAGTCCCTATAGCTAGTACTGACCAACCTGATTCCTACACCGACCTACTTGACCACTATACTAACCTACCTGATTCCTATACTGACCTGCCTGATTCCTACACTGACCACTAAACTGACCTATCTGATTGCTATACTGACCACTACACTGACCTACCTGATTCCTATACTGACCACTACACTGACCCCCTGATTAGTATACTGACCACTACACTGACCCACCTGCTTCCTACACTGTCCCCTACACACCTTATTATTGCTCACTGATTGGTTGCTAGATGATACTGCACATAATTAACGCTTACCCATTGTTTGCTAGAGGTTACTGCACATCATTACTACAAACTGATTGGTTGCTAGAGGTCACTGCAAAATATTATTGCTCACTGATTGGTTGCTAGAGATCACAGCAGATCATTACTGTTTACTGATTGGTTGCTGAAGCTTAATGCACATCAATACCACTCACTGGTTGCTAGAGGTTACTGCACATTATTGATGCTCCCCAATTGGTTGCTAGACATTGCAGCGCATCATTACGGCTCACTGATTGGTTGCTAGAGGTTACAGCACATCATCATTACAACCCACTGATTTGTTGCTTAAGTTTACAGCACATCATCTCACTGCCTGCACACCACAGACTGCGGAAGTGACGGGACCCACCAATAGAAAGAAAAGAAGAACTAGAACTAATTATTAGCAATTAGGGTTGAGGGGTGCGCTGTGTATTGAGTGCAAGGCTGAGGGATGCGCTTAGTACATAATGCAGGGTTCAGAGGTGCGCTGTGTATGGAGTGCAGGGTTGAGAGGTGTGCTGTGTACTGAATGCAGGGTTTAGAGGTGCGCTGTGTACAGAGTGCAGGGTTGAAAGGGGTGTGCTGTGTGTGGCGTGCAGGGGTGCGCTGTGTGTGGTGTGCCGGGTTGAGGGGGTGCGCTGTGTGTGGCGTGCAGGGTTGGGGGGTGCGATGTGTGTGGCATGCAGGGTTGAGGGGGTGCGCTGTGTGTGGCATGCAGGGTTGAGGGGGTGTGCTGTGTGTGGCTTGCAAGGTTGAGGGGGGTGTGCTGTGTGTGGCTTTCAGGGTTTAGAGGGGCGCTGTGTGTGGCTTGCAGGGATGTGGCTCGCCTACTTACGTGCCCAGCGACACCGTAAGAAGAGTCCGACGCCAGTGGTGAGGCGAGGCTGCCCATGTGAGGACACAGAGAAAGCACTCCGAGTCTCCAGACAGAGTCCCGCTCCCGACTACTCCGACTCCTCTGACGCCGTGCCCGCCACTCCTCTCCCACCCAGATAGGCAGAAAATGTTTGTTCGTCGGCTGAGCCTGAGACCGCGAGACGATGAGCAGAGTACAGACATCACTCAGCACTGCAGCAGTTAGAGCTACACAAATTGTGGTGGTACATACAACAGGCCTGAGGCCTCCCCCCTCCACTCACTCACTACCAGTTAGTAGTACTACTACCCTGCCCTTAGATGACCACCTGTTGTGTGCGTGTGAATGAAATTCCAGTCAGTGCTGCAGGCCTCCTCTGCTGCTCTGACACTGACAGCAGGCAGTGGCACTGGCATCCATTCCAGGGCCAGGCCTTTTTGCAAAATATGTCTCACTGTCAATTATAGGCCATCCCCTCAGATTCAGACCACCATCCAGGCTCCAGGCAGAATGTGTACTGTGCTGACTGCATGCCATTTATTTCCTAATTTCACAGGCCTACTCTACTCAGAGACCACCGTCGAAAGAGCACTGCAGCCACATACAGGCTTCCATCCATCCAGTTCCCCCCCCCCCCCCACCGTACAATCCAAGACTCCAAAGTCCAAACTATTACTATACCGGAATGTCAGCTGTGATTATGACTGGTAGAAAGAGAAGAGAAGATCTATGGCTGTATTTTACATTTGATGTTAAGGACAACAAGACTCTTTGCAAACCATGTGGAGCGACACTTGCTGGTAAAAATACAACAAACTTGAAGCGTCATTTGCGGACAACTCATCCTGAAATTCATAAAAAGGTAAGCACAGCAACACGTGACAATGTAAAATAAATAAAATGAATAAGAATTATTTTTTTTAAAGCGTCCCTGTCCCCACGAGCTGAAAACGTAAGTGGCCCCTGCATAATGCATATGTAAACGCCGGTGTTCAAATCACACATGTGATGTATCGCCGTGATCACGAGAGCAATAATTCTATCATTAGAACTTTTCTGTAATCTGTATTAAATCTAACCTGGTAATCGTTTTTTTTTTTTAAGATGTAGATGTTTCGGTATAGCAAAGTAGTTTGTCGCCAATTTGCCATTATTACACGAGTCATGTTGGGTATCTATTTACTCGACGTAACATCATCTGATCTTTCACATTATACTAAACAATTGGGCTAACTTTACTGTTTATTTAAATTTTTAAAGAGAGAGCATGTAAAATCAGAATAAATTGAATTTTCCCCCCTAATTCAACCCCACAGATACTGAAAACATCAAATGATGGACCAAACCAAGCCAGTGGCAGTGCACAACCACAGCAAACTATTTGCACTGCTCTTTTAGGTGCTTCAAAATATAAAATTGACTCAACAACATGCCAGGGAGGAGGCCATAGCAAGATGGATTGGGCGCACCGGATTACCAGTCAGAACGATTGAAGATGAGGACTTTGTTAGCATGATGGAGACACTAGATAGGAAGCTGACTGTTCCAAAGAAAACTAAAATAAGCAATCTGATTGACAAACAGTATGAAGATGATAAACAAAAATTCAAAAAGAGAGTGGCTGCTGCTCGGAGAGTATCTATTTGCACTGATTTGTGGACCAAAAAGGACTCTCAGCCCTCGTACACACGACCGAGTTTCTCGTCGTAAAAAACACGTCGTTTTTTTCGACGAGATTCTTGTTAAGCTTGTCGATTTTCTCGTCAAGCTTTCTATGCGTACACACTGTCATTTCCCAATTTCCTCGTTGTTCTCCGCGCTCACGTCCAGCACGTACGACGGCACTATAAAGGGGAAGATCTTTTTTCTTGGCGCCACCCCTTGGGCTGCTTTTGCTGATCTCGTGTTACCGCGTGTGAAGTAAAAGTTTGGGAAGAGACGATTTGCGCTTTTCAGTCTTCGTACTTTTCAGATCGTTTTCTGACGTTCAGTTTGTGCTTGTGGGTTCGTATCTTGACTTTCAGGGCGTCTAGGCAGGTCGTATCTGTTTTACAGTGCGTTCTTGCCTGTTCGTTTCTGATTTTCAGTTCGTTATTCATAGGTCTTGCTGTTCTAAAGTGCGTTCTGTTCTGTACGTTCTGATTAGACGACCGTTTCCTAGCCATGTCGCCTGGACGTTCTCGTCGTCGAGTTCGTGCTGTGCGTGCGCTTGGTGTTGGTCTGCTTGTTTTGGACCAAGACCAGTCCATGAATGGTGTGAGGAGGAGTTCATGGACCAAGAATTGGTTGCTCCAGCGGGACCAATTCTGCCACATGCCTCTGCTGCGGGAGATCGTCGAGAATAATCCTGAGGACTACAGGAATTTTCTGCGGATGTCTGACCCCGTTTTTCAGGAACTGTTGGCTTTGGTGTCCCCCTATATTACCAGGAAGGACACCGTTATGCGGGAAGCCATCAGTGCTGAGCAGAGGCTCATCGCCACGTTGCGTTACCTGGCGACAGGGAGAAGTCTTC
This sequence comes from Rana muscosa, assembly GCA_029206835.1. Classification (NCBI taxonomy): domain Eukaryota; kingdom Metazoa; phylum Chordata; class Amphibia; order Anura; family Ranidae; genus Rana; species Rana muscosa. The sequence goes on along the minus strand of CM055116.1, from coordinate 1,197,882,080 downwards.
AGGACTTGAAGTTCACGACAGGCATCTCCCCCCAGGCTCTGGGCCTCATAATCCCAGACACCTGTTCTGCCATCATCCAAGTCCTGCAGGAGGACTATATTAGGGTAAGTTTGCTCCCTTAACATCACATTTTATGTATTACATGTATGCTAATGTATTGTATTTCTTTCATCCTTCCCTAATTACCATGATTGTAATATGCTGAGAATGTCCCCTTTGTCCCCATGCATGTTGGAAGCTTTAGATTGCCCCTTTTTTTCTCCTCCATAAATATTTCCCTTCACTAACTTTTCCAGCAGGGGCGCCTGTTGCTCCAAATGTTTGGGGGTTCAAACCCCAATTTAGGAAATAAACTTCCTCCTTTTTTGCTCTGGTGCCTATTAAACGCCCCCAGTTGTCCCCTCCAATGCAGCCATTTTGTTCCCTCAAATGCAGCCATTTAGTCCCCTCTAATGCAGCCAGTTTCCCCCCAGCCCTGCACTTACCTTCTTGTGGTCAGCGCCATCCTTCTTCTGTCCTTGATGTCTTCTCCTTCCCTTCATGTTGCATCAGCCAATCATGTTACCATTAAACAGACTTGGTGAACATGATTGGCAGAGCAGCCTGTCAGTGTTTACCCAAGGAATGCCCCCCCCCCCCCTGCGTCCCCGATTTTTCTTTTAGGAAGCCATTTACATCCCTCAGGTTGTAATGTGCAAGACTATTTTACTACCTGTTTCTGCTATGCAATTTTAACCCCCTAAATGCCGCAATGATTCATATGTCGGTCGCTTTACAAGAGGCCATCCACCTGAATAGTGTGCGGCATAGACAATACATAGGTTCATGCAACGCATGAACCTATGTATTGTTCTGAGTGATGGGCACAGGAGAGAGGGGGCAGTGCTCCAGCGCCCACTCTGGACGCACCGCCACTGCAATGCTATCCTGTGGCCAAACACATCTCCCCCCCCCCAAAATAATTTAGTAATGGCCCATCAGAGGGGGTGATGAATATGATAAATGAGCCTTCCATTATACTTTTTTTAAACAGCTTATTAAACGTATAATTTGATTGATGTTGGCCTCTAATTTTTTGGGATAGAATTTCCTTGTAATGTATGACTTTGTTTTTCTAATATTATTTCATCTTGTTTCACTCCACAGCTTCCTTCCACGCCACAGGAATGGCAGACTGTGGCATCGGAGTTTGCCACGCGGTGGGACTTCCCCAACTGCGGTGGTGCCATAGACGGGAAGCACGTCCGCATCGTGCCGCCACCCCGTTCTGGGTCCTACTACTACAACTACAAGGGGTTTCATAGCATTGTGCTGATGGCGGTGGTGTCAGCACGGTATGAATTCCTCTATGTTGATGTAGGGAAGAATGGCCGGATGTCCGATGGGGTATCCTTCATCCAGACGGAGTTTGCCCTCCGTCTCCAGAGTGACGACCTTGCATTGCCACCGGATGCAGGGAATATTGAAGGACTCCCCTTTGTTTTTTTGGCTGATGAAGCCTTCGGACTCGGACGGCATCTTATAAGGCCATTTCCACAGAGGACCCTGACCCCAGAGAAGAGGGTGTTCAATTACCGGCTGGCCAGGGGCCGAAGAGTCGTTGAAAATGCCTTCGGCATAATGGCCAGCCGGTTCCGCCTTTTTATGACTTCCATCCACTTGGCGGACTACAAAATAAACTATGTAGTGTTATGCTGCTGTGTGCTACACAATTTTCTTTGCCGCAAATCTAATTCATATATGGCCTCAGTTTTGTCAGAGGCTGGACTTTCCCCTGCAAATCCCCTGCCGGGCCTGGAATCTGCCCGTCTTGGCTTGCCCCCCCAAAATGCCCGTGAGGTTCGGGACAAATACATGGAGTATTTCACGGGTAGGGGGGCAATTCCTATGCCAGCCTATGTCTAAGTATCCCAATAAAAAGCTTGTTTAAACCTTTAATTATTTGTTCTTTCCTGTCTCCTAGTTTGTCTTTGTGCATTTGTAGTGGCAAGTGTATTTTACTTTAGTAAATAACAACCATTTCACTATGTAACCTTACAAAAGAACCAAATAAGCTTAGAGGGTATTATAAAAAGAAGCTACACATTGTTTGTGGTCAAATATTTTACTCTGTGCACATTCTCTTCATTTTTTATTTTTTTTGTAAATTTTGGGTTGGCCTGGCCCCAACCCGGCAATTTTTTGCTTATGAAAATACAAAAATAACAGTTGCATTTCAAAAATTACAACATTGGATACCTCTGAGCAATCGGAGACATTCACTTACACAAACTATGTCTCTATGTGCCCGTCCTAATATGGGGTCCTGCCACCCCTTGGCCAGCCAAAAATTGCATATGCACACATTTGGGATTTTTTTCATCTAGGAAGTTTACAATCCTGATCCCTATTGTCAACATGTGCTATCTGCCATCAGGGGTGATCAATGGACGTGTTTTGGGGGTGCATCCCCTTCCTCAGTTCACTGACTTTAGATACGAGGAAGGGGTTGCACCCACAAAAGACGTACATGGATATCCCCTGATGGCAGATAGCACATGTTGACACACTGTGTGCATATTCAATTTTTGGCTGGTTTGATAGTCAAAAAAATTCAAAAAATTACAAAAACAAACATGTAAAAACAAATGTGTTTGGATGGCTTATTGAATTCTCCCCAAAACATTGAGAATGTCTTTAAATGTTTGTTCCATCACATGGATTCTTTGTTTAATTAGGTCCAGTTCCGTGCTACATTCCATCACTTGCTGGATGAGGCGGAGGGCACTGTCAGCAGAGAACCGTGTACTATCCTTCACAACATTTACATCCCCTAAAAACCAAAAAAAAAATGTATTATAACTCTGCAGGCCTACCTCTCTTACCTGAAGCTGTGGTGACAGATACTGACCTGCTGTGGTGACCAGATCCACAACGTCATCCACCTCTCCTTCCTGCACTTCTCCTTCCTCCACCTCAACTTCCTCTACATCCTTCGGTTGTGGGTCTTTGGGAGTTTGGGGTTGCTTGGAAGTTGTGGGGTGCATGTGCTCCCTGGAGTGTCCTCCTCCCAGTCTTCTCTCCCCTATGAGAATAAAACAAAAGGTCTATTTATCACACTAAATCTCATTGTTAAAATAAAAACAGGCTAAATTGCTGGGAAGTGGGGTACAAGTGTGTGTTTGGGCGGAATTTAAAGAAGAATGCATTATTTATGACCCAAAATATGTTTAGTATTCACATTTGGATGTAATTTTTTTGACATGGAGGCACCTCAAAAATTCTCTGACGCACCTGTGTGGGACACCCAAAAAAGGCGGGTCTGGTGGCCCACACTATAGTGCTCCAAAGTACAGATGTGGAAGCAGCTGCTGAGTGTCCTCTCCTTTACACTGATAAAAGTTTGCATTTCATTCTCTTTACAAACACATCATCTAAACTAAAAAATTATCAACAATATTTGATCAAAAATGGCAGATGTCTAATTACTTTTGTGGCTCTAAAATAAGCCAAAACCGCGGATAGTGGCCGAACGAAGTGTCGGTAACGTAACGAACGATTACTGTGCCCAACCAAGTTCAAAATATTACATATTGGAAGGGAGTCCAATGTGAGAAAAAAAAACATAACATGTCAGTTTATAAAAAGATTAATAGCAGAAAAGTCTACATTTTACTTACTTTTAGCGAGCATTCTCTTTATGCTCCTCAACTGCTCTGGCTCCCTCAGTTTGAGGTCTGACCACCTCTTTCTGAGCTGCTCATTTGAGCGTTTCACCCCGAACTTCGCCTTCAGACTCTTCACAACTTTAGTGAGGATTTTGGCCTTCCTTCTATTTGGTTTGCTATACGGCCCATGCTTGGCATCATAATCAGCCTTGAGCAAGATGTCCACCATCTCCGCCATCTCCGCCAAAGACATATTCGATGCCTTGAATCTCCTCCTTGATCGTGACGTGTCCTCGGTCTCCGGGCTTGTCTCCTCGTTAGTTACGGAATTATCAGACACCTGCTGTAACTCCGCCATATCTGTCTGCGTGCCGAAAGAGAAGGGGCGGGGAAAAGATGTTAGTTAGAACGTCATGGGCGGGCGACGTGTGCAGAGCGACTGTCACGGATGCCTAACACGGCATCCAGCACAGGGTACGCAGATCAGTGGGCTGCACTAAAGGAACTAGGCACAAGGTAAGTAAATATATATATGAGTTTATTGAAAGGATAATTCCTAAAACAATAAAGGCAACCAGCAAACAACCACAGTGACACACAAAACAACTCCCTACACCAACGTGAATACAGTTTAGAGATTAAAGCGTAAATGTAATCAAGCCAGGGTCATACACGAGAGATCAGTCCGATTGAACAGGGAGCCGGAAGGGACAACAGGAGGAAGGGATGAGTCTGCAAGACAGGGGTCCAGGGATGGATGCAGGGTTCAGGAACACAGGATACAAGGTACAGAGGCAGGGGTCCAGGGATGGATGCAGGGTTCAGGAACACAGGATACAAGGTAACAGATAACAGGTCACAAGGTTCAGGTTCAGGTTCAGGTTCAGGCATACAGGTCTGGGTTCCAAGACAATACCAGAGCAAATGCTTTAGTGTCTGCTGGGTATTTATACACACCTCCTGCAATCAGTCTCAGGTGACGCCTGATTGCAGGAGATGATTTCGGCTCCAGACAAATGGGAGACACCCGCTGGTGGCCACCAGAACTGCACCCTTTGGTGCTGAAAGCAATAGCACCACCAGCAGGTGACCCAGGCAATGACACTGATCATGACAGTTCCCCCTCCCAAGGAGTGGCCTCCGGACGCTCCATTCTGCCCTTGATCTGGCAGTGCTGGTAGGTGCGGAAAGGTCCCAAAAAGTCTCCCCTGTGTCTGCGGACTACTTGTGCTCCTCCGGCCAGAGTCCTTAAACTTACTGGGAGGCGTGGCACCTGAGTCCGGCAATGGAACACGCACCCCACCACCAGGGTCTGGAAGTTGGGATCTGGAAATGAAAACAGGCAGGGCAATGTGCATGAACCTAACGGAGGCGAACAACACAAGGGCATCACAGTCAGGCTGGGAATCAAGCAGGGCAAAATCAGCGGCAAGCCGGGCATCGAGAACTGGTTTAGCAGGCACCATGTCAGCGGGCTGGGCAAATGGCGCTGGGTCTTCAAGCTGGCCACCGGGCAGAGGCACTTCAAACTGGCCACCGGGCAGAGGTTCAGCAAGCCAGATGGCAGGCACTGGTTCAGCGGGCTGAAAGACGGGCACCAAAACGTCAGGCTGGGTGATGGGCACCGAAAATCCAGGCTGGAACAGGTTGGCTGGTGTGGAAACAGGCTGGAACAGGTTGGCTGGTGTGGAAACAGGCTGGAACAGGTTGGCTGGTGTGGAAACAGGCTGAAACAGGTTGGCTGGTGTGGAAACAGGCTGGAACAGGTTGGCTGGTGTGGAAACAGGCTGGAACAGGTTGGCTGGTGTGGAAACAGGCTGGAACAGGTTGGCTGGTGTGGAAACAGGCTGGAACAGGTTGGCTGGTGTGGAAACAGGCTGGAACAGGATGGCTGGTGTGGAAACAGGCTGGAACAGGTTGGCTGGTGTGGAAACAGGCTGGAACAGGTTGGCTGGTGTGGAAACAGGCTGGAACAGGCTGGCTGGTGTGGAAACAGGCTGGAACAGGCTGGAACAGGTTGGCTGGTGTGGAAACAGGCTGGAACAGGTTGGCTGGTGTGAAAACAGGCTGGAACAAGTCGGCTGGTGTGGAAACAGGCTGGAGCGAATCGGCTGGTGTGGAAGCAGGCTGGAGCGGATCGGCTGGTGTGGAAGCAGGCTGGAGCGGATCGGCTGGTGTGGAAGCAGGCTGGAGCGGATCGGCTGGTGTAGAAGCAGGCTGGAGCGGATCGGCTGGTGTAGAAGCAGGCTGGAGCGGATCGGCTGGTGTGGAAACAGGCTGGAGCGGATCGGCTGGTGTGGAAACAGGCTGGAGCGGATCGGCTGGTGTGGAAACAGGCTGGAACAGGTCGCTTGGTTTGGAAACAGGCTGCAACAGGTCGCTTGGTTTGGAAACAGGCTGCAACAGGTCGCTTGGTTTGGAAACAGGCTGCAACAGGTCGCTTGGTTTGGAAACAGGCTGCAACAGGTCGCTTGGTTTGGAAACAGGCTGCAACAGGTCGCTTGGTTTGGAAACAGGCTGCAACAGGTCGCTTGGTTTGGAAACAGGCTGCAACAGGTCGCTTGGTTTGGAAACAGGCTGCAACAGGTCGCTTGGTTTGGAAACAGGCTGCAACAGGTCGCTTGGTTTGGAAACAGGCTGCAACAAGTCGCTTGGTTTGGAAACAGGCTGCAACAGGTCGCTTGGTTTGGAAACAGGCTGCAACAGGTCGCTGGGTTTGGAAACAGGCTGCAACAGGTTGCTGGGTTTGGAAACAGGCTGCAACAGGTCGCTTGGTTTGGAAACAGGCTGCAACAGGTCGCTTGGTTTGGAAACATGCTGCAACAGGTCGCTTGGTGCGGAGACAGGCTGCAACAGGTCGGCTGGTGCGGAGACAGGTTGCAACAGGTCGGCTGGTGCGGAGACAGGCTGCAACAGGTCGGCTCCAGCGGAGACAGGCTGCAACAGGTCGGCTGGTGCGGAGACAGGCTGCAACAGGTCGGCTGGTGTGGAGACAGGCTGCAACAGGTCGGCTGGTGCGGAGACAGGCTGCAACAGGTCGGCTGGTGCGGAGACAGGCTGCAACAGGTCGGCTGATGCGGAGACAGGCTGCAACAGGTCGGCTGGTGCGGAGACAGGCTGCAACAGGTCAGCTGGTGCGGAGACAGACTGCAACGGGTCGGCTGGTGCGGAGACAGGCTGCAACAGGTCGGCTGGTGCGGAGACAGGCTGCAACAGGTCGGCTGGTGCGGAGACAGGCTGCAACAGGTCGGCTGGTGTGGAGACAGGCTGCAACAGGTCGGCTGGTGCAGAGACAGGCTGCAACAGGTCGGCTGGTGCGGAGACAGGCTGCAACAGGTCGGCTGGTGTGGAAACAGGCTGGGTTACTGGCAGGATCGTGTGAGTTGGAAAGAACTTCCGTTTTTTCTTTGGTTTAGACACCGAAGATTTGTATATGTATACAGGGCTGTAGGTGGTGGATGCAGCTGGTAGAGGCGAAGAGCGGAAGGATGGTGAAGCAGAGGGTGCAGATTTTGAAGGGGGTCTTAGGGGAACTGATGGAGGCAGCCGAGACGAAGCAGGAGGGTTAAAGGCAGGGTAAGTGCAGCAGGGGGAAACAGGGTACTGGTACTTCATTGGTAGGAGGGTGTATTGGTTGGCCACTGTGGTAGTTGGGAGTAAAGGAGACGCAGACATCCCAGCAGGCTGGTGTCTAGACACAGGAATGGGTGGCAGGGAACCGACAGGGGCTGAGTACAATAAACTTGACCAGGCCTGTAGTAATGATTGCACAAAGTTAGGTTTGCATACTGCTTGTCTGACCAGAGACTGCACTGACTCAATACATGCTGCAAGCACCTGTGTAGGACAAGTTGAGTACTGCTCAAGGAAAAAGACTGAGTCATCTTCCAACAGCCACACCAAGGACTCTACCTGAGCTGAACTAAAAGGGGGTGTATAGTCATCGTCTCCACTGGAGGCATCAGACAGGGCCAACTCTGTACAGATACAGATCAGATCTTGCACATCCTCAAACACAAAACTGCCCAGATCCACAAAAACATGGGCTATGCGGATGCATTCCAACAACTGCTCTCTAGTGTGTTCACTTAATGTTTGAGAACAAAACTCCCTGTCCTCTGTTGCTAGTAGCGAAAAATACAGAATATCGTCAAGCTGCATTTTTAAAGCAATAGCAGTGCCCAGACCCAATTCCCAAGTGCAGCCGATCTGCTTGAATGGCTCTGGTATTCTGTCACGGATGCCTAACACGGCATCCAGCACAGGGTACGCAGATCAGTGGGCTGCACTAAAGGAACTAGGCACAAGGTAAGTAAATATATATATGAGTTTATTGAAAGGATAATTCCTAAAACAATAAAGGCAACCAGCAAACAACCACAGTGACACACAAAACAACTCCCTACACCAACGTGAATACAGTTTAGAGATTAAAGCGTAAATGTAATCAAGCCAGGGTCATACACGAGAGATCAGTCCGATTGAACAGGGAGCCGGAAGGGACAACAGGAGGAAGGGATGAGTCTGCAAGACAGGGGTCCAGGGATGGATGCAGGGTTCAGGAACACAGGATACAAGGTACAGAGGCAGGGGTCCAGGGATGGATGCAGGGTTCAGGAACACAGGATACAAGGTACAGAGGCAGGGGTCCAGGGATGGATGCAGGGTTCAGGAACACAGGATACAAGGTAACAGATAACAGGTCACAAGGTTCAGGTTCAGGTTCAGGCATACAGGTCTGGGTTCCAAGACAATACCAGAGCAAATGCTTTAGTGTCTGCTGGGTATTTATACACACCTCCTGCAATCAGTCTCAGGTGACGCCTGATTGCAGGAGATGATTTCGGCTCCAGACAAATGGGAGACACCCGCTGGTGGCCACCAGAACTGCACCCTTTGGTGCTGAAAGCAATAGCACCACCAGCAGGTGACCCAGGCAATGACACTGATCATGACAGCGACGTGTTCGAATTTTGACGCATGCGTGGTGTGTATATAGCAAACACACATGTGACTATAGTACGTTCGGTGTGCGGAGAGAGGAGTTCAAGTGACGGACGTGCGAACGAAGGTATGTGATTTTGTGACTTGTAAAAATTGTTGGCCTATACTGTCTTGAGATTGTTGGAGGATATATATGGTGACTAGGATGTTAAGGAGGTTAGACTGTTTGCCTCACATTAGTTAAATATAATTTATTTAACTTGCAGATACAATATGAATGTCTTTATTAGCGACAAAGAGTTCCTGGCGGAATTTATTGACCGGGTAAGGGAGCTGCCGGCTCTGTGGGAGACGAAAAACCTCATCCATAAAAAAAAAGGGGTGAGAAAAGCAGCGCTGGAGAACCTGCTCCCATTTGTGCATACCAAGGTGCCCACAGCCACAGCAAAACAAGTGGACACTAAAATTGGGAGCTTGAGAGGTACCTACAGGACTGAAGGCTCTAAGGTGCTGGCTTCTCAGAGGTCAGGAGCAGCAGCAGATGATGTTTATGTCCCGATTTTGTGGTACTACAACAGGATGTCCTTCCTGGATGACCACATTGAGACAAGGCCATCACTCTCCACTCTTCCCCCCAGACTTCCCTGCAGCCAACCTGAGCCTTCTCTGGAGCAAGAGGAGGCAGCCATCCTGGATGATCCTGATTTGGCCATCTGGAGCCAGGTATAGTATTAACTGAAAATGTATTGGGATAAAATTAATGTTTGACAAATATGTCAAGATGAGAAACATACATTATTTTGGATTCCACAAGTGAAATCAAGATCTGTAGACATTATTCTGCACTTAATTGGGTGCTAAATAGTCAATCTGATGTAGTGGTAAATTTAAAGCAAGGATTTATGCATTTACATTCTAATTGCTTCAATCAGGATTACAAAGTTTGATGCAAAGATTAAACCAACATATTAAACTATGTTCCTTTTTCATACACAGGATGAAATCAGCCAGGAGGAGGGTCTGGATGTCATGGATATGCAGTAGTGTTTGTCTGTCAGCTTACCTTCCTTCCCATGTGTTCATCTTAGAGGCCTGAGCCCTTTCACCTGGCTTCCTTTATAATCTCCTCCCAGCCTGACTCCACCCCAGGCCCTATCACTGAACACTATATTAACCTGTGCACTGCAAGCCTGCTTTGCTGATCAACGTGTTTGTTAGGCATTGTGTGTTTGGGTTCCTGCCTGCCGTGTGCTACGTCTGTCTCTCTGTTACGTTATTGGCTTGTCCCCGACTATCCCTGTCTGCTCGTGACCCTTGACCTTCGGCTCGTTCTTCGTTATCCTTGTCTGCTTGTGGCCCCTGACCTTCAGCTTGTTATTCGGTTCTCTCTTATCGTGTGCTGCTGCTTCCCCTCTTTTCCCCTTATCCTACGGGGCGTGAGCTAGGAAACTCCAGGGGCCGCGACCTGGTCCCAGCCTGCAGCTAACATCCTCACCACTAGAGGCCCTGGAGAAGACCAGCTGGGTCTTAGACTTCGCGCCCTGGGGAATCTTGGCTCTAGCTTCCGTTTGGATCCCGGTTGTGCTCCTCTGGTCCCGCTTTCCACAACCACCCAGTTTCCTATCCGCAGAAGCCAGCCATAGGGTTCACTACCTCGCGGTGCACTCCTGTCCCCCTACGGTGTGCATCTGTCACCTGGCCACAGGTGACCCTGACAGTTTGATCAGCCATGAACCCGGCTGACATCCCGCTACCCGCGGATGATCCATTGCAGGGCATAGTTTGCAGACTTGAAACCCAGGAATCGAATCAGACTCAGGTGATGCGATTCCTCCAGGATCTGGCTTCTCGCTTCGAGCAGCTTCAGGCCTCCTTGGGAACCCTGAATCCGCAACCTCAAATACAATCAGCGGCTGCACCTATTGCACCAGTCGCAGCCACACACTCACTACAACTGCCAGCTCCGTCCCGTTTCTCTGGGGACTCCAAGGCTTGCAGGGGGTTCCTTAGCCAATGCACGATTCATTTTGAGCTCCAGCCCCAAAACTTCCTGTCTGATCGGGCTAAGGTAGCCTATATCATTTCCCTCCTCTCTGGTGAAGCTTTAGCCTGGGCAGCCCCTCTGTGGGAACTGAATGATCCAGTGGTTTCTAGCCTGTCTGGCTTCTTGAAACTTTTTCGGAATATCTTCGAAGAACCGGCTCGTGTCTCTTCAGCGGCCAGCGCCCTTTTACGTCTCCGCCAAGAGTCTGCTTCTGTGGGACAGTATGCCCTTCATTTCCGCATACTGTCGGCTGAGTTGAGCTGGAACAATGAGGCCTTAGTCGCAACCTTTTTGCATGGCCTGTCTGATAGAGTGAAGGATGAATTAGCAGGAAGAACCATCCCCACTGATCTGGCCGGCGTTATCTCCTTGTGTAACCAGATCGATATTCGCTTTCAGGAGAGGACCTTAGAAAAGCAACGCCAGCACTCCTTGGTTCTTAGTCAGCCTGAGCTCCCCTCTCTTCGACCCATAGAGCATCTCCTACCAGCTGAGGAACCCATGCAGCTGGGTCGGACCAGGCTATCCCCCGAGGAACGTGCTAGGCGCAGAACTCTTGGTCTGTGTCTTTACTGTGGGGGCAAAGGTCATTTTCGTGACACTTGCTCTCTTTGTCCAGAAAAACGTTCGGGTCCACTTCATCTGGAAAGTGGAGTATTGGACCCAGAAATATCACCTTCCCCTTCTCGTCTTCTGCTTTCTGTGTTCCTTCACGTTGGTGCTTCTTCTCATTCGGTCTCAGCATATCTGGATTCCGGAGCCGCTGGTAATTTCATGGACTGGGAAATCGCATCGTCCATGAGACTTACTCTTTTGCCCCTCACCACGCCATTGGTGGTCTTGGCGATTGATGGTACTGTTCTCCCAGGGGGACCTATCCGCTTCCAGACCCTCCCTGTTAAGATGTCGGTAGGGACACTCCACCAGGAGTGGATATCCTTCCTTATCTTACCCAAGGCCTCAACGCCTATAATTTTGGGTCTCCCATGGTTACAGCTCCATTCTCCTCATGTGGACTGGACTACTGGACAGATCCTGGCTTGGGGTCCCTCTTGTTCCTCGTCCTGCCTACCCAAGGTTGCCCCTGTGAATCTGAGCCGGTCATTCATTCCAGGTTGCATAACCAATTACATTTCTCTGTCCCTAACCACCCTTGGACGCACAGCCAGGCTAGCTTGTCTACAAGTCCTGCAGTCGCTACGTCTTGCGATGCGATTCAGGTAGTCGCTACACCTGACTCAGCTATTCACTCTGCCTCTGTACTAGTTATGCCAGTCCAGCCCATGCCCAGTGAGCCTCCTACTTTTTCTTGTTTGGGACATTCTGCTTGTCCTTCAGCTATTCAGCTTGACTCCGGTGACATGTCACCTTCTAACCAACCTGACTTCAGGGTTCCACTGACATCTGCCCAGTCTGATGGTCCTGTGCAAGATGACCAGTTCCCCTTTAAGGGTCTAGGGGACCCTCCTCAGATTCCTGTTGATCCTCTCATGCCCTTGCTTATTCCTAGAGAGCCTTTGGTCCTCAATAGATCTTCTTGTCATCTCCCTACCTCGTTTTCGGTCTCTGAGGATAATCTTAAGTACGAGGTTAGACAAGTTCTGGATTCTCGGCTCTGCAGAGGCATTCTTCAGTACCTTGTGCATTGGAGAGGTTTTGGTCCTGAGGAAGCGTCTTGGATCGCTGCATCTGATGTCGCTGCACCTCATCTGTTGAGAAGGTTTCATCAGAGATTTCCCTTTAAGCCTGGGTCCAGGCGGGGGAGGGCCCATAAGAGGGAGGGTACTGTCATGGATATGCAGTAGTAGTGTTTGTCTGTCAGCTTACCTTCCTTCCCATGTGTTCATCTTAGAGGCCTGAGCCCTTTCACCTGGCTTTCTTTATAATCTCCTCCCAGCCTGACTCCACCCCAGGCCCTATCACTGAACACTATATTAACCTGTGCACTGCAAGCCTGCTTTGCTGATCAACGTGTTTGTTAGGCATTGTGTGTTTGGGTTCCTGCCTGCCGTGTGCTACGTCTGTCTCTCTGTTACGTTATTGGCTTGTCCCCGACTATCCCTGTCTGCTCGTGACCCTTGACCTTCGGCTCGTTCTTCGTTATCCTTGTCTGCTTGTGGCCCCTGACCTTCAGCTTGTTATTCGGTTCTCTCTTATCGTGTGCTGCTGCTTCCCCTCTTTTCCCCTTATCCTACGGGGCGTGAGCTAGGAAACTCCAGGGGCCACGACCTGGTCCCAGCCTGCAGCTAACATCCTCACCACTAGAGGCCCTGGAGAAGACCAGCTGGGTCTTAGACTCCGCGCCCTGGGGAATCTTGGCTCTAGCTTCCGTTTGGATCCCGGTTGTGCTCCTCTGGTCCCGCTTTCCACAACCACCCAGTTTCCTATCTGCAGAAGCCAGCCATAGGGTTCACTACCTCGCGGTGCACTCCTGTCCCCCTACGGTGTGCATCTGTCACCTGGCCACAGGTGATCCTGACACTGGAAACTGTCAGGCAGGAGGAGGAAGGGCCCAGTGGCAGCCAGGAGGTGGCAGGGCCCAGTGCCAGGCAGGAGGTGGCAGGGCCCAGTGCCAGCCAGGAGGTGGCAGGGCCCAGTGCCAGGCAGGAGGTGGCAGGGCCCAGTGCCAGCCAGGAGGTGGCAGGGCCCAGTGCCAGCCAGGAGGTGGCAGGGCCCAGTGGCAGACAGGAGGTGGCAGGGCCCAGTGGCAGACAGGAGGTGGCAGGGCCCAGTGGCAGACAGGAGGTGGCAGGGCAAAGGAGAAGCACCAGATCCCAGGTGCCTCCCATCCAGCTTCACAAAAGAGGCAGGAGGGACAGGACCACCAGTGAGGCAGCAATGGCCCTTATTAAAGAGGCCCATGCCACCCTCAAGGAGCCCACATCCCCTGAAGAGGCCATTGCCGACCTAGTGGAGGCTAAGTTCAAGGTGATGAGCATGGAGCAACGCCTCCTATGCGAGCCCCTGCTCATCACCTTGCTCAACAAGGGGGTGATGGAGAAAATTACACCCAATACCGCCATATGTGAGGTGGCCCAACTGACCCAACCTCAACCTCCACCTCCACCTTCTTCTTCTGCCCCACCCCCTTCTGCTACACCTCCACCTTCTTCTTCTGCCCCACCCCCTTCTGCTACACCTCCACCTTCTTCTTCTGCCCCACCCCCTTCTGCTACACCTCCACCTTCTTCTTCTGCCCCACCCCCTTCTGCTACACCTCCACCTTCTTCTTCTGCCCCACCCCCTTCTGCTACACCTCCACCTTCTTCTTCTGCCCCACCCCCTTCTGCTACACCTCCACCTTCTGCCCCACCCCCTTCTGCTACACCTCCACCTTCTTCTTCTGCCCCACCCCCTTCTGCTACACCTCCACCTTCTGCCCCACCCCCTTCTGCTACACCTCCACCTTCTGCCCCACCCCCTTCTGCTACACCTCCGCCTTCTTCTTCTGCTCCACCCCCTTCTGCTACACCTCCACCTCCTCCTCCTGACAGGAGTACCCCTCCAGTGGGCCAGCCTCCAGCCAAACGAAGAAGGAAGGCTGCAGGGAAGGCTTCAGGAAAGGCTGCAGGGAAGGCTTCAGGAAAGGCTGCAGGGAAGGTTGCCAGGAAGAAGAGGAAGTGATGGCCTTGCTTCATTGTGGTCGGACAGAAGGCAGCCTGTTGTAGTACCACACACTTGGGACATATATATCACCTGCTGCTGTTCCTGACCTCTGGGAGGCCAGCATCAGATTGTGTTCAGAAATGTTGGCCTTCTCAAGCTCCCAATTTTAGTGTCCACACAGGGTTGCTGTGTGCTCTGGGGTCCCTGGGATGCACAAATGGCAGCAGCTTCTCCAGCGCTGCCTTCTCTTTATTTAATTTATAAACATGAATAAATGTGATTTTTGTTTAAGTTCATACTTGACTATGTGTATTTTTAAATAAACAAAATCAAGCTTTGGAGTAAGCAGATACATTTGACTGACAATAAAAGGGACAGATATCACCCCCCCCCCCCAAAAGAATAACTAAATCTGATTAGCACAAAAACATGGTGGGAAATTTAAATAATATAGATTCCAAAATTAAATGGGAGATCACTATCAAAACATTGTGAAATTATAATTAACATAATTTTGAAAAATCTAACCATTTAAATTATTCCTAAAAACTTGCACGATATAATACACATAAATCTTATAAAGAGCAGCATGAAAAAGGTTAAAAATAAGGCATAACTCTGTGTGAATATCAGCAGCAAAAGAAGGTCACTCGTTTTGATTAATGTAACATTCTAACGAAGATTTCAATGCAGAACATTTAAACGATGAAATATTTTTGAGCGTGACGAATATGCTCTCTCCATTACGAAGGCTTGTTTTACCAGAAGATGTGCTCCCGTCTCATAGTTGCTTGTGAGCATGCGCGCTTTTGGAAGAGTCGTAAAAGCATACACACGAACGTTTTTCTAGACAAAAAAACTTGCGGCACTTTTCTTGACTGTTTTGGACGAGAAAAACGGTCGTGTGTACGAGGCCTTAGCTTCATTCCTTGCCATAAGTGCATGCTACTTTTGTGTTGAACAACATAAACCTGAACACATATTGTTGGACATTGAACAAGTATCCCACCCACACACTGCACAGTCAATCAAATCCTGTGTGGACAAATGCTTGCAAGACTGGGACATACCAAAGAGGAAGATCCTTACAGTGATAACTAGACATGTGCACACTGAAATATTTCGTTTCGGAATTTCGTTTTCGTGCAAAAAATAAATTTATTTAGTTACTCCCGAAATTCGTTTTTATTTATTTCGTTTTTCGTTAAAAATTGCATTCGTCCGAAAATCTGAATTAATTAAGGTCGAATCTGTCATTGAAGGCTTATGGTGTCTGTCGAATGTTCCGCCCACAAGCAGTGATCTTTTCTCTCTATGTCGAATCTTTTCTCTCTATAATGTCGAATCTTTTCTCTCCTATGTCGAATCTTTTCTCTCTATAATGTCGAATCTTTTCTCTCCTATGTCGAATCTTTTCTCTCTATAATGTCAAATCTTTTCTCTCTATGTCAAATCTTTTCTCTCCTATGTCGAATCTTTCCTCTCCTATGTCGAATCTTTCCTCTCCTATGTCGAATCTTTCCTCTCCTATGTCGAATCTTTCCTCTCCTATGTCGAATCTTTCCTCTCCCGAATCTTTCCTCTCCTATGTCGAATCTTTTCTCTCCTATGTCGAATCTTTCCTCTCCTATGTCGAATCTTTCCTCTCCTATGTCGAATCTTTCTCTCCTATGTCGAATCTTTTCTCTCTATAATGTCAAATCTTTTCTCTCCTATGTAGAATAATCTTGGACTAATAGAGTTAAGGTTAGGCACATTCGACCACAGATTCGATAGACACAGATTGTTATTGTCAGCGTCACGTCGAATCTCCTATCTATATCGAACTGTTGTAGCAACGAAAACGAAAATAAAGCATTTGTTTATGTCGGATCTTTCGGTTTTCGGATTCTGTGCTTTCGTTTTCGTTTGTTAAAACGATAACGAAAAAAACTGAAATTCGGACGAAAATGCATTCGGACGAAAACGAATGCACATGTCTAGTGATAACAGACAATGGGAGCAATATGGTGGCGGCATTTAAACAAACCACAGCAGCAGCAGAAGAACCACCCAGCTCTAGTGAGGAAGACTCCCCCATGACGGAAAGTGACTCTGAGGCTGAGACGGAAATTGATGATCTGCGGTGAGTGAGTGAGCCATTTTTATTCTTTTACATGATGACATGGTTGACACGGTGACACCAGTCAATTATCTAATGGCTATGAGATGATTTATATAGGGGCACGGCGCTATCTGCTCTAATCTACGGGGTGCAGTCAGTCAGTGCACCTTTTTTATTTTTCCACTATAATTTGTCTTGTGTACTGTAAAAGTATTCCCATAAGATGTTAAGTGTTAAAATAATAGAATGGAACAAACATTTTCTATAGTATACTTTATGCTTATTGGGCTGTGTGTGTGTGATCCACTTGATAGGTACCAACAGATCGACATGGACCGGACACCATGTGTGGTGCATACGTTGCAACTTGTGGTCCACATTGTGCATAAGGAGGCAAGTGTGAAGAGAATACTGGATAAAGCAAGATCAATAGTGCACCTCTTCCGCAAGTCTTCAGTTGCAACACAGAAGCTATTGGAAGCTATTGGAGCATTGTGGCTTTATTCTTTTAAATGACTGCCTCACACGCTGGTCAAGTACATTCAACATGATCGCAAGACTCCTCAAACTCAAAGAGTCAGTCTGCCAAATCGCAAACAGCATGGGATGGGACAGCTTGCTCCCTAGTGAATAGCACACATTATTGCATGACCTACTGCTGCCTTTTGCAGAACATATCAAAACCCTCCATAGTGACACCATGTCCATGTCCCTGGCTGTTCCTGCCCTCTTTGATCTGCTCAGCCATCTTGAGGACTTTAACCACTTAAGCCCCGGACCAATATGCAGCTTAAAGACCTGGCCACTTTTTGCGATTCGGCACTGCGTCGCCTTAACTGACAATTGCGCGGTCATGCGACGTGGCTCCCAAACAAAATTGGCGTCCTTTTTTGCCCACAAATAGAGCTTTCTTTTGGTGGTATTTGATCACCTCTGCGGTTTTAATTTTTTGCGCTATAAACAAAAATAGAGCGACAATTTTGAAAGAAATGCAATATTTTTTACTTTTTACTATAATAAATATCCTCAAAAAATATATAAAAAACGTATTTTTCCTCAGTTTAGGCCGATACGTATTATTCTACATATTTTTGTTAAAAAAAAAATCGCAATAAGCGTTTATTGATTGGTTTGCGCAAAAGTTATAGCGTTTACAAAATAGGGGTAGTTTTATGGCATTTTTATAAGATTTTTTTTTTTTACTAGTAATGGCGGCGATCAGTGATTTTTTTCGTGACTGCGACATTATGGCGGACACATCGGACACTTTTGACACTATTTTGGGACCATTGTCATTTTTACAGCGACCAGTGCTATAAAAATGCACTGGTTACTGTAAAAATGACACTGGCAGTGAAGGGGTTAACCAGGAGAGGGCGCTGTAGGGGTTAAGTGTGCCCTGATTTGTGTTTCTTACTGTGGGGGGGCGTGGCTTAGCGTGTGACCTCACTGATCGTCGTTCCCTATTACAGGGAACAGACGATCAGTGACAGGGTTACTAGGAAGCATGGGGAGAGTTTTTTTACACTTACCTTTCCCCGTTCTTCCTCTCTGTGACCCGATCGCGGGACACCAGCGGCGATCGGATTCACTGTTCCCGCGGGGACGGTCACGGAGAAGAGGATCAGGTCGCGAGCGCGCCACCGCCGGCGCGCTCGCGACCCTCGGCTGGGCTCTTAAAGGGGACGTACCTGTATGCTCATGTGCCCAGCCGTGCCATTCTGCCGACGCACATTGGCGTGCGGCGGTCCTCAAGCAGTTAAACAGAACACTAGATACCAAGACCTTGCCACAATTGCACAGAGAATGAAAGGGAGTGTCAACCAACGTTTTGCTTCATTCTTAGATCCAACTGACAAAATGTTCTCTCCACTTGCAGCAGCTGCTTGTTTTGTCAACCCTATCGTCTGTAAAACCCTTGTTGATGTGGCGGATGAGAATATTCAAGAACTGCTTAAAAAGGCAGAGGAGTATGCCGCAAGAAAATCCACATTGCCACACACACCCCTTGAGGAATTGTCTGACAATGATGTGGTAGAAGAACTATCGCAGGAAATCGAAGAAGCACCGCCACCGGCATCCACATCTAAGCAACCAGTCTTTCGGTTTCTTTCTAAATGTCACAGAAGACCCAAGCAGAGGATCTCCCCAAACAGCATAGAGCAGCAGTTCAGAAAATATAAGGAAGAGCTTTTGCACCAAGTTGCCATCAGTGAGGAGTACACCAACGCAACAGAATTTTGGCTGTCAAAGAGTGACACTTTGTATCACCAGCTAAAACCTTTTGCATTAGACCTGCTGGCTATGCCAGCTTCTCAAGTCTTTGCAGAGAGGGTATTCAGTGTTACAGGTGACCTCTCTAGACTCTAGAGATCGGCGGAATAGAGCAAGGGTCATGTTGGCACAAAAGGGGATTTTTGTGACAGCTTACCTGTAAAATCCTTTTCTTGGAGTACATCACGGGACACAGAGCGACTTAGTCATTACTAATGGGTTATATAGATTACCTTCAGGTGTTGGCACTGGCCAATTCCAAACCGGAAGTACCCTCCCCTATATAAGCCCCTCCCACCCGGGAGCACCTCAGTTTTGTAGCCAAGCAATAAGTGTCCCAAAAAGAGGGGTGGGAGCTCTGTGTCCCGTGATGTACTCCAAGAAAAGGATTTTACAGGTAAGCTGTCACAAAAATCCCCTTTTCTTTTTCGTACATCACGGGACACAGAGCGACTTAGTCATTACTAATGGGACGTCCCAAAACAATGCCAAATGAGGGGAGGGATACATAAGCTGGGCGCCATCAGGCATGAGGCTCTTTTGCGGCCTGCAACACACTGCGCCCAAAGGCGACATCCTCCTGACTTCTGACGTCTACCTGGTAGAATCTAGTAAACGTGTGTACTAAGGACCATGTTGTGGCCTTACAGACTTGAGCCAGGGAGGCTTGGTGATGCACTGCCCATGAAGTTCCAACTGCTCTTGTGGAGTGCGCCCTAACTTTGAACGGAGGCGGTCTCCTTTTCAAGCCATAGGCTTGTATTATGACCTGTCGAATCCACTTGGCTAAAGTAGATTTTTGATGCTGTCTGACCCTTTCTGGGGCCTTCCGGCAGAACAAACAAAGTATCCGTTCTACGAATCTGAGCAGTGGCTTTAAGATAAGCTTTAACTGCTCTTACTACATCCAAAGAATGCAATAACTTTTCCTCTACCGAACTAGGTTTGGGGAAAAAGGAAGGAAGAACCACATCTTGGTTCAAATGGAACCTCGATACCACCTTAGGAAGAAGGCTGGATGAGGACGTAACACTACTCTGTCCTTATGGATAACCAGATATGGCTCCTTACAGGACAAGGCGGCTAATTCGGATACTCTTTTAGCCGAACAAATGGCTACTAAGAAAATCAATTTCCTGGTGAAAAGAACCAAGAACATGTGCCGCAATGGTTCAAATGGTTGTTTCTGTAGAACCGACAGAACCAGGTTTAAGTCCCATGGACATATGGGAATACTAACCGGAGGGCTAATACGCATCACTCCTTGTATGAAAGCTTTGACTAATGAATGCAAAGCCAAGGGCCTTTGAAAAAAATATTGACAGGCCGTCTGACCCTTGATAGTACTCAAGGCAAGCTTCCTATGTACAGCCCACTGTAGGAAGTCCAGAATCCTACCTATTACGTACTTACGTGGATGCCATTTCCTGGCCTCACCCCACGTGATGTACGCCTTCTAGATCCTATAATAGATCTGCCTGGATACCGGCTTCCTGGCATTGATCATGGTAGATACCACAGGATTAGAGAGCCCTCTCTTTTTTAGAATGTGGGCTTCTATAGCCAGGCCGTCAAACCTAGGGCTGGTAAGGAAGGGTAGTATATCGGTCCTTGCGAAAGCAGGTCCGGACGATGTGGGAGGGTCCAAGGACTTCCCACTGACATTTTTACAATCTCCGCGTACCATGCCCTTCGGGGCCACGCTGGAGCCACCAGAATCACTGGTTTCTTTTCTACCCTGATTCTGCGGATTAATCGCGGTGGGAATGCATATATCAGCTTGAACTGATCCCAAGGGAACACTAGGGCATCCGAACTGCAAGCTAGGGGATCCTTTGTGCGAGACACAAATCTGTCCACCTTTGCGTTGAATCTGGATGCTAGCAGATCTACATCCGGTGTTCCCCACCGCTGGCATATTGCCTGGAAAACCTCGGGTGAAGAGACCATTCCCCCGGGCATAATTGCTGGCGACTTAAAAAGTCCGCTCTCCAATTTTCCACTCCTGGGATGAAAACCGCGGATATGGCTGTGACATACCTTTCTGCCCATTCCAGGATGCAATTCGCTTCCCTCTGGGCTGCACGACTCCTGGTGCCACCCTGGAGATTGATATATGCCACTGCTGTGGCATTGTCTGATTGAATTCTGACAGGTGACCCTTGGAGTTTGGATGTCCATGCTACTAGGGCATACCGGGCTGCTCGTATCTCTAAGAGATTGGTGGGCAGGGCCTTCTCTGCTTCTGGCCACTTGCCCTGGAGAGACCATTGCTCCAGTACTGCCCCCCAGCCTATGAGGCTGGCAACTGTAGTGACCACCTTCCAAGAAACCGGACTGAAGGGTTTCCCTTCCCAGATTCTGGGGCACCAACCACCAATGGAGGCTCTTGCGAACGGAAGGGGACAGGGACATTGGTAAGTCTAAAGCCTGAACTTTTTTGTTCCAGGCTGACAGTATGGCCCTCTGCAAGTTCCTTGAATGGAATTGACCGTAGGGTACCGCTTCGAATGAAGCCACCATTTTTCCCAGCAGCCTTATACACAGGCGTATGGATGGTTTTTCTTTTTTGTACCCACTAAGTGGGTCAAATCTTTCAAAGACGACACCTTCTCTGGAGGTAAGAAAATCTTTCTCTGATTTGAATCCAGTCTTAGCCCCCAAGTATTCCAGGCTTTTGACTGGTTTTAGGGCTGACTTGTCTCGGTTGATAATGCAACCGTGAGATTCCAGATACTTGATTATCTTGTGAACGACCACTTCTAGTTTTTTTCACTGAGTGGTCTATCAGCAACAAGTCGTCTAGATATGCCATTATCGTTACACCTTGTGTTCCTAGTTTGGCCAATCGTAGGGCCAGAATTTTTGTGAACACTCGTGGTGCCGTGGCCAGACCGAAAGGTAAGGCTCTGAACTGAAAATGGCGCCCTTCTACTGCAAGGCGTAGAAATTTCTGGTGGGCCGGACAGATGGGAATATGCAAATAAGCATCCCTTATGTCGATCGAGGCTAACCATTCCTGCCCTTGTAGGGCGGTGGCCACCGATCGGATCGACTCCATCCGAAAAAGTCCTGATATGTAGGAACTTGTTTAGCCCTTTTATATTTAATATGGGCCTCATGTCCCCATTTGGTTTGGGGACTGTGACAAGGTTTGAGTAAAACCCGAACCCGTTTTCTTTCAAGGGAACCTTCATGATTACCCTTGGGGCAATAGTTGCTCTAGTGCCAGAAGGAGGGATCCACTCTTCTGGGGATCGCTTGGCACGTTTGACTTTATAAAATGGGCAGGAGGAATGTCTTTTAACTCCAGCCTGTATCCCAGACTTACTGCGGAGATCACCCATCTCTGATGGTGTCCCGCCAGGTCTCTGTGAACAACTGAAGTCTTCCCCTCACCCGACTGAGTGGGGGCAACCCTTCATGACTTAGGGGGAGGTTTTGTACCTCTCTTGACCCAGGGTTTCTTGATACCCTGTGATTGTCCCTGATTTCTGCCCCCTGGATTTGACCACGGAGGCCGTCGGAACTGTTTCACAGCCGATGTGCCAGGGACTGGAGAAGTAGGCCTCTTAAAAGAAGGACTTCTACCCTTGTTCTTAACCGGTAAGAGTGAACTTTTACCGGCAGAAATTTTCTGGATATATTTGTCCAGATCTTCTCCAAATAAGCGTTCTCCATGAAATGGGAAGCTAACCAGCAGTTTTTTACAGGGAGCTTCAGCAGACCAGTCTTTGAGCCACAGAAGCCTACGCATATGTACTATAGACAGCGTAAAGCGGGAGGCCTGTTGGATTGTATTCTTTATGGCGTCCACCACAAAACACAAGGCTCTAGGCAGGTCAGCTAGGGCAAGAGCCTGCTGATCTGGTAAGTCCCTTAAGACTTGTTTCAACTGATCTTTCACTGCTTGGCAGACTCCAATCGCTGCTACCGCAGGTTGTGTCACCATGCTTGCTGTAGAGAAAGCAGATTTTAGTAAAGACTCCAATTTTTTATCTATTGGGTCTTTGAACATTGGAACATTATCTACTGGACATGTCAGTGATTTGTTAACAGAGGAGATGGCTGCGTCCACTGTAGGGACCCTCCATTTTTTTATGAACTTATCCTCCATGGGATAGATCACCGGAAATCTCTTGGGGGAGCAAATATTTTATCAGGATGCTCCCAATCCTGGTAAATAAGCCCTTCTAATAAAGGGTGGATTGGGAAGGAACAGACAGCCTGGGGAGCTTTTAGCGACCCCAGCGAGGAAACCGTAGTGGATGGTGGTTCCGCCAGAGGCATTTTAAATGCTGATCGGACCATATTAGTCAGAGACTGAACCCATAGACTTTCAGCCTGAGATGCTGAGAAAGGTTCTTCCACTGTTGATTCCTCCATAACTGAATCAACCTCATCCTGATCCCCTTCAGGTAGGTCGATCTCTGTGTGGGGCTGTTCCTCCACTAACAGGCACTCTGAAGGAGGAGACGGAGATCGGACGCGCTTTTCCTGAGACAGGGAAGCAGCGATCAATGCTGTTAATCTCTCTTCCAATCCTCCCAGAGTTGAGGATAAAACCTCCTCTGTTATATATACAGGAGCAGGTGGACTGGGGACAGCCGCAGCACCAGGCATTCCTGCGGGGTTTCTACGGCTACTGACCTCTGAATTCTCAGGGGAGATTGGTGCAGTACAAGCATGCCCAATATCCTCAGAGCCCGATGGAGACCCCTTTGGCTTCCTGGAAGATCTATTTCCGGAGCGTCTGGACGACATATCCTTTAAGCACAAAGCTGAGGTATTCTCGTCGTCATACACCAATTTTGCTGGTAATAGTCTAACACAGGTGCTGCTATATACCAGCTGGTGTCCACTAAAGTGCCTTTCTAAGGGGATGCCTGCATCAACCGCCTCTGTGTGCCACTGTTTGTTGCTAGCTCTGTTTGCATGCAGCTGACACTTGTACTGTGTCTTTTAACCATGCTGGGACGCCCGCACATGCGCAGAAGCGCCGCGGCGCGCATCGAGCGTCTTCCACCCGCCCCGCCCCTTTTTTTCATAGGAGGCGCGTGCACGCGCCCGCGCACGTGCCCGTGCGCCATTGGCGCCCTTTTCGAAATCACACAGGGGACTAGGAGCCAGGGCCCTTTTTGCCGGAGGGCCTGTGCGGTGGATGAGCGCAGCAACAGGGCAGAGGAAGTGGATTCCCACAGAGAAACTTACCAGCTGCCTGGATCTTTTGATTTGAGAGAACCAAAGATCCACATGACAAGAAAAATGGACTACAGCGGCCTCTAGTGGTTTAACACAGGTACCGCGGTCCCTTTTTTTTTTTTTTTTCTTGACTACTATTAAAATTTTAAATTTTCAGTAATTACAGGCAAACACAGATATTTAGCGGGAATACCGTTAGGTAACAGACAGAAAGACAAATTAGGCTTGGGGGTCCCCCAATAGAACCAAGTTCCTGGGGGCCCCCACTTACCTGATCCCCGCCGCAGGACTTTGTTTGGTCCACAGAAGCCCAAACTTCACCTATCACGGCAGGCATTGTAATTAAACCTTCAGGGACCGGGTTCCCAAGGATTCCACTCCCCTGGACCTGTATAGCACCCTGCACAGACAACATCTTGGTCGTGGGTATGACCAGAGCTCTGGATCCCAGGGTCCAGCCCTCCTAAGAGAAGCATTACAGGCAAAACCTTGCTCTTCTGCTGCAAGGCCCGGGTACCGACCGTTTAGCTATGAAGCTTTTTTTGGTGGGATCCGGAACAGCTTACTAAGGCCCAAAAGAACCTGTACGCAAGCCCAGTGAAAACACATGTTACTCTTTGGCCAACACCTTAGACACTGGCAAAAAACTGAGGTGCTCCCGGGTGGGAGGGGCTTATATAGGGGAGGGTACTTCCGGTTTGGAATTGGCCAGTGCCAACACCTGAAGGTAATCTATATAACCCATTAGTAATGACTAAGTCGCTCTGTGTCCCGTGATGTACGAAAAAGAAAGTGCTTTCCTTAAAATGAATCAAAACAAATAGGAGTGTTTTATTATTATCTTCAAGTATTTCTATTTACAGAAGCATACCTAATACTTGTGGGTTCTGCTTATTGCGATAGGATAGGAAGAATCAGTAGTTCAACAGTTTTAATTGTCAGTCAAATTCATAGGAAAAATGCACAGGCTGAGGCTCAGGCTACAAATGCCATGCCATTAGTATGTGGATTCTGGAACAATGACAAGGCAACCACCACTTTTTATCGACTAACTTGTTGACTGACAATGTACCCTCTCTCTTAGCATTGACAAATTTGACAATATAGGTGAATATCACACTAATGAAAAATAGATCAGTAACGATAATGGACGGTCAAAAAGGGCAACCGTCTTTTCTTTTAGTGTGATATTTACCTCTATTTTGTCATTGTGAAACTGGATGCTGAGAGAGAGAGGACTGGAGTTGATAAAAAGTGGTGACTGTTATAATCCATAAATCCACGCACTAATGGCATTATTGTAAACTATGCACTTTTTCTTTGAATGTATCTGAGAATTAGAACTGTTGAAATTATAAACTGACAGTAAACTTATTCTTATTGTAGAAATAAGCATTACCCTCAAGTATTGGTTTGTTATGCTGTCACAGCAGCATAGTCGGGAGTCAGGAGTGCTCTCTCTGTGCCTGTGCCACTGCCAGACAGGCACCAGACAGTAAGTAACAGTGCCTGTGCATACCTCCCAACTGGCATGGATTGTGTGGGTTTTACCCGCAGAGGCTCCTCCTTCCTGCACTCCCGCGAGACTATCATGTTTCCCGCACAGCAGGAAACATGAAGAGAAGAAGAGGAGCAGCAGCAGCAGGTAAACCCCCCCCGCGATCGGCGCACTAGTATGCCCCCCCCCCGATCGGCGGCCCCCCGCCGGCCGCGCCCCAAACCCCCCCCCCCCCCCGGGTAAAAATTTTTTTTTTTTTGCAAGTCCTTTTTTTCTTTTAAATGTTCCGGCGGCAACCCCCCCCCCCCCCGCTCAACAACTTCTGTGGCAACTCTGGTTGGCAGGGGAGAGGGGACATCAGAATGTCCAGCAAAGGGACTTTACAAAGTTGGGAGGTATGCCTGTGCAGTGTGCTGCTGTCTGTGTGTGTGCTTGGTTGGCCATGTACATGTACAGCTATGGGCAAAATGACACCAAAATAATTTTGACAATGCCTGCTAGTGCTGCTTCAGTGTTTTAGATCTTTTTGTGTCAGTCTCAGATGTATCTGGGATACAATGATCTGACATTTGTGTCAGATCATTGTATCCGGTAAAAGCATTGCATAAGTGTCAAATGCTTTTATTGACATTAATTTTATGCATTGCAAATGCAAAGAGTCAAAATTTGCAGTCACACAGTGTTGACCCTTCTTTTTCAAGACCTCTGCTCTGCTGCAATTTGCCCTGCGCCTGACATTCGTGGTGGCATGTTGTCATTGTCAATCAAGTTCAACTTGTCAGAATTTGATGTTTTTTTTTGGGTTCCCTTTCCCTCACCCTCATCACCAGCCTCTTGAGGTCGGATTGACTATGACCATCAGTCCACCACAAGTTCAACTTGTTACTTCTCAAAGGGATTAAGGTCTAGTTTCCCTGGCCATGGACCCAAAATTTAAATTGTTTGTTCCCAGTTCCCACGTCCCCAAAGTACCACTTACTTACTACTTAGTTATCACTTTTGCCTTATGGTAAGGAGCTCCATCATGCTGGAAAAGACATGTTGTTCTGTTCATCACCAAACTGTTCTTAGATGGTTAGGAGTAGGACTTAGGAGAAGTTGTTCTCGGAGCCTGAGTATGTTTTTGTACCATTTATTCATGGCTGTGTTCTTCTTAGGCAAAATTGTGAGTGGACCCACCACACCGTACACTCCCTTGGCTGAGAAGAAGCAGCAGAGCCAACCGCGCACACATGAATGTCACGCAAAGTGTTCCTATTTTTTTTTTTGGTATTTTATCCTTTTATGAAAACAGCAATATTCTTGACAAAAAGTTTTTACTTAAATAAAGACGTTATATAACGACTAAATGAAGGGGGTGCCCTGTGTGTGGTTTGCAGGGATGAGGGGGGTGCCCTGTGTGTGGCTTGCAGGGATGAGGGGGGTGCACTGTGTGGCTTGCAGGGTTGAGGGGCGTGCGCTGTGTGCAGCGTGCAGGGTTGAGGGGGGTGCGCTGTATACATCTCTCCCCCAAATACAAAGCTCTCTTTCCCACATATTCCAGTTCAGAGCTCAGCCCCAGACCCCCTCCGGCTGCCATCATCCCGTACAGAGCTTTCCTCTGTAGAGGAGTACTCACAATGTCCGTGCAGCTGCTGGTGAGGAGGGTCTTCTGTCTGTGTGGATGATGCCTCATCCTTTTCCTCTTGGCCCCAGTTTCTTCCAGTCCTGGGGTGGTTGGTGCAGGGTCAGAGTGCCAGTGTCCTGTTGAGAAACACCAGGGCCGCGTAGCAGCACACTGACAGGCACAGGCAGGACTCAGGAGAAGTGGCGGTGGTCGGAAGTCTGGAATGTGGGGCGGGCTAAGTGGACAAAAAAGAATGTCGCGTGTAATGGAGAGAATGCCTTGTGAGTCGCCAGCCCTCCTCCTTCCCCCCAGTCTCTGCATGGTCACAATCCTTGGGATCATCATGGATGAACTTCAGTGTTCATTTACTCACTGCTATGTCAGTGTCACCGCTGGAGCCTAAGCCGGGACTGCACCACAACTTCTTTCTCATAGCGAAGCGGAAGAGCTCACAGACTCTCCTAGACTGCACAGCGCAGGAGAAGAGCTGCAGGTAACCTGCCGCCTGCTGATGCACCCATCTAAATTTTGCGCCCGGGGTGACCGCCCCCTGCCCCCCCCCTACGCCACTGGCTGGTGGTACTTGTAGTTCCAAAAAAGTTAAATCTTATGTTATAACGAACACTGAAAGCAGACATCTTTGCCCAGGTCTCATTACTGATTCTAGTATCTATATTGGATAACACCATTAGGATTATAAAGAAGGAAGATATAATACAACTAGGATAAACCAAGGGCTTGATCAATTTGCTATACTCTGTCATCCAGGATTACTTTATTTACAGCATAAATAGGCTAGCTGAAGATTTCTGGATTTCAAGGAATACCCTTTTACCTTTTTATTATCCCTTTTCTTCTCATCTGTCTTAATTGAATTGGACTGCATTTAGAAAGAGAGCCATCCTGTTTGAATGTAAAAGATTGCATATTGTTTCTTTCATATCGTGCAAAATTTACTGGCCTGTGAGTTGAGGAAGCATAAGGGAGAAACCTGACACAGAAGACGTTGTCTACCCTCCTGTTAACCTGTTCACATAGGTTTCTGTGATTGGGTTAATATTGGTGTTCATTTACAACAAAGGGAACTTTTCATCATTATATTGCTTCTTTGATAATTACAGATGAAATAGTTGTGTATGTAGGAGTGTTTTTTACTAACTGTCAAAGTTGACACATACTTATTTTGTGTTCTAATTGATACAGTAAACATATTTGAACTGTTTCTTTATTACTGTGTTAGTCTCTATTTACTACCACCATTGGTAAGATGACAGAACCCAGGGTGTCAGAGGTAATGTAGGATTTGCTGAGTCGATGTAATCAATGGGGTACAGAGTCAATTATCAGCTCTCATGGGGGTACTGCTACACATATTTTGAGCAGCGTTAACCACTTGTCGACCGCCGCACGCTGATGTACGTCGGCAGAATGGCACGGGCAGGCAGATTGGCGTACAGGTACGTGCCTCACGAGTGTGAGAACTCGATGTTCCCGGGAGTCCCGCGATTGCGGTCGGCAAGAGCAGAACAGGGGAATGCCTTCTGCCTAGTGACACTGCCACTGATGACCGTTCCCCGTGATCAGGAATGGTCATCAGTGAGGTGTCACGTGTACCCACGCCCCCTCACAGTAGTAATCACTCCCTAGGAAACACTTAACTCCTGCAGCGCCACCTACTGGTTAACCCCTTCATTGCCAGTGTAATTTTTACAGTAATCGGTGCATTTTTATAGCACTGATCGCTGTAAAAATGACAATGGTCCCAAAATGGTGTCAAAAGTGTCCGATGTATCCGCCATAATGTAGCAGTCACGATAAAAATCGCTGATCGCCGCCATAACTAGTAAAAAAAAAATGTTAATAAAAATGACATAAAACAGTCCCCTTTTTTGTAGAAGCTATAAATTTTGCGCAAACCAATCATCAAACGCTTATTGCGATTTTTGTGACCAAAAATATATAGAAGAATACGTATCGGCCTAAACTGTGGGAAAAAGAAAAAATTATATCTTTTTTGGGGATATTTATTATAGCAAAAAGTAAAAAATATAGATTTTTTTTCAAAATTGTCGCTCTATTTTTGTTTATAGCGCAAAAAATAAAAACCGCAGAGATGACCAAATACCACCAAAAGAAATCTCTATTTGTGAGAAAAAAAGGACATCAATTTTGTTTGGGAGCCACGTCGCACGACCGCGCAATTGTCAGTTAAATCGACGCAGTGCCGAATCGCAAAAAGTGGCCTGGTCCTTGACCACCAAAATGGTCCGGGGCTGAAGCGGTTAACATGAACACTACTTACAACCTCATGTTGGTTACTGTTACCCGATAGGGAGGGGGTCATATCTGCTCAGCCCTGAACCAAATTGCTCAAGGCTTTCTGTAAATTATGCCTAATTAACATGCCATACAAAAGGGTGCTTAGCGGGCTTTTTTTATTACATGGTTACTAAGGAACCATAGTGTTTGCCTTTAAGCCTGTGGATTAGTGAAAATGTTTTTGTTGCATGACTCGTAGTGTGGAGAAAAACTCCGTCCCTTGATGAAGAATGTGCGCTGGCTAATACAGACTTGCCCAATATTAGCTGTGTAAGCTTGTCTGTGTTTCTTACCCTATGGGGCTTTCCTCTCCATCTACTATTTCAATATTTATGTGGACTAACTTTAGGATGAAAAGAATGTTCACTGGGTCTTCTGCAGCCCGGCGTACACATCTGGAATGACAGGAATGTCAAAAGACATTGGTATTTAAACTTTTTTGTTTTATACTGGGGAACACACGTGAAAAATCCTAAGAAGCAGGGGAATACATTTCAAGGATTAGGAGCACATAATTCCTCATTTTCATGTAAATGTCAGTAGAGGAATGCTAAGGACTTACTCAAAGAACAACTCTGCTGAACACCATTTTGTGTGGACCTATAGCATAAGGCGTCATTCACATTGGCATATGTGCATTTTCTGCATGGAACGCTCTTGCTATCAGAAGATCCTGCATTAATTATGCACCTAATGTAGCCACGTTTAGACGTGTAGCACTACCCCCGAAGGAACTGCTGGATTAATTTTGGGTCCTGCCGTTACCCCACATTTCACCGTCCCAGAACTTAAGAGTCTATGTGATAATTAGAATAGAGGTGATTGCCAATCACATCAGTCTTTTTCTCAATTGCTTTATTGAACAACTTCAGGTAGGGGATAGAGGGTTAGGGGAGATCACTAATGTGGTTCTTGAATCCAAATGACAACAGCTTTCTGTCTTGCGACAACCAGATAGGCCTCTCAAACCGACCTAGCAGCCGGTATGAAGCACAGACAAAGTCTCTGCCACAGACTGGAATGAAAAATGAAAACTCCTGGATAATCCCCTGCCACAGGATTGTTTATGCCGGTAGTCAGTTAGTTAGGTCAGCTGCATGGGGCGTGGCGACCGGACTCCAAGATGGACGCTTAGCTTTGGAGCTCCGCTTGTCAGCCTGAGATAATTACAGCCACCAGAGCCTGCCGGCGTTACCGAGAGCCCTGTGCACCACTGTTAGATCACTAAACAGCCGAGGACTGATCCAGAGATGACCAGGAACCGTAAGAAGCCGATACAGCCCCAGAAACTGGACAGCTTCTTCGGAGCAGCGGCGAGGGGGATACAGCACAATGGCGGTTGCGCGCGAGTCCCACAACACGCATCGCAGCCAGGAGAGCAGTACATCCAACGCCATCCGCTCGGCTACTGTGCACAGCGCATCTTCCTCAGGGACATCCAGCCCCACAACGCGGAGCCCAGCCAAATCGAGACCACGGAGAGAATCCCCAGCTAGGCCGCAACCGGATCCTAACATGGAGGTAAGCGGGCCGCAATCTGCCTGCACGAGCCAGCGAAAACAGGGGGGAGATCCAATATCAGACTTCCCCACTGTAGACAGACCTGTGTCTGACACCATGCTGAAGGACATGCTCCTTTCCCTGAGTTAGGTCAGCTGCACGGTACCTGAACCTTTGAGCCAAAAAAATTTGTGTAGCGCACCCCCCCCCGGTCAACAACTTCAATTGGCAGATGTAAGTGTAGCACTTACCCCCATTTAAGGGACCGGCTGGTTTTGTTGGGTCTTGCGAACTACCTCCTAGGCTTCCGTTGTCAGGGTATAGAAAGAAAGTCTCCAAAAAGGCCAATGTCCACACAAATGTAAAACCCAAACAGTCAGGCTTTATTTACTTTTGCTGAGGGAAACTTGAGAGGAAAGTAAGATATGAAGGAAGAACAGGGGAAGGTTCAGGTACGCAGCACTAAAGTTGCAATCGTGGCCACTCAAGCCTGAGTGGGTATTGCTCACCCGGATAGTCCCGTTTAGTGGTCCTAGCAG
Organism: Rana muscosa; assembly: GCA_029206835.1. Classification (NCBI taxonomy): domain Eukaryota; kingdom Metazoa; phylum Chordata; class Amphibia; order Anura; family Ranidae; genus Rana; species Rana muscosa. The sequence goes on along the minus strand of CM055116.1, from coordinate 1,197,850,797 downwards.
CCGGGATGAAGCACAAATCAATCCTATGTTTTAGAAAGTAGGGATACGATCAGGAATCCTCTGCCACAGAATTATTAAAAGTCCCGAACCTCCCAGCCAAGCAATAGTAAGAGAACCTTTATGCCGGATTGGCGTATTACATGGCTTGTAATGATGATGATGGATCCCTCCTTAGGTGAGCTCCAGGCCTCCTCCCGAGACAGCAGTACCGTCGCTAGTCTCCTCTGGGACAGGTCCCCCCTGGTCTCCTTTCCCAAGCTTGGGCTTCCCGCAGGTGGGTAGCCTGGGATCCTTTCCTGAGGTGTAGGCCCCAGCCAGTAGAGCTGGGCCTAACAGGTAGTGATGTAGCCTCGAGCTGAAGGTTCCCGGGGCCAGAACACACACGCACCCTGTGCCATGCGGGCCACGAGGCGCGCACACCAACGGGTGGGTTCCCAGGACAGAACCCCAGAACGGACCCCAATTAATGGCGTCTGCTCCTTATGTACCCTCTCCCAGCATGCACAGCGGGTAGACCACACCCACTGCACGGCTGCCGAGAAAAGACACCCAAGGTGTTGTGACTGTAGTTCAACCTATGCCGGTGGTGACAATGCCACCTACAGGCGAACAGGGAACATTACTGCCAGGCAGCATCACACCCAGAGCAGAAGCAAATTTAGAACAATCAACATGTCTGAGCCCAACTACTGTCTCAGACCACCCTTAAATTTCAAATATACGGCCCCCAAATATTGGGGAGGGCGCTACATAAGTAAACCTTTTTTTCACCGCCCCCCCCCCCCCCGCTCAACTTCAATTTCAGATGTAAATAAACTTTTTTCTCGGCAACGGCCCTGCTCCCCAAGTGTCCCGCATTTGAATGTTGAAAAGTTGGGAGGTATGCCTTCCTGAGATACCAGCCATCAGCTCGGTCCTGTCCAGTAAGGCCCTCCCCTGGAATATTCTCCGCTTGAGTGGCTTCTTCCCGCAGGATAGACAGCACAGGACCACCTTCAGTTAAGTAGGCCCCAGGCAGACTTCTGGGCCTACTTGGAGCAGCATAGCCTCGAGCCAGCAGGGCCCGAGGTAGAAGAGCCAGCAACGTGGCCTCAGGCCTGGAGGGCCATGAGGCAGGAACGAAACCCCAGAGCACATGACACTGCCCCTTAAATATCCTTCCCCCAGCATGCCCAGGTACAAAGAAGCTCCTGATTGGGCTGTTTTCTGGAGAAAGAATATCCAATACACTTCAGCTGGCTGTATTTCTCACACTGGCCAGAGACAACAGTGACACCGACTGGCAACAGTGGGAAATGCGCACAAACAGCCAAAGCTGGAACAGAAACCAGCAATTTACATAATCACTCAGAGCTATTTACAGCTCAGATACCCCTAAATTTACAGAATAGCGCCTGTTCAAAAGTAGCAGCATTTAGATGTATACAACTAACTAACCACACATCTAAATGCAGCATTTTAGATCCCCAAAGGTATTCTATTTTTTTTTTATTTGAAGAAGTCAAAACTGAATTCTGGGCAAATGACAAAATACCACCATTTCGTTTAAAGCCGAACTCCAGGAAAACTGAAACCCCTGCTACATGGGGCTACATCCACATTGCAAAGGTTAACTGCTCATTTATGTCTGGGGGACTAGGTAAAGCAGTTTTATGTACCTGATCCTCCACTCCTGGAAGCTCCTTTATGCTGCTAGGGCGGCCTCTGCAGCCTCTCCTCCCCCATGCACCAAGTTCCTCCAAAACAAGACATGAGCACCCTGAGGAATAATCCACCACCAAAGCATGGGGAAGCATCAGGTAAAGGGTAAAAATGCTTTTCTGTCTCCTAGATATGAATGAGCGGTTAACCCTTGCAGTGGGGGAGTCAGGAGCTTTAGTTTTACTGGAGTTGGGCTTTAATTATAAGATAATTAAAATGTATTGTGTGTATTTTAATGGCTAAATTCACCTTTGTTCGCCTTTTTTCTTTTCTAAATTCCAGCTCCCCTATGTACCAATATAGCATTAATGTCCTTATTTAGCAAAAATAAAACAGCTTTCCGTTTATTTTACACAGGCTTACCTCACTCTCTTCATAGCTGTTTAAACACACTGCTCCATTACTTCTGCCTTACTTCCTGGGCAGACAATAGGTCGTGACACAGGTAGCAGTTGACCAGCTGAGGGTAGATGATGCAGGGTGTGTGCTAATGAGGTCAGCTGGTCAACTCCTTCCTGTGTCATGACCTATAGTCTGTCCAGGAAATAAGGCAGAAGTAATGGAGCAGTGTTTAGAATTAATGGAAAGCTGTTTTATTTTTGCAAAATAAGTACATTAATGCTATATTGGTACATAGGTGAGCTGGAATAATAAAAAAAAAAAACGTGAACTTAGCCTTTAAATACAGTTAGTATAAGCACCTGAATCTATCTATATATTAGCATCATTTTCTCAAAGTTACATAGTAAGTCTTGTTAAAAAAGACACAAGTCCACCTAGTTCAACCAATAAAAGGGAAAGAATTTTTATTTATTTTTTACAATCCTATATACACAATCCTACACCCACAGTTGATCCAGAGGAAGGCAAAAAACAAACAAACAGCAAAGCATGATCCAATTTGCTCCGTCCACACACAAACGCTGCCTCACTGTGACATACAAATAGGTGAAGTAGGTAAAAGATGGCTTCAGCTCATACACTTTCTCAGTAATGTTTCGCCCATTCCGGGCTTAAAGGAGTTGTAATGGCAGAAGGTTTTTTATCCTAATGCATTCTATGCATTAGGATAAAAATCCTTCTGTGTGCAGCAGCCACTCTCAGCCCTCCTAATACTTATCGGAGCCCCATCTCTGTCCAGCGATGTCAACAAGTGTCTCGGCCGTCCGAGACTCTCCCTCCTGATTGGCTGGGACACAGCAGCAGCGCCATTGGCTCCCTCTGCTGTCAAAGTCAGTCAGCTAATCAGGAGAGAGAATGGGTGGGCAGGCGCTCTGGAGCAGGTTTTCATCAAGGTTTTCTCTGTACATTGCTGTATTCATCTTGCCCTCAATCCTGACTAGTCTCCCAGTTCCTGCCGCTGAAAAACATGCCCACAGCATGATGCTGTCACCACCATGCTTCACTGTACTAGGGATGGTATTGGCCAGGTGATGAGCGGTGCCTGGTTTCCTCCAGGCATGATGTTTGTCATTCAGGCCAAAGAGTTCAATCTTTGTTTCATCAGACCAGATAGTTTTGTTTCTCATGGTCTGAGAAAAGCCATGTGCCTTTTACTGAGGAGTGGCTTCCGTCTGTTCACTCTACCATACAGGCCTGTTTGATGGAGTGCTGCAGAGATGGTTGTTCTTCTGAAAGGTTCTCCTCTCTCCACAGAGAAACAGAGGAACACTGGAGCTCTGTCAGCGTGACCATTGGGTTCTTGGTCACCTCCCTGACTAAGGCCCTTCTCTTGCAATCGCTCATATTGGCCGGGTGGCCTGCTCCAAGAAGAGTCCTGGTGGTTCCAAACTTCTTCAATTTAATAATAATGGAGGCCACTGCGCTCATTGGGATCTTCAATGCTGCAGAACTTTTCTGTACCCTTCCCAATATCTGTGCCTCGATACAATCCTGTCTCGGTCTACAGACAATTCCTTGGACAACATGGCTTGGTTTGTGCTCTGACATGCACTGTTAACTGTGAGACCTTATATAGCCATTTCAGCCCCGGACCATTTGGCTGCCCAAAGACCAGAGCACTTTTTCTATTCGGCACTACATCTCTTTAACTGACAATTGCGTGGTCGTGCGACGTGGCTCCCAAACAAAATTTACGTAATTTTTTTCCCAGAAATAGAGCTTTCTTTTGGTGGTATTTGATCACCTCTGCGGTTTTCATTTTTTGCGCTATAAACAAAAAAAGAGCGACAATTTTGAAAAAAAAATAATATTTTTTACTTTTTGCTATAATAAATATCCCCAAAAAATATATAAAAGAACAATTTTTTTCCTCTGTTTAGGCCGATACATATTCTACATATTTTTGGTAAAAAGAAAATTGCAATAAGCGATTATTGATTGGTTTGCACAAAAGTTATAACGTCTACAAAATAGAGGATAGATTTATAGCATTTTTATTATTATTTTCTTTTTTACTAGTAATGGTGGCGATCAGTGATTTTTATTGGGATTGCGACATTATGGCGGACACATCGGACACTTTTGACGCCATTTTGGGACCATTGTCATTTATACAGTGATCAGTGCTATAAAAATGCATTGATTACTGTGTAAATGACACTGGCAGTGAAGGGGTTAACCAGTAGGGGGCGCTGAAGGGGTTAAGTGTGTCCTAGGGATGTGTTCTAACTGTGGGGGAAATGGGCTACGTGTGACACGACAGTGATCACTGCTCCCGATCACAGGGAGCTGTGATCAGTGTCCTGTCACTAGGCAGAACTGGGAAATGCTTGTTTACATCAGCATTTCCCCGTTCTTCCTCTCCGTGAGACGATCGCAGGGCTCCCGGCGGACATCGTGTCCGCGGGACCCGCGGTCACACTCATGGAGCTAGTGGCGGGCGCACGCGCCCACAATGCCGCGTCTTAAAGGGGACAGACCTGTACGCCCATATGCCCAGCCGAGCCATTGTGCCGACGTATGTCGTCGTGCGCTGGTCGGCAAGCGGATAGACAGGTGTGTGACTTTCCAAATCTTGTCCAATCAACTGAATTTACCACAGGTGGACTCCAATCAAGTTATAGAAACATCTTAAGGATGATCAGTGGAAACAGGATGCACCTGAGCTCAATTTTGAGTGTGATGGCAAAGGCTGTGAATACTTATGTACATGGGATTTTTGTTTGTTTTTTTTATTTTTAATACATTTGCAAAGATTTCAAACAAACTTCTTTTAAGTTGTCAATTTTAATTGTTTGTAGAATTCTGAGGAAAATAATGACTTTAATCCATCTTGGAATAAGGCTGTAACATAACATTATGTCTGGTTAACTATTTTTAAAGTTGTGTTTTTAGTCCTGACCATAACACATAACTAAACATAAACTGAAAACCACTATGCATTCCCTTCCAGCAATATGTCTACCCTTCACATGTATGCAGACGGATATATGTGTTTAGCGGATGTCTTGGTGCAATGTGTGTGGGTGACATAAAATTGAGATGCTGAGCACCAGTCTATCCTCTAATTGAACAGCGGGTAGAGGAATGCCTTGTAATTTTGGAATTCAGATAATGTATTTTCTTATAATTATTCAGCTTTGAAGAATTTTAAATATTCCCCACTGTGGAAGCTCAACATGCGGCCAGGACAAGTGAGATGGAATTCAACAATACGAAAGTTGATACCTATCAGAGTTGTGTGCATGTGAAAGTTGGGGGGGGGGGGGGGGGATTAAAATAATAAAAGAAAAATTACAAGGGTTTATTTTTTGTACTTAATCTGGGTATTTTTGCATGGCATGAAAGAATGAATGGCATGTTTAAGATATATTATTATGCTGTAAAGAGTCAGAGATTCCAGCATGCTCATTTTCAAAAAGTTCTGCTTAACAATATAGAAGGGATATAAATCACACATAGGGGCTTATTTATAAAACTGAGGTAGGATCCAGGAAAGTAAACATGTCTGGCTTCCATCTCTTTTGCTGGCACTCGCTCTCAAGTTTCCCAGTGGTGGGTAGGAAGAACAAATGTATGGAAATGAGGATATTGGGCTAAATCTTAATTTGTGGGCCCTTAAAATGTATATAAGGGGGAAAAAATGTTTTAGTCCTAAATAAAGTGTGGGTCGTTTGGATCCTCTGTGAAATTTTTATTGCTGCCTATTAGAGCTGTACGATTAATCAGTAAAGTATCAAGACCGCGATTCAACCCACTAAAGATCTTAAACCAGCATTTCCTAGATTCAGTGCAAAGTCTTTCTCTGCTCACTGCTGACAGCTTGAAAAAAAAAAACAGGCAGCCTGCCAAATTTATTACAACATCACTTAGGCCAGATAAAGAGAAACATTGTAACATTTTGTTCTTTAAGATCAAAGGAATGAACTTCGGTCAGTATATGAGGTCAGTTTAACAACTTAAAGACTAAACCTTTTTCTGTCATTTGTTGCTTACAAGTTAAAATAGGTATTTTTTGCTAGAAAATTACTTAGGACCCCCAAACATTATATATATGTGTATATATATATATATATATATATATATAAAAAGGGGTGTAAATAAAGGCCTGCAGAACACCCACTCAGTGCCAGATCAAACCCACAGACCTCTAAGCAGTACAAACAGAGATAAAAAATGGTAAAAATATTTTCCAATATAAAACCACTGAGCAGCCGTTCAAAAATGAAAATAAAAATAAAACCACGGTATAAGAATAAAACAGTTCAGTCTCTGTGATATTAAAATACACAAAACAGCGCTTAAAAATCAATAATGATAGACTCGTGGAAAAACCAATGAATAAAGAAAGTCTTAAGCCCTGTACACACGATCGGATTTCCTATGGATTCTAATCTGATGGATTTTCCATCGGAAATCCGATGAAGCTGACTTCCATCAGTCTTGCCTACACACCATCAGTCAAAAATCCGACCGTCCCAAACGCCGTGATGTAAAACACTCCGACTATCCGAGAAAAAATAAGTTCAATGCTTCTGAGCATGCGTCGACTTGATTCTGAGCATGCGTGGGTTTTTTGTCCGATGGAGTTCCACATAGACGATTGGAATTTGCTATCGTTTCTTTTCCCATCGGATAAATTTATTTTTTTTATCTATTTTTTCTCACCGAATGAAAAAAGACCGATGGGGGCCCATTCACGATCGGTTTGTCCAATGAGAAAAGTCCTTTCTGACTGTTTTCATCGGGAAAACCGATTGTGTGTACACGGCATTAGATGTAGTCAAGGTGATGTAAACAATCCAAAGTGCTGAATGGTGTCTTAAGCCCCGTACACACGATCGGACTTTTGCCCAACAAACTTCGTTTTAAGCAAGTTGGACCAACAATCCGACCGTGTGTACGCTCCATCGGACAAACTTTTTTTTGTTTGGTTTTGTTTTCATCGGACAAAAGTTGGGTCTGCAAACGGACAAACTTTTGCCCAACAAAAGTCTGATGGAGCAAAGTCCGACCGTGTGTACAGAAAACCATCGGACTTTTGTCCGATGGACTAAACAACTAATGTTAAAATCAACCAACAAGAGCAGAGGTTGACCAAAGGGTGGCGGTAAAGAGCAGAAAAGAGCAGAAAAACCAAAAAAAGTTTTGGGAAAGTTTGCAGAAAAGTCCGAGTGTGTGTATGCTATGGGTGTTCCCGACCAACTCCGTTCGGACAAAAAATCACGGAAAAGTCCGATGGAAGTCTGATCGTGTGTACGGGGCTTTAGTAGTAATCATAGCGTGCACCTTCCACCAGGGAGAAACAATAATCCCAATCCACCGCGTGATGCAATCTCCCCAAGGGGGTAAACTCACCAGAAGATTAAAAGAGAGCGTCCTGTTAAAGTCGTTTGACGAAACGCCCATCTGCTGGTGATGGTCCGTGGAAAAGTGGCTGGTTTCCGTTGCATCAGAGGGGGCGGGGTCACCCACATGTCACTGGGGAAGCCCGGGTTTCCCCTTGCGTCAGAGGGGGACGAGGTCACGTGATGGGTGGCTCCCGTCCTCAGCTACATAAAAGACCCGTCAGGCTGCCGGGATTCCCGGGGTGTCTCCGGTGGAGACAGGATGTATGCTATTCCTCGCTGCGCTGGACATATCATCGTTGGAGCCTGGACCTGGAGAGGAGAGATCATCCATCGCTGGACCCGGAGAGGAGATTACCCATCGCAGGATACTGACAGCGTTGGAGTGGAGACCGAGAGTGTTACAATTTTTTACACTTCCTTTGTGAAATGGTAGGGGTACAATGTACCCCTTACCAATTCACATGGGGGGGCTGGGATCTGGGGGTCCCCTTTGTTAAAGGGGTCTTCCAGATTCCGATAAGCCCTGCACAACCACCGAGCAAGGGTTGTGGGGATGAGGCCCTTGTCCCCATCAACATGGGGACATGATGCTTTGAGCGGTCACAGACCCCCAAAGCATCTCCCCATGTTGAGGGCATGTGGCCTGGTACGGTTCAGGAGGGGGGGTGCTCTCTCGTCCCCCCTCTTTTCCTGCGGCCTGACAGGTTGCGTGCTCGAATAAAGGGTCTGGTATGGATTTTTGGGGAAAACTCCATGCCATTTTTTTTTTCAATTTGGTTGGAGTTCCCCTTAAAATCCATACTAGACCTGAAGGGTATGGATATTTGGGGAGAACCCCACATCATCTTTTTTTTTATAATTTAAAGCATGGTTCCCCTTAATATCCGTACCAGACCTGAAGGGCCTGGTAATTGAATTTGGGGGGACCCCATGCATTTTTTTTTTATTTTTTATCAATGACTTTCAATGACTTTTCTCTGTATTGCCAGGAGCCGACAATTCATTACAGCCGCGAGTGCTTTTAAGTTACTTTTTTTCCTTCAAAAATTACACTTTGTTCAGGGACAGTTCTAAGCACGGGAAACAAGCACTACTTAACAGGCATACTATACACACCCCCCAGGTACGAAATTTAAAGGAATATTTCACTTTTATTGTTTCACTTTAAGCATTATTAAAATCACTGCTCCCGAAAAAACAACCGTTTAAAAAAAAAAATTTGCACTGATACATGTCCCCTGGGGCAGGACTCGGGTCCCCAAACACTTTTTATGACAATAACTTGCATATAAGCCTTTGAAATTAGCACTTTAGATTATTCCCATAGACTTTCGCGGCTTTTAGAATTTGCCGCGAACACCCCAAATTGTTCGCTGTTTCGGCGAACAAGCAATGTTCGAATTGAACACGAGTTCGACTCGAAGCTCATCCCTACTTGTGAGCAAGAATATCTAAGATGAGAATCCTCTCATTTCCTGCTGTGTTTCCAGGACAGGATGCAAAGGAGACAAAGGCAGCAAAAGTTACCAAACAGAAACATTAACCCTTGTAGCCAAAGTAAAAAGTAAAGTGTTACTAAACCCACAACAGTAAAATCAGTCTGTATATGCAGTAAATCATGCTTTTTATACTCACTGTAGAATCTAAGGTGTTAATCCTCTGCATTGTATAAAAAGGCTGTTTGATCCTGTCTTCTCTGATCCTCCCCTTCTTCCACTGTCCCCAATCCATCTCCTGATAAGGCAGAGCCTCTGGAATTGTATTGCTAGAGAGTGTTTTTTTTTTTGGGGGAGGGTGCATGTGATCAGCACAGAGCCAATCAGCACTGTCCAGACAGAGGGTCAGGGGTCCTGCAGCCGCATGGGACAGTCAGAGTGGAATGAAAACTCACACTCCATCCTCCATTCCTGTGAATCTTTGGCGCATCTGTACAACTTCTATACCTAACTAGAAAATACAGAGTACAACATTGTTTTTTTTTTGATTAGCCGTGAGATCACTTTTATCGGCGGCAGAACAGGGGTCCCCCCTCCCGCCGCTCTCCAGTGCCCTCCGCCGCTTACCGGAGCAGTCGGCAGCGGCGGAGGCGATCGGGTCATGTCCCTGGGCTGACATGGAGATGAGTGAGGGAAAGATGGCCCCCACCCTTCTCCATATCATTGCAATGCTCTTAAAGGGACATTTCTTTTTTTTAAATGACATGGAAAAAAAAAAATATTGCATTTTAGTCTAAATGTGAGATCTGAGATCTTTTTGACACCAGACCTCATATTTAAGAGGTCCTGTCATGTTTTTTTTCTATTACAAGGGATGTTTACATTCCTTGTAATAGGAATAAAAGTGACCTAATTTGTATTTATTTTTTAAAAACAGTGTCAAAATATATTTTTTTAAGTAAAGTAAATAAAAAAATTTTTTAAAGCGACCCGCCCCGACGAGCTTGCGTGCAGAATGGAACGCATACGTGAGCAGCTCCTGCATATAAAAATGGTGCTCAAACCACACATGTGAGGTATCGCCGCAATTGTTAGAGCGAGAGCAACAATTCTAATCCTAGACCTCCTCTGTAACTCAAAACATGCAACCTGTAGACATGTGCATTCATTTTCGTCCGAATGCATTTTCGTCCGAATTTCAGGTATTTTCGTTATCGTTTTAACAAACGATAGCGCAGAATCCGAAAACCGATAGATCCGACATAAACAAATGCTTTATTTTCATTTTTGTTGCGACAACAGTTCGATATAGATAGGAGATTCGACATGACGCTGACAATAGCAATCTGTGTCTATCGAACCTGTGGTCGAATGTGCCTAACCTTAACTCTATTAGTTCAAGATTATTCTACATAGAGAGAAAAGATTCAACATTATAGAGAGAAAAGATTTGACATTATAGAGAGAAAAGATTGCTGCTGAAATTGGGTGGGGGAAGTAAAATAAAAATAATGATGATGATGAATGTTATTGGCTGATTGTAACCAAAGAGGAGGAGCAGTAAAATAGCTAGAACTAACTTGACAATTCAACACGAACGACGAAGATTCGACAAAGCATTGAAAATCATACAAACGTCGAATCTGTCATTGAAGGCTTATGGTGTCTGTCGAAAGTTCTAAGAAGATTCGACGGAGCAGCTAAACTGTACGACGCCGCAATCGTACATTTCCGGTCAAATGCTCCGCCCATAGGCTATAGAAAAATTCTAATGTTGGTTGACTAGTAATAATAATTAATAAACATAATTATTACTAGTCATACAACTGTAGCGGGTACTTGAATTTAGGGGAAGCATCTGGGTGGTAGTGTAACCCAGATGCCTTGATTGTTAGGAAATTCAAGGTTCCCTTTGTGAGTCTTGGAGGACTCTGGTGGTGTGAAGTTACCGCCGGCCTACAGGTGACGTTGTTGCCTTGGATCGGGGTTGGGCTCGCACCACAAGACTGTGCCTTTTTGTCCTCCCCTGGAGCTGGTACAGCAGGGCGGGAAACCCGCTGTGGCGTGAAGGGGGAGATCATAAAAAGGGGCGGACGCCCTGATCACGGGGTTAGAGTCCGTAGCCAGAAGATGCGGCCGCACCCAGGCACCTTCAGCCTGGGTGCTGGCGTTCCGGTGTTCCAGGCCTAGGTGCCCTTGACCTAGCCGGAGCGAGGATAGAGTCCATCACAGGCACCTTTAGCCTGGGATGAGGTACTATGGCGGAGGCCTGGGCCTCAGTACCTTCGACTGAGTTCCGCGAGGGTGGAGGAATCCGAGGGGGCCCTAACTCATTGGGTGCCCGTATCTGAGTTTGTGAGGATTGGTGTGCAGTAACTTCTCTGAAGAGTCCGGCGCAGCATCGCTGGTGATGGAGAGGCCTCCACTTCTCCCTTGGATGGATTTCTTACCCTGACAGGGGCAGAGCGAGCAAAGGTAATTCATGTTCTACATCACCTAGTCAGTGGCAGTGACTATTCACCACTGGTGACAGCACAGTGGTCAGCATCAGAAGGGAAAGGATTGTGCCTCGATCTGTCCCCATTTTCCAAAGTAAAGAAACAGTTTTATTGCTTGGCAAGAAGAATAAAACTGAGTTGGACCTATTCACTGTGTGGAACTCTGGTTACTAGGAGCAAAGGAGTCAGGAACGAAGTACTGGACTTGACTCTAGGACACCTACACAAGACCCAATTTGCTGGCTTTCACCTCTTAGCTATGGAGGACATGGGCCGTGGTGTATCTCATCTCTCTCTCCCAGGTACCCCTAGACAACAGCCGCATAACCGATAAAGATAGAGATAGAGGTGAGCCCCGCTACACGTGGGGGCATCGTATCCGGGATGTGTATGGTGTCTGAATTTGAACTTTGCTGCCCGGAGGAGTTCCGAGTAGGTCGGCCATATTGGCCAACGCGCCACGAGGCAACCCATAGCTGCGTAGTTCGTGGGCGGGGAAAGGGAAAAGCCTGCGAACAAGTGCAGAAGGTGGGAGGAGTCTGGCCATGTGGACGTACACACGTGGAGATTCCGGCGCAGGTGGGTCAGTGCGCAATGGAGCAGCAAAGAGAGAGGATGGCTTTAAACGCTCCGTGGATTTCAGTTCCTTCCTTCGCGGATATGTCTTCTCTGGCTGCTCCGATTATGGATACGGGGATAAGACTAAGGCCCCGGGGGCGATTGGCTCTGTACACCTGCAGAGACATGGAGGCCCTCAGTGTGATCTGTCCCGGCTGTTCGGGACTGGTGGTCCAGCTGAAGCCGTTCGGGCGCTGTGAGGTCTGCAGGGAATTTCTCTTTGAGGTGGAACCATCCACAGAAAAGCCTCACGCTTTCCACCTCAACTACCTTACAGGAACTGCCACTCGGGAAGGAGAGATCGATGCTGGTACGTTCCCTGTGCGCACTGATCCGGGCGAAGTGACTGCCCAAGCGGAAGTGAAAAGAGAAAAATCAGAGGATGCTGCCTCGGTCACCAGCGGCTCCCTGCTCCGGCCACCGAAGAGGAGGGTCGGCCTGGTGATGGCCTTGTGTGGTCGTGGAAGGGCTTCGCCCCACTGCTTGCCTGGCCTGGATGGATTCGGTAGAAAAAGTCCTGGACATCCCTGTTCTTCTAAAGGCCCAGGTGAGCCAAGGGTTGGGACTATTTGCGTGGTTAAAAGTGGCGGAAGCCCACAGTTGGTAGAGGCCGTCAAGGGGGATAGTTCCGTGACTGGGAATTATCTGCCCGCTGAATGCTACGACACCTCTGACCTGGATTCATTGTCTGACAATGGCGATGATGGGGAGATAGACAAAATCTTCCATCAGAAGGGATAGGACAAGATGAAGCTACCCTCGTCCCGTGTCACAAGGGACCTGCCCATGTCTACTGGAGATAGTACACCTCGGGTAGAGGCCTCGGCGCCAAGGGAAGAAGCTGGTTCTCTGTCTGAATTTCCCCTTCTGGATTCAACATCCATTTCACCCATTCCTGTTGTGGGAGCGCAACGCCAAGCACTGCAGGCTCCTAGGCCCAGATCTACCGAGGTGGTGAACGCACCTCGCCACCCAGAAGCGATTGTTCCACCTGGAGAAGGAGACCGAGCCACTATGCCACCTTTGTCAAGGCTGCAGCGTCTTTTTGGCCAGAAGGTTGCTCAGGAATATGGGTGGGAATACCCGTATCTGCCTCGGGAACTGCTTTATGAGGTGGAAGTTTTTTAGCAACGATGGTATGATACCTTTGTGTGGGACAAACTTAAAGTACAGCAAGCACGGCGGTACCTTTCCTGTTCACCAACGGTCACCAAGAAGTTCCAGGACTGTAAAGCTAAGTGGATGCTGGGAAGGCATATCCATGCGGACAGAGTGGTGATTTGCCGCAAGGAAGGAGGTAATGCTGAGTACCATGTGGAGGCTTTGGACAGACATTTGAAGCCTGTGTTCCTACCGCATCCAAGGTTTTACCTTTAGGAGAAAAGAAAGACTCCCGTGGTGTGTACTGTTTGCTGTTTATCGCTGAACTTTCCGGAGTGCCTTTGCCCGAACACAGGGACTGTGCCCTAGTTTTTTTTTGCATTTGGGCAGTTCTACTCTTTGGAGAAATGGGAGCTGTTTTTGTTTTTGTTCTCCCTCCTTCTCCTTGCACTCAAGAGAAATCAGTGACTCTGGGTTTTAGTTAGTGTAGGGTCACAGAGAAATGATCAAGAGAAAAAAAAATTCATCTGGAAGTGATGAGTGTCTTGACCGCGACACTGTCACCAGGTGGCAGTGTTGCGCAACGATTGTTTTTTTTTTTTTTTTTTTTACATTATGCAGCATTCATTGGAGTGAATGGGTTTCTTATCGGATAGACTCATTCATTCCAAGCAAACACACATATGTTGTTAGGATGTATGTTTCTTTTCTTTCCCTCTGCAGGAGACTCGTCTATCAAGGCTGCTGAGGATGGGTGGTCCTTAGATAGCCAGGGGGAGGGAAGAATGTAAATGTGTGAGATATTTACAGTGTTTTATTGAAAAGTTTTATAGTTATATTGTTTTATGTTTTCCCTTTCCCATTCAGGTCTTGGCACAATTCAGGGCTAAATTTTGTAGTTGGTTTCTGGGCTGAACTTATGTCACCACCCTTGTGGGGTGTGAGTTTGTACCAGACACTGGGGACCAGTGTCAAATAACTAGGGGGAGAGTGTAGCGGGTACTTGAATTTAGGGGAAGCATCTGGGTGGTAGTGTAACCCAGATGCCTTGATTGTTAGGAAATTCAAGGTTCCCTTTGTGAGTCTTGGAGGACTCTGGTGGTGTGAAGTTCCCGCCGGCCTACAGGTGGCATTGTTGCCTTGGACCGGGGTTGGGCTCGCACCACAAGACTGTGCCTTTTTGTCCTCCCCTGGAGCTGGTACAGCGGGGCGGGGAAGCCGCTGTGGCGCGAAGGGGGAGGTCATAAAAGGGGCGGACACCCTGATCACGGGGTTAGAGTCCGGAGCCAGAAGATGCGGCCGCACCCAGGCACCTTCAGCCTGGGTGCTGGCGTTCCGGTGTTCCAGGCCTGGGTGCCCTTGACCTAGCCGGAGTGAGGATGGAGTCCATCCCAGGTACCTTTAGCCTGGGGTGAGGTACTATGGCAGAGGCCTGGGGCTCAGTACCTTCGACTGAGTTCCGCGAGGGTGGAGGAATCCGAGGGGGCCCTAACTCCTTGGGTGCCTGTGTCTGAGTTCGTGAGGATTGGTGTGCAGTAACTTCTCTGAAGAGTCCGGCGCAGCATCGCTGGTGATGGAGAGGCCTCCACTTCTCCCTTGGACGGATTTCTTACCCTGACAGGGGCAGAGCGAGCAAAGGTAATTCACGTTCTACATCACCTAGTCAGTGGCAGTGACTATTCACCACTGGTGACAGCACAGTGGTCAGCATCAGAAGGTAAAGGATTGTGCCTCGATCTGTCCCCATTTTCCAAAGTAAAGAAACTGTTTTATTGCTTGGCGAGAAGAATAAAACTGAGTTGGACCTATTCACTGTATGGAACTCTGGTTACTAGGAGCAAAGGAGTCAGGAATGAAGGACTGGACTTGACTCTAGGACACCTACACAAGACCAAATTTGCTGGCTTTCACCTCTTAGCTATGGAGGACATGGGCCGTGGTGTATCTCATCTCTCTCTCCCAGGTACCCCTAGACAACAGCCGTATAACAGATAAAGATAGAGAGAGAGGTGAGCCCCGCTACACAACATTAGAATTCTACTATAGCTAGCTTGTAGGCGGAACATTCGACCGGAAATGTACGATTGCGGCGTCGTACAGTTTCGCTGCTCTGTCGAATCTTCTTTGAACATTCGACAGACACCATAAGCCTTCAGTGACAGATTCAACCTTAATTTATTCGGATTTTCGGACTAATGCAATTTCTAACGAAAAACTAAATAAATAAAAACGAATTTCGGGAGTAACTAAATAAATGTATTTTTCGGACGAAAACTAAATTCTGAAACGAAATATTTCAGTGTGCACATGTCTACACAACCTGTAGAATTTTTTAAACGTCGCCTATGGAGATTTTTAAGGGTAAAAGTCTGCCACCATTCCACGAGCGGGCGCAACTTTGAATCGTAACATGTTGGGTATCAATTTACTCGGCGTAACATTATCTTTTAGAATATAAAAAAAAAATTGGGCTAACTTTACTGTTGTCTTATTTTTTTCCCAAAAAAGTGTGCTTGTAAGACCGCTGCGCAAATACATCAGTGTGACAAAAAGTATTGCAACGGCCGCTATTTTATTCTCTAGGGTATTAGAAAAAAATATATATAATGTTTGGGGATTCTAAGTAATTTTCTAGCAAAAAAAATGTTTTTAACTTGTATACACCAAATCTCAGAAAGAGGCTCGGTCCTTAAATGGTTAATGTCTCTTCAAATGCATGCTGAAAATCTGATATACAACCAGATGGTATTATGGTTTGTTTTTTACTAACTGGCTAAAGTGGAGCTCCACCCAAAAGGGGAAGTTCCGCTTTAAGGCCTCCTCCCCTTTTGATAGGTACCCGCTCCCACTTCCGCTCTGGCCGTCTAGGCGATCAGAAGTGAAAGATTTTGTGTGTTTGGATATTGTTTGCAAAGTGAAATTTCACCACGTCCACTAAGCTCTAGGGAAAATTCCCTTTTAAGCCTCGTACACACGAAAGAGTTTCTCGGCAAGAAACGACAAGAAAACTGCCGAGAGAGCTTTCTTGCCGAGAAAATCGTTCGTGTGTATGGTTTCTCGTCGAGAAAACTGACCAGAATCTCGACGAGAAAAATAGAGAACCTGCTCTCTATTTTATCATTGAGATTCTCGTCGGTCTGTTTCTCGACGAGAAAAGTGTGTGTGTGTACACCTACCTGTCGCCGTGGAACCCCGCGCATGCTCGAATTGACTTTGACGCATGCGCGGTAGCTTCCTAGGCATAGGTAGGGTGTAGCAAGATGGCGGCGACGGCATCGAATGTGACGAGCGCACGCTCGTCGTAGTCGATGACGTCACCGCGTTCGCTCCATTCAAAGAACCGCGGGTTCTTTGAATCGAGCGTCTGTACACTCGGCCGGGACAAGTTTCTTGTCCAAGAATCTCGTCAAGAAAAACAACGTGTTTTTCCTGACAAGATTCTCGGCCGTGTGTACGAGGCTGCAGAGTTCAATATCCCTTGCAAAGTGAACAGCCTTTTTGCCTTTAGTAAATCAACTGCAAAGTGTATGCACACCTAAAAATTAAAATCTCTAAAGTAGCATCTTGTCCTCTACTCATTATAATGGTGTCATTCTTTTTCTTCCTTGCCTTCAATTTTTTACTACAGATTATTGACTTCCAATGCTACCTCTCCCTTAAAGTGGTATTAGAGCTTAATTTTTTTTTAAATAACAAACATGTTATACTTACCTGCTCTGTGCAATGGTTTTGCACAGAGCAGCTCTGATCCTCTTCATTTCGGGTCCCCCACTGGCACTCCTAGCTCCTCCCCCTCGAGCAGTGCCCCCAGAGAAATCTGCTCTCTCCTTATCGTCTCACTAGCTGTGATTGACTGTGATTGACAGCAGTGGGAGCCAACGGGCTCCCTCTGCTGTCTCAGCCAATGAGGAGGGAGAGTCCTGGGTCAACCAAGGCTATCGTGAACATCGCTGGATTGGAGGGAGCTCAGGTAGAGATTGGGGGGGGGGGCTGGCGGGGAGGGGGGCACTGCACACAGAAGAAGTTTTACCTTCATGCATAGCGTGTAAAAAACCTTCAGCCTTCAGAACCACTTTAATGGGTCCCTAAGCTGGGGCATCATTGTCACCCTAGGATGTACACCATCATGTACAACTTGGGGTTCACAGGGAACACAAGGCTTTATGAGATATCCATGTCATCAGAGGGAGACATGCACCTGCAGGTATGGTTCGGGTGCATAAGGTGGAGTGGTTGGGAGAAGTGAGGTAAACGGGCATGACTTGTGGACTTCTAAACCCAAAAAGATAAGTATTGGGGAAAAAAATGATACGCACCTATTAGGGACTTTGCTTGACAGGGAATGTTTGTGGGAGGGTTTATTTATATTTAACTTTGTTAGTACATTTGAATTTGAATATAATTAGAGATTCTTTTTTTTTTTCGATCACTTTGTCTACACCTGCTAGACTAGAGAGACAATTTACAAAGAACACAGACTAATGGCCCATACACACGATCATTTTTAATGTCATTTTTAAAACTGACGTTTTTCTCGTCGTTTTTTTTCATGTTTCCTCTCAAGCCTGTCTTGCATCCACACGATCATTAAAAAAAACGCTCGAGCAAAGCGCAGTGACGTACAACACGTACGACGGCACTATAAAGGGGAAGTTCCGTTCGAATGGCGCCACCCTTCATGTTAGTAAAGTTTGTTGAGAGACGATTCGCTCTTTTCAGTCTCGTGCTTTTCAGTCCGTGACTGCGTGACAAATGTGCTATCTCCATTACGAACGCTAGTTTTACCAGAACGAGCACTCCCGTCTCATACTTGATTCTGAGCATGCGCGTTTTTTTTCACGTCGTTAAAGCATACACACTATCGTTTTTCACGTCGTTAAAAAAAACGACATGAAAAACGACGTGAAAAAAGAGAGCATGTTCGAAATTTTTAATGGCCGTTTTTCACGTCGTTAAAAATGCTCTGGAGCATACACACGATCATTTTTAATGGCCATTTTTTTTAATGGCATTTTTAATGGCATGAAAAATGATCGTGTGTATGGGGCATAAGGCCCCATACACACTATTAAGGCCCGTACACACAATCGGATTTTCCGACGGGAATTGTGTGATGGCAGGCTGTTGTTGGAAAATCCAAGCGTTTGTACGCTCCATCAGACAATTGTTGTCGGATTTTACGCCAACAAATGTTGGATAGCGTGTTTTCAAATTTTCCACCAACAAATGTGTATAATCGGATTATCCGACCGTGTGTACAAAAGTCCTTCGGACAAAACTCCAGAGTACAAAAAGGCATGCTCAGAAGCAATGCTAACCATAACACAACATTAGCAGAAATTGCCCAAAGGGAGGCGCTAAAGAGCTGAAAAAACACGTCGTTTCGTGATTGTTGGCTGACAATTCAAGACAAGTTCATGGCCAACGCCCTTCGGACAAAAGGCCTATGCTTTGTTCGCAGAATCGATTGTGTGTACCAGGCTTTAGATTTTCTGCAGATTTTTGTCTTCAGATTTACCAAAACCATATAATATGAGGTCAAACCCTAAAGCCCTGTACACACGATCGGATTTCCTATGGTTTTTAAACCGATGGATTTTTCCATCGGAAAACCGATGAAGCTGACTTCCATCAGTCTTGCCTACACACCATCAGTCAAAAAACCGACCGTTCCAAACTCGGTGACATAAAACACTCCGATGAGCCGAGAAAAATGAAGTTCAATGCTTCTGAGCATGCGTCGACTTGATTCTGAGCATTCGTTGGTTTTTTATCCGATGGAGTTCCCCACAGACGATAGTAATTTTCTATCGGTTTTTTAACCATCGGATACATTTAAAACATGTTCTATTTTTAAACACCGATGGAAAAAAGACAGATGGGGCCCATACACGATCGGTTTGTCCGATGAAAACAGTCCATCGGACTGTTTTCATCGGTAAAGCCTATCGTGTGTACACGGCTTAAGAGTTTCAATTTGTATGCAATCAGGCAGGCCCTTGCACTACATGGTTTTGGTAAATCTGAAAACAAAAATCTGCAGACAATCTAAAGCCTCATACACACGATTGGACTTCCATCTGACTTTTCCGTGGATTTTGGTCCAAAGGACGTTGGCCGTGAACTTGTTCTGCATACACACGGCAGAACATTTTCAGCCAACATTCACAAAATTACGTGTTTTTTCAGCTCTTTACCGCCACCCTTTGGGCAACTTCTGCTATGGTTGGCTGATGTTTAGCATTGGTTCTGAGCATGCGTGTTTGTACTTTGGATTTTAGTCTGATGGATTGGATTATCCTCCATTGGACATTTGTTGTCGGAAAGATTGAGAGCATGCACAGCCAACATTTGCCTGTTGAAAAAACAAAAACAATTGTCCGATGGAGCATACAGACGGTCGGATTGTCCGATAAAACACGTCCGTCAGACCACTGTTGTCGAAAAGTCTGATTGTGTGTATGGGCCTTAATAGTGTGTATGGGGCTTAATAGTGTGTATGGGGCTTAATAGTGTGTATGGGGCTTAATAGTGTGTATGGGCCTTAATAGTGTGTATGGGCCTTAATAGTGTGTATGGGGCTTAATAGTGTGTATGGGCCTTAATAGTGTGTATGGGGCTTAATAGTGTGTATGGGCCTTAATAGTGTGTATGGGCCTTAATAGTGTGTATGGGCCTTAATAGTGTGTATGGGCCTTAATAGTGTGTATGGGCCTTAATAGTGTGTATGGGCCTTAATAGTGTGTATGGGCCTTAATAGTGTGTATGGGGCTTAATAGTGTGTATGGGCCTTAATAGTGTGTATGGGCCTTAATAGTGTGTATGGGCCTTAATAGTGTGTATGGGGCTTAATAGTGTGTATGGGGCTTAATATAAGGTGACCAGATTTTTTTAAATGAAATCTGGGGACATATTTTTTTTTTTTTTACTAGGAATGGCGAAAATCAGCGACTCTCTGCCCGCTGCCGCCGCCGCCGCCCGCCTCACAGCCTGTCAAGTCTTACTCTCCGGGCCCCGGCTACTACTGGGTGGGGAGCGGAGGAAAATCAGGCAAAGAGTAGGGATGAGCTCTGGCGTGTTCGCTTTGAACACGTGCAGAGCCTGCCAGGATGTTGGCACCGCGCTGCGCTAATCACAGCCAGGGAGACAATTCCCGATCCCTGCAGCCGAGCACCGGGAAATGTCTCCCTGCCTGTCATTAGTGCAGCACGGTGCCGACATCCTGGCGGGCTCTGCACATGTTCAATGCGAACACCCCGGAGCTCATCCCTAGCAAGGAGATAAGCAGACAGGCGACTGGCCGGGACTTGAGCCAAGGCAGAAGAACATGCGAGTGGAGCGGAATGGGCATGCACCCGAAACTGAAGAAATATTCCCTCTGCTCCGACCAGCACATGATCATCAGAAAGGGGCACAGATAATGGAAAAAATACACCCCCTAAGCTAGTAGGAACAGCGGAGTGGGGGGTGTGAAATTCAGATTTTTTTTTAATGCTGCACTGACTGTCTTTGAAATTGCCCCAGCCCCTGTTCAAATCCAATCCGGGGACAAAACCGAGGACAGACTTGGTCCGGGGACAGTGTCCTCAATCCAGGGACTGTCCCCAGAAACCGGGGATGTCTGGTCACCCTAGCTTAATAGTGTGTATGCGCCTTAATAGTGTGTATGCGCCTTAATAGTGTGTATGGGGCTTAATAGTGTGTATGCGCCTTAATAGTGTGTATGGGGCTTAATAGTGTGTATGCGCCTTAATAGTGTGTATGGGGCTTAATAGTGTGTATGGGGCTTAATAGTGTGTATGGGCCTTAATAGTGTGTATGCGCCTTAATAGTGTGTATGGGCCTTAATAGTGTGTATGGGCCTTAATAGTGTGTATGGGGCTTAATAGTGTGTATGGGGCTTAATAGTGTGTATGGGGCTTAATAGTGTGTATGGGCCTTAATAGTGTGTATGCGCCTTAATAGTGTGTATGGGCCTTAATAGTGTGTATGGGCCTTAATAGTGTGTATGGGCCTTAATAGCTTGTATGGGCCTTAATAGTGTGTATGGGGCTTAATAGTGTGTATGGGCCTTAACAGTGTGTATGGGCCTTAATAGTGTGTATGGGCCTTAATAGTGTGTATGGGCCTTAATAGTGTGTATGGGCCTTAATAGTGTGTATGGGCCTTAATAGTGTGTATGGGGCTTAATAGTGTGTATGGGCCTTAATAGTGTGTATGGGGCTTAATAGTGTGTATGGGCCTTAATAGTGTGTATGGGGCTTAATAGTGTGTATGGGCCTTAATAGTGTGTATGGGCCTTAATAGTGTGTATGGGCCTTAATAGTGTGTATGGGGCTTAATAGTGTGTATGGGGCTTAATATAAGGTGACCAGATTTTTTTAAATGAAATCTGGGGACATATTTTTTTTTTTTTTACTAGGAATGGCGAAAATCAGCGACTCTCTGCCCGCTGCCGCCGCCGCCGCCCGCCTCACAGCCTGTCAAGTCTTACTCTCCGGGCCCCGGCTACTACTGGGTGGGGAGCGGAGGAAAATCAGGCAAAGAGTAGGGATGAGCTCTGGCGTGTTCGCTTTGAACACGTGCAGAGCCTGCCAGGATGTTGGCACCGCGCTGCGCTAATCACAGCCAGGGAGACAATTCCCGATCCCTGCAGCCGAGCACCGGGAAATGTCTCCCTGCCTGTCATTAGTGCAGCACGGTGCCGACATCCTGGCGGGCTCTGCACATGTTCAATGCGAACACCCCGGAGCTCATCCCTAGCAAGGAGATAAGCAGACAGGCGACTGGCCGGGACTTGAGCCAAGGCAGAAGAACATGCGAGTGGAGCGGAATGGGCATGCACCCGAAACTGAAGAAATATTCCCTCTGCTCCGACCAGCACATGATCATCAGAAAGGGGCACAGATAATGGAAAAAATACACCCCCTAAGCTAGTAGGAACAGCGGAGTGGGGGGTGTGAAATTCAGATTTTTTTTTAATGCTGCACTGACTGTCTTTGAAATTGCCCCAGCCCCTGTTCAAATCCAATCCGGGGACAAAACCGAGGACAGACTTGGTCCGGGGACAGTGTCCTCAATCCAGGGACTGTCCCCAGAAACCGGGGATGTCTGGTCACCCTAGCTTAATAGTGTGTATGCGCCTTAATAGTGTGTATGCGCCTTAATAGTGTGTATGGGGCTTAATAGTGTGTATGCGCCTTAATAGTGTGTATGGGGCTTAATAGTGTGTATGCGCCTTAATAGTGTGTATGGGGCTTAATAGTGTGTATGGGGCTTAATAGTGTGTATGGGCCTTAATAGTGTGTATGCGCCTTAATAGTGTGTATGGGCCTTAATAGTGTGTATGGGCCTTAATAGTGTGTATGGGGCTTAATAGTGTGTATGGGGCTTAATAGTGTGTATGGGGCTTAATAGTGTGTATGGGGCTTAATAGTGTGTATGGGCCTTAATAGTGTGTATGCGCCTTAATAGTGTGTATGGGCCTTAATAGTGTGTATGGGCCTTAATAGTGTGTATGGGCCTTAATAGCTTGTATGGGCCTTAATAGTGTGTATGAGGCTTAAGCCAACATAATAATGCTTCAGAAGACACCCTAAAATTGGAGCAAATACACCACTGCAGAAAACAAACATAATAATTAAACATCTGGATAAGAAAAGAAACAAAGTGTTACTAGTACTAACTTAGAACCTGTTATATTAAAAATAGAATCATTTTAAATTTATTGTTCCATGTTTCGTGTCTGTGGCTTGTACCTGAAAAAGCAATTATTCTTAATCTTGATCTTACATGTATAAGTGATGCAAGAGTTCATTTATCTTTGTAGCAATTTACCTGCAAATAGTCATATCTCACTTTCCAAAATTAATTATTTTGTACCCTCCAGGTGTGTTTGCGCAGGATTAATTGTTTGGTACTTCATGAATTAGTATAGAGATGGAAAAATAATATACTCAATGAGAGCCAATGCCAGACACTTCCTCCTTAAAGGGATGGTCTGATCAACTGTGATATGTGGCTTTTAAGCAGGAACATAGTTGTACTTTTTGCGCTTGATAACATTATATAAACTTTGTCATGCTATATATCTTATATAACTTTTTAATTTATTTTTATCTTTGTTTATTGAATTTTCAAGAGAACATATTCTTCACCCACGCAGGGGTAACCAAAGCAGACTGCCGGAGCACCAAGCAGCCGCCAACAACTAAATATACAAAACAACTCAAAAAGTGTGTGTGAGTAGCTCACCCCGGTGCATATAATATAAAGTGTACAGAAATACCAACCCCACCAGGCCGCAGGGCCGATCCTAAGGTCACAGATGCCTGGGTGCAGAAATATTTCTGGCGCCCCCACATGGGCGTGGTCATCTTACTAACTCCTCCCCTTTACACATGTTTCTATGGCTACAACTCAAACACAGAGATTTTCCCCTAAGAAGCCTTCATTATCCTGGGATCCTCCCATGATCTTTTAACAATAAAGAAAATGAACCTGGAGGGGGGTCTCTCTAATGCACACAGAGAGGGCTTCTGTTAGAGATTCTGTTAGAAAGAGCCCCCAGACAAACTGCAGACGTGAGATGGTCAGGAGATGGTCAGAGACTGCAGACATGATACAGGAGATGATCAGAGACTGCAGACATAGTACAGGAGATGGTCAGAGACTGCAGGGATACTACAAAAGATGGTCAGAGACTGCAGACATAGTACATGAGATAATCAGAGACTGCATACATAGAACAGGAGATGGCCAGAGACTGCAGACATAGTACAGGAGAGGGTCAGAGACTGCAGACATAATACAGGAGATGGTCAGAGACTGCAGACATAGTACAGGAGATGATCAGAGACTGCAGACATAATAAAGGAGATGGTCACAGACTGCAGACATAATACAGGCGATGGTCAGAGACTGCAGATACACTACAGGAGATGATCAGGGACTGCAGACACACTACAGGAGGCTGCAGTTCCTATGGATGGAAGTAGATAATGGCCGACCAGCCCTCTCACCAGACCCGGCGATACAGCAACATCGGTTCCTCTGAACAGGAGTCAGCTCACTCTGGGTTGCCCGTGGTGACTCCGCTGGGTAGTGCTAAGATCTGTATTCTGGCAATGACTCCATTCCTTTCTTCACCAGGGATGGTGCCAGGCTGTGAGGCTTTCTCTCTGGTGGCGCAGGGCAGCGGGGTTCTCTCTCTGATGGTGTCCCCTCAGCACTGTCCTCTCCCTGGAGTCCTGGGTGCACTTCCCCAAAAGCTTTCCCGGGCTCCTGGCTCTCTCTCCCCCCCCCCCCCATTCAGCTGGGCATGCTGTGTGGGCTGTAGTTTCCGGGTCACAATAGGGCCGCCAGTCCTCTGGGCTATATGTCCCACAATCCTCTTCTCTGCTCCTTTTTAATCGTATTTCTTCCCTGGCCAATATGAAGGAGGGAGAAGAAACATAGCGGGCAGCTGTCCTGGCAAGCGCCGCTCACTAGTACAGCCATGCGAGGAGGAGAGGGGTCTAAGAGCCCGCGGCTGCTCTCTCTCCACTCAGACACGGGCACTCTGATCTCTGGTTGCTTTTCTCTCCTCTTCTGACAGGAGGAGGGAGGGGGTGGGCAGTAAATATAGAGAGCCCTTTTCCCGTTGATAACAGGGGCGGCGGTGGCACAGTCTCTCCTCCCCTGATCCGCTACTGCATACCTCCCAACATTTAAAGTTGAGAATGAGGGATATTCTGGGGAGAGAGTGACCTGCGGCACTCGCAGCTTATATCAAAGTCCCCATCAGAGTCCCTCCTTACATCAGGGTTCCCATCAGAGCCCCCCCCCCCACAGCAGGTGTCTCCCATCAGAGTCCCCCCCCCCACAGCAGGGGTCCCTGTTAGAGCCCCCCACAGCAGGTGTCCCCATCAGAGTCCCTCCCACAGCAGGTGTCCCCCATCAGAGTCCCTCCCACAGCAGGTGTCCCCCATCAGAGTCCCTCCCACAGCAGGTGTCCCCCATCAGAGTCCCCCCACAGCAGGTGACCCCCATCAGAGTCCCCCCACAGCAGGTGACCCCCATCAGAGTCCCCCCCACAGCAGGTGTCCCCAATCAGAGCCCCCCAGCAGGTGTCCCTCATCAGAGCCCCCCCAGCAGGTGTCCCTCATCAGAGCCCCCCCAGCAGGTGTCCCTCATCAGAGCCCCCCCAGCAGGTGTCCCCCATCAGAGCCCCCCAGCAGGTGTCCCCCATCAGAGCCCCCCACAGCAGATGTCCCCCATCAGAGCCCCCCACAGCAGATGTCCCCTATCAGAGCCCCCCCACAGCAGGTGTCCCCATCAGAGCCCCCCACAGAAGGTGTCCCAATAGATCAGTACCTGTCCAATAGCTCTGGTGCGTAGGGTGACCACATTTCCAAACTGCCATTCTGGGACACCCCCCCCCCCCCCCCCCCCAAAAAAATGATGATTTTTGACCAAAAAAATGCAGATTTTTGGGGCAGGGGCGTATCATGAAATCAGCGGGCCCGTGTGCAAGATCAAAAGTGCTCCCTAGGCATCAAGAAGAACAAAAATATGGCGCGGAAAGCGCATCGTGGTGAACGGTGGACACATGTCTCAAATTGCGCTAAATATTGTCTTAAGGGGGGTGTTGTTAAAGAGTCTGAGATGACTTATATAGTGCAGAATGTGATAATGTTAAATAGGGAATGCAGAGTGTATGGTGGTGAGTAGTATGTACAGGAGAGGAGTGCGGAGTGTATGGCGGGGGGGGGGGGGTAGTTAGTGGAGAGAGGAGGAAGAGGAGTGAAATACCACCTCCTGATAGTCTGTCAGCCACTGCTATACCACCTTGGTGATGGGGCACTCCGAAGGATGTAAGGGGGCACTCTGGAGGCACTAAGAGGGCACCCTGGAGGTTGTAAGGGGGGGGATGTAAGGGGGCACTCTGGCGGTACTTAGTCAGAGCCCCCTTACATCCTCCGGGGGGCCCCCTTAGTGCCTCCTTACATTCTCCTCCAGAGTGCCCCCTTACATTCTCCAGAGTGCCCCCTTACATTCTCCAGAGTGCCCCCTTACATTCTCCAGAGTGCCCCCTTACATTCTCCTCCAGAGTGCCCCCTTACATTCTACTCCAGAGTGCCCCCTTACATTCTACTCCAGAGTGCCCCCTTGCATTCTACTCCAGAGTGTCCCCTTACATTCTACTCCAGAGTGTCCCCTTACATTCTACTCCAGAGTGTCCCCTTACATTCTACTCCAGAGTGTCCCCTTACATTCTACTCCAGAGTGTCCCCTTACATTCTACTCCAGAGTGTCCCCTTACATTCTACTCCAGAGTGTCCCCTCACATTCTACTCCAGAGTGTCCCCTTACATTCTACTCCAGAGTGTCCCCTTAGTACTACTGTACTAAGGGGCACTCTGGAGGAAGTAAGGGGGCACTCTGGAGAAAGTAAAGGGGAGGTAGGGAGCACTCTGGAGTGTGACAAGGGGGGGTCATAGAAACATTGGGGGGGAGACAGTGTGACAAGGGGGGTCAGTTTGACAAGGGGGGTCATAGAAACATTGGGGGAAGACAGTGATGCAAAGGGGGGGGGTCAGTGTGACAAGGGGTGGTCATAGAAACATTGGGGGAGACAGTGTGACAAGGGGGGGTCAGTGTGACAAGAGGGTGTCATGGAAACATTGGGGGGAGACAGTGTGACAAGGGGGGTCATAGAAACATTGGGGGGAGACAGTGTGACAAGGGGGGTCATAGAAACTTTGGGGGGAGACGGTGTGACTAGGGGGGGTCAGTGTGACAAAGGGGGGTCGTAGAAACATTGGGGGGAGACAGTGTGACAAGGGGGGTCATAGAAACATCGGGGGGCAATGTGACAAGGGGGGTCATAGAAACATTGGGGGGGGAGACAGTGTGACAGGTGGAGGACATGTGGAGTGGACACTATTCTCCCTCATGTGCAGGGCACTCTGTCTTATGCTGGCACCAGCCCTGACTGACAAAATCATCTCACACCACAACACAGATCAGAGAATCCTCAGAACTCCTCCCCCTCCCCCCCTTCTCTTCCTCAGGTCGGCGTTTCTCTTACTGTGGCTGGTCTCCTGAGTCCTGCAGCATCTGTTCCTGGTCGGCTGTGTGGACAAAAGACATGCTGCTCAGCCAATCATCCCCGATCCAGCACTGAGGTCCCTTCATTTTGCAGTTCCGCGCCAACACTATGCAGACTGCCATGTGACACACGGGGCCTCTGAATGGGGAGGGGGCGGGGCTGGAAGGAGAGGACAGCCAGACAGGCTTCAGCTGACGTCACTGGTTGCTAGATGCGGAGCGGCCCCTAGCCTAGCAACCAGACTGTATCATCAAGTGAGAGATGCCTTAAACTTTCTAAGGTGGTGGCGGCGGGTGGGCAGAGTTGGCGGAGCGGACTGGTGTGGACTGGTCACTGTGGTTTTTGTTCATTCTGGGACTTCTGTATTGTCCCGGAATGAACTAGCCGGGACACGGGACAAAAATCACCAATCAGGGACTGTCCCGGGCAATCCGGGATACGTGGGCACCCTACGTGCGTTGGGAGCAGAAGCACATTACAGGGGGCGGGGCATATGTGGCATCTTTGGTTACTAGGAGGGTGGCACTCTAAGAGCATTTCTGGGAGTGCACGGGATGATGGGCATCAGCTCCGGCCAACCCAAAAGCCTCTCATCACACCGCATATAGGAGAAGAGCCGACACACGCAGAGGGGGCGGGGCAGACAGGAGACTGCTCCACGCATTCACCGGACAGAATAATTAGTGGAGCCTAGTACCGGAACGTGTTGCTGTGGTACCCAGCCCGGATTCCGGAGACAGCGGGAGGTATGCGCTCTTGTCAGTTGCCAGCGGAGAGAGCAAGTGGGATGGGGAACCGCAGCACTCGCTTACATGCGCTCCGCCTCTGGACACAGACAAGGAGGAGGGAGGGGAGCACTCTGGAGCTTCGGCGCCCCCACCTCTGCGGCGCCTGGGTGCAGAGCACCCCGCGCACCCTGCCTAGGATCGGCCCTGCCAGGCCGCACACGCCAAGCTCGCCCCTCCACTGTTGTAGGATGACATGGCTTATACATGAAGAAAGGGTTTTAACTCTTAACCTTGGATGTTTTTTCCGACGGAATTCCGCTCAAGCTTGGTTTGCATACACATGGTCAAACAAAAGTTCTCTGATCTTTCGACCGTCAAGAACGCGGTGACGTACAACACTACGACGAGCCGAGAAAATGAAGTTCAATGCTTCCGAGCATGCGTCAAATTGTTTCCGAGCATGCGTCGGAATTTTGCGCGGCGGAATTGCTACAGACGATCCGAATTTTTGCTGGTGGAAATACCGACAGGAAAAGTCTGATGGAGCCTACACACGGTCAGATTTTCTGACCAAAAGCTCACATCGGACTTTTCTTGTCGGAAACTCCGATTGTGTGGACGCGGCATTAAAGCGGAGTTCCACCCAAAAATGGAACTTCCGCTTTAAGTGACCTCCCGACATGCCACATTTGTCATTAAAAAATTTTTTTGGGGGGGGGGGAGCGGATACCCTCTTTTTAGAGGCATCCAGCTTCCACTTCCTCCCGGGGCTCCGCGGTGCTGAAAGGAAATTCACTTTTCCCCCTCCCTCCCTGCAATCTTCTTGGACGCGTCACAGGTCCCAGAAGATTGCCTGGCCATTCACAGTGCGCAGCGTAGCTCGCGCATGCGCCATGCATGCCCGGCTGTGAAGCCGCAGCCGGACGCCCACAGTAAGAATTCCGGCGCCGTGGAGAGGAGGGGGAGAGGAGCGGGGCTTCGTACGCCCGCATCACTGGACCGTGGGACAGGTGAGTGTCTGATTATTAAAAGTCAGCAGCTACACTTTTTGTAGCTACTGACTTTAAAAAAAAAAAAATTCAGCGGAACTCCGCTTTAAGAATAAACATCAGATATATGTGCCATGGAGTCCTCGTTAAAGTGGAGTTCCACCCAAAAGTGGAACTTCCACTTGTTTGTCTCCTCCCCCCTCCAGTGTCACATTTGCCACCTGTCAGGGGGGAGGGGGGGAAAGGGGACCTGTTTTTGACAGATCCCCACTTCCGGGAGACAGGGCAACAGTGCCGTCTCTTGGAAGTTCAGCCCCCCTCCTCCTTCCTCCCCCGTCGGACCAATTAGTAAAGCGAAGCGCGCTTTGCGTATGTGCAGTAGGGGAGCGGCTGTGAAGCCGAAACGCTTCACTGCCAGGTTCCCTTACCGGCAATGGCGGCGGCTGCACCCGACAGCCGATCCAAAGCATTTGTAGCTGCTGACTTTTAATTTTTAGTGGTGTGGGCTGACCTCCGCTTTAAACTTCCGTGGACAACCCCTATTATAGTATGTGTCCTTATAGAGAGGTATAGCAGAGTTGACCATGTTCACCCATGCAGAGACTGCAGGAGCAGTAGTTTTTTTCCAGGCCAGGGTTACTGCTTTCCTAGCGTAGAACGAGAGAAGTCCCAACAGCGTATGTTGCGCCACTGTGGGGAGCAGTTCCTCAGCCGGGCCCAGTAGGCAGACTCGTAAAGAGGGGGATATGTAATTTCCTGGGACTCTTTGTATAATGCGAACCACATCCTCCCAGTGTTGGGAGATAACTGGGCATGACCAAAAGAAGTGGGCAAAGTCGCCTCTAGGGTGAGAGCACCTCCAGCAATCAGGTGGTCCATTTGGGGCCATTTTGTGCACTCTATATGGCGTGTAGTAAGCTCAGTGTACAATGCTGAACTGGATAAGACGGTTTCTAAAAGGGACAAGTTGTTTAAATGGGAAATTCCAAATATCTGACCAATCATCCCTGTCAAGATCCGGAATATTCACCAACCAGTTATTTCATAGAGCTGACAGCTCCCATATCTTATATAAATTTAGATTGGATATTGGATATTTTTGTTTTATCCAGCTGTAAATAAAACAAAAACAGAACCACTGAGTTGGAAAAAGGATCCCCCCCCCATGCCAGGATTTAGTTGAACCGCCTTTTGCTTTAATTACAGCCTTTAGTCTGTTGGGATATGTCTCTACTAACTTTGCACATCTAGACTTTGCAATATTTGCCCTCTCTTCTTTGCAGAACTGCTCAAGTTCAGGTAAATTTGATGGTGTTTGTGGACTGTCATGTTGGAAGGTAAACCTTCTTCTCATTGACAAATTTCTGGCAGAGGACAGTATATTTTCCTCAGGAATTTTACCATATTGTACCCCACCCATTTTACATTTTATTCTGAAATTCCTGAAATGCTCCAGTAAAGCTCTTTTCATGCTGAGCTAATTAAAATGACCACTGCTGATCACAGTTGAAAGTCAAATGGCTTTGTGCGCCATTGAGATGGTGATTAGCTACGCATGATTGATTTTACAAGTCATTTTTAGTAGGGGTGATCCCTTTTCCAACTCAATAAATAAATAACAATTCTGACATGTTGGTGTTCTATCTTTCACTTGGATGTTATAAGTTGCACTTAGTAAATACAGCTGGTTAAAAACAAAAATGGTGTCTGTCTTCATTTCAGGCTGCAAAGCAACAAAATGTAATTATTTTAAAGGGGGGCGATTCTTTTCTATACCCATTGTATATTTTATTTCACATTTCATTAGCACACTGATGATGGGAGAGAGGAGAAATAGGGGAAGGCAAAATATAAGCAGATTGGACTTCAGGCTTAAAGTTAATTAGACCATAGATATAATCCATTTGTGCGTTTGAAGCAGAACTGGATCTATACCTCCTGATTCCCAGGCCAACTGTCATACCCCCAATAAACTGGCTAGTTTCTCTGATGCTGCTACTCTAGACCCTGATCTACAAGTGCCATTGCGGTACTTCTACAATTTACTGTTCTATTTCCTGAATATGTACACAGCCTCTGAAATGGTAGAAGCATAAGGCCGGTTTCACACTGGGGCGGTGGGGGCGGTGGTGGCATAGTGCCGCTATTTTTAGCGGCGCTATACCGTCGGGATTGCAGAGGTATTCGGCCGCTAGCGGTGTGGTTTTAACCCCCGCTAGCGGCCGAAAAAGGGTTACAGCCGCGGTTTGCGGGCGGTATCCCATTAATTTCAATGGGAAGGAGCGGTGTAGGAGCGGTAAACACACCGCTCCAAAGATGCGGCTAGCAGGACTTTTTTTTAAGTCCTGTTAGCGCAACCGCTCCAGTGTGAAAGCCCTCGGGGCTTTCACATTGGAGAGACAGGAGCCGCTGTTTAGGCTCGGTTTGCAGGCGCTATTTTTAGCAAAATAGCGCCTGCAAACCGCCCCAGTGTGAAAGGGGCCTAACCAAATGTACGACAAGGTCTTGTCTTTAGTCTAAAAAAAAAAAAAAAAATTGGGTTAAAGGTGTCCCTTTTCCATCGTCAACGATCAAGGAGCATGTAGCAAATTACTGGTGATAGAACAATTTGAGTTGTTAACATATAAAGAACCAAGGCAGCTTGGCCTATGCAAAGCTTCTAATGCAGATGTATGATATTCCTACTTTACTCCGCCACGACAGCCCAGAAATACACAAGTTACATAAAATCGTTTTTTTTTCTCAAGGAATATCCAGTTACAGATTGCTGTCTTTTAGGTACCTGGGGGAACACTGAAAGGAAACACAGCTGGGAACCACTGTGGTTTGGTTTCTCTCCAGACACTTTCAAAATATTTGGCAAAAACAATTTATTTTTTTCTAAAGTAAAAACTGTTTCCTTTGGTAAAACACCCAGAAACGCAGGTTTCACATTGTTGTATTTTGACAGATAGCCAAAAGTAAAGAGTCTGGTGTGCTAATGGCATCTGTATGGCAGCGAAGTCAGTTTTATTAGGAGTAGACCCGAGACAGGAAAATGAGTAATATTTCAAAATGGTTTCTACTGAGAAAAATAATTTACATTCCATTCACCTTAAAGTGAAAGAATGAGCAGAAATCTGAGCCCTCCAAAACACTTGTTGGACAGGCCTGTCTGTACGTCTGCCAGCTGATGACAGTAATGAAAGTTAGGAAATTGTGTTTAGCAGTTATTATTCTTAAATTTAAGACCGGTATGTGTCAGTCAAGTATAATATATCAGGACTCTGAGCTTAATCCTTCTGCTGTGATTTTTAATCAACCTAATGGACCTGTGTGTTGATCTAGACTATGGTGCCTGAAATTTATAATTGGCAGGTCACACTGATGTTATTTTAAATTAAGGAAAGCCAGCCGAAATAGTAAAATGGGATTAGTCATTCAAGTGAACCTGTCAGCCATTTGAAACTTTTTATGTTCTGCCCAAGAGCAAGGAAATGTGCCTGATATTGCCTTTGCTAGCCAGAAAAGCTTTTATTGTGTACCACGCTAATCCTGGTTTTAGTATCAATATAAGATGTTAACTTAACCGACTTCAGGGCTAAACACCTTGTTAAACCCCTGGCACAAACACAGAGCCTCATACCCTTGTTATACCCCAGGACCAAACATACAGCCTCATAACTTTGTTGTATCCCAGGACCAAGCATAGAACCCCATATGTGTGATGTGTGTGTCACCGACGTGTGTGTCAATATAGAATATTTTAAACAATGGGTCTGCTGCAGTTATATGTTCCCCCACCAATCATGCAGCTTCCTGAAGATGCATGATTGAATGCGAAACGCGTAGAGGCTTCTGGGTAACGCCGACGTCACTTCCTGCCGTAACCCGCACAAAATCGAGGCTCGGACCGCACGCCAGCCCCGGGGGATCGAACGTTACATGTCAGCCCCAAAAGCATTGCTGGAAAGACTCTGTGCCGGTCCTGAGGCACTATTATTTGTGAGTGTTGATTTTTTAGTTTTTATATTAAATAAAGCATAAATATATTGCGCAATGATGGCTATCTGCTTTTTATGAGAGCCTGAGATAAACCAATGTTGAGGTATATGAAGTGATTATTGGCATACCGGTCGGAAAATCGTCAGATTGATCCTTATATGTGAAGTGGTTAACCCTGATATAAACCAAAGGCGCTTGTTTGTCTTGTTTCTGGTGAGTGTTCATTTCAGAAGGTGATGGTGGCTTCACGAATTGGTGGATAAAAAGCCTTTTTCAGTCATGGATGTGGATTTGAGCACATGGCATGTAGTTGATCATCTTTGAAGAGAAACACTGGGACTATATCTTTATATTTTATATATTTTTTTAAATCATTTTCCATTTTGTTCATTTTTATTTTTAAAGCATGTGTCTATTTACATATAAGGAATTTTGCTTGTTTTAATATTTTAAATATTAATAACTTTTTTATTTCCGTTCACTTAATTATGCACGTGATGGCACTATTGATGGGTAATATTGAACAATCACTGTTTAATGAGTAGTGGTAATACACTATTATTATTATTATAGGGTTGGCGCAGCTATCGTCTTTTTTCTTGTGACATAGAACCCCATACCCTTGTTAATTCCTAGGACTAAACATACAGCCCCAAACCCTTGTTATGCATCTGAACCAAATATAGAGCCCCATACCCCTTTTATACCCTTGGACCAAACATAGAGCCCCATACCTTTGTAATACCCATGGACCAAACACAGAGCCCCCCACTCTTGTTACATCCCTGGATCGAACACAGAGCCACATGCTCTTGTTATACTCCTGAACCAAACATTGAGCCCTATACCCTTGTTATGATCCTGGGCCAAATGTAGAGCCCCATGCCCCTGAACCAAACGCAGAACCCCATAGCCTTGTTATACCCCAGAACCAAAGTTAGAGCCCTATACTCATGGTATACTCCAGGACCAAACATAGAGCCCCATACTCTTGTTATACCCCTGAATTGGGATGAACTTCGCGTTCGCGTCGAACACACGTTCGACTCGAACATCGGCTGTTCGATCGTTCGACGAAGAACGTACTTTACGGTCCGTTCGTGTTAAATTCGTGTTTCGCGACACGGCCCATAATTCACTGCGGCATCGCAGTGCATTGCTGGCTGATGATTGGCCAAGCATGCACTATGACCCGCATGCTTGGCCAATCACAGCGCGGAAAAAACGGAGAGCCGTAATTGGCCAAAGCCAGGGTGGCTTTGGCCAATTATGGTTTAGGGGGTTTAGTACACGCCCCACACTATATAAGACCGCCTGGAAGTCGGCCTTGTGTAGTGTGTTGGCGTTTGTGAAAGAGGCAGTTTTAGAGAGACAGACAGTGTCATTTATATTGAGTTAGATAGAGCAGGCAGGCGAGTCAGTTAGCTGCTGTTACAGTGTGTAGAGGATATATATGCATCCTAGGTGTTGTATATATATTTATACACTGTATTGAGTTTAGATAGATCCGTTCCTGTTAGTCTCTATACTGTGACAGGCAGGCAGGTGATTGTGCTAGCTGCAGACAGTCAGGCCCCTTTCGCACTGGGGCGGTTTGCAGGCGCTATTGTGCTAAAAATAGCGCCTGCAAACCGAGCCTAAACAGCGGCTGCTGTCTCTCCAATGTGAAAGCCCGAGGGCTTTCACACTGGAGCGGTGCGCTAACAGGACGTGAAAAAAAGTCCTGCTAGCCGCATCTTTGGAGTGGTGAGAGTAGCGGTGTGTTTACCGCTCCT
The DNA here is from genome assembly GCA_029206835.1 of Rana muscosa. Classification (NCBI taxonomy): domain Eukaryota; kingdom Metazoa; phylum Chordata; class Amphibia; order Anura; family Ranidae; genus Rana; species Rana muscosa. The sequence continues at coordinate 1,197,816,122 of CM055116.1, read as the reverse complement.
ACACCGCTCCTTCCCATTGAAAGCAATGGGAAACCACGGTAGTACCGCCGGCAATGCGCCTCTACAGAGGCGCATTGCCGGCGGTATTAACCCTTTTTCGGACGCTTGCGGCCGAATACCTCCGCAATTCCGATGGTATAGTGCCGCTAAAAATAGCGGCGATATACCGCCACCACACCCACCGCCCCAGTGTGAAACCAACCTCAGTGTTTCACTTAGGCTGGTTTCACACTGGGGCGGTTGGTGCGGTGGTGGTATAGCGCCGCTATTTTTAGCGGCGCTATACCGTCAGAATTGCGGAGGTATTCACCGCTAGCGGTGCGGTTTTAACCCCCGCTAGCGGCCAAAAAAGGGTTAATACCGCCGGCAATGCGCCTCTGTAGAGGTGCATTGCCAGCGGTATTACCACAGTTTCCCATTGCTTTCAATAGGAAGGAGCGGTGTAGGAGCGGTAAACACACCGCTCCTCTCACCACTCCAAAGATGCAGCTAGCAGGACTTTTTTTCACGTCCTGTTAGCGCACCGCTCCAGTGTGAAAGCCCTCGGGCTTTCACATTGGAGAGACAGCAGCCGCTGTTTATGCTCGGTTTGCAGGCGCTATTTTTAGCACAATAGCGCCTGCAAACCGCCCCAGTGTGAAAGGGGCCTTAGTGTACTACTGTGTCCTTTGCATAGCGATCACCTAAAGCTCACCTGGATACAGTTATTCTCTATACTGTGACAGGCAGGCCGGTGATTGTGCTAGCTTCAGACAGTCAGTGTTTCACTTAGTGTACTACTGTGTGCTTTGCATAGCATTCACCCAAAGCCTAAATTTTTGATACAATACTTTGCAACAGGGCTCATTGCTGCGCTCTAAGTACACTATCTGTGAGGGGTTGCAGTGTTGTGGCACCAGCACCAGTGCTTAAGGCCCAATTTTTCAACAGGGGCATGCAATTACAATTCTTGATCTAATAATTCACAGCAGGGCCCATTGCTGCACCCACCAAGAGTAACTGTGAGGGCTTACAGTGTTGTGGCACCAGCACCACCACCAAAGGCCCAATTTTTCCTACCACTGTTCAACAGTGGCATGTAAATACAATTCCTGATATAATAGTTGACAGCAGGGCGTTCCAGCGCCCACCAAGAGTAACTGTGAGGGCTTACAGTGTTGTGGCAACACCAACACCTAAGGGCCAAATTTCTGCAGACTATATATGGCAGGCCCCTACTTTCAAACATCCAACTTACAAACGACTCCTACTTGCAAACGGAAGGAGATAACAGGAAGTGAGAGGAAATCTACCCCTAGGAAGGGAAATTCTCTCCTGTAAAGCCTCGTACACACGACCGAGTTTCTCGTCGTAAAAAACACGTCGTTTTTTTCGATGAGATTCTTGTTAACCTTGTCGATTTTCTCGTCAAGCTTTCCATGCGTACACACTGACATTTCCCAATTTCCTCGTTGTTCTCCGCGGTCACGTCCAGCACGTACGACGGCACTATAAAGGGGAAGATCTTTTTTCTTGGCGCCACCCCTTGGGCTGCTTTTGCTGATCTCGTGTTACCGCGTGTGAAGTAAAAGTTTGGGAAGAGACGATTCGTGTTTTTCAGTCTTCGTACTTTTCAGATCGTTTTCTGCGGTTCAGTTTGTGCTTGTGGGTTCGTATCTTGACTTTCAGGGCGTCTAGGCAGGTCGTATCTGTTTTACAGTGTGTTCTTGCCTGTTCGTTTCTGTTTTTCAGTTCGTTATTAATAGGCCTTGCTGTTCTAAAGTGCGTTCTGTTCTGTACGTTCTGATAAGACGACCGTTTCCTAGCCATCTCGCCTGGACGTTCTCATCGTCGAGTTCGTGCTGTGCGTGCGCTTGGTGTTGGTCTGCTTGTTTTGGACCAAGACCAGTCCATGAATGGTGTGAGGAGGAGTTCATGGACCAAGAATTGGTTGCTCCAGCGGGACCAATTCTGCCATATGCCTCTGCTGCGGGAGATCGTCGAGAATAATCCTGAGGACTACAGGAATTTTCTGCGGATGTCTGACCCCGTTTTTCAGGAACTGTTGGCTTTGGTGTCCCCCTATATTACCAGGAAGGACACCGTTATGCGGGAAGCCATCAGTGCTGAGCAGAGGCTCATCGCCACGTTACGTTATCTGGCGACAGGGAGAAGTCTTCAGGACTTGAAGTTCACGACAGGCATCTCCCCCCAGGCTCTGGGCCTCATAATCCCAGACACCTGTTCTGCCATTATACAAGTCCTGCAGGAGGACTATATTAGGGTAAGTTTTCTCCATTAACATCACATTTTATGTATTACATGTATGCTAATGTATTGCATTTCTTTCATCCTTCCCTAATTACCATGATTGTAATATGCTGAGAATGTCCCCTTTGTCCTCATGCATGCTGGAAGCTTTAGATTGCCCCTTTTTTCTCCTCCATGCATATTTCCCTTCACTAACCTTTCCAGCAGGGGCGCCTGTTGCTCCAAATGTTTGGGGGTTCAAACCCCAATTTAGGAAATAAACTTCCTCCTTTTTTGCTCTGGTGCCTATTAAACGCCCCCATTTGTTACCTCCAATGCAGCCATTTTGTTCCCTCTAATGCAGCCATTTTGTCCCCTCCAATGCAGCCAGTTCCCCCCCAGCCCTGCACTTACCTTCTTGTGGTCAGCGCCATCCTTCTTCTGTCCTTGATGTCTTCTCCTTCCCTTGATGTTGCATCAGCCAATCATGTTACCATTAAACAGACTTGGTGAACATGATTGGCAGAGCAGCCTGTCAGTGTTTACCCAAGGAATGCCCCCCCCCTGCGTCCCCTATTTAACTTTTCTGCAGCCAATTACATCCCTCAGGCTGTAATGTGCAAGACAATTTTCCTTACTGTTTCTGATATGCAATTTTAAGCCCATAAATGCCGCAGTTCTTCATATGTCGGTCGCTTAACAGGGGGCCATCCACCTGAATAGTGGGCGGCATAGACAATACATAGGTTAATGCAAGGCATGAACCTATGTATTGTTCTGAGTGACGGGCACAGGAGAGAGGGGGCAGTGCTCCAGCGCCCACTCTGGACGCACCGCCACTGCAATGCTATCCTGTGGCCAAACACATCTACCCCCCCCTCCCCATTATAATTTATTAATGGACCATCATAGGGGGTGATGAATATGATACATGAGCCTTCCATTATACTTATTTAAAACACCTTAATAAACGTAGTCTTTGCTTGATGTTGGCCTCTAATGTATTTTCTTAGAATATACTTGTAATGTTTGATTTGTGTATTCTAATATTTTTTCATCTTGTTTGACTCCACAGCTTCCTTCCACGCCACAGGAATGGCAGACTGTGGCATCGGAGTTTGCCACGCGGTGGGACTTCCCCAAGTGCGGTGGTGCTATAGACGGGAAGCACATCCGCATCGTGCCGCCACCCCGTTCTGGGTCCTACTACTTCAATTACAAGGGGTTTCATAGCATTGTGCTGATGGCGGTGGTGTCAGCACGGTATGAATTCCTCTATGTTGATGTAGGGAAGAATGGCCGGATGTCCGATTGGGGATCCTTCATCCAGACGGAGTTTGCCCTCCGTCTCCAGAGTGACGACCTTGCATTGCCACTGGATGCAGGGAATATTGAAGGACTCCCCTTTGTTTTTTTGGCTGATGAAGCCTTCGGGCTCGGACCACATCTTATGAGGCCATTTCCTCAGAGGACCCTGACCCCAGAGAAGAGGGTGTTCAATTACCGGCTGGCCAGGGGCCGAAGAGTTGTTGAAAATGCCTTTGGCATAATGGCCAGCCGGTTCCGCCTTTTTATGACTCCCATCCACTTGGCGGACTACAAAATAAACTATGTAGTGTTATGCTGCTGTGTGCTACACAATTTTCTTTGCCGCAAATCTAATTCATATATGGCCTCAGTTTTGCCTGAGGCTGGACTTTCCCCTGATAATCCCCTGCCGGGCCTGGAATCTGCCCGTGCTGGCTTGCCCCCCCAAAATGCCCGTGAGGTTCGGGACAAATACATGGACTATTTCACGGGTAGGGGGGCAATTCCTATGTCAGGCTATGTCTAAAGATTCCTGGAGAATGATCCAAATAAAAATCTTGTTTAAACTTCTAACTTTTGTTGGTTTCCTGTCTCCTAGTTTGTCTTAGTGCATTTGTAGTGCCAAGTGTATTTTCCTTTAGTAAATACCAACCATTTCACTATGTAACCTTTAAAAATGTACCAAATAAGGTTAGAGCATATTAGAAAAAGAAGCTACACGTTGTTTGTGTTCAAATCTTTTACTATGTGCAAATTCACACACCTTTTTTTTGTTTTTTAACATTTTTTGTTTGCCTGGCCACAAACCGGCAATTGTTTTCTTAGGAAAATACAAAAACAACAGTTGCTTTCCAAATATTACAAAATTGGATACCTCGGAGCAATCTGAGACATTCACTTACACAAACTATATGTCTCTATGTGCCCGTCCCAATATGGGGTCCTGCCACCCCTTGCCCAGCCAAAAATTGAATATGCACACAATTGGGATTATTTTCCTATAGGGATTTTAGACTCCTGATCCCTATTGTCAACATGTGCTATCTGCCATCAGGGGTGATCAATGGACGTGTTTTGGGGGTGCAACCCCTTCCTCAGTTCACCTACTTTAGATACGAGGAAGGGGTTGCACCCCCAAAAGACGTACATGGATATCCCCTGATGGCAGATAGCACATGTTGACACACTGTGTGCAGATTCAATTTTTTGGGGTTTGATTGTCAAAAAGTTTTTTAAAAGTTGAAGAATAAACATGAACAAAAGGGGGTTGGGATGCCTTATTGAATTCTCCCCAAAACATAGAGAATGTCTTTAAATGTTTGATCCATCACATGAATTCTTTCTTTAATTTTGTCCAGTTCCGTGCTACATTCCATCACTTGCTGGATGAGGCAGAGGGCACTGTCAGCAGAGAAACCTGTACTATCCTTCACCCCAACATTCACATCCCCTAAAAACAAAATAAAAAGGTATTTTAACTCTGCAGGCCTACCTCTCTTACCTGAAGCTGTGGTGACAGATACTGACCTGTTGTGGTGACCAGTTCCACAACGTCATCCACCTCTCCTTCCTGCACTTCTCCTTCCTCCACCTCAACTTCCTCTACATCCTTCGTTTGTGGGTCTTTGGGAGTTTGGGGTTGTTATGAAGCTGTGGGGTTCTTGTGCTCCCTGGAGTGTCCTCCTCCCAGTCTTCTCTCCCCTATGAGAATCAAACAAAAGGCAGAGTTATCACACAGAAAATCTCTATGTAAAAAAAAAAAAACAGGCTAAATTGCTTGGAAGTGGGGTACAAGTGTGTGTTTGGGCGGAAGTTAAAGATGAATGCATTATTTCTGACCAAGAATATGCTTAGTATTCACCTTTGTTTGTCATTTTTTAGACATGTAGGCAACACAAAAATTCTCTGATGCACCTGTGTGGGACACCCAAAAAAGGCGGGTCTGTTGGCCCACACTATAGTGCTCCAAAGTACAGATGTGGAAGCAGCTGCTGAGTGTCCTCTCCTTTACAGTGACAAAAGTTTGCATTTCATTCTCTTTACAAACACATCATCTAGCCTAAAACTTTGTGCCCCAAATTTCACAAAAAAAGGCAGATGTCTAATTACTTTTGTGGCTGTAAAATAAGCCAAAACAGCGGATAGTGGCCGAACGAAGTGTCTGTAACGTAACGAATGATTACTGTGCCCAACCAAGTTCAAAATATAAAATTTTGTAAGGGAGTCCAATAAGATAAACAAAAAAAACCCAGCAACATGTCAGTTTAGAAAAGGATTAACAGCAGAAAAGTGTACATTTTACTTAATTTTTGCGAGCATTCTCTTAATGCTCCTTAACTGCTCTGGCTCCCTCAGTTTGAGGTCTGACCACCTCTTTCTGAGCTGCTCATTTGAGCGTTTCACCCCGAAATTCGTCTTCAGACTCTTCACGACTTTAGTGAGGATTTTGGCCTTCCTTCTATTTGGTTTGCTATACGGCCCATGCTTTGCGTCATAATTAGACTTGAGCAAGATGTCCACCATCTCCGCCATCTCCGCAAAAGACATATTAGATGCCTTGAATCTCCTCCTTGATCGTGACGTTTCCTCGGTCTCCGGGCTTGTCTCCTCCTCGTTAGTTGCGGAATTATCAGACACCTGCTGTAACTCCGCCATATCTGTCTGCGCGCCGAAAGAGTAGGGGCGGGGAAAAGATGTTAGTTAGAACGTCATGGGCGGGCGACGTGTGCGGAGCGACGTGTTCGTATTTTGACGCATGCGTGGTGTGTATATAGCAAACACACATGTGACTATATAGTACGTTCGGTGTGCGGAGAGAGGAGTTCAAGTGACGGACGTGCGAACGAAGGTATGTGATTTTGAGACTGTGCCAAATTGTTGGCCTATACTGTTTTGAGAATGTTGTAGGATATATATGGTGACTACGATGTTAAGGAGGTTAGACTGTTTGCCTCACATTAGTTATATATTATTTCTTAAACTTGCAGATACAATATGAATGTCTTTATTAGCGACAAAGAGTTCCTGGCGGAATTTATTGACCGGGTAAAGGAGCTGCCCACTCTGTGGGAGACGAAAAACCCCATCCATAAAAAAAGAGGGGTGAGAAAAGCAGCGCTGGAGAAGCTGCTCCCATTTGTGCAGACCAAGGTGCCCACAGCCACAGCAAAACAATTGGACACTAAATTGGGAGCTTGAGAGGCACCTACAGGACTGAACGCTCTAAGGTCCTGGCTTCTCAGAGGTCAGGAGCAGCAGCAGGTGATGTGTATGTCCCGATTTTGTGGTACTACAGCAGGATGTCCTTCCTGGATGACCACATTGAGGCAAGGCCATCACTCTCCACTCTTCCCCCCAGACTTCCCTGCAGCCAACCTGAGCCTTCCCTGGAGCAAGAGGAGGCAGCCATCCTGGATGATCCTGATTTGGCCATCTGGAGCCAGGTATAGTATTAAATGAAAATGTATTGTGATAAAATTAATTTTTGACAAATATGTCAAGATGAGAAACATACAATATTTTGGGTTCCACAAGTGAAATCAAGATCTCTAGACATTAGTCTGCACTTAATTGGGTGCTAAATAGTCAATCTGATGTAGGTGTAAATTTCAAAAAATGATTTCTGGATTTACATTCTAATTGCTTCAATCATGTTTATAAAGTTTGATGCAAAGATTAAACCAACATATTAAACTATGTCCCTTTTTCATACACAGGATGAAATCAGCCAGGAGGAGGGTCTGGAAACTGTCAGGCAGGAGGAGGAAGGGCCCAGTGGCAGCCAGGAGGAGGCAGGGCCCACTGTGAGCCAGGAGGAGGCAGGGCCCAGTGGCAGCCAGGAGGTGGCAGGGCCCAGTGGCAGCCAGGAGGTGGCAGGGCAAAGGAGAAGCACCAGATCCCAGGTGCCTCCCATCCAGCTTCCCAAAAGAGGCAGGAGGGACAGGACCACCAGTGAGGCAGCAATGGCCCTTATTAAAGAGGCCCATGCCACCCTCAAAGAGCCCACATCCCCTGAAGAGGCCATTGCCGGCCTAGTGGAGGCAAAGTTCAAGGTGATGAGCATGGAGCAACCCCTCCTATGCGAGCCCCTGCTCATCACCTTGCTCAACAAGGGGGTGATGGAAAAAATTACCCCCAATACCACCATTTGTGAGGTGGCACAAATGTCCCAACCTCAACCTCCTCCTCCACCTCCACCTTCTTCTCCTGCCCCACCCCCTTCTCCTCCACCTCCACCTTGTTCTTCTGCGCCACCCCCTTCTCCTCCACCTCCACCTTGTTCTTCTGCGCCACCCCCTTCTCCTCCATCTCCTCCTCCTCCTGACAGGAGTACCCCTCCAGTGGCCCAGCCTCCAGCCAAACGAAGAAGGAAGGCTGCAGGGAAGGCTTCAGGAAAGGTTGCAAGGAAGGTTGCCAGGAAGACGAGGAAGTGATGGCCTTGCTTCATTGTGGTCGGACAGAAGGCATCCTGTTGTAGTACCACACACTTGGGACATATATATCACCTGCTGCTGTTCCTGACCTCTGGGAGGCCAGCATCAGATTGTGCTCAGAAATGTTGGCCTTCTCAAGCTCCCAATTTTAGTGTCCACACAGGGTTGCTGTGTGCTCTGGGGTCCCTGGGATGCACAAATGGCAGCAGCTTCTCCAGCGCTGCCTTCTCTTTATTTTAGTTCAAACATGAATAAATGTTATTTTTCTTTAAGTTCATACTTGACTATGTGTATTTGTAAAAATGTAAAATCTAGCTTTGGAGTAAGCAGATACATTTGACTGACAAAAAAAGGGACAGATAGCAACCTCCCAAAAAAATAACTAAATCGTATTTCCCAAAAAAGGGTGTAAAATTTACATAATATATATTAAAAGATTCTATGGGAGATCACTACCAAAACATTGCGAAATTACAATTAACATCAGTTAGAAAAATATCAAATTTTTAAATATTCCTAAAAACTTGCACGATATAATACACATAAATCTTCTTAAGAGCAGCATGAAAAAGGTTAAAAAAATATAGTCATAACTCTGTGTGAATATCAGCAGCAAAAGAAGTTCATTCGTTTGGATTAATGTAACATTCTAACGAAGATTTCAATGCACAACATTTAAACGATGCAAAAATTTGGAGCGTGACGAATGTGCTATCTCCATTACGAAGGCTTGTTTTACCAGAAGATGCGCTCCCGTCTCATAGTTGCTTGTGAGCATGCGCGCTTTTGGAAGAGTCGTAAAAGCATACACACGAACCATTTTCTCGTCACAAAACAGGCCGACGAGAAACACGACGAGGAAATCTGGAATCCTGACGAGAAAATAGAGAGCAGGTTCTCTATTTTCTCGTCGAGATTCACGGCAATTTTCTCGTCGTAAAACCATACACACGAACGGTTTTCTCGACAAAAAAGCTCACGCGGCACTTTTCTTGCCGGTTTTGGATGAGAAACTCGGTCGTGTGTACGAGGCTTCAGAGTTAATATGTGAAAAAGGTGTCTCCTCTCCACTGATGCTTTATCACCAATCCTTGTTTCAATAAAAAAAACAAATTTTCCAAAAACATTTGTCATTGGGATGGAAAGTGAGGTGAAATGTTCTGAACAGGTGCACAGACAGTAAAACAAATGTTACAGGGGTGATAACCCTTCCCTATGTTCTCCAAAAAGCTTAAAAATAGATTTTTTGGCTGGAGCTACACTTAAAAAAATGTACCTGTTCCAAATTACAAACAGATTGTACTTAAGAACTAACCTACAGTCTTTTTTGCACCGCCTGTATACTGCTGTTCAGAGTATATAGGGCCTTTTTTTATTTTGGGTGTGGGGTTCCCGTTAATATCCATACAAGACCCAAAGGGGCTGGTAATGGGCTGGGGTAGGGGGGGGGGGTGGGTGATGGGGTAGCCATGCCATTTTTCTCAATGATTTTCATCCATATTGCCGGGACTAGACATTACATTATTATTATTATTAGAAATGTCATTTTGTGCTGGGACAGTTCTAAACAAGGGAAACACGTGCCACTTCACCGGCATACTTTAGACACCCCTCAGGTACGATATTTAAAGGAATATTTCACTTTATGCATCATTAAAATCACTACTCCCAAAAAAAGACAGTTTTAAAAGATTATTCTTACATTGATACATGTCCCCTCGGGTAGGACCCGGGTCCCCAAACCCTTTTTAGAACAATAACATGCATATTAGGCGTTATAATTAGCACTTTAGATTTCGAACGTTCGCGTCCATTGTATTAGGGTTCTAAAGTTCGTGCGAACGTTCGGTCCGTTCGAAGGTTCTGGTGCGAACCGAACGGGGGGGTGTTCGGCTCATCCCTACCCCTGAACCAAACATAAAACCCCATACCCTTGTTATACCTCTGAACCAAACATAGAACCCAATACCCTGGTTATACCCTTCGACCAAACACAGAGCCCCATACTGTTGTTACATCCCTGGATCAAACATAGAGCCGCATACTCTTGTTATACTCTTGAACCTATACCCTTGTTAGGACCCTGGACCAAATGTAGAGGCCCATACCCCTGAACCAAACGCAGAACCCCATAGCATTGTTATACCCCAGAATTAAGGTTATAGCCCTATACCCTTGGTATACTCCAGGGCCAAACATCGAGCTCCACACCTTTGTTATTTCTTAGGACCAAACATGGAGGCCCCTTGTCCTTTTTATACTCCTGGCCCAAAGTGGGTGCTCTTTTTGGACATAGGGAACAGCAGGTGGGCATGGTTAGTTTTAGGGTTTGTGGCATAAAACAGATGTCAGGAAGTTGAGGCCTTAGTTACAAAGTAAAACATTTTTGCAGAACACATTCCCATGCTGACTACTCTTATATGACTTGGACAATCTAGCTATCCACATAGAACAAAAAAAGCATACTGGCCTCCTGAATAGGGATGAGCCGAACACCCCCGGGTTCGGTTCGCACCAGAACCTTCGAACGGACCGAAAGTTTGCGCGAATTTTCGAACCCTATTCGTTATAATGGACGCGAACGTTCGAAATCAAAATTGCTAATTACAACGGCCAATATGCATGTTAATGTCATAAAACAGGTTTGGGGACCCGGGTCCTGCCCCAGGGGACATATATCAATGCAAAAAGAAATTTTAAAAACTAAAGTTTTTTCGGGAGCAGTCATTTTAATGATGCATAAAGTGAAAAAAAAAAAAAGTGAAATTTTCCTTTAAATATGGTACCTGGGGGGTGTCTAAAGTATGCCTGTGAAGTGGCATGTGTTTCCCGTGTTTAGAACTGTCCTTGCACAAAATGACATTTGTAAAGGAAAAAAAGAAGCCATTTAAAACCACTTGCGGCTTTAATGTCATGTCTTGTCCTGGCCGCCATATGGCTGAAAATCCTTGAGAAAAATGGCATGGCTACCCCATCACCCCCCCCCCCCCCCCCACCCCAGCCCCTTTGGGTCTTGTATGGATACTAAGGGGGACCCCGCACCCAAAATAAAACCCTATACCTACAACCCTATATACTCTGAACAGCAGTATATAGGTGGTGCAAACAAGACATGGACTGTAGGTTTGTTCTTAAGTAGAATCTGAACAGGTACATTATGAAGTGTAGCTACATCCCAAAAAAATCAATTTTTAAGCTTTTTGGAGAACATAGGGAGGGGTTATCACCCCTGTAACATTTGCTGTCTTTGCACATCTGTTCAGAACATGTCACCTCACTTTCCGTCCCAATGACAAATGTTTTTGGAAAAGTGGGGTTTTAATTGAAACAAGGATTGGTGATAAAGCATCAGTAGAGAGGAGATACCTTTTTCCCAAATTAAATCTAACAGGATAGAATTTTCCTTCCTAGGGGTAGATTTCCTCTCACTTCCTGTTTTCTCTTGCCGTTTGCAAGTAGGAGTCGTTTGTAAGTTGGATGTTTGAAAGTAGGGGCCTGCCGTATATACTCTGCAGAAATTTGCCCTATTAGATGTTGGTGTAGCCACAAGACTGGTGGGCACAGGAATGGGCCCTGCTGTGAGTTAATAGATCAAGATTTGTACTTGCATGCACCTGTTGAACCGGGCAGAAAAATTGGGCCTTTGGTGGTGGTGGTGGTGGTGGTGGACGGTGTTGCCACAAGACTGTAAGCCCTCACAGTTACTCTTGGTGGGTGCAGGAATGGGCCCTGCTGTGAGTTATTAGATCAAGATTTGTAATTGCATGCACCTGTTGAACAGGGCAGAAAAATTGGGCCTTTGGTGGTGGTGGTGGACGGTGTTGCCACAAGACTGTAGGCCCTCATAGTTACTCTTGGTGGGCGCAGGAATGGGCCCTGCTGTGAACTATTAGATCAAGATTTGTAATTACACGCCCCTGTTAAACAGGGGCTGAAAAATTGTGCCTTAGGCATTGGTGCTGGTGCCACAACACTGCAACCCCTCACAGATACTGTACTTGGAGCACAGCAGTCACACCTGTTGCGAAGCATCTTTTTAAAAAATTGTAATTACACGCCCGTGTTATACAGGGGCTGAAAAATTGTGCCTTAGGCACTGGTGCTGGTGCCACAACACTGCAACCCCTCACAGATACTGTACTCTGAGCACAGCAATGAGACCTGTTGCAAAGCATTGCCTAAAAATTGTAATTACACGCCCCAACAGGGGCTGAAAAATTGTGCCTTAGGCACTGGTGCTGGTGCCACAACACTGCAACCCCTCACAGATACTGTACTCTGAGCACAGCAGTCACACCTGTTGCGAAACATCTTTTTAAAAAATTGTAATTACACGCCCCTGTTATACAGGGGCTGAAAAATTGTGCCTTAGGCACTGGTGTGGTGGCATGGATCATTGAGGAGGAGGAAGAGGATAGTCAGTGAACATAACAGGACAGTCACTCAGCATCAGCATAGGCAGTCTTGAAGGGATGTGACATTATAAATTATTCCGTTATATCCGCTTCAGGTGTCTGGTAGCTGGTGGTGATCCAAGACTGATTCATTTTTATGAAGGTCAGTCGATCAACCGAGTCGGTGGACAGGCGCACCCTATGATCGGTGACAAATCCTCCAGCAGCACTGAATGTGCGTTCGGAAAGAACGCTGGATGCAGGACAGGCCAGTAGCTCAATTGCATACTGTGCAAGCTCTGGCCAGTGATCCATCCTCAGGACCCAGTAAGCCAGAGGATTTTCGGTGGGAAAGGTGTCCAAGTCTGACCTTGCCCCTAGGTATTCCTGCACCATGTATATCAGACGCTGGCGATGGTTGCTGGAACCGATCATACCTTGGGGCTGCGGACTAAAAAATTGTCTGAACGCATCGGTCAGACGTCCACCTTCCCCACCGCTCCTTCTGCTACTGACCGAAGCCTCAGCAACTCGTCGTCCAGGACCAGGAGTTTGTAACCTCCCAGTTTCTGGGAACGCGTTGCACAGACCTTTCTGCAAGGCCTCCCTGAGATGTCTCATCCTCTGCTCCCTCTGCGACGGCAAGATAAGGTCCGCAACCTTACCCTTGTACCGTGGATCAAGGAGAGTGGCCAGCCAGTAATGGTCACTCTCCTTGATCCGAAGAACACGAGGATCCTTCCGCAGGCTTTGCAGGATCAGGGAGGCCATGCAGCGTAGGTTAGCTGAGGCATTCGGTCCGGAGTCTTCTGGGTCACTGAGGATGACATGATCGCCAGCCACCTCCTCCCAGCCACGTACAAGTCCACTGGTTTGTTGGGACTGTACATCATCCCTAAAAGACTGCTGCTGCTGATGCTGAGTGCCAGGCTCCACCTCCATGCTCACACAATCCTCCTCCTCCTCCTCCTCCTCTTCCTGTGTGATGGGTGGGACAGAAGGAACATTGTCTGGATAAAGGGGGCCTTGAGAGACAAGGAAGTCCTCCTCTTCCTGCCTCTGTTCTGCCTCAAGTGCCCTGTCCATTATCCCACGCAGCGTATGCTCCAACAGGTGGACAAGAGGTACAGTGTCACTGATGCATGCACTGTCACTGCTCACCATCCTCGTGGCCTCCTCAAATGGTGAGAGGACAGTGCATGCATCCCTGATCATGCTCCACTGGCGTGGGGAAAAAAAGCCAAGCTCCCCTGACCCTGTCCTGGTGCCGTAGTCGCAAAGGTACTCATTGATGGCCCTCTGCTGCGTGTGCAGTCGCTGCAGCATGGCCAACGTTGAGTTCCACCTGGTGGGCATGTCACATATTAGGCGGTTCTTGGGCAGGTTCAGCTCCTTTTGCAGCTCAGTCAGCCGAGCACTGGCATTATAAGATCGGCGGAAATGCACACAGACTTTCCTGGCCTGCCTCAGGACATCCTGTAAGTCTGGGAACCTGCCCAAGAACCGCTGCACCACCAGGTTGAGGACGTGAGCCATACAGGGCACATGGGTGAGCTGCCCCTGTCGCAGGGCGGAGAGGAGGTTGGTGCCATTATCAGAAACGACCATTCCTGGCTTAAGCTGGCGTGGCGTCAACCACCTCTCGGCCTGCCCCTGCAGAGCTGCCAGAACCTCTGGCCCAGTGTGGCTCCTGTCCCCCAAACACACCAGCGCAAGCACGGCATGGCATCTTTTTGCCTGCGTACTCGCGTAGCCCCTTGTACGCCTACGGAGCACCGCTGGTTCCGAGGACAGAGCACTCGAAGAGGACATGGAGGAAGAAGAAGAGGAGGGGGTGGAGGAGAGAGGTGTGTCACAACCAGTAGTAGCATTTTGGAGGCGTGGTGGCGGAACAACCTCCAACACTACTGCACCTTGTCCTGCATCCCTCCCAGCTGCCAATAGAGTGACCCAATGGGCCGTGAAAGAAAGATAACGTCCCTGTCCATGCCTGCTGGACCATGAGTCAGCGGTAATATGCACCTTACCGCTGACCGCCCTGTCCAGCGAGGCATGGACATTGCCTTCCACATGCCAGTAGAGAGACGGAATCGCCTTCCGTGAGAAAAAGTGGCGTTTGGGAACCTGCCACTGAGGAACCGCACATTGAACAAACTCACGGAAGGGGGCCGAGTCTATCAACTGAAAAGGCAGCAGTTGAAGTGCTAGCAATTTAGCCAAGCTAGCATTCAACCGCTGGGCATGTGGATGGCTGGGAGTATACTTCTTTCGACGGTCCAGCAGCTGGGGCAGGGAAATTTGCCTGCTACAATCGGACGTCGGTGTACTGCAAGTACTTGGTTGTGACACACCTAATTCTACACCTTCAGTCCTCTCAGAGCAGCTTTCAGAGAGGACTGAAGATATAGTGGGGATGGAGATCCCAGCTGATGAGGAGCAAGGAGAGGTCCGCTTTGTTCTTTGGTGTGGGTCTTTTATGTGTGCTTGCCAACGAGCTGCATGGCAGGTCGACATATGTCTGCTCATGCTTGTGGTGCCCAAGCGGCTGATGTTTTGGCCACGCGAGATACGCTTGAGACAAATATTGCAAATAGCAGTGGTGCGATCTGATGCACTCGTCTCAAAAAAGGCCCACACCAAAGAACTTTTGTGATAACGTGCAGAGGCAGCGCCCTGCACAGGCGGAGCTCTGCGGTGTGGTACAGTTGCTGTGCTGGCCTCTAGCTGGCCTCCAGGGGGCATCCTGCCTCGTTGGACATGTGACGTTGCATCCTCCTCCTCCTCCTCCTCTCTCCCTTCAGGCACCCACGTGGAGTCAGTGACCTCATCATCCCCTCCCTCTTCACCACTAGAGCAAACCTGGCAGTAAGCTGCAGCTGGTGGAACACTACTGCCAGATTGCTGTCCTTCAGCATCCCCTCTCTCTGCGCGCACACTACTGACTTCCTCAAGCTGGGTATCATCATCCGAGCCTTCGAATCGTTGGGCATCCTCCTGGAGCATGTACCCAACACTGTGCTCAAACAGTTCGGGGGACTCCTCAGGAGGACATGGTGGGTCTAGGGAAGGGGTGGCTGATGATGCCATTGAGTACGCGTTGGCAGCTGCTCTGCCAGTACCCTGAGCCTGGGTGAGAGAGGATGAGGAGGATGAGGAGGGCTTGGTCATCCATTCTACCAAGCCTTCGGCATGATGCGGCTCCACATGTCCAGCTGCCGAAAACAAAGACAAACGTGTCCCATGGCCACGTGCTGATGACGATGCATGACCACGTCCACGGCCAGCACTGTTGTCTCTAGAAACAGAGCCTGCCTGCCCTGTGTTCTTGCCTCGGCACGCTCTGCCTCTCCTTGGCGGTCTTCCAGCCATTGTAGTCGGTAGTGTATATAGTATAAAAAATAGAACTCCTATGTGTGCTCACAACACACTGTAGGTCCTATGGGTGCTGACACTAACACACTATAGGTACTATGTGTGCTGCTGACAAGAAAATATAGGAGCTCTGTTTGCTGCCACTAACACACTAGAAGTCCTATTGGTGCTTCTGAGATGAAAATATAGGAGCTCTGTGTGATGCCACTAACACACTAGAAGTCCTATGGGTGCTGCTGAGAAGAAAATATAGGAGCTCTGTGTGATGCCACTAACACACTAGAAGTCCTATGGGTGCTTCTGAGATGAAAATATAGGAACTCTGTGTGATACCACTAACACACTAGAAGTCCTATGGGTGCTTCTGAGAAGAAAATATAGGAGCTCTGTTTGCTGCCACTAACACACTAGAAGTCCTATGGGTGCTGCTGAGAAGAAAATATAGGAGCTCTGTGTGATGCCACTTACCCACTAGAAGTCCTATGGGTGCTTCTGAGATGAAAATATAGGAGCTCTGTGTGATGCCACTAACACACTAGAAGTCCTATGGGTGCTGCTGAGAAGAAAATATAGGAGCTATGTGTGATGCCACTAACACACTAGAAGTCCTATGGGTGCTTCTGAGATGAAAATATAGGAGCTCTGTGTGATGCCACTAACACACTAGAAGTCCTATGGGTGCTTCTGAGATGAAAATATAGGAGCTCTGTTTGCTGCCACTAACACACTAGAAGTCCTATGGGTGCTTCTGAGAAGAAAATATAGGAGCTCTGTTTGCTGCCACTAACACACTAGAAGTCCTATGGGTGCTGCTGAGAAGAAAATATAGGAGCTCTGTGTGATGCCACTAACACACTAGAAGTCCTATGGGTGCTGCTGAGAAGAAAATATAGGAGCTCTGTTTGCTGCCACTAACACACTAGAAGTCCTATGGGTGCTGCTGAGAAGAAAATATAGGAGCTCTGTGTGATGCCACTAACACACTAGAAGTCCTATGGGTGCTTCTGAGATGAAAATATAGGAGCTCTGTGTGATGCCACTAACACACTAGAAGTCCTATGGGTGCTGCTGAGAAGAAAATATAGGAGCTCTGTGTGATGCCACTAACACACTAGAAGTCCTATGGGTGCTTCTGAGATGAAAATATAGGAACTCTGTGTGATGCCACTAACACACTAGAAGTCCTATGGGTGCTGCTGAGAAGAAAATATAGGAGCTCTGTTTGCTGCCACTAACACACTAGAAGTCCTATGGGTGCTGCTGAGAAGAAAATATAGGAGCTCTGTGTGATGCCACTAACACACTAGAAGTCCTATGGGTGCTTCTGAGATGAAAATATAGGAGCTCTGTGTGATGCCACTAACACACTAGAAGTCCTATGGGTGCTGCTGAGAAGAAAATATAGGAGCTCTGTGTGATGCCACTAACACACTAGAAGTCCTATGGGTGCTTCTGAGATGAAAATATAGGAACTCTGTGTGATGCCACTAACACACTAGAAGTCCTATGGGTGCTGCTGAGAAGAAAATATAGGAGCTCTGTTTGCTGCCACTAACACACTAGAAGTCCTATGGGTGCTTCTGAGAAGAAAATATAGGAGCTCTGTGTGATGCCACTAACACACTAGAAGTCCTATGGGTGCTGCTGAGAAGAAAATATAGGAGCTCTGTTTGCTGCCACTAACACACTAGAAGTCCTATGGGTGCTGCTGAGAAGAAAATATAGGAGCTCTGTGTGATGCCACTAACACACTAGAAGTCCTATGGGTGCTTCTGAGATGAAAATATAGGAGCTCTGTGTGATGCCACTAACACACTAGAAGTCCTATGGGTGCTGCTGAGAAGAAAATATAGGAGCTCTGTGTGATGCCACTAACACACTAGAAGTCCTATGGGTGCTTCTGAGATGAAAATATAGGAGCTCTGTGTGATGCCACTAACACACTAGAAGTCCTATGGGTGCTGCTGAGAAGAAAATATAGGAGCTCTGTTTGCTGCCACTAACACACTAGAAGTCCTATGGGTGCTGCTGAGAAGAAAATATAGGAGCTCTGTGTGATGCCACTAACACACTAGAAGTCCTATGGGTGCTTCTGAGATGAAAATATAGGAGCTCTGTGTGATGCCACTAACACACTAGAAGTCCTATGGGTGCTGCTGAGAAGAAAATATAGGAGCTCTGTTTGCTGCCACTAACACACTAGAAGTCCTATGGGTGCTGCTGAGAAGAAAATATAGGAGCTCTGTGTGATGCCACTAACACACTAGAAGTCCTATGGGTGCTGCTGAGAAGAAAATATAGGAGCTCTGTTTGCTGCCACTAACACACTAGAAGTCCTATGGGTGCTTCTGAGATGAAAATATAGGAGCTCTGTGTGATGCCACTAACACACTAGAAGTCCTATGGGTGCTGCTGAGAAGAAAATATAGGAGCTCTGTGTGATGCCACTAACACACTAGAAGTCCTATGGGTGCTGCTGAGAAGAAAATATAGGAGCTCTGTTTGCTGCCACTAACACACTAGAAGTCCTATGGGTGCTGCTGAGAAGAAAATATAGGAGCTCTGTGTGATGCCACTAACACACTAGAAGTCCTATGGGTGCTGCTGAGAAGAAAATATAGGAGCTCTGTTTGCTGCCACTAACACACTAGAAGTCCTATGGGTGCTTCTGAGATGAAAATATAGGAGCTCTGTGTGATGCCACTAACACACTAGAAGTCCTATGGGTGCTGCTGAGAAGAAAATATAGGAGCTCTGTTTGCTGCCACTAACACACTAGAAGTCCTATGGGTGCTGCTGAGAAGAAAATATAGGAGCTCTGTGTGATGCCACTAACACACTAGAAGTCCTATGGGTGCTGCTGAGAAGAAAATATAGGAGCTCTGTTTGCTGCCACTAACACACTAGAAGTCCTATGGGTGCTGCTGAGAAGAAAATATAGGAGCTCTGTGTGATGCCACTAACACACTAGAAGTCCTATGGGTGCTTCTGAGATGAAAATATAGGAGCTCTGTGTGATGCCACTAACACACTAGAAGTCCTATGGGTGCTTCTGAGATGAAAATATAGGAGCTCTGTGTGATGCCACTAACACACTAGAAGTCCTATGGGTGCTTCTGAGAAGAAAATATAGGAGCTCTGTTTGCTGCCACTAACACACTAGAAGTCCTATGGGTGCTGCTGAGAAGAAAATATAGGAGCTCTGTGTGATGCCACTAACACACTAGAAGTCCTATGGGTGCTGCTGAGAAGAAAATATAGGAGCTCTGTTTGCTGCCACTAACACACTAGAAGTCCTATGGGTGCTGCTGAGAAGAAAATATAGGAGCTCTGTGTGATGCCACTAACACACTAGAAGTCCTATGGGTGCTTCTGAGATGAAAATATAGGAGCTCTGTGTGATGCCACTAACACACTAGAAGTCCTATGGGTGCTGCTGAGAAGAAAATATAGGAGCTCTGTGTGATGCCACTAACACACTAGAAGTCCTATGGGTGCTTCTGAGATGAAAATATAGGAACTCTGTGTGATGCCACTAACACACTAGAAGTCCTATGGGTGCTGCTGAGAAGAAAATATAGGAGCTCTGTTTGCTGCCACTAACACACTAGAAGTCCTATGGGTGCTGCTGAGAAGAAAATATAGGAGCTCTGTGTGATGCCACTAACACACTAGAAGTCCTATGGGTGCTTCTGAGATGAAAATATAGGAGCTCTGTGTGATGCCACTAACACACTAGAAGTCCTATGGGTGCTGCTGAGAAGAAAATATAGGAGCTCTGTGTGATGCCACTAACACACTAGAAGTCCTATGGGTGCTTCTGAGATGAAAATATAGGAACTCTGTGTGATGCCACTAACACACTAGAAGTCCTATGGGTGCTGCTGAGAAGAAAATATAGGAGCTCTGTTTGCTGCCACTAACACACTAGAAGTCCTATGGGTGCTTCTGAGAAGAAAATATAGGAGCTCTGTGTGATGCCACTAACACACTAGAAGTCCTATGGGTGCTGCTGAGAAGAAAATATAGGAGCTCTGTTTGCTGCCACTAACACACTAGAAGTCCTATGGGTGCTGCTGAGAAGAAAATATAGGAGCTCTGTGTGATGCCACTAACACACTAGAAGTCCTATGGGTGCTTCTGAGATGAAAATATAGGAGCTCTGTGTGATGCCACTAACACACTAGAAGTCCTATGGGTGCTGCTGAGAAGAAAATATAGGAGCTCTGTGTGATGCCACTAACACACTAGAAGTCCTATGGGTGCTTCTGAGATGAAAATATAGGAGCTCTGTGTGATGCCACTAACACACTAGAAGTCCTATGGGTGCTGCTGAGAAGAAAATATAGGAGCTCTGTTTGCTGCCACTAACACACTAGAAGTCCTATGGGTGCTGCTGAGAAGAAAATATAGGAGCTCTGTGTGATGCCACTAACACACTAGAAGTCCTATGGGTGCTTCTGAGATGAAAATATAGGAGCTCTGTGTGATGCCACTAACACACTAGAAGTCCTATGGGTGCTGCTGAGAAGAAAATATAGGAGCTCTGTTTGCTGCCACTAACACACTAGAAGTCCTATGGGTGCTGCTGAGAAGAAAATATAGGAGCTCTGTGTGATGCCACTAACACACTAGAAGTCCTATGGGTGCTGCTGAGAAGAAAATATAGGAGCTCTGTTTGCTGCCACTAACACACTAGAAGTCCTATGGGTGCTTCTGAGATGAAAATATAGGAGCTCTGTGTGATGCCACTAACACACTAGAAGTCCTATGGGTGCTGCTGAGAAGAAAATATAGGAGCTCTGTGTGATGCCACTAACACACTAGAAGTCCTATGGGTGCTGCTGAGAAGAAAATATAGGAGCTCTGTTTGCTGCCACTAACACACTAGAAGTCCTATGGGTGCTGCTGAGAAGAAAATATAGGAGCTCTGTGTGATGCCACTAACACACTAGAAGTCCTATGGGTGCTGCTGAGAAGAAAATATAGGAGCTCTGTTTGCTGCCACTAACACACTAGAAGTCCTATGGGTGCTTCTGAGATGAAAATATAGGAGCTCTGTGTGATGCCACTAACACACTAGAAGTCCTATGGGTGCTGCTGAGAAGAAAATATAGGAGCTCTGTTTGCTGCCACTAACACACTAGAAGTCCTATGGGTGCTGCTGAGAAGAAAATATAGGAGCTCTGTGTGATGCCACTAACACACTAGAAGTCCTATGGGTGCTGCTGAGAAGAAAATATAGGAGCTCTGTTTGCTGCCACTAACACACTAGAAGTCCTATGGGTGCTGCTGAGAAGAAAATATAGGAGCTCTGTGTGATGCCACTAACACACTAGAAGTCCTATGGGTGCTTCTGAGATGAAAATATAGGAGCTCTGTGTGATGCCACTAACACACTAGAAGTCCTATGGGTGCTTCTGAGATGAAAATATAGGAGCTCTGTGTGATGCCACTAATAGTGATGAGCCGAACACCCCCGGGTTCGGTTCGCACCAGAACCCGCGAACGGACCGAAAGTTCGAACGAACATTAGAACCCTATTAAATACAATGGATGCGAACGTTCGAATTCTAAAGTGCTAATTATAAAAACTATTATGCATGTTATTGTCCTAAAAAGGGTTTGGGAACCCGGGTTCTGCACCAGGGGACATGTATCAATGCAAAAATAAGTTTTAAAAACGGTCGTTTTCCGGGAGCAGTCATTTTAATGATGCATAAAGTGAAAAAAAAAAAGTCAAATATTCCTTTAAATATCGTACCTGGGGGGTGTCTAAAGTATGCCTGTGAAGTGCCACGTGTTTCCCGTGTTTAGAACTGTCCCTGCACAAAATGACACTTCTAAAGGAAAAAAAAGCCATTTAAAACTGCTTGCGGCTTTAATGTAATGTCTGGTCCCGGTAATATGGATGAAAATCTTTAAGAAAAATGGCATAGCTACCCCATGACCCCCCCCCTACCCCAGCCCATTACCAGCCCCTTTGGGTCTTGTATGGATATTAAGGGGAACCCCGCACATAAAATAAAAAAGGCCCTATATACTCAGAACAGCCGTATACAGGCGGTGCATACAAGACAGGGACTGTAGGTTTGTTCTTATGTAGAATCTGTTTGTAATTTTGAACAGGTACATTGTTGAAGTGTAGCTCCAGACCAAAAATCTATTTTTAAACTTTTTGGAAAACATAGGTAAGGGTTATCACCCCTGTAACATTTGTTTTGCTGTCTGTGCCCCTGTTCAGAACATTTCACCTCACTTTCCGTCCTAATGACAACTGTTTTTGAAATGTGGTGTTTTTCTTGAAACAAGGATTGCTGATAAAGCATCAGTACAGAGGAGACACCTTTCTCCCATATTTATTCTTACAGGAGAGAATTTTCCTTCCTAGTGGTAGATTTCCTCTCACTTCCTGTTGTCTTCTTGCGTTTGCAAGTAGGAGTCGTTTGTAAGTTGGATGTTTGAAAGTAGGGACCTGCCGTATATACTCTGCAGAAATAGGCCCCTTAGTTGTTGGTGTTGGCACAACACTGTAAGCACTCACAGTTACTCTTGGTTGGTGCTGGAACGCCCTGCTGTCAACTATTATATCAGGAATTTTAATTACATATAATTGTTGAACAGTGGTAGTAAAAATTGGGCCTTTGATGGTGGTGCTGGTGCCACAACACTGTAAGCCCTGACAGTTACTCTTGGTGGGTGCAGCAATGGGCCCTGCTGTGAATTATTAGATCAAGAATTGTAATTACATGCCCCTGTTGAACAGGGGCTGAAAAATTGGGCCTTAGGCACTGGTGGCACAACACTGCAACCCTTCACAGATACTGTACTTGGAGCACAGCAATGAGCCCTGTTGCAAAGTATTGCTTCAAAAATTGTAATGACACGCCCCTGTTAAACAGGGGCTGAAAAATTGGGCCTTAGGCACTGGTGGCACAACACTGCAACTCCTCACAGATACTGTACTTGGAGCACAGCAATGAGCCCTGTTGCAAAGTATTGCTTCAAAAATTGTAATTACACGCCCCTGTTAAACAGGGGCTGAAAAATTGGGCGTTAGGCACTGGTGGCGGCACCCATAAACAAAAATGATCTTCCAAGCTATCATCATCAATCGTATCATTGAGGACTCGGAGGAGGAGGATAGCCAGTCAACATAACAGCACAGGCACTCAGCATCAGCATCAGTCTTGAAGGGATGTGACATTTTAAAATCAATTAGTCTGTTATATCAGCATCAGGTGTGTGGTAGCTGGTGGTGATCCAAGACTGGTTCATCTTGATGAAAGTCAGTCGATCAACCGAGTCGGTGGACAGGCGCACCCTGTGATCCGTGACAAATCCTCCAGCAGCACTGAATGTGCGTTCCGAAAGAACGCTGGATGCAGGACAGGCCAGTAGCTCAATTGCATACTGTGCAAGCTCTGGCCAGTGATCCATCCTCAAGACCCAGTAAGCCAGAGGATTTTCGGTGGGGAAGGTGTCCAAGTCTGACCTTGCCCCTAGATATTCCTGCACCATGTTTATCAGACGCTGGCGATGGTTGCTGGAACCGATCATACTTTGGGGCTGCGGACTAAAGAATTGTCTGAACGCATCGGTCAGACGGCCACCTTCCCCACCGCTCCTTCTTTGACTGGCCGAAGCCTCAGCAACTCGTTGTCCAGGACCAGGAGTTTGCAACCTCCCAGTCTCTGGGAACGCGTTGCACAGACCTTTCTGCAAGGCCTCCCGGAGTTGTCTCATCCTCTGCTCCCTCTGCGACGGTAACATAAGGTCCGCAACCTTACCCTTGTACCGTGGATCAAGGAGAGTGGCCAGCCAGTAATGGTCCCTCTCCTTGATCCGAAGAATACGAGGATCCTTCCGCAGACTTTGCAGGATCAGGGAGGCCATGCAGCGTAGGTTTGCTGAGGCATTCGCTCCGGAGTCCTCTGGGTCACTAAGGACGACATGATCCGCAGCCACCTCCTCCCAGCCACGTACAAGTCCACTGGTTTCTTGGGACTGTAAATCATCCCTAAAAGACTGCTGCTGATGATGCTGAGTGCCAGCCTCCACCTCCATGCTGACACAATCCTCCTCCTCCTCCTCCTCCTCCTCCTCCTCCTCTTCCTGTGCGATGGGTGGGACAGAAGGAACACTGTCTGGGTAAAGGGGGCCTTGAGAGGCAAGGAAGTCCTCCTCTTCCTGCCTCTGTTCTGCCTCAAGTGCCCTGTCCATTATTCCACGCAGCGTGTGCTCCAACAGGTGGACAAGAGGTACAGTGTCACTGATGCATGCACTGTCACTGCTCACCATCCTCGTGGCCTCCTCAAATGGTGCCAGGACAGTGCATGCATCCCTGATCATGCCCCACTGGCGTGGAGAAAAAAAACCAAGCTCCCCTGACCCTGTCCTGGTGCCGTAGTCGCACAGGTACTCATTGATGGCCCTCTGCTGCGTGTGCAGCCGCTGCAGCATGGCCAACGTTGAGTTCCACCTGGTGGGCATGTCACATATAAGGCGGTTCTTGGGCAGGTTCAACTCCTTTTGCAGCTCAGCCAGGCGAGCACTGGCATTATAAGATCTGCGGAAATGCACACAGACTTTCCTGGCCTGCCTCAGGACATCCTGTAAGCCCGGGTACCTGCCCAAGAAGCGCTGCACCACCAGGTTAAGGACGTGAGCCACACAGGGCACATGGGTCAGTTGTCCCTGTCGGAGGGCGGAGAGGAGGTTGGTGCCATTGTCGCAAACCACCATTCCTGGCTTAAGCTGGCGTGGCGTCAACCACCTCTCGGCCTGGCCCTGCAGAGCAGACAGGACCTCTGCCCCAGTGTGGCTTCTGTCCCCCAAACACACCAGCGCAAGCACGGCATGGCATCTTTTTGCCTGCGTACTTGCGTAGCCCCGTGAACGGCTACGGAGCACCGCTGGTTCATAGGACAAACCACAGGAAGAGGCCATGGAGGAAGAAGAAGAGGAGGGGGTGGAGGAGAGAGGTGTGTCACAACCAGTAGTAGCATTTTGGAGGCGTGGCGGTGGGACAACCTCCAACACTACTGCACCTTGTCCTGAATCCTTCCCAGCTGCCAAAAGAGTGACCCAATGGGCCGTGAAAGAAAGGTAACGTCCCTGTCCATGCCTGCTGGACCATGAGTCAGCGGTAATATGCACCTTACCGCTGACCGCCCTGTCCAGCGAGGCCAAGACATTGCCTTCCACATGCCGGTAGAGAGCCGGAATAGCCTTCCGTGAGAAAAAGTGGCGTTTGGGAACCTGCCACTGAGGAACCGCACATTGCACAAACTCACGGAAGGGGGCCGAGTCTACCAACTGAAAAGGCAGCAGTTGAAGCGCTAGCAATTTAGCCAAGCTAGCATTCAACCGCTGGGCATGTGGATGGCTGGGAGTGAACTTCTTTCGACGGTCCAGCAGCTGGGGCAGGGAAATTTGCCTGCTAGAATCGGACGTCGGTGTACTGCTAGCAGAGTGGGCGCAAGTACTTGGCTGTGACACACCTAATTCTACACCTTCATTCCTCTCAGTGCATGTTTCAGAGAGGACTGAAGTTATAGTGGGGTTGGAGATCCCAGCTGATGCGGTGCAAGGAGAGGTCCGCTTGGTTCTTTGGTGTGGGTCTTTGAGGTAGGCTTGCCAACGAGCTGCATGGCAGGTCAACATATGTCTGGTCAGGCATGTGGTACCCAAGCGGCTGATGTTTTGGCCACGCGATATACGCTTGAGACATATGTTGCAAACAGCAGCTGTGCGATCTGATGCACTAGCCTCAAAAAAGGCCCACACCAAAGAACTTTTTGAATGACGGGCAGAGGCAGCGCCCTGCACAGGCGGAGCTCTGCGGTGTGATTCCGTCGGTGTACTGCCCTTACGCTGGCCACCAAAGGGCATCCTGCCTCGTTGGAGATGTGCCTCCTCCTCATCCTCCTCCTCCTCCTCTCTCCTATTAGGCACCCACGTGGAGTCATTGACCTCATCATCCCCTCCCTCCTCATCACTGGAGCCAATCTGGCAGTATGCTGCAGCTGCTGGAACATGACTGCCAGATTGGTGTCCTTCTTGAGCATCCCCTCTGTCTGCTCTCACGCTACTGCCTTCCTCTAGCTGGGTTTCATCATCAGACCCTTCGAAACGCTGGGCATCCTCCTGGAGCATGTACCCAACACTGTGCTGAAACAGTTCGGGGGACTCCTCAGGAGGAGGACATGGTGGGTCTAGGGAAGGAGTGACTGATGATTTGTCTGACATTGATACCAGGGAAGACGACGCTTTGGCAGCTGCTTTTCCAGTACCCTGAGCCTGGGTGAGAGAGGATGAGGAGGAGGAGGAGGGCTTGGTCATCCACTCTACCAAGTCTTCGGCATGATGTGGCTCAACATGTCCAGCTGCCGAAAAGAAGGACAAGCGTGTCCCATGGCCATGTGCTGATGACAATGCACCGCGTCCACGACCAGCACTGTTGCCCCCAGACACAGAGCCTGCTTGCCCTCTTTTATTGCCTCCTGACTGTCTGCCTCTCCTTGTTTGCCTTCCAGACATTCTAATAGATGGCCTGCAGGGAGATGGGAAAAAAGCAATAAGGGCTACCTTCAGGTGTCCTTCTCTGTCCCTTGAAACAAGGACTTTCACAGTGAAAGAAACTGACACTGTCCCTACCTAGAGTTTTCTGTCCCTAGAATAAATGTTTTTTTTAATCACAATATAGCACAAGGACAATTCACTCAATGTCTCTCCAGGTCCCTGGAAACAAGGACTTGCAGAGTGAAAGAAACTGACACTGTCCCTACCTAGAGTTTTCTGTCCCTAGAATAAATGTTTTTTTTAAGCACAATATAGCACAAGGACAATTAACTCACTGTCCTTACAGGTCCCTGGAAACAAGGACTTGCAGAGTGAAAAAAAAAAAACACTCTCCCTACCTACAGTTTTCTGTCCCTAGAAAAAATGTTTTTTTTAAGCACAATATAGCACAAGGACAATTAACTCACTGTCCTTACAGGTCCCTGGAAACAAGGACTTGCAGAGTGAAAGAAAAAAAACACTCTCCCTACCTACAGTTTTCTGTCCCTAGAAAAAATGTTTTTTTTAATCACAATATAGCACAAGGAAAATTAACTCACTGTCCTTACAGGTCCCTGGAAACAAGGACTTGCAGAGTGAAAGAAAAAAAACACTCTCCCTACCTACAGTTTTCTGTCCCTAGAAAAAATGTTTTTTTTAATCACAATATAGCACAAGGAAAATTAACTCACTGTCCTTACAGGTCCCTGGAAACAAGGACTTGCAGAGTGAAAGAAACTGACACTGTCCCTACCTAGAGTTTTCTGTCCCTAGAATAAATGTTTTTTTTAAGCACAATATAGCACAAGGACAATTAACTCACTGTCCTTACAGGTCCCTGGAAACAAGGACTTGCAGAGTGAAAGAAAAAAAACACTCTCCCTACCTACAGTTTTCTGTCCCTAGAAAAAATGTTTTTTTTAATCACAATATAGCACAAGGAAAATTAACTCACTGTCCTTACAGGTCCCTGGAAACAAGGACTTGCAGAGTGAAAGAAAAAAAACACTCTCCCTACCTACAGTTTTCTGTCCCTAGAAAAAATGTTTTTTTTAATCACAATATAGCACAAGGAAAATTAACTCACTGTCCTTACAGGTCCCTGGAAACAAGGACTTGCAGAGTGAAAGAAACTGACACTGTCCCTACCTAGAGTTTTCTGTCCCTAGAATAAATGTTTTTTTTAAGCACAATATAGCACAAGGACAATTAACTCACTGTCCTTACAGGTCCCTGGAAACAAGGACTTGCAGAGTGAAAGAAAAAAAACACTCTCCCTACCTACAGTTTTCTGTCCCTAGAAAAAATGTTTTTTTTAATCACAATATAGCACAAGGAAAATTAACTCACTGTCCTTACAGGTCCCTGGAAACAAGGACTTGCAGAGTGAAAGAAAAAAAACACTCTCCCTACCTACAGTTTTCTGTCCCTAGAAAAAATGTTTTTTTTAATCACAATATAGCACAAGGAAAATTAACTCACTGTCCTTACAGGTCCCTGGAAACAAGGACTTGCAGAGTGAAAGAAACTGACACTGTCCCTACCTAGAGTTTTCTGTCCCTAGAATAAATGTTTTTTTTAATCACAATATAGCACAAGGACAATTAACTCACTGTCCTTACAGGTCCCTGGAAACAAGGACTTGCAGAGTGAAAGAAACTGACACTGTCCCTACCTAGAGTTTTCTGTCCCTAGAATAAATGTTTTTTTTAAGCACAATATAGCACAAGGACAATTAACTCACTGTCCTTACAGGTCCCTGGAAACAAGGACTTGCAGAGTGAAAGAAAAAAAACACTCTCCCTACCTACAGTTTTCTGTCCCTAGAAAAAATGTTTTTTTTAATCACAATATAGCACAAGGAAAATTAACTCACTGTCCTTACAGGTCCCTGGAAACAAGGACTTGCAGAGTGAAAGAAACTGACACTGTCCCTACCTAGAGTTTTCTGTCCCTAGAATAAATGTTTTTTTTAATCACAATATAGCACAAGGACAATTAACTCACTGTCCTTACAGGTCCCTGGAAACAAGGACTTGCAGAGTGAAAGAAACTGACACTGTCCCTACCTAGAGTTTTCTGTCCCTAGAATAAATGTTTTTTTTAAGCACAATATAGCACAAGGACAATTAACTCACTGTCCTTACAGGTCCCTGGAAACAAGGACTTGCAGAGTGAAAGAAAAAAAACACTCTCCCTACCTACAGTTTTCTGTCCCTAGAAAAAATGTTTTTTTTAATCACAATATAGCACAAGGAAAATTAACTCACTGTCCTTACAGGTCCCTGGAAACAAGGACTTGCAGAGTGAAAGAAACTGACACTGTCCCTACCTAGAGTTTTCTGTCCCTAGAATAAATGTTTTTTTTAATCACAATATAGCACAAGGACAATTAACTCACTGTCCTTACAGGTCCCTGGAAACAAGGACTTGCAGAGTGAAAGAAACTGACACTGTCCCTACCTAGAGTTTTCTGTCCCTAGAATAAATGTTTTTTTTAAGCACAATATAGCACAAGGAAAATTAACTCACTGTCCTTACAGGTCCCTGGAAACAAGGACTTGCAGAGTGAAAGAAAAAAAACACTCTCCCTACCTACAGTTTTCTGTCCCTAGAAAAAATGTTTTTTTTAATCACAATATAGCACAAGGAAAATTAACTCACTGTCCTTACAGGTCCCTGGAAACAAGGACTTGCAGAGTGAAAGAAACTGACACTGTCCCTACCTAGAGTTTTCTGTCCCTAGAATAAATGTTTTTTTTAAGCACAATATAGCACAAGGACAATTAACTCACTGTCCTTACAGGTCCCTGGAAACAAGGACTTGCAGAGTGAAAGAAAAAAAACACTCTCCCTACCTACAGTTTTCTGTCCCTAGAAAAAATGTTTTTTTTAATCACAATATAGCACAAGGAAAATTAACTCACTGTCCTTACAGGTCCCTGGAAACAAGGACTTGCAGAGTGAAAGAAACTGACACTGTCCCTACCTAGAGTTTTCTGTCCCTAGAATAAATGTTTTTTTTAATCACAATATAGCACAAGGACAATTAACTCACTGTCCTTACAGGTCCCTGGAAACAAGGACTTGCAGAGTGAAAGAAACTGACACTGTCCCTACCTAGAGTTTTCTGTCCCTAGAATAAATGTTTTTTTTAAGCACAATATAGCACAAGGACAATTAACTCACTGTCCTTACAGGTCCCTGGAAACAAGGACTTGCAGAGTGAAAGAAAAAAAACACTCTCCCTACCTACAGTTTTCTGTCCCTAGAAAAAATGTTTTTTTTAATCACAATATAGCACAAGGAAAATTAACTCACTGTCCTTACAGGTCCCTGGAAACAAGGACTTGCAGAGTGAAAGAAACTGACACTGTCCCTACCTAGAGTTTTCTGTCCCTAGAATAAATGTTTTTTTTAATCACAATATAGCACAAGGACAATTAACTCACTGTCCTTACAGGTCCCTGGAAACAAGGACTTGCAGAGTGAAAGAAACTGACACTGTCCCTACCTAGAGTTTTCTGTCCCTAGAATAAATGTTTTTTTTAAGCACAATATAGCACAAGGACAATTAACTCACTGTCCTTACAGGTCCCTGGAAACAAGGACTTGCAGAGTGAAAGAAACTGACACTGTCCCTACCTAGAGTTTTCTGTCCCTAGAATAAATGTTTTTTTTAAGCACACTATAGCAGAAGCACAAAACACACTGACACTCTCCCTACCTATCCTTCTCTTTCCCTAAACTAAAGGAATCCAGGTTAAGCAAGAAAGAAATAACAGTCACTGTCCCTGCCTATGCTACTCTATCCCTGCTCCGGAACACACTACACTAGGCCGCCGTGCTGGCGGCCTTTTATAGTGTGGGGCGTGTACTAAACACCCTCAGCAATAATTGGCCACAGGCATCCTGCCTGTGGCCAATCATTGCTCTCCTCGCTGCCGGCGCTGTGATTGGCCAAGCATGCGGGGTCACAGTGCATGCTTGGCCAATCACAGCGCCTGGATGACACTGCGATGGCGTAGTGCATTGTGGGCCGTTCGCGTCACTCGAATTTGGCGCGAACGGCCCAAATCGTTCGATCTTCGTCGAACGATCGAACAGCCAATGTTCGAGTCGAACGTATGTTCGACTCGAACACGAAGCTCATCCCTAGCCACTAACACACTAGAAGTCCTATGGGTGCTGCTGAGATGAAAATATAGGAGCTCTGTGTGATGCCACTAACACACTAGAAGTCCTATGGGTGCTTCTGAGATGAAAATATAGCAGCTCTGTGTGATGCCACTAACACACTAGAAGTCCTATGGGTGCTTCTGAGATGAAAATATAGGAGCTCTGTTTGCTGCCACTAACACACTAGAAGTCCTATGGGTGCTGCTGAGAAGAAAATATAGGAGCTCTGTGTGATGCCACTAACACACTAGAAGTCCTATGGGTGCTTCTGAGATGAAAATATAGGAACTCTGTGTGATGCCACTAACACACTAGAAGTCCTATGGGTGCTGCTGAGAAGAAAATATAGGAGCTCTGTTTGCTGCCACTAACACACTAGAAGTCCTATGGGTGCTGCTGAGAAGAAAATATAGGAGCTCTGTGTGATGCCACTAACACACTAGAAGTCCTATGGGTGCTGCTGAGAAGAAAATATAGGAGCTCTGTTTGCTGCCACTAACACACTAGAAGTCCTATGGGTGCTGTTGGGGTGCAATGCTGTGCTAACAGCACTGCGGTTGGTACTACTGCAATACTGTACTAACAGTAAGCACGCACCAGACTAATCCCCAGCAGCAGCTAATAACACGCTAACTGTGCAATCAGCAGCAATGAACGATCAATGACTTAGGTAGCAATGGTTTAGCAAAGAAATAGCCAATGGTTTAGCAAAGAAGAGCAAATCTTTCAGTATCAAGCAAAGACAGAATCAGCAGACTGATCTCTCCTAAAGCCGGAACTCATGTGACCGGGGCCGATGGCGTGGCGGCCTTTTAAATGGTGGGGCATGTACTAAAGCCCCTGAGCTGTAATTGGCTACAGGCGTCCTGCCTGTAGCCAATTATTGCTCTCCGAGTTTCGGGCGCTGTGATTGGCCAAGCATGCGGGGTCACAGTGCATGCTTGGCCAATCATCAGCCAGCAATGCACTGCGCCGGCCGCGCCGGCCGCAATGCATTGCGGGGCCGCTCGCATCACACGAATGTGATGCGAACGGCCCAAATAGTTCTGGGCTCGACGAGCGAGCGAACGCCCGGTGCTCGATTCGAACATGGGTTCGAATCGAGCACCGGGCCCATCCCTACTCCTGAAGTATGTTCACTGCTAAAACGCAAATTCCGACAGCAAATGTCTGATGGAGCCTACACCCGGTCATAATTTCAGACGAAAAGCTCCAATCGAACATTTGTTGCTGGAAATTCCGATCGTGTGTACGTGGCATTAGAGTTATAGAATACAAGAGAAAAGAAGAAAAAAGTTTAAAAGGCAGGTATGAGGTTGATGACTTAGCAAATAAAAATTGTTATAAACAGAGGCGACCAGTCCATAAGGGGCGCAGGGGCCCCCCAAGGTTTCCAAAGTTAAATTGTCAAAGAAGAAAGCTACTTTAACATGTTAAAAACTGTTTAGTCATATTATTTAAAAAAAAAATATTGTGCGTGTGTGTGCACTGTGCAGGGCGCCGGACTGATGTGTGACTATTAGGTTGTAAATGTGATGTGAGCCCTGAGGCTAAGGCTGTAATTGACTTGTTTCAGGTTGCCCTCGGGGCTCAGAGCACTGCGCCCCGAACCCTTCCACTTTTGATTTTAGCGAATCAATATTCGACATTGCGGCGCTTCCGGTTTCCGGCTTCTCGTCCCGTGGAAAGCAAGGCGTCCTTTGGTGAGTGCGGACCTGGAGGGGTTTGTTTGCGCCCTCCAAATTATTTTAAGCACCACCTGCCACTGGTTATAATGCAATGTTTTTGAGTTTTAGCATAATGAAAGCACTGAATAATAGCACAGCAACGTGACAACAAAAGCTACACCCAAAACTACTTTGTTATGTAAAGGAGTAAACCAGTTAGGAATGTACTGTTAGAGGTTACTATGGCTAAATTCTTACATTTCTGAAATATAATTTAACTTGGTTAATCTGTTCCCTAATTGTTGATATAAAAGTGGAATGTCAATGGTAGGAGATTAGTAATGTGACAGTGTGGATTAGGCACATTTTTTAGCAAGCTTTCAAAGGGAAAGGTATGTGAAGAAAATGTCTAATGCAGCCATGGGGCACTGGGAAGCAATCACAACTAGATAGACTTTTTATGGTAGGACAATGTTCTCCTGGCTAAAAAAGTATGTCACGAAAAGTGTGCCATTTTACTGCAGTGATTGGTAGCCATAACAAAAGATGATTTTTTTTTTTATAGACCCTGGTTTATTGTAGTACACCTGTTTACACATACGCTAAAAACAATGGTGGATGACTGCTGCTCTGTTCAAATTATATGTACATACCTAAATAAAATACTGTGCTATTGTTACCTATAATCCTTGTATTTCAACTTTATTTAATACTCCTAAATGAGCACAACACATTTCCAGTTTTGCATTCTTTTAGTATTTACTTACTTTGCACCTCTCTTTTTTTTCTTGGTTGTGTAACGTTAAACCCCTAGAGAGACGTTGGATTGTGGGTCCCCCTATTCCTGCACAGCCAGGCAACATGCATTATTGGGGAACAATCAACTTGGATGGGGATTAGAGATTATGGGAGGCCCAACTTGACTTGCTAGGACAATTTGAGGACAACTTCCTTCACTCTATACAGTAAAAAAAAAAAAAAAAAAAAAACATCCTGGACTGTATTTCCTCTGTAACAATATCAGTCTCTCTGGAAATGGCAGTAAGAATTACCCTTATTAGGAGCTCTGTGTCCCCTTAGTGGAATTTACCAAACTTGCAGGAGCTCTATGTACCCTCTTCTGAAAATAGTATTTGATTCAGATGGTGTCAAGCGTGTGTGGTGGCAACCAGATGAGGAGTACAAAGACAAGTGTGTCTTGCCTACAGTCAAGCATGGTGGTGGGAGTGACATGGTCTGGGGCTGCATGAGGGCTGAAGGCACTGGGGAGCTACTGTATATTGAGGGAACCATTAATGCCAACATGTACTGTGACAACCTGAAGCAGAACATGATCCCCTCTCTTCAGACACTGGGCCGCAGGGCAGTATTCCAACATGAGAACGACCCCAAACACACCTCCAAGATGACCACTGCCGTGCTAAAGAAGCTGAGGGCAAAGGTAATGGACTGGCCAAGCATGTCTCCAGACCTAAACCCTATTGAGCATCTGTGGGGCATCCTCAAATGGGAGGTGGAGGAGCGCAAGGTCTCTAACATCCACCAGCTCCGTGATGTCGTCATGGAGGAGTGGAAGAGGACTCCAGTGGCAACCTGTGAAGCTCTGGTGAACTCCATGCCCAAGAGGGTTAAGGCAGTGCTGGAAAATAATGGTGGCCACACAAAATATTGACACTTTGGGCCCAATTAGGACATTTTCACTTAGGGGTGTACTCACTTTTGTTGCCAGCGGTTTAGACATTAATGTGTGTTGAGTTATTTTGAGGGGACAGAAAATTTACACTGTTATACAAGCTGTACACTCACTACTTTACATTGTAGCAAAGTGTAATTTCTTCAGTATTGTCACATGAAAAGATATAATAAAATATTTACAAAAATGTTAGGGGTGTACGCACTTTTGTGAGATACTGTATTATTTGTATTAACCTCCCTGTCCTCCCCTGAATGCATGGTGAACGTAGTTTTGGCAATCAATTTATCAAGGTTAAACATTTCATGGCAGAGGTCTTGAAGGGTGAGCATGTACACGGATGCTATCATGTCTAGTTGTATGATGTAGTATAGAAGGAAGGCACAAAATTATTTAGGGTGTTAGGTCCTGGACTGCATGCTTTTTCTTCCCTTTTGCAAAGAAAGTACGTACCGTATATACTCGAGTATAAGCCGACCCGAATATAAGCAGAGGCACCTAATTTTACCCAAAAAAAACTGTGAAAACTTATTGACACAAGCATGCCTCACTGTGCCTCACTTTGCCTCACTGTGCCCATGCCTCACTGTGCCCATGCCTCACTGTGCCCATGCCTCACTGTGCCAATGCCTCACTGTGTCCATGACTAGACTGACGATTAACATGGGAGCCTATGGAAGGAGTGCCCGGCTTTGAAAAATCGGTGCTCCCAGGCCATAGGTCCCCCGGATAACAAACTTTGCACACTTGTAGAGGAAGAGTGGGGCTACATGTGTCACCATAGTCAGGGAGATCAGGCGCAAAAAGGTGATTCGAGTATAAGCTGAGGGGGGCATTTAAGCACAAAAAAATGTGCTGAAAAACTTGGCTTATACTCGAGTATATACGGTGACTGGATGCAATACATTTTATTTGATTTTACAACAAAATCTTGCTTTTCTGTTAGTTCCTCCTAAAAAGTGGAAACTAATAGAAGAATGGATTCAGAAAACTGAAAAATTCCAAGATGTCACCTACTAATAAAAGTGCCTAAACACAGAATAACTACCATTTAACTTGAGACCTTGAAGCAAATAGATATACAGTAGATCATGGGCAGATTTCATCAATGAACTCCCACAGATCAGGTATTCTAGATAGGGGTCAAAAGAAGAAACCACAGAGTGCAGCAGAAAGACGTAGGCACCTGACAGGTTGAAGCGGTGGAACACAGGAGAGTAGGGATGAACCGAACACCCCCCAGTTCGGTTCGCACCAGAACTTGCGAACAGGCAATAAATTTGTTCGAACATCCGAACACCGTTAAAGTCTATGGGACTCGAACATGAAAAATCTAAAGTGCTAATTTTAAAGGCTTATTTGCAAGTTATTGTCATAAAAAGTGTTTGGGGACCCTGGTCCTGCCCCAAGGGACATGTATCAATGCAAAAAAAAGTTTTTAAAATGGCCGTTTTTCGGGAGCAGTGATTTTAATAATGCTTAAAGTGAAACAATGAAAGTGAAATATTCCTTTAAATTTCGTACCTGGGGGGTGTCTAGAGTATGCCTGTAAAGCAGCGATTGTTTCCGTGCTTAGAACTGTCCCTACACAAAGTGTCATTTCTGAAGGGAAAAAAAGTAATTTAAAAGCACTCGCGGCTATAATGAATTGTCGGCTCCCGGCAATACAGAGAAAAGTCATTGATAAAAAAAAAATGCGTGGGGGTCCCCCCAAATTCAATTACCAGGCCCTTCAGGTCTGGTATGGATTTTAAGGGGGAACTCCACGCCAAATAAAAAAAATGGGGTGGAGTTCCCCCCAAAAATCCATACCAGACCCATTATCTGAGCACGCAACCTGTTAGGCCGCAGGAAAAGAGGGGGGACGAGAGAGCGCCCCCCCCTCCTGAACTGTACCAGGCCACGTGCCCTCAAAATGGGGAGGATGCTTTGGGGGTCTGTGACCCCTCAAAGCACCATGTCCCCATGTTGATGGGGACAAGGGCCTCATCCCCACAACCCTTGCCCGGTGGTTGTGGGGTCTGCAGGCGGGGGGCTTATCGTAATCTGGAAGACTCCTTAAACAAAGGCGACCTCCAGATCCCGCCCCCCATGTGAATTGGTAAGGGGTACATTGTACCCCTACCATTTCACAAAGAAAGTGTCAAAAATAAAAAATAAACACACAGACACCGTTGGGAAAAGTTCCAGCGGTGGTAATCCACTCTCGGTATCCTGCGATTTGTGATCTTCTCTCCGGGGTCCAGCGATGGATGATCTCTCCTATCCGGGGTCCAGGCTCCAACGATGATGTCCGGCGCAGTGAGGAACAGCACACGGTCCTCTCTTCACCGAAGCGGAGACACCCCGGGAATGACGCGGCTTCAGCCAGTGACAGCTTTTAAGTAGCTGAGGGCGGGGCCACCCGTCATGTGACCCCATCCCCCTCTGACACAAGAGGAAACCCGGGCTTCCCCAGTGACGCAACGGAAACCTGCGTTACATCAGAGGGGGGCGGGGTCACCCGCACGTCACTGGGGAAGCCCGGGTTTCCCCTTGCGTCAGAGGGGGACAGGGTCACGTGACGGGTGGCCCCGCCCTCAGCTACTTAAAAGCTGTCACTGCAGTTTTTAAAACTTTTTTTTGCATTGATACATGTCCCCTGGGGCAGGACCCGGGTCCCCAAACACTTTTTATGAGAATAACTTGCATATAAGCCTTTAAAATTAGCACTTTAAATTACTCCCATAGACTTTTACAGGGTGTTCCGCGGCTTTTCAAATTTGCCGCGAACACCCCAAATTGTTCGCTGAACGAGCGAACAGGCAATGTTCGAGTCGAACATGAGTTTGACTCGAACTCGAATCTCATCCCTCCAGGAGAGGTAGGATACAGAGGCTACTGAAGAGTAAGTACCTGTATACAAGTTCTTGTCTTACAGGAAGGTTCCTGACCTTTTTTGTTGATTTACAGTGTCACTTTAATTGAATGTGTTCTATGTGATAAAAAGCCAAATTCCAATTTTATGCAAACACGCATGGTGAAGAGAACCCAATATGCGTGACAGGTGGTCAACCAGGATAGTGCATTGCCAATATTTGCACTTTGTGGCTTCTTTCATTGGCTAACATGGTTAGCATACTGGGACCCAAGCAGAGAATTTTTAAAAGGACATTTGCTGCTAGCGTCACAATTTTTTGTTTCTGCAATTGACTTAAAATGTTATTCTGTCTCACATGTGCTCTAGTTCTATATTAGTTTCTGTGCTCCAGCAATCATAGTCAGGGTGCTACTACTCTCCAATGATGTAATGAAGTGCTGATTTGGAGCTTGGACAGAAAGTTAAGTGGCAACCTATCCCAAACATGTCTATTACCCAATTTTGGTCCCGACCTATAGTTTAAGAAACACTGCCCAAGACTAAATGAACATAAGAGCCCTTTCATACTGGGGGAAGTTTTGCCATAAATTGTTTTTTTTTTTTTTATCAACTGACCTGATCTAAGAGCAAACTTTTTTTTTCATTTTGAATGCAGAAGAGTATAGTTTGAACCTGTCAAGTCTTTTTGTCATCTGTAACCTATTGGGGAGATTTCCCTTAATTTCCTGTACTGTACTGTATAAACAACAGGATACTGACCCCATTGGAAGATTTAAGCCTCGTACACATGACCGTTTTTCTCGGCAAGAAAACTGCTGGGAGAGCTTTTTGCTGAGAAAACCGTTCGTGTGTATGGTTTCTCGGCAGGAAAACTGTCGGGAATCTGGACGAGAAAAATAGAGAACCTGCTCGTCTGTATGCTTACCTGTCCAGGGAAACCCACACATGCTCAATGAGACTTCGGCGCATGCGCGGTAGCATATAAGGGTAGTGAAGGGTGTAACAAGATGGCGGCGACGGCAAAGAATGTAACGAGCGCCAGCTCGTCATAGTCGATGACGTCACCGCATTCTTGCCATTTAAAAGAATGGCGGTTCTTTTGAATGGCACGTGTGTACACAGGGCTTGGCAAGACAAGCTTGCCAGGAATCCCGTGGAGAAAACCGAATTTTTTTTTCCGACGGGATTCCCGTGTGTATGAGGCTAAGGACTCTAACCCCTTTCCACTCTATACCAAACTAGAAAAGTTTTAGCTTTACATATTCCTTAAACCAATTTACTGTGTCTTATTATATTTATGAAAATAAATGGCTAAAACTGTTTATCTTCGAAAATCTTTCATGAAAATTACTGTGATGGAAAACTATTCAAAACTTGGAGCTATTCAAAACTATGACAGCTAGACATATATAATTTTCTATAATTTCTTTAACAATTCGGATAAATAGTTGAAGCTGGAAAGTACCCGCTTGATTTTTTTTCTTGAAACTGCCTTGTTTTCTGGGAAATTACAAGTGTTTACTTTCAGACCATGAAATTACAAATTAAAATATGACAACAATGGAAAGAACACAATTCGGAAAACGCAGACTGTTTAACAACGCTTCAGAAATGTCAATATGCCTGTGGGTTGTAAGGAGTAGTTACTAAAATAAGTGCTGTAGAGTTCCCCTTGTATTAGTCACACATAATTGTCTGCAAAAAAAATCCAAAAGAGGGGCCCCACCTCTCCTGAGTACAAACAGGTAAGCACGCTTTCCCAATATCCTTCAAACCAAACCAATCCAGCAAATACCATATTGTGAATTTTAGTAGAGGGTACTTCCAACTGGACGATCACCTGCAAGTTTTTGCTGGAGTCTCTGAGAGCTACAGCAAGCTAGCATATTATGCAGCCTCTTATGTAGAACCTTTTTAGCATTGGTTGGACTGATCATGCTATGTGTACACTTTTTAGGTGTGTTTCAAAGGTGGAGCTTAGTTTGTGAAAAAATATGGATGAAATAATTTTGATATTTTTTTTAAATATCTTTTGTTTCTTACTTTGAGCATTTCTGCAATTCTGTGTGTACCACAGTGCCAACTAACCATGCTGTATATAGTTTATTTAGTTCTTGATTATTGTAAAGGGTAGTGGGGGAGTCATGTGAGATGACACCTACCTTGCAGCCATTACATCCCAACACCTGGGATACATTTAGGCATCCTGATATTCTTAAGCCTCTAGTGCAGTGATTCTCAACCAGGGTTCCGTGGAACCCTAGGGTTCCTCCAGAGGTTGCTAGGGGTTCCTTCAGCATTGGGCAATTTCTGCCTCTCGGATAAGTTCCTACTGACACCATTGATATTTTTAGCTATCTGTAAGGAGGTAATTCTTCCCAATGACCACAAGTGTAAGGACCATTCTTCCCACTGACCATTACACTAATGTATCATGAGTTGTAGATTTCAAATTTTTAGCAGGGGTTCCCCGAGACCAGAGAACTATTTCAAGGGTTCCTCTGTGTTGAAAAGGTTGAGAAAGGCTGCTCTAGTGCCTCCAAATATAGGGGTCTTGTGGGTACAGGAGCCCCCCCACATCCCCCCCATAGGACATTAGCAGTCCCCAGATTAAATAACACTTACTTGCCCTTGAAGGAAAGCAGGGCCACACCTGAAGTATTTTTCAAAGCTTTAATCAAACTTACAGTAGTAGTTAGGACAGGAGGACAAAGGAGGTTGAATACCCAAAACTCCCATGGGCTTCCTGCAGCTCCTTAACTAGCATTTGCTGGGTGTGCATCCAGAAGCATCACACTCTAAAGCCCCTTACACACGGTCGGACTTCCATCAGACTTTTCTGTGGTTTTTTGTTCGAACGGAGTTGGTTGGGAACACCCATAGCATACACACGCTCTGACTTTTCTGCAAACTTTCTTAAAACGTCTTACAACATCACGTGATTTTTCTGCTCTTTTCTGATCTTTACTGCCACCCTTTGGTCAACTTCTGCTATTGTTGGTTGATTTTAACATTAGCTGTTTTGTCCATCGGACTAAAGTCCGATGGTTATCTGTACACACGGTCGGACTTTGCTCCATCGGACTTTTGTTGGGCAAAAGTTTGTCCGTTTGCAGACCCAACTTTTGTCCGATGAAATCCAAAACCAAACGAAAAAAGTTTGTCCGATGGAGCGTACACACGGTCGGATTGTTGGTCCAACTTGCTCAAAACGAAGTTTGTTGGGCAAAAGTCAGACCGTGTGTACGGGGCTTAAGCCCCCGTTCACACTGGTGCGATTTGTAACGCGATTTGACCGTTCCCAATTGCATGACGGGACCCCCCCTATTGTCGGCAGTGGAACCCTTCAAATTCCCGCAACTCACGTCCCAGCGAATTTGAAAAAGTTTCCAGCCCTACTTTTTGCCAATTTCAGTGTGACTTTCATAGACTTCTGTTAAACGAGCCACAATGAAATTGGAGGTGCAAATCACACTGATCTGCAACTTTGAAATCGTGCTGAAGTAAAACAATTTCAAAGCCGTACCAGTGGGAACCAGAGCTAAATGTTTTAATAATGACACTAGAAGAAAAGTATCTTGGGCGATGCCCACTAGGCCTGGGCTCCAGAACTGGGACCTAAAACCAGGCACACAGCCTTCTTAAAGGGAACCTCTCCCTAAAAGGGGAGGGTTAAAAAATTACCTTACCAGTGTAGCGGGTATGTACTTTCCCGGGTGTAAATTTGAACTTGACAGAGACATTGGTGATGTGTAATTCCCTGCAGCCCAGCAGGTGGCGCTGTCACTCTGGGCTGGGGTTGAATCATTGCTGTGTGTCGTGCCTCCTTTTTGTCCTCCCTCGGCAGCGGTATGGTGGGGCGGGGAACCCGCCGTGCTTGCTGGGAGAGGGTATAAAGGGGCCGGCCATCTTTGTCACGGGGAGAGTCCAGGGCACCTTCAGCCTATAGACGGTGGTTCGTGTCAGTTCTCTAGGCGGGCCTAGGCCTAGAGGACAGCCGGAGATCGTGTTCCATTCCAGGCACCTTTAGCCTGGGGTGAGGTACTCAGATGGAGGTTCGGAGCTCAGTGCCCAAAATTGAGTTCCGCGAGGGAAGGAGATCCTAGGGAACCCCGGGAGTGGGTACCCGAATCCGGAAGGCGTAATGGACCAGGGGGAGCTCCTCATTCGAAGACCTGGTGCAGCAGATTGCCAGTGACGGGTGAGTCTCTCACCGGAGACCGCCTGGAAGGAAATTCCCCCTCGTTCAGAGACTGCAACCCACTTTCAGGAAGGAAAGCGGAGAATACATTGTGTCTGGGCCTATTCGCATCCACACCTCCTTTTCTGTTCTGTTTCTACCAAGGGAGTTGAACTTTAATGGTGTGGGGCTCATTTCCTGACCAATATCGTTTAAGGTAACTCTTGGTGGAGGCTCCAGGTGCACAGCACTGACCCGAAGGTAAAAGAACTTTGCTTGTATCACACTGACACCTGTGACAAAAGCCTGGTGTAGTGTCCCCGCTCCCTTCCCCTCTAAAAGATACCCCTAGACAAGAGAGAGACGAGCTGAAGAGAAAGAGGGGAGTGAGGAGGGTGTTACACATGGGGGCTCGGGTCCGGTATAGTATTTGTGCATCACAGTATTGAACGTGTCTGTTGGAAGAGTTACGCGAATAGGCAGGCCTTTACTGGCCGAAGTGCATCCCTGCTCGAAGTCGTGGACATGACCCAATGAAGGGAAAGGCCCACGCAGAAGAGTGGAAAGAGGGGGAAGTTCAGCCGTGTGAAGTACTACACGTGGGGGCTTCTATTGCACTGCGCCACCAGGCACACCCCCATCGCTTAGTTCATGGGCGTGACTCAGAAACAGAAAAGAAGAAAAGCCTGCAAACTGGAGTAAAGGGGAGGAGTCTAATACGTGTGAAGGACTACACGTGGGACATTGGCGCAAAAACTCTGCAGTGTGCAATGGATCAGCAACAGGTCGCCATGTTTGGACATACGTTGTGGATTCCAGTTCACCCTTCCACCACGACATTGACTGCTGCTGCTCCAGTAACAGATACGGGGATCCGGCTAAAGCCAAGGGGTCGATTTGCCCTGTATTCGTGCATGGACGTTGAGGCCCTGGGTGTGATTTGTCCCGGCTGTTCGGGACTGGTGTGCCAGCTGAAGCCATTCGGGCGATGTGAGGCCTGTGGGGAGTTCCTGTTCAAAGTGGATCCGGCGGTTGAGAAGCCGAGAACCATCTACCCCGGCCGTGCTACGGGCAACACCACTCAGAGAGGAGCAATCACTGCTGTGACAGCCATCCCTGCGCACACTGCAGCGACCGCGGAAGAGGTCATAAAACTTCAACGGGAGAAATCCGAGGATGCTGACTCGGTCACCACGATCTCGCAGCGTCCACCACCGAAGAGAAAGACCGGTATGGTAGCCCCCACCAGCGGTTGTGGTGGACCGTCTCGCCCGCTTACGCCCGGCCAGGATGGATCCGTCGACAAGAGTTCCGGACGTCCCGGTTCAAGTAAAGGCCGAGGTAAGCCTGGCGGAGAGATTTGGTGTGTGGGAGGAGGTGAAAGCTCGGTCTCCACTGCAGGATGCCTGCCTGTGGAGGAGTGTGACACCTCTGACCTAGAGTCGCTCTCGGACATGGGAGACGACGTTGCAATAGATGAACTGTTCGCAGAGAAAGGCTGGGACAAAGTACCTCTCACTTCATTCCGGAGAACCAGGGATCCACCCATGTCTACAGGGGAAAGCACACCCCGGGTGGAGGCACCAGCGCCTGAAGAGAGGTCCTATCCCCAGCCTGCTTCTACATCCCCGGTGCCATCTGTACCGAAGACCGGGAAAAAGACTGTTGTTGCGGGCACCAATGCCCAGATCAGATGTGATCAAGGTCCCTCGCCACCCGGTCTCGATAGTTTTGCCTGGCGAAGGGGACAGAGCTACCATGCCTCCTTTGGCGAGACTACAACGCCTATTTGGCCAGAAGGTTGCTGCGGACTACGGATGGGAGTATCCGTACTTGTCGAAGGAACTGCTGTATGAGGTGGAAGTGTGCTGGGAACGCTGGTACAATGACTTTGTGTGGACCCACCTTCAGGTTCCCCACGCCCGCAGGTACCTGGCATGCTCTCCAAAGGCCTCTCAACGTTTTAAGGACTGCTAGGCAGAATGGATGTTAGGATGGCACATCCATGCAGACAAAGTGTTGATCTGGCGCAAAGAAGGAGAAGATGTGGAGTATCATCTGGAAACCATGGATCAGCACTTGAAGCCACTTGTTCTGCCGCATCCCCGGTTTTACCTGTACGAGAAAAGAGACTCTGATCTTATCATGTTGCTGAACTTTCTGGTGCCCGTTGCTTTTGTGCCTAAAAGGAATGAAGGACTGTTCCTGTTGTTCTTCACTTTCCTGCAAGAGATCATGGACTCTGGGTAGATAGGGCCAAAGAGAAGAGGAAAGTTCCACGAGTGCAGTTACCGCGGTGCTGTCACCAGGTGGCAGTGTTGCGCAACGTTAAAACACTTTTCATGCACTCACTCTTTGGAGAAAAGGGATTTCTTCCTGGAGAAGTTTCTTTTCCATCACACGAATACAGGTGTCAGGGTTATATGTGTTAATCCTTTCTTTTCCCTCTGCAGGAGAGCATCCCATCAAGTCCACTGAGAATGGGGTGGGTCTTAGTCAGGATGGGGGGGGAAGTGAAAAA
This sequence comes from Rana muscosa, assembly GCA_029206835.1. Classification (NCBI taxonomy): domain Eukaryota; kingdom Metazoa; phylum Chordata; class Amphibia; order Anura; family Ranidae; genus Rana; species Rana muscosa. The sequence goes on along the minus strand of CM055116.1, from coordinate 1,197,772,723 downwards.
GTAAAATGTGAAGATGTGATTCAAAGTTATGAGTCAATAGTGTTGTTTCTCATTTGTCTTTATTCCCTTTTCTTTACAGGGCTCAGACACAATGTTTTAGTTGGATAGTTTTTCTAAAAGTTTTATTTTTGTACAATTGTTAGTCGGTTTCTGGATTGGATTATGTCAGCCGTTGAGGGCATGATTTACTCCAGACACTGGGGACCAGTGTCAAACCACCAGGGGGAGAGTGTAGCGGGTATGTACTTTCTCGGGTGTAAATTTGAACTTGACAGAGACATTGGTGATGTGTAATTCCCTGCAGCCCAGCAGGTGGCGCTGTCACTCTGGGCTGGGGTTGAATCATTGCTGTGTGTCGTGCCTCCTTTTTGTCCTCCCTCGGCAGCGGTATGGTGGGGCGGGGAACCCGCCGTGCTTGCTGGGAGAGGGTATAAAGGGGCCGGCCATCTTTGTCACGGGGAGAGTCCAGGGCACCTTCAGCCTATGGACGGTGGTTCGTGTCGGTTCTCTAGGCGGGCCTAGGCCTAGAGGACAGCCGGAGATCGTGTTCCATTCCAGGCACCTTTAGCCTGGGGTGAGGTACTCAGATGGAGGTCTGGAGCTCAGTGCCCAACACTGAGTTCCGCGAGGGAAGGAGATCCTAGGGAACCCCGGGAGTGGGTACCCGAATCCGGAAGGCGTAATGGACCGGGGGGAGCTCCTCATTCGAAGACCTGGTGCAGCAGAATGCCAGTGACGGGTGAGCCTCTCGTCGGAGACCGCCTGGAAGGAAATTCCCCCTCGTTCAGAGACTGCAACCCACTTTCAGGAAGGAAAGTGGAGAATACATTGTGTCTGGGCCTATTCGCATCCACACCTCCTTTACTGTTCTGATTCTACCAAGGGAGTTCAACTGATTGTGTTCATTCAAGAAGAATAAAGGAGTGTTGAACTTTAATGGTGTGGGGCTCATTTCCTGACAGACATTGTTCAAGGTAACTCTTGGTGGAGGCTCCAGGTGCACAGCACTGACCCGAAGGTAAAAGAACTTTGCTTGTATCACACTGACACCTGTGACAAAAGCCTGGCGTGGTGTCCCCGCTCCCTTCCCCTCTAAAAGATACCTCTAGACAAGAGAGAGACGAGCTGAAGAGAAAGAGGGGAGTGAGGAGGGTGCTACACCATAAATGTGTCAAAGCTACATAGTTACATAGTAGGCGAGGCCGAAAAAAGACACAAGTCCATTAAGTCCGACCTATGTGTGCGATTTTATGTTAGTATTGCAATGTATATCCCTGTATGTTGTGGTCGTTCAGGTGCTTATCTAATAGTTTTTTTAAATAATCGATGCTCCCCGCTGAAACCACTGCCTGTGGAAGAGAATTCCACATTCTCACCACTTTTACAGTAAAGAACCCTCTACGCAGTTTAAGGTAAAACCTCTTTTCTTCTCATGTCCAACTTATTAAAGACAAGCTCAGTAAGGGCTCCCGATTCCTCTCTTCTCCCCGATCAAAATACTAAATAAATTTTTAAATAAAAGCTTTCCTTTTCATTTAATTACCAGGGATGAGCCGAACACCCCCCTGTTCGGTTCGCACCAGACAAAATTTTCGTGTAAACTTTAGAACCCTATTAAATACAATGGACTCGAACGTTCGAAATCTAAAGTGCTAATTATAAAGGCTTATATGCAAGTTATTGTCCTAAAAAGTGTTTGTGGACCTGGGTCCTGCCCCAGGGGACATGTATCAATGCAAAAAGAAGTTTTAAAAACGGCCGTTTTTTCGGGAGCAGTGATTTTAATAATGCTTAAAATGAAAAAATAAAAGTGAAATATTCCTTTAAATTTCATACCTGGGGGGTGTGTATGATATGCATGTGAAGTGGCGCATGTTTCCCGTGCTTAGAACTGTCCCTGCAAAAAATTTCATTTTTGAAAGAAAAAAATGCATTTAAAACTGACTCGCGGCTATTAATGAATTGTCGGCTCCCGGCAATACATACAAAAGTCATTGATAAAAAAAAAAAAAAAAGCGTGGGGGTTCCCCAGAATTCAATTACCAGGCCCTTCAGGTCTGGAATGGATATTAAGGGGAACCCCGCCGCAAATTTAAAAAAAAATTGACGTGGGGTTCCCCCAAATATCCATTCCAGGCCCTTCAGATCTGGCATGGATTTTAAGGGGAACTCCACCCCAAATTTAAAAAAAAATGTCGTGGAGTCCCCCTAAAAATCCATACCAGACCCCTTATCCGAGCACGCAACCTGGCCGGCCGCAGGGGAAAAGGGGGGGACGAGAGAGCGGCCCCCCCTCCCTCCTGAACCGTACCAGGCCACATGCCCTCAACATGGGGAGGATGTCCCCATGTTGATGGGGACAAGAGCCTCATCCCCACAACCCTTGCCCGGTGGTTGTGGGGGTCTGCGGGCGGGGGGTTTATCGGAATCTGGAAGACCCCTTTAACAAAGGGGACCCCCAGATCCTGGCCCCCCCTCTGTGAATTGGTAAGGGGTACATTGTACCCCTACCATTTCACGAAGAAAGCGTAAAAAAATGTTTAAAAAAAACACACAAACACCTTGAAAAAGCCCTTTATTAAAAAAACAAAAACAAAAACATTCCAGCGGTGAAATCCAGTGTCCCGCGGCGATCCCGATGTCCAGCGCTGTCCTTCATTGGTTGTGCCTGAGCGGACCTGATGGGGAACTCCCTCTCAGTATTTTAAATGTATAGACCCGCCCCTTCTAAAGTTCCCCATCAGGTCCGCACAGCGGACCAGATGCGGAACATGAGAAGGGGCGGGTCTATACATGTATTACCAAAGTGAGAGCAGTTCCCCATCAGGTCCGCCCCCTCGGTATGTCGGACCCGCCTACGTCATTGGCTTGAGCGGGGAACTTACTTCACTGTGTAAATTTAAATTACACAGTGAAGGAAGTTCCCCGCTCAAGCCAATGACGTAGGCGGGTCCGACATACCGAGGGGGCGGACCTGATGGGGAACTGCTCTCACTTTGGTAATACATGTATAGAAGAATGGGAGAAAAAGAAACCCTGGACTGCCGCACTCTGTATAGACAGTTATTTATTCCAAAATTTCAGGTAAAAAATCCAAATTCTAAATAAATCCATAAATCCAAAACAACAAATGCAGATGGTGTGCATGCAGGGAAGGGTGGCTAACGCGTTTCACGTCACGAATTGACGCTTACTCATAGCTAGGGTGTGTGGGAATCAATAGAGGTATAAATGAAAAATAAAGTAACTTTACACCAATCAGTACTGAAAGAACACAGCTGACTGGGATAACCTTATGTTTGATTCCGACACTCCCAAGAAAGGGTGAGGGGGGAAGGGAATAGCACTCTTTTGAAGACCATTCACAAAAATACAAAATTACAAAATGTGTATAAATTATAAACTAAACACTTAATGCTTAAACATAGACACACCAAAGTGTGTCTATATATTATTTAAAGTGAATGAATATGACAGTGATAAGTATGAATGTCAATTAATTAAGTTCAAAAAATGAACGGAAAAATCTTTTTAAATGAAAAAATAAATGAAAAGTGAAAATGTGAAAATGTTTTTTGGAGATGGTGAGCCATAGATGTAAATATATTCATGTATGTGAAATAATTATTATATGATATTCGTGTGAATTGAAATAATAATAATAGTGATTTACAAGTACTCCAAAAAACCATAATGATGAATTAATTAATAAATAATAAATAATAAAATTTAAATGCACAAAATGTGCACAATACGTGCTACTGCCAAACAGACTGTGTGACAATTACATAGGGAAATGTGAAGAATGATAAATATGAATAAATAAATGATAAGTGATCATGAAGGAGATATATGTGTGTGTATAAAGTGTAAAGAAATGTCCATATATGAATGTCTATAAATGTGCTATATAACATAATATAATCCACCTTGTAATGGGTCAATGGATATAATACAATATGCCATAGAACAAAATAAACATGAATAAATGAATACAATTTAAATAAATATCATGTGTGAATATATGCATTTACCGGAGACACATGTCTCTCCTGTATGCACACATGAACCTTGGACTTTCAACTTTAAACATAAATAAGAAATGTGTAATAAATGAGTATAAGAATGTACAAAGATATGCACGATAATATACAATAAAATCATGCAAGGGGGTACATGAAAATGTGTGTAAGGAAATTCAGATGTTCAGATCCATATAGGGAAATGGTATTGAACCACACACAATACTATCTAGCAGGATGACCATGCATCTTTGCATAGATGTACCCTCATCTCTGCGGTTTAAGATGTAAACCCAATATTCAAATAATGATAAAATCATGATATTAACCTTAATTGTCAAGGGAATCTGTTAAAATAGTGTGTATGCACATGTCAATCACCGCACTTATCCAAAATTAAAAATTAAATAATATATGAACATATAAAAGTGTGCATGGTGGCCGGGCATGTGCATAGACACTATGGTACCTAAGTACTGGAAGCCGATGCTCATAACCACGGAATTTCAAATATGTATTAAGAACGGAATTACTATTAGTTCGAGGACTGGTAGTTGATAATAGCTCGAAAATTGTCGTCGTGGTGTATGGGCATTTATAAAGAAACAAAAATGTAAAAAATATAAAAAAATATATCAAAATATAATATCAAAAATAGAAAAAAATCAAAAGGATATTTTTATCCTATATAGATATATTACATTAGAGTTATGTCCATACAAACACGGCGACAAATGATTGGAGTAATTGGCCATCATTGATTTGAAAAAATGAAAATAAAAAATGTTTACAAATATGTGTTTACAAATATGTGTACACAAAGAGAAAGTAGATGTAAACAGAGGTATAACAGATACAATGATGCTTGGCCTCACAATGATTGATCTCCAAAAATCCTCTGGAGGACAAGAAACACCAATGATACTCATTAGAAAAAAGGGACAGGACACTGTGCAGACAGGCTCATGTTTCAAGTCTAACGCACCAAAGGACAGGATATGTACTAAATTTGCAAAATTCCAATGCAATAAAGCACATCCTTGCAAATTATGCTATAAATCTCAAAAAAAGGGGTCCTCTGTGCGAAAGTCTTGAAAACAAGTTATGGGAAGGAAAAAAAAAAAAAAACACAACACTGGTACTCATTACAAAAAAGGGGGACAGGACACTGTGCAGACAGGCTCATGTTTCGAGTTGGAGAGAAAAAAAAAAAAAAAAAACTATATGCCCATGTGTGGACCATGAAAAGTGCGAAATATGAATGCAATAATGCATAATTTCGCAACTGCAGTTGTAAATTATGGAAATAAATGACAAAAAAATGTTTTTTGTTCAAATTGTGAAGACAAGCAGTATAAGGAAAAACCAACACTAAATGAGAGGATCATTGTAACAATGAAGCAAGTTATCATGATAACTTATATGCTATCCATATGGGATGCATCTTCACAGGTAATTTAATAAAAATGTGATACATCCCATTCATAATTTAACCCTGTGGGGCGTCTAGTGTCTAGTAGGAAGATCCACCGAACTTCTTGTCTGCATAGTGTATTAAATTTGTCCCCACCCCTAACGGGTCTGGTGATCCTTTCCACTCCCTGTATAGTGAGGCTAGAGGTGTTTTTATGATGAACCTCGTTCCAATGTCGTGCTACGTTGGTCATGTGGTCCTTATCAATATTGTAAAGATGATCGTATAACCGATCTTTGAGGCGTCTGGTAGTTCTCCCAATGTATTGTATGGAACACTGTGTACATGTGATGGCATATATGATGTAGCTAGTGTTACAATTGATGAAAGAATCTATCTTATGTGTTTTGCCAGTCGACATGGATGTAATGGTGTCACCTTTCTGTATGAATGGACAATAAACACAGTGTGTTCCTCCACATTTAAATGTCCCTTTAAATGATAACCAGTGTTTCGTGGTGTTCTTACTAGAAAAAAAGGCTAGGAGATAATAGGTTTCCAAGAGATGGTGCTCTTCTGGAAACCGTACGAATGCCCTTCTGTAATATTTTATCATATATAGGGTCATGTGTTAGTATAGGTAAATATTTTATGACTATACGTTTGACATTCTGGAATTCAGCACTATATGGGGTGGAAAACGTGGGGATACCGTTATCGATATTGTTTTTCTTTTTATTTCTAAATCTATGTTTGCTTTTCCTTTTCTTTTTGTTGGTCTCTCTGATCCTATCTCTGTCTTTATTTCTATCCTCTCCATGTGCGTGATCTGCTTTTTTAGACAACAAGGAATCACGAGATGTATTCCTGGCAATGGATTCCTGGCTTTCTATATAGAAAGTGTGAACATGAATTTATCTTGTACCTTGATGTCAGGGATGAGCCGAACACCCCCCTGTTCGGTTCGCACCAGAACCTGCGAACAGACAAAATGTTCGTGTGAACTTTAGAACCCTATTAAATACAATGGACTCGAACGTTCGAAATCTAAAGTGCTAATTATAAAGGCTTATATGCAAGTTATTGTCCTAAAAAGTGTTTGGGGACCGGGGTCCTGCCCCAGGGGACATGTATCAATGCAAAAAAAAGTTTTAAAAACGGCCGTTTTTTCGGGAGCAGTGATTTTAATAATGCTTAAAATGAAAAAAATAAAAGTGAAATATTCCTTTAAATTTCGTACCTGGGGGGTGTGTATGATATGCATGTAAAATGGCACATGTTTCCCGTGCTTAGAACTGTCCCTGCAAAAAATGTCATTTTTGAAAGAAAAAAAAGTCATTTAAAACTGACTCGCGGCTATTAATGAATTGTCGGCTCCCGGCAATACATACAAAAGTCATTGATAAAAAAAAAAAAAAGCGTGGGGGTTCCCCAGAATTCAATTACCAGGCCCTTCAGGTTCACATAGGGGGGGGCCGGGATCTGGGGGTCCCCTTTGTTAAAGGGGTCTTCCAGATTCCGATAAGCCCCCCGCCCGCAGACCCCCACAACCACCGGGCAAGGGTTGTGGGGATGAGGCCCTTGTCCCCATCAACATGGGGACATCCTCCCCATGTTGAGGGCATGTGGCCTGGTACGGTTCAGGAGGGAGGGGGGGCCGCTCTCTCGTCCCCCCCTTTTCCCCTGCGGCCGGCCAGGTTGCGTGCTCGGATAAGGGGTCTGGTATGGATTTTTAGGGGGACTCCACGCCATTTTTTTTTAAAATTTGGGGTGGAGTTCCCCTTAAAATCCATGCCAGATCTGAAGGGCCTGGAATGGATATTTGGGGGAACCCCACGTCAATTTTTTTTAAAATTTGCGGCGGGGTTCCCCTTAATATCCATTCCAGACCTGAAGGGCCTGGTAATTGAATTCTGGGGAACCCCCACGCTTTTTTTTTTCTTTTTATCAATGACTTTTGTATGTATTGCCGGGAACCGACAATTCATTAATAGCCGCGAGTGAGTTTTAAATGACTTTTTTTCTTTCAAAAATGACATTTTTTGCAGGGACAGTTCTAAGCACGGGAAACATGCGCCACTTCACATGCATATCATACACACCCCCCAGGTACGAAATTTAAAGGAATATTTCACTTTTATTTTTTCATTTTAAGCATTATTAAAATCACTGCTCCCGAAAAATGGCCGTTTTTAAAACTTCTTTTTGCATTGATACATGTCCCCTGGGGCAGGACCCGGGTCCCCAAACACTTTTTAGGACAATAACTTGCATATAAGCCTTTATAATTAACACTTTAGATTTCTCCCATAGATTTTTCGAATTTGCCGCGAACACCCCAATTTGTTCGCTGTTCGGCGAACGGGGGAACAGGCAATGTTCGAGTCGAACATGAGTTCGACTCAAACTCGAAGCTCATCCCTACTTGATGTCCAACTGTCCATTTGAGCTCAACAGGTCCTTTGAAACAGTAATGACCCGTACACACGAGCGGTTTACCCGTCGGAAAAAAAACTTGCCTTGCACACACACGGTCACACAAAAGTTTGGTGAACTTTTGACTGCCAAGAACGCGGTGACGTAAAAGACTACGATGAGCCGAGAAAATTAAGTTCTATGCTTCTCAGCATGCGTCGATTTGTTTCCGAGCATGCGTGTTTTTTTGCGCGTCGGAAAAGCATACACACGAACGGTTTTCCCGCTCTGATTTTTTCCAGACGGGAAAAAAGAGATCATGCTCTCTTTTTTTTCCCGGCAGTTTTCCTGTTGGAAAAAGTCAGATGGAGCAAACACACGGTCGGGATTCTGGCCAAAAGCTCGTGTAGCGGCCTCACCCCTCTCCCTTTCTTTATCGGTTATATGGCTGTTGTCTAGGGGTACCTGGGAGAGAGAGATGATACACACCACAGCCCATGTCATCCGTAACCAAGAGGTGAAGGCCAAAAGATTGGGCTTTTGTGTAGGTGTCCTAGTGTCAAGCCCAGTCCTTCGTCCCTGACTCCTTTGCTTTAGTAACCCGAGTTCCACACAGTGAATAGGTACAACTCAGTTTTATTCTTCTTGCCAAGCAATAAAACAATCTTTCTCCTTTGGAAAATGGGGGGACAGATCGAGGCACAATCCTTTCCCTTTTTGCTGCTGCCCACTGTGCTGTCACCAGTGGTGAATAGTCACTGCCACTGACTAGGTAATTTAGAACGTGAATTTACCTTCTCTCACTTTGCCCCTGTCAGAGGAAGAAATCCGTCCAAGGGAGAAATGGAGGCCTCTCCGTCACCAGTGATGCTGCGCCGGACTCTTCGGAGAAGTTACTGCGCACCAGTCTCTCTTAGGAGGGCTGGACCCTGGGATCCAGAGCTCTGGTCATACCCAAAACCAAGAGGCTATCTGTGCAGGGTGCTATACAGGTCCAGGGGAGTGGAATCCTTGGGAACCCGGTCCCTGAAGGTCTAGTACAATGCCTGCCGTGAAAGGTGAAGTTTGGGCTTCTGTGGACCAAACAAAGTCCTGCGGCGGGGAAAAGGTAAGTGGGGGCCCCTCAGGAACTTGGTTCTATTGAGGGGACCCCCAAGCCTAATATGTCTTTCTGCCTGTTACCTAAAAGGTATTCCCGCTAATAGCTGTATATGCCTAAGAAATCCTAGAAATGTTTTTTCATAAAGGAAGTTTTAAAAACTGTAAACCTGGAAATGTTTTTCATAAAGGAGGTTTTAAAAAAAAAAAAGACAAAAGTGCGGTACCTGTGTTTGTCCACTAGAGGCCGCTGTGGAACGTCTTTTTTTCTTGGGACTATTCCTTCCATGGTGAAAGTCAAGGCAGATGAGTAAGCTCTCTATCAGGGAAGCTGCATTCCTCTGTCATGCTGCCAAGTAGTTTCCTTCCATCCCCGTGTCCTGGTGAAACAGGGACCCTGGCTCCTCTCCCTACAGGGCGCCAAGAGCGCACACGTGCACGCGCGCGCGCGCGCACACACGCTTTCTTTTTATAGATTTAGCTTCAAAAAGTGGGCGGAGCCTGGCGGATGACGCGCTCTGTGCGCCCAGCGCTTCTGCGCATGTGCGGGCGTCCCAGCAAGATAAAAGGACTCAGTTCACGCTGCTTGCTATGGACACAGAGCATGAAAAGGAGCTGGTAGCATGGTATAGGGGCTTACAGCGGGCGGTTGATACAGGCATCCCCAGAAAGACGCATAAGTAGACACCCACTGATGTACATAGCAGCAGATTGCATTAGACTATTTCAGTAAGGGGTGTATTGCGGCTGGAATACCTCAGCTTTGAACTAAGGAATATGCCGCCTAAAAAACTCCGAGATATACCTCTCAGGAAGTGTGGGGGGTCTCCATCAGGCTCTGAGGATCTGAAGCAGTCATCTGCACCCTCCTCCCCTGAGAAATCAGAGGTTAATACCCATAAGGAACCCCCGGGAGTGCCAGGTACTGCGGCTGTCCTCAGTCCACCTGCTCCTGCATATATAACAGAGGAGGTTTTTTCCTCAACTCTGGAGGGATTGGAGCAGAGATTGGCAGCATTGATCGCTTCTTCTCTACAGGAAAGAAAGCGCGCCAGATCTCCATCACCTCCATTAGAGTGCCTGTTGGCAGAGCAACAGTCCCAGGAAGGGACCGACCTACCTGAAGGGGATCAGGAGGAGGTTAACTCTGTTTTTGAGGAATCGACAGTAGATGAACCATTTTGCGGTTGACGCCATCAAGGATTCTATCCATCAGGCCTCCCGCCTCACGCTGTCTTTGGTACATATGCGTAGGCTTCTGTGGCTCAAAAACTGGTCTGCTGAAGCTCCCTGTAAGAAGCTCTTAGTTAGCTTCCCATTTCATGGGGAACGCCTTTTTGACGAGGACCTGGATAAGTATATCCAGAAGATTTCCAGTGGTAAAAGTACTCTCTTACCGAGTAAGAATAGGTCTAGGGGTCCATCTTTTAAGAGGACTACCTCTCCTATCCCTGCGACGTCTGCTACTAAGCAGTTCCGACGGCCTCCTCGGTCAAACTCAGGGGGTAAAAATCAGGGACAGTCACAGGGTAATAAGAAACCCTGGATCCGAAGGGGTACTAAACCAGACTCCAAGTCAAGCCTATGAAGGCTGGGGGGAAGACTTCAGTTGTTCGCAGAGACCTGGCGGGAGACGATCAAAGACAGATGGGTGCTCTCCGCAGTAACTCTGGGATACAAGTTGGAGTTAAAAGAGTCTCCTCCTTCCCATTTTATGTGGTCAGGCATGCCAAGAGACCCTCTGAAAAGAGGGTCTCTCCTATTGGCGTTAGAACAACTATTGCTCCAAGGAGTAATTATGGAGGTTCCTATGGAAGAGTGGGGGTTGGGATTCTACTCAAACCTTTTCACAGTCCCGAAGCCAAACGGGGACATAAGACCCATATTGAACCTAAAGAGTCTAAACAAATTTCTAAACGTCCGGTCTTTCCGGATGGAGTCGATCCGATCGGTCACCGCTGCCCTACAAGGGGAGGAATGGTTAGCCTCGATCGACATCAAAGATGCTTACTTGCATGTTCCCATCTTTCCAGGTCATCAAAAATTTCTACGCTTTGCAGTAGAAGGGCGCCATTTTCAGTTCAGAGCCTTACCATTCGGTCTGGCCACAGCACCACGAGTGTTCACAAAAATTCTGGCCCCACTGTTGGCCGATCTAAGAACACGAGGTGTAACGATAATGGCATACCTAGACGACCTGTTGTTGATGGACCACTCAGTTGCCAAGCTAGAAGTGGTAATTGTCGATACAATCAAGTATCTAGAATCTCACGGTTGGGTCATCAACCTGGACAAGTCAGCCCTACAGCTAGTGAAAAACCTGGTATATCTAGGGCTACGGCTGGATTCAGACCAGAGGAAGATTTTCTTACCTCTAGACAAGGTATCCTCTTTGAGGGGCTTGGTCCGTCTGCTTTGTGCAAAAAGACAGCCGTCCATACACCTGTGCATGAGGCTGCTAGGAAAGATGGTAGCATCATTCGAAGCTGTGCCATACGCCCAATTCCACTCAAGGAATTTACAGAGGGCCATATTGTCAGCCTGGAACTGAAAAATTCAGGCTCTAGACTTCCCGATGGCTTTGTCCCCTTCCGTTCGGAAGAGTCTCTGCTGGTGGTTGATCCCCCAGAATCTCCAGAAGGGAAAACCCTTCAGTCCGATATCTTGGAAGGTGGTCACTACAGATGCCAGCCTTATAGGCTGGGGGGCAGTACTGGAGCAATGGTCTCTCCAGGGCAGATGGTCAAATGTAGTAAAAACCCTGCCCATCAATCTCTTAGAGATACGAGCAGCCCGGTATGCCCTAGTAGCCTGGACATCCAGACTCCAAGGGTCCCCTGTCAGAATTCAATCAGACAATGCCACAGCAGTGGCATATATCAATCATCAGGGAGGCACCAGGAGTCGTGCAGCCCAGAGGGAAGTAAGTCACATCCTGGAATGGGCAGAAAAGCATGTCCCATGTATATCAGCTGTCTTCATTCCAGGGGTGGAGAATTGGAAGGCGGACTTTCTGAGTCGCCAACAGTTATGCCCAGGGGAATGGTCCCTTCATCCCGAGGTCTTCCGAGCAATATGTCAGCGGTGGGGAACACCGGATGTAGATCTGCTAGCATCCAGATTCAACGCAAAGGTGGACAGATTTGTCTCCCGGACAAGGGATCCCCTCGCTTGTGGCTCGGATGCTCTGGTGTTCCCTTGGGATCAGTTCAGACTGATATATGCATTCCCTCCGCTACAATTGTTGCCTCGACTCCTTCGCAGAGTCAGGTTGGAGAAGAAGCCGGTGATCCTGGTGGCTCCAGCGTGGCCCCGAAGGGCCTGGTACGCGGAGATCATCAAAATGTCTGTGGGGAGTCCTTGGACCCTTCCACGTCGTCCGGACCTGCTTTCGCAAGGACCGATATACCACCCTTCCTTACTAACTCTAAGTTTAACGGCCTGGCTATTGAATCCCACATCCTAAAGAAGAGAGGTCTCTCTAACTCTGTGGTATCAACTATAATCAATGCCAGGAAGCCTGTATCCAGGCAGATCTACTATAGAGTTTGGAAGGCGTACATCACTTGGTGCGAGGCCAGAAAATGGCATCCACGTAAGTACGTTATAGGCAGAATTCTGGACTTCCTGCAGTGGGCTGTAGACAGGAAGTTTGCCTTAAGTACTATCAAGGGCCAGGTTTCGGCCTTATCAGTACTATTTCAAAGGCCCCTGGCTATGCATTCACTTGTCAAATCCTTTATGCAAGGGGTGACTTGTATTATTCCACCGATTAAAGCTCCCATATGCCCATGGGATCTAAATTAGGTTCTGTCGGTTCTGCAGAAGCAGCCGTTTGAACCTTTGCGGCACATTTCCTTGGTTCTACTCACCAGAAAATTTATATTTTTAGTAGCCATATGCTCGTCTAGAAGAGTGTCGGAATTAGCCGCCATGTCCTGTAAAGAGCCATATCTGGTTATCCATAAGGACAGAGTAGTATTACGCCCTCACCCAGCCTTTCTTCCTAAGGTGGTATCGAGGTTTCACTTGAACCAGGATGTGGTTCTTCCTTCTTTTTTCCCCAAACCAAGCTCGGTAGAGGAAAAGTTATTGCATTCTTTGGATGTAGTAAGAGCAGTTAAAGCTTATCTAAAAGCCACTACTCAGATTCGTAGAACGGATTCTTTGTTAGTTCTGCCGGAAGGCCCCAGAAAGGGTCAGGCAGCATCAAAATCTACTTTAGCCAAGTGGATTCGACAGGTCATAATACAAGCCTATGGCTTGAGAAGTAGACCGCCTCCGTTCAAAGTTAGGGCGCACTCCACGAGAGCAGTTGGAACTTCATGGGCAGTGCATCACCAGGCCTCCCTGGCTCAAATTTGTAAGGCCGCAACATGGTCTTCAGTACACACGTTTACTAGGTTCTACCAGGTGGACGTTAGAAGTCAGGAGGATGTCGCCTTTGGGCGCAGTGTGTTGCAGGCCGCAAAAGATCCTCATGCCTGATGGCGCCCAGCTTATGTATGGTGTATCCCCCCCCTCATTTGGCATTGCTTTGGGACGTCCCACATAGTAATGACTATGCTGCTCTGTGTCCCGTGATGCATGAACAAGAAAGTAGGATTTTTAAAACAGCTTACCTGTAAAATCCTTTTCTTGGAGTACATCACGGGACACAGAGCTCCCACCCCTCTTTTGGGGACACGTATTGCTTTGCTACAAAACTGATGTACTCCCGGATGGGAGGGGCTTATATAGGGGAGGGTACTTCCTGTTTTGGAAGTTGCCAGTGCCAGCACCTGAAGGTAATTCTATATAACCCACATAGTAATGACTATGCTGCTCTGTGTCCCGTGATGTACTCCAAGAAAAGGATTTTACAGGTAAGCTGTTTTAAAAATCCTACTTTTTGCCTGAAGCCAAATACTGCCCCCAACCTCTTATTCTGGTTCGGGAGCTTAACAAAGCTTTAGCTGTTCCAAAACCAGCAATAAATGTTACAACATGACTGACATATCTAAAAAGACAAAAAATTTCATTCCACTGGTGTGAGTGAGACTGATAAGCCAACCAGTTTTTGCACCGATTCTAGCCCTCATCAATAACCTCCAAGCTGGGCCAGACTTTTTACTGCCATCTCAGTATGCCAAGGGACACCACTGGCTGTAACAATAATGCCAACTATAGTTGAAAATACAATTACAGTGCACATACAAGGGCAAAATAAAAACCCAAAAACATACAAACAAATGTAAAAATATAAATTCACAAATGGAAAATACATTTTTTGTTTTCTTTAATTTTTAATTTGATTTTATTTCTTCTTATTTAAATTATTTTTAAATTTTTGGGTTATGTTTTATCAAAATAAATTGCATTCAATCAGAAAAAAAATGTACACGTACAGATGCCTATACAAAAGCAAATGACAAATCAGATAAAACAAGGGAAGAGAAAAAACAGGAGAGGGCGGATGGGGACCTTCTGCACGTTTTCCAAAGAGTGACTTTGAAGTAATTTCCTTTGGTTTTGGCGGTCTCACAGCTATGACCCTGCCTCTTTCCATAGGCCATAATGGTCCACCTGCTCCCTCCACAGTAATGTCACTCTGTGATTAAAGGCACAGTGTAATCCTGGATTGTGAGTATTTGGAGACGGAAGCAGAACAAGGTATTAGATTTTTTTTTTATTTTACAGAGAAAGCATTATTGTTTAAGATGCATATTTTAAGGTGTGTCAGGGCTGCAGCAATTGCTATACTGATTTTGTGATTAAGAAAGAAGACAGACACTCCAACTTAGCAGTCTGTTAGAACAAAAGGAACTAGTGCAGCATTCATTAATAAGTGGCAAATAGAAACAAGAAACTTTTCTAAAGTCAAAGCAATGTATATAGTTTATCTAAAACAGTGGTGGTTAAATTTCTTGATATGGGGGGCCTTAAGTGGTGCCCTCAACATCACCAAAGGGCTGCACGTAAAATTAAATTAATATTCAGTGTCAGAGCCAGCAGACACATGTAGCCATGTGACTACAAAAACACGGAGAAGGAGACACTGTCCTCCTTATAGTTAGTTTACTTTTACTCTTTACTGATATGCTGGATAATGTAAAACACTATGCCCTCCAGCCAGCAGGGCAAGAACTATACCAGAAGAGCCTATAGACTTTCTTTGCAGGATGCTGAAAATCACGAGAATTAAATTCTGGGGCATCAAACACAGACTATGATTCATGGACTCACACGCTACAGTTCCCATAGGACCCTGAGGAGAAAGGGGAGGATCATTGTAGCTTTTAAGAGACTGAATGGAAAGTTTTGCTCTCTTGGCGCCAGGGAACTAAAGGTGAGCACATCTGCTTGTGCGTCCACACAACTTCAGTAGGCCAAGCCAGCAAGGACCAGAACCTCAGGCTAGAAAGCAGTAGCAATGAGGAGAGGCCCAACGGGGACTACAGCAATCGCATTAGCTTTGTGCTCGCCTCAGAGCGATCCTCCCCTCCTCGCACTGCTGAATGCTGGAACCACCTGTGTGATGACATAAAGGGCCCCTTTCTACCGCAGGAACATTGCAGTTGTGTTACAAGGACCGGGGAAGGGGCAGATTGCCCATCTCTTGAATACTGAGGCTGAGACTGAGTTTACTGAGAACAAGACATTAACCAATTTAGAGCCCATACTGCAACATTACTGCATATGTACTATAGCAATAACATGACAACATCATACCCATACTGTACCCACATTGCAGATAGACTGCACTTGTGCTGTATGCTGGACCACCTCGACTGCTGTTAAGTGCGCCAGTGTTACTACAGGGCCCCAACTATAACCAAGAGAAAAACATTATAAAGGACTTCTCCTTTATTAAGGTATTCCACCAGTTCCCCACCCCTTAATCTTCATCGTTCTAATGGGTACATGATCAAAATAAGCCTAGGCCTAGCACAGTCACCTTTAATGCTCTTTGGCAGTATAGTCTCCTGAAAGTATTAAGTCTAACCTTGTTACTGTCCATTGTAGTACTCAAGGTGACCTGCTACAGTTTATGCTGAGCCTGGTAATAGTGTTATTGGATATTTGCTGTTGACTACTGTTTCTATCATACATTGATCTGTCTATCTATTATTACTTGCCTAGTTTATAACTTGCCTCTGTTATTATATTTTGTACTGTGTTCCAATATATTGAGATTTAGAGTAGTTTTACCAGTTTGTTTGGCGCTGTTTCCTGACACAGTGTTAGTATTAGACATGTGCAGAACAGAAAAATGTGTTTAGTTTTGGATAGATTCGTTATGTTACTAATTTTGTTTTGTTGTGGAATTTGTTTAGTTTGGTTTCGGAATTTGTTTACTTTTTTTTTATTAAAATGTATTTAATTTATGAATTTTCTAATGAATTCCAACTTTTCAGAACGATTAGAATTCGGATCGGTCGAAAAATGATTGGCCGATTCAAATTCTGTGTAAAGAAAAAGCTGATTGTTAAGTAGCGGACCGGCCCGCATCCTTAACAACCATGAGTCATCATCTGTCAGTCGGCTTCGCCACTGACAGATGAATGTAAACAAAAGAATGTCGCCAATTGCCCGGCAATAGAAAAATGTAAAAAAAAAAGGCGTCTGGTATGGATTTTAAGGGGAACCCTAAGCCAAAATAAAAAATAAAAAAAACGCATGGATTCCCCCCCAAAATTCATAACAAACCCTTATCCGAGCATGCAGCCTGGCAGGTCAGGAAAGGGTGAAAGGGTGGGGGGGACAAGTGAGGGCCCCTCCCCTCCTGAACCATACCAGGCCACTTGCCCTAAACATGGGGGCTTTGGGGCCCCACCCCAAAGCACCTTGTCCCCATGTTGATAGGGACAAGGGCCGATTCCCGACAACCCTGGGCTGTGGTTAATTGGGGTCTGTGGGTGGTGGGCTTATTGGAATCTGGGAGCCCCCTTTATCAAGGGGGCCCCTAGATCCTGCCCCCCCATGTGAATCGGTATTAGGTACATAGTACCCCTACCCATTCACCAAAAAAGTGTCAAAAAATTATAAGAACACAGGCAGTTTTTGACAAATCCTTTCATAAAAAATAAAAAACAGTGTCCCTCGATGTAGATCCATCATCAATCACGCCGCCTGCCGACCCGAAAAAAACAAAATGCTCTCGCAGACACAGAGTCGCTATGCTTACTGCAAGCTCCTCCATTTAACAGTTCTTTTTATAGGGAAGGGCGGGGCCACCCAATCCGAAGGGTTTTGTATGGACTGGGGGGGACCCTATGCTATTTGTTTTTACATTTTTCTATTGCCAGGCATTTGCAGGCATTCTTTTCTTTACAATCATCTGTCAGTGGGTAAGCCCGCTGACAGATAATGACTCATGGTTTTTAAGAATCGCGGGTGGCCAGCTTCCCAGCCTGTTGCTTAACAACCAGCTACTGTATTTCTTTACACAGAATTTGAAACGGTCGATCGTTTGACAGATCCAAATTCCAATCTTTCTGAAAAGTTGGAATTCATTAGAAAACTAATAGACAAAACAAATTTTTACGGAATTAAACTAAATTCGTTGCTATTTTATTGTAACCAAAAATTTGTCTGAATTTGTATTCGGACTGAAACTAATCGCACATGTATAGTTATTATTTGGTATAGCTATAAGTAAGTACAGTGACATTGAAACTGTGTTTGATTAATCTAGACCAGCAGTCTCCAAACTGTGGCCATTTGCTTGCCTTTATCTGGCCCTTGGGGCACTATTCCACCAACTGACACCAATGATGGAGCACCATTCCCCCCACTGACACCATCAATGGTGAACTATTCTTCTTATTTATATCAACAATGGGGCACTATTCCTCCTATTAAAAAACAATGGGCCACTGATGCCAGGGCATTTTCTACTCCCACTGGTCACAATCCGGCCCCCGTAAAGCCTGAGGGACAACAAACTGGCCCTTTGCATAGAAAGTTTGGAGACTCCTGATCTAGAGTGTCAGAGGGGCTAAAGTACTTATGAGGTTGAGGCAAAGATCAGAGAACCCATCCTATTCAGTGGCTCCTGCAGGTGTAGTGCTACACACAAAACAAGATACAGTCAAAGACAAAGTCAATAATACAAGAGATGGTCAGAGACTACAGACATAATACAAGAAATAATCAGAGGCTGCAGACATGGCTGTGGGTATAGAATTGAGTATATGGGATTGGACGATATATTTTTTAATTTTTTTTTATGGTTGAACTGGATGGACTTGTTTCTTTTTTCAACCTGACTAACTATGTAACTATGTAACTATGTAACATGATAAAAGAGATAGTAAGACTGAAGACATGCTGCAGGACACTGTCAGAGACTGTGAAAATGCTATCAGGAGTTGTTAGAGACTGGGGACATGCTTCAAGAGAGAGTCATTGACTGGAGACATTATATGAGACTGCTTGAAATCACTGCAATGGCAATTGAGAAACAGATTAGTGTCTGCAGGAGGCCACAGGTTGGGCACCAGTAATTTAGAAGAACAGTTTTCTTTCATCACTTTAATATTATAATAATAATAATTATTATTATTTTTTGCTTTTGCTCAACAGACACAAGATTTAATTAATTTAGGCATTGAGAACCTTAATACTTTCAGGAGTATAACTTGAAGTGAGTGATTGATTTTTTTTCTTGTTTTTCTCTTTTTTTTCATCACAGGGGTGTTGAGTGCTCTTGGTAATTGTTTCTAGCAATTATTTAATAATACTTTTACTGTTTGCCATTGAATGACATAACTGAACTCTAGTAAAGAGTCATAGTTAGCCTCTGGCTATGGCTATGGTTACCATTACAACATCCAGTAACCTTGTTTTAAAATGGATGTTTAGCCAAATTACAGAGTAGGGAAAGGTCAAAATAGGTTAGTTTTTTTTTTCCTGTGTCCTTTTGGAGAAAGTTTTCCTCACTTCCTGTCCTGGAGACCCAAAAAAGGAGTGCAAGAAATCCCTACATGGTAAGGAGAATTATTCTCTCAGACAATTGTCACCAAAAAGGGTATATCCCCATAAGAAGATTAGCCTTTTACTTCTGTTCTGTTGACTAAAAAAAACAGCAAATTTCCCAACACTTTCTGTGTTTGTGACAATGGTCAAAAATATTGAAAGTGCACATCTGAATCAACTGTGGGTATAGAATTGGGTATATGGGATTGTACGATATTATTATTTTTTTTTTTTATGGTTGAACTGGATGAACTTGTGTCTTTTTTCAACCTAACTATGTAACTATGTAACATGTATAGCGGGGGAAACATGGCAGATGTTCTAAACCTTCCTTATTCACAACTAAGAAAAATTATGCTTTTTCGAGAATGTGACGATGATGCTAGTTTGTATCACCATGTCTGGACCTGTCAGTATGTCCAAAACTTTTGGCTAAAGGTCAATGATTTTATCTTCTTAACCCTGGGATTCCCCAATATTTCCTTCCCAAACAAAATTGCTTATTATGAATTATGGCACACCTACCAATTTCTAATTATGGAAAAATTCTACTTTGTACTCTGTACTTATATGCCTGGAAGATGATTCTTTTAACATGGAAAGGATCCTCTTCCTCTCCCAAAAAATTGATCAATGACAATTTACTACTGTACAAACTCACTTACAAACTCAGGAAAAAAGTCTTTGTCAAAATATGGGGTAGTTGGGCCTCCTCCACCCACACACATACTTCTCTGGATCCAGGGTCCTGAACAGCTCTATATAAGCTACTGGTTTTTAATGATGAGATGTGAGAGCCTAGTACAACTGTTTTGTATGATATTGTAATTTGTATCTTTTTTTTTGACAAAAAAAAGATGCTATACATACACCCTAATTTAATTCAGCCTGTCAGGGAATCCATGTGAGATGTCTGGTGTGCATATATGCGCTTGTGCATAGTTTTTCCCACAGAAAGGTGACTAGGTGTACGCAAAAATGTGCACTTGCGTTTGGATGAGGGTACAATTCCTTTTGGCACCAGGTGGGCCTTTTAAAGGATGCTCATGCTCATGTTCTGTGCAGACTGATCTTCAGCTGTTCCCTGTGTCCTGCGTTTATCCTGTACGATTCCCTTGTTGCTGACACGGCTTGCTCCTGACTTGATCTTGGATTCTGCTCCTGACTTGTCGCCAGTTCCTGACTTTGGCTCTGCTCATGATTTGGTACCTCGCTGCCTGTTCATGACCCTGGCTATTTTTTTGACCACGCTTCTGTTTCTGATCCTGGCTTCCTGTCCTATTTGATTGCCCGCTTGGCTGTCTGTTGTACAATCTCTATGCACTGCTGAGTGTTCCTGCTTCAAGTCTGCTGATAGCTCTGACAAGCCACACACGCTGAACACGCAGTACAAGATGATTGCCACTTTAACCTGGGTTAGACTACTAAACACAGCTACTGTTCCTGACCCGTTGGCCTGCCAGTATCATTGGGACTGCATATCCTGCTGCAAGTTCAGCTATCAACATCTGCTGGCACTCGCGTTCCTCTTGTTCCTCGGTACCCTCTGTTCCACATCCAGTGGGGCCTGGGCTAGGGATACGAGAGAGGCCGACCTTGTCATTTCAGTCTCCTATCAGGTACATGACACAGCCACTCATCTCCATGTGTGCATCTTCTAATACACCAATGTGGAACATGGGAAACAAAGTTGTTTGTGTAAAAATGGACAGAAAATGTGGTGAGAGCCCAGCCAGTTGCAAATTTAGGAAGGTTATTCCTGAACGTAAAAGCGACTTACTCATCCTTCATATCGTTCTCAGCATATGAATGCAAATATAGAAGATAATATTAGATGTCTTTAAATTTTTGTACTGCATCTTTGTCTGGCCGTGGCCCTGTTTATTTTCTTTTTTCATTGACTTGCGGTCGAAACCTATCACCACCTCGAGTGTTCGGTTAGACTGTTTATCCTTACAGCTGCTCTTTAGCCATAACGACAAAACAGGAGAACCTTCAAACAAAAACCAGATTGACCCTCCCCACCACCAAGTTCTTCGCCAGTTGCCATTATACCTTTTCTGCCTTTGCAGTGAACCATACTGCAGCACAAAAAGGGATTTGTCCTCCCTCGTCGACAGCCAATACGTTTTGGTTAACCACAATGGCCAACTCAGTCAAGATGCTTATGTCAACGAATCCATTTTCTTAACAAAGTGACATTCTGAGTTTCCACGACAACAGACAGGATTGTAAGTAATAAGGTGTTTATTACTCGGGCAGTAAATCTTGGTCCATAAACATGTCAAGTCTCCTATTAAACCTGCTGCTGTTACAGAGGCACAATAAACTTCGTTTATACGTTTTTACAGTGGCGGTCACGTTGACTTTTCAGCTTAAATTGCTGTTGATTTAAAACGTAACCACAGTCTCCTACACCGTAACACTCTTGACCTTTCTCGTGCTTTCTTTGCAAATCCTAAAGCTGGTTAAAAAGTTTTTAAAGCTTTCTACCTGCTGCGATCTTGTAAAGAATTGCTATGTACCTTCTTTCATTTAACTCATTAAGTAAAAAAAAATAAAAAATACGCACACGGCTTCCCATGACTGGGTTGGGAGTACTGAGCAACCCATTCCTTCTTGTACTTAACAGCTTATAAAAGTATTCAAATCTCCTTATATTAAAGACATTCATTTGATTGTCTGGAAATTCAACAGTACAAATTCCTAAATGGATGATACTCAAAGCTGATGAGGTTACTCATAATTCAGTGACAAGCCTCGTACACACGGCCGAGATTCTCGTCGAAAAAAACATGTCGTTTTTTTCTACGAGATTCTTGGACAAGAAACTTGTCCCGGCCGAGTGTACACACGCTCCTTTCAAAGAACCCGCGGTTCTTTGAATGGAGCGAACGCGGTGACGTCATCGAATACGACGAGCATGCGCTCGTCACATTCGATGCCGTCACCGCCATCTTGGTTCACCCTACCTATGCCTAGGAAGCTACCGCGCATGCGTCAAAGTCATTTTGAGCATGCGCGGGCTTCCTGGCAAAAAGGTAAGTGTACACACACACAATTTTCTCGTCGAGAAACAGGCTGACGAGAATCTCGACAAGAAAATAGAGAGCAGGTTCTCTATTTTCTCGTCGAGATTCTTGTCGCTTTTCTTGATGAGAAACCATACACACGAACGAATTTCTCGGCAAAAAATCTCTGCCAGCAAGTTTCTTGCTGGTTTTTGCCGAGAAACTCGTTCGTGTGTACGAGGCTTGAGAAGGAAAATGGGGCTGTAGCATTTAGAAACAGTTGTGGATAAGGAGTGAAAAGGACCATTGTGGAAAGAATTGGGATATGTTGACTAGTTGACTTTTGCTGTCGAGGGAAGGTCCCCCATATAGCATACTGCAATGTCACCGAAACAGTTTGCAATATAATGTATAAGGAATACTGTAACATTAACCACTTCAATACCAGACACTTTTACCCCCCTTCCTGCCCAGGCCAATTTTCAGATTTCGGCAGTGTTGCGCTTTGAATGACAATTGAGCGGTCATGTAACACTGAGTTTTTTATTTATTGCTAAGTAAACGGTAACCAAAACGCTTTTTTCTTCGTTTCGGTTATACAATTTTGCAAATAAATTATATTTCTTCATAAATTTATCAAAATGTATTCTGCTACATTTCTTTGGTGAAAATGACTCAAATCAGTGTACCATATATACTCGAGTATAAGCCGAGTTTTTCAGCACATTTTTTTGTGCTGAAAATGCCCCCCTCGGCTTATACTCGAGTCTGTTTCCGACTTCAACTTTGTGCGCCTGATCCCGGCCATCCGTAGGTCCCCAGGACACACATGTAGCCCAACTATTCCTCTACAAGTGTGCAAAGTTTGGTGTCCGGGGGACCTATGGACGGGGATCACCGATTTTTCAAACCCGGGCACCCCTTTCCATAGACTCCAATGTTAAACGGTAATTTCTCCAGTGATTTCTGGGGACCCGGTACCGGCCAAACTTGGCACACATGTAGACCAACTATTCTTCTACAAGTGTGCAAAGTTTGGTGTCTGGGGGACCTACGGCCGGGGAGCACCGATTTTTCAAACCCGGGCACCCCTTCCATAGACTCCCATGTTAAACGTCAGTCTAGTCTCAGTGAGGCATGGACACAGTGACAGTGAGGCATGCAGATGGACACCCTAGGCTTATACTCAAGTCAATAAGTTTTCCCATTTTTTTGTGGTAAAATTAGGTGCCTCGGCTTATATTCGGGTCAGCTTATACTCGAGTATATACAGTATATTATTTAGTCTGTAGGAAAGTTATAGAGTCCACAAACTATGGTATATATCTGAAAATTGTACTGATGGCTGATCTAATTTCTAAAATGTCAGGACAGTACAAATCTCCCCCAAATGACCCCCTTTTTTGAAAGTAGACAGTCCAAGGCATTTGGTAAGACGTGTGACAAGCTTTTTAAAGTTGTACATTTTTGTCATAAGTTTTTGGAAAATTAAGAAATGAAAAAAAAAAAGTTTTCAATTTTTTTTTCTTTTACATATTGTCACAAGTGCAGAACAGCGTCAACAGCGTCATCATATAACTGGTGTGGCGGTGATCAGGGACACTGGCTAGTGCTAATTTTTTTTACTATTTTTTTTTAATTCTTTTTACGATTTTTTTTTCAATACATTGTGACCAGAGCAATATCATGTTACCATAGTAAAATTGTACTAATCTGGGGAAGTGATCAGAATTTTGTTTGTTTTCTTTTTACACATTATGATTGCTTATAGCAGTGAATTGCATTGCTATAAGCAAGCATTTTACTGAGTTAAACTGATTCTTGCAGTTTGTTTTGTTGTAATTAGCTGTGATTGGGCAACACTAATCACATGGTACTGATGGGCCCAGATTGGCCCTGTCTGTACCATGTGATCACATTGACCAATCACAGCTAGCAACACAATTGTACAGAATAGATGGCATGAAAGGAAGTCATCCATTGTGTATAACTGTCATGTGACCTTCTGTGATTGGTTACAGCGATCATATGGTACTGGCCATAGGTGTGCGCAGCCTGTTGCATTAGGGTGTGCACCTGAAAGCTCAAAAACACGGTACTGATCTCTCACTGTGTTCATTCAGAAAGGGAAGGGGCCAGTAAATGACATTACCCCTTCCCCCACTCATCCTGAAATATCATCTATGTGTGCCCACTGCAGTAGCCAATAGTAGAGGAGGGAAGCCATCCATGCTGTGGGAGGGGACACCGGGCAGCAGGGGGAATCTGCACTGCAGGGAATGATTAGGGTGTGCCTGGGCACACCTGGCACACCCTGTGCGCACGCCTATGGTACTGGCAGCGAGCCGGTACACTGATCAGTCATCAGCTGTGTCCAATGGACCAATACCAATGTAGAGAGACATTTCAGGGAACCCCATGCTGGGGATATCTCTGCTATGAAGGTTCAGGTTATTGAAAAAATCCGCAGTCACAAGAGAGGTGGGGATATTTTCTGTATTTTATGCCGCAGGGAGGTGTTCTGGATTTTCTTGCTCCAAACCCGCATTCCCTCCAGCTTAAACTTTGAGTGAGATGTAAGCCATTTTTATAACTAAGAAGTAGCATGTATAATATGGTGTCTGCCCACTCTAACTTCCTGTTCATTTGGGCCCCCAGGAGCCCTTGGGCTATACGCCTACATATACTTATCTGTATGTCAGGGGTCGTGATTAGGTAGGTTCAGAGAACTATTTAGAATATGATTTTATTAGGTTGTATTTAGCCCTGTACTTACTATATTCAAGTCTGCCACTGATATTTATCAGGGCGGATTTCACATGTCCCCACATAGTAGATTCATGCCTGTTTCCTTTTTGTATTGTGCGAATGTTTGGTGGATACGATATATCACATGCGTCTCTTTGCGATTTGTTGTTATGGCTTTAGGAGATGCATGTACAGTATCTCACAAAAGTGAGTACAGCCCTCACATTTTTGTAAATATTTTATTCTATCTTTTCATGTGACAACACTGAAGAAATTACACTTTGCTACAATGTAAAGTAGTGAGTGTACAGCTTGTATAACAGTGTAAATTTGCTGTCCCCTCAAAATAACTCAACACACAGCCATTAATGTCTAAACCGCCAACAACAAAAGTGAGTGCACCCCTAAGTGAAAATGTCCAAATTGGGCCCAATTTGCCATTTTCACTCCCCGGTGTCATGTGACTCGTTAGTGTTACAAGGTCTCAGGTGTGAATGGGGAGCAGGTATGTTAAATTTGGTGTTATCGCTCTCACTCTCTCATACTGGTCACTGGAAGTTCAACATGGCACCTCATGGCAAAGAACTCTGTACGGATCTGAAAAAAAGAATTGTTGCTCTACATAAAGATGGCCTAGGCTATAAGAAGATTGCCAATAACCTGAAACTGAGCTGCAGCATGGTGGCCAAGACCATACAGCGGTATAACAGGACAGGTTCCACTCAGAACAGGCCTCGCCATGGTCAACCAAAGAAGTTGAGTGCACGTGTTCAGCGTCATATCCAGAGGTTGTCTTTGGGAAATAGACATATGAGTGCTTCCAGCATTGCTGCAGAGGTTGAAGGGCTGGGAGGTTAGCCTGTCAGTGCTCAATCATACGCCGCACACTGTATCAAATTGGGCTGCATGGCTGTCGTCCCAGAAGGAGGCCTCATCTAAAGATGATGCACAAGAAAGCCCGCAAACCGTTTGTTGAAGACAAGCAGACTAAGGACATGGATTACTGGAGAGGAGACATGTCCTGTGGTCTGATGAGACCAAGATAAACTTATTTGGTTCAGATGGTGTCAAGCGTGTGTGGCGGCAACCAGGGGAGGAGTACAAAGACAAGTGTGTCTTGCCTACAGTCAAGCATGGTGGTGGGAATGTCATGGTCTGGGGCTGCATGAGTGCAAACATACCTCCAAGTCAACCACTGCCTTGCTTAAGAAGCTGAGGGTAAAGGTGCTAGACTGGCCAAGCATGTCTCCAGACCTAAACCCTAATGAGCATCTGTGGGGCATCCTCAAACGGAAGGTAGAGGAGCGCAAGGTCTCTAACATCCACCAGCTCCGTGATGTCATCATGGAGCAGTGGAAGAGGACTCCAGTGGCAACCTGTGAAGCTCTGGTGAACTCCATGCCCAAGAGGGTTAAGGCAGTGCTGGAAAATAATGGTGGCCACACAAAATATTGACACTTTGGGCCCAATTTGGACATTTTCACTTAGGGGTGTACTCAGTTGTTGCCAGCGGTTTAGACATTAATGGCTGTGTGTTGAGTTATTTTGAGGGGACTGCAAATTTACACTGTTATACAAGCTGTACACTCACTACTTTACATTGTAGCAAAGTGTCACTTCTTCAGTGTTGCCACATAAAAATATATAATAAAATATTTACAAAAATTGGTCATCAGGACTACCGGGAGTTTCCCGGTAGGCCAATGGCTCAGTGGGCCGGCTGTCACTGTCAGTGTTACTCACTCGTCGCTCTGACACAGACTGTGTGGATGTCACAATTAGGCTAATGCTCCTGCACCCAACGGCGGGGCCAGCCAATAGCCATCATCGCTGCCACGACACTTCCTTCCTTCTAAGTTTACAGCCCCGTCCCAGCGGCGTGACGTCACTCACAGCCAGGGGCGGGAGGGGATTATCATGGGTGGAAACATAGAGAGCTGCTGTGCAACCAAGAAGAGCTAGCACCGCCGAGGAGGAACCATTGCCAACAACTTTATACAAGTTCAGGCAGCAGAAGAACAGTCGGTGTATAGTATCGCAATCGCATTCACAAGTAAGAAAGCACTAAGCAAAATTAGGCTGATGCCATACGGAATGCAGCCATCTGACTGCAGTCTGAAGATTATGAACTGTGTCTGTCTGATTTTTTTTTAATATGCAGCATGGCGGGGGAGGGGGGGGGGGGGGTAAATGTACTGCCACTGGTCATAGTAACTGATGTAATAATGTCCTGCACTGGTCACGGTCACAGATGAATGAATTTACAGGTCACGGTCACTGATTAATGAATTTACTTGTCACGGTCACTGATGAATGAATTTACAGGTCACTGATGAATGAATTTACAGGTCACGGTCACCGATGAATGAATTTACAATTAACGATCACTGATGAATGAATTTACTTGTCACGGTCACCGATGAATGAATTTATAGGTCATGGTCACTGATGAATGAATTTACTTGTCACGGTCACTGATGAATGAATTTACAGGTCACGGTCACTGATGAATGCATTTACAGGTCACGGTCACTGATGAATGAATACACTTGTCAATTTACTGGATGATTTTACTGGAATTAATTTACTGGTCACGGTCACTGATGAATTAATTTACAGGTCACGGTTACTGATGAATGAATTTACTGGTCATGGTCACTGATGAATGAATTTACTGGTCACGGTCACTTATGAATGAATTTACTGGTCACTTATGAATGAATTTACTGGTCATAGATGAATGAATTTACTGGTCACAGATTAATGAATTTACTGGTCACAGATGAATGAATTTACTGGTCATGGTCACTGATGAATGAATTTACTGGTCACGGTCACTTATGAATGAATGTACTGCCACTGCTAGTCATGGTCACTCATGAATGAATTTCCTGGTCACGGTTACTGATGAATGAATTTACTGCCAATACTGGTCACGGTCACTGATGTATTAATCTACTGCCACTACTGGTCACGGTCACTGATGAATTTTTTTTGCGCAATTGCGTATAGTTAATATACTGTTTTTTGTGTGTGTTTGCAAAAATAAAGTGGGCCGGTCTAGATGAAGTCCAGTGCCAATTTTTTGTCCCAGTCCAGCCCTTTTGTGAGATACTGTATATATATATATATATATATATATATATATATATATTAAACAAAAGTGTATTAATGGCCTTTCAACACTGCTCAGCGCTATGTTACTCAGACCCTCAAACATAAATAGTAAATTTGTGAGGATAGAATGAATAAAGGAATAAAACACTCTCCATAAAACAATTTCACATCAATTGTGATCACAATAGCAGCTGCTATGAAAAAACAAAAACATATAAAAATAGCAAATTATGCAGTCCTGAAGTCCTGTACACATCCGATGCTATAGCAGCGCTCCTGTCAGTCATTTCTAACTTAACCAGCATTCATATAGTAGGTTATATATGAGAAAGGAGGATGTTAATGGTGAGTACAGTTCTGAAGATAGATAGTGGTCCTAGTAGATATTAATCTGTGCACCAATCCACCCAGGTCCACTTGAGTCACTCTCCCCAACGGGGTTTACACTCACCAGAAATCTGCAAATCTTACACCTTGAGGTAGTAAAATTCATCCACTATAGGTCTGGTTAAGGTTGCAGGTCACTCAATGTGTATATCATAGAAAAGAAAAATCCACATAGCGTGATCCTGTATAAAATGTATTGCAAATCCCCAACCCCTACAGATTGCACTTACAAGCAGTTAAAAAACAATAGGCATAAACATAGTCACCACTTATTTGGTTCAGATGGTGTCAAGCGTGTGTGGCGGCAACCAGGGGAGGAGTACTAAGACAAGTGTGTCTTGCCTACAGTCAAGCATGGTGGTGGGAATGTCATGGTCTGGGGCTGCATGAGTGCAAACATACCTCCAAGACAACCTCTGCCTTGCTTAAGAAGCTGAGGGTAAAGGTGATAGACTGGCCAAGCATGTCTCCAGACCTAAACCCTAATGAGCATCTTTGGGGCATCCTCAAACGGAAGGTAGAGGAGCGCAAGGTCTCTAACATCCACCAGCTCCGTGATGTCATCATGGAGGAGTGGAAGAGGACTCCAGCGGCAACCTGTGAAGCTCTGGTGAACTCCATGCCCAAGAGGGTTAAGGTAGTGCTGGAAAATAATGGTGGCCACACAAAATATTGACACTTTGGGCCCAATTTGGACATTTTCACTTAGGGGTGATCCTCTATAAAATTTATTGCAAATCCCCAACCCCTACAGATTGCACTTACAAGCAGTTAAAAAACAATAGGCATAAACATAGTCACCACTCTGCTGGATAGGAGCCCATCAATCTTGGTTACACAACTGCGCTGTTTCACCAGGTTGTCTCTCTCTATCTGTGACACGCATGCATCACTTCCGGTCACCGTAAGGTCACAACTGACGCGTTTCGTAATTTCCGACTTTGTCTGAGAGCGTCTAGACATGACGCATGTGTGTCACAGATAGAGAAAGACAACCATGTGAAACAGCGCGATTGTGTAACCAAGATTGATGGGCTCCTATCCAGCAGAGTGGTGACTGCGTTTATGCCTATTGTTTTTTTAACTGCTTGTAAGTGCAATCTGTAGGGGTTGGGGATTTGCAATAAGTTTTATACGGGACCACGCTATGTGGGTTTTTCTTTTCAATGATATACACTTTGAGTGACCTGAAACCCTAACCAGACCTATAGTGGATGAATTTTACTTTCTCAAGGTGTATGATTTGCAGATTTATGGTTAGTTTAAACCCCGTTGGGGAGAGTGACTCACGTGAGTTGGACCTAGGTGAATTGGTGCACAAATTAATATCTACTAGGACCACTATCTATCTTCAGAACTGTACTCACCATTATCATCCTCCTTTCTCATATATTTTCTTGCTGCAAAAAGACCGGTCACTTAAAAAAGGACTGTTCTATCTGGAAAGCTAGAGCTATCCAAAAAAGAAAAGTCAAAGAGTCAAAGCAGCCACAAAGGAAACTGCCGATACATCATGGTGTGGCACCTTTAAAGTGACATAGAGCGGCAAAGCCACGCGGCTGGTGCATAGACTCAGGTGTAGGGATGAGCTTCGTGTTCGAGTCGAACATACGTTCGACTCAAACATCGGCTGTTCGATCGTTCGACGAAGATCGAACGATTTGGGCCGTTCGCGCCAAATTCGAGTGACGCGAACGGCCCACAATGCACTACGCCATCGCAGTGTCATCCAGGCGCTGTGATTGGCCAAGCATGCACTGTGACCCCGCATGCTTGGCCAATCACAGCGCCGGCAGCGAGGAGAGCAATGATTGGCCACAGGCAGGATGCCTGTGGCCAATTATTGCTGAGGGGGTTTAGTACACGCCCCACACTATAAAAGGCCGCCAGCGCGGCGGCCTTGTGTAGTGTGTTCCGGAGCAGGGAAAGAGAAGCATAGGCAGGGACAGTGTCATTTTTTTCCTTTACTAATCCTGGATTCCTTGTGTTTAGGGACAGAGAAGGATAGGTAGGGAGACTGTCAGTGTGTCATTCTGTGCTAAACCTTGTTTGTAGGGACAGAGAAGGACAGTGAGGGAAAGTGTCAGTGTGCTATTCTGTGCTAAACCTTGTGTGTAGGGACAGAGAAGGACAGTGAGGGAAAGTGTCAGTGTGCTATTCTGTGCTAATCCTTGTTTGTAGGGACAGAGAAGGACAGTGAGGGAAACTGTCAGTGTGCTATTCTGTTCTAAACCAATCTTGCTGAACCGTATTTGAAATCCTTGAGTTTAGGGACAGAGAAGGACACTCGTGGAAACTATCAGTGTGCTATTCTGTGCTAAATCTTGTTTGTAGGGACAGAGAAGGACAGTGAGGGAAACTATCAGTGTGCTATTCTGTGCTAAACCAATCTTGCTGAACCATATTTGAAATCCTTGAGTTTAGGGACAGAGAAGGACACTCGGAGAAACTATCAGTGTGCTATTATGTGCTAAATCTTGTTTGTAGGGACAGAGAAGGACAGTGAGGGAAAGTGTCAGTGTGCTATTCTGTCCTAAACCAATCTTGCTGAACCATATTTGAAATCCTTGAGTTTAGGGACAGAGAAGGACACTCGTGGAAACTATCAGTGTGCTATTCTGTGCTAAACCTTGTTTGTAGGGACAGAGAAGGACAGTGAGGGAAACTATCAGTGTGCTATTCTGTGCTAAATCTTGTTTGTAGGGACAGAGAAGGACAGTGAGGGAAACTATCAGTGTGCTATTCTGTGCTAAACCAATCTTGCTGAACCATATTTGAAATCCTTGAGTTTAGGGACAGAGAATGACACTCGGGGAAACTATCAGTGTGCTATTCTGTGCTAAATCTTGTTTGTAGGGACAGAGAAGGACAGTGAGGGAAAGTGTCAGTGTGCTATTCTGTCCTAAACCAATCTTGCTGAACCATATTTGAAATCCTTGAGTTTAGGGACAGAGAAGGACACTCGTGGAAACTATCAGTGTGCTATTCTGTGCTAAATCTTGTTTGTAGGGACAGAGAAGGACAGTGAGGGAAACTATCAGTGTGCTATTCTGTGCTAAACCAATGTTGCTGAACCATATTTGAAATCCTTGAGTTTAGGGACAGAGAAGGACACTCGGGGAAACTATCAGTGTGCTATTCTGTGCTAAATCTTGTTTGTAGGGACAGAGAAGGACAGTGAGGGAAACTATCAGTGTGCTATTCTGTGCTAAACCAATCTTGCTGAACCATATTTGAAATCCTTGAGTTTAGGGACAGAGAAGGACACTCGGGGAAACTATCAGTGTGCTATTCTGTGCTAAATCTTGTTTGTAGGGACAGAGAAGGACAGTGAGGGAAACTATCAGTGTGCTATTCTGTGCTAAACCAATCTTGCTGAACCATATTGAAATCCTTGAGTTTAGGGACAGAGAAGGACACTCAGGGAAACTATCAGTGTGCTATTCTGTGCTAAATCTTGTTTGTAGGGACAGAGAAGGACAGTGAGGGAAAGTGTCAGTGTGCTATTCTGTCCTAAACCAATCTTGCTGAACCATATTTGAAATCCTTGAGTTTAGGGACAGAGAAGGACACTCGTGGAAACTATCAGTGTGCTATTCTGTGCTAAATCTTGTTTGTAGGGACAGAGAAGGACAGTGAGGGAAACTATCAGTGTGCTATTCTGTGCTAAACCAATGTTGCTGAACCATATTTGAAATCCTTGAGTTTAGGGACAGAGAAGGACACTCGGGGAAACTATCAGTGTGCTATTCTGTGCTAAATCTTGTTTGTAGGGACAGAGAAGGACAGTGAGGGAAACTGTCAGTGTGCTATTCTGTTCTAAACCAATCTTGCTGAACCATATTTGAAATCCTTGAGTTTAGGGACAGAGAAGGACACGCGGGGAAACTATCAGTGTGCTATTCTGTGCTAAACCTTGTTTGTAGGGACAGAGAAGGACAGTGAGGGAAACCATCAGTGTGCTATTCTGTGCTAAACCAATGTTGCTGAACCATATTTGAAATCCTTGAGTTTAGGGACAGAGAAGGACACTTGGGGAAACTATCAGTGTGCTATTCTGTGCTAAATCTTGTTTGTAGGGACAGAGAAGGACAGTGAGGGAAAGTGTCAGTGTGCTATTCTGTTCTAAACCAATCTTGCTGAACCATATTTGAAATCCTTGAGTTTAGGCACAGTGAAGGACACTCGGGGAAACTATCAGTGTGCTATTCTGTGCTAAATCTTGTTTGTAGGGACAGAGAAGGACAGTGAGGGAAACTATCAGTGTGCTATTCTGTGCTAAACCAATCTTGCTGAACCATATTTGAAATCCTTGAGTTTAGGGACAGAGAAGGACACTCGGGGGAAACTGTCAGGGTGCTATTCTGTGCTAAATCTTGTTTGTAGGGACAGAGAAGGACAGTGAGGGAAAGTGTCAGTGTGCTATTCTGTCCTAAACCAATCTTGCTGAACCATATTTGAAATCCTTGAGTTTAGGGACAGAGAAGGACACTCGTGGAAACTATCAGTGTGCTATTCTGTGCTAAATCTTGTTTGTAGGGACAGAGAAGGACAGTGAGGGAAACTATCAGTGTGCTATTCTGTGCTAAACCAATGTTGCTGAACATATTTGAAATCCTTGAGTTTAGGGACAGAGAAGGACACTCGGGGAAACTATCAGTGTGCTATTCTGTGCTAAATCTTGTTTGTAGGGACAGAGAAGGACAGTGAGGGAAACTGTCAGTGTGCTATTCTGTTCTAAACCAATCTTGCTGAACCATATTTGAAATCCTTGAGTTTAGGGACAGAGAAGGACACGCGGGGAAACTATCAGTGTGCTATTCTGTGCTAAACCTTGTTTGTAGGGACAGAGAAGGACAGTGAGGGAAACTGTCAGTGTGCTATTCTGTGCTAAACCAATCTTGCTGAAGCATATTGCAAATCCTTGTGTTTAGGGACAGAGAAGGATAGGCAGGGGACAGTGTCAGTGTCTTTGTTGCTAAGCCTCCTGCACAGTATACACCTGAAGGTAGCCCTTATTGCTGTTTTTCCCATCTCCCTGCAGGCCATCCATTAAAATGTCTGGAAGGCAAACAAGGAGAGGCAGACAGTCAGGAGGCAAAAAAAGAGGGCAAGCAGGCTCTGTGTCTGGGGGCAACAGTGCTGGTCGTGGACGCGGTGCATTGTCATCAGCACATGGCCATGGGACACGCTTGTCCTTCTTTTCGGAAGCTGGACATGTTGAGCCACATCATGCCAAAGACTTAGTAGAGTGGATGACCAAGCCCACCTCATCCTCCTCATCCTCTCTCACCCAGGCTCAGGGTACTGGCAAAGCAGCTGCCAAAGCGTCCTCTTCTCTGGTATCAATGTCATCATTAGTCACTCCTTCCCTAGACCCACCATGTCCTCCTCCTGAGGAGTCCCCCGAACTGTTTGAGCACAGTGTTGGGTACATGCTCCAGGAGGATGCCCAGCGTTTCGAAGGATCTGATGATGATACCCAGCTAGAGGAAGGCAGTAGCGTGAGAGCAGAGAGAGGGGATGCTCAAGAAGGACACCAATCTGGCAGTCATGCTCCAGCATACTGCCAGATTGGCTCCAGTGATGAGGAGGGAGGGGATGATGAGGTCACTGACTCCACATGGGTGCCTAATAGGAGAGAGGAGGAGGAGGAGGATGAGGAGGAGGCACATCTCCAACGAGGCAGGATGCCCTTGGGTGGCCAGCGTATGGGCAGCACACCGACGGAATCACACCGCAGAGCTCCGCCTGTGCAGGGCGCTGCCTCTGCCCGTCATTCAAAAAGTTCTTTGGTGTGGGCCTTTTTTGAGGCGAGTGCATCAGATCACACAGCTGCTGTTTGCAACATATGTCTCAAGCGTATATCGCGTGGCCAAAACATCAGCCGCTTGGGCACCACATGCTTGATCAGACATATGTTGACCTGCCATGCAGCTCATTGGCAAGCCTACCTTAAAGACCCACACCAAAGAACAAAGCGGACCTCTCCTTGCACCGCATCAGCTGGGATCTCCAACCCCACTATACCTTCAGTCGTCTCTGAAACCTGCACTGAGAGGAATGAAGGTGTAGAATTAGGTGTGTCACAGCCAAGTACTTGCGGCCACTCTGCTAGCAGTACACCGACGTCCGATTCTAGCAGGCAAATTTCCCTGCCCCAGCTGCTGGACCGTCGAAAGAAGTTCACTCCCAGCCATCCACATGCCCAGCGGTTGAATGCTAGCTTGGCTAAATTGCTAGCGCTTCAACTGCTGCCTTTTCAGTTGGTAGACTCGGCCCCCTTCCGTGAGTTTGTGCAATGTGCGGTTCCTCAGGTGCAGGTTCCCAAACGCCACTTTTTCTCACGGAAGGCGATTCCGGCTCTCTACAGGCATGTGGAAGGCAATGTCTTGGCCTCGCTGGACAGGGCGGTCAGCGGTAAGGTGCATATTACCGCTGACTCATGGTCCAGCAGGCATGGACAGGGACGTTACCTTTCTTTCACGGCCCATTGGGTCACTCTTTTGGCAGCTGGGAAGGATGCAGGACAAGGTGCAGTAGTGTTGGAGGTTGTTCCACCGCCACGCCTCCAAAATGCTACTACTGGTTGTGACACACCTCTCTCCTCCACCCCCTCCTCTTCTTCTTCCTCCATGGCCTCTTCCTGTGGTTTGTCCTCGGAACCAGCGGTGCTCCATAGGCGTTCAAGGGGCTACGCAAGTACGCAGGCAAAAAGATGCCATGCCGTGCTTGCGCTGGTGTGTTTGGGGGACAGGAGCCACACTGGGGCAGAGGTCCTGTCTGCTCTGCAGTGGCAGGCCGAGAGGTGGTCAACGCCACGCCAGCTTAAGACAGGAATGGTGGTTTGCGACAATGGCACCAACCTCCTCTCCGCCCTCCGACAGGGACAACTGACCCATGTGCCCTGTATGGCTCACGTCCTTAACCTGGTGGTGCAGCGGTTCTTCGGCAGGTACCCGGGCTTACAGGATGTCCTGAGGCAGGCCAGGAAAGTCTGTGTGCATTTCCGCAGATCTTATAATGCCAGTGCTCGCCTGGCTGAGCTGCAAAAGGAGTTGAACCTGCCCAAGAACCGCCTTATATGTGACATGCCCACCAGGTGGAACTCAACATTGGCCATGCTGCAGCGGCTGCACACGCAGCAGAGGGCCATCAATGAGTACCTGTGCGACTACGGCACCAGGACAGGGTCAGGGGAGCTCAGGTTTTTTTCACCACGCCAGTGGGGCATGATCAGGGATGCATGCACTGTCCTGGCACCATTTGAGGAGGCCACGAGGATGGTGAGCAGTGACAGTGCATGCATCAGTGACACTGTACCTCTTGTCCACCTGTTGGAGCACACGCTGCGTGGAATAATGGACAGGGCACTTGAGGCAGAACAGAGGCAGGAAGAGGAGGACTTCCTTGCCTCTCAAGGCCCCCTTGACCCAGACAGTGTTCCTTCTGTCCCACCCATCGCACAGGAAGAGGAGGAGGAGGAGGAGGAGGATTGTGTCAGCATGGAGGTGGAGGCTGGCACTCAGCATCATCAGCAGCAGTCTTTTAGGGATGATTTACAGTCCCAAGAAACCAGTGGACTTGTACGTGGCTGGGAGGAGGTGGCTGTGGATCATGTCGTCCTTAGTGACCCAGAGGACTCCGGACTGAATGCCTCAGCTAACCTACGCTGCATGGCCTCCCTGATCCTGCAAAGTCTGCGGAAGGATCCTCGTATTCTTCGGATCAAGGAGAGGGACCATTACTGGCTGGCCACTCTCCTTGATCCACGGTACAAGGGTAAGGTTGCGGACCTTATGTTACCGTCGCAGAGGGAGCAGAGGATGAGACAACTCTGGGAGGCCTTGCAGAAAGGTCTGTGCAACGCGTTCCCAGAGACTGGGAGGTTACAAACTCCTGGTCCTGGACAACGAGTTGCTGAGGCTTCGGGCAGTCAAAGAAGGAGCGGTGGGGAAGGTGGCCGTCTGACCGATGCGTTCAGACAATTCTTTAGTCCGCAGCCCCAAAGTATGATCGGTTCCAGCAACCATCGCCAGCGTCTGATATACATAGTGCAGGAATACCTAGGGGCAAGGTCAGACTTGGACACCTTCCCCACCGAAAATCCTCTGGCTTACTGGGTCTTGAGGATGGATCACTGGCCAGAGCTTGCACAGTATGCAATTGAGCTACTGGCCTGTCCTGCATCCAGCGTTCTTTCAGAACGCACATTCAGTGCTGCTGGAGGATTTGTCACGGATCACAGGGTGCGCCTGTCCACCGACTCGGTTGATCGACTGACTTTCATCAAGATGAACCAGTCTTGGATCACCACCAGCTACCACACACCTGATGCTGATATAACAGACTAATTGATTTTAAAATGTCACATCCCTTCAAGACTGATGCTGATGCTGAGTGCCTGTGCTGTTATGTTGACTGGCTATCCTCCTCCTCCTCCTCAATGATCCGATTAATGATGATAGCTTGGAAGATCATTTTGGTTTATGGGTGCCGCCACCAGTGGCTAAGGCCCAATTTTTCAGCCCCTGTTTAACAGGGGCGTGTAATTACAATTTTTGATGCAATACTTTGCAACAGGCCTCATTGCTGTGCTCCAAGTACAGTATCTGTGAGGGGTTGCAGTGTTGTGCCACCAGTGCCTAAGGCCCAATTTTTCAGCCCCTGTTCAACAGGGGCATGCAATTATAATTATTGATCTAATAATTCACAGCAGGGCCCATTGCTGCGCCCACCAAGAGTAACTGTCAGGCCTTACAGTGTTGTGTCAACACCACCACCACCACCACCACCACCACCACCACCACCAAAGGCCCAATTTTTCAGCCCCTGTTCAACAGGGGCATGCAATTATAATTATTGATCTAATAATTCACAGCAGGGCCCATTGCTGCGCCCACCAAGAGTAACTGTCAGGCCTTACAGTGTTGTGGCACCAGCACCAACATCAAAGGCCCAATTTTTACTACCACTGTTCAACAATTATATGTTATTACAATTCCTGATATAATAGTTGACAGCAGGGCGTTCCAGCACCCACCAAGAGTAACTGTGAGTGCTTACAGTGTTGTGCCAACACCAACACCTAAGGGGCCAATTTCTGCAGAGTATATACGGCAGGTCCCTACTTTCAAACATCCAACTTACAAACGGCTACTACTTGCAAACGGAAGAAGACAACAGGAAGTGAGAGGAAATCTACCCCTTGGAAGGAAAATTCTCTCCTGTAAGAATTAATATGGGAGAAAGGTGTCTCCTCTCTACTGATGCTTTATCACCAATCCTTGTTTCAATAAAAACACCACATTTCAAAAACAGTTGTCATTGGGACGTAAAGTGAGGTGAAATGTTCTGAACAGGGGCACAGACAGCAAAACAAATGTTACAGGGGTGATAACCCTTCCCTATGTTTTCCAAAAAGCTTAAAAATAGGTATTTGGGCTGGAGCTACACAATGTAGCTGTTCAAAATTACAAACAGATTCTACATAAGAACAAACCTACAGTCCCTGTCTTGTATGCACGGCCTGTATACGGCTGTTCTGAGTATATAGGGCCTTTTTTATTTTGTGTGCGGGGTTCCCCTTAATATCCATACAAGACCCAAAGGGGCTGGTAATGGGCTGGGGTAGGGGGGGGGGGGTGATGGGGTAGCTATGCCATTTTTCTTAAAGATTTTCATCCATATTACCGGGACCAGACATTACATTAAAGCCGCAAGCAGTTTTAAATGGCTTTTTTTTCCTTTAGAAATGTAATTTTGTGCAGGGACAGTTCTAAACACAGGAAACACATGGCACTTCACAGGCATACTTTAGACACCCCCCAGGTACAATATTTAACCACTTAAGCCCCGGACCATTTCGGGCCATTAGGACCAGGCCTGTTTTTGGGATTTGGCACTGCGCTGCTTTAACTGTAAATTGTGCGGACATGCAATGTTGTACCCAAATGAAATTTGCGTCCTTTTCTTCCCACAAATAGAGCTTTCTTTTAATGGTATTTGATTGCCTCTGCGATTTTTATTTTTTGCGATATAAACAGAAAAAGACCGAAAATTTTGAAAAAAAATGATATTTTCTACTTTTTGTTATAAGAAAAATCAAATAAACTCAATTTTAGTCATACATTTAGGCCAAAATGTATTCAGCCACATGTCTTTAGTAAAAAAAATGTCAATAAGCGTATATTTATTGGTTTGCGCAAAAGTTATAGCGTTTACAAACTAGGGTACATTTTCTGAAATTTACACAGCTTTAAATTTATGACTGCCTATCTCATTTCTTGAGGTGCTAAAATGGCAGGGCAGTACAAAACCCCCCCAAATGACCCCATTTTGGAAAGTAGACACCCCAAGGAAATTGCTGAGAGGCATGTTGAGCCCATTGAATATTTTTTTTTTTTGTCCCAAGTGATTGAATAATGACAAAAAAAAAAAAAATTACAAAAAGTTGTCACTAAATGATATATTGCTCACACATGCCATGGTTATATGTGGAATTGCACCCCAAAATACATTCTGCTGCTTCTCCTGAGTACGGGGATACCACATGTGTGGGACTTTTTAGGAGCCTAGCCACGTACGGGACCCCGGAAACCAAGCACCGCCTTCAGGATTTCTAAGGGCGCAAATTTTTGATTTCACTCCTCACTACCTATCACAGTTTCGAAGGCCATAAAATGCCAAAATAGCACAAAACCCCCCCAAATGACCCCATTTTGGAAAGTAGACACCCCAAGCTATTTGCTGAGAGGCATGTTGAGTCCATGGAATATTTTATATTTTGCCACAGGTTGCGGGAATATGACAAACTTTTTTTTTTTTGCACAAAGTTGTCACTAAATGATATATTGCTCACACATGCCATGGGCATATGTGAAATTACACCCCAAAATACATTCTGCTGCTTCTCCTGAGTACGGGGATACCACATGTGTGGGACTTTTTGGGAGCCTAGCCGCGTACGGGACCCCAAAAACCAAGCACCGCCTTCAAGGTTTCTAAGGGCATAAATTTTTGATTTCGCTCCTCACTACCTATCACAGTTTTGAAGGCCATAAAATGCCAAGATGGCACAAAACCCCCCCAAATGACCCCATTTTGGAAAGTAGACACCCCAAGCTATTTGCTGAGAGGCATGTTGAGCCCATTGAATATTTTTTTTTTTTGTCCCAAATGATTGAATAATGACAAAAAGAAAAAAAAAATGTACAAAAAGTTGTCACTAAATGATATATTGCTCACACATGCCATGGTTATATGTGAAATTACACCCCAAAATACATTCTGCTGCTTCTCCTGAGTACGGGGATACCACATGTGTGGGACTTTTTGGGAGCCTAGCCGCGTACGGGACCCCAAAAACCAAGCACCGCCTTCAAGGTTTCTAAGGGCATAAATTTTTGATTTCACTCCTCACTACCTATCACAGTTTTGAAGGCCATAAAATGTCAAAATAGCCCAAAACCCCCACAAATGACCCCATTTTGGAAAGTAGACACCCCAAGCTATTTGCTGAGAGGCATGGTGAGTATTTTACAGCTCTCATTTGTTTTTGAAAATTAAGAAAGACATTTTTTTTTCTTTTTTTTTTTCTTTATTTACATTTTCAAAACTTTGTGACAAAAAGCGAGATCTGCAAAATACTCAACATACCTCTCAGCAAATAGCTTGGGGTGTCTACTTTCCAAAATGGGGTCATTTGGGGGGGGTTTTGTGCCATCTGGGCATTCCATGGCCTCCGAAACTGTGATAGGCAGTGAGGAGTGAAATCAAAAATTTACACCCATAGAAATCCTGAAGGCGGTGCTTGGTTTTTGGGGTCCCGTACGCGACTAGGCTCCCAAAAAGTCCCACACATGTGGTATCCCCGTACTCAGGAGAAGCAACAGAATGTATTTTGGGGTGTAATTCCACATATGCCCATGGCATGTTTGAGCAATATATAATTTAGTGACAACTTTTTGTACATTTTTTTTTTTTGGTCATTATTCAATCACTTGGGACAAAAAAAAAATATTCAATGGGCTCAACATGCCTCTCAGCAAATA
This sequence comes from Rana muscosa, assembly GCA_029206835.1. Taxonomy (NCBI): domain Eukaryota; kingdom Metazoa; phylum Chordata; class Amphibia; order Anura; family Ranidae; genus Rana; species Rana muscosa. The sequence continues at coordinate 1,197,732,498 of CM055116.1, read as the reverse complement.
GCTTGGGGTGTCTACTTTCCAAAATGGGGTCATTTGGGGGGGTTTTGAACTGTCCTGGCATTTTATGCACAACATTAGGAAGCTTATGTCACACATCATCCACTCTTCTAACCACTTGAAGACAAAGCCCTTTCTGACACTTTTTGTTTACATGAAAAAAAAAATTTTTTTGCAAGAAAATTATGTTGAACCCCCAAACATTATATATTTTTTTAAAGCAAAGGCCCTACAGATTAAAATAGTGGGTGTTGCATTTTTTTTTTCCACACAGTATTTGCGCAGCGATTTTTCAAACACATTTTTTGGGGGAAAAACACACTTTTTTTATTTTTAATGCACTAAAAAACACTATATTGCCCAAATGTTTGATGAAATAAAAAAGATGATCATAGGCCGAGTACATGGATACCAAACACGACATGCTTTAAAATTGCGCACAAACGCGCAGCGGCGACAAACTACATTCATTTTTAAAAGCATTTAAAAGCCTTTACAGGTTACCACGTTAGATTTACAGAGGAGGTCTACTGCTAAAATGACTGCCCTCGATCTGACCTTCGCGGTGATACCTCACATGCATGATGCAATTGCTGTTTACATATGACGCTAGACCGACGCTTGCGCTCGCCTTTGCGCAAGAGCAGGGGGGGACAGCAGTGCTTTTTTTTTTTTTTTTTTTTTTTTTTTTATTATTTATTTGGCTTTTTTATTTTATTTTTAAACTGTGCCTTCCATATTTTATTTTTTTACCATTTTTATCGTTATCTCAGGGAATGTAAATATCCCCTATGATAGCAATAAGTAGTGACAGGTACTCTTTTTTTGAAAAAAATTGGGGGGTTAGACCCTAGATCTTTCCTCTCCCCTCAAAGCATCTGACCACACCAAGATCGGTGTGATAAAATGCTTTCCCAATTTCCCAATGGCGCTTTTTATATCCGGGGGGGGGGGGACATTCCCTCCCACTGCTTGTAAAAGCAGTCTAGAGGCTAATTATCTGCTAGAATTGCTTTTACATGAAAGCCGGCTGCTGGCTGAAAAGAATGATACCAAGATGATACCTAAACCCGCAGGCATCATTCTGGTATAAACATTCAAAGTCCAGCAACATACCAGTACGTTGCTGGTCCTTGTTGGACATGTATTGTAATCTTTTTTTTCATACAGCCTATTGGCTGAACGAAAAAAAGAGATTGATTGGTGGGTATGCCCACCATTAGAATACCTCCCTTCATCCACCCACTTCTAATGATGGGCATATATGCCGAAGCATGGGGGCATCCTCCCGCAAAAAAGTTATGCCGCGTACACACGGTCAAGCCTTCGTCGGAATTTCGACCGTATGTACGCGGCATAAAAGGTTATGCCGCGTACACACGGTCAGACTTTTCCACGGGCAAGCCTCCGTTGGAATTTCGACCGTATATACGCGGCATTAGGAGCAAAATCGCTCCTCCGCCCCTGCTGCCCCCATGCTTCGGCATATATGCTCTTTTTTTTAACTGTGGTGGTGAAATCACCTCCTACAGCGTTGGAGTCACGGCTGTCAAGATAAATAGATCCGCGCTGCAACTGAATGGCGTACCTGCTAAGCAAATGGTGGTTAACATTAAAACAAAGTAACATTACAGTACAACAGTAAGACCTTACCATGCCATACCTGCAAAGCAAATACCAAAACAAAACCTAGTAAAAAATAAAAAAATGTTTTAACGCAACCTGTGCCTAAAATATATATATGCCGAAGCATGGGGGCATCCTCCCGCAAAAAAGTTATGCCGCGTACACACGGTCGGAATTTTCCACGGGCAGGCCTCCGTCGGAATTTCGACCGTATGTACGCGGCATTAGGAGCAAAATCGCTCCTCCGCCCCTGCTGCCCCCATGCTTCGGCATATATGCTCTTTTTTTTAACTGTGGTGTCACGGCTTTATGTATCGTGGGAGCAAACGCTGTTGCTGTCAAGATAAATAATTCCGCGCTGCAGTTGAATGGCGCACCTGAAAACAAAAAATTACATACCTGAAAAGCAAGCATGATAAAACATTGCAGAATAGAATACAGTAAAAAAGAGCAGAACAATAGAGAGAAAATAGAGAGAGAGAGAACAATAAAACGACAACTATTTTTGTTTTTTTTATTTTATATTTTTTTTGTGTTTTGTTTTTTACGTTTTTTTTTTCTTTTTTACACTTTTTTTGTAACTTTACAACTGTAATGGTTCGGGTCTCTCAAAATGTAATGGCATCTTGGGAGACCCTGTGTAAGTGTGTCCTTGTCTGTGAAATGCTGTACCCTACGCTAAAACTTCACTTTTGAGTGGTAGCGTTCAAAACATTCACCTTGGACTGGTTGATATTGATGGTTGCTATGGACTGGTTGCTATGGACGGTTGCTATGGACAGTTGCTATGGACGGTTGCTACGGATTGGTTGTTATGGACGGTTGCTATGGATTGGTTGCCATGGACAGTTGCTATGGACTGGATGCTATGGATAGTTGCTATGGATGGTTGCTATGGACAGTTGCTATGGACGGTTGCTATGGACTGGTTGCAATGGATGGTTGCTATGGACAGTTGCTATAGACTGGTTGCTATGGATGGTTGCTATGGACGGTTGCTATGGACTGGTTGCTATGGACGTTTGCTATGGACTGGTTGATATGGATCAGGCCTGTCTCTGCGAACGCTGCAGTTATGTGTGTTGTGTTTGGTAAGTGACAGTGATCGATCGATACTGCACTTGGGTGGGCTGGGCTGGGCTGGGCTGGGCGGAGGGGCTAAACGCAGGCGCTAGCAGGTATCTGGGCTGATCCCGCTAACACTGCGTTTTTGGGAACCCTAAACCGCTGGGGATGCTAGTATAGATCTGATCAGATACTATACCACTAAGGGGGGTGTATGCTTTGCGCGTGGGTGTTAGCGTTACTGGCACTAACCTAACACTGCCTGGGGCGACGCAGACCCTCTCTGGCGCTAAAACCTAATTGATCTCACCCGCCGGGCGATCAGGGGGGTTAAACCTTTATTGGGTTATATACGGCGGGTGCCCTGATGCTATAAAAAGCAAACTAATCAACCAGCGTCACCCGTAACCTTTATATGGTGATCACTGGTGAAAGGGTTAACTAGGGGCAATCAGGGGGTTAAAACCTTTATTAGGTTAAATATGGGGGTACCTGACACTATATAAAAACCTGATGGGTAACCTAAATAACTAAATAACTTACTGGCTAACCAGTGACACCAGTGACGCTTATACGGCGATCACTGGTGAAAGGGTTAACTCTAGGGGCAATCAGGGGGTTAAAATTATATATGGGGGTACCTGACACTAATAAAAACCTGCGGCGAACCTAAAAAAAAATAACTAATAATCTAAAACACCAGCGACACAAATACAGCGATCGGAAAAACAATCGCTTAGTGACGCTGAAGTTAGGGGGTGAAAGGGTTACCTGGGGGGTGATCAAGGGGTTAAACCTTTATTAGGGGGGGTTAGGGGGCTACCCTGGACCTAAAGGGGCCTAATCCTAACTGCCCTGCAACTTTTTACAATCACAGATGACACTAAATGCAGTGATCAGTAAAATAAATGATCACTGCAATCAGTGACACTGTGATTGGGGGCTTTGGAGTGACCTGGGGGGTGATCTGGGGGTGACTGGGGGGTGATTTGTGTGCCTATGTGTACCTACGTGTCAGTGGACTGTTGGTGCACTAACCTCTGTCTTCACTCCTCGGCGCCGGGAACGAAAAGACCGCGGCGAGGGAGATGACATCACTTCCTCCAGCCTTGTTTACATCACATGGCGGAGGAAGCATTTTCATTGGCCGGGAGCGATCGCGAGGGGGGGGGCGGAATCGAGCGGCCGCCCCCTCATGCCTGATCGCTCCCGAACACTTAACGGCCGCTCACTGCAGTGAAGGGGGGTCCGGATGGACCCCCCAACTGCACAAAGGCGATCACGTAGATCTACGTGATTCTGCCTGTCCGTGCCATTCTGCCGACGTAAATCGGCGGTGGGCGGTCGTTAAGTGGTTAAAGGAATATTTGACTTTTTTTTTTCACTTTATGCATCATTAAAATGACTGCTCCCGAAAAACGGCCGTTTTTAAAACTTCTTTTTGCATTGATACATGTCCCCTGGTGCAGAACCCGGGTTCCCAAACTCTGTTTAGGACAATAACATGGATAATAGTCGTTATAATTGGCACTTTAGAATTCGAACGTTCGCATCCATTGTATTTAATAGGGTTCTAATGTTCGTGCAAACTTTCGGTCCGTTCGCGGGTTCTGGTGCGAACCGAACCCGGGGGTGTTCGGCTCATCACTACTCAGGTGCAACAAACCACATGATTAGCGATGAGACCTTCTTTACAAAGATTGATTACAGTGCAAAAGACAATGTTTTCCTAGCAAATGGGAAAAGCATCACTTCAGAAGGTAAAGACCAGGGCTTCCTGAACTGCATTACACCACAAGGCAAGCAGAGTATCTTTGTAAATGTAGCGGGGTCTTCAAAGTTAGTGGGATACACCTGGGGGTAGAGTGACCCAGGTGTGTAATTATGGCAGGGTTTAGACCCCTTTTTGTTGTTCGTGGAGGATTGGGTGGTGCGGTATTCTCCTTTGCCTGTGGGTGGCGGAGTGCCTACAGGCTCGAGGTAGAATCACTACCACAGTGCTACCCCTTTTGTCCCTTCCTGGAGATGGTACGGCTGGGGCGGGGAACCCGCCGTGGTGTCGATGGGAGGAGATAAAAGGGGGAGACGCCCTCACCACGAGGTCTGTCTTCGGGCTTATCAGAAGATTTGACAATAGCGTTTGCAAAGTGCTCATGAAATGTAATGCTGTATTAAAGCAAAAGCCACACATGCTCCCCTTTCACAGGCATCTCAAAGAAAAACTACATACCCTCTGCAGCTCATACACAGTGATGTATGCGGTCCAATGAAAACTCCCACTTCAGGCGGAACAGATATCTACTGACCTTCATTGATGATTATTCCAGGTACTCAACTACTTATCTGATGAAACACAAGAATGAAACATCAGAGAGTCTTCAAGAGTTTGTTGCCATGTCTAGCAACAAATTCCAACACAAACCAGGAATAACAAACACCGACAATGGAGGAGAATACATCAGCAAAGAAGTGGCCTCCTATTTAAAGTGGTTGTAAACCCAACCACACAACTTGCACCTACAGGTAAGCCTAGATTAAGGCTTACCTGTAGGTGCAAGAAATATCTCCTTAACCTACACGGTTAAGGAGATATTTTCAGAAAACCCTGCGCCGATATCTACAGCGCATGTGCGCCGTAGACAACGGCGCAGGTGCACTGAGCATTGCCAGGTTTCTCAATGGAGACTGCCGGTTTTCTCAATGGAGAATGACGGCTCCGCACGCATGTGTGTGACGTCATCGCCGCTCCGGCCAATCACAGCGCCGGAGTGGCGATAACAGGAAGACGGTCGAAGTGGACATGGCGGCGGCAGCGGAGGGGGACGAGGAGCGCTTCGGAGGCTTCGATCTGAGGTAAGTGCCACATAATGAGCTAGTATGCATAGCATACTAGCTCATTATGTCTATTTCTTGCAGGTTTTGTTTTTCTTGAAAAGTGGATTTACACCCACTTTAAGAGACAAGGAATAGTACACCAGACAACCACACCATACACTCCAGAACAAAATGGTGTAGCAGAAAGGAAAAATCACACTCTTATTGAAATGGCCAGATGCATGTTGCCGGATGCCAACCTACCTCACATGTACTGGGGAGAAGCAGTCATGACTGCAACCTACCTACAGAACAGACTACCCTCAAGAGCCATTAAAAGTACTCCATTCAAAATGTGGCATGGATCAAAACCTAGCATAGGGCACATCAGAGTGTTTGGATGTAAAGCATATGAATATATTCCAAGTGAAAAGCGATCCAAGCTGGAGAACAGAGCCATAGAGGGCATTCTATTAGGCTACAGTGAGCAAACTAATGCCTTGTACACACGATAGGAATTTCTGATGAAAAAAGTCTGATGGAATTTTTTCATCAGAAATTCCTATCGTGTGTGGGCCCATCAGACTTTTTTCCGTAGGATTTTAGAAATACCTGTAGAACATGTTTTAAATTTTTCTGATGGAAAAAAATCCTATGGGAAATTCCGATCGTCTGTGTGGAACTCCGTTGGGGAAAAAACCCACGTATGCTCAGAATCAAGTCGACGCATGCTCAAAAGCATTGAACTTAATTTTTCTCGGCTCATCGTAGTGTTTTACGTCACTGCGTTTTGGACGGTTCGAATTTAGTCTGACAGAGTGTATGCAAGACTGATGGAAGACAGCTTGAATGGAATTCTGACAGAAAATTCCATCAGATTTTAGCCCATAGGAAATTCCTATTGTGTGTACAGGGCATTAGGGTTACAGAATACTACACCCAAAGACTGACAAAGTGATAATAAGCCATAGTGTTTATTTTTTTGAGAGCCCATCACCAGAAACACTGATCCCTGAAAGCTGTGAAGTGAATATGCCAAGCAAACCAGAAGAAAAGGTCGACCAAAGTGAACCTGTGCAGGAGTCAGAACAAGAGGTGGAACTCACAATGACTAAACCAAGTTCCACACCAGATCCTGCTGAACTGCCTGAAGTCAGAAGATCCACTCGGACTACAAAGGGGATACCACCCCGCAAGCTGTCATACACTGTCATAACACACAGCATACTTGAACCAACATCCTGGGAAGACATAGAGAAACTGCCAAAACGTGAAGCCAATATATGGAGAAAGGCAGTAGAAGAAGAATTAAAGTAATTTCAAGAAAATAAATCCTGGACACTCACAGAGCTCCTTCCTAACCGCAGAACTATAGGAAATAAGTGGACTTTCAAAGTAAAGTCAGATGCAGAAGGGAATATCCACAAATACAAAGCCAGACTAGTTGCCAAAGGTTACTCACTGAAATTCGGTGAAGATTACGATGAAACATTCTCTCCCATCGTAAAACACTCCACCATCAGAGCGCTTTTTAGCTTTGCAGCCGGGAAGGGCATACAAGTCAAACACCTTGACGTTAAAACTGTTTTCCTATATGGAGACATTAAGGAAGACCTCTACATGGAACAACCACCAGGGTTTGAGAAAGGAGACAACCTTGTGTGTAAACTTCAGAAGAGCATCTACGGTCTTAAACAATCTTCAAGGATGTGGAATGAGAAAGTGAACAAAGTACTTACTAGAGAGGGATTCTCAAGAAGTAAAGCAGACCCCTGCCTCTACTCCAGGAATCAAGGAGACAGATAGATATATATCCTTATCTATGTTGACATTATAACTTGTTTTGAACAAGAAGGGGATTATAATCAGTTAGTTCACAAGCTGAAAGAAAATTTTTAAATCAAAGAACTTGGGAACATTAGCTACTATCTGGGAATCCAAATAGAGAGAGAAGACGATGTAAGTTATCTTCTCAACCAATCTCAGAAAATCTCAAAAATCCTGGAACAATTCCATATGCAAGATGCAAAGGAAGTGAAAACTCCTATGGAACCAGGCTATCAAAAGAGCAATGAAGCAGAAAACTTGCTACCCAACAAAACATGTATCGCAGAGGAATTCAGTAGACTTGTGCACGACGGAAAAATTTGTTTAGTTTGGGTTCGTTTCTTTTCGGTCCTGTTGATTCGTAATCATTCGTAATTTTGCTAGACGGGATTTTTTGTGTTCGGACTAATTCGTATTTTCGCAAGCGACATTTTTCGTTGATTTATAATTTGTACTTTTGGTAGGGTACATTGTTTTTAGTGGATTCTGGACACAACTCCTACTTTCTTAACTTTTTTGGGGTTCGTTGATTCGTAATTTTCTGTGTCTCTCTCACAACGACGCTATTATGCTTAATGTGCTTCGAATGGATTTGTACTTTTCTAAATACATAGCAGTTATTTGTAACGATTCGAAATCTCGTATTTTACTTTTGTTTTTTACATGCGACTATAGCCTCCGCCCCTGTACACCATTTTGAGAGGGAGAAGCACGGTGAGGGAGAAGCAGAGAGCAGAGCAGAGTGTTATTGTGCTTTGAATGGATTAGAAATCTCGTATTTTACTTTCGTTTTTTACATGCGGCTATAGCCTCCGCCCCTGTACACCATTTTGAGAGGGAGTTCAGCACGGTGAGGGAGAAGCAGAGAGCAGAGCAGAGTGAGTGTTATTGTGCTTCGTATGGATTCTAAATCTCGTATTTTACTTTAGTTTTTTACATGCGGCTATAGCCTCCGCCCCTGTACACCATTTTGAGAGGGAGTTCAGCACGGTGAGGGAGAAGCAGAGAGCAGAGCAGAGTGAGTGTTATTGTGCTTCGTATGGATTCTAAATCTCGTATTTTGCTTTAGTTTTTTACATGCGGCTATAGCCTCCGCCCCTGTACACCATTTTGAGAGGGAGTTCAGCACGGTGAGGGAGAAGCAGAGAGCAGAGCAGAGTGAGTGTTAAGCCCCGTACACACGGTCGGACTTTTGCCCAACAAACTTCGTTTTAAGCAAGTTGGACCAACAATACGACCGTGTGTACGCTCCATCGGACAAACTTTTTTTCCTTTGGTTTTGTTTTCATCGGACAAAAGTTGGGTCTGCAAACGGACAAACTTTTGCCCAACAAAAGTTCCGATGGAGCAAAGTCCTACCGTGTATACAGAAAACCATAGGACTTTTGTCCGATGGACAAAACAACTAATGTTAAAATCAACCAACAATAGCAGAAGTTGACCAAAGGGTGGCGGTAAAGAGCAGAAAAGAGCAGAAAAACTATGTGATGTTGCAAAAAGTTTTGGGAAAGTTTGCAGAAAAGTCCTGTGGTGTGTATGCTATGGGTGTGCCCGGCCAACTTCGTTCGGACAAAAATCCACAGAAAAGTCAGATGTGCTTCATATGGATTCGTACATTCGTAACTTTTTTCATAACGAATTATGCCGAAGACATTTGGGCATTCGCTATTTGCGGTATAATTTATTTTGGATTCGGTTTTATTCGTAATTGCTTTGTTCGGAAATTCGAATGCTTCCGAATGTCCGAAAGTTGCTAAATTCGGACGAATTTCGATTTGTTACGAAACAAATTGCACAAGCCTAGAATTCAGTAAGCTGCTATATGTTGCCACTGTGACAAGACCAGACATAGCCGCAGCAGTGGACATACTATGCAGGAAAGTATCAGCACCCTGTCAGTGTGACTGGAACGCAGTAAAAAGAGTGATACAGTACCTCAAAGGAACAATTAAAATTAAGTTACGGTTACCAGCAACATCCAATCCAAAACTGGTCAGATATGTGGATGCTGATTGGGCCGGGGACTGCACGATCCACAAATCCATAAGTGGATTCATCTTCCAGTATGGGGAAGGAACCATAAATTGGTCTAGTCGAAAGCAAGAAAATGTCGCTCTATCTTCAACTGAAGCAGAGTACATTGCAGCAGCATACGCATGTCAAGAAGCAATGTGGATTTGTCAACTTTATGTGGACATTGGGATAGACATGTCAACACCAATGAGGGGAAAGGAGATAAGACCTAATATAAATAATGCAATATTATCTATAATGCCTGGGTCAATAAAAACTATAAAAACAGATATTCTCCACCACATGACAACGGCAGCCAAAAAAGTAATAACCCAAAAATGGGGAAATATGTCTTGCCCGACAATAGCTGAGTGGATATGTTAACTGGACGAAACTCAATATATGAAAAATCAGATACGAGAAGAGGGATATATAAATAATCAAATGCCAGTTATATGGCAACAGTGGGAAGAATTTCGGTCCTCAAAGAGAGTAATAGAATATCTATAAAGCAGAACAAAATACAACTCAAGGGGGAGGAGGAGGGGAGAGAGAATTTTTTTTTACAATTACATTTTTTTTTGTGTGTGTGAGTGAGACGGATGAATGACTAGTGTAATGAATCTCTGGCTAAAAGGATAAAAGGTTCCCTTAATACGAATTAAAGTATATAGAGGTTATACAAGGCATACCCCACTTTTAAGTACACAATGGGACCAGAGCATGTATGTAAAACGAAAATGTACTTAAAATGAAACAATACCTTTTTTCACTTCTAGGGTGTAGTGGGGGGTCAGGGGCTGTAGTGGGGGTGTCAGGAGCTGCAGCTGAGGTCTCAGGGGCTGTAGTGGGGGTGTCAGGGGCACACTGGAACAGGGTGGGCTATGCTCTCGGAGCTTCAGCTCCTTCTACTGCGGCTGCAAAATGTCTGTACAGTACTTGTGAGGCACTTTACATACACTCGGGGGTATGTCCTTACTCGCGAGTGTATGTAAAGTGAGTGTACTTAAAGCGGGGTATGCCTGTATATAAGAAACATGGGAGGTTTTGTAAGTACAAACAGAATGTAACATATATGTTTTAATGATGGAATGTGATAATTTGTATGTACCAAAACTAATAAAAATGGATTGAAAACATAAATTGGTCTAGTCGAAAGCAAGCAACTGTTGCTCTATCTTCAACTGAAGCAGAGTACATTGCAGCAGCATACGCATGTCAAGAAGCAATGTGGATTTGTCAACTTTTTGTGGACATTGGGATAGACATGTCAACACCAATTACCATTTTTGAAGACAACCAGGGATGTATAAAGCTTACACAATCAGAAAGGGTCAATCCTAGAATCAAACACATCGACGTCAAGTATCACCTACTGAGGGACAATCAAGAGCTAGGTGTTATTGACATTCAATACTTCCTTTCAGAGGAGATGACTGCCGATGCACTCACCAAGCCTTTATTGAAGGAATGTCATGGTTATTTCCAGAAGAAGTTCAATATCATTTGACAAAGCACATGCTGTTGAGAAGGGGTGTTGGAAAAGTACAACCACAAAGTTGCTTATAAACTGACTATAGATATATAAACTTGTATATATATATATATATAAGAGTAGCGGGTATACACTTTTCTGTGTATTTAAAACTGGCAGAGTCACCAGCGATGTGTAGTTCCCTGCAGCCCAGCAGGTGGCGCTGTCGCCTTGGGCTGGGGTTGAACCATTGCTGTGTGCCGGGCTCCCTTTTTGTCCTCCCTCGGCAGTAGTATGGTGGGGCGGGGAACCCGCCGTGCTTGCTGGGAGAGGGTATAAAGGGGCCAGCCATCTTGGTCACGGAGTCGAGTCCCGGGCACCTTCAGCCTGTGGACGGTGGTTCGTGTCGGTCCTCTAGGCGGCCTAGGCCTAGAGGACGTTCGGAGGTCGTGTTCCATCCCAGGCACCTTTAGCCTGGGGTGAGGTACTCGGATGGAGGTCTGGAGCTCAGTGCCCAACACTGAGTTCCGCAAGGGAAGGAGATCCTAGGGGACCCTGGGAGTGGGTACCCGAATCCGGAGGGCATAATGGACCGGTGGGAGATACTTGTGTAGCGGGGTCTTTAAATTTAGTTGGTGTACACCTGGGGGTAGTGTGACCCAGGTGTGTAATTGTGAAAGGTTCTGGACCCCTTTTGTAATTCGTGGAGGATTGGGTGGTGTATTATTCTTCTTGGCCTGTGGGTGGCGGGGTACCTACAGGCTCAAGGTAGAATCACTGCCGCAGTGCTACCCTTTTTGTCCCTTTCCGGAGATGGTACGGCTGGGGCGGGGAACCCGCCGTGGTGTTGATGGGAGGAGATAAAAGGGGGAGACGCCTTCGTCACGAGGTCTTCGAGGATTTTCTCTTCACGCACCCAGGCACCTTAGGCCTGGGTGCGGGCGGTTCAAGGTTTCGGCCCAGGCGCCCTAGGCCTGACCGGAATGAAGTTGGGGTCCACCCCAGGCACCTTCAGCCTGGGGTGAGGTACTATATCGTAGGCCTGGGGCCCAGTAACTTTGACTGGGTCCCGCAAGGGCGAAGTGATCCGAGGGTGCCGCCTTGCGAGGGGACCCGCATCTGAGGTGAGGAGGCCGGGGAGGTCACCCGTCCGGAGATTCCGGAGCAGCATCAACCCGGTGACGGATGGGCCTCCGGTAACTCCCTTAGAGGGACATCTTCCCCTGATAGGGGCCGCAACGCAGCGAAGGTACTCCCATCTATGTTCTATGGAGTTGCTGGTAGAGACTCACAAGTTCCATGTTCTGTGCTAAGCAAAGTTGCTATAACCCCTGGTGAAACCACAGGGGTTTAGATTGAAATCAGGATAGTGCCTCGACCTGCTCATCCCACCGTTTGCGTTATGTTATGGGTCGCAACCAGTCGGCTGTGAAAGAACTGTTTGTTGTGGAAATATAATAAACAAGTGTTGGACCCTGCATCAGTGTATGGACTCTGGTTAATGGGAGCAAGGGGAGGTTTCAGCATAGCAGGACTGAGCTTCATAACTAACACACATTGGCCAGAGGAATGTACTGATACTGGCCTTCACCTCACCCACAGTTATGGGGAGGACATGGGCCGTAGCGCATCTCACCCTGTCATGTGACATACCCCTAGCAAAAGGAGATGGGGTGAGGCCGCTACACGTGGGGGCTCGTCCAGGATAAAATGTGTGTTCACTTTGAAATTTGAAATGGCTGTGTCTGGACTTTGCTGCCCGGAGGAGGTCCGAGCAGGTCGGCCATGTGATTGGCCAAAGTGCGTCCCTGTGCTCGAAGTCGTGGAAATGACCCCAAGACGGGAAAGGCCCATGCAGAAAGAGCGGGAAGAGGGAAAAGCCCAGCCGTGTGACGTACTACATGTGGGGGTGTTTGCTGCACTGCGCCATGAGGCACCCCATGACTGCGCAATTCGTGGGCGGGGACTGTGGGAAGCCTGCGAAAACGTGCAAGTCGTGGGAGGAGTCTGGCCATATGTGGAGATACATGTGGAGACTCCGGCGTGTGGTCAGCGCGTGATGGAGCAGCAGGTGGTCGGGATGGCCTCAAGCTCCCCGTGGATGCCGGTATCATACCCCACGAAGATGACTGCTTTTGCTGCTCCCCTTACAGACACGGGGATAAGACTCAGGCCCCAAGGACAGTTGGCTTTGTACTCATGCAGAGACACGGAGGCCCTCGGTGTGATCTGTCCCGGATGCTCGGGACTGGTGGTCCAACTAAAGCCATTTGGGCGTTGTGAAGCGTGTAAAGAATTTCTGTTTGAGGTCGAACCATCCACAGTAAGGCCCCGGGCCCTTCGCCTCAATTGCATCACAGGTACCGCCACTCCGGAAGGGGAGATCCAGGCCTTTGCGGAGGTCCCCGTACGCGCTGACCAGGGCGACGGGACTGCCCAACCAGAGACTGAGAGAGAAAAATCCAAGGATGCTGCTTCGGTCACCACAGATTCCCTGCTGCCACCTCTGAAGAGGAAGATAGGCCTGGTGCAGGCCTCCTGTGGTCGTGGTTGAGCTTTACCCCGCCGCTTGCCGGACCTGGATGGATCCAGTTGGAAGAGTCCTGGACATCCCAGTGCTGAAAAAGGTCCAGGTGAGCCAGGGGCTGGGACTGTGGTGGTGGTTGGAGGTGTCGGTGGTCCACTGGAGCTGGAGCCTGCAAGGGAGGGTAGTTCTCTGTCTACTAAAGACTACTTTCCCGCCGAGATGTATGACACCTCCGACCTGGAATCGCTGTTGGACTGTGGGGATGGCGGGGAAATAGATGAACTGTTTCACCGGAAGGGCTGGGACAAACGCCCGCTACCTGTGCTATGCAAACCGCAGGATTCCCCTATGTCTATAGAAGACAGCACGCCCCGGGCGCAGGCCCCGGAGCTCAGGAGGGAGTCTAGTCCTCCGACTGACTTTCCACATTCCACAACATCACCTGCTTTGGTTGTGGGGATGCAGCGCGCGTCATTGCGTGCGCCAAAGGCAAAGCCACCCGAGGTAGTGAAGGTACCTCGGCACCTGGAGGCCATCGTGCAGCCAGGAGAAGGTGAGCGGGATGTCATGCCTCCTTTGGCCAGATTGCAACGACTTTTCTCCCAGAGAGTTGTCCGTGAGTACGGATGGGAGTATCCCTACTTGCCTCGGGACTTGCTTTACGAAGTTGAAGTCCTGCGACAGAGATGGTACGACGAATTTGTCTGGGAGAAGCTCAAAGTGCCTCAGGCCCGGCGATACTTGTCCTGTTCGCCGCCTGTGTCCAAGAAATTCAAGGACTGCAGAGCGGATTGGAAGTTGGGGCGCCATATTCATGCTGATAAAGTGCTTATCTGCAGAAAGGAGGGAGAGGATGTTGAATATTCAGTCAAAGTGTTTGATAAGCATCTGAAGCCATTGTTCTTACCTGATCCGAGGTTTTACTTGTGAGGAGAGACTCATGAGTATGTTTTCAGCTACAAATTTTCCTGGAAGAGCCTTTGCTAGAACGTCTGAACAATACCCTGTTTTTTTATTTGTTTTTTTTTCTTCCCACTCTCTTTTTCTATGAATCAAGGACAGACTTTGGGGTAGAATTAGTGTAGGGACGCATGAAGAATGAAGGAGCACCAAGTGTCATTACCGCGGCGCTGTCACCAGGTGGCAGTGTTGTGCAACGTTTGTTTGTTTTTCTGCACACTTTTACACCACACTCGTTGGAGCAAATGGGTCCCTCGGCTGAAGGACCCATTTATTCCAAATTTTCACATAATGTTAGGAAGTTGTCTGTTTTTTTTGTTTCCCTTCTGCAGGAGATTCGTCGGTCAAGACTACTGAGTAGGGGGTGGTTCTTAGACAGTGACGGGAGGGATTGTATATGTGTACATGATAGATGTTTTATACAAAAGTTTTATTGTTTTATAGTTCCCTTTCCCCTTGAGCAGGTCTTGGCACACACGGGATTCAAAATTTTTAGGGATAGCCTCTGAGGCTCGCTTCATGTCACCACTCCTTGGGAGACATGGGGTTGCACCAGACGCTGGGAACCAGCGTCAAATCACAGGGGGGAGTATGTAGCGGGGTCTTTAAATTTAGTTGGGGTACACCTGGGGGTAGTGTGACCCAGGTGTGTAATTGTGAAAGGTTCTGGACCCCTTTTGTAATTCGTGGAGGATTGGGTGGTGTATTATTCTCCTTGGCCTGTGGGTGGCGGGGTACCTACAGGCTCAAGGTAGAATCACTGCCGCAGTGCTACCCTTTTTGTCCCTTTCTGGAGATGGTACGGCTGGGGCGGGGAAACCGCCATGGTGTTGATGGGAGGAGATAAAAGGGGGAGACGCCCTCGCCACGAGGTCTTTGAGGATTTTCTCTTCACGCACCCAGGCACCTTAGGCCTGGGTGCGGGCGGTTCAAGGTTTCCGGGCCAAGGCGCCCTAGGCCTGACCGGAATGAAGTTGGGGTCCATCCCAGGCACCTTCAGCCTGGGGTGAGGTACTATATCATAGGCCTGGGGCCCAGTAACTTCGACTGGGTCCCGCGAGGGTGAAGTGATCCGAGGGTGCCGCCTTGCGAGGGGACCCGCATCTGAGGTGAGGAGGCCGGGGAGGTCACCCGTCCGAAGATTCCGGAGCAGCATCAACCCGGTGACGGATGGGCCTCCGGTAACTCCCTTAGAGGGACATCTTCCCCTGATAGGGGCCGCAACGCAGCGAAGGTACTCCCATCTATGTTCTATGGAGTTGCTGGTAGAGACTCACAAGTTCCATGTTCTGTGCTAAGCAAAGTTGCTATAACCCCTGGTGAAACCACAGGGGTTTAGATTGAAATCAGGATAGTGCCTCGACCTGCTCATCCCACCGTTTGCGTTATGGGTCGCAACCAGTCGGCTGTGAAAAAACTGTTTGTTGTGGAAATATAATAAACAAGTGTTGGACCCTGCATCGGTGTATGGACTCTGGTTAATGGGAGCAAGGGGAGGTTTCAGCATAGCAGGACTGAGCTTCATAACTAACACACATTGGCCCGAGGAATGTACTGATACTGGCCTTCACCTCACCCACAGCTATGGGGAGGACATGGGCCGTAGCGCATCTCACCCTGTCATGTGACATACCCCTAGCAAAAGGAGATGGGGTGAGGCCGCTACACTTGCTTGAAGACCTGGTGCAGCATATTGCCGGTGACAGGTGAGCCTTCCATCGGAGACCGCCTGGAAGGAAATCCCCCCCCTCGCTCAGAGACCGCAACCCACTTTCAGGAAGGAAAGTGGAGAGTTCATTGTGCCTGGACCTACTCGCATCCACACCTCCTTGTTTGTTCTGTTCTTTAAAGGGAGTCCAACTGTCTGTGCATTACTCTGTCATTGGAAGAATAAAGGAGTGTTGGACTTTAGTGGTGTGGGGCTCAATTACTGGCAGACACTGTTCGAGAAAACCAGGAGGAGGTCTCCAGATGCAGAACACCGACCCGAAGGTAAAAGAGGATTGTCTCTCACTGCACACACTCTGCAGGGGGACTTGGCGTGGTGACCCCGCATTCTCTCCTTCAGAGTACCCCTAGACGAGAGCCAGAGAAAGAGGAGAGAGTGGAGGCCGCTACATAAACTTTGTGGGAAGAGTTTGGGGATGGCCCCTTTATGTTCCAACATGACTGCACACCAGTGCACAAAGCAAGGTCCATAAAGACATGGATGAGCAAGTTTAGGGTGGAGGAACTTGACTGCACAGAGTCCTGATCACAACCTGATAGAACACCTTTGGAATAAATTGGAGCGGAGACTGCGAGCCTGGCCTTCTCATCCAACATCGGTGCCTGACCTCACAAATGCACGGCTGGAAGAATGGTCAAACAATCCAATAGACACACTCCTAAACCTTGTGGACAGCCTTCCCAGAAGAGTTGAAGCTGTTACAGCTGCAAAGGGTGTGGCTGCACTACTGCTGATCTCCTGAGCTCCAGTGAGGCCTACTGATCCAGGGAGCTTGATTACTCCCTATACCCAGGGTGGATGCAGGAACCTGGGGTGGACCCAGGGGAGGATCCCCCGGATGGCCAGAGTACTGGTCCTCCCATACCAGTGTTTGAGGACCTGGGAAATGGCCCAGCTAAAGGTGAAAGCCTGGCAACCTACAGAAAGAAGGTTTGTGCTAGGATTGCGAGAGTCGCTAAGGAGGAAGAAGTACTGGCGAAGTTGAAGTTTGACTTCAAGCATAAAAAAATTGCAAGTGACCGGCTTCACAGTTCTAAGAGGAAACAGATGCGGCCTGAGTTAATGGCTTTGGAGGCCAAAGTGGAAAAGCAGAGTCTGCTGGTGGCCACATTGAAAGAAACCAGCGGTGCTTTCAAGGAGAAGTATGGCAACGATGATCGCTTCCGTGCAATGCGCAGAGGGGCCATAGAGGCCAGTGGAGGGCAGGCATCAACAGAGTGCGTGAAGCAAAGGTCAGTGCAAAGCAAAAAAGTTTCTGTGGGCTCGGATTGTGTTTCTGGCCAGCACGCTGGAAAATCTTTGCATCCCGAGCCAACTATCAGTATGCCTGCAGAAAGTGGAGAAAGCTCTGGCACACAGGCTGTGGGTGATCAGCAGTCAGGTGTTTTGACTGGCAGTATGTCATTGGGCCAAGGAAGTTCTGTGCCCTTACCACCGCAGCAGGAGGCCATGGAGCAAGATGATCCATCTGAGCCTGTGGAGGGAGCAGGTATGCTGAACTTCATATCAGAACTGGAATCACCTTTGCATGGTCGCAAGTTTGAAGTGTCTGGATCATCTGAGGATGAAGAAGAGGTTGATGATGTCCCCCCAAAACCTTTGAAACATCGGGTGACAGAAAAAGAAGTTTTTGGTCATGACTTGCCTGTACAATGTAATGGAGGTGTAGTTCCTATGGATGGTGCAGTAGAGGGCAGCGGAGAGCAAGCTCATCTCCTGGCTGAGACTTACACCTGTGTACAGCCAGCCAGTGCAGACTCTGCTGAGAAGAGTGCTGACAAAGACATCTCTACTGCTGGTAACGAAGTAAGAATTACCAAGGGTAATGTAAATGACATTTCTGTGTCAGAAGTCTCTGCTCCATCTGTTCCTGACAATAATATTGTTACTACTTTATCTAAAGAAGGGTCTGTTACTAAAAGTGATGTGCCTGATGTTGCAAGGAGTGCGGTTATTTCCCATGCTGCAGCACTGGCTGCACCTGTCCCCGGGGTGAGTAGGACCAGTTATTCTGCGGTCACTGGGAGTAATGTGAGTGAAGGTCAGGCCAATCTGTCACCATCTGGTAGCTCCTTTAAACGCCGCAATGTGGTCCAATTGAGGTGGACTGGAGAAGGCCCCCCCCCAAATAGGAGAGATGTGGTGGACCGTATTCTGGGGATGGGTTTTAAAGCAGAGGAGATTTTTGCCCTTATCAGCCCAGTTGGGTCATATGAGTATGACCTCTCCTTTGTCAAGGCGGAAGGTTTAGATGTGTTTTGGGAGAGGTATGAGCAGAGGTGTAAGGAGTCCCCAAGATGGGCAGGTTTGTCACCTAAAGTAGTCTCCCGCCAGCCATTATACAAGAACGTCACCATTCTAGTGCGTAACGAGTCCATTCCTGCTGCGGATCTGGTGGTGTGGTTGAGGAGATATGCGGATGTCCAAGCCCCCTTGAGGAAAGTTGTAGATGACAGGGGGATATGGACAGGAGGATGGACAGTGTTATTAAAACTACATGTCACGGGTAATGTTGTTAAGCACATCCCTTCGTCTGCCTTTATAGGTCGTGACAGGATTATTACATTTTATGCAGGGCAACCAAAGCTTTGTCATCGCTGTGGTGAAAAGGGCCATTTTTCAAGCTCATGTTCTGCGCAGAAATGTTCCCTCTGTCAGGGCTCAGGGCATGTTGCAAAGGACTGCAATAGTATTCGTTGTAATCTTTGTAACAAGTTAGGTCACCCCTATAGCCTTTGCCCTGAAGCCCTCCATAATCAGCCAGAGGTGGTGGAAGAACTGCTGAGGATGGAGGAGGAGGAACGTGGGGGGCAGCAAGGGGTTGGTGGAGCTGTTTCAGCTAGTCCTGAGGGGCCCCCCCAGGTGTCAGTTTCCCAATCTGAAGGTGTGACCCCTCTTGTGTCTGCTCCCCAGTCTGTGCTCCCTACTGTATCAGTGTCTACTTCTGTTGTGTGTTCTTCCCCAGTGTTTCAGGTGCCCAGTGTTCCAGGTGTAAATAAGTCATCCAGATTGGCTGAGGCTGCCAAAGGGGCAGATTCATGCCGATCTGAGGTGGCAGCTTCACCTGGGCCTTCCCTGAGGCAACGTAAGACCTCTAGTGGAGGTTCTAAGGGGAAGAAGGGGGAAGTTGCCACTGCTAATGATGTAGATGAGGCCTTTCAGGGTGATGTTTCAGGGGAGGAGGGAGAGTGGACCAAGGTGGGCAAAAGGAGGAATAAGGTAGTCCTGACCTCTGCCTCCTCGGTTTCATCTTTAGAGGTAGATGATCTACCTCTGGGAAACAAGTTTGGGTCCTTATCTGAGGGGGAGAAGGAGTCTTCTAATTCCGTATCTCAGATGGAGGAGGATGAGGTAGAGTGCTCCCTAAAGAGGTCAAGGTCTCCAGTAAAGGGGGAGGGAGCTCAGGCTAAGAAACGCCTACCTCAATCATCCTGATGGCAGTTCCCACTCCGATAAAGGTGGCAACCATTAATGTTGCCAGCATAAAATCTGTAGGGGCTCGTAACATGGCCTTATTTTTGCTCAGCGAGATGGATGCTGATGTTTTATTTTTGCAAGAGACCTGGCTAAATAGCCTTGCCGATGTCCACCTGGCAAAGAGGGAGTGGAGGCGTGGGCCCTCCTTCTGGTCTCTTGCGGCCGAGCCTTACAGCGGAGTTGCAGTACTTTTTACTGGCATGGTAACGTGTCGGCGGGTTATCGAGGTAGAGATTGGAAGGTGTATGGTCTTGGACGTCTCTGTGAAGGGGCATGATCTACGTTTAGTAAATATTTATGGACCACAAACTAGATGGGAGAGGAAATGCCTCTTTACAAAGATTAAACCTTTCCTTTTTTCATCTCGGCAAGTTGTCTTTGGAGGTGATTTTAACACCGTTACTAGGCCCAAAGACAGGAAAGGCTCCACTGACAGCCTGAGATATGATAGCGTCTTTCTTAATTCGATAGCCAGGGAAGCAGGTCTGGAAGATGCGCATATTAAGCGTTGCCCAGACAGCACGGGGTACACATTTAAGCGAGGCAGTTGTGAGAGCAGGATAGACAGGTTTTTTTTTAAGGGGGACTCTGCCTTTTCAGCTCCTGAGTGTCGTATGGTGGAGTTCTCTGATCACCTTATGCTGTCTGTTATTCTCAATGCTTCAGATATGCCACCTAAAGGAAAGGGTATTTGGAGGATGAATTCGGCTCTGCTGGATGACGAGGAGGTAAGACAATCTTTTGAGGATTTTTTTCAGGCTCAGGTAACTATCCTGGATTTCTGCAGCAGTAAGTCGGAGTGGTGGGAGCTTGCCAAAAGCCGGATTAGTGGGTTTTTCAAGGCCATAGGAAAAAGGAAACAGCTTGGTAGGTACATTGCCTACCAGCAGCTGCGGAGAAAACTTGATCGCCTTGTCTCGAGTGGTGGAGATTCAGGGGCAATCTCTGAGGTAAAACTTCTCCTTAGGAAGTATCAGTATGATCGGCACGCTTCTTTGGTTCTGGAAAGGGACTACGGGAAATACCACTCGCCCGACCCTTATCAGAACTGCAAACAAAGCGCAGCAGTTAAGACGGTTGTTGGGCTAAGGGATAGTACAGGCTCTTTGACGAAATCCAGGTCAGGGATCCTGGAGGTCTCAAGGTCTTTTTATGTGGATCTTCTGGGGGAGAAGTACCTCGATCGGGCAAAGATATCAAGTTTTCTGGATTCTACACCAGGTCTGGGAAATAACATTCCGCTGGCAAGTTTGACGGGGGAAATCACAGCAGAAGAGGTAGTCAAAGCTATAGACGGTCTGGCTATTAAGAAAACACCTGGGCCAGACGGATTGACAGCTGAATTTTATAAGACTTTCAAATCCAGCTTGGTACCTTATCTTGTGGAGGTATTTAATGGCTGCCTGCAAGAGGGTTCGCTCCCTCCCTCCATGAGACAATCTGCTGTGATTCTGTTGTCAAAAGGCAAGGATCCCTCGATGATTGAGAATTGGCGCCCCATTAGCCTTCTCAATGTCGATAGAAAAATTCTGGCGAAGATAATTTTCTGGCGCTTGTCGTCAGTAGCAGACAGATTGCTTTCTCGTCAGCAGCACTGTTCGGTCCGGGGCAGGAGCACTTTTTCAGCGGTGTTAGCTGTCCGGGAGGCTCTGGAACGTTGCAGGGCTGAAGGCTGGGGAAAGTATTTGCTGGCATTGGATCAGGCGAAGGCTTTTGATCGTGTCAACCATGAGTACCTCTGGCTTCTCCTTGACAAGTATGGCCTGGAGGGTGGGTTTATTGGATGGCTTAAGACTTTATACAGAGAGGCAGAGAGCTTCATGCTTGTTAACGGTTGGGTTGGACGACCCTTCAGGGTTGGATCCGGGGTGCGCCAGGGGTGTCCACTGAGCCCTTTGCTATATGTGTTCGCAATCGACCCCTTCATCAGAAGGCTAGAGAGCGGACCGTTGTGCGGGGTGCCGGTGGGCATTACTGGTGAGCCGCCCTTGAGGGTTGTAGCCTATGCTGATGACGTTTCTGTCTTTATCTCTGGGACAGAGGAGGCGCAGGAGGTGGTCTCAGTTATAGAGCAGTATTCCGAGGCATCGGGCTCCCAGGTCAACCGTGATAAAAGTGAAGTTTTTTGGATGAGCGAGGGAGGTGAGAGCTTTGCACTTCCGGACACCTTCCCGAGGCCTCAGCAGAAGGTCAAAATATTAGGCATCGAGTTTGGCCCTGATGATTACAGTAAGTCAAATTGGGAAGCCAGGCTGAATGATGCTGATGTCAAGGTGAAATGCTGGAAGGGGTGGCGGCTCTCCTTGAGGGAAAGGGTGGACTTGATTAAGACCTACCTGATTCCTACCTTTCTGTATGTCAGCTTTGTTTGCATCTTGCCAGAGTCCTTCTATACCAGGATTTATAGTTGTTTCTTCCAATTATTATGGGGAAACAGGCTGAATCTTGTGAAGCGGAATGTGACTTACCTATCAAGGCGGAAGGGTGGCCTAGGGATGGTCAACCCGGTTGTGTTCTTCTCTCTGATGTTTTTGAAACACAATTTTGGTAACATGCTAGCAGAGAGACCGCCTGGATGGGTAGGTATTTTCCAGATCTGGTTTAGACCTTTTCTGGGCTGTTGGGAGAGTGGCGGGCCAGTGAAAAGCCTAAGGATCAAGCATGGTAAGCTCCCGGCTTATGTTGCCCCGTGCCTGAAAATTCTTAAACGGTGGCATGTGACAGCGGAGGATATCAGGTCCCTCCCTAGGAGACTCCTGGGTGAGAAGATCGTGGGTACTGTCTTTCATGCGCCACTGGCCTTAAGGGATTGCCCAGGTCATATTATGAGGGAAGGTTTACGTTTAATAAATTCTGAGCAGATTCCCTTGAAATTTAGGGACCAGGCCTGGCTCGCTTTCCACGGTAGGCTCTATGTGAGGGGGAACGTGAAGTGCCGCTCTTTGGACAATCGTGGTTGTCCAAGAGCGGAGTGTCAGGGTGAAGTGGAAACCATGGACCACTTCTTGCTTCAGTGCCCTTTCAATATAGAAGTCTATAAAAAGGTGGGGAGGGCTCTAAATATTCCTTTCTTGCCTAGCATGTCTTATGCTGAGTGGGTGTATGGAGCATTGCAGAATCGCAAGGGATTTGATTTGGACACTCTTTTTTTAGTCAGCTTAGTAGTCCGATATTACACCTGGAATGCACGGTGTCAGGTATCCCTTCGGCAGAAAGTCCTTCCTGTTCCGGTGGTGGTGTGTGAGATTCTTGGTGAGGTAGGGAAAATTCGGGGTCTCGAGAAAGACAGATGGCGGCAAAGGGTCTGGATAAAGGCGTGGAGGAATATCAGGCCTGTAGCTGCTGTTTGTTGATCTCTGGGTGTTGGGTTCTTTCCCTGTTTTCTCTCTGGGCACTCCCTTAGATTTTCAAGGGTACACATAATTTTTGAAGAAAGGCTACATACACATGATAATCTATGTTTCTTGGTCTGAGTGTTAATCAAGTTGAGTAATGTGTAGTATTTTTGAAGATGTCCATGCTTGTAGTGATGTGTGTGTGTGTGTATATATAGTATAATTTAATGCAGTGATATTTCTCTTGGTGGAAAAAAACTTTGTTCATATATTATAGGTTGAAGTATGCCTTTATTATTATTAGTCTTGTATACAATATGTTATGCATATATAAAAAAAAAAAAAAAAGGAAAAATATATATTTATTTTTTGTATTTTTGTATAAAACAAAAGTTGGAATGTGTTTCTTGTTTGCAAGATTCTCAAAATAAAAAATTGCCAACTCTATATTGAACCCTACGGACTAAGACTGGGATGCCATTAAAGTTCATGTGTGTGTAAAGGCAGGCATTCTCCTGGTTTAAGTCTCTCTCTTTTCCCGAGACTTAAAAAGCAGCATGCTCCACTTCTTAGCTCCTAAGATGATTCCTTGACTACTGCTATAATTTGAGCTAGGGATTGTAAAGTGAGGTCTGGCCTACCACATAACATAGGTAAAGTTGATCCAGGGAATATCCGATTGCCTCTCGGGGGATCAGGAAGGAATCGAATGAACTGCGCTTGATGTGTGTTTCAAACACATGTCAGATGCAGTAAAATGACACCAATATACACAAGCCCTTAAAGTGATATTAAAAGGTCTTGTTTTTTTTTTTGTGTTTTTTTTTAAACTTACCTGCTCTGTGCAATGTGTAGCGGGTATATACTTTTCTATCATGTTTGATTCGGGTAAAGTCATCAGTGATGTCCAGTTCCCTGCGGCCCAGCAGGTGGCGCTGTCACTTAGGGCCAAGGTTGAACCATCACTGAAGTGCCGTACCCTTTGTGGCCTCTCGCAGCACCTGTACAGCGGGGCGGGGAACCCGCTGTGCTTGCTGGGAGAGGGTATAAGGGGGGCGGACATCTTTGCCACGGGGATGGTTCGAGTCCCAGGCACCTTCGGCCTGAGGGCTGCTGTCCGTGGGCGGTGTCCAGGTGGCCTAGGCCTGGACACCGGGAGTTCGTGAGCCACCCCAGACACCCTTAGTCTGGGGTGAGGTACTTGGCCGGAGGCCTGGGGCCCAGTTCCTTCTGCTGGGTCCCGCCCGGGAGGGATCGTCCTAAGGTGCCCGACGGACTGGGTACCTGAATCTAAGACGCAATGGACCGCGCAGGTGACCTTCCCGTAGATCTGGTGCAGCAGATTGCCAGTGCCGGGATAGGGCCTCCGGAGACCGTCTGGAGGGATGCCTTCACCAAATAGGGGCTTATTCACACGGAAGGTGGTTCATGTGCTAAAGTCTGTGCAGAGACATTTCGCAAAGGTCGCATCTAAAGACCGTTACTTTCAGGCCTGTGGCAGGGGCTGTAACAGTTCACCCGGTAGGTGGCAGCTACCAATTCACAGTCGGTGGCAGAGACCATGCACCAAGCCTATTCGCACGCTAAAAAGGAATAGGAGAGTTCATTGTGCCTGGGCCTACTCGTATCCACACCCCCTGTCGGTTCGTTGAGGGAGTCTAACTGATTGTGTTTCATCCTGACATTGGAAAATAAAGGAGTGTTGGACTTTTGTTGGTGTGGGGCTCATTTACTGGCAGACACTGTTCCACAGAAGAAGCAGAGGCTCCAAACACCGAATACCGACCCGAAGGTAAAGAAACTTTGCTCACACCACACAAACATCTGCAGTGAAAGCTTGGCATGGTGACCCCCCACTCTCTCCTCCAAGGTACCCCTAGACTGCAGCCAAAAATAACCGATAAACAAGAGAGAGAGAGTGGAGGGCGCTACAAATGGTTTTGCAAAAAGCAGCTCCAATCCTCCCCTTGGTGTGTCCCCCACCGGCCATCCTGGCCCCTCCCTCTTGCCGAGTGCCCCCATAGCAAGTCGCTTGCTATAGGGGCACTCATGCATACTCACTCCTGAGCCACCTCTGTGTTTGCACAAGACACACTGAGCGCGTTTCAGCCATGCCCCCTGCTCCCTCCTCCCTGGCTGTAATTGACCGCTGCTGTGTCTTAGCCAATAAGGAGGGATGGGACCTGGGAGAGCTGCTGCTCTTATGCACATCGCTGGATTGAGATTGGGCTCGGGTAAGTAATAGGGGACTGGAGGTGCTGCACACAGAAGTTTTTTTACCTTCATGCATAGAAAAAACTTCAGACTGGGTTCAAACTGCTGCCGGATGCGGCTCACAGCAGGGGTCTAGTGTGTCCCTGTTCTCCATTTCAGAGACAAATCAGGGTCGAATTTTTGCCTGAATTCAGCACTGAAACTGAGCCAAAGAGGCACAGGACTCCTGTGCAAGCCGCTCTGCAGCCCCCCCCCCCCCCCCCGGAGATGTGTGAACCAGCCCCATAGAGAGCCGGTCACAATCCCCTGTCATGCGAATTAGATGCGGGGAAACCCGCATCCAATTTGCACTAGTGTGAACCTAGCCTTAATGCCGCGTACACACGATCGTTTTTCATGACGTTAAAAATGGCATTTTTAAAAATGGGCATTAAAAACGATCGTGTGTAGGCTCCAGAGCATTTTTAACGACGTGAAAAATGGCCTCAAAAAATTAGAACCTGCTCTATTTTTTCACGTAGTTTTTTTTAACGTCGTGAAAAACGGTAGTGTGTATGCTTTTACGAGGGGAAAAAAATGCGCATGCTCAGAATCAAGTATGAGACGGGAGCGCTCGTTTTGGTAAAACTTGCGTTTGTAATGGAGATAGCACATTCGTAACGCTGTAAATGATTGCATCGTTTAATGCAGCGCATTCATTTCTTCTTGATATAATGCTAAAATAATGAACTTCTTTTGCTAATGATATTCAGAGTTATGACAAACTTGTTTATTATTAATTGTTAGTGATCTCTTGAATTAAAATTTTTGTTGGTAAGCCAGATCTCCGTAATAAATTATAAAATAATTGTAAATATCTTAAATCAAATTAAAAAAAAAATTCTTTTATATTTAGGAATGTTTTTTTTTTTCTTTTATATTTAGGAATTTTTTTTCTTTTTTTTTATATTCAGGAATGTTTTTTTTTTTTCTTTTGTGTGTCAAGTTACCACACCAACATTATAAATTTGTATTATTTCCCCTAAAGAAGGTTTGTGTCCCTTGTTAATTATAAAATGATTTTTTTAAATGTCCCTGCCTACTCACTAGCAAACTCTCCTTTTAAATTTAAAACACATAGTCAAGTATTTGCTGTAAATCAAAAAATCCTTTATTTTGGCAGATAAGAAATTAAAGGGGAAGGCAGCACTGGAGACCCTGCTTGAATTTGTGCATCCTTTGGACCCCACAACAAACATCCAAGAATAGAACACCAAACTATGTAATTCCAAAAATCTAAAAATAGGAGCACAATCTTTTCTTTGACTCCCAGAGGTCAGGAACAGCAGCAGGTAAGCCAGATATATGTCCCCAGTCTGTGGTACTAGAACAGTCACTATTTTTTTCTCTTCCTTGTAGCCTTCTCTCCAGTCTTCTCTGCAGCCTTTGTTAAGCGCTTCCTCGGAGGCTGTGTCTCAGGAGGAGAGCTTGTGGCAGGAGGAGGAGGTGGAGGAGGAGGGACGATCTCTGTTAGGTCAGTGAACTGGGTTAGTTCACCCAGCAACCCCCTGTTGATTACCTTCAACATTAAGTTTTCACTGTATAGCCGTTGCCTCATGTCCATTTGGCCTAGTTTATGTGCCAGTACTGCGGAATAGCCCTCTTCAACGGAGGGGGGCTCTCTGAGGGCCGCAGTAGCCTCTAGAATAAAGGCCCGGGTTTCCTCCTCCACCTGCCTAACCCTCCTGGGCATTCTTTGTTGGATTTTCAGGGGAGGCATCTGGGCTCTTGTGCTGGGCCTGGCCTCCTCCTGTGTGCCACTGGGCCCTGCCTCCTCCTATGTGCCACTGGGCCCTGCCTCCTCCTGTGTGCCACTGGGCCCTGCCTCCTCCTGGTCCCCAACGTCACCCTCTTCCTGGCTCTGCTCTGGCTGTGTATAAAAAAGGGACATACTTATATTTTTTGCTTCATCAATCACACACATTTTTCACCTCAAGACATTTGAAAATTGAATGCCAAAAGAAATAAAAAATACAATGATTCTGACCCCTGCATTATTTATTCTTGTCCCCATCAATTTTGACCACTACTGTCTATTGCTATTTAAACCACTTTTTTTTCAAGCATTAAATAGTTAGCAATAGTAACATCTATTTTACATCTTTACTTTTGTTACATATAAATCTTGATATCAATACTATACCTGGCTCCATATGTTCAAATCTGGCTCCTCAAGGACCTCTGGTTGTTCCTCCGAAGAAGCCAGAGCTGGGTTGCAAGGAAGGCTGGAGGGTTGGCTGCAGGGAAGGCTGGAGGGTTGGCTGCAAGGTAGGCTGGAGGGTTGGCTGCAAGGAAGGCTGGAGAGATGTCTGGGGGGAAGGGTTGACAGAGATTCCCTGACTTCCAGGTGGTCATCCAGAAATGATAATTTGCTGTAGTACCACAGACTGGGTTTATAGACTTCATCTGCCGCAGCTCCTGACCTCTGGGACTTCAGGACCATATTCCTCTGAGTCCTATATGTGCCCCTAATGGTAGCTAGTTTGTTGTTCACCTCTTGGATGGTGGCTGTGGTGATCTGGGTCTTTACAAATTTGAGCAGGCTCTCCAGTGCTGCTGTCCTGGCTGCTTTATTTTTATTTTTGTCTGTTTTAGTTTCCATCTGTCCAGGAACTCCCCCATAAACTCTGGACTCTTGAAAGCCTGCATGTTTGCTGAAAGTAAAAAAACAACACAAAAATACTAGTGTCAGTCAAGACTCTTCAAATAATCTTTAGGACCATATATAGGCCACAATCTCATCCACTGATGAAACCAAAATCAGAAAAATGTTATGTACCTTCGTTATCACGTTCGTTGCTTACTCCTTCTTCCGCACAATGAACGTATTTACGACACATGCGTATTAGCTTTATATACACTGCGCATGCGTGAAACTCCGCACGTTTTCCCCGCCCCTGACGTTCGATATAGTACTTTCCCCCCCCCCGTCTCCCTCGTCGTAGTGCTACACAACATGGCGGACACTCAGGTGGCTGAGATTACATCAACAGAGGATGAAATTCCGGAGCAACCAAAGACCCGATCCCGGAGATATAAGGCATCCAACATGACATTCGAGGAAATGGTGGAGATGGTCGCCATTTTGAGGAGGGAGGATTATGATGCCAAGCATGGGCCGTATAAAAGGCCTAATCTTGTCAAGTCAAAAATTATGGGGAAAGTGGTTAAAACTCTTCACCAAAAATTCGGGGTGTGCAGAACTAAGGAACAGCTCAGAAAATGGTGGTCTGATCTCAAGTTGCGGGAGCCCGACCAATACAAAAGAATCAAGAAAGTTATAGGAAAAAGTAAGTAATTTTCATCTCTTTGAACTTCAAATTATTAATACTTGCATGTTGCTGTGTGTTTTTTTCTTTAATGTAGTACAGTTAAAGATAGAAACTTTCATGTTCGTGGGCACAGTAAACGGTCGTAGTAAACCTCTTTCGTACGTACACTTAATAATACAATGTTTTTGGCTGATCCAGCATTGCAAAAAAAGTTACCATGTATATTTTGGGGAGATGATTTTTGGGACATGATGTTTGAATAGATTTTTCGGGAAATATATTTTTTAAATATTACGTGTATGCATTGTAATGTTAAGGAGAGAATGCTCAGCAGCTGTTTGAACATCTGGACTCAGTAGCACAAGTGTAACCCAACAGAACAACCTTTTTAGGGTGTCACACACAGGTGAAACAGTGTATATACTTGGGTGTGTTTCCATGTGTGAAACTTGGTAAAACTAATTATATGTTCCTGTTTTGGGTATGGATCCAATCATGTGTTCAGCTTGTAACTTGGGCTAAAAAGACAATTGTACCACACTTCCAAAGAATGTTTCATATTCCTCTTTCAGGGCTTATTTTTTCAGATAACTATTATTTAGGAACTAAACTATACCTTTTCTTGCAATCTCAATAGGGCTTCAAAAAGGTTCGAGACATGAGCCCATAAATCCCACACCTCCAACAAGACCCCCAGAACCACATGATGTAGAGGAACGTGAAGTGGAGGAAGTGGAAAGTTGCACCACAACAAGTCAGTGTCAAACACCACAGATTCAGGTTAATAGATGTAGGCCTACATATTTATACTACATGTTGTTTTTGAATTTTTTAGGTGCTGTTCTGCCTGAAGACCCCGACAATTTTACAAGTCACAGTGCACAGATCCTGATACAATACCTAATGGTCTGCTGTCGTGACCTTGAAAAAATAAAGGGAGACTTGACACATGTAGCGCTACCCCCAGTTAAGAGAGCCACTGAGTTTTGTTTCGGGCCCTGTATACAGCACCGCCAACCCCCGGCAATCTACTCAACCCACACGGGCACAGTTAGCCTAGGGATTGTTACCTCGTAACGGTCTATACCTGATTATACATAATCTGGCAGTATTGATAGATAACTACTATCTGCAAAGATGACACTAATACCAATGTGATAAAATATAACTGGATTTACTTTGGTATAAGGATTCAAAGTTAAACACATCACATAGTATACATGCAGAGCCCTGCAGCAATAAACATATTCTTCAGTGATAGTGCAGAGTGATCACCCGCCACGTGCAACTAACTTCTTTCCCTATGTGCAATATGGCGCAGCAACAAAGTTTTAACCCCCCCACCCTGGTCAGGCCTGACCCAGATTAAAACTCAGTCCCTCATGAGAACAATTCTTTGCATGCAACTTGAATGGTGGTGCACTTTCTTTTTCGTACATCACGGGACACAGAGCGACTTAGTCATTACTAATGGGTTATATAGATTACCTTCAGGTGCTGGCACTGGCCACTTCCAAACCGGAAGTACCCTCCCCTATATAAGCCCCTCCCATCCGGGAGCACCTCAGTTTTTTGCCAGTGTCTAAGGTGTTGGCCAAAGAGTAACATGTGTTTTCACTGGGCTTGCGTACAGGTTCTTTTGGGCCTTAGTAAGCTGTTCCGGATCCCACCAAAAAAGCTTCATAGCTAAACGGTCGGTACCCGGGCCTTGCAGCAGAAGAGCAGGGTTTTGCCTGTAATGCCTCTCTTAGGAGGGCTGGACCCTGGGATCCAGAGCTCTGGTCATACCCACGACCAAGATGTTGTCTGTGCAGGGTGCTATACAGGTCCAGGGGAGTGGAATCCTTGGGAACCCGGTCCCTGAAGGTTTAATTACAATGCCTGCCGTGATAGGTGAAGTTTGGGCTTCTGTGGACCAAACAAAGTCCTGCGGCGGGGATCAGGTAAGTGGGGGCCCCCAGGAACTTGGTTCTAGTGGGGGACCCCCAAGCCTAATTTGTCTTTCTGTCTGTTACCTAACGGTATTCCCGCTAATATCTGTGTATGCCTGTAACTACTGAAAATGTAAAATTTTAATAGTAGTCAAGAAAAAAAAAAAAAAAGGACCGCAGTACCTGTTTTAAACCACTAGAGGCCGCTGTGGTCCATTTTTCTTGTCATGTGGTTCTTTGGTTTTCTCAAGTCAAAAGATCCAGGCAGTTGGTAAGTTTCTCTGTGGGAATCCACTTCCTCTGCCCTGTTGCTGCGCTCATCCACCGCAGGCCCTCCGGCAAAAAGGGCCCTGGCTCCTAGTCCCTGTTTGATTTTCGAAAAGGGCGCCAATGGCGCACGGGCGCGCGCGCGGGCGCGTGCACGCGCCTCCTATGAAAAAAAAGGGGCGGGGCGGGTGGATGACGCTCGATGCGCGCCACGGCGCTTCTGCGCATGTGCAGGCGTCCCAGCTTGTATAAAGACACAGTACAAGTGTCAGCTGGATGCAAACAGAGCTAGCAACAAACAGTGGCACACAGAGACGGTTGATGCAGGCATCCCCATAGAAAGGCACTTTAGTGGACACCAGCTGGTATATAGCAGCAACTGTGTTAGACTATTACCAGCAAAATTGGTGTATGACGACGGGAATACCTCAGCTTTGTGCTTATAGGATATGTCGTCCAGACGCTCTGGAAATAGATCTTCCAAGAAGCGAAAGGGGTCTCCGTCGGGCTCTGAGGATTTTGGGCATGCTGTACTGCGCCAATCTCCCCTGAAATTTCAGAGGTCAGTAGCCGTAGGAACCCCGCAGGAGTACCTGGTACTGCGGCTGTCCACAGTCCACCTGCTCCTGTATATATAACAGAGGAGGTTTTATCCTCAACTCTGGGAGGATTGGAAGAGAGATTAACAGCATTGATCGCTGCTTCCCTGTCACAGGAAAAGCGCGTCCGATCTCCGTCTCCTCCTGCAGAGTGCCTGTTAGTGGAGGAACAGTCCCAGAGATCGACCTACCTGAAGGGGATCAGGTGAGGTTGATAAAGTTATAGAGGAATCAACAGTGGAAGAACCTTTCTCAGCATCTCAGGCTGAAAGATTATGGGTTCAGTCTCTGACTAACATGGTCCGAGCAGCATTTTAAATGCCTCTGGCGGAACCATCAACCACTACTGTCTCCTCGCTGGGGTCGCTGAAAGCTCCCCAGACTGTCTGTTCCTTCCCAATCCACCCTTTATTGGAAGGGTTTATTTACCAGGATTGGGAGCATCCTGTAAAATATTTACTCCCCCCAAGAGATTTCCAGTGATCTATCCCATGGAGGATAAGTTCATAAAAAAAAAAAAAAAAAAATGGAGGGTCCCTACAGTGGACACAGCCATCTCTTGTGTAAATAAATCACTGACATGTCCAGTAGATAATGTTCCAATGTTCAAGGACCCAATAGATAAAAAATTGGAGTCTTTACTAAAATCTGCTTTCTCTACAGCAAGCATGGTGACACAACCTGCAGTAGCAGCGATTGGAGTCTGCCAAGCAATGAAAGATCAGTTGAAACAAGTCTTAAGGGACTTACCAGATCAGCAGGCTCTTGCCCTAGCTGACCTACCTAGAGCCTTGTGTTGCGGTGGACGCCATAAAGGATACAATCCAACAGGCATCCCGCTTTACGCTGTCTGTAGACATATGCGTAGGCTTCTATGGCTCAAAAACTGGTCTGCTGAAGCTCCCTGTAAGAAATTGCTGATTAGCTTCCCATTTCATGGAGAACGCTTATCTGGAGAAGATCTGGACAAATATATCCAGAAAACTTCTGCCGGTAAAAGTACACTCTTGCCGGTTAAGAACAAGGGTAGAAGTCCTTCTTTTAAGAGGCCTACTTCTCCAGTCCCTGGCACATCGGCTGTGAAACAGTTCCGACGGCCTCCGCGGTCAAATCAAGGGGGCAGAAATCAGGGACAATCACAGGGTAACAAGAAACCCTGGGGATAAGAGAGGTACAAAACCTCCCCCTAAGTCATGAAGGGTTGCCCCCACTCAATCGGGTGAGGGGAAGACTTCAGTTGTTCACAGAGACCTGGCGGGACACCATCAGAGATGGGTGATCTCCGCAGTAAGTCTGGGATACAGGCTGGAGTTAAAAGACATTCCTCCTGCCCATTTTATAAGGTCAAACGTGCCAAGCGATCCCCAGAAGAGTGGATCCCTCCTTCTGGCACTAGAGCAACTATTGCCCCAAGGGTAATCATGAAGGTTCCCTTGGAAGAAAACGGGTTCGGGTTTTACTCGAACCTTGTCACAGTCCCCAAACCAAATGGGGACATGAGGCCCATATTAAATATAAAAGGGCTAAACAAGTTCCTACATATCAGGACTTTTTCGGATGGAGTCGATCCGATCGGTGGCCACCACCCTACAAGGGCAGGAATGGTTAGCCTCGATCGACATAAGGGATGCTTATTTGCATATTCCCATCTGTCCGGCCCACCAGAAATTTCTACGCCTTGCAGTAGAAGGGCGCCATTTTCAGTTCAGAGCCTTACCTTTCGGTCTGGCCACGGCACCACGAGTGTTCACAAAAATTCTGGCCCTATGATTGGCCAAACTAGGAACACAAGGTGTAACGATAATGGCATATCTAGACGACTTGTTGCTGATAGACTACTCAGTGAAAAAAACTAGAAGTGGTCGTTCACAAGATAATCAAGTATCTGGAATCTCACGGTTGCATTATCAACCGAGACAAGTCAGCCCTAAAACCAGTCAAAAGCCTGGAATACTTGGGGGCTAAGACTGGATTCAAATCAGAGAAAGATTTTCTTACCTCCAGAGAAGGTGTCGTCTTTAAAAGATTTGACCCACTTAGTGGGTACAAAAAAGAAAAACCATCCATACGCCTGTGTATAAGGCTGCTGGGAAAAATGGTGGCTTCATTCGAAGCGGTACCCTACGGTCAATTCCATTCAAGGAACTTGCAGAGGGCCATACTGTCAGCCTGGAACAAAAAAGTTCAGGCTTTAGACTTACCAATGTCCCTGTCCCCTTCCGTTCGCAAGAGCCTCCATTGGTGGTTGGTACCAGAATCTGGAAAAAGGGAAACCCTTCAGTCCGGTTTCTTGGAAGGTGGTCACTACAGATGCCAGCCTCATAGGCTGGGGGGCAGTACTGGAGCAATGGTCTCTCCAGGGCAAGTGGCCAGAAGCAGAGAAGGCCCTGCCCACCAATCTCTTAGAGATACGAGCAGCCCGGTATGCCCTAGTAGCATGGACATCCAAACTCCAAGGGTCACCTGTCAGAATTCAATCAGACAATGCCACAGCAGTGGCATATATCAATCACCAGGGTGGCACCAGGAGTCGTGCAGCCCAGAGGGAAGCGAATTGCATCCTGGAATGGGCAGAAAGGTATGTCACAGCCATATCCGCGGTTTTCATCCCAGGAGTGGAAAATTGGAGAGCGGACTTTTTAAGTCGCCAGCAATTATGCCCGGGGAATGGTCTCTTCACCCCGAGGTTTTCCAGGCAATATGCCAGCGGTGGGGAACACCGGATGTAGATCTGCTAGCATCCAGATTCAACGCAAAGGTGGACAGATTTGTGTCTCGCACAAAGGATCCCCTAGCTTGCGGTTCGGATGCCCTAGTGTTCCCTTGGGATCAGTTCAAGCTGATATATGCATTCCCACCGCGATTAATCCGCAGAATCAGGGTAGAAAAGAAACCAGTGATTCTGGTGGCTCCAGCGTGGCCCCGAAGGGCATGGTACGCGGAGATTGTAAAAATGTCAGTGGGAAGTCCTTGGACCCTCCCACATCGTCCGGACCTGCTTTCGCAAGGACCGATATACTACCCTTCCTTACCAGCCCTAGGTTTGACGGCCTGGCTATTGAAGCCCACATTCTAAAAAAGAGAGGGCTCTCCAATCCTGTGGTATCTACCATGATCAATGCCAGGAAGCCGGTATCCAGGCAGATCTATTATAGGATCTAGAAGGCGTACATCACGTGGTGTGAGGCCAGGAAATGGCATCCACGTAAGTACGTAATAGGTAGGATTCTGGACTTCCTACAGTGGGCTGTACATAGGAAGCTTGCCTTGAGTACTATCAAGGGTCAGACGGCCTTGTCAATATTTTTTTCAAAGGCCCTTGGCTTTGCATTTATTAGTCAAAGCTTTCATACAAGGAGTGATGCGTATTAGCCCTCCGGTTAGTATTCCCATATGTCCATGGGACTTAAACCTGGTTCTGTCGGTTCTACAGAAACAACCATTTGAACCATTGCGGCACATTTCCTTGGTTCTTTTCACCAGGAAATTGATTTTCTTAGTAGCCATTTGTTCGGCTAAAAGAGTATCGGAATTAGCCGCCTTGTCCTGTAAGGAGCCAGATCTGGTTATCCATAAGGACAGAGTAGTATTACGTCCTCATCCAGCCTTCTTCCTAAGGTGGTATCGAGGTTCCATTTGAACCAAGATGTGGTTCTTCCTTCCTTTTTCCCCAAACCTAGTTCGGTAGAGGAAAAGTTATTGCATTCTTTGGATGTAGTAAGAGCAGTTAAAGCTTATCTTAAAGCCACTGCTCAGATTCGTAGAACGGATACTTTGTTTGTTCTGCCGGAAGGCCCCAGAAAGGGTCAGGCAGCATCAAAAATCTACTTTAGCCAAGTGGATTCGACAGGTCATAATACAAGCCTATGGCTTGAAAAGGAGACCGCCTCCGTTCAAAGTTAGGGCGCACTCCACAAGAGCAGTTGGAACTTCATGGGCAGTGCATCACCAAGCCTCCCTGGCTCAAGTCTGTAAGGCCACAACATGGTCCTTAGTACACACGTTTACTAGATTCTACCAGGTAGACGTCAGAAGTCAGGAGGATGTCGCCTTTGGGCGCAGTGTGTTGCAGGCCGCAAAAGAGCCTCATGCCTGATGGCGCCCAGCTTATGTATCCCTCCCCTCATTTGGCATTGCTTTGGGACGTCCCATTAGTAATGACTAAGTCGCTCTGTGTCCCGTGATGTACGAAAAAGAAAAAGGGATTTTTATAACAGCTTACCTGTAAAATCCTTTTCTTGGAGTACATCACGGGACACAGAGCTCCCACCCCTCTTTTTGGGACACTTATTGCTTTGCTACAAAACTGAGGTGCTCCCGGATGGGAGGGGCTTATATAGGGGAGGGTACTTCCGGTTTGAAAGTGGCCAGTGCCAGCACCTGAAGGTAATCTATATAACCCATTAGTAATGACTAAGTCGCTCTGTGTCCCGTGATGTACTCCAAGAAAAGGATTTTACAGGTAAGCTGTTATAAAAATCCCTTTTTTAGGAAACAATATTTGTAATCCAAGAGGTAGTAAATAACAGGGTGGGCCAAGGCAGTCACTAGGCCCAACAAAGTAAAAGGGTAATGAAGTGAGCAAGTGCTCGCTCACCACTCCGGACGCGATCCCAGTCCGGGCTTCCACCACTGTGTATCCGCACACAGTGTCTCCAACGGCCGGGTCTCCGGTCCAGCTGAAATCAGCAAACTCGAGCAGGAACAGATGCCACCCAGGCTCCGCAGTGGGGTGGAAGGCTCTTTGGTCGGTATGCAAGGCCCAGGCTCCAGGCCTTACACAGCAGCGGATACGCACAGGGAGTCCTATTGCTTGCAGTACGGTGTCCAAAGAGGCTGAGCCTAGCCTCGCCCTCTTCTTATATAGCCCCACCCATGAGTCTCTGCGGTGGCCCAATGCACCCTGGGTGCCAAACAGGGTTCTGGGTAACGTAGTCCAGGGGCCTTAAAGGAGACCCCGCTACACACAGATCAGGCAAAATACCAAGCGGGTGGAGCAAAGGCTCCAAAATATCATGGCTGTGCTTGGGCGGGTTTAATTTTTTGCCACAAAAGAACTTTGAAATTGCTTTGTTTTCGAAGGTTTTTTTTTGGTTTAATGTTTAACTAATACTACATATAGAAATTTAGATAAAGATTTTTTGGCACGTTATTTAAGCATGCCCGTTCATGCGTTTTACCCCAAAAAATATTTTATAACACTGCAAATTTAAAACCTACTTTTGTTTAATAAAAACAAAAAATAAAAAAAAATTATGTGCAAAGATTAAAAAGATTTTAAAAATATAAAATGTGTGGCTTATTATCTAAATGTTGCCCAAAGTAAGCAAAATTATGTTTTGTGTTTACACTGACAATGATGGGTATTTAATAATGGAAAATACACATGGCACTACAAGTGCACTAGGAGAACCGAGGAAAAACATAAAAGAAACACAACCAAAAAGACAATACAAAAAATATTTGGCAGAAAGATTTTATTTTTCAACACAATAAAATTAAGAATCCACAGGCATAACAATGGCCCCCCTACCCACAAAATAATCCAAATATTGCTGCCGAACATCATGGCCGGTTTGGGGGGCCAAGCCTGGACGTCCAGCTTCCAGGCCACTAAATTAGTACCGTCCTGTAATGAGGCCTCAGGCCCACTCAAAGAAAGATAATTCGGGGAATGTACCCGTAAAAAATTGTGTAAGACACAACAGGTCATGACCACATGGTTCTATTTGTATGGGGTAAGATGGATGGAGGTGAGGAACAAGCGGAATCGGCTGGCCATGATGCCAAAGGCATTTTCCACCACCCTTCTGGCTCTGGCCAGCCGATAGTTAAACACCCTCCTCTCAGGGGTGAGGGTTCTTTGAGGAAATGGCCTCATTAAATGGGGACCCAGCCCAAACGCCTCATCCGCAACAAAGACGAACGGGAGTCCCTCCACATTCTGGTCCGCTGGTGGCAAGGCCAGCTAATCTGATAGGAGCCGTTGGCCAAACTCAGTCTGAGCAAAGACTCCTCCATCGGACATACGTCCATTTTTACCAACGTCCACATAAAGAAATTCGTAGGTGGCGACACGACTGCCATCATGACGATGCTGTGGAACCCCTTATAATTGAAGTAATAGGATCCCGAATGGGGTGGTGGTACGACCCGTACATGCTTGCCGTCGATGGCCCCTCCATAGTTTGGAAAGTTCCATCGCTGGGCAAACTGAGATGCCACATTCTGCCATTCATGTGGCGTAGAAGGGAACTGGGGAGTTAAACAAAAAAAATATTAATACTTTCATACATAAACATTGCAAGCAGAATTGACAAAATCATTCCTGGCCAACATCAGGATAAACTTAGATAGATTTTTAAATGATTTGTAACCTCAAAAAAACAAACAAAAAAAACCACAGTCACTTATCAAATTCAACAACCCCTCTGATGAGCCATTTCAGAAATTTTATGGGGGGTTGAAGTTTAGTTGGGGACCTCACAAATCAAGGCTGTAGCACTCTGTATGAATTGAAAGAAAATGTAACATTCCTAAGAAATCTTTAGGGGGCGTTTAGGGTAAAGCACTACAATGGAGCAGACAGCAAAAAAAAGTGACTAGGCTAGGTGGGTATGGCCCCAGCATAGCATGCTGGAGAGGTTAGTTAGGGGAAATATGCATGTAGGCCAAAAAAGGAGCATCAACAACGAGACAACATGCATGGGGAGAAAGGGGACATTCACAGCATATTACAATCATGGTAATTAGGGACTGATGAAAGAAATATTAAACATTATTAAGCAAGAAATACATAAAATGTGATGTTAAAGGAGAAAACTTACCTTAATATAGCCCTCCTGCAAAACTTGAAGGATGGCAGAACAAGTCTCTGGTATAATGATCCCCAGAGCCTGGGGTGAGAAGCCTGTTGAGAACTTGAGGTCCTGCAGGCTTCTCCCAGTCGCCAGGTATCGCAACGTGGCGATGAGCCTCTGCTCAGCAGTGATGGCTTCCCGCATAACGGTGTCCTGCCTGGTAATATAGGGGGACACCAAAGCCAACAGATGCTGAAATACGGGGTCAGACATCCTGAGAAAATTCTTGTAGTCCTCAGGATTATTCTCCCTGATCTCCCGCAACAAAGGCATGTGACAGAACTGGTGCCGCTGGAGCAACCAATTCTTGGTCCATGAACTCCTCCTCACCCTGTTCATGGACTGGAGTCGGGATACAGAAAGAACCCCTGCTCCAACTACAGCACGAACGCTACGACGAGTACATAGCCGCAACATGGCTAGATAACGGTCGGCTGGTCAGAACAAACTAAAAGAACGCACGGAAGAACAGCAAGGCCTATGAAGAACGAGCTGAAAAACAGTAACGAGCGGACAAGAACGCACTGAATAAACAGATACGAACTGACTACAAGCACTGAAAGACAGATACGAACCAACAAGCACAAACTGAACTCCACAAAACGTTCTTAAAAGTACGAAGACTGAAAAGCGCAAATCGTCTCTCTTTTACTAACACGCGGTATCACGAAATTAGCAAAAGCGGCCCAAAGGGTGGCGCCATTCGAATGGAACTTCCCCTTTATAGTGCCGTCGTACGTGTACGCTTTGCGCGAGCGTTTTTTTTTAATGAACGTGTGTATGCAAGACAGGCTTGAGAGGAAACGAGAAAAATCACGTCGAGAAAAACGTCGTTTTTTTAAAATGACATTAAAAACGATCGTGTGTACGCGGCATTTAGCCTTTACAACCACTTTAAGGGATCCAAAACAGCGGCGGTGCATCCATAAAGGGTGCAAGAGCGCCTCCCCCCTCTCCTGTCACTCTCTAATTACTATATATAGATTCATGCATTGCACATTCGCTTCTCACTCAGCTGTATGTTAGGAAAGCAAAGGAACTCGCTTTCCTAACATTGAATCGCCTCTCAGCCAATCAGGTGCACCTGGTCTGTGTTACCTGTCACCTGATTGGCTGAAGCGACAGGCGCTGTGATTGGACACCTGTCAGGCGTCCAATCACAGCACAGGATGAGAGGAGGTGCGGGCGGGAGAAGACATCGGGGTCGGGGAAGATGGAGGACACCGGACACCGAGCGTTTGATGGGCACAGTGACTGTGTTTAATAGGCAAAGTGGCTGCTTTTGATGGGCACAGTGTCTGCGTTTGATGGGCAAATTGGTTGCGTTTGATGGGCACAGTGGCTGCATTTGATGGGCAAAGTGGCTACGTTTGATGGGCACATGTGGCTGCATTTGATGGGCACAGTGGCTGCGTTTGATGGGCACAGTGGCTGCGTTTGATGGGCAAATTGGCTGCGTTTGATGGGCACAGTGGCTGCATTTGATGGGCAAAGTGGCTGCATTTGATGGGCACATGTGGCTGCGTTTGATAGGCACAGTGGCTGCATTTGATGGGCAAAGTGGCTGCGTTTGATGGGCACATGTGGCTGCGTTTGATAGGCACAGTGGCTGTGTTTGATGGGCACAGTGGCTGCGTTTGATGGGCACAGTGGCTGCGTTTGGTACAGTTGCTGCAATTGATGTTTTTTTTTTTCCAGAATTTTTCAGTTTGTTTGTGCCCGAAAAAAAACTTTGAGCACCAGCCGCCACTGATCTGGAATGCAGTTTTTGAATTTTGAATTCTACCATATGGGACAGTGTTCACATTTATTATTGCTTGGTTAGTATCTATTTACATGACACAACCCCTTCTTTTATATTTGACCAAACAATTGGCTATTATATTGTTTCTTTGCATTGAAAGCTAATTTTAGTGTATTTTTATGTAGCGGGGGTCTAAA
The DNA here is from genome assembly GCA_029206835.1 of Rana muscosa. NCBI lineage: Eukaryota > Metazoa > Chordata > Amphibia > Anura > Ranidae > Rana > Rana muscosa. The sequence goes on along the minus strand of CM055116.1, from coordinate 1,197,692,531 downwards.
TTTAGGGGGATACACCTGGGTGGTAGTATGACTCAGGTGTGTGTAAATCATAGAGGATTTAGACCACTTTCAGTCGTGGAGGTGGTGTACTATTCTCCTTGGCCTAGGGTGGCGGTGTTCCCACAGGTCGAGGTAGAATCACTGCCACAGTGCTGTCCTTTTTGTCCCGTTCCGGCGGTGGTACAGCGGGGGCAAAGGTCTTCTTCTCGAGCGCGTGCACAGGCACCTTAGGCCTGGGTGCGGGCGATCTGGAGTTCTGGCCCAGGCGCCCTAGGCCTGGTCGGAGCGGAGTTGGCGTCCATCCCAGGCACCTTAAGCCTGGGGTGAGGTACTACATCGGAGGTCTGGGGCCCAGTGACTTCGACTGGGCTCCGCAAGGGCGGATGAGTCCGAGGGACCCTGAGGTGGATGGGGCCCATGTCTGAGGTGAGGAGGCCGGAGAGGTTACCCGTCTGAAGAGTCCGGAGCAGCATCAACCCGGTGACGGAGGGGCCTCTGGTAACTCCCTTGGGGGGACATCTTCCCCCTGATAGGGGCCACAACGCAGCGAAGGTACTCCAATTCATGTTCTTCAGAGTTGCTGGTAGAGACTCACAAGTTTCAAGTTCCTCTCTCTAGCCAATGGCTATAGCAACCGCTGGTGAAACCACAGTGGTTTAGTTTTATCATTAGGACAGTGCCTTGACCTGCTCACCCTACCGTATTGAACTGTTTATGGCTCTCAACCAGTTGGCTGACTAAGAACTGTTTATTGTGTGTTACAATAAAACAAGTGTTGGATCCTTATCGGTGTGTGGAACTCTGGTTAATGGGAGTGAAGGGGAGTGTCAGCACAGCAAGACTTGGTTGTGAATAGAAACACACAGGCCCGAGAAGAATAACTGGTACTGGCCTTCACCTCACCCGCTGCAATGGGGAGGACATGGGCCGTAGCGCATCTCACCCTCACGTACAACATACCCCTAGACCAAAAAGAGGGGGTGACGCCGCTACACATGGGCGCTCATAAGTCCGGGATGATGTGTGTTTTAACCATGGAACTGAGAACGGCTGTGTTTGAACTTTGCTGCCCGGAGGAGTTCCGAGTGGGTCGGCCATGTGATTGGCCAGAGTGCATCCCTGCTCAAAGTCGTGGACATGACCCTAAGACGGGAAAGGCCCATGCAGAAGAGCGAGAAGAGGGAGAAATCCAGCCGTGTGACGTACTACATGTGGGGGCTTTTACTGCACTGTGCCATGAGGCACCCCATAGCTGTGCAGTTCGTGGGCGGAGACGGATGGAAGCCCGCAAAAACGTGCAAGTTGTGGGAGGAGTCTGGCCATGTGAGGAGATACTCATGGAGACTTTGGCGCGTAGTCAGTGCGTGATGGAGCAGCAGATAGTCGGGATGGCCTCAAGCTCCCCGTGGATTCCGGTTCCCTACCCCACGAAGATGACTGCTTTTGCTGCTCCCCTTACAGACACGGGGATAAGACTTAGACCCCGAGGGCAGTTGGCTCTGTACACTTGCAGAGACACGGAGGCCTCGGCGTGATCTGTCCCGGGTGCTCGGGACTGGTGGTCAACCTGAAGCCATTCGGGCGTTGCGAGGCATGCAAGCAGTTTCTATTCGAGGTGGAGCCATCCACAGTAAGGCCCCGGGCCCTTCGCCTCAACTGCCTCACAGGTACCGCTACTCAGAAAGGAGAGATCCAGGCCTTTGCGGAGGTCCCCGTATGCACTGACCAGGGCGATGGGACTGCCCAACCAGAGACTGAGAAAGAAAAATCCGAGGATGCTGCCTCGGTCACCACAGATTCCCTGCTCCCACCTCCGAAGAGGAAAGTCGGCCTGGTACAGGCGTCCTGTGGTCGTGGTCGAGCTTCACCCCGTCGCTTGCCGGGCCTGGATGGATCCGGTTGGAAGAGTCCTGGACATCCCAGTTCTACGAAAGGTCAAGGTGAGCCAGGGGCTGGGACTGCGGTGGTGGTTGGAGGTGTCGGGGGTCCACAGCCGGTGGAGCCCGCTAGGGACGGTAGTTCCACGTCTACTAGGGACTACCTCCCCGCAGAGATGTATGACATCTCCGATCTAGAATAGCTGTCGGACTGTGGAGAGGACGGTGAAATAGATGAACTTTTTCACCGCAAAGGCTGGGACAAAATGCCATTGCCTGTGTTACGTGCACCCCGGGATTTGCCTATGTCCACGGGAGATAGCACGCCCCGGGCGGAAGCCCCGGAGCTCACAAGGAAGCCTAGTCCTTCGCTTGTCATTTCACCACCTGCAGCATCACCCGTTCCGGTGGCAGGGACACAGCGCGCATCACTACGGGCACCAAGATTCAAACCGACGGAGGTAGTGAAAGTACCTCGGCATTCAGATGCCCTTGTTCCGCCAGGAGAAGGTGAGCGGGCCACAATGCCTCCTTTGGCCCGACTGCAGCGGCTCTTCTGGCAGAGGGTCGCCCGTGAGTACGGATGGGAATATCCTTACTTGCCTCGGGACTTACTTTTTGAGGTCGAAGTCCTGCGACAGAGATGGTATGACGAGTTTGTTTGGGAGAAGCTTAAAGTGCAGCATGCCCGCCGGTACTTGTCCTGTTCACCATCAGTGTCCAAACAATTCAGGGACTGTAGAGCAGAATGGATGTTGGGCCGCCATATCCACGCAGACAAGGTGCTTATATGCTGAAAGGATGTAGAGGACATTGATTATTCAGTGGAAACTTTTGATAAGCATCTGAAGCCCCTGTTCTTGCCGCACCCGAAATTTTATTTGTGAAGAGAGAAAAAAAACTCTCCTGTATGTTCTTCTGCTGCTGAACTTTCTGGAAGTGTTTTACCAGAATATCAGAACTGGGCCCTGGTTTTTTATTTGGGCTTTTCTAGTCTTTGGAGGAATGAGAGCTGTTTTGTTTTGTTCTCTCTTTCTTCATACATCAGAGACACAGACTTTGGGGTAGAATCAGAGTAGGGACGCAGGAAGAGGGAAGGTTGCCTGGAAGATTTCACCAAGTGTCATTACCGCGGCACTGTCGCCAGGTGGCAGTATTGCGCAATGGCTGTTTGTTGTTTTTTTTTTACATTTGCATCACCTTACTCATTGGAGCGAATGGGTCCCTCGGCTGATGGACCCATTCATTCCAAATTAACACAAATGTGTTAGGATGTTGTGTTTTTGTTTCCCTTCTGCAGGAGATTCATCTGTCAAGACTGCTGATTATGGGGTGGTTCTTAGACAGTAATGGGAGGGATTGTATATGTGTATATGTTCAGATGGTTTTATTGAAAAGTTTTATTATTTCATGTTCCCTTTCCCTTGAGCGGGTCTTGGCACAATCAGGATTCAAATTTTGAGGGGTGGCCTCTGGGGTCAGGCTTATGTTACCACTTTTTGGAAGACATGGGTTTGCACCAGACGCTGGGGACCAGCGTCAAATCACTAGGGGGAGAGTGTAGCGGGGGTCTAAATTTAGGGGGATACACCTGGGTAATAGTATGACCCAGGTGTGTGTAAATCATGGAGGATTTAGACCACTTTCAGTCGTGGAGGACTTTGGTGGTGTACTATTCTCCTTGGCCTGGGGTGGCGGTGTTCCCACAGGTCGAGGTAGAATCACTGCCGCAGTGCTGTCCTTTTTTTCCCGTTCCGGTGGTGGTACAGTGGGGGCGGAGAACCTGCTGTGGCGTCACGGGAGGAGATAAATGGAAGAGACGCCCTCGCCACAAGGTCTTCTTCTCGAGGGCGTGCCCAGGCACCTTAGGCCTGGGTGCGGGCGATCCGGAGTTCCGGCCCAGGTGCCCTAGGCCTGGTCGGAGTGGAATTGGCGTCCATCCCAGGCACCTTAAGCCTGGGGTGAGGTACTACATCGGAGGCCTGGGGCCCAGTGACTTCGACTGGGCTCTGCAAGGGCGGATGAGTCAGAGGGACCCTGAGGTGGATGGGGCCCATGTCTGAGGTGAGGAGGCCGGAGAGGTTACCCGTCTGAAGAGTCCAGAGCAGCATCAACCCGGTGACGGAGGGGCCTCTGGTAACTCCCTTGGAGGGACATCTTCCCCCTGATAAGGGGAACAACGCAGCAAAGGTACTCCAATTCATGTTCTTCAGAGTCGCTGGTAGAGACTCACAAGTTTCAAGTTCCTCTCTCTAGCCAATGGCTATAGCAATCGCTGGTGAAACCACAGTGGTTTAGTTTTATCATTAGGACAGTGCCTCGACCTGCTCATCCCACCGTATTGAACTGTTTATGGATCTCAACCAGTTGGCTGACTAAGAACTGTTTATTGTGTGTTACAATAAAACAAGTGTTGGATCCTTATCGGTGTGTGGAACTCTGGTTAATGGGAGTGAAGGGGAGTGTCAGCACAGCAAGACTTGGTTGTGAATAGAAACACACAGGCCCGAGAAGAATAACTGGTACTGGCCTTCACCTCACCCGCTGCAATGGGGAGGACATGGGCCGTAGCGCATCTCACCCTCACGTACAACATACCCCTAGACCAAAAAGAGGGGGTGAGGCCGCTACATTTACAAATATGCAGTTGCACAAATATCATGAGACATAAAAAATTGCAACAACAATCTTTTGTAATTCACAAGGTCTCTGCATTCAGAAAATGTTATGTTCTGTGACTTTTATAGTAAAAAACTTATATTTTAACATCAGAAGCCAATTAGAGCACAATGGCAGCTGAAAACCCCCAGTTTGTCTATGTACCCAATCCACTCACCTTCCTCTACTTAATTTCTTCTCTTGGGGGCAAGTACAGGGCAATCTCATTATGAGAACATAAACAGCAATAAAAACCTGAAAGGGTCTCTAATGCTTCTCTGCTCTTCCCAAAGCTAAAAATATTGCTTTGGCTGGAGTAACACTTTAATGAGTAACAAAAAAAGCCCCTTTAAAGGCTCCTGCTGACCAGACATTTAAAGCTGCTATTGGGCAGTCACTCTGAGAGTGATGTTTCAGGCATAGTTGGTTGTTTGTGATTAAATTGACCCAAGTCCACAACACTCCATAAACATTCATCATATACTGTGTGCTATACAGTTTTATTTGAGACAAGAGTTAAAAAAAGGTTGCAAAGGGAGGACCTGACATTTGAGGTTTGCTTTGGCAAGAGACCCACCTTTAGCCCAATTCATACTGATTCTTAGCATTGACGCAACTCCAGAATGCCCTTCGAATATCAGTTCACTGTTTTTTAAGCTTAATATGGAAACCTCAAAATATAGATCATTAAGGTGAACCTATATTCCCTTTAAAAGTATTATATGCCTAGGAGCAGACACAACAAGATGGCAGAACTTACATTTGTTCATCAAAAAATTCTTGCATGCCTTTCTCTGATATGGTATCACTTTGTTTTTTGGTACCAATAACAAAATACGTAATGCAGCACTACCCTCACTAAACTTAATTCACATATAAGCTTTCAATAATCAAATTTTATAAAATAATGGGGAAAAAGCTTTAATATTCTGCAATAATAAGGATTAAAAGCACTCACAAACAGAATAGTAAAAGTACATGGTAAACCAATCCAATATACACCCACTGGCCACTTTATTAGGTACACCTGGCTAATTGCTTAGTAACACAAATTGCTAATCAGCCAATCACATGGCAGAAACTCAATGCATTTAGGCATCTATAAAGACGACTTGCTGAAGTTCAAACTGAGCATCAGAATGGGGAAGAAAGAGGATTTAAGTGACTTTGAATGTGGCATGGCTGTTGGTGCCAGGCGGGCTGGTCTGACTATTTCAAAAGCTACTGATCTACTGTGATTCTAACGCACAACAATCTCGCGGGTTTACAGAGAATGGTCCGAAAAATTTAAAATATGCAGTGAGCGGCTGTTGTCTGGACGAAAATGCCTTGTTGATGTCAGAGAAGAATGGGCAGACTGGTTTGAGATAATAAAAAGGCAACAGTAACTCTAATAACCTCTCGTCACAACCAAGGTATGCAGAATACCATTTCTGAATGCACAACACATCGAACGTAAATGGGCTACAGAAGCAGAAGACCACACCAGGTGCCATTCTTGTCAGCTAAGAACAGGAAACTGAGGCTACAATTCGCACAGGCTCACCAATATTGGACAATAGAAGATTGGAAAAACTTTTCCTGGTCTGATGAGTGTCGATTTCAGCTGCGACATTCAGATGGTAGGGTCAAAATTTGACGTAAACAACATGAAAGCATGGATCCATCCTGCCTTGTATCAACGGTTCAGGCTGGTGGTGGTGTAATGGTGTGGGGGATATTTTCTTGGCACCCTTTGGGCCCCTTAGTACCTATTGAGCATTGTTTAAACGCTACGGCCTACCTGAGTATTGTCGCTGACCATGTCCATCCCTTTATGTACCCATCTTCTGATGGCTCCTTCCAGCAGGATAACGCACCATGTCACAAAGCTCCAATCATCTCACCACTGGTTTCTTGAACATGACAATGAGGTCACTGTATTCCAATGGCCTCCCCAGTTACCAGATCTCAATCCAATAGAGCACCTTTGGAATGTGGTGGAATGGGAGATTCACATCATGGATGTGCAGTCAACAAATCTGCAGCAACTGTGTGATGCTATCATGTCAATGTGGACCTTTTTGAATCTATGCCATGAAGAATTAAGGCAGTTCTGAAGGCCAAAGGGGGTTCAACCCGTTACTAGCAAGGCGTACCTAATAAAGTGGCCAATGAGTGTACATGAGGTTTTGATGCATTTTTAATGTGTTCCAGTGCATTACTGTATTTTGACACTTAAAAAATCTATATTTTCATTCAGAATAAAATGCGTTCTGGTGTGTTCCTATGTGTCCCCAAGCATTTTCATGCGTTTTACACAAGTGCAAGTTGCCAACCCTGGATCCAGCAAAAAAAAAAAAAAAAACTGATCATCACGCTTTCTCCTCCATGTTTGACAGTTGGTGTCACACAACAAAGCAACCATAATTTCACCTACTTAGCGATGTACAAAAAATCTGCGTGGTGAACTAAATGTAGCGCCCTCCCCAAAAGGTTGGGACGCTATCTTAAATTTAGAGGGATGTCTGAGCCAGTAGCTGGGCTCAGACTGTTGAATTACATTGAGATTTGCTTCTGTTCTAGCTGTGGTTCGCCCGATGGTAGTTTCCCTATTGGCCTGAAGGTGGCGTTACCACCTCAGGCACCTGTTGGAACACGGATGAACCATGGTGCATTGAGTGACCCTTCTCTGCAACGGTACAGTGGGAGTGGTCGCCCCGCTGTGCCTGCTGGGAGGGGATACTTAAGGGGCAGACGCCATTGTTCAGGGTCGTTTTTCGCCTCGTGGCCCTCCGGACGCGAGGTGTGTGTGTGTGGTTCTGATCTCAGGGCCACGTTGGCCCGAGGCTGCATAGCTACATAATAGGCCCAGCTAGTCTGGCTGGGGCCTGCATACCAAATGGGGATCCCGATCTGTCCGTCCAATGGAAGGAAGCTGTCGTAATGGAGGAGACCAGGGGAGGACCTGCCCTGGAGGAGACCGGCAAAGTTCTGACGTCTTGGGTGAGGCCTGGTAACTTTATTGAGGAGGGACCCATTATATTACAAGCCCTGCAGTTTGTCGGATTGGCTTAAAGGCTCTTTCACTGCACAGGTGGAAGTTTGGGACTTGGAAATCCTGTGGCAGAGGATATCCATTTGCTCAACATTAAAAGGTCTGTGACAGAGACCAAATTCATCCTGGTCAGTTTGTGGCAGAGACTGCCCTGTTGCTGGTTCGTGTGTCACACTGGCTGCTAGGCCATGTGAGAGGGGACTATCCGGGTGACCAATACCCACTCTAACAAGGAGAGTGGTGAGTGACTTTAAACTGACACCTTTGTATAGTTGTGGCGAGTGCCTCAACCTTCCCCTGCTCTTCTCTTCCTTCTACTTTCTCAACGTTTACTGCATAAGAAAATAAAGCCTGACTGTTGAAGATTTTACATCTGTGTGGACATTGCATTACTACAGACTTTCCTACCCGGACAACGAAGCTGAAGAGGTAACGTGCAAAACCCAAAACTAACCAGCAGCTCCTACGGGGGTAGTGCTACACGTGGAGGCTCGTCCGGAATATTTGCCATTGCCTCTGACAACCGGATTACAGTTCTTTTGATTTTTGGAAAGTTTGCCAATGAGAAAAGTGTTGGACTGTGCTGTTAACGAGAGAAGAAGGGGTCAAGGGGCACAGATCGCTTTGCTAGCTGCGTAGTTCGTGGGCGGGGCCAGAAAGAAGAAGGCCCGCGAGCTACGTGCAAAAAGAACTAAACTGGGAGTAGTTCCCGCCACCTGCGTGAGACACGTGAGTGTGTTTGGCGCCAAGGAGCAGAGATTGTTGGATTGAGCAAGAAGAGCAGCATGTCTTCGTTTTCGTGGGCCCCAGCCATGTCGGGACTCAGGATGTTCCCTGTGCCCAACACTATGGACACTGCTCAGCTTGGAGCCCCACTTACGTATACGGGGATCCGACTCAAGCCCCAGGGCCACTTCACGCTCTATACAAGCCGGGATATGGAGGCCCTGGGCATGCTCTGCCCTGGATGCAACGGATTGGCCATGCAGTGGCGCCCCTTTGGTAGATGCCTGTCCTGCTGAGAATTCCTCTTCGAGGTGGAACAACCGACCGTACCACCCCGCGCTTATTGGGTGGACTGGTTTACAGGCACCGTTTCTCTTGAGGAGGTTGCCTTTGCCTCCGTGGTACAGCCCGCGCATCTTGCATCTGCTGTAGCAAAAGAAGCGGGAGTGGATGTCGCCACAATTACGGAGCCACCAGCGGACCTCGCAGCGGACGCTGCCACCGCCATCGCTTGTGTCTCCATCCCACCTGCAAAATGGAAGGTGGGCTACGTTAAAGCCTCCCGCAGCCGCGGTCGAAGCCTACCTCAGCACCTGCCGGAACCAGAAGTCTCCGGGAAGTCCACGTCAGGGACCGGTAAGGAGGCTGGGGACAAAGTGACTGTAGCTACCCGTACTTATCTACCTGCCGAGGAGTGGGATTCCTCGGAATTGGACTCTACCTCAGATGTTGGGGAAGACGAGCTGATTGAGACTGTGTTTCAGGAGAGGGGATGGGACAATAGAAGATGTATCACCCCGATACGCAGCCTCCAAGAGGGTTCACCCATGAGCTCTGGGGACACCACACCCCGGGTGGAAACCCCTGTTTTAAAGAAAGAGACTGTACCTAATGAAGGACCCTGGTCTCAATCTGCTATGTCTTTGGTCCGGAGGTCACCGAACACGTATGTACTGCCCGGGATGGGAAACCCTGGGTCTTTACCTAAGCTCGTCCACCTACAGCAGATCTTAATGAAAAGGGTAGCTACCGAGTACGGCTTGGAGTTCCCCTACGTGCCCAAAGAACTAATGTTAGAAATTGAAGCTCGCCGCGAGCAATGGTACGGGGACACCATCTAGGACTACCATATAAAATACTGTGTGGACATTGCATTACTACAGACTTTCCTACCCGGACAACGAAGCTGAAGAGGTAACGTGCAAAACCCAAAACTAACCAGCAGCTCCTACAGGGGTAGTGCTACATAAAGATCTGAAATTTTGATTAAACAATCCATAAAACCTTCTTCCTAACTTCAGTAGTCCACTGGCAGTGCTTCATGGCCCAGGCAAGCCTCCCTTTCTTATTTTGCCATCTTAGCAATGGCTTTCTTACAGCCACTTGACCTGTCAAACCTGCAGCTCAAAGTCTTCTCTTCACAGTTGAAACTGAGACACTTCGAATAGTGTGCAGGAGTGTGGTAGGCACTGGGGCTGTGTGTTTGCAGTTAGCATCAGTGGCTGCCTCTATGCATGACACTGCCCAATGACTGTGCAGTGATGAAGCATTGAATTAGCGCTCATTTACACTTCATACTATTGCAATTCCTACCTAAGCACATTCTACCCGCAGTCATACACTTCTCTTGAATAGACAACTTCATTCTTGAATCCTGCACTATGCACATAGCACACTTCTGAACTTTGCACTCTGTACATAATACACTCAATTCCTGAATTCTGCACTACCTGCTATCATACTCTACACTGTTATACACCTTGAACATAATACTGCACTCCTGAACTCTGCACTCTGTACATAGCACACTCCTGAACCCTGCCTTCTGTATGTAGTGCATTCCTAAATCCCATACATAGCACACTTCTACACTCTGCACTCTGTACGTAATGCACTCCTGAACCCTGCACTCTGTACGTAGCGCACTTCTGAACTATGCATTCTGTATATAACACACTCCCGAACTCTGAACTCTGCATGTAACACACTTCTAAAGCCTGCACTCTTTACGTAATTCACTCCTGAACCCTGCGTTCTGTAAGTAATGCACTCCTGAACCATGAGCTCTGTACGTGGCGCACTTCTGAACTCTGCATTCTGTATATAACACACTCTTGAACTCTAAACTCTGCATGTAACACACTTCTAAAGCCTGCACTCTGTACGTTGCACACTCTTGAAGCCTGCACGCTGTACCTAGCACACTCCTGAAGCCTGCACTCTGTACGTAACGCACTCCTGAAGCCTGCATTCTGTATGTAACACACTCCTGAAGGCTGCACTCTGTATGTAATGCACTCCTGAAGCCTGCACTCTGTACTTAGGGCACGCCTGAAGCCTGCACTTTGTACGTAGCACACTTCTGAAGCCTGCACTCTGTATGTAGCGCACTCCTGAGCCATGATGGGGAGTGGGCGTGGTTGAGTTCCAGCACCCATTTCCTGGGTCTGCCAGACCTCCTCCTGTCAGAGTTTCCTCCATTTTCCAAATGCCTTTTGCTGGTGTATGAAACTGTGCCCACTGACACTTTTAAGGGTTATAATGGTCTCTCTGTCTTCCTTTTTTTAATTTCCTATTTCTTGCCATTTTGAGAGCAATATAGTACTTACTGTAGTACAACACTGTCCAAATATTGCTTTAGAGGGTAAAGTAATACAGTCTGCTTCAACAACACAATAAGAAGAGTAAGGCAGCCCACCTCTGTTCAGACTTGGCACTGACCATCAATGCAATACTGGTGCCAGAGTCTTGAATCTTTAAACATTCAGCACTGGTGTCGGTGGCCACAATAACACCCCCAGCATTGGTGCCAGTGACCAGGGTGATAACTCACTCCCTGCATTGCTGTTAACCTCTCCCTTAACTATCTTCCCACATTTTTGATCAGTGAGAGTGCTGTGCCCCCCCCCCCCCCCTTAACCACCTCCCTGCATTGATGGTCAGTGACAGTCTCTTTAATCCCCTTAACCCTCTTCCTGCATTGATGCTCAGTGGCAGTGCTGTAAATAGTGTTTGGGGACCCGGGTCCTGCCCCAGGGGACATGTATCAATGCAAAAAAAAGTTTTAAAAACGCCCGTTTTTTTGGGAGCAGTGATTTAATAATGCTTAAAATGAAACAATAAAAGTGAAATATTCCTTTAAGTTTCGTACCTGGGGGGGGGGGGGGGGGGGGTGTAGTATGCCTGTAAAGCAGCGCTTGTTTCCCTTGCGTAGAACTGTCCCTGCACAAAGTGTAATTTAAAACCCCAAATCAAAGATGCAGCAAGGAGGATTTTTTTTACCGCACCGCACCTAAAGTGCACGAAAAATGCAGAGGTGTGAACAGGGCTTTGATAAATGACCCTTTTTGAATTGAAGAACTGGCACAGCCACAACCCCTTTGCTGCATTGATCTGATGGAGTTAATCTAGTGAATTTAGGTGGGGTAAGAAAATGTTTTGTCACCCACCAGTAATTATATCTTTTTAGATTTTATCTTACAAACATTTTAGCAAACATTACATACGCTTCAGAGAGTTCACACCTAGCAACAGAAATGTACTGCTTTACTGTTATCTACAGATACCAAAATACATAAAAATCTGGAGGTTACTAAGGCCGCCTAATTCATTTTTCATAACTTTTTTTTTTTTTGCATCATTTATTTAAAGTAACTAAGCAACTTGGTGAATCTAATAAACTGTGGTATGTGGTATATAAATGTGTTATATTAAGGTCAGTCCTTACCTGTCTGAACCAATCCTGACACTTAGCATTGCAGCTGCTCCCTTTGGATACAGCACAAATATTTTAAACCTCTGAATTACATAATTGCATTGAGATAATTAAGAGGTGGAAAGAACGTTTGCTTTCTTCAGCAGATACTTCTCAACAGTCATTGCACATAAAATGTTTTCAGTAGGAGGATAAACCCATTGTTGACAGACCAACTAAAACTTTAACTATTATAAGGGGTATGCAGTCAGGTTGCATAAAAAGTATGGAATATGTTATTTATTTATTTATATATTTATTCAATGTTCTAGTCTTCTAGTGGTTTACTGTAAGAGCCAGTTCACACAGGGGCAACACGACTCTTTGGAGGCGACATGGAAGCGACCTGAGCCTGCACCACAGCGCGACATGGGGCGACTTACAAGTCGCCTCCAGGACAGGAGGCATTCCAGTGGCCAATCAACCTTGAATCAGCTTTGTGGGAGGGAGGGGTTTGCCCTAAAAACAATTTTCACTTCCTGAAAAGTCGCTGCAATAAAGACAGTGATCCGACTTCTGAGGCAACTTCCATTGAAATCAATGGGTACAAGTCGCCTAGAAGTCGGATTGAAGTCGTACAGGAACCTTTTTTGAAGTCGGAGCGACTGCAGTCGTGTACATTAAGATGGCTCCATTCACATCCATTAGATTTAAAAACAGCGCGACTTGGGGCGACTTGAAGTCAGATCCCAAGTCGCCCCTGTGTGAACCGGCTTTTAGAGTAGGGTGACCAGACATCCCCGGTTTCCGCGGACAGTCCCCGGATTGTCGACACTGTCTCCGGACCAAGTCTGTCCCCGGTTTTGTCCCTGGATTGGATTTGAACAGGGGCCGGGGCAATTTCAAAGACAGTCAGTGCAGAATAAAAAATAAAAAAATCTGAATTACATTGTATTTTTTCCATTATCTGTGCCCCTTTCTGATGATCATGTGCTGGTCGGAGCGGAGGGAATATTTCTTCAGTTTCGGGCGCATGCCTATTCAGCTCCGCTCGCATGTTCTTCTGCCTTGGTTCAAGTTCCGGCCAGCCGCCTGCCTGCTTATCTCCTTGCCTTCCCTGGTGGAGTGATCTTCCTCCGCTCCCAACCCAATAGTAGCTGAGGCCCGGAGAGTGAGACTTGACAGGCTGTGAGGCGGGCGGCGGTGGTGATGGGCTGAAAGTCGCTGATTGCCGCTGATCGCTGATTACTAGTAAAGAAAAAAAAATTGCCGCTGATCGCTGATTACTAGTAAAAAAAAAATATGTCCCTGGATTTCATTTTAAAAATCTGGTCACCTTATGTTAGAGTAGGGTGACCAGACATCCCCAGTTTCCGGGGACAGTCCCCGGATTGAGGACACTGTCCCCGGACCAAGTCTGTCCCCGGTTTTGTCCCCGGATTGGATTTGAACAGGGGCTGGGGCAATTTCAAAGACAGTCAGTGCAGAATTAATAAAAAAAATCTGAATTACACACCCCCGTTCTTACTAGCTTAGGGGGGGGGGTCTATTTTTTCCATTATCTGTGCCCCTTTCTGATGACCATGTGCTGGTCGGAGCAGAGGAAATATTTCTTCAGTTTTGGGTTCATGCCCATCCAGCTCCGCTCACATGTTCTTCTGCCTTAGCTCAAGTCCCGGCCAGCCGCCTGCCTGCTTATCTCCTTGCCTTCCCTGGCAAAGTGATCTTCCCCCACTCCCCACCCAGTAGTAGCCGGGGCCTGGAGAGTGAGACTTGAGAGGCTGTGAGGCGGGCGGTGGCGGCGACGGGCAGAGAGTCGCTAATTGCCGCCATTATTAGTAAAAAAAAATATGTCCCCGGATTTCATTTTAAAAATCTGGTCACCTTATGTTAGAGGAAACTGCTCTGTACAAGGAGTAGGCTGGAGAATTGGACCCTTGCTCTTACACACAATGCAAAAGTCTGGGTCTCCAGCAGCAGGGCCCCTGATAAGGCAGTACAGCCAGCCATCCTGTACTGGGCCCGGGTCCCATCAGTTCAAAAGGAGGGCACCTGCTGAGCAGGAGGGATGGCTGTACTGTCTTATTGCAGATTACAATCCTCTTCTGCCTCCTCCTCGAGTGCTGACAGCTTCTCCTCCTCTTTCTCCCTCTGGCTGCACTGCAGGAGGATTGGTATTGGCACATGTGCCCCTTCTATGTTCTGTCCAGCCTCCCCCCCCATGTGCCCCTTTCCCCCACAGCGCTTCCCTCCTCTCCCTGATATTGGCACACAGGGAAATGTTTCAGGATGGAGAGCGGGGGAAGTATGTAATTTACTGGACGCTTCCTTTCCTGAATGAACATAGTGAGCAATCGGTATCAACCACTCCTGTGTGCATTCATCACTGAAGCATTGTAAACTCTGTTTACTATTCTTCAGTTTGTGAATGAGTAGGAAGCCTCAGAGAATGTACTATTCATTCATCTGTGCAGCTAAGGCTGCAAAGAAAGGGACTGATAAATCTATGTCCTCAGTCACTTTTGGCTGGGGGAGGGGGGTGGGGCTGTCAGGTAGGCTGTATGGGGCTCCGTGATTTTTAACAGCAGCCCTGCCCAGCAGTCTGTATCAGCCTAACACACTACTTAGTGCTCCAATCAACAGTGCTGCTCAGAGAGGATGAACATTGTTGATTGGAGCATTCTGCAGAGGGGGTATTGAACTTCTAAAGACCTGAACTACTGTATGTTTTAACAGCTGTCCTAGTTTCCAGCATTCTGCTGGTACTGGGCAGTTTAACCACGTAAGAATTTGCCCCCTTAATGACCAGGCCATTTTTTGCGATATGGCACTGCGTTGCTTTAACTGACAATTGCGCGGTAGTGTGAAGTTGTACCCAAACAAAATTTATGTCTTTTTTTTCCCCACAAATAGAGCTTTCTTTTGGTGGTATTTGATCACCTCTGTGGGTTTTTTTTGCGCTATAAACAAAAAAAGACCAACAATTTAAAAAAATATATATATATATATATTTTACTTTTTGCTATAAAAAATATCCCCCCCAAAAAAACAAAAAAATGAATTTCTTCATCAGTTTAGGCCGATGAGTATTCCTCTACATATGTTTGGTAACAAAATCGCAATAAGCATATATTGATTGGTTTGCGCAAAAGTTACAACATCTACAAAACAGGGGATTGATTTATGGCATTTTTATTGTAATTTTTTTTTTTTTTACTAGTAATGGCGGTGATCAGCGATTTGTAATGGGACTGCGACATTACGGCGGACAGATCGGAGACTTTTGACACTTTTTTGGCACCAGTGACATTTAAACAGCAATCAGTGCTAAAAATAGCCACTGATTACTGTATAAATGACGCTGACAGGGAGGGGGTTTATCACTGGGGGACGATCAAGTGGTTAAGTGTTCCCTAGGGAGGTTTTCCTAACTGTGGGGGGAGTGTAATGACTGGAGGAGGAGACAGATCGCTGTTCCTAATCACTAAGAACAACAGATCTGTCTCTCCTCCTCCTTCTGTCTGTTTACATTGATAGATCCCCGTTCTGTCTCTCTCAGAAAGTGATCACGGCTGGCCAGCGGTCATCGCAGCGTCCGGCCACGCGCATCGGCTCTGACGTCGCGCAACACGGCGCGCACCCCCTTGAGGTCTTAAAGCAGCCGACGTACAATGACAGCAAGTCACCCAGGAGAGCCAACCTGCCGCTCTACAACTGCGGCGGCTGGTTTTTATGTAGTTAATACAGTAGTAATGCAATAACACATTACAAAAATAACAGAAAACCTCTCACATTATTTACTTTTTTGCCTCTATAGAAAGATTAAAGGTCGATGGGGTTTAAAGTACATGACTGCGGAACAAGAGCATTTTTTATGTAAAGTGGAAGTGAAGTCAAATTGTTAAAATCCGCTGACAGGCAGGGTTTTTTATAACAGAAGAGGTCTCTGCTGTCATAAATATCCCCTCTGCCTGTCAGCGGGTAATGTAATCTGACATGCACAGTTCAGACCACATTTAAGGCCCACTCTGTGTGCCGCTGCAATGTGACTCCCGTGTGCATGCACAGGAGTGACGTCACAGAGGCGCCCGGCCATTCAAGGCGGCCAAAGATAGGAAACCCGTGAGGAAGACCGGGTGTAGATGGAAGCGCCAGGAGAGCCATGACAGCACTGTGCTGGAGGGCTCTGTTTGCAGGCAGGTAAGTCTGTCATAATGTGCTAGTACTGTATGTGGTGTCTACTAGTATATTACGACTAAAACTTGCAGGGGCCCATTTTTTTACTTTTTTCTGCAAACTTTACTACCGCTTTAAAGCCCAACTGTAGCCATTTTTTTGTTTTTGTTTTCATTTTGGATAGAGTTAAGACTTAAAATTTCAGCCAGATATTTCTATGACCTCATAGAGATGATTTTTTCCCTCAGTTCCTGTTCCTGTTCCTGTGATACCATGCAAAAAAAGAGGGGTACATTTGCCATAAGGAAATGAAGACTTAAAGTGTTTATAAAAGATCACCTTGTAAAACAACCCAATCAGTTTAAAATTTAAATGAAAGGCAAAACATTTGTGTATAGATATATAAAAAAACATTATAAATACCTTTTTTTTTCTCTTTTTTTTTATGTGATCACATTCCCTCTGTTCTCAGCTGGATAAGAGCTGGGGAGAGGAGAAGCAGCAGGACACTGAGCCTCCCAGTGAATGGCTGTGCAGCAGGAGCATGTCAGGAGAAGTCTGATCATTGGAGGTGAGTACACTGAGTTCCCAGCGCAGTTAAGCTCTGTACACACGATCGGATTTCCTATGGTTTTTAAACCGATGGATTTTTCCATCGGAAAACCGATGAAGCTGACTTCACACCATTAGTCAAAAAACTGACTGTTCCAAACACCGTGACGTAAAACACTCCAAAGAGCTGAGAAAAATGAAGTTCAATGCTTCTGAGCATGCGTCGACTTGATTCTGAGCATGCGTGGGTTTTTTATAAATTTAAAACATGTTCTATTTTTAAACACCGATGAAAAAATGACCGATGGGGCCCATACACGATCGGTTTGTCCGATGAAAAAAGTCCATCGGACTGTTTTCATCTGTAAAACCTATCGTATGTACACCACAGTGTGCTCCTGCTTAGTGTGGTCAGTTTTTAATAGTAAAGCAGAGGGGCTCGCAGGAACACCGGGGGTTCCATATTCTGTAGACATGTGCAATTAGCTTAGTTCCGAATTCTTTTTTTTTAACAAATTCTCGAAATTTCTGAATTTCCGTATTTTCGGATTTCCGAATTTTCGAATTTCCAAATTTTCGAATTACGAATTTTCGAATTACGAATTTTTGAATTCCGAAATTCCGAATTTCCAAATTTCGTAAATTCGGAAATGTGAAAATTTGAAATTTCGTAAATTCGTAAATTTGAAAAATTTTATTTCGGAAATTCGAAATTTCGGAAATTCGAAAAATTCAAAAATTCGGAAATTGTAAAATTAGAAACTCGAAAATTGGAAATGAGAAAATCGTCAGTTAGAAAATCGGAAATTATAAAATCGAAAATTAGAAAATTCAGAAAACGAAAATTTTTGAATTTCCCAATTTCCGAATTACCGAATTTCTGAATTCTGAATCTTCGAATTTCCGAATTACGAATTTACGAATTCCAGAATTTATGAATTTACGAATCTTCGAATTTCCCAAATTCCGAATTTTCGAATTTCTGAATTTCCAAATTTTCCAAATTTCCGAATTTCCGAAAAAAGCTAAAAAACTAACGAAACTAAAATTAACAAATTTTTCGGCAGTGCACATGTTTAATATTCTGTGTTTGTTAGGATTCTCCTAAACCTGGGGCATTGGTTGCTTCTGCCTGCTGTCATTGAGTAATCTCCAGTAGTTAAAGTGAAAAGTTACAATTTGTAATTGGCCCCTAGCAGCTGGTCACAGCCAAATTACCAAGCCAGAGGATCTTAGTTCTGACTGCTACATTAGTGCATAATGGAAACCCAGGGACTGGTTTGTTGAAACAATTCCCTGTCCAGGCGCCCACTCAGTTTTGCAGGAAAGGAAAAGCAAAGTCTAAGGCCTCGTACACACGGCCGAGATTCTCGTTGAGAAAAACATGTCGTTTTTTTCGACGAGATTCTTGGACAAGAAACTTGTCCCGGCCGAGTGTACACACGCTCGTTTCAAAGAACCCGCGGTTCTTTGAAAGGAGTGTACGCGGTGACGTCATCGACTACGTCGAGCATGCGCTCGTCATATTCGATGCCGTCGCCGCCATCTTGGTATACCCTACGTATGCCTAGGAAGCTACCGCGCATGCGTCAAATTCATTTCGAACATGCGCGGGCTTCCGGGCGGACAGGTAAGTGTACACACACTCACTTTTCTCGTCGAGAAACACGCCGAGGAGAATCTCGACGAGAAAATAGAGAGCAGGTTCTCTATTTTCTCGTCGAGGTTTCTTGTCGGTTTTCTCGACGAGAAACACGCTAGCAGCGTACACACGACCGATTTACCCGGCAAGACCTCTCTGCCAGCAAGTTTCTTGCTGGTTCTTGCCGAGAAAATCGGTCGTGTGTACGAGGCCTAACTCTATCCTACCAGCTCTGTTACAGTCTCAGGTTCCTAGCACATCGTCACCATTAGGCTTGGCCAGGAGAACAAAGCAGCAATTTACTACATACGTTGCAAGGCCTTGCATTTCTCAGTGGTTCCAGGCCTGATCCCTAGGCTAGCCCTGTGCTATGTAAGAGGACTGCCTAGCAGTATTCCAAACATCCCAGTGAGTGTGTCCACATGGAACACTACACTGGCAGGACTGCCATCTTAGGACCACCTACCTACTCATGACCTGATTCAGCTGCAACATACACTTCATTCACTTCTCTTGTATAGGCCACTGGCATTACAAGGCTCAGTTTGCTTCTTGCTGGAATTTTGCTTTACTGATGCAATAGATATTGAACAGTCCATACAGCATAACATTTAAATAGTTCAAGGATAACATAGCGTGCAACAAGCTATAATCTCATGGCTCTATCCTACGTGATTGTTCTATACATTAGTATGCCCACTCCAGGGTTCCATCCTATTCGATCCTCCAGCTTACTGGCTATCCACTCTGGGACCATTGGTTGCATTTCCCCAAAGGAGAAGCAGATGATTAGGTGTCTAGCAGAAACAGGCCCCATGAATCCTATAGTGGCTAAGGTCTACAAAGCAGTCTCGACTTGCTCTCCCTCTAGTGGGGATTTAGGCAAGGCCTCTCCCTGTCCCCAGAATGCGCTGTATCAGGGTTCTACATATTGTGTTATACATATTTATTTTGCCATGGTCAATAACTGAGATGTGTATTGCAGTAATGTGGGATGAGGAAGAGGATACATACAGTATTTGGGGTGAACTTATAGAAGGGTCTTTGGCTCCTTGACTTTACCTTGTATAGCGATACCCTCAGTTTAAGAGGGCTGCTTGTTTGTTTTGGGCCTTGTAGTGCACCGCTGTCAACCCCTGGCAATTGGCTCTAATCTCTCGTGGCACAGTTAGGACAGAGGAAAGGTGGGATAACCGTACTATCTCTATACTGTTATATGGCACAACCCCTTTATCCCAGCGCAGTAATTGACACTGACAACCAAATTACTTAACTATAACTTTTTACTATTGGTAAAAGTATAAAAGGTAATTATTACACAGTGTCTCATGCAGATCCCTGCAAGGTAGGTGTACACATTAAAAGGGTATAACATTCAGCAATGCAATGACAGTATAATAACCCCGCTGCAGCTAGAAAAATGGCGCCCAGCAATGTCCTATACTACCCAGTCAGGCCTGACTATAACTTGGGTTATAGTTTGTTGAAGAATCTTCGCTAGCAAAACTCGGTGGTGCACATAAAGAACAAACTGTAATCCAAAAGGGTAGCGATGATCGCTAACTTAGTAAAGCTGGAGAGACTAGTAAACTCAGTTCAGCAGACAGTCTCTCCAGAATATAACTAAAATCACTGATGGGCCTAGGCAAAGTTAATAGGCAAACAAAGTTAATCGGATGCGGTTCTGAGCTGGCGCTCTCTCACCCGACCGGACCGATTCCTGTCCGGTACCTCCGCTACTGTGAGTCACTTCACAGTGCCCACGATGCACCGGATCTCTGGTCCTCCAGAAGATGGTGGCACCTCAGGTGGATCGGATGCTCCGCAGGCTCCTCGGTGGAGCAGAAGGCTTTCTGGAACAAATGCAAGGCCCAGGCTTCAGGCCTTGCACGCACAGCAGGTAAGTGCAGGGATCCTCTTGCAGGGAGGGCGGCGTCCAAAGAGAAAGAGAGAGGCTCCTCCTCCCCCTTTTAAAGTCCACCCCAGCAGTCCTTGCGCGGGGAAATGCACCCTGGGTGCCTCAAAGCGTGCTGGGAACTGTAGTCTTGTGGGTAGGAAATGATACCCCGCTATACTTGTGTAGAAGGATCCAGTATTTGTCTCCCAGATGGAGATACTTGCTGCTTTCTGAAGGCTCTGGATATTTTGTTGATTTTGGGTATTCTGTGCCCCTAACACTGTCTACACAGGCTATTGAGGGAATAAACCTTTAAAACGAAAGCACATAAAGCCTGATTGTCACCACTGGTGGGTTGGTGTGCCATTGGGTGCATCTACGTGGTGGGACAAAGTTAGGAAGGCAGGAGCCCATAATATACAGTATCTGCTTCAGGGGTAATGCCTTGCATACACGTTCGGATTTTCCGTTGGGATAAACTCTGAGGGATTTTTCCGACGGAATTCAGTTCAAGCTGTCTTGCATACACACTGTCACACCAAATTCCGACTGTCAAGAACGCGGTGACGTACAACACTACGACAAGCCGAGAAAAATGAAGTTCAATGCTTCCGAGCATGCGTCGACTTGATTTTGAGCATGCATGTTTTTTTCTCTGTCGGAGTTCCATACAGACGAACGGAATTTCCGATAGGATTTTTTTTGTTGGAAAAAAAGAGAACATGTTCTCTTTCTAACTCTGTTGGAATTTCCGACGGAAAAAGTCAGATGGGGCACACACACGGTCGGAATATCCGCTGAAAAAATTCCATCTGACTTTTTTCATCGGAAATTCCGACCGTGTGTACGCGACATAAGAGTTACGCCAAAAATGGGGTTTTTTTTGTTATATTTTGTCCTGTGTTACCATTTGAGACCCTTTCATCACTTCCTGCCCTGACAATGACACTAGCATAGTTGTTACATTGTCTGGTAATATTACCAACTCACTGGTTGATTTCACTTGTTGCTTGAAGTTGTTTTTTCATTCTGTCCATGTAATTGCATTGTATGATGTAAATGTCAAAGAATGTTTTAGCTACCTAGGTTATCGGTTTGAAAGTTCCGGTTTTATTATGCTGTGGTCCTGTCTCTGTGAATAGAAAGGATTATCCCAGAAATTCTGGTATGCTTTCACATCCTGCCAAGCTTGGATTCATTTACTTAATCAAATTAGGAGTCTGATGAACTGCAGCAAGGCCGGACCTCAAGTATTTGATCAAAAGATAAGAACAAGTGTTTACAAACAATGACTTTTAATAAAACAGATACATGCTCTGGAACATGGTCAGCTGTGCAATCTCCAACCACATGGAAAATTACCCAATTGCATACCTACCAACTTTGAAGCCTCGTACACACGACCGAGTTTCTTGTCCAAAACCGGCAAGAAAAGTGCCGCGTGAGCTTTTTTGTCGAGAAAACCGTTCGTGTGTATGGTTTTACGACGAGAAAATTGCCGTGAATCTCCACGAGAAAATAGAGAACCTGCTCTCTATTTTCTCGTCAGGATTCCAGATTTCCTCGTCGTGTTTCTCGTCGGCCTGTTTTGTGACGAGAAAATGGTTCGTGTGTATGCTTTTACGACTCTTCCAAAAGCACGCATGCTCACAAGCAACTATGAGACGGGAGCGCATCTTCTGGTAAAACAAGCCTTCGTAATGGAGATAGCACATTCGTCACGCTCAAAATTTTTGCATCGTTTAAATGTTCTGCATTGAAATCTTCAATAGAATGTGACATTAATCCAAACGAATAAACTTCTTTTGCTGCTGATATTCACACAGTTAATGACTATCTTTTTTTAACCTTTTTCATGCTGCTCTTAAGAAGATTTATGTGTATTATATCGTGCAAGTTTTTAGGAATATTTAAAAATTTGATATTTTTCAAACTGATTTTAATTGTAATTTCGCAATGTTTTGGTAGTGATCTCCCATTGAATCTTTTAATATATATTATTAAAATTTTACACCCTTTTTTGGGAAATCCGATTTCGTTATTTTTTTGGGGGGGTTGGTATCTGTCCCTTTTTTTGTCAGTCAAATGTATCTGCTTACTCCAAAGCTAGATTTTACATTTTTACAAATACACATAGTCAAGTATGAACTTAAAGAAAAATAACATTTATTCATGTTTGAACTAAAATAAAGAGAAGGCAGCGCTGGAGAAGCTGCTGCCATTTGTGCATCCCAGGGACCCCAGACCACACATCAACCCTGTGTGGACACTAAAATTGGGAGCTTGAGAAGGCCAACATTTCTGAGCACAATCTGATGCTGGCCTCCCAGAGGTCAGGAACAGCAGCAGGTGATATATATGTCCCAAGTGTGTGGTACTACAACAGGCTGCCTTCTGTCCGACTACAATGAAGCAATGCCATCACTTCCTCGTCTTCCTGGCAACCTTCCCTGCAACCTTACCTGAAGCCTTCCCTGCAGCCTTCCTTCTTCGTTTGGCTGGAGGCTGGGCCACTGGAGGGGTACTCCTGTCAGGAGGAGGAGGAGGTGGAGGAGAAGGGGGTGGCGCAGAAGAACAAGGTGGAGGTGGAGGAGAAGGGGGTGGGGCGGAAGAACAAGGTGGAGGTGGAGGAGAAGGGGGTGGGGCGGAAGAACAAGGTGGAGGTGGAGGAGAAGGGGGTGGGGCAGAAGAAGAATGTGGAGGTGGAGGAGGAAGTTGAGGTTGGGACAGTTGTGCCACCTCACAAATGGCGGTATTGGGGGTAATTTTTCCCATCACCCCCTTGTTGAGCAAGGTGATGAGCAGGGGCTCGCATAGGAGGCGTTGCTCCATGCTCATCACCTTGAACTTTGCCTCCACTAGGCCGGCAATGGCCTCTTCAGGGGATGTGGGCTCTTTGAGGGTGGCATGGGCCTCTTTAATAAGGGCCATTGCTGCCTCACTGGTGGTCCTGTCCCTCCTGCCTCTTTTGGGAAGCCGGATGGGAGGCACATGGGATCTGGTGCTTCTCCTTTGCCCAGCCACCTCCTGGCTGCCACTGGGCCCTGCCACCTCCTGGCTGCCACTGGGCCCTGCCACCTACTGGCTGCCACTGGGCCCTGCCACCTCCTGGCTCACAGTGGGCCCTGCCACCTCCTGGCTCACAGTGGGCCCTGCCACCTCCTGGCTCACAGTGGGCCCTGCCTCCTCCTGGCTGCCACTGGGCCCTTCCTCCTCCTGCCTGACAGTTTCCAGACCCTCCTCCTGGCTGATTTCATCCTGTGTATGAAAAAGGGACATAGTTTAATATGTTGGTTTAATCTTTGCAGCAAACTTTATAAACATGATTGAAGCAATTAGAATGTAAATCCAGAAATCATTTTTTCCAATTTACACCTACATCAGATTGACTATTTAGCACCCAATTAAGTGCAGACTAATGTCTCGATCTTGATTTCACTTGTGGAAGCCAAAATATTGTATGTTTCTCATCTTGACATATTTGGCAAACATTAATTTTATCCCAATACATTTTCATTTAATACTATACCTGGCTCCAGATGGCCAAATCAGGTTCATCCAGGATGGCTGCCTCCTCTTGCTCCAGAGAAGGCTCAGGTTGGCTGCAGGGAAGTCTGGGGGGAAGAGTGGAGAGTGATGGCCTTGCCTCAATGTGGTCATCCAGGAAGGACATCCTGCTGTAGTACCACAAAATCGGGACATACACATCACCTGCTGCTGCTCCTGACCTCTGAGAAGCCAGGACCTTAGAGCGTTCAGTCCTGTAGGTGCCTCTCAAGCTCCCAATTTTAGTGTCCACTTGTTTTGCTGTGGCTGTGGGCACCTTGGTCTGCACAAATGGGAGCAGCTTCTCCAGTGCTGCTTTTCTCACCCCTCTTTTTTTGTGGATGGGGTTTTTCGTCTCCCACAGAGCCGGCAGCTCCCTTACCCGGTCAATAAATTCCGCCAGGAACTCTTTGTCGCTAATAAAGACATTCATATTGTATCTGCAAGTTAAATAAATAATATATAACTAATGTGAGGCAAACAGTCTAACCTCCTTAACATCGTAGTCACCATATATATCCTACAACATTCTCAAGACAGTATAGGCCAACAATTTGGCACAGTCTCAAAATCACATACCTTCGTTCGCACGTCCGTCACTTGAACTCCTCTCTCCGCACACCGAACGTACTATAGTCACATGTGTGTTTGCTATATACACACCACGCATGCGTCAAAATACGAACACGTCGCTCCGCACACGTCGCCCGCCCATGACGTTCTAACTTACATCTTTTCCCCGCCCCTTCTCTTTCGGCGCGCAGACAGATATGGCAGAGTTACAGCAGGTGTCTGATAATTCCGCAACTAACGAGGAGGAGACAAGCCCGGAGACCGAGGAAACGTCACGATCAAGGAGGAGATTCAAGGCATCGAATATGTCTTTTGCCGAGATGGCGGAGATGGTGGACATCTTGCTCAAGTCTGATTATGACGCAAAGCATGGGCCGTATAGCAAACCAAATAGAAGGAAGGCCAAAATCCTCACTAAAGTCGTGAAGAGTCTGAAGACGAATTTCGGGGTGAAACGCTCAAATGAGCAGCTCAGAAAGAGGTGGTCAGACCTCAAACTGAGGGAGCCAGAGCAGTTAAGGAGCATTAAGAGAATGCTCGCAAAAAGTAAGTAAAATGTACACTTTTCTGCTATTAATCCTTTTCTAAACTGACATGTTGCTGGTTTAGTTTTTTTTTCTTATTGGACTCCCTTCCAAAATGTAATATTTTGAACTTGGTTGGGCACAGTAATCGTTCGTTACGTTACAGACACTTCGTTCGGCCACTATCCGCTGTTTTGGCTTATTTTACAGCCACAAAAGTAATTAGACATCTGCCATTTTTTGGGAAATTTGGGGCACAAAGTTTTAGGCTAGATGATGTGTTTGTAAAGAGAATGAAATGCAAACTGTAAACTGTGTAAAGGAGAGGACACTCAGCAGCTGCTTCCACATCTGTACTTTGGAGCACTATAGTGTGGGCCACCAGACCCGCCTTTTTTGGGTGTCCCACACAGGTGCATCAGAGAATTTTTGTGTTGCCTACATGTCTAAAAAATGACAGACAAAGGTGAATACTAAGCATATTCTTGCTCAGAAATAATGCATTCATCTTTAACTTCCGCCCAAACACACACTTGTACCCCACTTCCAAGCAATTTAGCCTGTTTTTTTTTTTTTTACATAGAGAATTTCTGTGTGATAACTCTACCTTTTGTTTGATTCTCATAGGGGAGAGGTGACTGGGAGGAGGACACTCCAGGGAGCACAGGAACCCCACAGCTTCACAACAACCCCAAACTCCAAAAGACCAACAACCTAAAGATGTGGAGGAAGTTGAGGTGGAGGAAGGAGAAGTGCAGGAAGGAGAGGTGGATGACGTTGTGGAACTGGTCACCACAACAGGTCAGTATCTGTCACCACAGCTTCAGGAAAGAGAGGTAGGCCTGCAGAGTTATAATACCTTTTTATTTTGTTTTTAGGGGATGTGAATGTTGGGGTGAAGGATAGTACAGGTTTCTCTGCTGACAGTGCCCTCCGCCTCATCCAGCAAGTGATGGAATGTAGCACGGAACTGGACAAAATTAAAGAAAGAATTCATGTGATGGATCAAACATTTAAAGACATTCTCGATGTTTTGGGGAGAATTCAATAAGGCATCCCAACCCCCTTTTTTTCATGTTTCTTCTTCAACTTTTAAAAAACTTTTTGACAATCAAACCAGCCAAAAATTGAATCTGCACACAGTGTGTCAACATGTGCTATCTGCCATCAGGGGATATCCATGTACGTCTTTTGGGGGTGCAACCCCTTCCTCGTATCTAAAGTAGGTGAACTGAGGAAGGGGTTGCACCCCCAAAACACGTCCATTGATCACCCCTGATGGCAGATAGCACATGTTGACAATAGGGATCAGGAGTCTAAAATCCCTATAGGAAAATAATCCCAATTGTGTGCATATTCAATTTTTGGCTGGGCAAGGGGTGGCAGGACCCCATATTAGGACAGGCACATAGAGACATATAGTTTGTGTAAGTGAATGTCTCAGATTGCTCCGAGGTATCCAATTTTGTAATTTTTGGAATGCAACTGTTGTTTTTGTATTTTCCTAAGAAAACAATTGTCGGTTTGTGGCCAGGCAAACAAAAAATGTAAAATAAAAAAAAAAAGGTGTGTGAATTTGCACATATTTGAACACAAACAACGTGTAGCTTCTTTTTCTAATATGCTCTAACCTTATTTGGTACATTTTTAAAGGTTACATAGTGAAATGGTTGGTATTTACTAAAGGAAAATACACTTGGCACTACAAATGCACTAAGACAAACTAGGAGACAGGAAACCAACAAAAGTTAGAAGTTTAAACAAGATTTTTATTTGGATCGTTAGACAGGAATCTTTAGACATAGCCTGGCATAGGAATTGCCCCCCTACCCATGAAATAGTCCATGTATTTGTCCCGAACCTCACGGGCATTTTGGGGGGGCAAGCCAGCACGGGCAGATTCCAGGCCCGGCAGGGGATTATCAGGGGAAAGTCCAGCCTCAGGCAAAACTGAGGCCATATAGGAATTAGATTTGATGCAAAGAAAATTGTGTAGCACACAGCAGCATAATACTACATAGTTTATTTTGTAGTCCGCCAAATGTATTGAAGTCATAAAAAGGCGGAACCGGCTGGCCATTATGCCAAAGGCATTTTCAACGACTCTTCGGCCCCTGGCCAGCCGGTAATTGAACACCCTCTTCTCTGGGGTCAGGGTCCTCTGAGGAAATGGCCTCATAAGATATGGTCCGAGCCCGAAGGCTTCATCAGCCAAAAAAACAAAGGGGAGTCCTTCAATATTCCCTGCATCCGGTGGCAATGCAAGGTCGTCACTCTGGAGACGGAGGGCAAACTCCGTCTGGATGAAGGATCCCCCATCGGACATCCGGCCATTCTTCCCTACATCAACATAGAGGAATTCATACTGTGCTGACACCACCGCCATCAGCACAATGCTATGAAACCCCTTGTAATTGAAGTAGTAGGACCCAGAACGGGGTGGCGGTACGATGCGGACGTGCTTCCCGTCTATAGCACCACCGCAGTTGGGGAAGTCCCACCGCATGGCAAACTCCGATGCCACAGTCTGCCATTCCTGTGGCGTGGAAGGAAGCTGTGGAGTCAAACAAGATCAAAAAATATTAGAATACACAAATCAAACATTACAAGTATATTCTAAGAAAATACATTAGAGGCCAACATCAAGCAAAGTCTACGTTTATTAAGGTGTTTTAAATAAGTATAATGGAAGGCTCATGTATCATATTCATCACCCCCTATGATGGTCCATTAATAAATTATAATGGGGAGGGGGGGGGGGTAGATGTGTTTGGACACAGGATAGCATTGCAGTGGCGGTGCGTCCAGAGTGGGCGCTGGAGCACTGCCCCCTCTCTCCTGTGCCAGTCACTCAGAACAATACATAGGTTCATGCCTTGCATTAACCTATGTATTGTCTATGCCGCCCACTGTTCAGGTGGATGGCCCCCTGTTAAGCGACCGACATATGAAGAACTGCGGCATTTATGGGCTTAAAATTGCATATCAGAAACAGTAAGGAAAATTGTCTTGCACATTACAGCCTGAGGGATGTAATTGGCTTCAGAAAAGTTAAATAGGGGACGCAGGGGGGGGGGGGGCATTCCTTGGGTAAACACTGACAGGCTGCTCTGCCAATCATGTTCACTAGGGATGAGCCGAACACCCCCAGGTTCGGTTCGCACCAGAACCCGCGAACGGACCGAAAGTTCGCACGAACATTAGAACCCTATTAAATACAATGGATGCGAACGTTCGAATTCTAAAGTGCTAATTATAACGACTATTATCCATGTTATTGTCCTAAACAGAGTTTGGGAACCCGGGTTCTGCACCAGGGGACATGTATCAATGCAAAAAGAAGTTTTAAAAACGGCCGTTTTTCGGGAGCAGTCATTTTAATGATGCATAAAGTGAAAAAAAGAAAGTCAAATATTCCTTTAAATATTGTACCTGGGGGGTGTCTAAAGTATGCCTGTGAAGTGCCACGTGTTTCCCGTGTTTAGAACTGTCCCTGCACAAAATTACATTTCTAAAGGAAAAAAAAGCCATTTAAAACTGCTTGTGGCTTTAATGTAATGTCTGGTCCCGGTATTATGGATGAAAATCTTTAAGAAAAATGGCATAGCTACCCCATCACCCCCCCCCCCCCCCTACCCCAGCCCATTACCAGCCCCTTTGGGTCTTGTTTGGATATTAAGGGGAACCCGGCAACACAAAATAAAAAAGGCCCTATATACTCTGAACAGCAGTATACAGGCGGTGTAAACAAGACCGGTGTAAACAAGACAGGGACTGTAGGTTTGTTCTTAAGTAGAATCTGTTTGTAATTTTGAACACGTACATTGTTTAAGTGTAGCTCCAGCCAAAAAATCTATTTTTAAGCTTTTTGGAAAACATAGGGAAGGGTTATCACCCCTGTAACATTTGTTTTGCTGTCTGTGCCCCTGTTCAGAACATTTCACCTCACTTTGCGTCCCAATGACAACTGTTTTTGAAATGTGGTGTTTTTATTGAAACAAGGATTGGTGATAAAGCATCAGTAGAGAGGAGACACCTTTCTCCCATATTAATTCTTACAGGAGAGAATTTTCCTTCCTAGGGGTAGATTTCCTCTCACTTCCTGTTGTCTTCTTCCGTTTGCAAGTAGGCGTCGTTTGTAAGTTGGATGTTTGAAAGTAGGGACCTGCCGTATATACTCAGCAGAAATTGGCCCCTTAGGTGTTGGTGTTGGCACAACACTGTAAGCACTCACAGTTACTCTTGGTGGGTGCTGGAACGCCCTGCTGTCAACTATTATATCAGGAATTGTAATAACATATAATTGTTGAACAGTGGTAGTAAAAATTGGGCCTTTGATGGTGGTGCTGGTGCCACAACACTGTAAGGCCTGACAGTTACTCTTGGTGGGCGCAGCAATGGGCCCTGCTGTGAATTATTAGATCAATAATTATAATTGCATGCCCCTGTTGAACAGGGGCTGAAAAATTGGGCCTTTGGTGGTGGTGGTGGTGGTGGTGGTGGTGGTGTTGACACAACACTGTAAGGCCTGACAGTTACTCTTGGTGGGCGCAGCAATGGGCCCTGCTGTGAATTATTAGATCAATAATTATAATTGCATGCCCCTGTTGAACAGGGGCTGAAAAATTGGGCCTTAGGCACTGGTGGCACAACACTGCAACCCCTCACAGATACTGTACTTGGAGCACAGCAATGAGCCCTGTTGCAAAGTATTGCATCAAAAATTGTAATTACACGCCCCTGTTAAACAGGGGCTGAAAAATTGTGCCTTAGCCACTGGTGGCGGCACCCATAAACCAAAATGATCTTCCAAGCTATCATCATTAATCGGATCATTGAGGAGGAGGAGGAGGATAGCCAGTCATCATAACAGCACA
This sequence comes from Rana muscosa, assembly GCA_029206835.1. Taxonomy (NCBI): domain Eukaryota; kingdom Metazoa; phylum Chordata; class Amphibia; order Anura; family Ranidae; genus Rana; species Rana muscosa. The sequence continues at coordinate 1,197,662,752 of CM055116.1, read as the reverse complement.
GGCACTCAGCATCAGCATCAGTCTTGAAGGGATGTGGCATTTTAAAATCAATTAGTCTGTTATATCAGCATCTGGTGTGTGGTAGCTGGCGGTGATCCAAGACTGGTTCATCTTGATGAAAGTCAGTCGATCAACCGAGTCGGTGGACAGGCGCACCCTGTGATCCGTGACAAATCCTCCAGCAGCACTGAATGTGCGTTCTGAAAGAACGCTGGATGCAGGACAGGCCAGTAGCTCAATTGCATACTGTGCAAGCTCTGGCCAGTGATCCATCCTCAAGACCCAGTAAGCCAGAGGATTTTCGGTGGGGAAGGTGTCCAAGTCTGACCTTGCCCCTAGGTATTCCTGCACCATGTATATCAGACGCTGGCGATGGTTGCTGGAACCGATCATACTTTGGGGCTGCGGACTGAAGAATTGTCTGAACGCATCGGTCAGACGGCCACCTTCCCCACCGCTCCTTCTTTGACTGCCCGAAGCCTCAGCAACTCGTTGTCCAGGACCAGGAGTTTGTAACCTCCCAGTCTCTGGGAACGCGTTGCACAGACCTTTCTGCAAGGCCTCCCGGAGTTGTCTCATCCTCTGCTCCCTCTGCGACGGTAAGATAAGGTCCGCAACCTTACCCTTGTACCGTGGATCAAGGAGAGTGGCCAGCCAGTAATGGTCCCTCTCCTTGATCCGAAGAATACGAGGATCCTTCCGCAGACTTTGCAGGATCAGGGAGGCCATGCAGCGTAGGTTAGCTGAGGCATTCAGTCCGGAGTCCTCTGGGTCACTAAGGACGACATGATCCGCAGCCACCTCCTCCCAGCCACGTACAAGTCCACTGGTTTCTTGGGACTGTAAATCATCCCTAAAAGACTGCTGCTGTTGATGCTGAGTGCCAGCCTCCACCTCCATGCTGACACAATCCTCCTCCTCCTCCTCCTCCTCTTCCTGTGCGATGGGTGGGACAGAAGGAACACTGTATGGGTAAAGGGGGCCTTGAGAGGCAAGGAAGTCCTCCTCTTCCTGCCTCTGTTCTGCCTCAAGTGCCCTGTCCATTATTCCACGCAGCGTGTGCTCCAACAGGTGTACAAGAGGTACAGTGTCACTGATGCATGCACTGTCACTGCTCACCATCCTCGTGGCCTCCTCAAATGGTGCCAGGACAGTGCATGCATCCCTGATCATGCCCCACTGGCGTGGTGAAAAAAACCCGAGCTCCCCTGACCCTGTCCTGGTGCCGTAGTCGCACAGGTACTCATTGATGGCCCTCTGCTGCGTGTGCAGCCGCTGCAGCATGGCCAACGTTGAGTTCCACCTGGTGGGCATGTCACATATAAGGCGGTTCTTGGGCAGGTTCAACTCCTTTTGCAGCTCAGCCAGGCGAGCACTGGCATTATAAGATCTGCGGAAATGCACACAGACTTTCCTGGCCTGCCTCAGGACATCCTGTAAGCCCGGGTACCTGCCCAAGAACCGCTGCACCACCAGGTTAAGGACGTAAGCCACACAGGGCACATGGGTCAGTTGTCCCTGTCGGAGGGCGGAGAGGAGGTTGGTGCCATTGTCGCAAACCACCATTCCTGGCTTAAGCTGGCGTGGCGTCAACCACCTCTCGGCCTGCCCCTGCAGAGCAGACAGGACCTCTGCCCCAGTGTGGCTCCTGTCCCCCAAACACACCAGCGCAAGCACGGCATGGCATCTTTTTGCCTGCGTACTTGCGTAGCCCCTTGAACGCCTACGGAGCACCGCTGGTTCAGAGGACAAAGCACAGGAAGAGGCCATGGAGGAAGAAGAAGAGGAGGGGGTGGAGGAGAGAGGTGTGTCACAACCAGTAGTAGCATTTTGGAGGCGTGGCGGTGGAACAACCTCCAACACTACTGCACCTTGTCCTGCATCCTTCCCAGCTGCCAAAAGAGTGACCCAATGGGCCGTGAAAGAAAGGTAACGTCCCTGTCCATGCCTGCTGGACCATGAGTCAGCGGTAATATGCACCTTACCGCTGACCGCCCTGTCCAGCGAGGCCAAGACATTGCCTTCCACATCAATACACAAAATACTGATTGGTTGGTAAGTTGAGCTTGGATATTTTGTGTTTTTTGTCTACATTGCCTTCCACATGCCTGTAGAGAGCCGGAATCGCCTTCCGTGAGAAAAAGTGGCGTTTGGGAACCTGCCACTGAGGAACCGCACATTGCACAAACTCACGGAAGGGGGCCGAGTCTACCAACTGAAAAGGCAGCAGTTGAAGCGCTAGCAATTTAGCCAAGCTAGCATTCAACCGCTGGGCATGTGGATGGCTGGGAGTGAACTTCTTTTGACGGTCCAGCAGCTGGGGCAGGGAAATTTGCCTGCTAGAATCGGACGTCGGTGTACTGCTAGCAGAGTGGCCGCAAGTACTTGGCTGTGACACACCTAATTCTACACCTTCATTCCTCTCAGTGCAGGTTTCAGAGAGGACTGAAGGTATAGTGGGGTTGGAGATCCCAGCTGATGCGGTGCAAGGAGAGGTCCGCTTTGTTCTTTGGTGTGGGTCTTTAAGGTAGGCTTGCCAACGAGCTGCATGGCAGGTCAACATATGTCTGATCAAGCATGTGGTGCCCAAGCGGCTGATGTTTTGGCCACGCGATATACGCTTGAGACATATGTTGCAAACAGCAGCTGTGCGATCTGATGCACTCGCCTCAAAAAAGGCCCACACCAAAGATCTTTTTGAATGACGGGCAGAGGCAGCGCCCTGCACAGGCGGAGCTCTGCGGTGTGATTCCGTCGGTGTGCTGCCCATACGCTGGCCACCCAAGGGCATCCTGCCTCGTTGGAGATGTGCCTCCTCCTCATCCTCCTCCTCCTCCTCTCTCCTATTAGGCACCCACGTGGAGTCAGTGACCTCATCATCCCCTCCCTCCTCATCACTGGAGCCAATCTGGCAGTATGCTGCAGCTGCTGGAGCATGACTGCCAGATTGGTGTCCTTCTTGAGCATCCCCTCTCTCTGCTCTCACGCTACTGCCTTCCTCTATCTGGGTATCATCATCAGATCCTTCGAAACGCTGGGCATCCTCCTGGAGCATGTACCCAACACTGTGCTCAAACAGTTCGGGGGACTCCTCAGGAGGAGGACATGGTGGGTCTAGGGAAGGATTGACTAATGATGACATTGATACCAGAGAAGAGGACGCTTTGGCAGCTGCTTTGCCAGTACCCTGAGCCTGGGTGAGAGAGGATGAGGAGGATGAGGTGGGCTTGGTAATCTACTCTACCAAGTCTTCGGCGTGATGTGGCTCAACATGTCCAGCTGCCGAAAAGAAGGACAAGCTTGTCCCATGGCCATGTGCTGATGACAATGCACCGCGTCCACGACCAGCACTGTTGCCCCCAGACACAGAGCCTGCTTGCCCTCTTTTTTTGCCTCCTGACTGTCTGCCTCTCCTTGTTTGCCTTCCAGACATTTTAATGGATGGCCTGCAGGGAGATGGGAAAAACAGCAATAAGGGCTACCTTCAGGTGTATACTGTGCAGGAGGCTTAGCAACAATGACACTGACACTGTCCCCTGCCTATCCTTCTCTGTCCCTAAACGCAAGGATTTGCAATATGCTTCAGCAAGATTGGTTTAGCACAGAATAGCACACTGACAGTTTCCCTCACTCTCCTTCTCTGTCCCTACAAACAAGGTTTAGCACAGAATAGCACACTGACAGTTTCCCCGAGTGTCCTTCTCTGTCCCTAAACTCAAGGATTTCAAATATGGTTCAGCAAGATTGGTTTAGCACAGAATAGCACACTGACAGTTTCCCTCACTGTCCTTCACTGTCCCTACAAACAAGATTTAGCACAGAATAGCACACTGATAGTTTCCACGAGTGTCCTTCTCTGTCCCTAAACTCAAGGATTTCAAATACGGTTCAGCAAGTTTGGTTTAGAACAGAATAGCACACTGACAGTTTCCCTCACTGTCCTTCTCTGTCCCTACAGACAAGGTTAAGCACAGAATAGCACACTGACAGTTTCCCCGAGTGTCCTTCTCTGTCCCTAAACTCAAGGATTTCAAATATGGTTCAGCAAGATTGGTTTAGCACAGAATAGCACACTGACAGTTTCCCTCACTGTCCTTCACTGTCCCTACAAACAAGATTTAGCACAGAATAGCACACTGATAGTTTCCACTAGTGTCCTTCTCTGTCCCTAAACTCAAGGATTTCAAATACGGTTCAGCAAGATTGGTTTAGAACAGAATAGCACACTGACAGTTTCCCTCACTGTCCTTCTCTGTCCCTACAAACAAGGTTTAGCACAGAATAGCACACTGACAGTTTCCCCGAGTGTCCTTCTCTGTCCCTAAACTCAAGGATTTCAAATATGGTTCAGCAAGATTGGTTTAGAACAGAATAGCACACTGACAGTTTCCCTCACTGTCCTTCTCTGTCCCTACAAACAAGGTTTAGCACAGAATAGCACACTGATAGTTTCCCTCACTGTCCTTCTCTGTCCCTACAAACAAGATTTAGCACAGAATAGCACACTGATAGTTTCCCTCACTGTCCTTCTCTGTCCCTACAAACAAGATTTAGCACAGAATAGCACACTGATAATTTCCCTCACTGTCCTTCTCTGTCCCTACAAACAAGATTTAGCACAGAATAGCACACTGATAGTTTTCACGAGTGTCCTTCTCTGTCCCTAAACTCAAGGATTTCAAATACGGTTCAGCAAGATTGGTTTAGAACAGAATAGCACACTGACAGTTTCCCCGAGTGTCCTTCTCTGTCCCTAAACTCAAGGATTTCAAATACGGTTCAGCAAGATTGGTTTAGAACAGAATAGCACACTGACAGTTTCCCTCACTGTCCTTCTCTGTCCCTACAAACAAGGTTTAGCACAGAATAGCACACTGATAGTTTCCCTCACTGTCCTTCTCTGTCCCTACAAACAAGATTTAGCACAGAATAGCACACTGATAGTTTCCACGAGTGTCCTTCTCTGTCCCTAAACTCAAGGATTTCAAATACGGTTCAGCAAGATTGGTTTAGAACAGAATAGCACACTGACACTTTCCCTCACTGTCCTTCTCTGTCCCTACAAACAAGGTTTAGCACAGAATAACACACTGACACTCTCCCTACCTATCCTTCTCTGTCCCTAAACACAAGGAATCCAGGATTAGTAAAGGAAAAAAATGACACTGTCCCTGCCTATGCTTCTCTTTCCCTGCTCCGGAACACACTACACAAGGCCGCCGCGCTGGCGGCCTTTTATAGTGTGGGGCGTGTACTAAACCCCCTCAGCAATAATTGGCCACAGGCATCCTGCCTGTGGCCAATCATTGCTCTCCTCGCTGCCGGCGCTGTGATTGGCCAAGCATGCGGGGTCACAGTGCATGCTTGGCCAATCACAGCGCCTGGATGACACTGCGATGGTGTAGTGCATTGTGGGCCGTTCGCGTCACTCGAATTTGGCGTGAACGGCCCAAATCGTTCGATCTTCGTCGAACGATCGAACAGCCGATGTTCGAGTCGAACGTATGTTCGACTCGAACACGAAGCTCATCCCTGATGTTCACCAAGTCTGTTTAATGGTAACATGATTGGCTGATGCAACATCAAGGGAAGGAGAAGACATCAAGGACAGAAGAAGGATGGCGCTGACCACAAGAAGGTAAGTGCAGGGCTGGGGGGGAACTGGCTGCATTGGAGGGGACAAAATGGCTGCATTAGAGGGAACAAAATGGCTGCATTGGAGGGAACAAATGGGGGCGTTTAATAGGCACCAGAGCAAAAAAGGAGGAAGTTTATTTCCTAAATTGGGGTTTGAACCCCAAACATTTGGAGCAACAGGTGCCCCTGCTGGAAAGGTTAGTGAAGGGAAATATGCATGGAGGAGAAAAAAGGGGCAATCTAAAGCTTCAAGCATGCATGAGGACAAAGGGGACATTCTCAGCATATTACAATCATGGTAATTAGGGAAGGATGAAAGAAATACAATACATTAGCATACATGTAATACATAAAATGTGATGTTAATGGAGAAAACTTACCCTAATATAGTCCTCCTGCAGGACTTGTATAATAGCAGAACAGGTGTCTGGGATTATGAGGCCCAGAGCCTTGGGGGAGATGCCTGTCGTGAACTTCAAGTCCTGAAGACTTCTCCCTGTCGCCAGATAACGCAACGTGGCGATGAGCCTCTGCTCAGCACTGATGGCTTCCCGCATAACGGTGTCCTTCCTGGTAATATAGGGGGACACCAAAGCCAACAGTTCCTGAAAAACGGGGTCAGACATCCGCAGAAAATTCCTGTAGTCCTCAGGATTATTCTTGACCATCTCCCGCAGCAGAGGCATGTGGCAGAATTGGTCCCGCTGGAGCAACCAATTCTTGGTCCATGAACTCCTCCTCACACCATTCATGGACTGGTCTTTGTCCAAAACAAGCAGACCAACACCAAGCGCACGCACAGCACGAACTCGACGACGAGAACGTCCAGGCGACATGGCTAGGAAACGGTCATCTTATCAGAACGTACAGAACAGAACGCACTTTAGAACAGCAAGGCCTATGAATAACGAACTGAAAAACAGAAACGAACAGGCAAGAACGCACTGTAAAACAGATACGACCTGCCTAGATGCCCTGAAAGTCAAGATACGAACCCACAAGCACAAACTAAACCGCAGAAAACGAACTGAAAAGTACGAAGACTGAAAAGCGCGAATCGTCTCTTCCCAAACTTTTACTTCACATGCGGTAACACGAGATCAGCAAAAGCAGCCCAAGGGGTGGCGCCAAGAAAAAATATCTTCCCCTTTATAGTGCCGTCGTACGTGCTGGACGTGACCGCGGAGAACAACGAGGAAATTGGGAAATGTCAGTGTGTACGCATGGAAAGCTTGACGAGAAAATCGACAAGGTTAACAAGAATCTCGTCGAAAAAAACTACGTGTTTTTTACGACGAGAAACTCGGTCGTGTGTACGAGGCTTTAAACTTGAGAATGGACACATTTCAGGGAGACAGTGACCTCCAGTGTGCTACGCAACATAAAGTCAGTGTAGCTGAACATAATAGTGGGAGGGGCCTAAGGGCTGGTGTTAAACAAAGCCTGGACTTTCTTGTACCTATAAAGTATGTGTAGCACACAGACCCTTCCGCTCCATCCATTTTTTTCTTTCTTTTTGCAGTAAGGCACACCTGCTACTTGCCCATTGTCCAACTCCAGATATGGAGAGGCGAGCGGTGTTAGATTTTTGGGCCTTGTGGCAAGTTACCTCTCCAGAGTGGATCCCTGGTCTCCGTTGTCTAGGCGAAAGTCCTTTTTTGTAATAAAGCCAATGTCCACACAGGTGTAAAACCCAAGCAGCAAGGTTTTATTCTTTTCTTGAGGTGAAGCCTCGTACACACGAACGAGTTTCTCGGCAAAAACCAGCAAGAAACTTGCTGGCAGAGATTTTTTGCCGAGAAATTCGTTCGTGTGTATGGTTTCTCGTCAAGAAAAGCGACAAGTATCTCGACGAGAAAATAGAGATCCTGCTCTCTATTTTCTCGTCGAGATTCTCGTCGGCATGTTTCTCGACGAGAAAAGTGAGTGTGTGTACACTTACCTGTCCTCCCGGAAGCCCGCGCATGTTCGAAATGAATTCGACGCATGCGCGGTAGCTTCCTAGGCATACGTAGGGTATACCAAGATGGCGGCGACGGCATCGAATGTGACGAGCGCATGCTCGTCGTAGTCGATGACGTCACCGCGTACGCTCCATTCAAAGAACCACGGGTTCTTTGAATCGAGCGTCTGTACACTCGGCCGGGACAAGTTTCTTGTCCAAGAATCTCGACGAAAAAAACGACATGTTTTTTTCAACGAGAATCTCGGCCGTGTGTACGAGGCTTAAAACTTGGAAGAGAGAGAGAGTAGAAACGACAAAGTAGGGGAAGGTTCAGGCACGCAACGCTTAGAGAACACTTTCGTCGCCACTCAAGCCTGAGTGGGTATTGCTCACCCAGATAGTCCCTATGAGAGCGGTCCTGTCAGCCGGAGTGAAGCACGGATGTCAGAGATGATAGATCCCCCTTTAGGTAGGCCTCCAGGCCTCTCCCCGAGATAGCAGTACCGTCGCTATCTCCGCCGGGACTGATCTTCCCCTGAAACTCCTTCCCTAAAGATGGGCTCCCTTTAACCAGGCAGCCTGGCATCCTTCTCTGAAGTGTAGGCCCTCAATAGGAGAGCTGGGCCTACTATACAGCAGTAGAGCCTCGAGCTAAAGGTGCCCGAGACCAATCACACGCGTCCCGTGCCATGAGGGCCACGAGACACGCTCACTGGACCAGAGGTCCCCCCGAACGCCTTGGGGTCCCCCTGGAATCGCCTCACGCCTAATGGCGTCTGCCCCTTTTGTACCCTCTCCCAGCATGCACAGCGGGTAGACCACGCCCACTGCACGGCTGCCGAGAGAGGACACCCAATGGTGCTGCGATACCCCCTGTGGTTCAACCTGAGCCAAAGACGACAGCGCCATCTCCAGGCAACAGGGAACTATACTGCCAGGCAGCACCACACCCAGAGCAGAAGCAATTTAATATATAAATGGGTCTGAGCCGAACTATTAGCTCAGACCATCCCTAAATTTGCACATATAGCGTCCCATAAATTGGGATGGGCGCTACATATGGTTTGACTCCTGTGCCACAAGCTGGAGTCTCAGGGATACATATACAGTGGGGCAAAAAAGTATTTAGTCAGCCACCGATTGTGCAAGTTCTCCCACTTAAAAAGATGAGAGAGGCCTGTAATTGTCATCATAGGTATACCTCAACTATGAGAGACAAAATGTGGAAACAAATCCAGACAATCACATTGTCTGATTTGGAAAGAATTTATTTGTAAATTATGGTGGAAAATAAGTATTTGGTCAATATCAAATGTTCATCTCAATACTTTGTTATATATCCTTTGTTGGCAATGACAGAGGTCAAACGTTTTCTGTAAGTCTTTACACACTGTTGCTGGTATGTTGGCCCATTCCTCCATGCAGATCTCCTCTAGAGCAGTTATGTTTTGGGGCTGTCGCTGGGCAACACAGACTTTCAACTCCCTCCAAAGGTTTTCTATGGGGTTGAGATCTGGAGACTGGCTAGGCCACTCCAGGACCTTGAAATGCTTCTTACGAAGCCACTCCTTCGTTGCCCGTGCGGTGTGTTTGGAATCATTGTCACGATCATTGTGAAAGATCCAGCCACGTTTCATCTTCAATGCCCTTGCTGATGGGAGGAGATTTGCACTCAAAATCTCACGATACATGGCCTTATTCATTCTTTCATGTACACGGATCAGTCGTCCTGTTCCCTTTGCAGAGAAACAGCCCCAAAGCATGATGTTGCCACCCCCATGCTTCACAGTAGGTATGGTGTTCTTTGGTTTCAACTTTCATTCTCTCTCCTCCAAACATGACGAGTTGTGTTTCTACCAAACAGTTCTACTTTGGTTTCATCTGACCATATGACATTCTCCCTATCCTCTTCTGGATCATCCAAATGCTCTCTAGCAAACCTCAGACGGGCCCGGACATGTACTGGCTTAAGCAGGGGGACACGTCTGGCACTGCAGGATCTGAGTCCCTGGCGGCGTAGTGTGTTACTGATGGTAGCCTTTGTTACGTTGGTCCCAGCTCTCTGCAGGTCATTCACTAGGTCCCCCCGTGTGGTTCTGGGATTTTTGCTCACCGTTCTTGTGATCATTTTGACCCCACGGGGTGAGATCTTGCGTGGAGCCCAAATCGAGGGAGATTATCAGTGGTCTTGTATGTCTTCCATTTTCTAATTATTGCTACCACAGTTGATTTCTTCACACCAAGCTGCTTGCCTATTGCAGACTCAGTCTTCCCAGCCTGGTGCAGGTCTACAATTTTGTTTCTGGTGTCCTTCGACAGCTCTTTGGTCTTCACCATAGTGGAGTTTGGAGTGTGATTGTTTGAGGTTGTGGACAGGTGTCTTTTATACTGATAACAAGTTCAAACAGGTGCCATTAATACAGGTAATGAGTGGAGGACAGATGAGCCTCTTAAAGAAGAAGATACAGGTCTGTGAGATTCAGAAATCTTGCTTGTTTGTAGGTGACCAAATACCTATTTTCCACCATAATTTGCAAAAAAAATTCTTTCCAAATCAGACAATGTGATTGTCTGGATTTGTTTCCACATTTTGTCTCTCATAGTTGAGGTATACCTATGATGACAATTACAGGCCTCTCTCATCTTTTTAAGTGGGAGAACTTGCACAATTGGTGGCTGACTAAATACTTTTTTGCCCCACTGTAAACCTCAACACAATCATTTAGAAAAAAAACTTCCAATACATCTGGTTTTCTATATAGTATAGCACATAGTAGCAAATGATGGTCATGGTTAAGCTGCGCCTAACAGTGGGAGTGGCTTAACCACTTAACGACCGCCCACCGCCGATTTACGTCGGCAGAATGGCACCGACAGGCAGAATCACGTAGATCTACGTGATCGCCTTTGTGCAGTTGGGGGGTCCATCCGGACCCCCCTTCACTGCAGTGAGCGGCCGTTAAGTGTTCGGGAGCGATCAGGCATGAGTAGGGGGCGGCCGCTCGATTCCGCCCCCCCCCTCGCGATCGCTCCCGGCGAATGAAATTGCTTCCTCCTGCCTGAAATGTAAACACAGGCTGGAGGAAGTGATGTCATCTCCCTCGCCGCGGTCTTTTCGTTCCCGGCGCCGAGGAGAGAAGAAGCAGGTTAGTGCACCAACAGTCCACTGACACGTAGGTACACATAGGCACACAAATCACCCCCCATTCACCCACAGATCACCCCCCAGGTCACCCCAAAGCCCCCAATCACAGTGTCACTGATTGCAGTGATCATTTATTTTACTGATCACTGCATTTAGTGTCATCTGTGATTGTAAAAAGTTGCAGGGCAGTTAGGATTAGGCCCCTTTAGGTCCAGGGTAGCCCCTAACCCCCCCCTAATAAAGGTTTAACCCCTTGATCACCCCCCAGGTAACCCTTTCACCCCCTAACTTCAGCGTCACTAAGCGATTGTTTTTCCGATCGCTGTATTCGTGTCGCTGGTGTTTTAGATAGGCAGTTATTTTTTTTTAGGTTCGCCGCAGATTTTTATTAGTGTCAGGTACCCCCATATATTATTTTAACCCCCTGATTGCCCCTAGAGTTAACCCTTTCACCAGTGATCGCCGTATAAGCGTCACTGGTGTCACTGGTTAGCCAGTAAGTTATTTAGTTATTTAGGTTACCCGTCAGGTTTTTATATAGTGTCAGGTACCCCCATATTTAACCTAATAAAGGTTTTAACCTCCTGATTGCCCCTAGTTAGGGATGAGCTTCGTGTTCGAATCGAACATACGTTCGACTCGAACATCGGCTGTTCGATCGTTCGACGAAGATCGAACGATTTGGGCCGTTCGCGCCAAATTCGAGTGACGCTAACGGCCCACAATGCACTACGCCATCGCAGTGTCATCCAGGCGCTGTGATTGGCCAAGCATGCACTGTGACCCCGCATGCTTGGCCAATCACAGCGCCGGCAGCGAGGAGAGCAATGATTGGCCACAGGCAGGATGCCTGTGGCCAATTATTGCTGAGGGTGTTTAGTACACGCCCCACACTATAAAAGGCCGCCAGCACGGCGGCCTAGTGTAGTGTGTTCCGGAGCAGGGATAGAGCAGCATAGGCAGGGACAGTGACTTTTATTTCTTTCTTGCTTAACCTGGATTCCTTTAGTTTAGGGAAAGAGAAGGATAGGTAGGGAGAGTGTCAGTGTGTTTTGTGCTTGTGCTATAGTGTGCTTAAAAAAAATTTTTTTCTAGGGACAGAAAACTGTAGGTAGGGAGAGTGTCAGTTTCTTTCACTGTGTAAGTCCTTGTTTCTAGGGACCTGGAAGGACAGTGAGTGAATTCTCCTTGTGCTATATTGTGCTTAAAAAAAACATTTTTTCTAGGGACAGAAAACTGTAGGTAGGGAGAGTGTCAGTTTCTTTCACTGTGCAAGTCCTTGTTTCCAGGGACCTGGAAGGACAGTGAGTGAATTCTCCTTGTGCTATATTGTGCTTAAAAAAAACATTTTTTCTAGGGACAGAAAACTGTAGGTAGGGAGAGTGTCAGTTTCTTTCACTGTGCAAGTCCTTGTTTCCAGGGACCTGGAAGGACAGTGAGTGAATTCTCCTTGTGCTATATTGTGCTTAAAAAAAACATTTTTTCTAGGGACAGAAAACTGTAGGTAGGGAGAGTGTCAGTTTCTTTCACTGTGTAAGTCCTTGTTTCTAGGGACCTGGAAGGACAGTGAGTGAATTCTCCTTGTGCTATATTGTGCTTAAAACAAACATTTTTTCTAGGGACAGAAAACTGTAGGTAGGGAGAGTGTCAGTTTCTTTCACTGTGCAAGTCCTTGTTTCTAGGGACCTGGAAGGACAGTGAGTGAATTCTCCTTGTGCTATATTGTGCTTAAAAAAAACATTTTTTCTAGGGACAGAAAACTGTAGGTAGGGAGAGTGTCAGTTTCTTTCACTGTGCAAGTCCTTGTTTCTAGGGACCTGGAAGGACAGTGAGTGAATTCTCCTTGTGCTATATTGTGCTTAAAAAAAACATTTTTTCTAGGGACAGAAAACTGTAGGTAGGGAGAGTGTCAGTTTCTTTCACTGTGTAAGTCCTTGTTTCTAGGGACCTGGAAGGACAGTGAGTGAATTCTCCTTGTGCTATATTGTGCTTAAAAAAAACATTTTTTCTAGGGACAGAAAACTGTAGGTAGGGAGAGTGTCAGTTTCTTTCACTGTGCAAGTCCTTGTTTCCAGGGACCTGGAAGGACAGTGAGTGAATTCTCCTTGTGCTATATTGTGCTTAAAAAAAACATTTTTTCTAGGGACAGAAAACTGTAGGTAGGGAGAGTGTCAGTTTCTTTCACTGTGCAAGTCCTTGTTTCCAGGGACCTGGAAGGACAGTGAGTGAATTCTCCTTGTGCTATATTGTGCTTAAAAAAAACATTTTTTCTAGGGACAGAAAACTGTAGGTAGGGAGAGTGTCAGTTTCTTTCACTGTGCAAGTCCTTGTTTCTAGGGACCTGGAAGGACAGTGAGTGAATTCTCCTTGTGCTATATTGTGCTTAAAAAAAACATTTTTTCTAGGGACAGAAAACTGTAGGTAGGGAGAGTGTCAGTTTCTTTCACTGTGTAAGTCCTTGTTTCTAGGGACCTGGAAGGACAGTGAGTGAATTCTCCTTGTGCTATATTGTGCTTAAAAAAAACATTTTTTCTAGGGACAGAAAACTGTAGGTAGGGAGAGTGTCAGTTTCTTTCACTGTGCAAGTCCTTGTTTCCAGGGACCTGGAAGGACAGTGAGTGAATTCTCCTTGTGCTATATTGTGCTTAAAAAAACATTTTTTCTAGGGACAGAAAACTGTAGGTAGGGAGAGTGTCAGTTTCTTTCACTGTGTAAGTCCTTGTTTCTAGGGACCTGGAAGGACAGTGAGTGAATTCTCCTTGTGCTATATTGTGCTTAAAAAAAACATTTTTTCTAGGGACAGAAAACTGTAGGTAGGGAGAGTGTCAGTTTCTTTCACTGTGCAAGTCCTTGTTTCCAGGGACCTGGAAGGACAGTGAGTGAATTCTCCTTGTGCTATATTGTGCTTAAAAAAAACATTTTTTCTAGGGACAGAAAACTGTAGGTAGGGAGAGTGTCAGTTTCTTTCACTGTGTAAGTCCTTGTTTCTAGGGACCTGGAAGGACAGTGAGTGAATTCTCCTTGTGCTATATTGTGCTTAAAAAAAACATTTTTCTAGGGACAGAAAACTGTAGGTAGGGAGAGTGTCAGTTTCTTTCACTGTGCAAGTCCTTGTTTCAAGGGACAGAGAAGGACACCTGAAGGTAGCCCTTATTGCTTTTTTCCCATCTCCCTGCAGGCCATCTATTAGAATGTCTGGAAGGCAAACAAGGAGAGGCAGACAGTCAGGAGGCAATAAAAGAGGGCAAGCAGGCTCTGTGTCTGGGGGCAACAGTGCTGGTCGTGGACGCGGTGCATTGTCATCAGCACATGGCCATGGGACACGCTTGTCCTTCTTTTCCGCAGCTGGACATGTTGAGCCACATCATGCCGAAGACTTGGTAGAGTGGATGACCAAGCCCTCCTCCTCCTCCTCATCCTCTCTCACCCAGGCTCAGGGTACTGGCAAAGCAGCTGCCAAAGCGTCCTCTTCCCTGGTATCAATGTCAGACTCATCATCAGTCACTCCTTCCCTAGACCCACCATGTCCTCCTCCTGAGGAGTCCCCCGAACTGTTTGAGCACAGTGTTGGGTACATGCTCCAGGAGGATGCCCAGCGTTTCGAAGGGTCTGATGATGAAACCCAGCTACAGGAAGGCAGTAGGGTGAGAGCAGACAGAGGGGATGCTCAAGAAGGACACCAATCTGGCAGTCATGTTCCAGCAGCTGCAGCATACTGCCAGATTGGCTCCAGTGATGAGGAGGGAGGGGATGATGAGGTCACTGACTCCACGTGGGTGCCTAATAGGAGAGAGGAGGAGGAGGATGAGGAGGAGGCACATCTCCAACGAGACAGGATGCCCTTTGGTGGCCAGCGTAAGGGCAGTACACCGACGGAATCACACCGCAGAGCTCCGCCTGTGCAGGGCGCTGCCTCTGCCCGTCATTCAAAAAGTTCCTTGGTGTGGGCCTTTTTTGAGGCTAGTGCATCAGATCGCACAGCTGCTGTTTGCAACATATGTCTCAAGCGTATATCGCGTGGCCAAAACATCAGCCGCTTGGGTACCACATGCCTGACCAGACATATGTTGACCTGCCATGCAGCTCGTTGGCAAGCCTACCTCAAAGACCCACACCAAAGAACAAAGCGGACCTCTCCTTGCACCGCATCAGCTGGGATTTCCAACCCCACTATAACTTCAGTCCTCTCTGAAACATGCACTGAGAGGAATGAAGGTGTAGAATTAGGTGTGTCACAGCCAAGTACTTGCGGCCACTCTGCTAGCAGTACACCGACGTCCGATTCTAGCAGGCAAATTTCCCTGCCCCAGCTGCTGGACCGTCGAAAGAAGTTCACTCCCAGCCATCCACATGCCCAGCGGTTGAATGCTAGCTTGGCTAAATTGCTAGCGCTTCAACTGCTGCCTTTTCAGTTGGTAGACTCGGCCCCCTTCCGTGAGTTTGTGCAATGTGCGGTTCCTCAGTGGCAGGTTCCCAAACGCCACTTTTTCTCACGGAAGGCTATTCCGGCTCTCTACCGGCATGTGGAAGGCAATGTCTTGGCCTCGCTGGACAGGGCGGTCAGCGGTAAGGTGCATATTATCGCTGACTCATGGTCCAGCAGGCATGGACAGGGACGTTACCTTTCTTTCACGGCCCATTGGGTCACTCTTTTGGCAGCTGGGAAGGATGCAGGACAAGGTGCAGTAGTGTTGGAGGTTGTTCCACCGCCACGCCTCCAAAATGCTACTACTGGTTGTGACACACCTCTCTCCTCCACCCCCTCCTCTTCTTCTTCCTCCATGGCCTCTTCCTGTGGTTTGTCCTATGAACCAGCGGTGCTCCGTAGCCGTTCACGGGGCTACGCAAGTACGCAGGCAAAAAGATGCCATGCCGTGCTTGCGCTGGTGTGTTTGGGGGACAGAAGCCACACTGGGGCAGAGGTCCTGTCTGCTCTGCAGGGCCAGGCCGAGAGGTGGTTGACGCCACGCCAGCTTAAGCCAGGAATGGTGGTTTGCGACAATGGCACCAACCTCCTCTCCGCCCTCCGACAGGGACAACTGACCCATGTGCCCTGTGTGGCTCACGTCCTTAACCTGGTGGTGCAGCGGTTCTTGGGCAGGTACCCGGGCTTACAGGATGTCCTGAGGCAGGCCAGGAAAGTCTGTGTGCATTTCCGCAGATCTTATAATGCCAGTGCTTGCCTGGCTGAGCTGCAAAAGGAGTTGAACCTGCCCAAGAACCGCCTTATATGTGACATGCCCACCAGGTGGAACTCAACGTTGGCCATGCTGCAGCGGCTGCACACGCAGCAGAGGGCCATCAATGAGTACCTGTGCGACTACGGCACCAGGACAGGGTCAGGGGAGCTTGGTTTTTTTTCTCCACGCCAGTGGGGCATGATCAGGGATGCATGCACTGTCCTGGCACCATTTGAGGAGGCCACGAGGATGGTGAGCAGTGACAGTGCATGCATCAGTGACACTGTACCTCTTGTCCACCTGTTGGAGCACACGCTGCGTGGAATAATGGACAGGGCACTTGAGGCAGAACAGAGGCAGGAAGAGGAGGACTTCCTTGCCTCTCAAGGCCCCCTTTACCCAGACAGTGTTCCTTCTGTCCCACCCATCGCACAGGAAGAGGAAGAGGAGGAGGAGGAGGAGGAGGAGGAGGATTGTGTCAGCATGGAGGTGGAGGCTGGCACTCAGCATCATCAGCAGCAGTCTTTTAGGGATGATTTACAGTCCCAAGAAACCAGTGGACTTGTACGTGGCTGGGAGGAGGTGACTGCGGATCATGTCGTCCTTAGTGACCCAGAGGACTCCGGAGCGAATGCCTCAGCAAACCTACGCTGCATGGCCTCCCTGATCCTGCAAAGTCTGCGGAAGGATCCTCGTATTCTTCGGATCAAGGAGAGGGACCATTACTGGCTGGCCCCTCTCCTTGATCCACGGTACAAGGGTAAGGTTGCGGACCTTATGTTACCGTCACAGAGGGAGCAGAGGATGAGACAACTCCGGGAGGCCTTGCAGAAAGGTCTGTGCAACGCGTTCCCAGAGACTGGGAGGTTACAAACTCCTGGTCCAGGACAACGAGTTGCTGAGGCTTCGGCCAGTCAAAGAAGGAGCGGTGGGGAAGGTGGCCGTCTGACCGATGCGTTCAGACAATTCTTTAGTCCGCAGCCCCAAAGTATGATTGGTTCCAGCAACCATCGCCAGCGTCTGATAAACATGGTGCAGGAATATCTAGGGGCAAGGTCAGACTTGGACACCTTCCCCACCGAAAATCCTCTGGCTTACTGGGTCTTGAGGATGGATCACTGGCCAGAGCTTGCACAGTATGCAATTGAGCTACTGGCCTGTCCTGCATCCAGCGTTCTTTCGGAACGCACATTCAGTGCTGCTGGAGGATTTGTCACGGATCACAGGGTGCGCCTGTCCACCGACTCGGTTGATCGACTGACTTTCATCAAGATGAACCAGTCTTGGATCACCACCAGCTACCACACACCTGATGCTGATATAACAGACTAATTGATTTTAACATGTCACATCCCTTCAAGACTGATGCTGATGCTGAGTGTCTGTGCTGTTATGTTGACTGGCTATCCTCCTCCTCCGAGTCCTCAATGATACGATTGATGATGATAGCTTGGAAGATCATTTTTGTTTATGGGTGCCGCCACCAGTGGCTAAGGCCCAATTTTTCAGCCCCTGTTTTACAGGGGCGTGTAATTACAATTTTTTTAGCAATAATTTGCCATAGGGCTCATTGCTGTGCTCCAAGTACAGTATCTGTGAGGGGTTGGAGTGTTGTGGCACCAGTGCCTAAGGCCCAATTTTTCAGCCCCTGTTTAACAGGGGCGTGTCATTACAATTTTTGAAGCAATACTTTGCAACAGGGCTCATTGCTGTGCTCCAAGTACAGTATCTGTGAGGGGTTGTAGTGTTGTGCCACCAGTGCCTAAGGCCCAATTTTTCAGCCCCTGTTCAACAGGGGCATGTAATTACAATTCTTGATCTAATAATTCACAGCAGGGCCCATTCCTGCACCCACCAAGAGTAACTCTGAGGGCTTACAGTGTTGTGTCAACACCACCACCACCACCAAAGGCCCAATTTTTCAGCCCCTGTTCAACAGGGGCATGCAATTACAATTCTTGATCTAATAATTCACAGCAGGGCCCATTGCTGCACCCACCAAGAGTAACTGTCAGGGCTTACAGTGTTGTGGCACCAGCACCACCATCAAAGGCCCAATTTTTACTACCACTGTTCAACAATTATATGTAATTACAATTCCTGATATAATAGTTGACAGCAGGGCGTTCCAGCACCAACCAAGAGTAACTGTGAGTGCTTACAGTGTTGTGCCAACACCAACAACTAAGGGGCCTATTTCTGCAGAGTATCTACGGCAGGTCCCTACTTTCAAACATCCAACTTACAAACGACTCCTACTTGCAAACGCAAGAAGACAACAGGAAGTGAGAGGAAATCTACCCCTAGGAAGGAAAATTCTCTCCTGTAAGAATTAATATGGGAGAAAGGTGTCTCCTCTGTACTGATGCTTTATCAGCAATCCTTGTTTCAAGAAAAACACCACATTTCAAAAACAGTTGTCATTGGGACGGAAAGTGAGGTGAAATGTTCTGAACAGGGGCACAGACAGCAAAACAAATGTTACAGGGGTGATAACCCTTACCTATGTTTTCCAAAAAGTTTAAAAATAGATTTTTGGGCTGGAGCTACACTTAAACAATGTACCTGTTCAAAATTACAAACAGATTCTACATAAGAACAAACCTACAGTCCCTGTCTTGTATGCACCGCCTGTATACGGCTGTTCAGAGTATATAGGGCCTTTTTTATTTTATGTGCGGGGTTCCCCTTAATATCCATACAAGACCCAAAGGGGCTGGTAATGGGCTGGGGTAGGGGGGGGGGGTCATGGGGTAGCTATGCCATTTTTCTTAAAGATTTTCATCCATATTACCGGGACCAGACATTACATTAAAGCCGCAAGCAGTTTTAAATGGCTTTTTTTTCCTTTAGAAGTGTCATTTTGTGCAGGGACAGTTCTAAACACGGGAAACACGTGGCACTTCACAGGCATACTTTAGACACCCCCCAGGTACGATATTTAAAGGAATATTTGACTTTTTTTTTTTCACTTTATGCATCATTAAAATGACTGCTCCCGAAAAACGACCGTTTTTAAAACTTCTTTTTGCATTGATACATGTCCCCTGGTGCAGAACCCGGGTTCCCAAACCCTTTTTAGGACAATAACATGCATAATAGTTGTTATAATTAGCACTTTAGAATTCGAACGTTCGCATCCATTGTATTTAATAGGGTTCTAATGTTCGTACGAACTTTCGGTCCGTTCGCGGGTTCTGGTGCGAACCGAACCCGGGGGTGTTCGGCTCATCACTACCCCTAGTTAACCCTTTCACCAGTGATCACCATATAAAGGTTACGAGTGACGCTGGTTGATTAGTTTGCTTTTTATAGCATCAGGGCACCCGCCGTATATAACCCAATAAAGGTTTAACCCCCCTGATCGCCCGGCGGGTGAGATCAATTAGGTTTTAGCGCCAGAGAGGGTCTGCGTCGCCCCAGGCAGTGTTAGGTTAGTGCCAGTAACGCTAACACCCACGCGCAAAGCATACACCCCCCTTAGTGGTATAGTATCTGATCAGATCTATACTAGCATCCCCAGCGGTTTAGGGTTCCCAAAAACGCAGTGTTAGCGGGATCAGCCCAGATACCTGCTAGCGCCTGCGTTTAGCCCCTCCGCCCAGCCCAGCCCAGCCCAGCCCACCCAAGTGCAGTATCGATCGATCACTGTCACTTACCAAACACAACACACATAACTGCAGCGTTCGCAGAGACAGGCCTGATCCCTGCGATCGCTAACAGTTTTTTTGTAGCGTTTGATATATTTGCTGACGACAGTCAGGTGCTTTTTTTCCTGTGAATCTTACTAGTGTACCCCTAAATTTAGAGCCCAAAATGGCAAGACGAAGGTACACTAGTAAAGAGGCCTACGAGATTCTGAGCATGACAGATAGTGAAGAGGAGGTCACGTATCTGTCAGATTCAGGCTCAGAATATCTTCCCGTAGAAGACAGTGACGTCAGCGGCCCCACGTCAGATAGCTCTGACGACGAAGTTGAGGTCCCTGCTAAGGTCAGGTGTACCCGATCCCGATCTTCTGAGGTTGTTGAGGAGCAAGAACCGCAGGTCTCTCGTATCATGGAGCAGAGTAGTACTAGCGCTGCTATTCCTTCTGGTGAACTGGCAAGCACCAGCGGCCTAGTACAGCCTGGACGTACATCCAGCACTGCAGTAACACTTGGTGACGTGGCGAGTCCCATAAGTGCAGTTCAAGCTGGCGAGGTGGCAAGCACAAGTAGTGTCCCGCTGCCACCAAGAAGACAAAGGCAGGCCCGTCGTGCCCATACTGCCCTTCCTGCAGAATTCGCCTATCCTGATTGGGTCCCCACCACTTCTGCAGAACCCGTACTTCCCCCATTCACTGCCCAACCCGGTATTCAGGTGGAAACAGCTGATTTTATTCCAATTGATTTTTATTCGCTGTTTTTCACGGAAGATCTCTATAGATCTATTGTGGACCAGAGTAATTTATATGCTGGTCAATTTATCGCCGCTAACCCCCAGTTGCCTAAAATTGCCAGAAATTGGAAACCAATTACGGTTTCCGAATTTAAGACCTTTCTGGGCCTTTCCCTCAACATGGGCACACATAAATTTCCGTCATTGCGTGCTTATTGGTCCACGCACCCAATTGACCACATGCCCGTGTTCTCTGCCTCCATGTCCAGGGCACGATACGAGCAGATTTTGCGGTTCATGCACTTCAACGACAATGAACTTTGTCGTCCACGTGGGGACCCTGAATACGACCGGCTCTATAAAATTCGGCCCCTCATAAACCACTTCAACGAACGTTTTGCAGCCTTGTTTACTCCCGATCAAGTTGTCTGCGTTGATGAGTCCCTGATTAAATTTTCTGGCCGCTTGTCTTTCAAGCAGTACCTTCCCAGCAAGCGTGCCAGATACGGGGTCAAGCTCTACAAGTTCTGTGACAGGGCAACAGGCTATGTAGTGAACTTTACGGTTTATGAGGGAAAAGATAGTCAGATTGAGTCGGTCAACTGCCCGGATTACATAGGGAGCGCTGGCAAGATAGTGTGGAACTTGGTGTCACCCTTATTCGGAAAGGGGTACCACTTGTATGTGGACAATTATTACACGAGCGTGCCACTGTTTAGTCACTTGTTTGATCATCAGATTGGAGCATGTGGCACCGTGCGACCTAATCGCCGGGGCTTTCCCCAGCGGCTTGTAGATGCCCGTCTTAGGCTGGGGGAGAGAGCCTGCTTGAAGTGTAATAACTTGCTCGCTATGAAGTGGAGGGACAATAAGAATGTTTTCCTTCTTACCTCCCTTCATGCAGACACGACAGTCCAAATTCGTACGGCGACTGGTGTTGTGGAGAAACCCCTCTGTGTCCACGAATATAACCAAAATATGGGAGGGGTGGACCTCAACGACCAGTTGATGGCGCCGTATCTAATTGACCGTAAGGCGAGACGCTGGTACAAAAAAGTGTCTCTATCATTATTCCAATTGGCTTTGCTGAACGCTCATGTGCTATACAGAGCTTCAGGCGGGACGTTATCTCTTCTAAAATTCCAGAATGAGATAGTCACAGAACTCCTGTATCCAGGCGGTTCTGCACCTCACCATCCCCTACCAAATGCAGTAAGCCGGCTGCATGAGAGGCATTATTTGTATGTCCTCCCGAGTACCCCTACCCAAAGCCACCCCCAAAAAAGATGTCGTGTCTGTAGCAAGCGCGGATTTAGGCGTGACACCCGTAGTTTTTGTCCACTCTGTCCTGACAAGCCTGGTCTTTGCCAAGGTGAATGTTTTGAACGCTACCACTCAAAAGTGAAGTTTTAGCGTAGGGTACAGCATTTCACAGACAAGGACACACTTACACAGGGTCTCCCAAGATGCCATTACATTTTGAGAGACCCGAACCATTACAGTTGTAAAGTTACAAAAAAAAGTGTAAAAAAGAAAAAAAAAAACGTAAAAAACAAAACACAAAAAAAATATAAAATAAAAAAACCAAAAATTGTTGTCGTTTTATTGTTCTCTCTCTCTCTATTTTCTCTCTATTGTTCTGCTCTTTTTTACTGTATTCTATTCTGCAATGTTTTATCATGCTTGCTTTTCAGGTATGTAATTTTTTGTTTTCAGGTGCGCCATTCAACTGCAGCGCGGAATTATTTATCTTGACAGCAACAGCGTTTGCTCCCACGATACATAAAGCCGTGACTCCAGTGCTGTAGGAGGTGATTTCACCACCACAGTTAAAAAAAAGAGCATATATTCCGAAGCATGGGGGCAGCAGGGGCGGAGGAGCGATTTTGCTCCTAATGCCGCGTACATACGGTCGAAATTCCGACGGAAGCCTGCCCGTGGAAAATTCCGACCGTGTGTACGCGGCATAACTTTTTTGCGGGAGGATGCCCCCATGCTTCGGCATATATATATTTTAGGCACAGGTTGCGTTAAAACATTTTTTTATTTTTTACTAGGTTTTGTTTTGGTATTTGCTTTGCAGGTATGGCATGGTAAGGTCTTACTGTTGTACTGTAATGTTACTTTGTTTTAATGTTAACCACCATTTGCTTAGCAGGTACGCCATTCAGTTGCAGCGCGGATCTATTTATCTTGACAGCAACAGCGTTTGCTCCCACGATACATAAAGCCGTGACTCCAACGCTGTAGGAGGTGATTTCACCACCACAGTTAAAAAAAAGAGCATATATGCCGAAGCATGGGGGCAGCAGGGGCGGAGGAGCGATTTTGCTCCTAATGCCGCGTATATACGGTCGAAATTCCAACGGAGGCTTGCCCGTGGAAAAGTCCGACCGTGTGTACGCGGCATAACCTTTTATGCCGCGTACATACGGTCGAAATTCCGACGAAGGCTTGACCGTGTGTACGCGGCATAACTTTTTTGCGGGAGGATGCCCCCATGCTTCGGCATATATGCCCATCATTAGAAGTGGGTGGATGAAGGGAGGTATTCTAATGGTGGGCATACCCACCAATCAATCTCTTTTTTTCGTTCAGCCAATAGGCTGTATGAAAAAAAAGATTACAATACATGTCCAACAAGGACCAGCAACGTACTGGTATGTTACTGGACTTTGAATGTTTATACCAGAATGATGCCTGCGGGTTTAGGTATCATCTTGGTATCATTCTTTTCAGCCAGCAGCCGGCTTTCATGTAAAAGCAATTCTAGCAGATAATTAGCCTCTAGACTGCTTTTACAAGCAGTGGGAGGGAATGTCCCCCCCCCCCGGATATAAAAAGCGCCATTGGGAAATTGGGAAAGCATTTTATCACACCGATCTTGGTGTGGTCAGATGCTTTGAGGGCAGAGGAAAGATCTAGGGTCTAATCCCCCAATTTTTTTCAAAAAAAGAGTACCTGTCACTACTTATTGCTATCATAGGGGATATTTACATTCCCTGAGATAACGATAAACATGGTAAAAAAATAAAATATGGAAGGCACAGTTTAAAAATAAAATAAAAAAGCCAAATAAATAATAAAAAAAAAAAAAAAAGCACCGCTGTCCCCCCCTGCTCTTGCGCAAAGGCGAACGCAAGCGTCGGTCTAGCGTCATATGTAAACAGCAATTGCATCATGCATGTGAGGTATCACCGCGAAGGTCAGATCGAGGGCAGTCATTTTAGCAGTAGACCTCCTCTGTAAATCTAACGTGGTAACCTGTAAAGGCTTTTAAATGCTTTTAAAAATGAATGTAGTTTGTCGCCGCTGCGCGTTTGTGCGCAATTTTAAAGCATGTCGTGTTTGGTATCCATGTACTCGGCCTATGATCATCTTTTTTATTTCATCAAACATTTGGGCAATATAGTGTTTTTTAGTGCATTAAAAATAAAAAAAGTGTGTTTTTCCCCCAAAAAATGCGTTTGAAAAATCGCAGCGCAAATACTGTGTGGAAAAAAAAAATGCAACACCCACTATTTTAATCTGTAGGGCCTTTGCTTTAAAAAAATATATAATGTTTGGGGGTTCAACATAATTTTCTTGCAAAAAAAATTTTTTTTTCATGTAAACAAAAAGTGTCAGAAAGGGCTTTGTCTTCAAGTGGTTAGAAGAGTGGATGATGTGTGACATAAGCTTCCTAATGTTGTGCATAAAATGCCAGGACAGTTCAAAACCCCCCCAAATGACCCCATTTTGTAAAGTAGACACCTCAAGCTATTTGCTGA
Organism: Rana muscosa; assembly: GCA_029206835.1. Classification (NCBI taxonomy): domain Eukaryota; kingdom Metazoa; phylum Chordata; class Amphibia; order Anura; family Ranidae; genus Rana; species Rana muscosa. The sequence goes on along the minus strand of CM055116.1, from coordinate 1,197,638,695 downwards.
GAGGCATGTTGAGCCCATTGAATATTTTTTTTTTGTCCCAAGTGATTGAATAATGACCAAAAAAAAAAAATGTACAAAAAGTTGTCACTAAATTATATATTGCTCAAACATGCCATGGGCATATGTGGAATTACACCCCAAAATACATTCTGTTGCTTCTCCTGAGTACGGGGATACCACATGTGTGGGACTTTTTGGGAGCCTAGTCGCATACGGGACCCCAAAAACCAAGCACCGCCTTCAGGATTTCTATGGGTGTAAATTTTTGATTTCACTCCTCACTGCCTATCACAGTTTCGGAGGCCATGGAATGCCCAGATGGCACAAAACCCCCCCAAATGACCCCATTTTGGAAAGTAGACACCCCAAGCTATTTGCTGAGAGGTATGTTGAGTATTTTGCAGATCTCGCTTTTTGTCACAAAGTTTTGAAAATGTAAAAAAAGAAAAAAAAAAAGAAAAAAAAATGTCTTTCTTAATTTTCAAAAACAAATGAGAGCTGTAAAATACTCACCATGCCTCTCAGCAAATAGCTTGGGGTGTCTACTTTCCAAAATGGGGTCATTTGTGGGGGTTTTGGGCTATTTTGACATTTTATGGCCTTCAAAACTGTGATAGGTAGTGAGGAGTGAAATCAAAAATTTATGCCCTTAGAAACCTTGAAGGCGGTGCTTGGTTTTTGGGGTCCCGTACGCGGCTAGGCTCCCAAAAAGTCCCACACATGTGGTATCCCCGTACTCAGGAGAAGCAGCAGAATGTATTTTGGGGTGTAATTTCACATATAACCATGGCATGTGTGAGCAATATATCATTTAGTGACAACTTTTTGTACATTTTTTTTTTCTTTTTGTCATTATTCAATCATTTGGGACAAAAAAAAAAAATATTCAATGGGCTCAACATGCCTCTCAGCAAATAGCTTGGGGTGTCTACTTTCCAAAATGGGGTCATTTGGGGGGGTTTTGTGCCATCTTGGCATTTTATGGCCTTCAAAACTGTGATAGGTAGTGAGGAGTGAAATCAAAAATTTATGCCCTTAGAAACCTTGAAGGCGGTGCTTGGTTTTTGGGGTCCCGTACGCGGCTAGGCTCCCAAAAAGTCCCACACATGTGGTATCCCCGTACTCAGGAGAAGCAGCAGAATGTATTTTGGGGTGTAATTTCACATATGCCCATGGCATGTGTGAGCAATATATCATTTAGTGACAACTTTGTGCAAAAAAAAAAAAGTTTGTCATATTCCCGCAACCTGTGGCAAAATATAAAATATTCCATGGACTCAACATGCCTCTCAGCAAATAGCTTGGGGTGTCTACTTTCCAAAATGGGGTAATTTGGGGGGGTTTTGTGCTATTTTGGCATTTTATGGCCTTCGAAACTGTGATAGGTAGTGAGGAGTGAAATCAAAAATTTACGACCTTAGAAATCCTGAAGGCGGTGCTTGGTTTTTGGGGCCCTGTACGCGGCTAGGCTCCCAAAAAGTCCCACACATGTGGTATCCCCGTACTCAGGAAAAGCAGCAGAATGTATTTTGGGGTGCAATTCCACATATAACCATGGCATGTGTGAGCAATATATCATTTAGTGACAACTTTTTGTACATTTTTTTTTTCTTTTTGTCATTATTCAATCATTTGGGACAAAAAAAAAAATATTCAATGGGGTCAACATGCCTCTCAGCAAATATCTTGGGGTGTCTACTTTCCAAAATGGGGTCATTTGGGGGGGTTTTGTGCCATCTTGGCATTTTATGGCCTTCAAAACTGTGATAGGTAGTGAGGAGTGAAATCAAAAATTTATGCCCTTAGAAACCTTGAAGGCGGTGCTTGGTTTTTGGGGTCCCGTACGCGGCTAGGCTCCCAAAAAGTCCCACACATGTGGTATCCCCGTACTCAGGAGAAGCAGCAGAATGTATTTTGGGGTGTAATTTCACATATGCCCATGGCATGTGTGAGCAATATATCATTTAGTGACAACTTTGTGCAAAAAAAAAAAAGTTTGTCATATTCCCGCAACTTGTGGCAAAATATAAAATATTCCATGGACTGAACATGCCTCTCAGAAAATAGCTTGGGGTGTCTACTTTCCAAAATGGGGTCATTTGGGGGCATTTTGTGCTATTTTGGCATTTTATGGCCTTCGAAACTGTGATAGGTAGTGAGGAGTGAAATCAAAAATTTGCGCCCTTAGAAATCCTGAAGGCGGTGCTTGGTTTCCGGGGTCCCGTACGTGGCTAGGTTCATAAAAAGTCCCACACATGTGGTATCCCCGTACTCAGGAGAAGCAGCAGAATTTATTTTGGGGTGCAATTCCACATATAACCATGGCATGTGTGAGCAATATATCATTTAGTGACAACTTTTTGTAATTTTTTTTTTTTTTTTGTCATTATTCAATCACTTGGGACAAAAAAAAAAAATATTCAATGGGCTCAACATGCCTCTCAGCAATTTCCTTGGGGTGTCTACTTTCCAAAATGGGGTCATTTGGGGGGGTTTTGTACTGCCCTGCCATTTTAGCACCTCAAGAAATGAGATAGGCAGTCATAAATTTAAAGCTGTGTAAATTTCTGAAAATGTACCCTAGTTTGTAAACGCTATAACTTTTGCGCAAACCAATAAATATACGCTTATTGACATTTTTTTTACTAAAGACATGTGGCTGAATACATTTTGGCCTAAATGTATGACTAAAATTGAGTTTATTCGATTTTTCTTATAACAAAAAGTAGAAAATATCATTTTTTTTCAAAATTTTCGGTCTTTTTCTGTTTATATCGCAAAAAATAAAAATCGCAGAGGCAATCAAATACCATTAAAAGAAAGCTCTATTTGTGGGAAGAAAAGGACGCAAATTTCATTTGGGTACAACATTGCATGTCCGCACAATTTACAGTTAAAGCAGCGCAGTGCCGAATCCCAAAAACAGGCCTGGTCCTAATGGCCCGAAATGGTCCGGGGCTTAAGTGGTTAAAGAGGGATGATTAAATGGGAGCTGAGCCTAGTTGCTGTATACAGTGCAGCATTGCTTGAACAAATGAAGATCAGAAGGAAATCTTATCTCAAATATCAGAAATATGCAACATAACACTTATGCCGCGTACACACGATCGGATATTCCGACAACAAAACCGTGGGACGGATGTTCTCTCAAACTTGTCTTGCATACACACGGTCACACAAATGTCGGAAAATGCGAACGTCAAGAACGTGGTGACGTACACTACGACGAGGCGAGAAAAATTAAGTTCAATGATTCCGAGCATGCGTCAAATTGATTCCGAGCATGCGTAGAATTTTTGTGCATTGAATTGTGTACACACGGTCGGAATTTCCGACAACAACTTTTGTTGTTGGAAAATTTGAGAACCAGCTCTCAAATTTTTGTTGTTGGAAATTCCGACAGCAAATGTCCAATGGAGCATACACACGGTCGGAATGTGTATATGCTCCATTGGACATTTGCTGTCAGAATTTCCAACAACAAATGTTCGATGTGAGCTTGTTGTCGGAAATTCTGACCACGTGTACGCGGCATTAGTGTTCATTCACACTAGTGGTTGTAGGGGTGCTAAAATCGTGGCTCAACCACAGGAATTTACCACCTCGCAAAGTGCTCCCCCTTTAGCTGCAGAGGCTAACTGAAGCTGAGATGACCATATCATATGTGTCCAGTGGGTGTGTGACTTTGCCTTTTAACCCTTTCGCTGCCAGGCATTGCGTTCCACTTTTAAACTCTGCTGGCCAGACCATTTTTGCAATTTTTCCTTTGCTTTTTTATTTTTCACTTATAGCTTTCAGAGTTTGTAAAAGACCCCCCCTCACCAAACCATATATTTTTTGAAAGCACATGACCAGTAGAATTAAAAAGAAGGTGCTACTGATATTTAGGTCCCACGATATTTGCACCAATGTTTATTAAAACAATATTTTTGCTAAAAATCCACTAAAATCATTATTAGCAGATAAATACAGCAAATGTTGCAAACTTCCTACTAAATATAAAAGCTTAACCTGTATTGAGTTAATAAATAACAAATATTTGTAATTTTTACATTGCGCCTTTTTGCAATATTGTGAAAATCAAACGTACACAAAAATGTAAATATCCAAATGTCTCTAAAAATCTGAAGGTTTAATTTTTCCCTTACAGCTTTCAGAATTTGTAAAATACCCCCCAAACCATATATTTTCTAAAAGAATATGACCTCTAGAATAAAAAGAAGGTGCTACTGATGTTTTAGGCCCCGCGGTATTTGCGCAAATGTTTATCAAAACAATATTTTCGCTAAAAATACACTAAAAGCATTATTAGCAAATAAAAACACACATCATTTTACAAAATTCCTGCTAAATTCCTACTAAATATAAAAGATTATCCTGTGTTGAGTTAATAAATAACAAATATTTGTAAATTTTAAATTGCGCCTTTTTGCGAAATGGTAAAAATCGAACGTACCCAAAATGTATCTAAAAATCTGGAGGTTTTAATTTTTCATTTACAGCTTTCAGAGTTTGTAAAATACCCCCCCCAAAAAAAACATATATTTTCTGAAAGACCATGACCAGTAGAATAAAAAGAAGGTTCTACTGACCTTTAAGGCCCCGTAGTTTTTGCGTAAATATTTATCAAATCACTATTTTCACAAAAAAAAAAAAAAAAACACTAAAATCCTTATTTGCACACATAAACACAATATAACTTATGTAATTCCTGCTAAATTCCTACTAAGGCCTTGTTTAGTGGGGTGTGCTAAAGCGTACGCCCATGGATGGCCGTGTTTACGTGCACATGGATACATGGGTATTCTGTGCATCCCTGTGCAGGCAGTCCTATTCATGTCAATTGTGACGCAGCAGCTGCAAGGACAGATCTGACATCCATGCGGGTGTAGGTGCATGGACCCAAATGCAGACAGTGTGAGTTCAGGGACATGCACCCACACACACAGATGTCAAGTTGAGAGCAGCGGCTGTGTCCTTGCAGCTGCTGTATCTCAATTGACATGAATGGGACTGCCTTCACAGGAATGCACAGAACACCTGTGCATTCCTGTGCAGCTGCTGTGTCCCAATTGACATCAATGGGGATGCACAGAACACCTGTGCATCCGTTGGCAGCAAAATACGGCCCTGTAGTAGTATGCCCTGCATGGACAAGGTCTTAGGCTTTGTTTGGACTTACGGTTGGGGGGGAGTGGCAAAAGTGCATGATTGAGCTGCATTTCTGCCACCCACTAACCACATCCCTCAAGCTGCAATAGGCAGCGGACAGCGGGTGGGTTGGAAAGGGGGCTGCAATGCTTTGAGCCCATGGCAAAGTTGACCTGACTTGTAGCGATGCCGTCTGCCGAATGCTACACATTCAAACTAATGGGAAAGCACCGCAAGCGCCCCGCAACTGCGTACAATGCATGCAGTTGCAGCGCATTTGTCAGCAAAAATGGGGTTAAAACAGGCGGTGAGGAGGCCTCACATCGCTTCCTCACCGCCTGTCATTAGCCTCTAGAGGGTAGCCTCGGGCTTCAGAGGCAATGTCTAAATCTACCCTTGGGGCCCTGATCAGACCCTCCAGTCTCCCCTATGGAGCGGTGGATATCAGCGGTGACATGTCCGCTGACATCCGCTGCTATCCGATCCTGCCCGCAAAAAAACTGATGGATGGTGGTCCTATTTTCCATCCGTCTGGCGGATCGGATATGATTGGATGAAAATGGACAGGCGGTCCGTTTTCACCCGATCTCACTATAGTGGAGATGGACCTGTCGTCCGCAGGGGATTAGCAGACCAATCCCCAACTGAGCAAATGGATTCCGTCCCACGGAGGTGCCTGTGTGAAAGGGGCCTTACTATGATTTTTTTATTTTTTTTACACAGATACAATTATTTATTTTTTTACATTTTTTAAATGGGGGGTCTTTGGGGAGACATCAGGGGTCTAAACACACCTTGAATGTCTTTTTTTTTCTTAGACAGAGAAAGGGACAGAAAAGTTCTGTCCCTTTCTCTGCAGGCTCAGCTGCAATACGTATGAATGGATGGAAGCCTCTGCATTGCGGCTCTCATTCATTCATCAATGGTGGCATAGTAAACACTGTTTACTATGCCACTGTAAGAGCTGAACATAGGAGCGATCGGTCCCGATCGCTCACTATGTGCACCTAGGAAATTAATGGTCTGATAAACACATATTTACCAGCCCCCCGCTCAATCCTGACAGCCAGCGACCAGGGATCCCTCCCGAGCAGCAGTTGCATACGGCGGAAGGGCTGGGAGGGAAAGCCGGACAGTTGCAGTGCAGGGAGGGGTCTCGGGAGATTGGGAATGTGGGGCACTGCATGGCAGAGTAGATGACTAGATTCTTACCAACGTAAATGTCGTAAGTGTTAGTTGATTTGTGCCGTGCACATGCAAAGTAGTTGGTCCAGCATTTTGTCAGGCAAATTCCTTTGTGTACCGACGTCAGCCACTGTAGGGATGTATGACGCGTTGCGCCTGCTCAGTGAGCGCAGTTTGGAGATACAGCTGATTCCACGTCCCAGGAGGTGACATGGGTTGCACATTCTTCCAGGTTGGTCATTTTGTCACAACACCAGCCGCAGTGGTGGCCCATCCATACAGGGCGAAGGGACGCTGCCCCCCTAATCAATGCGCCCAGCCCCTAATGTACATGTAGGCCTCCCGAGGAGCGAGATCCCTGTCATCTGCCTCCTGAGGTAAGGAGGCCTCTGTCCGTCCGTCTCCTGTGGAGGCGGGGTGGTTGATCGCTGCATTCACGTCCATCTCCCGTGCGGGGGGGGGGGGGTTGGGTAATCGCCATTCTCCCGTCAGTCTGCCGCAAGGGGGAGGGGGTTGTGGCCTTGGTTAGTGCACACAGTTAGTGAGAGGTGCTGTAGGGATTAGTTAGTCATGTCCCAGATGATGTTCTATTGAACTAAACCAGTTGGGTAGACTGAACTAGCTCTACATTACTGCGCTTCTTGGATGTATTTGTGATCACATACCTTATCTCGCCTGTTTATATTATCATTAATGTAAGTGTTCTACCTTTTACAATAAAACCCATAATTGATGGTTTTACACTTTGTGGCGGCCTTTTTCTTTTATGAACAGTGAAGTCTATGATTGGGTCCGGTGACAAGGTTGAACGGAAGCTGACCTTACGTCACATGTTGTTTCCTGAGAGTGACCACGTTCCCAGTTCCATGCCTGTTTGACTCTGTGCCGCTGGCACTGGGTCCACTAAGTCCAATAAAAGTATAAAACATTTTTCATGCCCTAGGATTGGGCTCTACAATGCGGGCTTATATCGGAGCTCTGTACACGAACCCGACTGCTAGAGTTCGAGTCAATGGCCACTTGTCGGAGGCCTTCTCCATCCACAATGGCACCAGGCAGGGCTGTCCTCTGTCCCCCATTCTGTATATCCTCACCCTGGAACCTCTTCTCCGTTGCATCCGGGAGAACCCCAATATCAGGGGCATTGACATTCAGCAAAGAGAATACAAGCTTGCAGCTTTTGCGGATGACATTCTGCTCTTTCTCTCGTCCCCCTTAACATCCTTGCCTAACTTGACGCAAGCCCTTGACCTCTTCAGAATTATTTCGAATCTAAAGATTAATTATTCCAAATCATTCGCCCTCAATGTCTCGCTACCTTCGTCTCTTGCTGATCTGTGTCAAGAGAACTTTCCCTTTCAGTGGAAGACGGATGAAATTACTTACCTAGGCATCCGGATTACTAGCCGACTGACAGACCTTTATGGGGAAAACTTTTTGACAGAGCTGAAAACTATTGAACAAGATCTCCTTCGGTGGGATGCCCCCACGATCTCCTGGTTCGGGCGAGCCGCCATATTGAAAATGACGGTGCTTCCCTGCATACTGTACAAGTTTCAAACAATTCCGATACACCTGCCACCCTCTTTCTTCGTGACCTATAAGAGAATTTGTAGGAAGTTCCTTTGGAGAGCCAGGGCACCGAGAATCGGATGGGCCAAGTTGGTGCTGCCAAAGCTGGGGGGAGGTATTGGTCTCCCGGACCTACAGCGGTATTACTGGGCTGCTCATCTAGCGCGTATTGTGGACTGGCGGGTGCATGCTCGCTGTAAGGGATGGGTTCTCTTGGAGAACCTGATTACGGGAGCGGAGTTGGGTAAGGTCCCATGGTTTACTAGGACGCACCAGACGTCTGACACCCAATCCCACCCCCTTGTGGGTGCTACTCTTTCGGCGTATGAACAGGCCTGTAGGGCTCATGCGGTTTCCGCTACGGATTGTGGGTTGACTCCTATTAGGGGTAATCCAGACTTTGTGCCTGGAATGGATAGATCTTATCTGGCAAGGGAATGGTCACGTTCGGATTTGCAAGCCAGACATTGTTTTTCTGGGGACAGATTTCTTGATTATAAAGAACTAGCTTCTTTATCCCCGACCAAGTCCTTCCCCTTTTTGGCTTACCTTCAGATAAAACACTTTCTTGATCATCCTTCTAAGAGAGGATGCTTTACAAAACCGCCTACGGTTTTCGAGTCCTTATGCTCTGGCCCGCCTCCCCAGAGGCATGTGATCTCGCTACTTTATGCCTCCATGTTTAGAGAACCCTTTGTTTCCATGCAAACGGAACACGCCTTTTGGGAGGCGAGGTTAGACAGAACGATTGAGAAGAAAAGCTGGGAACGAGTTAATTGGTTTATCCATAAGGGCTCCCTGAATGTGAATACTCAGAAAAATGGGTACAAGATCAGATTGCGGTGGTATAAGACACCTGACCTTCTCCATAAATTTATTCCAAATGTAACTGACTGGTGCTGGAGATGTGGCAAGGACTTGGGCACTCTTCTCCATATTTGGTGGGAGTGCACACTGATTCAGCCATATTGGCGTGAGGTGCATAGTGCGACGACAGCGATCTCCTCGCTCCCGCTGGAGTTCTCTCCGGCACAGAATCTTCTTCACCTCTCCAAAATATCCAGGAAGAGTTATCGCAACTCAGTAGCGATTCACATGATAAATGCGGCCAGACTGTGTGTACCCGTCCATTGGAGGTCCACAGTGCCACCATCTATGAAGGAATGGGTAACACGTATTAATCACATTGCAGCGATAGAGGAGCTGATATACACTGCACAAGATAGGATCTCAAAATTTTCGTTTACCTGGGATGATTGGTTCAAATTTAGAAAATCCCCTGAATATCAGGCGCTGCTATCCAGGAGCGTTTGACTGGATCCTGTATCAGAGAATCTCTTGGCTGGCACATAGATACTGCAAGATACGACCGTATTACTCCAGTGTCAGACTGGACGGAGAGGGTAGATGGTGGTTCCCCTACCCCCTCTCCTGGTAGTTTCCCTGGGAATTCTACCTCCTACTCCCCCCCCCCCACCCCTCCCCTCTTTCACACCTTCTTTCTCTCGTTTTCTGTTAGGTTATATATATATATATTTTTTTTTTGTCTATGCCCAATCTGATGATGTGCGGATTTGGGGGTGTCGGGGTTACTTAAGGGTGGCCCCTATAATCATCAACCTAGAGACGGGCACTCCCTTAGGGACTGTTCTTGAAGCTATCAGATAGGCTCTGAACTACAGCTACTTAGGCCTCTACTTCCCAATACGCTGGATAGACCTGGAAACACTGGGTCCTACCTCGAATGACATAGTTTCATCACCGGTTAACTCTTGAAAATCTTTATGCCCCTAGGAGCGACTATGTCAATAATATATGTGGGAAGTATATCATGAGGTTTGTTTAATATATACGGGAGGTCTCTGTCTTCCTTGTAGAGCCTAGGATGTCCTGTATATGTTTTTTTTATTTTTTGGTTTTGAGTTCATTGATATGCTTGTTATTGGCTGTAATGCTATTTTATTTTCTTATTTTCTTAAATAAAATCTTTATGGAAAAAAAATAAAAAAATTTTTCATCGGTGGTGGATTCAGAATCTATGGTGATTTTTTACTGGATGGTGGCCTATCCTTCAGAGGTCGAATATATCTTCAATTTCAACATTGTTTTCTACCTAAAAACTTGTGATTTAATTTCACTTGTTTGAACTGTTTTTTCCTTCATGGGTTATTTATTCACAATGCCATTTCACATATATGGACTTTTTAGTGATTTCAATTTATGAATTGTATTCATATTCATGTATTGCTTGTCATGGATATGCATTAATGTCTGTCTGCCATCTTACCTTCCTCCTCATGTGTTCATCTAGAGACCAGACCTCCTTCACCTGGCTTCCTTTATAATCTCCTCCCAGCCTGACTCCACCCCAGGCCCTATCACTGAACACTATATTAACCTGTGCACTGCAAGCCTGCTTTGCTGATCAACGTGTTTGTTAGGCATTGTGTGTTTGGGTTCCTGCCTGCCGTGTGCTACGTCTGTCTCTCTGTTACGTTATTGGCTTGTCCCCGACCATCCCTGTCTGCTCGTGACCCTTGACCTTCGGCTCGTTCTTCGTTATCCTTGTCTGCTTGTGGCCCCTGACCTTCGGCTTGTTATTCGGTTCTCTCTATCGTGTGCTGCTGCTTCCCCTTATCCTACGGGGCGTGAGCTAGGAAACTCCAGGGGCCGCGACCTGGTCCCAGCCTGCAGCGTAACATCCTCACCACTAGAGGCCCTGGAGAAGACCAGCTGGGTCTTAGACTCCGCGCCCTGGGGAATCTTGGCTCTCGCTTCCGTTGGGATCCCGGTTGTGCTCCTCTGGTCCCGCTTTCCACAACCACCCAGTTTCCTATCCACAGAAGCCAGCCATAGGGTTCACTACCTCGCGGTGCACTCCTGTCCCCCTACGGTGTGCATCTGTCACCTGGCCACAGGTGACCCTGACAGTTTGATCAGCCATGAACCCGGCTGACATCCCGCTTCCCGCGGATGATCCATTGCAGGGCATAGTTCGCAGACTTGAGACCCAGGAATCAAATCAGACCCAGGTGATGCGATTCCTCCAGGATCTGGCTTCTCGATTCGAGCAGCTTCAGGTCTCCTTGGGAACCCCGAATCCGCAACCCCAAGTACAACCAGCGGCTGTACCTATCGCACCAGTCGCAGCCTCACACTCACTAAGATTGCCAGCTCCGTTCCGTTTCTCTGGGGACTCCAAGGCCTGCAGGGGGTTTCTCAGCCAATGCACTATTCATTTTGAGCTTCAGCCTCAAAGCTTCCTATCTGACCGGGCTAAGGTAGCCTATATCATTTCCCTCCTCTCCGGTGAAGCTTTGGCCTGGGCTGCCCCCCTGTGGGAGAGGAACGATCCGGTGGTTTCCAGTCTGTCCGAATTCTTGAAGCTCTTTCGTAATATCTTCGAAGAGCCGGCTCGGGCTTCTTCAGCGGCTAGTGCTGTCTTACGTCTTCGCCAAGAATCTAGTTCAGTGGGGCAATATGCTCTTCAGTTCCGTATCCACACAGCTGAATTGAGCTGGAATAATGAGGCCCTGGTCGCTACCTTTTTACATGGCCTCTCTGACCGAGTGAAAGACGAATTAGCAGGAAGAGCCATTCCCGTCGGTCTGGACGATGTAATTTCATTATGCAACCAGATCGACATTCGTTTTCAAGAGAGGTCCTTAGAAAAAAGACGCCAGCACTCTCTGGGTCCTAGCCAGTCTGAGCTCCCCTCCCTTCATCCCGTGGAGCATCCTCTACCTGCTGAAGAACCTATGCAGCTGGGCCGGACCAGACTAACCCCCGAAGAACGTGCTAGGCGCAGAACTCTGGGCTTGTGCCTCTATTGTGGGGGCAAGGGTCATTTTCGTGACTCCTGCTCGCTTCGTCCGGGAAACGCTCGGGTCTAATACATTTGGAAGGTGGAGTATTGGACCCAGAAACATCACCTTCTCGCCTGCTCTTGCCGGTGTCCCTTCATGTAGGCACTTCTCCTCAGTCAACCCTTGCATACCTGGATTCCGGGGCTGCCGGCAATTTCATGGATTGGAGAACTGCTTCTTCTATGAAGCTTACCCTTTCACCTCTCACTACCCCATTGGTAGTCTCGGCAATTGATGGCACTGTTCTCCCAGGGGGCCCTATTCGCTTCCAGACGCTACCCATTAGGATGTCGGTAGGGATTCTCCATCAGGAGTGGATATCCTTTCTTATTCTACCCAAGGCCTCTACCCCAGTTGTATTGGGCCTCCCTTGGCTACAGCTCCACTCTCCACATGTGGACTGGGTCTCTGGGCAGATCCTGGCCTGGGGTTCCTCATGTTTCTCGTCGTGTCTTCTCAAGGTGACCCCCAAGGAGAGCCTTCCGGTTGCTGCCACTTCTGTTTCTTCTGATCTTCCCGCCGCATACAGCGATTACCGGGATGTGTTCTGTAAAAAATCAGCTGAGGTGCTTCCTCCCCACAGGTCTTTTGACTGTGCTATTGATCTTGTCCCCGGAGCAACTCTACCCAGGGGTCGTACCTACCCTCTGTCCATCCCAGAGACCCAGGCCATGTCGGAGTATGTAGCAGAGAATCTGGAGAGAGGGTTCATCCGGAAATCCTCATCGCCTGCAGGGGCAGGGTTCTTTTTTGTTGCCAAAAAGGATGGTACCTTAAGACCCTGCATCGATTATCGGGGTTTAAATGCGGTTACTATTAAAAATCGATACCCCTTACCCTTAATATCTGAGCTATTCGATAGGTTGAAGGGTGCCTCCATTTTCACCAAGTTGGATCTCAGAGGCGCGTACAATCTCATTCGAATACGGGAGGGTGACGAATGGAAGACTGCATTTAACACTAGAGACGGGCATTACGAATATCTGGTGATGCCTTTTGGTCTGTGTAATGCTCCAGCCGTGTTTCAAAACTTTGTCAATGAAATCTTCAGAGATCTGCTGTACCAGTTTGTTGTCATCTATCTGGATGACATTCTGATCTTTTCTGAAAATCTGCTCGTCCACAGAAACCATGTCCGCACTGTACTTCAACGTCTTAGAGAGAACAATCTCTATGCCAAGCTGGAGAAATGTTCCTTTGAATGTTCTGAGGTCCTGTTTTTGGGGTGCTTTGTCTCATGTTCGGGGCTTCGTATGGACCCTGGGAAGGTCTTGGCTATCACCAACTGGCCTCTTCCTGCTAGCCTCAAGGCCACACAGCGCTTTCTTGGCTTCACTAATTATTATAGGCAGTTCATAAGGAATTACTCTTCCATTGCCGCGCCTATTATCGCTTTGACCAAGAAGGGTGTGAATGCCAGAGACTGGCCTCCCGAAGCTGTCTCTGCATTTCACAACCTGAAACAGGCCTTTGTTTCTGGCCCCCTCTTGAGGAGACCAAATCCTGGGAATGCATTTTTTATTGAAGTGGACGCTTCCTCAATGGGGGTGGGAGCTGTGCTTCTTCAAATCTTTGAGAAGAGACGCCAACCATGTGCGTTCTTCTCCAAAAAATTTTCTCAGGCAGAGAGGAATTATGCCATCGGTGATCGGGAACTTCTCGCAATTAAATTGGCGTTAGAGGAGTGGCGTCATCTCTTGGAGGGTTCCCCTCACTCCATAACGATCTTTACCGATCACAAGAATTTACAGTATCTACAGAATGCTAAACGTCTGAATCCTAGACAGGCCAGGTGGAGTCTCTTCTTTGCCCGTTTTAATTTCACGATTACCTACAAACCTGGTTCCTGCAACGGTCGGGCTGATGCGCTCTCTAGGTCATTTGACACTTTGGACGAGGAGTCCGCCCCTGAACCTGAGCCGATCATTCCCACCTCATGCATTGTTGCCCACTCTACCACCCTGAAGTCTAAAATTCCGCCTGGTAAGACCTTTGTCCCCACTGAGCTAAGAGCTAAGATCCTTCGTTGGGGACATGATTCCAAGGTGGCAGGGCATTCTGGATTCCTCCGATCCTTCCTACTCATCAGTCGTCACTACTGGTGGCCTAATCTCCGCTCAGACGTCAAAGACTACGTTAAAGCTTGTCATGTCTGTGCTCAGTCCAAATCCTCCACACAAGCTCCTGCTGGTCTCCTCATGCCCTTGCCTATTCCTAAGGAACCCTGGGCCCATATTGCCATGGATTTTATCACCGATCTCCCACTGTCTGAGAATAATACAGTCATTTGGGTGGTAATCGATCGATTCTCCAAGATGGCTCATTTTGTTCCTCTTCCTGGTCTTCCTTCTGCCCCTGCCTTGGTTCCCATTTTCATTCGAGAAATTCTCCGCCTACATGGGGTCCCTTCTCATATTGTTTCCGACAGGGGAGTCCAATTCACGTCTCGTTTTTGGAGAGCCTTTTGCAAATCCCTCAATATTGTCTTGGATTTTTCTTCTTCTTACCATCCCCAATCCAATGGACAGACTGAGAGGGTTAATCAGGAGTTAGAGGTCTTTCTTCGCACCTTTGTGTCTTCTCACCATGACGATTGGTCCTCTCTACTCCCGTGGGCAGAATTCTCCCATAACAATCATGTGAATACCAGTTCGCAGAAGACACCCTTTTTCACAGTTTATGGAAAACACCCTCAACTTCCTCTTCCTATGATCTGTTCTCCAGACATTCCAGCTTTGGCTTCGGTTCAGGAGTCTCTCAATTCCGTTTGGGGTCACGTTCATGATTCCCTCCGGGCAGCTGCTGAAAAATTCAAAGGCTTTGCCGACCGCCGCAGGCGTAAACCGCCTTCTCTTCAGCCAGGGGACAAAGTCTGGCTCTCTACCAGGAACATCAAGCTCCGAGTTCCTTCTCTGAAGTTTGCTCCACGATTCATCGGTCCATACACGGTAACTGCTAAACTGAATCCGGTTTGTTTCAAACTCCAGATTCCTAAGAGCCTTAAAATCACTAACTCCTTTCATGTTGCTCTTCTAAAGCCTTTAGTCCTCAATAAATTCTCTCGTCCTCTTCCTACCGTGGCGCCTGTCTCTGAGGATAATCAGGAGTACGAGATCAGTCAAATTCTGGACTCCCGACTCTGTAAAGGCGTTCTTCAGTACCTCGTTCATTGGAAAGGGTTTGGTCCTGAGGAGAGGTCTTGGATCACTGCATCTGAGGTCTTTGCACCTCGTCTGTTAAAGGAGTTTCATCTGAAGTTTCCCTCTAAACCTGGGCCCAGGCGGGGAAGGGGGAGGCCTCGTAAGAGGGAGGGTACTGTCATGGATATGCATTAATGTCTGTCTGCCATCTTACCTTCCTCCTCATGTGTTCATCTAGAGACCAGACCTCCTTCACCTGGCTTCCTTTATAATCTCCTCCCAGCCTGACTCCACCCCAGGCCCTATCACTGAACACTATATTAACCTGTGCACTGCAAGCCTGCTTTGCTGATCAACGTGTTTGTTAGGCATTGTGTGTTTGGGTTCCTGCCTGCCGTGTGCTACGTCTGTCTCTCTGTTACGTTATTGGCTTGTCCCCGACCATCCCTGTCTGCTCGTGACCCTTGACCTTCGGCTCGTTCTTCGTTATCCTTGTCTGCTTGTGGCCCCTGACCTTCGGCTTGTTATTCGGTTCTCTCTATCGTGTGCTGCTGCTTCCCCTTATCCTACGGGGCGTGAGCTAGGAAACTCCAGGGGCCGCGACCTGGTCCCAGCCTGCAGCGTAACATCCTCACCACTAGAGGCCCTGGAGAAGACCAGCTGGGTCTTAGACTCCGCGCCCTGGGGAATCTTGGCTCTCGCTTCCGTTGGGATCCCGGTTGTGCTCCTCTGGTCCCGCTTTCCACAACCACCCAGTTTCCTATCCACAGAAGCCAGCCATAGGGTTCACTACCTCGCGGTGCACTCCTGTCCCCCTACGGTGTGCATCTGTCACCTGGCCACAGGTGACCCTGACATTGCTATTTGCACCTAGCACTTTATTTTATTTTGCACAGTCAATGTGTTATATATATTGTTTGCATACTTGCACAATTGTCTAATATATACATATAATATGGATTAGCGCTGCATTTAATATTCCCATTATCCACTCAATTTGTCTGATTGTAGTGAGTAGCGCAGTGCACATTTTGACATTTCGATTTGGTACGTGGGGAAGGGGTGTACTTTAGGGTAAATCAGGGAGAAATGTCAGTGTAGCCGCCACGGAAGCAGCAGGGAAAGGGGGTGCACATTTTTGAGGTTATAGCTCTGATCAGCGGATTGTCATCCACTGATCAGAGCTAAGGTTTTGTTCAGCAGAGTCTGCTGAACAGTTCTGATATAAGCTCATGGTCACTGAAGTGACCATGTGCTTATAACACAAGAAGAAATGAGGTCTGTATGGCGTACGGACCTGGCCAGCTGCAAGCAGTTCTGTAGGTCCGTACTTCGTATGGACCTGGCAGTGAAAGGGTTAAAATATAGGCTGGGATGGAGACTCGGTTGGCCTTTGGTGTAATAATATAAATGAACTATCAGGATTCCATTTCGTGGAACGCCGCCATCTTAAATGTATTTTCCTGCCTTAAAGCGGAGGTTCTGCGGTCCATACTTTTTTTTTTTTTTATATGCATTCTATGTAAAAACGTTAGCATTATAAGTACTCACGTCTCCGGCACTTTAAAACACCCCCCGTCCGTTTTGCGCTAAAAAATGAGTTTATAAAACTCTTCCTGCTATTGCCATTTTGCTTGTGGGCATCTTGAAGCCCACAAGCATATTCTTCCGGGTAGAGATGAATGCTTCTCATTAGATCGGAATTAGATCCGCCCTGCTCTCGACACGTGACCGGCTAGACGAGTCACGTGACGATACACTTATCGTGATATCTGAATGGAAGGAGGTTCAATATTACTCCTGGGAAGCAGGACAATTTGCTCCCAGGAGCCATTGCGATATTAGAGCACAGCAAAGGACACGCCTACTCCCGCGGGAGGAAATCCCGGAAGTAGGACTAAAGAATAAAGAAAACTACTGAGAAAAAAAAAAAAAGTTAGTGTTCTGTTTATTTTCGTGAAAAGAGTGACTGCTGATATCAAACTTAAATATGTGGGTGAACCTCCGCTTTAACTCTGTATATTCTCTCTTGCTGATAATCTTGTGTATCTGTATGAAATGTAGGAATGTTTGTATAACAACATACCCCCTATTGTGTTTGTTTATGGTCAAGCCTTTCAAGTAGTATATAGTGATTTTATCTTTAAAGCAATCAGCTTAGATTTATGACTAAACGACCAGGTACCCCTCTAGCTGTTTATAGATAACAAGACTTGTTTTGTTACTAGTCATGTAACCAAAAACGTCACCTCCCTTTTCTTTTGCTCTGTATTCAATATAAGCTGTATGCCTTCTCAGTAAAAATAGACATTCAGTGAATTCACTTTCTGTTTCATTTGTCTTCATTTTGAATGTCTCAACGGTACCGAGGGTCACGGCGGCTTGCTGAATTTAACCCAAAAAGGATGGTCGTCCCAGAACCAAAAAATTCCTAGCACTTGGTGCTTCCCAAAATCAGTTGAGCAGAGCTTGCGGTACTGATTTGTGCTCTCACTGGAGGGCTGTGGGTGACTTGGTACAATTGGTCACAGGGTTTCGACAAATGACCTGGGATAGTAGAACCTTCTATGTATCTCTAAGGCCGGGTTCACACCGCCGCCACATGCGGCTCACAGCAGGGGTCCGGTGTGTGCTGGTTCACTGGTACAGGTCCGATTTCAGCCTGAATTTTGGGCAGAAATCGAACCTGAAACGCACCAAAAAAGGCACGTGTTTTTCCGGCACACCGCACCGGACCCGCTGCGGAGATATGTGAACCGGCTCCATAGAGAGCCAGTCACATTCTCCAGCTATGTAAATTGAATGCGGGGAAACGTGCATTCAATTTGCATAGGTGTGAACCCAACTTAAAAGGAGAGGTTTGGGAACGGATGTGGCCCCTGTGCTATCGAAAGAGTGGTCAGTCAAGAATGATGAGGGAAGGCTAATGCCGCGTACACACGATCGGAATTTCCGTCGGAAAAAACGTGGATGGTTTTTCGGACAGAATTTCGCTCAAACTTGGCTTGACACACGGTCACACAAATCTTGTCGGAAATTCCGACTGTCAAGAACGCGGTGACGTACAACACGTACGACGAGCCGAGATCAATGAAGTTCAATTAGGCAGTTTGGCTCTTCTGCTTGATTCTGAGCATGCGTGTTTTTTTGCGTGTCGGAATTGTATACAGACGATCGGAATTTCCGATGGGAACTTTTCCAGTCAGAAAATTTGAAAACCAGCTCTCAAATTTTTGTTGTTGGAAACTCCGACAGAAAAAGTCAGATGGAGCCTAAACACGGTGGAATTTCCGACCAAAAGCTCACATCGAACTTTTCTTGTCGGAAAATGCGACCGTGTTTACGTGGCATTAGGATCCTGCTAGCTGAATGAAAAATAAAAATAAATCATCTATGGCTAGCTTAAGGGAAATCCCTGCCTGGTGGTGGTGGTGGTGGTGCATTAGTAAAAAACTTTGAAAAAGCTGAAACTCGACCTCATTATATTTTCTTTCAATAGTTCTGCATTTAAAAGAATTCCCCCCACTTCCTGCTTCAGTGACCCATTCGCTGGACCAAGAGGTAAGAGAAAATGCTACCAAATAGAGACAGCAAGAAAAACCTGATAGAACTTCTAATGCCGCGTACACATGATCGGAAATTCTGAAAAGAAAACCGTGGATTTTTTTCCGATGGAATGTTGGCTCAAACTTGAAATTCCGACCGTCAATAACGCGATGACGTACAACACTACAACCAGTAGTGTATTTAGGTTTTGTGCTGACCTAGGCCTGACTAAACTCGTGCACCCCCTAATTTAAATATGACCCACCCCTTCCTGTCAAGGCCACATCCCTTTCTGTTTAAGACCCGCCCTGCAATTGGGGACACTAGTTGTTAGGGCCTGGGGGTGGGTGTGGCATTGGTTTCCTTAATTTGCATAAATTTCCTCTCACTTCCTGTTTGGCTATGGGGCAGTAATAGAAGGGAAATCTCTGTAATGGGTCGGGGATGGTAAAAAATAAACAGACAGGGGCTATAACCCTCCCGTACTCTATCCAAAATGAAAAAAAAAAAAGTGTTGCCTATAGATCTACTTTAAGCACAAATTTCGGATAATTTTATAGAGAGGATTGAGAAGATATAACCATGCCAATGGTGCAGCAGAAAACATATAGCACAGTGAGGAAGGTTTGTGGTCCAGGCTGATAGGACAGTCAAATTAGAAGCAGCTTGTGTTACACCAACAGTGTAGCAC
Organism: Rana muscosa; assembly: GCA_029206835.1. Classification (NCBI taxonomy): domain Eukaryota; kingdom Metazoa; phylum Chordata; class Amphibia; order Anura; family Ranidae; genus Rana; species Rana muscosa. Next base: position 1,197,619,544 of record CM055116.1, on the reverse strand, counting down.
AAGCTGGCGGGGACTCTTTCCGTGCTGCCCCCCTGCAAAGTGCTGCCATAGGCCTGGGCCTTGTTGGCCTAGGCCAGAATACAGCGTTGACTACAACGAGCCGAGAAAAATGAAGTTCAATGATTCCGAGCATGCGTCAAATTGATTCAGAGCATGCGTGTTTTTTTGCGCGTCGGAATTGCATACAGACGATCAGAATTTCCGACAAGAACTCTTCTTGTCGGAAAAATTGAGAACCAGCTCTCAAATTTTTGCTGTCGGAAATTCCGACAGAAAAAGTCAGATGGAGCCTACACACGGTCGGAATTTCCGACCAAAAGCTCACATCAAACTTTTCTTGTCGGAATTTCCCACTCCATGCAAAATCTGGAGTTGGGCTTTAAGCTTTCCAGTGCATTATCTGGCTCTGTACTCTACTCACTCAAAAATGTTTGCTGTTACTGTTTAAAAAGTATCAGCTGAAGTTTGGCTTCAATTTGTTTGTGTATTTAAATCTGCTAGTATATTTAACACTACCCACGCCCCAGACCCGACTGTTGCTGTTGTCTGCTGTTTCCCCTGCTCTCATTCATCCAGAGAGGGGACACTGTAATACCAGAGGTGTGTTTCCGGCCAGATCACCAGGAACGCTACCATTGAGTACATTTTAATGATAATTATCACCCAAATACAGTTTCATTATTATATATTTCTTTTTTCCTTTTTCTTCTGTCTCAGTTTTTCCTTATTTTGCCTTTTTATGTCTGTAAAAATCCTCATTTGCACTCTAAGCTCTGACACAATTAACATGATTTTGGAAAGTTTTATCAGAGGATTATGAAAAATTGGGTTCAAGATGGTGGTTTTCTTCCAGACCCTTTTCACAAAAACCCTGCGTCTCCCCTATGGCATTTATCCAATAATTTTTTCGACGTTTTTTTTTCCCCTGCAAAAAAATTATTAATAAACTTATGGCTATTAGAAGGTAGCAAATGTATTTTAAAATGTCATTGTCCACCAGAGGGAGCATTACTATAGCAACCTGATAAAAGCATGCTGCTTGATTACATAGTTAAAGTGATTGTATCCCCATTCTGAGCATTTTCCTTTAAATGGACAATTGCAGGTTATACTATTGTTTTCGCATGTTTAAGGGCTAGTTTAGACTTCAAAACAAGGCTTCGTAACACGCTTTGTTAACCACTTGACAACTGGGCACTAAACCCCCTTCGTGCCCCGACCAATTTTTAGCTTTCAGTGCTGACGCACTTTGAATGACAATTGCGCGGTCATACAACGCAGTACCAAAATGATATTTTTATCATTTTTTCCCCACAAATAGAGCTTTCTTTTGGTGGTAAATATCCCAATTTTTTAAAAGAAACTATTTTTTTTCTCAGTTTAGGCCGATACGTATTCTTCTATATTTTTTTGGTAAAAAAAATTGCAATAAGCGTATAATGATTGGTTTGCGAAAAAGTTATAGCGCCTACAAAATAGGGGATAGAATTATGACATTTTTATTATATATTTTTTTTTTTACTAGTAATGGCGGCGATCTGCGATTTTTGTCAGGCCTGCAATATTGCGGCGGACATATCGGACACTTTTGACACTATTTTGGGACCATTCACATTTATACAGCGAACAGTGCTATAAAAATGCACTGATTACTGTATAAATGTGACTGGCAGGGAAGGGGTTAACACTAGGGGGCGAGGAAGGGGTTAACTATGTTCCCTATTTGTGATTCTTACTGTGGGGGGAGGGGACGGACAGGGGGAGGTGACCGATCTGTGTCCCTATGTACAAGGGACACAGCATCAGTCTCCTCTCTCCCTGACAGGACATGGATCTCTGTGTTTACACACAGAGATCCACGTCCTGCCTGTGTCACAGCCGATCGCGGGTGCCTGGCGGACATCGCGGCCGCCAGGCACGCGCATCAGTATCACGTGACCGCGGTGGGCACAGCTGTTCCCCCGCCGCGCGCCCTCGGCGGCGCGCAGGGGGATGTAAACAGCAGGACGTCCATAGACGTCCACTCAGCACTTGAGAGCCGCGCTGCAGACGTCTTTTGTCTATAGCGCGGGTCTCAAGTGGTTAAAGCTCTCTGAGCACCAGTCAAAGCTCCTGTCACTAAATAAAATGGTTAGCTTACAGTCCTGTTTACACCTTGCTTTTGCTTGGTGCTTAGATGAGGCTTTGGTGGAGCTTCGATGAGCTTTTGGTGGGGCTTTGGTGAGGCTTTCAATGAAGCTTCAGTGGGGCTTCAAGTGAGCTTTGCCATCGACTTCTATGGAGGCTTTGAAGACGCTTTGAAGGACCACTAAAGATACATGGGGTATCATTTTTGAAGAGAAGCCAGAGGAAAGCAAAGAAAAGCAAAAGCAGGTGTAAACAGGACTGTAAGCTAACCAATTAGTGACAGGAGCTTTGACGGGCTTTCAGAAAGCTTTAACAAAGTGTGTCCGAAGCCTTGTTTTGAAGCAAGTGTAAACTAGCCCTAAAATCTTCTTACCTGCTTACTTTGCGAGTAATCTTTATTTTTCTTTATAACGACGTCACCTGTGCATGTGTCATTATTCCTAAATTTCTGAAAAGCTTATGCTGCTGGAATAATGCAGGGTCTATCCCGGGGCTGCGTCAGTTCCTAGTGTCTGCGTCAGCCCCGAGATCCCGCCATACTCCTCTCTACTCCTTCCACATTGAGAAGCTGATCGTGGACCCCTTGTGACTCGCTACGTCTGATTCACTGCACTTCGATTCCGTAGTAACCGGAAACGAAGATGGGGTTTGGATACGGCTAGTAATGCGTATGTGCAGGATTATGGCCAAGGAAAGCTACTGAGGGCGGAAATAAAGTACCAGACAGACGCGGAAGACCAGAGTTGCAATGGCGGCGGCTGACAGCAAGCGTGAGCGTTTACAAACTACTGATTTTATGAGAGTCAAGCCTCGTACACACGAACGAGTTTCTCTGCAAAAACCAGCAAGAAACTTGCTGGCAGAGATTTTTTGCAGAGAAATTTGTTCGTGTGTATGGTTTCTCGTCAAGAAAAGCGACAAGAATCTCGACGAGAAAATAGAGAACCTGCTCTCTATTTTCTCGTCGAGATTCTCGTCAGCCTGTTTCTCGACGAGAAAATTGTGTGTGTGTACACTTACCTTTTCGCCGGGAAGCCCGCGCATGCTCGAAATGACTTTGACGCATGCGCGGTAGCTTCCTAGGCATAGGTAGGGTGAACCAAGGTGGCGGCGACGACATGTTTTTTTCGACGAGAATCTCGGCCGTGTGTACGAGGCTTTAGAATGATTTTGCAACATACTGTTTGTGGCATGTTGATTTACATATTGTTTATATGTTGTATCATTAGGAGAGTTTACTACCGCTTTAAGTTAAAAAAACGACACATCCCTCAAGTTCAACCTGAAGACAAATTAAAAACCTACACCCTGAGGCCTCGTACACACGACCGATTTTCTCGGTAAGAACCAGCAAGAAACTTGCTGGCAGAGAGGTCTTGCCGAGTAAATCGGTCGTGTGTACGCTGCTAGCGGGTTTCTCGTCGAGAAAACCGACAAGAAACCTCGACGAGAAAATAGAGAACCTGCTCTCTATTTTCTCGTTGAGATTCTCCTCGGCATGTTTCTCGACGAGAAAAGTGAGTGTGTGTACACTTACCTGTCCGCCCGGAAGCCCGCGCATGTTCGAAATGAATTTGACGCATGCGCGGTAGCTTCCTAGGCATACGTAGGGTATACCAAGATGGCGGCGACGGCATCGAATGTGACGAGCGCATGCTCGACGTAGTCGATGACGTCACCGCGTACACTCCTTTCAAAGAACCGCGGGTTCTTTGAAACGAGCGTGTGTACACTCGGCCGGGACAAGTTTCTTGTCCAAGAATCTCGTCGAAAAAAACGACATGTTTTTTTCAACGAGAATCTCGGCCGTGTGTACGAGGCCTTAGAACTGAAAACCTGCAGTTAATCCAGAGGAAGGAAAAACACTTTTCCTGACAGACTCCATGGCAGCCTATGTGTGGGTTAATCCCATCTCTCATACCTCATAGGACCCTACTCCCATAAATCCTTGCTTCTAGCCAGAGACCGTGTTCCTTTTTTTGTCCTCCTAGGACCAGGTTGTTTTTTCTTACCATATGAAGATTTTTCTGCGGTTCAGTCCTGGTTGCACGAATTTGATGGTGTTTCTGTTATTTTCTGGAGTCCAGGAATCCCAGCTATTAGCAGGGTGGATACGGGCGACAATTGCGATGTCACAAAGAGCTTGATGACCTGGCCATTGGCAGGCAAGCGGCAACTTGGCCAAACGTCCTAGCTACTAGCAGGAGGCCCCTTCTGGAAAAACGCCCAGGTCGTGCAGTGAGTGATCGCTCCCAGTTCCAGGCTCTGTTGGGCGACGTAGGCTCCATTGTAGGAACACTGGGGGCGCGGTGACGTCATCATCAGCGCAAAGTTTAAATAGCTGTCAGATACAGCTTGTCACGGGGATGCTATACACAGACATCCAATACAGGTGATCAGATCATTGGGCTACACTTTAAGGAATCGGGAACAGAGTAAGTGAAAATATATATATTTATTAAAGATAAAGGCACACGTGTAATCAAACAACAGCAAACCATAAGCAAGAAATGAATACAAGAGAACACAACAAACCCCAAAACAACCTAATCTAACTAACTAATATATGCAAGTAAAGGGAACACACATACATAAACAAGGCAGGGACGAGAGACAAGGGGAGCAGAAGGCCAGATACTGGGAGCAGTGAGCAAGGGGGAGCTGGAAGCTGGTATCAGGGGACAGGTAACAGGGGACAGGTCTCAGGGGACAGGGTACAAGGATCAGAGTCCAGGACAAGGCAGGGAACGGTTCAGGTTCAGGTAACGGATCGGGTTCAGGTTCAGGCAGGGACCAGGCTTACAGAAGGAATTCTGGAGCACTGAGCTTTGGTTAAGGGCGGGTTTATTTAGTCCAGCAGACCCAGATCAGGTGTGCTTGATGGCTGGTATAAAGTCTTGGTGAGGAGACACCCGCTGGTGGCCACTAGAACTACACCCACTGGTGCCGAATGCAACAGTGCCACCAGCAGGTGAGCCCAGTAATGACACCATTCCTGACACAGCTGTCACTTAGGACGTCCTGCGGGCTCAGATGGCAGCTTCCCAGTGTTTTTGCTTGAAGTGGTCAAGATAGGAAGCTATGCTGCTGGCTGATGATGTCTTACTAAGGCTTGTGTTACCCTGGATTGATTATATGGTTTGATCTTTTCAGCTACCAAGGTTCTGCTATGGATGTGTCACCGCCCCCCAGTGGCCAACCCTTGCGCTGCAGGTAGGTAAAATTCCTTCTGCTTGGGTTCTTTACATGAGCCTGTAAAATTCCTTTTCTTTTTCTCAGCCTCTCTAGGTCTGAAAATAGGCATTAGGCACACGAAGATAATGATAATTCTAGATCTCAACACCATCATTCCTCATCAAGTTCTAGGCGTCCTAGATCATCTTCTAGACATCATAGTAAAGAGCCCAAGTCCAGATCTGGGCACCACTCTCACCGCCATTCCAGCCACTCTGGAAGGAAAGTCTTCTGGGGTTGTAGGGCTCAGGTCCCGGGAGGTAAATCCCTCTGTAAATCATGTTATTCCCAAGCCGTAAGGGAAAGAGGAGGTAGAGAGCAACAAGTGGAGGCTCTGGTCAGAAGGGTGGTCCAGGAATCCCTGAACAAATCTGAATCCAGCCGTACCATCATTCCTCCTGTTGACCCAGCACCAGTCCTTGTGCAGGATGACCCTGAAGCTCCTGGTCCCTCTCTGCATAACCGCTCCTCAAGTGAACCCTCACATAATGAAGTGGAAGAGGTTAGCAATGCCACAGGGTTTGTTTTCTCTTTAGTACCAAACTTGGTCAAAGCAGTTAAAGATGCTTTAAAGTGGGAAGAACCAGTAGAATCACCTTCTAAACAGAGGAAGTACTTCAAACAACTCAAAAAGGAGTGCCCAAACTTCCCCTTTTTGGGTAAACTTGGGGATATTATTACAGATGAATGGTCTGGCGTAGAAAGGAAAAACTCATTACTTTCTAAAATAGCAAAAATTTACCCATTCAAAAGTGAAGATGTGAAACATCTAGAATCAGCCCCTCTGATCGATGCAGCCTTAATGAGGTTGGCACGTTACACTCCCTCTGGAAGACACCGTTTCTCTAAGGGACGGCTTGGAGAGAAAGATAGATACGGATTTTAAACGTATATACAGTATATTACGGTGGGCATGGCCTGTAAGCCAGCCTCGGCCCTTGCAGCCCTGTCCAAAGCAATGGAGGCCTGGACAGATGAAGTGGATTCTTCCTTGGCAAGCGTCTCTGAAGAGTTAGCCAGAAGCATGCCGGTCCATGAACTAAGAATGGCATCTGTCTTTTTGGGTGAGGCTTCTCTTCATATTATTTGCCTGGTGGCACGTGTCATGCTCTCTTCCGTTACAGATAAACGTGCCTTGTGGCTACGCCCTTGGGTAGCTGATCCTGCCTCTAAACAGGCATGGTGCATGATTCCCTTTCAAGGGTCTTCCCTTTTTTGAATAAGCTTGACAGTGCTATCACCCGTGCCCCAGGGGGTAAATCAGGGTTCCTTCCCCAGGATCGTCGTTTCCTTGGTCAGAGAAGAGCTCAACCCAGGCAAGATCAGGATCGTGCAAGAGATGCTCGTCGTTACAAGCCTGGTCGTGAATTCAGAAAGAACTGGAAAATAAACCAGCCTTCTGGTCAGAAATCCACAAAGGGAGCTTCTTCTGGCAGACGTGAGGCCTCTAAGTCTTTTTGATATAGGGTCGGCCCAGACGGAACAAGTTGGAGCTCAGTTACTTCAGTTCCGACACGTCTGGGCAGCCTCGATAAAAGATTTATGGACTGTCAAAACAGTCTCTTCAGGTCATTCTTGGATGTTTGTCAGTCCACTCATACTTCAGTTCGTACCCACAGTCCTACCCTGCTCAGAAGAGAAGAGACAAATCCTTCTATCATACACAGACTCTCTCGTGGCCCAGGGCGCTGCCAAACAAGTACCATCAGACGAAAGATTCCAAGGGATGTACTCACTTCTGTTCATGATTCTAAAAAAGACCGGCTCCTGGAGGCCAGTGATAGACCTAACCCATCTAAATACGTTTATCAAAAAGGAAAAATTCAAAATGGAGTCGCTGCTCACAATATGTCAGACAATTCAACCAGGCGACTGGCTTGTGTCCATAGATCTGAAGGTTGCCTATTTCCATGTCCCGATAGCGGAAGAGTTTCAGAAGTATCTTTGATTTGCAGTGGACCATGTTCACCTCCAGTTTACATGTCTCCCGTTCGTGCTTACAACATCACCTCGGGTATTTTTGAAGCTCTTACTGGCTGTCGTGGCTCTAATCAGGACCAGAGGTATCCGGTTACATCACTCTCTGGACTATCTGCTATTACTTTCTCAAAGCAGGGAGCAGCTGTTAATACATCGGTCTCAGGTCATCTCCACTCTGACCGAGTTTGGTTGGCTGTTGAACAGATAGGAGAGTCATCTAGAGCCTACACAGTCTCTGATTTTTCTCAGCGCTCAATTCAATACAGTAGAGAGTACCATCTCCTTGCCCCTGGAGAAAATTCCAGTGATTCGGGACAGAATTCATCTTGCAATGGCTTCTCCTCTCCTCAGAGCTTCACAGTGTCTCAAGATAATAGGTACCATGGTATCCACAGCCCCCATGGTGAAATGGGCACAATGGAAGATGTGGCCCTTTCAGAAGGGTTTTCTCCAGCAGTGGGATCCGGAGTCTCAGGGTCATTTCATACGGATAGCCCCATTCCATGCAGGAAAGCCTTACCTGGTGGCTACTACGGAAGAACCTCCTCAACTGCCATTCCATAGCTCCTGTCTCCTGGATCACGATCACAACGGATGCCAGCAACAGAGGCTGGGGAGGTCTCTGCCTGAAGGAAGTAGCTCAAGGGAAGTGGGACTTCCCGTCCCGAAGGATAGTATCCAATGTTCTGGAGCTCCGAGCAGCCTTTTGTGCTCTACAAGCCTTTCTTCACTTGACAAAGGGTGCCTTAGTCCTCCGAAGACTGGACAACACATCAGCAGTCTCGTAAATCAAGAGGCAGGGAGGCACTCGCAGTCTCTCCCTACTGAGGGAGGTAGAGCCAATCATGTCATGGGCTCAGACAAATTTGACAAATCTGACAGCCGTCTATCTTCCCAGAACTCAGAACCTACAGGCAGACTTTCTCTCAAGGAAGTCCCTCGACAACAACAAGTGGTCTCTCCACACCGAGGTCTTCAATTGGATTCTGTCCCTGGGAATTGTACCAGAAGTGGATCTATTTGCCTCTCCGTGCAACTTCAATCTGAAGAAGTACTACACGAGATGTCATTGTCCCCAGGCCTTCGGGGTAGATGCCCTGACAGATCAGTGAAGGTTCCACAGGGCTAATGCTTTTCACCCAGTACCCGTCATTCTCCGGTTCTTATCGAGATTCAGGAGGGAAGAGGCCGAAATAGTGGCGATAATTCCATACTGGCCCAACAGACCATGGTTTCCTTTGCTGTTACAACTGAGCTTCAATTGAGCTACAACTGGCATCCAGTTCCTCTCCCAGCCAGACCAGATCTCTTGATGCAGGGAATGACTCTTCACCCATGCCCAACCCATCTACATCTGATGGCTTGGTTTTTGAGAGGGGAAGGCTGGAGGCATTTGTTTGCCTCTACACTGTTGAACATCCCAGGAGAGCAAGTACCAACAAAGCCTATCAAAGGATCTGGTCAAAATTCACAGACTACATTTCTACCATTGAGGGTTCTCCTAAAGATCCCAGGATACAAGATGTCCTAGGTTTTCTTCAAACAGGCCTGGATCTATCTTTATCAGTTAGCTCCTTAAGAGTTCAGGTTTCTGCAATCTCTGCCTTCACAGGTATATTCTGGGCTAGACACTCTCTTGTTAGGCAATTCTTTAGAGGAGCTATAAGGCTCAGACCTCAAAGAAAACCAAGATTCTCCAAGTGGGACCTTCCCCTGGTCTTGGAATTTTTCTCAGAAAGAGAAAAGCAACACACGGGTTAACTATCTATCAAAGAACTCTCCCTCAAAGGGGTCTTCCTTGTAGCCATAACATCGGCTAAGAGGGTTTCCGAAATTGGTTCTCTAGGATCCAAGGAGCCATTCCTTACTTTCTTCCCGGATCGTGTAGTAATGATTCCTATGCTAGGTTCAAATCCTAAAGTAACATCAGTATTTCATGAGAATCAGGAAATTGTTCTTCCTACCTTTCGATCATCTGAGAACTATACTGAGAAGCCACAGCTTCTTTTCGCCAAACTGATCATCTGTTCATTTCCTTCCATGGGAATAACAAAGGATTGCGTGCTTCTTCCAGAACCATTGCAGCCTGGATTGTTCAGGCCATCCAAAGGGCTTACAGGGCAAAGGGTCTGGCTCCTCCAGAGGCAGTGACCACTCATTCTACCAGGAGTGTTTCCACATCATGGGTGGCTGCCCGTCATGATTCCCCAGTAGTAATCTGTAAAGCGGCCTCACGGTCGTCGATAAACACATTTATGACGCACTATTGCGTAGAACCGGCTTCTTTGTCTTCGGTTAATTTTGGTTTACATGTTTTATCTGTTGTCGGTGTCAATTAAACCTTTTTTTCTTTAACCAGCAATTGCCCATACACCAGGGTGTGTATGGCTAGTCATTTCCCACACATAGGCTGCCATGGACTCTGTCAGGAAAACGGAAAATTTATATCAAATACTTACCGTAATGTTCCTTTCCTGATGGACTCCATGGCAGCAGGAGTTCCCTCCCATTTTCTGGAGTAGGCTATATTACGGAACACGGTCTCTGGCTAGAAGCAAAGATTTATGGGAGTAGGGTCCTATGAGGTATGAGAGGCAGGATTAACCCACACGTAGGCTGCCATGGAGTCCATCAGGAAAGGAAAATTACGGTAAGTATTTGATATACATTTTCCGTTATATAGCAGGATTGGCTCCAATAGGGAAAAAAATCCCTTCTGGATCACCTAAAATAAACAACAATCCAGCGCTGATATCAGGGTCTGGAGCACACTTGCTGACATTAACCCTTTGGTTCTTGGAGTTATGGCGGTATCGTATACACTAAAGTTTTGAAGTACTTCAACTATGATCATGAGTTCTCTTCTTCTGGTTTATCAGATGCCATTTTATTATCTAATTTTTCATTGACAGTTGTGATTTTATACCCATTTCAGCGTGCATCCAATAAACAAACTTGTTTGAATACAGCAATTGCAATAGTTCTGTTCTCACTGGTCCCATTGAGCGATGGATTGTTGTTTAATTTTGTTGTTCACTTTTTCCGGAAGTTACCACCTGCACTGGGATCCAGTCTTCGAATTTTCATATGACACAATTGTTTTTAATGATTGCCAGTTTTTAGCGCTTAAAGACTCTTTTGTTCTCTGGATCCCCTAAGCCTGGGCTCACACTGCCGTGGCATCAAAGTCACGCAAAAATACACTAAAGGTCTATATATAACTATATATGCATTTTCCATGTTGTATACATGCTACAGTTGTGCTCAAAACTTTGCACAGCCTTGGAGAATTGGTAATAAACAGTAATTACCATTTTTAAAGAAAACATGAGTGAGCAGGCAAAACTATTTTTTTTTTATTTCTTATGGGATTCATATTCTGTAACTGTAGGTTATAACAGAATGGCACAATCATAAAACAAAACATGACAACAAGTAAACAAATGAAATGACCCCTGTTCAGAAGTCTGCATAGCCTTAGTTCTTAATACAGTGTATTGCCCCCTTTAGCATCAATGACAGCTTGCATTCTTCTGTAATAGTTGTCTGAGGCCCCAAATTCTTGCACGTGGTTCTTGCTGCCCATTCATCTTGGAAAAATGCCTCTACGTCTTGAAAAGTCTTTGGTCGTCTTGCATGAACTGCACGTTTGAGATCTCCCCAGAGTGGCTCGTGATATTAAGGTCAGGTGAGTGTGATGGCCACTCCAGAACATTCACCTTTCTCTGCTGTAACCACTGTAGGGTCAACTTGACCCTGTGCTTAGGGTCATGCTGGAAAGTCCAAGAGCTTCCTATGTGCAGCTTTCATGCAGAAGAATGCAAACCGTCTGCCAGTATTTTCTGATAACATGCTGCATTCATCTTGCCATCCATTTTCACAAGATTCCCGATGCCTTAAGAGCTCACTCACTCCCAAAACATCAGTGAGCCACCACCATGCTTCACAGTGGGGATGGTGTTCTTGTCTCTGTTGACGCCCCTCCAAAGATAATGCTTATGGTTGTGACTATAAAGCTCTATTGTGATCTCGTCATTAGTAATTACAAAGCACCAGAAGCTGTGAGGTATGTCAAGCTGTTGTAGGGCTTATTGTAACCAGGCTTTTTTGTGGCATTTGCAAGCTAAAGGCTTTTTTTCTGGCAACTCAAAGGGGTTGTAAAGGTTCGTGTTTTTTCACCTTAATGCATCCTATGCATTAAGGTGAAAAAACTCCTGGCAATGATGGCCCCCCCAGCCCCCCCGTTTTACTTACCTGAGCCTGTTTACCTGCTGTGCACGTCCCTGCCGTCCTCTTCTCTACGGAGTCTGGCCGTTGATTGGCTAGATTGGATATATTGATAGCAGCGTAACCATTGGCTTGCGCTGCTGTCAATCACATTCAATGACGTGGCGCACCGGGGGGCGGGGCCGAGTGATACAGTTTGCGGCTATAGCCGCCGGCTGAATCACGGGAGCGTGCCCGCAAGCTAACCACCTTGGGAGAGTGCTTCCCATGAAGGGGGTTAGCTGTTTCGGGGAGGAGCTGAGACAGCCGCCGAGGGACCCCAGAAGACGAGGATCGGGGCCACTCTGTGCAAAACAAACTGCACAGTGGAGGTAAGTATAACATGTTTGTTATTAAAAAAAAAAAAAAAAAAAACCTTTACAACCTCTTGAACCATGCAGCTCATTTTTCTTTATGTATTGTCGTATTATGCTCCTTAACCGCTTCCCGACCGCCCCACGCCGATATACGTTGGCAGAATGGCACCGGCAGGCAAATGGGCGTACCTGTACGTCCCTTTGAATTTGCTGCCCAGCGGGCGCGCGCCTACTGCGTGCCTCGGGAGTGTGCTCACGGTTCCCGCGAACTCGATGTTCGCTGGCGGCCCGCGATTGCGGTGAGGAGAGGCAGAACGGGGAGATGCCTACGTAAACAAGGTATTTCCATGTTCTGCCTAGTGACATGACAGGGATCTACTGCTCCCAGTGATCGGGAGCAGTGATCGCTGTCATGTCAGTGGTAGCCCACCCCCCCACAGTTAGAATCACTCCCTAGGACACACTTTTTCCGCCCCCTAGTGGTTAACCCCTTCCCTGCCAGTGTCATTTATACAGTAATCAGTGGCTATTTATAGCACTGATCGCTGTATAAATGACAATGGTCCCAAAACAGTGTCAAAAGTGTCCGATGTGTCCGCCATAATGTCGCAGTTACGATAAAAATCGCAGATCACTGCAATTACTAGTAAAAAAAAATATTAATAAAAATGCCATAAATCTACCCCCTATTTTGTAGACGCTATAACTTTTGCGCAAACCAATCAATATATGCTTATTGCAATTTTTTTTACCAAAAATATGTAGAAGAATACATATCGGCCTAAACTGAGGAAAAAAAAATGTTTTATATATTTTTAGGGGATATTTATTATAGCAAAATGTAAAAAATAAAAACCGCAGAGGTGATCATATACCGCCAAAAGAAAGCTCTATTTATGGGGAAAAAAGGACGTCAATTTTGTTTGGGTACAACGTTGCATGAACGTGCAATTGTCAGCTAAATTGACGCAGTGCAAAAAATGCTCTGGTCAGGAAGGGGGTAAATTCTTCCGGGGCTGAAGTGGTTAAAACAACCACATCCACACCGTCTTTTTCCAGAGCAGCCTGTATTTCTCCTGAGGTTACCTGTGGATTTTTCTTTGCATCCCAAACAATTCCTCTGGCAGTTGTGGCTGCAATATTTCTTGCTCTACCTGACCTTGGCTTGGTCTTAAGTGATCCCCGAACTTTACACTTCTTAATAAGTGATTGAACAGTACTGACTGGCATATTCAAGGGGCAGGCTTTGGATAACTTTTTATATCATTTTCCATCTTTATAAAGTTCCATTACCTTGTTACGCAGATGTTTTGACAGTTCTTTTCTGGTTCCCATGGCTCAGTATCTAGCCTGCTCAGTGCATCCATGTGACAGCTAACTAATTAATATGACTATTTATTCACCTTGTGGGTCTGTACCAAGTCCAAACATTCCAGGTGATGTAAACTTTTGATCAGGGCCATTTGGGTGATTTCTGTTATCATTATGATTTAAAAAGGAGCCAAAAAGCTATGTTATAAAAAAATCATATGATCACTATCCTTAACCACTTAAAGCGGAGGTTCTGCGGTGCATTTTTCTTTTTTTTTTATAATCATTGTATGTCAAATCATTAGCAGTGTATGTACTCACGTCCGCGGCTCTTTAAAACAGTCCATGTCACTTTTCCGTCTAAAAAAGAGTTTATAAAACTCTTCCTTATTTTCCCATTTTGCTTGTGGGCATCTTGAAGCCCACAAGCATATCCTTCCGGGTAGAGAACAATTCCTCTCTCCCGGCATTCAGCGCTGATCTCGCGCACGCGCAGTGTTGACGGCGAGCAGCGCCGTCAACACTTGCAGGTTGCCATGACAACCTGCATAAACATTTAAAGTTCACACCCACTACACGCCCAGATGTGATGCAAGGGAAAGAAAAATAAACAGCATGAACGGATAACAACACTCTTGAGACACAGCTGTGCAGGTAATGTTTATTTCTCCCTCTCTGGCAAAGCAATTCTAAAATTGTATTATTTAATTCAGAGCATATATATAGATATTAAAAAAAGCAATGTATTTTTGTGAGTATATTTGTGTATGTGTATATATATATATATATATATATACACACACACATATATATATATGTATATATATATATATATATATATATATACACATACATATATAAACATGTGTCAATTTATTATGTGTGTGTGTAAGAGTATATATTTATATATAACAAAAAGATTGTCACATAAAATTTAATTTTTTTTGAGGATATTTGTACACATATATATATATATATATATATATATATATATATATATATATATATACACACACACACACACACACACACACACACACACACACACACACACACACACACATAATAAATTAATACATGTTTATATATGTATGTGTGTGTATATATATATATATATATATATATATATTTCACGTATATAAAACTTTGATTAAATTATGTATGTGTGTATATGTATATATATATATATATATATAGAATTATTTATATATGGGGGGCGTGTCCGGACGTGAGCGGCGAAAGACGTGGTTCTGAGGAGCTCCGCCATCAGCTATCCCTATCTAATGCCATCCGTGGCATTTAGACAAGGCCCAAACCCCCAAAACAGCTGTCCAGGCTCCGGGGAGCCCCCTGCATCAGCCTAAAGTCAAACTGGTCTTTCTGACCGCCGGACAGCTCCGCTATACGGCCCGCGGCCGCTTCGGCTTCCCAGGGCCCTGCCGCCATCTTGCGGCCTACACTATCCCCACACCCTCGGCGCTTGAGTTTCCCGGTCCGCCCGGCGGGCGGCGGCGGCAATCCCCCACACCGGTGGGGGGCCTTCCCCGCGCGGACCGGTGCGGGGTCGTGGTGTCGCCGGAGAACCGCCGTGTGCCCGCGACTGCATCGGCCTGCCAGAGCCCCGCCGCCATCTTGCGGCCTGCGTGATCCTCGCATCCTCGGCGCTCGGGTGCAGCGATCCACCCGGCGGACGTCGACGGCATTCCGCCACTCCAGAGGAGGACCTTCCCCGTGCCGACCGGCGCTGAGTCGCCGGGGAGCCACCGTTGGCCTGCGACCGCATCAGCCTACAAGAGCCCCGCCGCCATCTTGCGGCCTACACGATCCCCGCATCCTCGGCGCTCTAGTGCTGCTGTCCGCCCATCGGGCGGCGACGGCAATCCGCCACACCAGAGGAGGACCTTCCCCACGCAGACCGGCGCTGAACAACTGGAGAGCCACAGGGGACAACTTGTGAGGCACATCGCAACTGAAACACAGGTGAGAGGTGGCCATCTTGCTACACCCCCGGAGCCCACAGTAGCCTCCCCACCCCTTGATAGCCTGCGGGACTACAGCATCATCTGGCCCACATAGGGGGTGTTCTCAGCCAGGGATTTGGGATCTCCTCGGTCCAGTGTTTGCCCTAGGGATCGCCGGGGCCCTGTCCCCATAGTCTATTGTAGCGGCCATCTTGCTGCACCCGACAGCAGTGTAGCCAGGACTCCACAGGCTCCTATAAGACACTCTGCAGAAATCATAGTACTACCCAGCAAATCAACCTATCAACAATAGCCCCATCATAGGTCCCCAATATATTCTGCCTCAAGAGACACTGCTGTACTTATCACTCCAAAGAGCGGCCATCTTGCTACACCCACACCCCATTAACCAGCTCTCCCTGGCTCCTAATTGCTTAACCCTTAATCTGATGGCCTCGCAGCCCCCTCATCAAGAAGTACATACCAACATTGCAGGCATGTAATGAATCATCTACCGGGGACATACGGGACAGGATGAGCTAAAAGTCACAATCAAATATTAGAGGGGACGCATGCGCGGCGCGATGCAGATCACCATCTTCAATTAAGCCTTCCATCAGATCAGCGAGGATTTAACCCACACTGCATTGTTTAATCTCCACAAACTACCATATATTTTTTATAAATCCACCTTGCAGTTCATACTAGTGCATGCCGTCGGGCAAGAAGGCGTACAATCGCCGTGCGCAACAGCACTCTTTGGTCACATACTCATTACGCAACAAGGAACATAGAAAGATGGCCCATATGGGCGCTGGTTCTCCTTCGGTACAGTCTCCTACAGCTTCCAATATTCCTCAGCAGAAATCTGCTTCCACACATAACAATAGTGATCTCTCCTCCCAGATCACAAAATCAGATCTGGACTTCAGCTTAACCAAAATCTACGAAAAACTTGTAGACAAGATACAGTGTGAACTCCAAAAAACAACAAATACACTCACACAAGAAATAGCAACCCTGGGAGGTCGTACCGATATTCTAGAAACCAAACACGACGAGCTCTCACTTGCACACAACGATCTTAGAAAGGACTTTGAACTTTTAGCTGAAAACTACACGTACCTACAATCGCAAGTAGAAGATTTGGACAACCGCAACAGAAGGAACAACCTAAGGATTCGTGGTATCTCAGAATCAGTCACTGAACTGATGCCTGCAGTGTCTAAATTGTTCCACAGTCTCCTCCCTGACACACCCCCATCCTCATTTGCGTGTGATAGAATTCATAGGGCCCTGCGCCCTAAACCTCCCCCAGACAAACCTCCTCGTGACATCATTCTATGCATGAAAGATTTCATCATTAAGGAAAACATATTAAGAGCATCCAGAAATATGCATAATATCGAATTGGAGGGCACCAAAATCCAAATTTTTCCAGATATCTCACAGGCTACCCTGGAAAGAAGACGCAAAATGAAGGAGATCACTTCGGTATTACAATCAGCTCATATCAGATACCGGTGGGGTTTTCCATTTAAGTTAACAGTGCCACACAACGGGACAACCTATACAATATTCAACACCTCAGAAGGCAAGGATCTCCTTGTGAAGTTAGGTCTTCTAGATCCGGGAACAAATACAGGACCTCCAGCAACTCCCCACACCTCACCTATCTGGGCCACCCCAGCCACACGCCGTGATAAAAGGAGATGGCGACCATCATTCAGAAATTTAAACGCTTGAAGATAAAGATGGATCCCATTTGTGGCCCAAAACTTACCCCCCTTCTTTTATAAAAACCTTGCTCTTTTCCTCCCCCCCCCCTTTTTTTTTTTTTTTTTTTTCTCTCTCTCTCTCTTTTCTTCTCTTTCTTCTTTTTTCTTTTTTTTTTTTTTTTCTCCCTTTTGCAAGGTTCAAAATATCACTTTTACAGTTCGAATTGTTTGAGGTTGTTTTTCCTGATTATAGTAAACAACTGTACCACACGTTTATATGGTACCGGATCGGCATTACCACAGTTTCTTCTATACGACATTATATATCTAACATTTCTTCTTGCTCCTTTTTTATACAGTTTCGTTTGCTAATTTTTTATAAGTAACAGCATGCACTTATATAAAAAATGTTCTTTTTATAGCATCCTCGCTAAGGCTGATGTGCTCCGCCTGCGTTAGTTTGTCCCCCTGCTCACAAAAGACTCCAAAAGCATGGTCCAACTGGTGGATATTTTTCTGCTACTGATCCTGCTATCCTCCGTTCTAGTGGTGGAGGGTCTATTTGTGAGTAATGGACAGTATTGTCCAAATCAATACTTTTTTCGGTCAGGAAGTGCTTCTCACCCTGACCCCCTAATCATAAAAGTTAATTCACATAGTCATACTAAAACACTCTATATTTACAAAATGTCGAAAAGGTCAAACAAACTCTCTTTACCTCAATTAAAAGATTATTATGGAATGTCATTGTACAATACAGTACTGTTATTTTCTATAAGTTTACTAGCTCTAATGTGCCACTGTTCAAGAGCCCTGTTCTTCATGGTTCTGTGGTATAGGCACAAAATGTTATTCAAAAAACAAAGGTCAACGAGGAAATATTTGAGCTGGATACGAATGTATAACCTGATATATTACATATATAAACAGTTACAAATGGCAATACGATGTTGGCTAGTTCCGCATATATCTCAAGTAGCTTCACTTTCGATCTTAATGGCGATAATCAAATTATCAACTCCACTCCGATGTGGCTATATACTCAAACCTAGGCTTGACGACCCACTGCCATTTCTTCATAACCACCATCACCCCTTAATACCAATACAATGGGTCTCAGAGTGATTTCTCATAACGCCCAGGGTATTAATTCACCTCACAAGAGAAAGAAGGCCTTTCGCCATTATAAAAGATTAGGAGCTGATATAATCTTAATGCAGGAAACGCACTTTGCCACAGATAAACACCCTAAATTTTTTGACAAAAGTTACAGCCAATATTATTGCACTACTTATAACACAAAATCTAGAGGTGCTGCTATATTCATTAGAAACACAGTGTTATTTGAGGTTCAAAATATATTTAAAGATCCAGACAGTCGTTACTTGATCTTGAAAGGTTCAATCAAAGGACGTTCTATCACCATTGCCTCAATTTATGCTCCCAACGAACCCCAGTCAAACTTTTTCACCAAATTTTTTGATACTCTAGACAATTATCACTCCACACATTTAATAGTGGGTGGGGATTTTAATTTAGCTGCCCATTCAGCTCTAGATAGAAGCAATGTTGTCCCATCCTCAAAAGCTTTCCCCAAATCCTTGAATAGATCACTATATAACCATCAATTAATAGACACTTGGAGAGCCCATAACATAGGATCCAAATCTTACACATTCTACTCCCATCCGCACAACTGCTTCGCTCGTCTTGACTACATCTTTTGCACCCCAATTCTACTTGCCAATTCCTCTAGAGCAGATATCCATCCGTGTCCTTGGTCTGATCACCACATAGTCTCCTTTGATACTTCACATATAGGTCTAGCCAACACAGCACACTCATGGCGAATAAACGATTCTTTGCTCACAGATCCCTCAAGCAACCAACAAATTCTATCTTACCTTGAACAATATTTTGCACAAAATGTAGCACCAGACATGTCCCCTACAACTATATGGATGGCACATAAAGCAGTAATGAGAGGTCATCTGATAAATATCGCCTCAATCAACAACAAATCCAAAATTGCTGACATTAGATCCCTAACAAAAGATCTAGATCACTTGTATCATAGAAACAATCAGAACCCATCTAGTGACCTACTTAAACAGATACAAGAGAAACGCACTACCTTAGACACATTATTAACATCAGATACTGAAAAAGCTCTCAGATGGTCTAAAGCTAGATTCTTACTCAACAGTAATTCTTATTCCACCATGTTTGCTAAAAAACTAAATCAATCTATGAAACCCCCACACACCTATAAATTAAGGAACCCTTCTGGTAATTTGGTATCCCATCCCAAAGAAGTCATGAAATTATTCTCGGACTTCTATAAAAATCTCCTGACCTCACCAAAAACACCTCCGAAACAGTCCTCCTTAGACTGGCTTAATAACATTACGTTACCCACTCTTACTAGAGATCAAATTGAATCTCTTAATGCCCCTTGCTCGGAGATGGAAGTTAACAAAATCATTGGAACACTAAAAATATCCACAGCCCCAGGCCCTGACGGCTATTCCACATCTTACTATAAAAAAATTTCCTCTACCATTACACCACACCTTACTAAACTGTATAATAATATCTTACAGGGTGGCCAATTCCCACCCGAGATGATTTTGGCTAATATGTCTCTACTTCCCAAACCAAATAAAGATCACTCCACCCCTCAAAACTACCGCCCGATATCAGTTATTAACAACGACCTAAAAATATTCGGCCGTGTATTAGCAGACAGATTATCAGCCGTTATCTCCCCATTAGTTGATCCTGATCAAACGGGCTTCATTCCCAACAGACAAATAACAGACAACATACGACTTACCACAAATATCATTCAAGACTCCAACATTCATTCCAGATCCACGCTGCTTCTTGGTCTTGATATACACAAAGCTTTCGACAGCGTTTGCTGGTCATATCTTGACACCCTTCTCCCAAAATATGGCATCAACAATGAATTTCTACATGGCTTTAAGGCTCTCTATCACAACCCACAGACACGTATTAAACTCCCAGGTAACAATTCTGACTTTTTTCCCCTGACTAAAGGTACCAGACAAGGTTGTCCACTCTCCCCCCTACTCTTTGCCCTCGCAATAGAACCCCTCGCCTGTGCAATTAGAAACAATACAAATATTAAAGGATATCTTAAGGGATCCAAGGAATACAAACTGAGTCTTTATGCGGATGACGTCCTTCTATTCATAACTGACCCTCTTATTTCCCTACCTAATCTAACTAAAACCCTGGACGTCTTTCATGATTTGACAGGTCTGGGAGTAAACCTATCTAAGTGCTCGGCTTTACCAATCAACATTCCCCCAGCATTAATATCCTCACTTAAAGACAAATTCTCATTCAATTGGCACGTAGATTCGTTTAGATACCTAGGTATTCAGATTACATCTTCATATAAAACGTTATATCAAGCAAACTACCCTCCTTTATTTAACAATATTAAAAACCTACTTAAACTATGGTCATCATATCAGATTTCTTTCTCGGGCAGGATAGTAGCCACAAAAATGATGATATTACCCAAACTTCTATTCTTTTTCAGAACCCTTCCACTTATTCTACCTAAAAAAACACTAGAATCTTTACAGAGAGAAATTAATAAATTTATATGGCAAAACAAGAAACCCAGATTTAGTTATTCCCTTATGTTTAGACCCCATTTAAAAGGAGGCCTCGGCATTCCAAACCTTTGGCTATATTACTTGTCGGCCAGATTCACCCAATTAGCCCAATGGTATGCCCCTTCATCCCAAATCCCTTGGCTCCTGTTCGAGGAAGAATCTATCCTTCCCTACAATTTACAAGGACTTCTCTGGTCCAATATCATCCCACCACAAAAAATAAGGCCCTTAAATCTCATCGTCACTCACACTCTTCAACTATGGAACAGACAAATCTCTAATTTTAAGTTATCCTCAGATGTTCCCCCCTTAGCTTCCTTTATGGGCGACCCACGTTTTTCCCCCCCAGATAGAGCTCAGGATGAAAATTTGCTAACATATTGGAAGTCACATAATCTAATACATTTAAAATCGCTCTCCCAAGACAATGCATTTCTTACTTTCACCAGACTACAAACAAAATACAATATCTCTCCTACTGAACTAGAGATCTATGCGAAAATAAAAAAATTCTATGAGAAATATTACTCACTTACACTCCACCCCCCTTATACACAATTTGAGCAAATTTGTATCTCTTCTCCTCGTGACCGGGGTTTAATCTCCAGAATATATAAAAATTTAAATGAGACAAACATGCCTGATAAATCACATCCCATGCTACAATGGGAATCAGATTTAAATACCTCATTTACTCTTGATCAATGGGATACGATTTTTACAAATCTCCACAAATGTACCAGAACAACCTCGATTAGAGAATCGGCCATCAAACTACTTTATAGATGGTATCTTACTCCCGCTAAACTCAATTCATTTTATCCCTCAGTGTCCCCACTCTGCTTTAGGGGTTGCCCCACCCAGGGAACACTTTTACATATATTTTGGGATTGCCCCCACATTAAAGACACTTGGCATAAGGCAAATATTATAATAGATAAAATATCCTGTAGAAAGATCTCTCTTACACCCCAAATAGGCCTTTTATTCACCCCTATACAGGACATTCCAATGACTAGTACAAGGTTAATACATACACTCTTTAGTTCCATCCACTGGGCCATAGCATTTAATTGGCGCTCCACTACGGTACCTTGGCCACAAATTCTTAACCGCATGTCAAACATTAAGCTTTCAGAAAGAATTCATCACACATTATATGATTCTATGCCCCTTTACCAGAAAAAATGGACTCTCTGGGATACCACCTCTCTGGTCTAGTACCTTCCCGTTTTTTGTTTCTTTTTTTCCTCCCACTCTTAAAATATATACAATTGTCATTTAACCCTCTCTCCAATACAATGCTCTTGATTGACTCTATTTGAACAATATACATTCCTATACCAGTCTTAAGAAATAAGAAAAATAAATAAATTAAGAAAAGAAAAAAAAAAAAAAAAAAAGAAGAACCTTTTCTCCTTCCTCTGTACAATGCTCAATATGTACAATGTTCATATATATACCTGTACCATCATTGTGATTTGTGTTTATACCTTGACCTTTTCTATAATAAAAATCGTTTGTAAACAAAAAGAATTATTTATATATATAAATATATTAAATTATATATAAATATTTAATTAGATATGTGTGTTTGTGTGTATATATATATATATATATATATATATATATAGATATATATATATATATATATATATATATATATATATACACACATATACACATACATATATATATACACACACACACACACACATATACATATATATATATATATATATATATATATAGATAGATAGATCTATATATATATATCTATCTATATATATCTATCTATATAACTATATATCTAAATATCTATATTTCTATATATTTTATTTTTGTCATTTTTATTGTAAAAATAGATATTAAATTTTGATTTTTAGATAGAGATTTCTTTAATTTTATATAAGTATATTTATATTGCAATCTAAAATTAATTTATTTTATTTTTTTGCTTTTTCTGTCAAAATTAAATACACAGCTTCATATTCAAAAATCACATCAAATAGAAATGGTACGTCCCTTTTTTTTATCAACAGTTTTCACACTGCATGTATGTATCCCTTTTTTTTTAATATGACTATTATTATTTTTTTTTTAAAGGACATTACTCAAGAAAATCGGGCTAACAGCTTGTTCAGTTATCGCTCTTTGTCACAGGATGAAAGAGTTAGTAATGTATTATTAATCAATATATATATATATTTTTTTTACTATTTTTTTATTTTTTAATATAATTATTTAATATTTTTTTTTTATTTCAGCGAAGTATAATGGTAGCTCAGTTACTTGCAAGGTATCCAGACAAAAAATCGGATAGAGCCTTTCCAAGAAATCCAACAGTAGATGCTTCCAATTCGTCAATAGGTTTATAGACTCGACAATTCGACAATAGGTAAATAGACTAATCTTTTATATATTTATTGTCATAATATTTATTTTAAAAAAAAGAAAAATTATATATATTTTTTTTTTATAGACGTTTGCGTAAAACAGCATATCGGTCTTTTATTGCCTGGACTTGTGGATTTTTTGGAAAGGGAAACAGACGTGTCATTCCATCTTGCGCTGTAAAATTAATCCGTGAAGTATTTCCCGATCCAAATGGTTCTTATGTTGGTTTTATGTATTCTGATGATTATGATGCATCAGAAATGGCATTTCATTAATTTTTTTTTTTTAATTGTGTTTCAATGTTTAATATTTGTTAAATTATTATAAAAAAATTTTTGTTAAATTTAAAAAAACATTTATAGTATAGAAATTTGTTTAATTATTTTTAAAATTGTATTTTCTACAGTTATATAATTTGTACAGACTTCTGAAATATACGTATTAAGCTTGAAATTAAACACACAAATTTTCAAAAGCAAAAATTTTTATTTATTGAAAAACACAAAAAAAAACAAAAGTGTATAAAAACATTTTTAATAAAAAAAAAAAATATTTACATTTATATTATATTGTTTATTTTAACACAGAAAACTATACAGATATGTACACCAAAAATTCCATAATTGTAGTCTTATTTAGCAGCTTTTGGAAATCGTGACATGTGTTCCTTTACTGCGACACTTGTTTCAGGCCTTTCAATTGGGGCAATGTTTCTCGGCATGAGTTTGTTTTTGGATTCCCAAGAAGAAATTAGTGTACCCTCAACAATGCTAATCATGTCGGATAGCATAATGTAAAGATGTTCGTTATTCATGTTTTCAAAAACATTACGCACAACCCATTTTTTTCTACCTCTTGGAAATTCCAGATTTTTACGTTCAACAACAAATTCTTGTCCACTTTCATCTTTTTTTTTGTCAGAGCGGGGTTTCGTACTACATTGTGATTGGGGCATAAAGCTGCCAATTTTGTCCTAGCTTCCATGGAATCAAATCTGTAATGAATTCTTTTGGGCCGATATTTAAGAATCATACTGTGGTATGTTTCAATAACCCCTGTCTGACAAAAAAAAGTTAGATGCTTTATGTCTTTATCCAATTGACTATCCAAGACAATTGTGGACAATGAATGAAATGCAGGTGTGTTTTTGCTTATCCAGGGAACAGGATGAGAATCCACACTGAGTGGATCGTGTAAGCATTTGTGCTGTACACCGTCAATTTCCCATTCATGAACATTTACTACATGATATAGTAGAGATTGCCAAAGCTCTCTGAAAAGCGTCTCTTCTCCCTCACAACGTCTACTACAAAAATAGAAATGCAGCAAAATGGGTCCAATCCATGGTAAAATTGCGCGGTTTATTTTTTTCTTTGAAATTTGCATCAATTTTCTTCGTATATTTTTCACGTAATGCCACATATCAAATTGATGGTTTATGTTTTTGTATTTTTCGTTTGTCGAAAGTAGTTTACGAATACCAGTGTGTCGATCCGTTCCCACAAATTGAACATCCAATCCATTGTCAATTATGCGATCTAAACATTTGGTAAATCCAAACTTCTCCATCGCAACAGAAGAAGTGGTCTGTGACACCTGCACTAGTTCTAAGTCCACAATTTTCTTTGAACTAAAATCCATGAACGTGTATGTAGAATACTTTGCTGAAAACCCTGGGCTATCACATTGCCCATCCCCTAACAAGAAGACTGGTTTTCCTAACAATTCCTCATTGACATTATAAATCATACTTTGCCAACTATGATCAATTGCTTTAAAAACAAAAGCATTTTGAGATCTGTGGAAAGAAGTTTTTCCAAAAATTTGTATGCCACAGAGATCAAACATTTCTCTTACTTTTGCGTAGCTTCCTCCAGTTAAAGTTATTGCCCCAGAAAGCATAATATTACCAGCCGAATAATGTTTAACTTTGGGCTGGCTTTCCCAAAGTTTTGACCGGTGAAAATCTGTACAGATTGAGTGAACAGAAATCATTGTGCCAATTATTTTTTTTCTCAATCTTTCGGATTTTTGAAAAACAGCCAGGTTCAGGGCAAATCATTGCATAAAGTAGTTTATCAAGGCAGCTTTCGAAAACAATACATTTTTTCTCTTTGACCAAATTCAAGGGATGAGGAAGTGCATCTTCTGTTTCAATTTCCACCTCACTTTCACAAAGACTATGATCGCCTTTTTGGGGTGTATCACAATCTGACTCGTGAAAGCTCGTATCCTCCAGATAAGCCAATTTTCTTTTAGTCCCAACTTCTGGACTTTCAACATACGGGTTGAAGGCTGATTGACTATTTCCTGGTATTAGCGAAGGGGTAGACAAGACAGGTAAAGCGGGCGAAAAAGAGATCACCGATTGAACTTCTTTTGTCTTTTGATGACTTTTTGGTGTTGACACTAGTAGTGGTGCCATTAAAAGATCCTCTTTACTGCAATATGAATGTTCTAAAAAAATAGTATCACTTGTAACCTTAGATTCCACAAATTTAGAATGTCCACGGCCAGTTTGTGTGCTGGCATTGTTATTGGACACTTGTTTACATTGACTACTAACATGACATTGGCAAGTACATGTAGCACTCTCCATGAGAGGTTCCAGCCTTCATGTGTTGTGTCATCCATATTTTTTTTTCAAACGATTAAGCCATTTATTTCCAGATTTTTCGGTAGTTCCTGTTTCGGTAAATATGGTAGGAAGAGATTCAGGCCTTAATCTCCTTTGACTTCCCCTCATAATAAAGCACTCACTTTCAAAATGTGAAGAACACATCCGATAAATATCTGAACGAATGTCCTCTTTGATAATTGGTATATATTCATCTACCATTCCTGTGTCCATTCCAGCATTGCGCAGCCATAATTTTATTTTCTGTTCCTCTTTTGGAAAAGCAAAATAACTTACTTTGCTTTCTTTATTTCCTGGAGTAGTGCAGTTTGAACAAATTTTGCCATGCATCCTGGCATTTCTACTGCTTATATAAAAAATCAGAGTTAGTGAAGAACAAAATTTAGATTTATATTAAAAATATAAACAAAAGACAACAACGCTTTAATTTCATAATATAATATATCTTTATTTTAATTTATGTAGTGACATTAAAAAATAATAATTTTTACAAATATATTATTCTAACATAGAGAGTCGAAAAATTTATGAAAATATAACAAGTTCAATAAAAATATATAAAAAAAAATATATATAAATACAGCAAGAGAGCGAGAGACCTAGAGAGTAAGAGAGAGGGTTACATAAAGGGAAAGAGGGAGAGAGGTATAGATGGAGTAACAGAGGTACAGAGGGAAAGAAAAAGAGGTACAGGCAGAGAGAAACAGAGAGTGAATGACGGATAAAAAAAAGGGAAAAGGGTAGAGAGAGAAAGGGAGAGAGTGAAAGAGGGAGTGATATAAGGAAAGAAAGTGGAAGTGTGGGATAGAGGGGGAGAGAGAGAGAGAGAGAGGGAGAGGGAGGTAGAGAGAGGGAGAGAGAAGGAGAGGGAGGGAGATGGAGAGAGAGGGAGAGAGAGAGGGGGAGAGCGAGAGAGAGAGGGAAAGAGAAAAAAAAGGGAAAAAGGGAAGAGCAACAGAGAAAAAGGGAAATAGAGAAAGAGGGAGTGATATAAGGAAAGAAAGTGGAAGTGTGGGATAGAGGGAGAGAGAGAGAGAGAAATAGAGAGAGAAGGTAAGAGATAAAAAAAGGGAAAAAGGGAAGAGCATGAGAGAGAAAGGGAAAGAGAGAAAGAGGGAGTGATATAAGGAAAGAAAGTTGAAGTTTGGGATAGAGAGAGAGAGAGAGAGAGAAGGAGAGGGAAAGAGAGGGAAAGAGAGAGAGGGAGAGAGAGAGAGGGAGAGAGAGGGAGAGAGAGGGAGAGAGAGGGAGAGAGAGGGAAAGAGAAAAAAAGGGAAAAAGGTAGAGGAAGAGAGAGAACAGGAGAAAGAGGGAGTGATATAAGGAAAGAAAGTGGAAGTGTGGGATAGAGGGAAAGAGAGGGAGAGAGAAGGAGAGGGAGGGAGAGGGAGAGGGAGAGAGAGGGAGAGGGAGGTAGAGAGAGGGAGAGAGAAGGAGAGGGAGGGAGATGGAGAGAGAGGGAGAGAGAGAGAGAGGGGAGAGCGAGAGAGAGAGAGAGAAAGAGAAAAAAAGGGAAAAAGGGAAGAGCAACAGAGAAAAAGGGAAATAGAGAAAGAGGGAGTGATATAAGGAAAGAAAGTGGAAGTGTGGGATAGAGGGAGAGAGAGGGAGAGAGAGGGAGAGGGAGGGAGAGAGAGGGAGAGAGAAGGAGAGGGAGGGAGATGGAGAGAGAGGGAGAGAGAGAGGGGGAGAGCGAGAGAGAG